>JAVLUX010000008.1:31166756-32465089 GCA_032164185.1 Moxostoma hubbsi | reverse complement strand
AAGAAAGTCATACACATCTGGGATTGTGTGAGGGTGAGTAAACGATGAGAGAATGCTTAAAAATGTATGAATGTCTTTAAGTTATCAAACACAAAAGAAAGAAATACACACGTTTCAAGCAAAACATTTAGTTTAGTTTAGTACGTTTCACATTCTAAAACGATTTACTGTATATACTCTATATATACTATATTGTTCAAAATGTGAACAGAAATGGTTTGGAAACGTTCTGGTTGTCATACTTTGCAGAACACATTTGCAAAGTTAAAGATGATAAACTGTACACCTGTGGTTATTTTGCTAAGACACCTGTGTGAACTTTAGAAGTAAAGACTTCATGCATACACTAAAAATGAACTTGGGACCTGTTGGGGTTAATGTTTTGATGTATGTATTGAGACATACATCAGTTACGTCCCACTTCTTTATTTGTGAAAGCCTTTCTTGTTTTTACACTCCCATCTCAATACAAATGAACACTGTGCACTAAACCACAAGAGTGATTTTCATTTTTGAGTCACTTTCTGATGCAGCCAACGCCCTCAAACCCAATACTCAGAGTTTGAAGAAATATTCCCCTATTGATTTCCTCTTTTTCCTTCCTTTGACACAGGCAAACCTCCTTAGGGGATTTTCCTCATGCCCAGGTGCTTCCCGCAGCTTAGGTCGTGAATCATTCAGAGCATCATCTGCTGAATAGAGACCCACATCAACTGCAGTGTAAACAGGCCACACAGGCAAGAAAGTGTGGCTGGATCTGCTTTCAGCATAAAGAATAATTGGCTTGGAGGATATGTGTGGTGAATGAGATTAGAAACTTGTGATCTTGCACCTGAAACCGTTTTAAAGGGAAAAGTTTTATTTTTCTGAATTTTAGAGCACAGTGTATTTGCTTACATATGCATATGCTTTTAGCAAATGTTTAAACCTGATGTTCTGTCTGGAGACCCCAAAGGCATTTAAATAGTTCAAAAAGCATATTTAACATTTAAGGATCAGGTTGAAATATCATGACTTTGTCCATGAAATTAGATTCTAAACTAAATTTCAAGCTGAAAAGCTTCAAACATCCTCTGTGAAACATGTTACAATACGTTTGAAGTCTGAGAAACCCTTCCTTGAAAACAGGAATATATGCAATGAACGTTAAGATTCTCTGATTGGTGAAATAGCATTGCAGTCCTGCCTTTTTTCTGTTGTTTTTTTATTTATTTTATTTGTATTATTATTATTATTATATGTCTCTGCTGAGGTCAAATTAGCCCCCAAAAGAAACATGAGAATGGATCACAGACACATTTTTGTAAAGTGTATGTCTACTTTGTGATACAAAACAAGTTAAATGCTCAATTATATCGGCCTACTGGGTTTTGATACATCTAGAGGGACGTATTAAAATATTCTAAAGGCTATAAATAAAATAAAGATTAACTAAAAAAATATTATTATTAATTTAACACAAGCAGCATTGGAGACTTTGGGCTCTGTCAATCTCAAACGGAACATGAGGGTTAAAATATGATAACAAAGAGGATGTGAAATTACTAGATGTAGGTTTTATTTCCTCGGAAGCATCTCAGAATGGAGATATCAAATATCAGCAAAGCCTGTATGAAATTGCAGGCAAATTGTCATAAAATACAGGTTTGTAATCATTAGAACTGTTCCTACATTAAAGCAGTAAATCATGCATTTATATGGCAGGTCTGCCTATATGTTAACACAAGGCTAATGCAGGGGCCCTTGTGGGGCTGTTTCAGACATTATGAATTGCCCATTGAAAAGCCTACAGCAGAAAATCCATGTAGTATGGGCATTACATAAGCAATCAAAAATAAAAAGAAAAGAGATGTCACTGCCCAGCTTAGGCCTGTTGAAAAAATGCACCAACACCCTTGGCAATAAGACACAACAAAGACAGACTTGGCACACTCGCCCACACATACACAACTGGGGGCGGTTGCACCAGCTATACGTATGTTACAACTTAGCCTAGTTGTGGCGTAAATGGACACTAAGTTACAATTTACATCCTACTAAATATTTGAGCGTTGCACCATTAAACTTAGGTAGAACCCTACGTACAAACTAAATATTTACAGAAGCCTCCGACCAGGAGTAACTAATGGAATAAAAAAGCAGACTCATTTAATGACATCAATGACCTCATGTTTTGCATGACAGGCAACAATCATTTCGATATATATAATGATGTTGGCAATTACACTCATTTACATTTACGAGAGGAAAAAAAAAACGTTCTTTTAAGCTGCTTTTCAGCATGAAACCGTTCTAAAGGTGCAGTTTTCAGGGCGCATCGCCCGGTGTCAAGTTTCAACACATGAAAAAAATATATAGGATATTAAAATGAATAAATGTCTATTTTTCCAGGCTGTATCACCCCTTATTTATTTTAGATACAGTTCCTAAATATTGATATTTACACAGGGCAAATATACTATTTATCAAAAGTAGCTACTTTTATTACATATCATATTTTAATGGGAATATAATTTATTACAGCTGACAGTTACACGAGCAGACAAGGTTTGAACATTAACCGTAATGAGATCAAAATGAAATTCATGGATTTTTAACACTTCTGTGTACAAATTTGGATGCTGCTTATTGGATAAATACAGGCGACTACACGTTACTTTATGGAGAGCTAAATCTTGCATTAAGAACAGGTGGTGCAACCAAATTAAGCACTGACTTAGTTACAAACTGACTAGTAGTTACTAAGCCCTTAGTGTGAACTTAAAGTCCTAACTTAAGTGAGAACTTACGCACAGCTGGTGCAACCTTACCCAGAATCTCTGTGAATATGTGGGAATCCCCTCACTTCCTCGCTATGAGCCCGATGTAAATGGGCCTCTGGTGCATTGATAATAATTAATGATAATAAGGGGAATGATGAATGATGTTGTAACTGCACTAGCGAACACAGCAGAAAAGTTTTCTCCTTCTCTTCCTGTCTCATTGACTCATTCCCCTCATCTCGGCATCCAGACTATCTGCCTGCAATTTTGTCTGTCAGGCCTCAGTTGCGCAAACAGGCTCCTCGGCACACCAGCCGTTTTGGATGGCCAGAGGCAAAGCAGCTGTCTGCTTCTCTTTCTTGCTTCCTTACTCTGCGTCTCCCTCCTGTCCTTGTCCTTGTCACACTATCAGCATTCTATCAGATGCTCACTTTTTCTCTCTCTCCCTGTTTCTAAGAAAATACATTGTTTAGAGAAGTACTAATGAAGAAGTAACATCACTTGGTTTATCAAAGGGATAGTTCACCCTTAACGAGAATGCTGCAAAAGCCCACTGATAATATTAGGGCCATTTAACATGGATGTGATGCACTGCTTGTGCATCTAAAACCGTGTGTTATCGTTTAAAAAAAATAAGAGGTATCATAAAATGTATTTAGTACTACCTTGAAGCAGCTATTTCTCAACAGATACTCATATATTCCACTAGACAAAAATAGTAACTGAATTTAAACTAATTATCTGGTTCAAAAGTTTACATTCCCTTGGATCAAAAAGGGTTAGTTCACCCAAAAATAAAATTCAGTCATTGTTTACTCACCCCTGTGTTATGATTTTCTTTCTTTTTCTTAACACAAAGGGAGTAATTGTGAAAAAAAAATAAAATTGTGCTCAGTGATGTCTCACACAATGGCAGTTTGTAGTGACCACTTCTTCAAGCTTCAAAAGGACGCAAAATTATAATTCAGAACAAGTCTAACAAATTATTGTATGTGACTCATTCCTTGTTCTGAAGGAATATGATAAGGTTTGGTGAGAAACAAACCAAAATATGATGTTTTATTAAGTGAAACTCTTCACAGGCTGTTGATCTCCTGTGCGCGTTCATGAGACAGACTGCACGTGAGGTTTAGAGCTCCTGGCACGAGAGAAAACCCTTTAATATGGTGTGTTGTTTTCTTTATGTTTAATGACTGTTTAAGTAATAATTGTTCATAAAGTCCCTGCTTTGTCCTGAGCTGTGAAGCTTCCCACTTTTCTTAAGAAAAATACTGTACATTATTTGATTTCCCAGCATTTTTTGCATGTTTGAGTTCTTCCCATCAGTGGATAAATGATATAGACATCCAGCTTTTGACAGGACAATTGATGGACACATACAAAACTATTACAAAAGGTGCAAACATTCACTGATGCTCAAGACGGAAACACAAGAACCAAGGGGAGGCAAACTTTTGAACTGAATGATTTGTGTAAATTACAGTACATTTTGTGTAATGTAGCCTTTGAAGGGCAGTATCAATTTGCCGTTGTGTGCGATTTTACCAGTTGTCAGGTCCCGTGCCTTGCGAAACTGCCTTGTAGTTTCTAATATATTGGCTACATACCTGTCTTTATGTGTTCGTCATGCCAGTCACCTCAGTAATTTATGTTAAACAGCGGTTTCCGTAATAACATTCAAGTGTATTGGTTGACTGAGTGTGCCACTCTGCAGGTGTGTTTGCTCAACACAGTGAAACAAACTCTGGCTACGTCTACGACATCAGGGGTTGCTACAACTGCTTGCAGACAGAGTGTCCATTTATTACTGTTTCGTTATTTTTATTTATTTATTTTGTTCATTGCATCACATTTCAAATGCCATGCATTAGGCTGGACTCGGAAAAATATCCAGAGTCCCAAAGGCTCGAGTCTGAGTAAAAATGCATCCAAGACCGTGACAAGTCCAAGTCCATTAAAGCTGGACTCGTGACTCAGACTCCATGTCCGAACTCAAGTAACCCAACTCTAGACTAGGGTGAATTATCCCTTTAATAATCACACAGTGACCACGTTTACATACACTTAAGAAATTGTTTATTCCGGGGTCTTCATTCTATAGGAGTTTGAAGTGTGTGTGTGCATGGAACAGACTGGGATAACAACCATCATAGGATTGAGCCCAACAACAAGTCAACACAGCTGAAAGAATTCAACATTTAGGGGAGTACAGTTGGAAAATCACTGTCCCTCATGTTCACATATTCACAATTCCGCTACAGGTTGCAATAGAAAGTGAAGGAAACAAATACACCAATAACTATTACTAACTACTATAGAACATCAGGAAATAAAGAGAAGCAGCAGAGAATAAAATAGAAAAGTCTTTCTCAGATCCATGTATACAGGAGTAAAGATAAAGCAGCTCATATAAACCTATAAAACGATTTTGAGCCTTAAGCAGCTTTCTAATAAGTAACTGCTTTCTGGTGTACATGTAAACGTAGTCTCTATATCCTTCGCACATTTAGTCCATATGCAGACCACAAGAAGATGTGCTTCTTCCCCACCAAGTGTAGCACAATGATCCCAGAGGAAACTTTAGCTTGGCTGGTGCTGGATTACATGTGGATTAGTGCTCCTAATGGCCCTGATCTCGCCTAATTCCCATCAATCCTTCTCATCTGAAACATTAAGATTCGAAAGAGGAATCACAGAACCGCAGCTCACCAAAATCAGAAGCGCTAATTTTCTGTACGACTGGGAGGAAAAGAAACCCATTAACGATTTTCAACATTCTAATTTTTTTTCTCTAAGCCATTGATTTTGACATTCTGTAATCAAGAACAGATTCTTTCTGAATTAAAAAAGAAGTTTCCTCTTCAGACAGTTCCACTAATTAATGTTTGCTCAAGGATGAGAGAAATGTCTTGCATAACCTTTCACAGCGAGACCCCATGAATTAGAGGATATTGCCATAGAGAGAGCACGAGTGTGGGTGAAAGAGAGAGCAAAAGAGATCCTGTTGGGGGATAGAGAGCTCTTTTCCCCTGGTAGCAGTTTGTGACTCAGTACTAAGAGAATGGATGTATGAGCTGAGTACAATTAGCAAAGTGGCCCTAATGCTAAAATCACACAGAAGGGAGCAGAGGCTTGACAGATCAGCCCTCTACAGCAAAACACAAAGCCTTGAAGTAGTCCACAAGGGCATATCACACCTTATGTCTCCTTGTTCCAACAACAGAGAGAAGAGCATTGTTGGTGTAACTCGAATAAATCTACTGGATCAGAATGTGGAACTCAACGCAAATACAATTGGATAATATTATCAACTTCTCTACTCAGTTTAGATAAATGTTATATTGGTGTTAGGCTCAAAAGCATTTAGAATCACATCAGCTGTCAGCGCATTAGCGCCATCAGTGTCAGTTATCTTTGGCTTCATGATGCATTTTGTTTTTGAATGTTTTTGTGAACCTCAAAGTAATTTAATAGTAATAGCAGTGATAGCTTGGCAGAAATGACAGATGTAATAAATGACAAACAGGTCATCTGATTCAAACATAATAATGTCCAAGGGATAAGACCGTCAACATCTTCACAAATACACTTAAAGCGAGAATGTCTTCAGCTTCATCAATTACCTATACTGCATTCTTTGATAGTTATTATGGTTGTAGCAGTGAGCTAAAGAATTTCTGTTTCTCTGCTATTGTTGTAATAAATAGATACTAGAACTGCTAGTTATGTACCCATGATTTTTATATTGAATGTCCTGGTTGTTCAAGCTGTTATAGGGAACTCTAACATGAATGACAAGGTCAATGGTTATTAAGAAGTACATTTCATTGGCTGTTACTTGGAGAAGATAATTTCCTTTTGTTGGTGAGTGATTAGTTTCTAATTTTTTATTAATGGCTTCTTAGCTGAACATTATTTTCACAGTCAGACTGACCTTTAGAGCTGTCAGCTTTTATATAGGTTTCTAAAAAACGAACCTCTCCTGAATTAACCAACAATGATGATTATTTCATAATGAGTCATCATTTCTAATTAATATTGGAGAGGATGAATCCTTTATCCTGCATTCTCTTAGTGTACAAGTGGCCCAGAAAAAATCTTTTGAAAGTGGTTTTGTACCAACTGGCACCCATTACACTTAAGAAAAAAAGAGCGGTTAGATGAAGGATAATATGCCCAGTTATAGTAAGCTACATGAGAACTTTCTTGTTGTTGATAATGTTAAATGAAGCCTTTCTTAACTGTGTCTTTTATATCTACAAAAAAACAAAAAAGCTGTTTTGGCAACCAGCCTTTAGCAGGTCGAGGCAATGTGCATTAACAAACATAATACATACACCTGCTCTGCTAACTTTAGACACCCTTGTGTAAAAAGGGTCAAACCAAATTATTGGTCCGATGTTGGATTCCAATAGAATGGCCCCCGAAGGTTTCTGTTTTGTTCTTTCTTTTCTGAGCACTATACCATAAACACTTATTAATTTGCTCTTTATCAATTGACTCCTTTATTGATTTTATCTGACTGCAATTTAAATTGAAACTCTTATTTAGATTTAAGCTCTAATTGATTTCTGATCATTCTTTTAGTGTAATTTTTTAAAGTTATTGATTAGGCTACTCTGAATTGTCCTAACTTTCATTATCCTTTAATTCGGGTCCCAACTGTCACTCAGAGTCATATGCCGGCTGATTAATTGCATAGATCTGACGGAAACAACATCACCAGTCCCTTTCATAGTTGGGGTTGCAGGGTTTACTAATATCCCACAATGTAATATTTTGTCCTTTCAGATGGAAAACATTTATACATATAAATGATGTGATCAAAAGTGCATTTGAACAGCGGTGAAACCCTTTCTTATGATATATTACATTCATATGAGCAGACAGAGAAGTAAGTTCAAAGTAAGTTTGGAGCAGCAGAACTAGAAATAAATGTGTAAATTGTTAGCTTTATGCTAAGCTAAAATGCTATTTCTAGTCATTTAACATACACATGTTAGTAGGCACGGTCATGTTTTTTATCAAGAAAATGTATGTTGGATCATAATTAATTTTTTCTAGTAAGAGATTTGATACTAGGGCAAAAATCCTACTCTTGATAATAATTTTGTATTGTTTTCCTGTAAAAAATATTTTTAAAAAAAAAAAAAAAATCCTTTAAACAACATCAATTTGATCTATCTTGTTTAAGAAACGACACTGCATAGGATATTTAGGTTTTTCAGAGAATATATTTTTACATGTGTATTTTTGTCTTACTGTATTGAGTTTTTATAGTCAAAACAAGTGAAAAAAATCTACCAGTGATGAAGTAATCCAAAGTATTTAGAATATGTTACTGACCTTGTGGAATCTAACAGAATACATTACAAATTACAATTTTACAGCATGTATTCTGTAATTTGTAGTCGAATACATTTCAAAAGTAACCCTCCCATCCCTGTAAATGCATACTGTGCTGGAAAAAATTTGATGTAATTTGATGTAACAGATTCCATATTTTGTGTTTAATTGGATAACAGATTTAATTGTTGAATGTCTGTATTTCTTTAATGTTATTCGGGGATTTCGTTCTCCTGTTTACTTTATTTATGGTTAGCGCTCCATCTAGTGGCAAGTTTGACGTTGCTTTAATTCTGAGATTTTCCGGTATTCACGTGAATCAGGAACTAGACGATGGCTCTCTTGAATCGCAATGTATTCTGTAACCTTTAACCTTGCAACAGCATCGCTTGTTGTAACTATTTATTTTATTTACATGGATGTTCATTATACTTGCATATAATTGTGCACATTGTGCTTTAGCGTCATTTTGCTGTATTCATTATTTACATTACAAAATGACATGTTTATTTGCAAGCATCATTAGAAAATTATTAATAATTAATATATAATTATTAAATATTATTATTATAATATGTTTATTGTTTATTTGTAGTTTCACTCCATACCCAAGACCATTAAACCTGTAGACAAATTAACTTCTTGTCTTAAGAGTTGTGTGAGGGAAGGGAGTTTATCTGACTGTCAAAACACTAAAACTACATTGAGGACAGTATACATACAAATATATAAATATAGTATAAGTCACAACTTTAAATCAGAACTTTACACTTAATGTATATGCCAGATACATTTAAACTCAGTTTTTCACAAGTCCTGACATTTAATCATAGAAAAGCAGCCGCTCTTAGGTCACTACTTTATTTTATGAATGTGAAATGTCCGAATAATAGTAGAGAGAATTATTAATTTCAGCTTTTATTACTTTCATCACATTCCCAGTGGGTCAGAAGTTTACATACAATGCATTACATAGCATTGCCTTTAAATTGTTTAACTTGGGTCAAACATTTTGGGTAGCCTTCCACATGCTTCTCACAATAAGTTGCTGGAATCTTGGCCCATTCCTCCATACAGAACTGGTCTAAAGGAGTCATATTTGTAGGCCTCCTTGTTCACACATGCTTTTTCAGCTCTGCCCACAAATCGGATTGAGGTCAGGGCTTTGTGATGGCTACTCCAATATCTTGACCTTGTTGTCCTTAAGCCATTTTGCTACAACTTTGGAGGTATGCTTGGGGTCATTGTCCATTTGGAAGCCCCATTTTTGACCAAGGTTTAACTTCCAGGCTGATTTCTAGAGATGTTAAATTTCCTGCCTCATGATGCTATCTTTTTTGTGAAGTGCACCAGTCCCTCCTGCAGCAAAGCCCCCCCTTTTCCCTCCAAACATAACAATGGTCATTATGGCCAAAAAGTTACATTTTTGTTTCATCAGACCAGAGAAAATTTCTCCAGAAAGTAAAATCTTTGTCCCCATGTGTACTTGCATACTCTAGTCAGCTTTTTAATGCAGTTGTGGAGCAGTGGCTTCTTCCTTGCTGAGCAGCCTTTCAGGTTATGTCGATATAAGACTTGTTTTACTGTGGATATAGATACTTGAATACCGTCCAGCATATTCACAAGGTCATTTGCTGTTGTTCTGGGATTGATTTGCACATTTTGCACCAAACTACGTTCATCTCTAGAAGACAGAATGTGTTTCTTTCCTGAGAGGTATTATTGCTGCGTGGTCCCATGGTGTTTATACTTGTGTACTATTGTTTGTTCAGATAAAAATGGTACCTTCAGGCATTTGTTAATTGCTCCCAAAGATGAACCAGACTTGTTGAGGTCCACAATTTTTTAATGAGGTCTTGGCTGATTTCTTTGGATTGTCCCATGTTGTCAAGCAAAGAGGCGCTGAGTTTGAAGGTAGGCCTTAAAATACATCCACAGGTGCACCTCCAATTGACTCCAATTAGCCAATTAGCCTATCATAAGTTAATTGGCTAATTGCCTAAAGGCTTGACAACATTTTCTGGAATTGTTCAAGCTGCATAAATGCACAGTTAACTTATTGCATCTAAACTTCTGACCCACTGGAATTGTGATATAGTCAATTAAAAGTGAAACAATCTGTATTTAATCATTTGTTGGAAAAATGACTTGTGTCTATGTGGAGTGGTTAAAAAAATAATTTTAATGACTTCAACCTAAGTGTATGTAAACTTCTGAACTGTATAATTATATCAATTCTCAGGAATATATTCTGAAATATATTCTGATAAAACTATTAACCATTACTAACTAATATAATATATATTATATCTATAATATCTATCTTCATTTTAGTTTTAAAGTTTACCTATGTAGCAGACCTGTCTATGTGGACGTATATGATGGGAAAAATGTACTGCCTAGTTGGAATGACCCAGCAATGATGAGATGAGGTCTTCGTACTTTTCATGTGTTGCCTATTTTTTATTTGAATATATTGTTTATTAAAATTGTATGTGCATATTCATTTTATTATATGTCTCATGCCACTGAAACGGTTCTGACTCACACATGACTCAACTATCTGAAAATACATTCTTTCAAATCTTTCTTACTGTGTACAACAATTTAGACATCACAAAAGCAGACTTTCATTAGTTACTGGAGACTAAGATTAGCAGATTGGTGCGGCGAATATTGAATTATATTGAATTATGCGATGGCGGCACATCAATCAGAGAGCAGTGACGCGCATTCATGGGACTGCGCATAGTAATTATTCTCGAAATCTCCCTGCGGGGTTGTTGTGGCGCCGTTCATCTTGCAGCGTTTTAATTGATTTCGGACACGCTCGCGTGTTAGGGTGATATGCGCTGCTGCACGGGGACGCAAGGATCTACAAACTGATGAAAATTAAACGCAAGGTTTGCGTTATAATGGGGTAACGGTGGAGCGTAACTAAAGCGAGGACGTGCAGTATGTTTTGAACTCGCAGTTTTTGTGGTTTAAAATGTATACAAAGTCATTGACTATAATAGCATTAATGTAAGTTCATGGCATTGGCATAAAGCAAAGCAATAACAAGTTTGTATTGCCAATTTTGAAGGAATCCAAATCTATTTCAGTACATTTGTTACTCTGTTTCATCCAGTAGGCCTATCAGTTTCACAACAGAGACAATTCTTCATTGGTCGCTCAGCATCGGAACTACAGCTGATGTCAGCCTGGCACACATGAACAGGTACTTTCTGAACAAAGGCTGTCATCCTAAGATTTTAAACAGAGTTTTACTCAATAATAACACGCCTCCTATTACACACTGTGAGTGTTAAGTAACGCACTATACCACTCAATACAAAGCATCTCTTCACGGGTCTTGTCTCTGCATAATGGGCTCTTACAAGCATGCTCCAATTTGGTATAAATGTCACTCATACCCAATGCACCAAGAAGGTTAGGGAATTTTATTGACATATTTTGCTCTCTCTCTCTCTCTCTCTCTCTCTCTCTCTCTCTCTCTCTCTCTCTCACACACACACACACACACACACACACACACACACACATACATACACAAGTCACAATAATCTATTTATTGAGATACAAAGACAGATAGATAGATAGATAGATAGATAGATAGATAGATAGATAGATAGATAGATAGATAGATAGATAGATCGATCTGCTCTGACTCGTTCACCCATGAGACTGAATGGCTTATTGGTCTTGCTCCTTTGTGCTATAGCCTCAGAACATCACTCTGTTCTTGCAGCTTGTCAATACTGTGATCAATGTAAGTGATCAGCAAACTCCTGTGACTGCTGTATCTCATTGCAGTGTGTTTGTGCCCTATAATCAAATCTTGTTAATGAATTGCTTGCGTGTTATGAATCTAATCTCTACACTAAAAAAATGGTAACCTCAAAAATGTAAACGTCGTAACATCTAATTTAAGTGATTTGATTCGATTCAAAAATATTATTTAACATCACCGAATCAACCTGACACTCTTAAGTTACACCAACATAAAATATGTTTAGGTGTTAGATCAGGCAGAAAATGCTTTTTAGGGAAATAATTGCAGGATATCACTTTTTAGTGTAAGGCAATTAAGAAAAAGGTATTCACTGAAGAAAAATGGAGAATAACAGTATTTGCCAACAGGTGACCTCAATACATACAGTATGTATGCAATTGTAAAAAGACAAAAAACAAAGTCAAACAGTTGAAAGAATCCTTGTAATTGCAAGAAGTAAAGCCTATTTGTAAAATAAGTATGGTAAATTATTTTCACCCATCGCACAATCAAACAAAATTAAAGACAGGTTTACAAAATGGAGAAGCAAACACCTAATAACAAGCTATTTAAATTTGTGTAATGGACTACTGTTAAGCTTGATTTTGTTAGAACATGGATAGAAAATGATCTCAAAAGGTAACAAAAAATGCTTTTGATTTGTACTTAAGGAGTATGTCATATGAACTGTAGTCTTTGCTTTATTCTCGAGAAAGTGCCCATGAAAAAATTATAACACCAATAAGACAACAGCGAAAAGAAGTGAAGCATTACACTTTTGCATAAAGCACATTAGAAGTAAGAAAAAGGTATTCACTGGAGGAAATGGAAAACCAAGGAATTCTCCCAACAGGTAACCCTCCTCAGTGCATGCAGTACTTATACAATTGTACAAACAAATGACTGCAAAATCAAGATGCTGTGAGTGACAGAAATGATAAAGTCAATAGATTGAAAGAATCCTCATAATTGCAAGTAGAAAAGCATATTTAAAAATAAACAATTCAATAAGAACAGTAAGTTTACAAAGCCAGGTATGCAAAATGGAATAGCAAACATCTAATAAGCTATTTAAGTGGTGGACTACTGTTAAGCTTGATTTTATTAGGACAAGGATAAAAACAAATGAGCTCAAAAGGAGGCAAACAATGCTTTGTTTGATTTGTACTTAAGACATATGTGATGTGAACTCAGTCTCGGAGATCAAGTACAGCTGACACGGAGAGTGATCTAAAGCAGTGTTTTTTTTTTAGTTTTTTTTTTAACCTTTTTGACTCCAAGGCCCCCCATTTTTGGAGAAAATTTGCGAAGGCCCATATGGGCTATTAGATATTTCTATTATGAGAGATATCTATTATAACACATGTCCTTAAAATGTGTGATTCCAGAAATGTCTAGAACTGTATTCTTCATAAAAAGCAAGCTGTTGGAGGGAGTTGGCATTACATGTTTATCATTTTCAGTTAATTGAATTCTAACAATTATATAAACATTATAATAATCTATCATATTTTCAATAATTTTAAGATATCTCGAGGCCCCCCTGGAAGTGTGCTGAGTCCCCCTAGTGGGTCCCGACCCCCTGGTTGAGAACCACTGATCTAAAGCACACCATCCATCAGATGCGCTTTCAGGCACAGCAGCGCAGGTATTGTCTTGCTCTTGCAGCCAGATTAACATCCTTATCGACGCGATCTACAAATGCACCGCGTCTCGAGATAAACAAGAATCAACTCGCAGCTATTTTAATGCTGTCGAGAATTCGGTGACAAAAGTTAAGACTCGAGGCTAACACACTGCCATTAAAAAGCATTAATTGGATAATTATCGTGTACATATTTCCCGAAGGCGCGCGATGCGCTTTGGGAAACATGTTGATGTTGTGTGAGCACGGGTGAATCACGGGTGAACTAAATTTTGCTAATCGGCAACAATGGAATAAAACTGAAATAAATAATATAGGCCAGCATACACAAGCGATGGATGTAATGTAAGGCAATTTGGAAGGAATAGTTTATTACTTCTCAGTTTACCCTTGTATTGAGAATATAATAAGATATTCGTCTATCTTGGATTTAAAGAAGCATCCACTTCTCGGGAGCACCTAGCATATACACACACTTGAAAAGCGAAGCTCCTGAAGAATCTAGTACACTGTAGTCTTTGCTTTATTCTCGGGAATGTGCCCATGACAACATCGTAACACCAACAGCGAAAAGAAGATAATCATTCCACATTTACGAGGACAACAGCTGTTCAAAGTGCAATAGCATTAAACGATATTGGCTACGGCAAGCCCTTGTGTGAAGTAGTTCAGCACCAGCACAAAGGACAGCTCCACTGCATCATGATAGCGATCTCACTTTCACCCTCACTGAACAACTCACCTCCGAGAGAGCAGAGCAAGGTGTAAACAAGCAACAGGATCTCCAGGCGGCCCATGCCCGATCTAAACCCTTCCAGCCACCACATCGTGATACACAGACAGTTTATGCCGCAACGGCACGGACGCGGTTTTATATCGCAACGGTTATACACATTTTCAGGTCTCGCAACGGACCAGCTGTTCGCTCGCGCATGACGTAATATTGAAGAGGCTATTCCGAGAAAGCTCCGCCCCTTCTCTGCTGTGATTTGAGCTTTGCCACACATCCATTCAATTCATTGGCGGATAAGAACATCAGTCAAAGGGACTGATGTCTTTCTCGGTGCTGGCATCAGAAATGAGTGGATTGTCCGACATATGAGCTGCATTTCAAGTTTGCTTCCTCTTTCGAGCCAGAATATTTACAACGATAGTGTATCTTTTAATTTAAAGTAAACTTCCAAAAATCCTGTGAAAAAAAATTAGGCTGTGAGATGACATCAATTAAAATGGAAATATGTTGGACTTACTTATTTAACAGTTTATTCATTTGTATTTTAATATAACGTTAAATATGTGTATTACTGCTCAGGTAACCGAAAATGTAAGATTACATTTTGCATTTTATAATATGGTCCAACGAATCTAAAGGCTCCCTGGGGTAAAAGGCTCTTTTGATTGTATTTTCTCCCAAAACACTAAATAGTATCAACAACTACCACAGGACTTTCCTAAACACCTGTTAGTTGCTATACACAATACCTTAACCTCATAAAAAGAAGAAGATTTTATTCAAAACAACCTTTTGTTATTTATTTTCACACAAATTGTGTTGCCCCATCAATAATCTATACAAATAAATGTATTTCTTGAATCTTGATACACTTTGGTACTATAAAAAAAAAAGCACATTTTAATTAAGTCGTGCCTTTAGTCCCGTTGTACCATATGACGTAAGCTTACCTTGAAGTCAAAATTAGAATATGTAAATGTCGTACTGTCGAGAACGGAGACAAATAGTGCCACCTATTGACCGCTGACTACAACAGCTACCTGGTCTGAAATGAAGAACACTTTCGTACACTAAACTTACACCAGCTGAAGCACTTCGACTGAATAAACTGTTTTCTTATCATCTTAAGAAGATGTTTAGTCTATCTACACTATTACTTACTAATAAACATTTTTACAGTGTGTTAGCCTATTAGTGCACCTCATTTAGTCCATTCGATGGTGTAATAAGAATGGCCTGTCACCTGCATTTAATAGTAAGAATTGGTGGTTTTGCTTAATTCCTGTTGAATAGTGCTTAAATAAATATTCCAGGTTAATCACAAGCTAAGCTCAATCGACAGCATTTATGTCATAATGTTAATACAAATATGTATTTTGTCTCGTCCCTCCAATTCTTTAAAAAGGAAAAGAACATTTCTAAATCAAGGTTGCAGTGAGGCTCTTATAATCAAAGTGACTGAGGACAATTTTTTGAGGTTTTAAAGGCAGAAATGTGAAGCTTAGAATTTTATAAAAGCACTTACATTAATTCTTCTGTATAAATTCCATATTATTTGAGCTTTAAAGTTGTTTAAATCGTTGATTTTGCAAGATTTATACTTTTATACTTTTGAAACTTTTGTGTATTGTAACATTTACAGATTGGTCCTATTCACTTTCATTGCAGTATCTGTAAACCAGATTTTGCTTCTTTTAAAAATAATTTTTTTTTTTTTTTAAAAAGTACAAGTAATTTTTGTGGTAGCCTAATCAGTATTATGCCACTAATGCTGTCAATTGAGTTGAACATGTATTGCACCTGGAACATTCCTTTAAAGGGATAGTTCATCCAAAATAAAAATGATCTCATCATTTACTCACCCTCATGCCATCCCAGATGTGTATGACTTCCTTTCTTCTGCAGAACTCAAACAAAGAGTTTCAGAAGATTATCTGAGCTCTGTTGGTCCATGCAAGTGAATGGTGATCAGACCTTTGTAGCTCCAATAATCACACAAAGGAATCATAAAAGTAAAATATGACTCCAGTGGTTAAATCCATGTCTTCCGAAGTGTTTCAATATGTGGGTGAGAAACAGATCAAAATGTATGTTTTCTTTTTACACTAAATCTCCACTTTTACTTTTACATCTGAAAGTCACATGTGGTGCCTAATTTCACATTCACATCTGATTACAAATGTGAAAGTGGAGATTTAGAGTAAAAAAAAGGACATACATGTTGTTCTGTTTCTCACTCAAACCAATTATATCGCTTCTGAAGTCATGGATTTAAACACTGGAGTCATATAGATTACTTTTATGTTTCCTTTATGTGATTTTTGGAGCTACAAAAGTGTTCTGCTGAAGGAAGAAAGTCATACACATCTGGAATGGCATGAGGGTGAGAAAATGATACAAGAATTTCCATTTTTGGGTGAACTATCCCTTTAAGGGGCCTCCATCTTTGACCGATGTGCTGCATCCCTCCGTTTTTTTCAGTGCAGTTTATTTAGACACCTTGTCAAGTTAAAAGAACTATTAAAATGTGTCTCGAGACACCTGCATTCCATTTTATCTTTTGTGATGCCTCAAAAAATAAAATAAAAAAATACATATATTTTCCCACAATAACTTTAGCACAAGAATGTGTTCGGACCCCCTGTGGACCATAAGGGGGTGCTCTGTCAGAGTAAAGAAATGCAAAAAAAAAAAAATTTAACATTTTAAAAAGGTTAGCACTTGACATAATCATGTTTCATTCTGCTATCTAATGACTAGTCGCAAATTATTGTGTTGATAATTTAATTCTATTGACACCAATATATTTTAATAGTAAAAATTAAAACATATACATATAATGTAATTTTGTGTAAAAACTAAATCTTATTTCTAATTATTCTATAATTATAATAATAATTTCTTTAGTCTTTAATGCAATAACAATATAAAAAACAATTATTAAATTTAGCAAACAGCATGCCTTTATAATATTACATTTTTATTTATTTTTTGTCACACATTATAGATAGATAAATAATAGATAAATAATAAATAGCTGGGGGTCCTCGCAAGGGGGTCGTTAGATTTTGGGGTCCTTGGCTTAGAAAAGTTCGAAAACCCCTGCTTTAGCTGTTAGACTTGAGGCTGAAGAGTGTAAAATGCCACTTGCACCACCATACGGAAGTAAAAAGAAAAAAACTTTTAAAAACAGTCAATTTCAGAGGTGGTAAATGTGTTTCCAAGAAGATGTCTTATAGATCTTATAGATACATTTGTATCATCAGCGATTTGAAGTATTTTTGAATTATAGCACTGGCTATATCACAGCACCAGACACCTGAGATTCACTTCTCAGTCCCACCACAAGATGTCTCTCTTAGCCCAGCACTGATCAGCAGTGCCACGAATTGAGTTGATACATATTTGGGGGTAAAAATTAGATGTACTTGCTTCCTTTTTCTTTGTCTTCCATGTGATTTTTTTTAACCAGTATTGTCTTGGTTAATTACTATGTTCTATACTCTCTTATATACTTCTTTCTCTCCTAAAATCTCTTAAAAACTTTCTGGTGGATATTGATTTGAATTTTTGAGCAAACTAAGGCAAGGACACAGCTGTTGATCATCTGGTGCTTTTCATGTTCTCCCTGAAGGAATTTTCTTCCCTGAAGGATTAGCACTCAGGCCAGTATGTATTTTACAAAATTGCAACTTTTATTGGCCTTGCAATAGTGCTCTAATAATAATATAAAATAAAAGTGCACTTTCAAGGTCCATTACAGTGTGAGGGCAAAGAGAAATGGGTTTTTTTAGGCCTGTGATGTAGCCTACAATAAAGCTAATGTATTACAAACATGATGTGCACAAGGAATAAAAGATATTTTAACCCGTTAAACAGTCAGCACCTTGTTGAAAACTTTTTATTCAGTAGATTAAAAAATGGCATTCCTAGCCTAAAACAGTAATTTTCTAGGCTACTTAAAGGCATATTTTTTTGATGAGAAGAATTAACAAGTCGTCATGGTCCGGTGAAAGATTGGACTTGACCACTGATATAAAAATTGAATTGGATTGCTCATGATGTCATATCAGTGAAGCCACAGTGCCGCCATATTGCTATGCCCAAACATTTCAATAGGCCTATCCCTGTTGACTTAATAGGAAATCATTTAATTTCAGAAAGTAATCATTAGTCATTTAGTCACTGATTTTATATCTGAAATCTGCATGTACATCCCTACAACGCAAACGTCCTACACATGTAAATATCTATTATGTAAAGTCGGGTATTTTTCCTGTTTCTTGAAAGCCAGAGCAAGTTATGAATATCTATGGTATAAAACAGTATCCACCTCTATCAAACTTCATCAGCAAACAAATCAGCTGAATGTAAACAAGTTCAATGAAACTGAGGTAAGATATTGTGAACATCGAAGTGTTTGTTCAGAGTTACTTGTTTTATGTTTTTATCAAAAAGTTCCTTGTTCTCGCGGTCACTTGTAGAAGAGCGTGCGCTCTCTCCCCCTCTATCACACATGCTGCGGGCATGCAAATCATAGCTGCTTCAAAGTAAACCGAAAGGGGTTCGACTGGAGGACAATGAATTAAACTGACTATAGAGAACGCTTCAATATGAAAACAAGCAAATCCTGGGCATTTAAGGCGATTTAGAAATCCTAATCTGACTCTTTTTTTCCCCTTTCAGGGGTAAATACATGTTGTCATCCTAAACAAGCTGATATTACAGCTTTTTCTACTTGCATTACAACTTGAGGACAGTTCATGCTTCCTTTGGTGTTTGTTGTGCTGCAATGATAGACTGAACCCTGGGGCAGGTGAATGCTCTGACATCGCAATCGTTGTATATCTTCTAATATTATACATAACGAGCAAATAAACATTAACCGTGATTGTCACTAGAGAGCGAAATGCAACTGTCATATCTGCAGGTCGGAGATGGTGAAACGGTAGTGTTTTCGCCTGTCAGTCATTGACGTGCTATGAGAGTTTGGGCATACAAATATGGCTGCCCGAACACTTGCGGTGGCTTCAACTCCTGCAGGCAGTTTATGCTCCATCAGCGATCCAGTTATATTTATATATCAGTGGACTTGTGTTAACTGAGGCCGGATTCATGAAAATGTTCTTAAGAGAAAAATTATGAAAGTTCTTAGGATAAAATGTAAGAAGTTCGTAAGAATGTTCCTAAGTGCAATTCTTGAAAAATTCTTAAGAATCCTGTGCTGGAAAAAGCCTGCTTGGTGGGAAAATAGCTTACAAACATGTATAGATGTAAAGAAGACTCAAATGTGGAAACATCCATAGGGACTTTCAAACGTTTGGAAATCTGAGTCTCGCACCACCACCGAAATGATTTCATAACTACTTTGCTGAGTTTTCTTGTGTAGCGAGAGGACTTTTTCCTGCACGCGCCGAGAGTGAGAGAGGGAATAAGCACGCACATACTGAGGTGAAATGAAAAGTTGTATCTACTACAGATATCCTCTTTTTAAAATAATATTTGTATTATTAATTCTATTTACAATTTGTAACATTAATATGATAGTAATTTAAGTGCAGCCTCTGTAAAAATATAAAGCCAAACGTAAATGTGTAAAATTATAATAAGTTTAATGGGGGGAAATATTAACCGACTAGAAATTCCAGTGTTGACTAGCAGCATCAGAACCGTGTAGTCTCGCACATCCCTAGTTATAATTAGCTATTGTATAAATAGCTAATGAATCCAAGATGCTTTTTTGTAGCCTGAGGTTCTACCCCCCCCATTGTGGAATGGAGGTCAGGGAATCTCTGAGTACGTGTACTTATGTTGTTTGAGTGAGGTTTGTGGAGGGCCACCCACATTACCCACATGCTTACTCAGCACTTTTGGTCTCTCTTTTTGTATTCCCTGCAGCTATGTCTCAATAAACCAATGACTCAAATAAGCGACAGTAAAGCGCAGTTTATAAGCACATTTGACACAAGTACAGTTCTTTAATATACTGTACATTTCCTTTCTGCCTTTTTATAAACTTAGTCTTTATATGCTTTGTCTTTCTGTTGGCCTTTCTGTCTAACTCTCTGTCTGCATATCAGTTGCCATATGTCTACATTGATGTGCAGACAGTAAGTGGAATCTAAAACAAGGTTCTAGAAACAAGATAAGAGAAACTCTTTTCCTCCATAAAGAAAACAACATCGACATACTGTATAAGTATACAGCTTAAGCAATGATGAGGTCTTCCATTTAGAGGCATATTTTAGACCAGCATCTTCTTTAGACCAGTTCTACACTTCAAGTCCATTCTCAAAGTGAAACCAGTTCAAATTGTAGATGTTTCACAAGGATCACACGTAGTCGAACTGTCAGGTATGGTAGATTACTAACTAATCAAACTGTATAGGCATATGTCTGAAGTGGGGAGAACTTTTGGGAGAGAAATCCAGCTGTGAAGTCTAGGGACGTTTTTTTATTTGGGTGGAGGGAGTGGGGTGGAATGGTTTTGTCAGAGAGGCAGTAAATTAAACCTGAGTTGTGTCAGGAAACCATAACATGTGCATCCTTTAGACATGGCTGTTTTCCTTTTTACCAGCATCTACCTTTTACCAGCATTTGTCTTAACATTGAACAGAACATACAGTACAGTAAAATCAGCCAGCTTGATCACTAAAATGCTGAAGAGCTTTTATCAGAGGTCAAATAGGAACTCCTGTACACTTGTTCTGAAAAGATTTATCCTTGTTTCACAAAAGTGATACTTCAATTCAGCTCTATTTCAGTTCAGTCCTAAAAATGACCTGCCTCTGTCATATCACACTTTGAAATACTTTTGAGATTAAATGATGTACAAAATTTTTTGGAAAAGCAGTGTCATAAATCACTCTTTGAGTTTTAAAAGCTGCAATTAGTGTGACCACCAAGTGCAAAGCTGAAAAGGACAAAGAAATGCCCTTTCTTCTCAGACTATGAATTAGTGCTGTTTTTGCCAACCTGAGTATAATCTTTCTGCAAAAGACACAGTAAAACTGCATGGTGTTTATGGTGTTTCCTGCTTTGACTCTAATGAATGCACTTACAGTATGGTGTTAGGAGTCATCGTATTGTCAATAGAGTGTTTAAGGTCACACAAAGTCTAACCACAAACAATACTGGCAGACTTGGTTTAAAGAGGGTTGCAGGCCGGACATCCACTTTATTTTACTCCAGAGTGTTCAGAGTGTTCACAACTTCTAAACCATTCTTTTGAAAGGATTTTTATTATTTGTTTAGAAGAGACAATGATATATGGGTGTTTCTTCAACTTTGGGCACTTTTAGCACTGTGGACAAAGTATAGTGTCGCTCAATCATTTTTCACACTTTGCATGGATTAGAGAAGGGTTTTTGTGAATCTCATGACAATTCCTGTCATTTCCACCACATCTTAAATTCTATATTGTGTTCATCAGAATTATGTGGTGGAAATGATGGAAAGATTTAAAATATTTTTTTTTTTTTAAATAAAATGTAATGAAACTTTTATACTTTTTGGATAATTTGGCAAAATTACATCTTGAATGGAAATGACCCTTAATGCAGTTATACTCACAAGTTATATTTACGTAGATTTTTCTTTATCCTTAATCTATACATAAAAGGTATTTGAAAAGTATACCAAAAATAAAAGTCATGGTTAAGAATTTCAGTTTAATCATGTATCAGTTTAGTAAGTTTTAATGTGATCATCATACTATGTTCAAAAAAGTTATTAAATACTGTCAACCCCTGGGACATACAATTGCCTGAAGTTGAAGAAACACCCGTAAAGGCTTTAAAAAATAGTGTCGATTATATAAATGTACAAGACATATTGTTGGATTTATTGTGGATTTTAAAGAGAATGACAGAGCATTTTCATTGGAATGGTGAATCAGAGTCTTGGTGTATGATTTTTGCCATGAGCAGCTTGTCTGTTCACTGTTAAAATGATATTCAAGGCACCTTTTGGGCTTCCTCACTTGTCACACCATATATATTTATATTTCAAGTGCCTCAGAGCATTTCTGGTGGGGTTATTAAACGATCTGTCACTTTACAATCTATGATTAGAAAATCAAATTAATCTATGAGCAGTTTTGGAGTTTTTGGATGCTGTTAATGCAGATGAGACTATTACAGTAGCACTTGGGATTCTGATTAATGGCGAAGACTGTGTTGTGTAAGTGGCTGTAGTGGATGTCCTCATCTGGTCAATTTGTCCTAGGGATTTCTCTGGGTGGCTTTACAGTTCCTTCACCAAATCAGATGGTAAGGTCAGCACTCGAGATTCTCTCAGTGGTACTACGGAAAAAAACAGCTTGTTGCACTTCATCAGAAGGTGAAGCTGCTATGCCTTGGGATTGCCATTTGTCTGAGTGCCATCACAAGAGGTTTTTTATCCATTTTTCCACAGAATAAGTCAAAAACGTGTACGCACACTGACCAACCACTCTTACAAGAGCACTATTCTTTCTTATCATCCCCACACCTTTAAATATCTCTTGTGTGGATTGGTGCCATATAGCTCCACTATACCATTTCTCTTGGGTTTTAGCAAGTGTTATCCTAGCACAATAACAGGTTCCATATGTGTGTCTGTATGAATATTTTTTTCTCCAACAAGCACAGAAACTATTTACTGGACTAGAAGGAGAGGGGTGCTGCACACTGTTGTACACTTTATTCAGCATTCAACAAGGCAGCCTCTGTTGTACCCTGGGCAGCAAGCCAGATTTCTCTACCTAATACAGCCACTAGTTAATGTAAAAATTGACTTTGCTCATGTTTGGGCAGTATTCTCTCCACTAGATTTTAACACACTCTCACCCACAAAAACACATACATGCTTAATGTCCTTTCTGCTTGCTGATCGGCAGCATGAGCCAGGATCCTTAGGCTGCCTGACCTCACACTTCAGAAGGAGAAGGACTACCAGTTACCTCCTCTGAGAGGACATTGAAAACACTGAGTGACTTTAAGAATCTCAAAACACTTGTGGAGATGGGTAGCCTCTCTTTGTCTGGAGAGAGTGCTGTTGATATACTGTTCTGCTTGAGTGTGTGAAGGAAATAGTAATGTAAAATCTGTTATCTACTGAAGCATTCCTCACCACATGGCAAACAAACACAGACACACTCACTTACAGAAACACATAACAGTTTTAGCAATTACATAGAAAATAAGATAATACTTACTGGAAAAATTCCTTGTTTCCTGTTCAGGTTGTACCCAACAATGTAGAGAACAGAATACTGGATTATAAAAACATTTCTAGGTATTTGTTACAACATCTGAGAGGTGAGTGAGAAAGCATATTTTTGGGAAAGGATGTAACTTGGAAACCAAACACTATGGGAAATGTCTCTGTAACTGGGATTTAGCATTCTTCAGCCTTTCATAGCAACAATCATTAACATTAATATACAGTTACCCCATTAAGTATACTATAAAAATGTACTTATGTCGTTGCATTATATTAAATAATTTAAAACCAAGTGGCGTTTATTTGATATATTATTTCTATATTTATTTATGGTTTTTATATATTTAGGTTTATTAAAAAAAGTGTGTTGTTTCAAATGATAAGACAATAGATATATTGTTCAAAATTAATACAAAAAGTATTTGGACACTTTCTTGTCAAATATTAGTGAAACATTAGTTAATGTAATGAACTACACTTGTAGTCACTCTGCTAACACAGCTGTGTGAACTTAAGGGGAAATTACTTCTACTAAAGGTGACCTTACGTGAAAGTAATAGGGGGAAAAAATGGCATTCAGACATTTTGAGTGTGACTTAAGTTTACGAAAGTATTGTAAGACTTTTAATGGCCGATGTGTTTTCTTGCTTTCTGTTCATCACTCAAATGGAAATAATAAGGAAAGAGTATGGGAGATGGCTCAAAAATGGCTCATCATTATTTTTGTTTGTTTACATTTTTACATTAATTGCTCTGATTTGCACTGCAATTTTTGGGTACATTTGAGTGTTTAGATTTAATGCTCTCTTCATGATGAGCTACCACACTTCCACAAACTCTTACAGTGTAGTGTAAACTTGGCACATGTCTGTTTCTTACTGGCTCCTGGACTATAAAATATCAGCATTCTGTGCAAAGAACTCAGGAAGCACATTGCAGCTCTTCAATGATCTATATGTGGAGAATGTATTAGTATCTGATTCTAAGTCAAAGAACTAGACTTGTATCCTGTCATGTTTCCTCTGAACTACTGATTACGGCCAAGTGGGGAAATTAAAGAATGACTGACTAAAAAACTAACTTTTCCAGAATTGAACATTCCTGCAACATACAATCAGAAAAATCCTAAAAATCTTTGTTTTTCTAAGAACAAATGCTATTTTTACAAATCATTGTAATAATTGTACAATTATTTCAATGTCACAAATTATTGTAATCTTATCTACATCTGAAAAGACTCTTAGTGCATTCACATTGACTCACATTATACTGGGTTGCCTTGTGTTCAATGATAGCAGATTAATAGATCCTTTGTGATAAAGCAGCACAGGAAATATTCAGCGAAAGAAATACCTTTGATGTAGCATCTCATTCATACCCCCCAAACATTTAATGTAATACAATTCAGAAACAAAGTCACACTTGGACTATTGTACACACTTAACATTGCTGGCTTCTTCCTCTCAAAAATGCAAAAGCATCAGACCCGATGAATGTGGTCTTTATTTGGCAGACGGCAACCCATTGAAGGGATTCTTGTAAAATATGAGGTAACGTCAATTGACCAGTGAACTCAGGGAGCCTTGAATGAATAGCTGGCCATAGCCTTCATATTTCATACACTCCCCAAATGCTTTTCCTGTAAAGAATTTTCCATCCCCACTAAATTTTTCCATCTACACTTCCGTTCTGAAATTCTTTCTTCTTCTTCTTCTTTTTTTTTTTTTTTACATACAACCAGAAAAACGCCATCAGATGTCTGGCAAGTTGTTACTGAATATGCTGTTATTTGAAAAGACAAATGGTAAAACAAGTTTTAGGCTTTCACCCCTGTTTTAGACCCATTGCTATGGTAACATGGCTTCATATTAGTCCAAATAAAGGCTACCCTAAGCAGGGTTTTTAGAAGATGGATAACTTCATTGTTTGAAGGCATGTCTGGTGTTAATCAAACCAACTGTCAAGCCTTGTTTACAAGAGATTGCTTTCTTTTTTGAGGTGTTCATTTTCATATAATAGTGTCATGAAGGGATAGTTCACCCAAAAATGAAAATCCTCTCATAATTTTCTCACCCTCATGCCATCCCAGATGTGTATGACTTTATTTCTTCAGAAGAACTCAAAGATTCTTAGAAGAATATATCAGATCTGTAGGTCCTCACAATGCAAGTGAATGGTGGCCAGAACTCTGAAGATCCAAATATCACATAAAGGCATCATTAAAGTAATCCATATGACTTCAGTGTTTAAGTCAGTGTCTTCTGAAGCAATTCAATTGGTTTTGAGTGAGAACAGACCTTATATAACTCCTTTTTCAATCCTGATTTCAAGCTTGATTACACTTCATAGGACCATTTAGTGCTCTGCATATATGCGTCAAGCACTAGGAGTAATCGAGCTTGAAATCATGATTGTGTTAATGTAACAGGAGCCAGCTGTGATAGCTGTGTGGTATGTGTAAACCTCACTCTCCTGGCCTCAAGAGGCAAACTAGCAACTGATGCTAGGGGCTGCATTTTCATTTCAACCCTTTAGCCTCCTCATTAACGACTGCTCTGAGCAGGTTGAGCAGGACTGGTTACACTTAGAGGCTACATTTTCAAAATATACCGTGCATAATGACCAGTAAAAGCATCTACATAAGGGAGTTATCTAGACCTTTATCCCACTATAGCTACAAGCAGATTCTGATTATCCTAAGTGACAGTTTCTGTGTACAGTATGAAGGGCTAATCAACAAATGTGTAACAACATAGCACTGATGCCTGTTAATTGCTTTTATTTGGTATAGTTGTTTGTTTTTCTAAACCTTTTTATAATAATTTTATGAATGTGGCCCTTTTAACATGTTTGATGAGTCAGCAGACAAAAAGGGAACTTACTTTTATTGTAAGGGCAATAGTACTCATATACTTTTTACCTTTTTTGTTTCTTACCTGTTTCACATTTCATCATGTGCCTTTCATCTCATTTGACATGTTGTGCATAAAGTATGAGCAATAAGCATTGCTCATTTGAAGAAACAGATAAATACATATCTTAAACCAAAACCAAACAAGCTACTATACAGCGTTCCTCCTTCTCACTTGTAAATAGCGCTGCTCTTCCAGCTGTGACGCACTTGCCTCAGTTCTCACATGCCAATGTGATTATATCATACATGCATACTGCTTCTCACCAGAAGCATGATTTAGAATTTTTTAAAAAGTGCTTAAATATTTACTTTGTTGCACCAAATGCGATTGTTTTGCTTTAGAAGACATTAATTTAACAGCTGGTGTTGTATGGATGAAGTTTATACTGACTGTCTGTGATTTTTGGAGCTTCAAAGAGAAATCTCTGTTCACTTGCATTTTAAGGACCTACTGAGCTAAGAAACATTTCTACTTTTCTTTAGATGTGTTCTGGTGAAGATAGAAAGTCATACACACCTGGGATATCATGAGGGTGATTCAAAAATGAGAGAATTTAAATTTTGGGGTGAACTATCCCTTTAAATCTACTGATGTGCACAGGTTTCTGGGAGGGTTAGGTTCAGGGAATAGAAAATCTCATTAGCCTGCTATGAAATCAATGGAAGTCTATGAGATGCCTTCACTTATATATTGAAACAAACCTGTGTGCATGTGTGCGCATGTGTGTTCATTTTTGGCAGACTTGGTCATGTACACAAACTATACATGTGGTTTACAAATTGTTGGACTGGGAAAAAGGAATAGCTAAACTATGACCAAAGTATTGCTCTGTGTCAGCTGTTATTGGTAGTTTGTCCATATGGAGAAGGCACTGTTTCCTTTACCCATAGTGATTGGGAATTATTCATATTACCTACAGTGATTGTTTTTTTGTTTTGTTTTTTGTTTGTTTTTTTTATTGTCATTTTATTAGTAGTATGTTAAAGAGCACAATGTAAGTAGTTTCTTTTGTTGTAAATTGTCCCTAAAAATATTTGGATCTTGTAAGATATTCTTGACTTTAACTATGAATCCGAATAAAGCATTTAAATGTGTATGCACTTAGCTATATTTTGGGGACAAATTTGCAAAATATGTTTTTGTTAGGCTTTGTTTAAAGTAATTATAGTAAGAAAAAATGCCATACAGGTCAAATTTGGAACAAAATGAGGATAAGTACATGATGACAGGATTTTCATTTTGGGTGAAAACAATATTGTTTCTCAACTTTCACTTAATATTCAGTCATTTAACCATTCAGTATTTAATAGACAGAGTTTTCTAAACAAGATTTTTGTCCTGACTGACACTGGAATTTGATAAATGTTTTGGCATGAACCATGAATTGCCAAAGGAAATAGTGACACTGTTACCATAAACAAGCATTTATTTTCAATGTAGCACATGTTGTTCATTCTTAACACTGACGTCAAGGAACAGAAAGCATTCCATCCAGCAGCAGCACTGCCCTCTCTAGGGCCATGATTGCAGCAGTTCCCTGGCCTGAGGTTTTATGAGATCCTTGAAGAGGGAGTAAAAGAAATGACATGAAATTAAAATATCAGCGAATCAATTAATGAACAAAATGAACAACTCATCATAAGGATAATATGAATCTACATCCTTTCCAGTGTTTCCAATATCATTGTTCCAAACAAGGGCAATGTTCTCTCAAACAGTGTAGGCCTACCGCAAAACCTTGACTCACAATCAGTGGCGGTCTGTGGGAAATTTTCTGGGGAGGCAAATATTTAAAATGATATTGATTGATCAAACCAACAGAAGGTTGCATTATGTTTTCTTACTCTTTTTTTTTTTTTTTTTGCCAATAAACAAGCTCCTGTGAAAAGATGATCCCTACCTGATATCTTAAAATAGATGATGTGCTAACGATGCATTATAATCTTACCGATCACCAACCCAACAATTTTTTAATCTACAGATGATTAATAGGAACTTTTATAAATTCACCTGTCATGTTGCGCTAACCACAAGCAGGCTTAATAACCCACTAACATAACTGATTGTCTTAAAAGGTTACCTATGATAATGATTGGTTATAAACACAAAAGGAAGCACGTTTTATTTTGTCTCCGTTTATCCTTTTCCAGTATATTTTTTTGATGGAAGCAAATTAGTAAATTTACTAAGTAGAGGAGGCTGTAAACCATTGGCCTCCACTGCTGTTCATATCGATTCATACAGGGATTAAACTCGCCTGGGCTACCATACATTAAAGAAGAATTATTAAAAAAATAACAAATTCATTTGTTACATAATGTACATCTGAATTATACAGATGAATATGTAAATTGATTAAAGAACTGTTTATTAAAACTGTTAACTAAGTAGTATTTTTTTTTATATTCATTATGAAAACTATTTTGAGGAGGCTCAGCCTCCTATTTGGGCTGCCACTGCTAACAATAATGTAGATTTAAAGGGATAGTTCACCCAAAAATACAGCAGCCATGTCACCCTGAATCTCAAGACTGGTTGACTACTGAAGCTATGCAGGTTTGAGCCTGGCCAGTACCTGGATGGGAGACTGCCTGGGAAAACTAAGGTTGCTGCTGGAAGAGGTATAAGGGAGGCCAGCAGGAGGTGCTCACCCTGCAGTCTTTGTGGGTCCTAATGCCCCAGAATTGTGTTGGGACACTATACTGTAAAAAAGCACTGACTGTCCTTTGGATGAGACATTAAACTGCTCTCCTAACTTTAAAAATCCCAGGGCACTTATTAAAAAGAGTAGGGGTGTAACCCTGGCCAAATTCCCCTCTTGGGCCCTTATCAATCATTGCCTCCTAATAATCCCCTTTCATGAATTGGCTCAATCCTCTCTCCCCCAATAGCTTGTGTGTGGTGAGTATACTGGTGCACCATGGCTGCTGTTACATCATCCAGGTGGATGCTGCACATTGGTGGTGGTTGAGGAGAGTCCCCTGTTCACTGTGTAAAGTGCTTTGAGTGTAGTGTCAGAAAAGTGCTATATAAATGTAACATTTTCAAAAATGAAAATGCTTTCATGCCATCCCAGATGTGTATGCCTTTCTGTATTCTGCAGAAAACAAATGAAGTTTTAGAAGAATATTTCAGCTATGTTGGTCCTCACATTGCAAGTGAATGGGAACAAGAACTTAGAAGGACCAAAAAGGACATAAATGCAGCATAAAAGTAATACATGTCCTGGTGGGAGGTAAAAAGAAAAAATACTATTTGAAAATCTAAATCTAGAAATAAAAACTTCCTGGAAATCCAAAGCATTATATTCAAATGATCAGACTATCACAGAAATAATGTAAAAGTAAATTAAATCAACTGAAATAATTATTTTCTTGTTTGAGGAGTCTCAAACCATTCAAAGTGTTAAACTGATCAATATACAACTTGTTGATGGTAAAGTATTTCGTAAATTGTGTGACTAGAAACAGCAATGGTAGGCCTACATCTGTGTTCATGTTGGTACGATTGTGACTGCTTGTCATATAGCGGAAAAAGTGCAGAGTATAGCAAAAAAATATTGTCTGGGTGGGAGCTTGAGGGAATAAGCACTTGATGAATGATGACAAATTAATTAACGCATTAAAGCGAAATATAAATGCGCGATTTGAGAAATTGACGCAATGCACATTGAGAGCATGGATTGAAATGCTGCGTGGTGATGATGCGTCGGGGAATGTGGTGTAGACGCAGCGGGTTGTGAATCAGGAAATCATTACAGTCTGGTCCTCAGAGGGTTACATTTTCACTTTGAGGGGGAGTTACCGAAATGCAGTAACATCAGAACGCATTCCTCAGCAGAGCTGCCAACATCTCTGGAAGAAGACCATTTAGGCTAGTGTCAACATCTTCCACACATCCCTGGAATAAGAGCTTACATCGTGAGCACCTCAGACACACATCCCGAAATAAGACCGGCAGCACTCCCGGAGACGCGTCGAATCCATCTCGCCGTATTTTCTCCACGGATTCGGCAAAAGCTTTAGGAGTATGCAAGGTCCAAGCTCCGCTAAATATATTCTATCTGTAGGTGAGTATAAAATGTTTCCATTATATGAGTGCAGCCTGAATTTCAATCTGTGTCAGTAAATGTGATATTTCTCCCACGGCCATTGAGATGGAAGTGTCGTGCTGTAAAATATTTTCAATCAAATGAATAAACGAGAAAAGGGAGTTTGGGATTTTTATTTTATATATATATATATATATATATATATATGTATATATATATGTATATATATATATATATATATATATATATATATATATATATATATATATATATATATATATATATATATATATATATATAATAAAATAAAATAAAATAAATAAATAAAATACACCGTTCCATTTCCATTTCCATCACCTGGAGCTCGTATCTGTCTGAGCTCCGTTATGTTCACTCTGTCTTTCTCAATGACGTCTCGGTATTTTCAGATTTCCGAATTTCGAACACTCATCCTCAAAACATCCTCACAGCTGGTAACGCGTCTTGACGCTTTGGCACAGTTCATGCAGATAAGGTTTTATACCGCATATGTTGCATGTTCAATTAATATACGCTTTAAGATGCGCTGAAGAACCCAACGTGCATTTACCGGCTTCTCTGTCCTTCATTGCTCATCGTTGCCTTTTCATATATTTCCAGGTGTTCCTGATCTAGTTTCACAGACTGATCTCAGTATTTATGTAAATAGAACCTGTTGATTGTAAATGGTTCCCTTCGGTGTGGAAAATTACAAGGCTGGTTAACTGACCTAAATTCTCAGATGTTTGCATTCATCACCAGTGACCACGTCATAAGAAAAGGCTTCATTTTGAGACCACACTCAAAGCCTTTTATGTGTAGCTTACCTCAATCTACCGGTAGTAGTAGGGTAGACCAAGAATAAGCACCCTTTTTTCACATGATATGCCTTTATCTGTCTACTAACAAAATATGTCTAAAACCTACATACATAATTCGATTTTCCAATTAGTGTGTAGCAACATAGAGCATTACAACTGTCCTTATGCTTGTAACAGTTGTAACACTCATTGGTAATGTGCAAAATACATAGAAGTATTATGGAGCGGGCCAATGGGGCCAGTGCCCAGGGGCCCTGAGCTGTAAGGTCTCACAGCCTATCAACTTTGAAAACAAATATTTAATATACGCTTGAATATGTGAGCCACACAGCCTATACAAGGACCCCTCAATAGGGCGCTTTGACTATGAGGGCCCCCAGCCCTCTTATAGGACTCTTTTGCATTACTGTTTCAAATTTATATTTTTTTGCCACTCTTTAACCATATGGTGCATATCATATTTGATACATGACATTCTAAAGCCTCTACATCATATACATGATTAAAACCTCATATACATTTGCTGAAAACCCTGTTGTATGCAGTGTGGTATATTTCTACTGCCTGCTGGTGAAAGTTTTCACCAAAGCTTCTGGAAGTAAAAGACCTTGTAAAATAATTTCCTAAATGGCTACCTTCATATTGTGATGCACTCATCTATTCTGATATTTCAAAATGAATTATTGAACTGAAGCAGCATGTGCTTACTTAAAAATTTATAGAACAATTGGTTTAAATATATATAAAAATAAAAAAAATCTGACTATTATTTTATATGTTAGGCTTTATAGGGTAAAGATTTGTGCTTTGTATGAAAAGTGCTGTTTAACTAAAATATTTATTATACTATTCATTGCTACAACTGCATGTTTGCCCTACATTACAAAAAATTACTTGGCTTAAGTGGCTGGGGAAAAAAGAAGATATTGAGATTTTATTTTGTGTGGTACAAAAAAGTACTGATTAAACTAGATACGTAAAGTTTGTTGAGATAAACTGTAATGTTGGTTTTACAAAACCTTGTCTGAAATTGTAAAATACATTTAAATGCTTGAAGTTAGAAAGTTTTACAGGTCTTACAGTAAGAAAGAAAGAAAGATGAGAGCATCTTAAGTGCAGATTAAAGAGCTTGTGTGTAAATTTTGAGAGTTGAAGTTTGAAATCACAAACATATAATGTAGTCTAGGACACACAAACACACACACACACACACACACACACACATACAGGTTTGTTTCAGTATATAAGTGAGGACATCTCAAAGACTTTGATAGACATTGATTTTATATCAGGCTAAGAGAAAATTTGCCCCGGGGCCCTTGCTTGTCATAATCTGCCCCTGATATAATAAGACATTAGCCTTACTCCGCTCAGTGTTCAATATGCAATAGCATTGGGTGTTATAGTACTTACTGTAATAATCTTTCTCAGGATTTTTGAAGGTTTTGACCTTATCGGTTAGCACCTATACTGCTCAGAGCTCCTAATCTTCATCTGATGTTCAACAAGATTTCTTTGATGTTTACTGTCTGATTTGAATTTTTAAACCTATTGGCTGTCATGGACTATTTATTTTATAAGGACCTTTCCCACTGGTGGTACTAAAGCCCATTTTTGGTACTTTTCCCCAGGACTTGTTATTTTTGGTCCTTTCGCACCTAAGGAACTATAGTTCCTCAAGCCGTTTTAGGGGACATTTTTAGCTCCTATATCCTGTATAGGGACTGTGGGAGGTGCTGCAGCCTGTGATTGGTCAAAAACCTGCATTGAGAAAGGAGAGGAACTCCACTGCCACCGTTAGTTGACATGAGGGAAGTGTTGCATGCCTGATACTGCATTGTGTTAACTTGCTTCAAGACGTAGTCTTTTAAACCAGTTAGTGAGTATTTCTGTACAGTATTTTATGTTGAGTCATTTCAACATGTTGTCCACTGAGTTTAGCGTGTTCTCCGTGGTTAAAGAGCATTTTTTTTTGCCTTATCTCTCTGGCTGCAGCACGGAGCAACACACACGCAGCTCACACACCCTGTTTAACCTGTAACCTGAAGACACAGGCTGCATCTGAAAACTGGAAAATTCTGCCTTCGGAGGATGTTATATGTATAATGATGTATGAAAGTAGGATGAAATAAGGTGCTTTTAAATCTGTTCAGAGAGTTCTGTTCATCCAAAAACAGTGTTGTTCCAAAAGAAAAAGTTCCAGGACTGTATGTGGAAAAGGGCCTTTACTTTCCCATACAAAGGGAATCATCTGGAACTTCCTATTCCACAAATTTGATTTTACAGCTGAATCGAAGGAGATTTGAGGTCTCATGTGAGTAATGACCTTTAATAATAGGGTCCATTAGTGGGACAAGGGGACATTGGTCTTTAGCTGTGCTGTTTTAAAGGGCACATGAGCATTAGTTTTCTTTTGGTCCCAGGTATGATGTCAGTTCAAGGGAATTTACAATATGTCATTAAGTCATGGTTGATCTTAATGCCAGTGCAAGTTGTGGAAAAGAAAAGCCGTTAAGCATGAGAACTGCTGTAGTAGGCATTAGAGGGAGAGTGATGAGAAGACAACAGAAGAGGAAGAGAGACATTTCAGTGACTAAAACTGTAAGGCCTACTGTACAGTTACTACTTTTCCCTCTATGGCATTTTTGCCCTTTCCCTATTGCTCCACCATCCCCCAAAGTACTTTAAGAGGAGGAAATGCCACAGAAAATACATTCTTTTTCCTCTCACAAAGCTGGTAATGTTGAAGGAACGTGTAACACTTTTATAGTGAGTTTACTTTAAAATAGTCATTAGAAACATTGGAGCAAAGTGTCTTTGTTCCTCACATTGGAAATTGACACATGCATTCAATCACTGAAAAAGGGAAATGTGCTTCTATTCATAAACGTGGAAATGACTTTACCAAGTACAAGGAGCCAATACTGATTTTAACCGTTTGAAAATGGGAATTACCATTTCAAAAAGATGATGCTGTGTATGACTCAGTTCAAGAGATTATTTTTTCTCCTGTTGGTACAATGTGGTGCAGTTTTATTGGAACCAGATGTTGGCACTCAACTTTGTATCCCCTCTGTTCTTCATTCTAAACTCTCTAAAGATTTGAATGGTATTCAGCACCTCCCTCATTCTCTCTCAATAAAAAGGATAACATATTTCAGTGGGGAAAGTAATAAGAGAGAAATAAAGGCAACTCTCCTTCACTTTGGCTCTTAATAGTGTCTTCTCCACTAACTCTGCTGTCTTTTCCTGCCACTGTGGCATTTTATTAGACGAAATGGACTGCTATTGTATTTCATTGACTGTTCTTTAATGTGTAGAGTGGAATTTCACTGTGGTGGCCTCATGCTGAGGTAAGTGACCTTTGCCCCAAGTGTTTGTTTGTACTGCACTTTCCCCCTCCTAAAAAATGAATGAAATTGGAATTTTTCCTTTATTTCAAGAAAGTGGTTTTGAACCAGGTGTGGAAGCATTAGCTATGTGTATGATCTGCAAGGATAAAGAACAAAAACATGGATGGGCTTTACAACACACAGCTTCTATTAATTTACAAAAACAATAACTAGTGAGTGAGTCTCTTCTCTGGTGCATCAGGTGCACATTTCTGCATGGTAACCACATGATTCTTGCAGTGAGTTCTTAAAGGCAGCTCAGCTCTGTCATTATTTACTCATGTTGTTCCAAACCCAGATTCCTTCTTTCTTCCAGGCAGGACAGCCTCAGTCACCATTCACTTTAATTGGATGTAAAAAATAAATAAATAAAAATAAAAAGATATAATGAAAGTGAATTATGACTGAGGCTAGCATTCTGCTGAAAATCTTCTTTTTGTCATAAAAGTCATACATGTTTTGAACAACATGAGGGTGAGTAAATGATGACAGAATCTTAATTTTTGGGGGTGAACTAACCCTTTAAAATGTGTCAATTAGGCTGTGACCCTTGAACTCTCCTTGCCAAACTATTCTTGTTCTGGACAGGACATTTGGAAATTACCAGGTCAGTGTGCTGCTGACCCATTAAGACCTTTAACCTTTACTAAAAAAGCTGTTTTGCATTTTCTTGAAACCTTATTTAGAGGTTCACAAATTTCATAATTTAATACTCTGTAAGTACACCAGGTCCAAGATTACAGAACACAGAAATTATTTGTGTGTTGATTTAGTAGTGATTGAGCAATCCTTGGCCTTTTTCAGGAAATTTCAGGAAACATTGAATCAAACTTACAGTATATACAGATTACTGTATATACTGCTTATATACAGGCCACCTACCTGGACCAGATTATTGTTTGAAGAGAGGATATGCCTTTTCTCAGTATTTCATGAAGTGTTTGTTGTGTCACTAGATGAACCCAGCTCTTAAGAGATGATTAGCAGAAGTCTTATGGGTTATAATTTGTTTGTACACAAGACATTTGAATACCTCTTTTGTCACCATTCTGGAACACCTGTATGACCACACAAGCAGAGTGCTAAAATTATGGTTTACTGCGCTCCTGAAATGTTTTTACTAATTTATACTCATTTAAAACCTTCATCATGGGACCCCATGCAGAGAAGATTAAGTATACAATGATTTCCTGTGAGATAGGATTGCATTAACCTGCATATTACAACAGAAAATAACTCACAGAATCTGCCTTAGTATTACAGTTACAATTTGAATACCCCAGTCTAGCCAGAGAGATTTTATGAGGGGCAGTTATACTACATGTCAATGAATATATTGGCTGAACACTTTAACAGAGGGTTTGGTTTTCCTCTTCTGTTGTGCTATTGGAGTAGTGACACACAAGCTTTTATAGTATACTGCATTGTAGCATTTTACAATACTAGTACTCAAATGGTATTTGGTAGCACCACTTTATTTTAGATATTTTTGTTTTTGTTTGTTTGTTTTTGCTTGTGTAAGGCTAATCGCTTTTGCTTGTATTCTCATTTGTAAGTCACTATGGAAAAAGCATCTGCTAAATACAGAAACACCAGGTTATCTTCATATCATAGTGCTATTATTTTTATAAGGATAAAATGATGTTTATAATTTATATGTTTAATTAGTATTAGCTCACTTGTGCCCCGCGACCCTGTACACAGGATAAGCGGTTGACGATGGATGGATGGATGGATAGCTCACTTGTGGTGAATTTGTGACAATTTTGCGGCAACTCTAGTTTTTACTTTCTTTTTTTGTAAGGGTTATTATAATTTTAGTTTTTTTTTTTAATTATTAAAGATCTAGGTTTGTCATTTTACTGTCATTGTGCTTGAAAATTCTCCAGAGGCTTTGTGTGTGCTGTGTGCTTTACCCTCATTTTGTTTGATTATGTGTCTTGGATGATGGATTGTGTATTTGCTGTGCAAAGCCAGCCTGTGTTTGCACTACCATGAAGCCATTTTCCCATACTTGGGTGCCATAGTAACCATCAGAATTCAAAGCCATGACTGTCATACAGTACTTGGCTAGTTACATGTTACATTTTAATTTTAAAATGTTACAAACAAATATCATTACAAGTCATGTGCTAGAAAATTTACTTGAATCAGAAGTGCCATTTCTATTTTACCAATTATTTTTATCTTTGATAATTAAGTTGCATAGTTATTTGTAATAAAAGTGCTTAACTAAAATGCTGTGGTAGAATTTCACCTATTCACATGTCTTAATTTGGTCTGTCAAATCAAGTCAAACCTTCTGCAGGTCATCTACCCACCCTCATGCTGCTCAAAACTCGAATTACCTTTTCCCTTGGAACACACCAAAATGTTATTATCAAAAAGTCAAAGCTGCTATTTTCCATTCAACAAAATGCTGAAATGTTAACTGACTGGAACCCTCACCTTAAATTAATGCTAACAGCTGACTGTTAACAAATCCATAGTACACTTATTGCAATGGCAGTCCATTGGAGCAACTTGAGGGTTAAGAGCACAATAATACAATAACACTCCAGTTTTTACGCCACCCCTATGTAGTACACTGTAGTAACTACAGTATTAAAGCAACAACCAGTTAGTCTTGCCCCTATAGTTTCTACTCTGATCTCTATCCTCAAACAGATCATTATTCTCATTCAGTTTCAATAGGAGTTTGAGGTGTACTGAGGCCATTAAATATATTGATTGGTCTTGCATGTGGCATGAGGACAACCAGTTAATTGTTCCTGCTACCTTAGTTTCCTGTGTATTCCCTCTAGTTATCCAGTGTCCTGTTGACAACTGACAACAACTGAGAATCCCCTGTTGATTTTCTCTGTCCAGTGTGTTTACCATCAGAATTAGGTCTGAGATTCCTGGCAATGAGCTGGTGAGGATGTGTCTGAGCTTTCCTTTTTTCATGACCATATTTACACATGCTTCATAGCTTATTTAAAGTGACAGTCTTTGGCACAAAGACTCAAGGAAGAGGAAAGCTGGTGTTTATACTCATTCTTCTTCCTCTCTGGGGGGATGTTTCTTAGTTGTTGTTTTTTTTAAAGAGGCTGGACCCAGTATTGGAGACCTGCCGACATGCCAGGCAGGAAAAAGAGAGAAAAATTGAGACAACTAGGTCTAGGCCAGCAGCAAAGTGTAAATATTTGTGTTTTTCTTGTGCTTACCTTTGACCAGGAAGAACAAATGTCATCTAAGAGTGGGTAAAGGGTTTTAAAATAACTGGGCACCATACAGTTAGAGTAGTGTTAGAAAATGTATTACACAACTGCATTTCAGGATGGCAAAGAAACTTCGCTAAAATACTACACATCTAAAAATGCTTGGCTACTGACAAACTCTATTTAATAATTGTGACTTACTGAGCCGTACAGTATGCCTCATATGGTGACCATATGGTTGACCATATAGTTGACTAAGTTTTATTGGCCAGCAGAAGAGAATGATTTGTCTATTTAGACCAAATGTTCAACAGACTGTCCAACTCAAAAGCTTACTCAAAAGCAGTATGATGTATTCATTGGAATTGTTGTGAATTATGTGTTTTTGTTTTTGAATTTGCTTTCATTTGTTTTACAGAAGTGTCAAATTATTGATCTTGCCTTTAGAGACTTGCCTCTTTCTAGCAAACTAGAATTAGCATAACACCCCACCAGCCTTCAGCTTTAATGTCTGTCTTTGTATGCTAATTTGAGACACTAGCTCATGTTAACATTCACATTTTCAATCATGCTTCCTAAATAGTGTAGTTTTACACCTTGGTGAAGCACCAGGAGGAAGTAATAACTTAAACTGCAGCATATTCTCATGATTCTGATTCTTATCTGATTCTCATGATGGCGCCGCAGATGGCCACCTCGGTGTGGAGCTCTCCAATTCTTTTGCTATTTTTGTTTGTTTATCCTGTGTTTAGTAATCTTTTCCAGTCAGTTTTATCAGGGACGAACTGCTGAACATTCAGCAGCACATACCAGATAGTCTTTTCCCAGTTTTTGAATATTCAGACATTTTGCTGGACATTTTAGTCAGATGCACAGCTGTGTTGTTTAAATGCGCTACGAGACACAGGCGAGGGAAACGAGCCGGTGTGCTGGTTAAACTCCTTCAGCACGGCGTTTTAACTGCACTGCCGAGCATTCATTTAGCGAATCTCCGCTCTCTTCCTAACAAAACGGATGAACTACATGTCCTCACACGTACAAATAAGGACTTTTCAAACTCTGTTGCACTGTGCTTCACAGAAACCTGGCTGAGTGAAGCCATTCCGGACAGCGCATTACATCTGCCGGGCTTTCAGCTGTTCAGAGCGGATCGCATCGCGGAGTTAACGGGGAAAACGAGAGCTGGTGGAATATGCTTTTACATCAACGAAAGTTGGTGTACAGATGTAACAATGTTAAAGAGGATGTGCTGTCTTAATTTGGAAGCGCTCTATATTAACTGTAAGCCATTCTATTCACCGCGGTAGTTTTCTTTGTTAATTCTGGCATGTGTTTACCTCGCTCCAAACGTGTGTGGGAACACAGCGCTCCAACAGCTGGCTGATCAAATCACAGACATGAAAAAACTTATTATTATTCTTGGGGTTTTAACAAAGAAAATCTCACACGAGAACTTCACAAATACAAACAGCACATTACATGCCCCACCAGAGACAGGAATATACTGGATCACTGCTACACAACAATGAAGGATGCATATTGCTCTGTCCCTAGAGCAGCTTTGGACTCTCTGATCACTCTCTGGTTCATCTTCTTCCGACCTACAGGCAGAAATTAAAATCAACAAAGTCAGGAGTAAGGACTGTTAAGAAATTGACCAATGAAGCCGAGCGGGAACTACAAGCCTTGATTGCACTGATTGGAGTGTTTTTGAAGCTGCAGTTACAGACCTAGACGAGCTCAAAGATACTGTTACATCATATATCAGTTTCTGTGAGGACACATGCATCCCTACTAGGATATTTTTATCATTCAACAGGAAAACTCAGACACCGTCGTCATGCCAAAGAGGACGCTTACATGGGTGGGGATAAAGTCTTGTATAATCAGGCCAGGAAAACACTGAATAAGGAAATCAGAGTGGCTAAAAGAAGTTACTCTGAGAAGCTGGAAAACAACTAACGACCCTGCATCAGTGTGGGGTGGCCTAAAACAACTTACTAATTACAGGACTCCTACCCCCAACCCTGTGGTGGACCAACGTCTGGCTGACGACCTGAATGTGTTCTACTGCAGATTCGAAAGGACCAATCTCACACTCCACACCCCCTCTGACCTTAGCTACACACAAACAACAACCCCCTCCTCCCCTTTCCTGCTACTCAACCTGCACTCAAGATCTGTGAAGATGATGCGTGCCGTGTCTTTCAGAAGAAAAATACGAAGAAGCCTTTAGGCCCAGATGGTGTCTCACTAGTGTGCCTTTGATCCTGTGATAACCAACTGGCCCCCATCTTCACACATATCTTCAATAGATAAGTCCAATGCTGCTTCAAATGCTCAATTATTATCCATGTCCCTAAGAAACCAAAAATCACAGGACTTAATACAGACCTGTCACCCTGACGTCTGTGGTCATGAAGTCATTTGAGAGACTGGTGTTGGCCCACCTGAAGGATATCACTGGGCCCTTTCTAGATCCCCTTCAATTTGCTTATCGTGCAAAAAGGTCTGTGGATGATGCAGTCAGCATGGGATTGCATCATATCCTGCAACGTCTGGACAGACCGGGGACACACGCAATGCTCCTTTTTGTGGACTTCAGTTCGGCTTTCAACACCATCATCCCAGTTATTCTCTAAATTACTAAGTTAAACCAACTCCCTGTTCCCATGTCTATCTGTCAGTGGATCACCAGCTTTCTGACAGACAGGCAACAGCTTGTGAGGCAGGGGATATTCACTTCCAGCACCTGCACAATCAGCACTGGTGCCCCCCAGGGATGTGTGCTCTCCCCACTACTCTTCTCCCTCTTCACCAATGACTGCACCACCAAGGACCCCTCGGTCAAGCTCCTGAAGTTTTTAGATGACACCACTGTCATCGGCCTCATCCGAGATGACGATGAGCCTGCATACAGAAAGGAGGTTGAATGGCTGGCTCACTAGTGCAATCATAACAACCTGGAGCTGAACACGCTCAAAATGGTGGAGATGATTGTGGACTTTAGGAGGAACACCCCAACACTGAACTCCCTCACCATTCTAAACAGCACTGTGGCAGCAGTGGAGTCATTCAAGTTCCTGGGCACTACCATCTCACAGGACCTGAAGTGGGAGACACACATTGACTCAGCAGAGGTTGTACTTCCTTCGCCAGCTGAGGAAGTTCAACCTGCCACAGGCACTGTTGATACAGTTCTACTCAGCAGTCACTGAGTCTGTTCTCTGCACTTCAATAACTGTCTGGTTTGGTGCATCTACGAAATCAGACATCAGAAGACAAAAGAGGACAGTTCGGACTGCTGAGAGGATTATTGGTTGCCCCTGCCCCCGTAAAGAACTGTACTTTTCCAGAGTGAGGAAAAAGGCTGTAAAAATCACTCCGGATCCCACTCACCCAGCCCACTACCTTTTTGAACTGTTGCCTTCTGGCCGACGCTTCAGAACAGTTTTTTTCCCTCAGGCTATCCATCTCATAAACAGTTAAATCTGCCCCATTGAGCATCTGTGTGTATGTACGTATATATATATATATATATATATATATATATATATATATATATATATATATATATATAATGTTTTTATTATTATCTATGTCTTGCTGCTGTTTTTGTATTGTTTTTTTTATATTGTTGTGCACTGGAAGCTCATGTCACCAAGACAAATTCATTGTATGTGTAAGCATACTTGGCAATAAAGCTGATTCTGATTCTCTGATGTACTTGTTAAAGCTATAATCATGCTTTGTATTTTACCAAGTGTTTTTACAACTATGAATTCTTGCTTATTGTTTCTTATTAAGTCTGTTTCTGTATATATTCACTATTGTAAACCTAAATAAGCACATTATTGAATTGTTTATTACTTTTCCCACTAGGCCTACGCTATGCTCATATATGATAATGTTATGATAATGGAATTTTGAAGATATCTTTGCACTTTCCATGAGCTTCTTGTATCTTAGCAGTGTATTTTAGGGAACTTCTGTTCAAATCACATAAATGTGTATGTGCAAATGCATGTAAATGGATAGTTGATGTCTGTTCACTTTTTCATTAATGAACATTAGGTCAAAATGTATATTAATTTATAAGAGAAATATCATATTTTAGTTGTTTTGCCATTTTTTAATCACCTTTTGTCTTTAAACGGTCCTGTGGTGTGACAAAAGAATTAAAATACAAATATTCCAGGTAGTCTTGAGGTTATGAGGTCACAACTGCATGCATAACAGTTATAAAGTAATTAGCTAAATTATTTTTAATCCTTGTGTTGTGTCCGTTTTGTGCTAACATATTTTTGTTCCTGGTAAAAAAATTACCTGCCTACTGATTGTTTTTAAATCTCAATCTGCATTGCATATATTATCACAATATATTGCATTAGATCTTTTTATCAGCTTCTGTTTTAGTAATTATGACTTTTGAAAACATTATGAATTAATAAAACATATTTTAATATATATATATATATATATATATAGATATATATATATATATATATGACTATACACAAGAGAGCTCAACACATGATGGGTGTGTGTGTGTGTGTGTGTGTGTGTGTCGGGGTGGAATTAGGGAAATTTAGGACATTTTTAGTTTTTAACAAAGTTTTTTTTTTTTTGAATGTAATAATGCTAAAAGTTTTTTCTGAAGGGGTTAGGGAATAGAATCTATAGTTTGTTCAGTATAAAAATCATTATGTCTGTGGAGAGTCCTCATAATGACAGCCGCACCAACATATGTGTGTGTGTCCATATGTGCTTATCTAAAGGATTGGGATGCTCCTGATAGCTTAATATTTCTGTATTTTGTTGTCTAATCCATTCATTTCCAATGGCCGGTCATGGAACATAACAAGTGTAACAAAGTTAAATAAAACCAATAAAAAGTAAAGAAAATGGTCCAACATTTTTTGTGTGTGTTTTCAGATATCATATGTGAACAAAGTCAGGAATTGTATTCCAATTAGTTGAAGGTAAAAAAAAAATATTAAAAAAATTGGAAAAATGGTGCTTTCACACTAGCTCTTTTGGTGTGCACTCAAGTGCAAATGATATCATAGTTTGGTACATTTGGATGATGAGAACGCTGTTTTCGGAACTCAAGTGCACACTCCAGAACCACACCACAATCTGCTTGAAAAGGTGGCCTCGGGTATGGTTCACGTGAACTCTGGGATGGTTCGCTGCTGATATGAAAGCAAACGTACCAAATCGTGGAAGTGGACCATTATTGATGATGCATAAGTTGCGTCTTTGCAAGCTCCCGATCGCAATTATTATGGATTAATGCATTTCTCAAACCAGCTTGTGTCCAAATAAATCACCTTCAGACAGCAGCTCACATTCTTCACATCTCTTGCAACACATCCACGGGCTCGCGGTAGTCAAACACTCTGATTCTTCACACCATTGCACATTCAACGCATCTGTGGCAGATAAGCAGAAGTGTCGTTTTGTGCATGTAAAGTTTTGGTGGTAAATTTAAAGAGATGAATACTGTAATAAGACATTGAAGCTGATGTCTTCTTGAGTTTTTACCTAGTTACAGTGGTAAACAGCTGCTGCTTATACTCTCATTGCATCTGATGCAATCGGACAGTGGTTTGGACCCAAAGAATATGATGTGAACAGAGACCAGCAGGGGGAGGGGGGAGGAAATGAACTCGGGTTTGGTCCAAACACTCGAACCAACTGTGAAAGCACCCTTAGTATTCCCAAAATATTTAATGTAAACTACCCAAATGTTTGCTAACCCTGTGCGGTTATTATTATTCTCATTATCCAATATCTAAATTGTTACATAAGGATAACTCACAGTTAGTGAAAGTGTAGTAGAATTAAATAGTATGTTTTTATCTTGTTTGTTTGAGAGCTTAATAGAATCAGACTGCTGGCTATATACAGGAGCTATATAAATACCAATACTTGATTCCTGTGTGGAACATCTATTCAGAAACTGTCATAATAGCTTGCCAGCATTCCACATATTTCCTATTTTCTCATCCTTTCTCAGCTCTTTTCTCACATAGGGAAGATACATATCTGTAAAGAACATGCTTTTGTGTACAGTATATTTTGTGCCAAGTTTGCTCTGTCTGCCATGAGTTGCAAACAGCTGTTGTTCAGGGAATGGGAGCTGGTACTCTTTGCCTCTTATAATAGAATCTGCTCACCAGATATAGATGGCCAGCAGAGGTTTAGGGTCATATGTGGGTCGCTGGCGTGAGAGTTGAAGCTGATTATGTGTTAAGAAGTATTTATATCAGGTGACATGCAAAAGCCTTTCCATTCTGAGTCTGAGAATATATAACAATTTTGACTACTGGCTTACAGAAAATAGCCAATTTTAAAAGACAAAAACATTACTCACATCAGAATTATTTTTATTGCACCCTAAACATCATGTTCTCCTTTTTTTTTTTCTTTACATGAACAACTGCTCTTTAGTTGTTTCGTAACTACGTACAATTTTTGCAGTGTTGTTTTGAATGCTTAGAAGGATATTTTTAGTGTTGGAGTCTGTTAGAGGTGAGAGTATTTATAGATACCTTGAGTTGGTGGACAGCTGAGGGCAAAAAAATCCCAAATATTTGCATGTAGGAGTTGCCTGGATTTAATTTTTTAAACAAATGTGCAAAAATAGCCAGCCTGTGGTATGTAGAAGGTGGAGACCGAATAGATCCCATATGCAAGGGAAGCTCTGACTTCCTGTCTTTGGTTGCAGGGCGGGATAATTGCAATGCAAAGACAGCTGTAAATAAAGGCTAACAGTCTTCTAACAATCTGTAATAGATACCACAACAAGAATAGGTTAGACTAGAGAATACAAAAACATCTTGGTAACCTTTCATATCAGATAAGTCTTCTGGAGAGGCAGTTATCTTGTAACTCAAGAATGTTTGGTTGGGTGTTAAAGGCTGTGAGAGGAGAATGTGTATGGCCAAACAATGCAGTGACCCCAGCAGAATGCTCCAGAGTTCAGGATGTTTGTTCAGCTTCGGTTTAAGCACAGCCACTTTGATTTATATTATTGTTTAATTACTGTGTCCACTAAGGATGAAACCAGAGCTGGTTAGCATGTTATTGGAAGGGTTAAAAGGTGGCCTTTGCATGTTTAGAGAGCAAGTCATCAGATCACACTAAACAATGTCCACCGAAATCTTACAAGTAATCGGTCATTAGTTATTGTGTAGTCATGCTGTAGCGTTTATGGTGACGTGTGACCAGTTTTTCCAAGCAGTTCTACACCCACTATTTCTCTGGTGAGTAAAAAAAAGTGGGATTCTCTGGTCAAAGCTCAATCTTCACTGAGATTTTAGTTTGTCTGATTCTGTTGGCGAACATTTAAATTGATTTATTATGTAATTTAAAGAGACATATTACTTACTATTTTTCCCTTGTGGAAAACAAAAAATGTATGTAAAGCAGAATGTTACAGGTATAACAGCCTCAGTTGTCATTCACTGTCATTGTATTGAATGAAGAGAAAGGCACTTACATGGAAGTGAATTTGGCCAATCCAAAAACATTAAAATACACACAGATTCAAAAGATGTTAACATTTTAGTGTGATAAAATGAGGGATTTAGCAGCATTACAGCATTTACCATGTATTGGGTTTACCAGCGTTACGAAGTTACAAAACGTAATTTTGAATATAAATTTACACAGATAATGTTAGTAAATGATCTTATCACACTAAAATCATGTTAGCATGTATAATGTATTTATAGGCTGCCCCATTCTCTTCCATTATAAGTGCTGTGATTTTTGTGTTTTATGTAATTAAACGAGAAACGATTATTATTTTTTGTAGTAATCAACATTATGTCACAAATGTGTCAATTGAGCTTAACTTGTATTGAACCTGGAACATAAATTATATATATATATATATATATATATATATAAAAATCTAGGACTAAGTGCTTTTCTATGATTTGAAAGTTTCTAGATTCTACTAAACCTATTTCCTATTTTTCTTTCTCTCTCACTGTCTTTTTCCTATCCAGAGCGGACACTGCTAAGCGCCACCCACTGCTGAGTCAAACTGTGGTGCACACACTGCAGAGAGGAGAGCAAGAGTGCTTTACCCGATTCTGTTTTTACACCAGATTTGCACGAGGCTGGCCTCCCAACATGTCTGCAGAACTGGAAACCAGCACACCCCCAGTCGAGCAGGCATCTTTTAAAACACCCTCCAAAAAAGAAAAGAAAAAAGGTATGTGACAAGGCAGGGGCCCTTGCTCTGCACTCCTCAAATCTTGCTTTGTCAGTTTACAAGCACAACCTGAAGCTAGAACTTAAGACCATTCACAAATACAACTTTGCAAATTGCAATCAAATGTGAGTTTGGTTGACCCTCTTTTTTGTTCTTTGTTTCTTTTTCAATATGAGGTTTCTCTGTGAAGTCAATTATGAGAGGTTTTGCAATGTATTGTTATAAGAAGTTACTAAAAAACAGATGAAATTTCATCTTTTGTGTGAGTGACCTATTTGTGTCTTCTAGCATGTCATTAGTGGGATAGTGAGTGTGTCCTGGTCATCTTTACTGTGAATCTTTTGCTCTTGCTCAGTGTACACGTCCCCAGAGCACCTACAAAATCAGGCTTGAGCCACAACAAACATGCAATGAGTCTATATTGTGAGGTAAATCTAAGTAATTACTGTATAAAGGTTTTGCCTGAAAATACTTCTATTTTGCTAATAATACATGCTTTATATTTAAAATAAAGGCATAGTTCACCCAAAAATTTAAAATCCCTCATCATTTACTCCCCCTCATGCCATCCCAGATGTGTAGAACACAAATTATGATATTTAGAAGAATATTTCTGCTCTGTAGGTCCATACAATGCAAGTGAATAGGTGCCAAAATTTTGACACTCCAAAAAGCACATAAATATAGCATAAAAGTAATCCATCCAACTCTAGTGTTTTAATCCATATTTTCAGAAGTGATATGATAGGTTATTGTGGGTGAGAAACAGATCAACATTGAAGTCATTTATGTTTGAAATTATCCTCCCTGCCCAGTAGTGAGCAGTATGCATGAATGTGAATCACCAAAAACACTAATCATATCACTTCTGAAGAATTGATTTAACCACTGGAGTATTTTGTATTACTTTTATGCTGATTTTTGTGACTTTTGGAGCTTAAAAATTTTGGCACCCATTCACTTGCATTGTATGAACCAAAAGAGCTGAGAAATTCTTATAAAAATCTTTGTGTTCAGCAGATGAAATAAAGACATACACATCAGGGTTAGCATAAGGCTGAGTAAATGATTAGAGAATTTTCATTTTGGGGTAATTTCTATACCTTTAAGTCTTATGTACAGTTTTTGCCATGTTGTTCTCTGACTGTACAGTTGGAAACACACACACACACACACACACACACACATATGTTGGGTTTCCATGTTTTATGGGGACTTTCCATAGACATAATGGTTTTTATATTGTACAAACTTTATATTCTATCCCCTAACCATACCCCTAAACCTAACCCTCACAGAAAACTTTCTGCATTTTTACATTTTCAAAAAACATTTTCCTCATGGGTATGTAAAAAAATTCAGGTTTTACTAGCCTTATGGAGACATTTGGTCCCCACAAAGTGATAAATACACGCACACACACACACACACACACACACACACGCACACACACAAATCGATAGTTGTCTTAACAATAGTTTCTCAGTTTTTGAAAGGTTTAAGTCATTAATCTTAGTGGTGGAATGTTAAGCACAATTGGGTTTTTGAATGGTATCACAAGCTACTGCAATAATCCTTTTGGAATTTTTACATTTAAATGTATATTGATATTGACCTCATATATTCTTCCTATACATTTGTAATGGTCTCATTTAGCCAGCTGAATAAAATAACTTTTTCATTTTATCTTTAATTTTTAAAGCAGAGGGTTTACATCCTGAACCTCTTTTTTGCAGGGATCTTGTATCCCTCATTTCAATCTGATCTTAAAGGGATAGTTCACCCCCAAAAATGACAATCTCATAATTTACTTACCCTCATGTTGCTCATTCTTGTATGACTCTTGTATGAGCTTATACTAATGACAGACACCATTCCCGTGGTTTAAGTCAAGTCAGGTTTATATGTGTAGCACTTTTGACAATGCATGTTATATTAAAACTTTACAGAAAATAGTACCTTTTTTGTCCTCAAAACCCTGACACAATTCAAACAATGGTGTATAGCCAGACGTAAAGCAGAGAATGACAGCCTCGGTCACCATTTATTTTCATTGTATGGAAGAAAAGGTGCAATGAAAGTGAATGGTGACTGAGGCAGTCAGCCCATGATATTCTGAATAAAATTTTCATTTTTGGGTGAACTGCTCCTTTAGTCACTATTTGAGGTACCTACATTCAAATCTGACCCATTAGTAGCATATATGTGACCAGATTATTAGAGTTGATGAAGTTCTTTCTGATAAATGAAGGCACTAGCTCCTCTTAAGATCACTTGAGTTCATCAAGTTCCATGTCATGTCATGCACTGTAGCTCAGCACAAATTTGGCGAACAGCCACCTGCAGAACACTAAAATCCTCCATCCAGAACTCCAGGGGACTCTTTGACCCAACATTTCTCTGGATGTATTTGTCTAAACTGGAACCTGGTGCACCGTGGTATTGTTTGTCTTGCCATTGCTCATTCATACCAACAGATCACACTATTGATGTATTCCATTAGAGTTATTTTTCTGTTTCCACAATACCTTCCAGCTGTGACTGCAAGGCACTCTCCAACATGTCTATTTATGAGCCTTTTCCACAGGCATGAAAACAAGCAGAATGATTCCCACAGTGTCACGCTGAGGAGCCAGCAGTGATTTGGGCGATGAGGTGCATCTGGGGTTGAAGGAGGTCTTTCATAGCGATGTGTTGGACGTACAAACAAAAATATATTTCTACAGCGCCACATGTTTGAACTTTCTACCATGCTGTTATAGTTAATGTATAGGCCTTTGCTATGTGTTCTTTCTTTCAAATCTTTGACTTTTTTATATTGCAGTGTCTTTGGCATGATTGACATGGCATAGGTTACCTGCATTTTCAGGCTCATTTGTGAGTAATAGGCATGTATAAATGGGTTGTCACTTGTCTACATCTCTGCTCACCTCATATCGACAGTTCTGTCAGTATTTACTCCTAGACAGAAATAAAGCCCTTGTTTTTGTGATTAAGAACTTAAATGAATAGGTCACCCACACAAAAATTAAAATCTGCCATAATTTACTCACTCTCATTTTTCCAAACCTTTATGGCTTTCCTTGTTCTTGTTTTGTTTTTTGTAAATTATATGTTGCTACTTAGATACACATTAGTGCATAGGGTTACAACTCCATTTTCTTTAGCTGGGGATCTTTTTAAGGAATAGACTAGCTGTGTGGATAAATATGTGATTCTAGCACTCAGAAACACAACACAACAAAGGCCTCCAGATGCCATTTTATGAAAACTAACTAAGCTATGCAAACAGATGTACTGGTATCATATGTACAGTACACATTGGGTGGGGGTTGTAGTGGAGAAACCTCAAGCCTGTAGAGTCCCTGCATGGGATGAATGTCAATGCTGTCCCTCAGTTTGGCCACAGCAGGCATGAGGTCTGGGCCTCCGCCAGACTGTTCTCTCTCAGTCTCTTTTTGTTTCATCACGTCTGGATTTCTCTTTCTCCACCTCTGCCATCTCAGCAGCGCCACTGGTCAGGAGGGGACATTGCCACAAAGTCAGCTGAGCTGTTGTTTTAGTTTCAGAGAGAAATAGTGGAAAAGATTAGAGAGAAGGTGAGTGGAGACACAAAAAGCAGAGAAAAAGCAGCAGCTAGAATTAGATGGATTGATAGAGAAATACCGCAGAAGAAAGACCAAGGAAAGCAGGTGAGCCTTGTATGATCCTGAAGCTGTATATTTCGTTATTATGAGCAGCTGACTGTACAGTAGCCTGCTTACTACACAGCTACTGTACTTACCAAATAAATTAAATGGACATTACATATTGGTTTGAGTTTATCATTTTATGAGAAGAGATGGCTGAGTGATACAAGAGACATGAAACTAGCACAGCTATGTAGGTTGCCCGGGACAATTGTCAATTATTTATTTTATCTTACATTATACCAACATATTTATCAGCAGAATGCCTCGACTGACCCATCAGAATAGAATAGAATAAAGTGTTCTAAAGAGAAGTGTAATAAATTCAAGGTAAATGTAGCTAAATGTTAATCTTAGTGGTGTTCAGGTATAAGATAAGAAAGAATGACAGCTCACAGACAAGAAATAATCTTCTTCCAAGAAAGGAGAACTGAATGAGCTCTCAAAATCAACATGGCACAAATCCAAAAAACACAAATCCAATGCTAAGACATGGTCAGACTGATACACTGATATATGGATTGGGAAGAGCAGATAAAACGTCATGATCAGCATATCAGTGGCTCTCTGACGCACTTTATGTTCACTGTAATCAGTTTCCTTTGTGTCTTTTTGCATCATTGGGCAATAGTTCATATTTTATGACATTTCTTTAGGTTTTCTTTAGGTCTGATTTAATGTTATATACACATTCTTAATTCACAGATTAGGCCTAATATCCCCCTAATGTATATTAAACGTCACAACTGATTTGGAAGTCTCTTCTCAGGGATTCATATATTTATTACATCTTTAACTCTGTGATTGAATCTTTGATCATGTGTGTGAATACACTACACATGGCCAAAAGTTGCATGACAGCATGACTAAACGGGTGACCGAAAAGCCAACATCTGCACAGCAGAACTCTTTGCTTATAAACACGTGTAAATGGCAGGAAGGCTGAGGTTAATATGATGCATTTATGAATTTATATATGCAAAGCGCTTATATGAGATTACATAAGGCATAAATCATATCTTGCAAATTATAAATGTGATTCATTTTGGGGGGACATTGTCTTAAAAGCATAATATATGTAAAAAAAACTAATATATTCGGACACATTTTCAAGCCATGATAGTAAAAACAGCTATTTATTATTTTTTTGTTGGGGCCAGTGAAAATGTTGGCAGGGCCAGTACAAATCTGAAGCACTGGCCTGACCGGGCCAGTAGAAAAAATCCTTAGCATTGAGCCCTGCTAATGTTAAATAATATTTGTGACTTGAAGCATTTGAAGGACATTTTGGATTAATTAATTTAATTAATAATTTAATTATTTTTCCTGTTACAAATCTTAGAACACATAGACATGGAAACACAAGCCGTGCTGCAAAAACCTCCAAAATGACTAAATAATTGTTCCTGAGGAATTAGATAAAAAGAATGCTGAAAAGAATGTTTTGCTCTCAACCTTTGAGAGACTTCTGGTGCAAGGCCAAAAGAAAACCTAGAAACCCATGTGATTTATGTTTTTGATTTAGATTAAAATCAAATTTTTTTGTGTTCTCTCATTCTCTCGCTTTCTTAGCTGCAGCAAGCCCAGAGAAAACAGATGAGTTCCTGCTAGCCAGGTTTAGAGGGAATGGCGTTCGCTACAAAGCCAAGTTGATTGGTGTAGATGATGTCCTGGAAGCAAGAGGAGACAAGATGAGCCAAGACTCCATGATGAAACTGAAGGTCAGTGAAATGTCATGCGTGTTTGTGTTTTATGACATTTCCAGTGATTGAGTAACATTCAGAGATCAGAGGGTGAAACACTGCAACAGATAACACTGACTCTTAGTCAGCTGGTCTCATCAGTTCATCTGAATGACATCATTCATCACCTGCAGCACCCAATATTATGTCACTGAATCAGTTCACATTCCTCTGAGAATGTGAGAGGTTTTCAAAAACACTGTACTCTGCATACCCATTTTAGAAGATTTAGTTTTAGAATATTTTTCATGCATGTTTGTGTTTTAGGACACACTACATACTTTGCCTCTTAGGTGACTTCCAGTAGCTTATACTAATGACAGACACCATTCCCGTGGTTTAAGTCAAGTCAGGTTTATATGTGTAGCACTTTTGACAATGCATGTTATATTAAAACTTTACAGAAAATAGTACCTTTTTGTCCTCAAAACCCTGACACAATTCAAACAATGGTGTATAGCCAGATTTATTCAGGACACTGACCAAACCCTGAATCAAGAAGTCAAAAAATTGTATTTGTTTAATGAGATTAAAAACCTGTTGCCTCTGTGGTGACAGGGCAAGGCGGCTGCTGCTCGCTCTCAGGGCAAACACAAGCAGAGAGTTTGGGTGAACATCTCTCTTTCAGGAATCACTGTTACTGATGAGAAAACAGGGGTGAGTTTCTCTCAATCACTCCTTATATTTTCTTGTTAATTATATTAAATAAGTATATGAAAATGCAGTCATTATTTACTCATCCACATGTTGTTTCCAACCTGTATGACTTTCTTTCTTCTGTGCAACACAAAATAAGTTATTTTAAAAAAGGTCACAACCAGAGCATGTGAGGGAAGCGCAATAATCTGCTCCATGCGTGTGTGCTCCACTTAACTGCTCATGGCCCAAGCGAACGCTCCCCTCAAGGACCGCTCACTCACACCGGTAAAAAAAAGTTTGCTCAAATCCCGCTCCGACATGAAAAGTCTTTGTAGTATACTTGTTTCCAGGCACGTACACAGGGGTTGGCTACATTGGCCCGAGCAACTACCCCTTTTCCCACATCGACTAAAATGCCTTTCTTGTACTAAGTGTGAGGCTGTACTAAGCCTACCCCAAACACTAACCCCAACCCTGAAACTTTGCAAATATAGCGTTGGTAGCACATCGTGATAAGTAGCATATTATTTCAGGACACCAACATTTATTCAATTATCAAATGCTTAGTAACATACACATCTTAAATTATGCGATTGTATTGTGTTTTAGTATATAAAATCTTGCTGTTTATTTTGTAATGGTTTACAACAGCTGTTAGATAATCAGGTCTACCAGACCTTCGTTATCATTTGTAATCAGTCAAATATTTCTCTGTTAGCATTAAATATCTTCAAATAATGCCTTAACATTTTTTTTAAGTTCTAAATGTATTTAAACAAGTCATCAAACATGCCTCTACAAGTGATAAAACATTTATGTGGTAGCGTGGAAACGCGCATACTCGCAAACTGGTCTCAGTGACACAGCCGAACCAGAAAAACACAATCTTTCAACTGATCTATGCACAATGATCAGCAAGATCACAAATGTTTATTAGTTTGATGCAGGAATATTTTGTGTGCTTGCCGGGATTCAAGTAAATATTCTTTGCCAATATACAGTATTATCAAGCTTACATATTCAATTGAGAGTGCTTTAACATTTGCAACCCCACAGAACCTGGCATGCATCTAGCTGGCAGCTGCACTGACGTGATTGCAAAACAACAAGATACCTTACTATCTACTTATCTATTCATTTAATATCGATAGATATTGTAGCCTACTAGCTCACCTTTTGCTTCACTACCATGTGAATAGCACATACTCTTGCTTTCTGACAATGTGATGCATTCCATAAGGAATATTTGCTAATTCTTATGGTCTCTCCACACTCCCTTTCGATTTCCTCGTTCTTAACTTTGATATATACTTTGAATTTATGTAGGCTATAAAGTTTGCAACTTCACTAAAACAATGTTTAAACTCCCTCAGACTTATTTCACTGGTTCCCAAACCACCATATCACGAAGCGCATTCTTGGTTGAGCGAGCGGCACTGAGCGGCCTGAGATCCGCTGACATGCTCTGGTCACAACCTCTGATTTCTGTACAATATCAGTTGATAGTTACTCATTTTAAAGATTAAAAAAGCAACCAAAAGTGTCAAAGTATTTCATGTGACTTGTTTGTCATATTCCAAGTCTTCTAAAGGTTTATGATTAATTTGTACGATGAACAAACCAACATTTACATCATTATTCACTCTTAAATCAAATTAAATCAGTGGGACATTTACCAGTAAAGGCAACCCAACAATTTTCTTTTCATTTACCTGGTTGCATGTGTGAAAGGGGCTATATATACAGACCCCAAATCAAATATGACAACACATCAGTAACATTAAGAAGACTTGCTATATGACACATGAGATGCATGAACTACTTTAATGACATTGTGGGTGCTTTTCAAGCTGTAAAGGGATTCACTATCAACTGCTATTATATGGAAATAAAGGATTAAAAATATAAAATATCTCCTTTTCTTGTTCGGCAGAAGAAAGTCATATGGGTTTGGAACGACATGCGGGTGAGGAAATGATGAATTTTTATTTTTATCAGAACTATCTTTTAACATTTCCAATTAACAGTTTGTATTGTCAATGGTTTTGATTACCTCAGGCAAAAATACTGGAGCATGCAGTGAATAAGATCTCCTTCATTGCACGAGATGTTACTGACAGCAGAGCGTTTGGCTATGTGTGTGGTGCGGAGGGCCAGCACCAGTTCTTTGCCATTAAAACTGCACAGCAGGTCCATCAAGATATTGATTGCTTTTGCTCTTTTTCTTTTTACACATTTATGCTTTGGGCACACACGACAAACACACACACACACACATACACACACACACACACACACACACACACACTTGTTTTCTCCATTATCTCTCTATTTCTGTAGCTCTCATTCACATTTTCATTACCCAGTAGTTCTTAAACTCTCACACACACACACACACACACACACACACACACACACACACACACAAAACACGTATTTGAACCACATACATTAACTCATAATCCTTTTGGAAACATGCTGTTTAACACGCTGTTTGTGTTTCCACTTAGGCGGAGCCTCTTGTTACTGACCTGAAGGATCTTTTTCAGTTAATCTTCAATATGAAGAAAAAAGAAGTTGAAGGTTCAAAGAAGGTAAATGACCCCTGCAAAATAAATGTCAACCCTGCTGACAAGACCAGCTTGACCAGCATTCTATTCCAATGGTGGTCTAGGCTAATTTATGCTGGTTAGTGCTACAGTAGTTAGAACCTGGTTTAGTTGGACCAGCACAGCCATATTGTTCACCAGCAAAATGTAACAAAGTAAGTCTTCCTGGCTAGTCAAAAAGCCCTGTTAGAACACCAGCACAGCAACATCTCTGTTGTTATACTGAGTCATACCTTACGATATACCAGCTATGCTGTTCCAAAAGGGGAAATAGACCTTTCAGATATGAGCCATCCAGTTCAGACAAATCACCACTTGAAGAAACTTTCACACACTTTATATATTAAATGTGCTGTAAATATGTATTTATTTATTTTGGAATACCTTACATACACACACCCTGCTTCCTGACAGATATGAAATATGTGTCCTGAGAAATCACACCTGATTTTGTCTCTGTAAACAGCAATAAAGAGTCAGGAGCCTGCCCTGCACTTTTTAAGCCAATTAGAAAACAAGCCAATCAAAACACTATCTGACTGAATCATTTGCCACGTTTACAGTAGGTTTGCTTTTGCTAACATGCCTTTGGATGGGTTTTGGAGAGAGAGAATGTGGTTGAAGTGAACAAAATGGCTAAAATCGCTTATTCAGTGACAAATACAAATCAGTTTGTTTATAATCACATTTATTTATACCACATTAGTGTGTGCCTATTATTTTCTAGCTCATTGACACACTGTAGTATGTAGGCTGGAAACATTGCCATTTAATGTGATTTAGCGTGTTTTTATCTCTCTTAATATGTGGTTTGCAGTTTAAAGGCAAGAACATTGCTTTTTCTCTATGCCAGTATGCTAGCTATGCAAGCTTGATTTCATCCGTTTGTTGCATTTCCAGAATGTGTTGCAATGTGTTTCGGCAATGTTGCTATAGTGGACATAATTGTGAACTGAGTTTTCTCTTTCTTCTCAACTACTGCCATTGCGCAGCACAGTTTGAAGAGAATAATGCTGAGCAAGTAAGGTAAAGTCAATATGCTGTATGTATTGCAACTTACCTGAATAATAAAAACATGCAATTTAATGGCACAGACTTTTGAAGGTTACTCTATCGCCCTCCTGAATACTGAGGTTTGTACCACTACAGTAGAACAGCATGTTAACTACATTATGTTCAATTGGACCTAGTGGTGGTGATTTTTATTCATTTCAGTGACTCGATTCTTTTGACATGACTGATTCATTCACGTCGGTCGCAAATGTAAAATTCAGTTAGTTCACGATTGAAATGACTAACTTGTTCAGTGAAGGGACGTATTTGTGCAATGGGTCCAACTAATGATATACTCCTTCACATCTAATGCTATTGGCTCATGCTGAAGTCAGACTTTACAAGCACGACAAAGAAAGACAAATAGAATTTGTATGCCTACAAATTTTACAAACACACTTATTAAAATAGAGTTTAATCTCCACTACCATTTTAACCACAAATGGTAGGTCTTATTTTCCCAATATTCTTTTTAAATGCTGGGCTTAATTATTACCAAGACAAAGAAAAAGTCTAAATATCTTACGCTGTGCATCAAAGCACAACATTTCCATCAGTAATGCATGTCATTTTTACTGTACATCTTCAGTAATTTTTACACATTCAAAAATCATGTTTTGTGTATACCTATAAACGTGTCAAGTGCATTTCACCCGTCTTCAGTGACGTGGCATATTCATTCAGCGGGCCTAACCAATGATATGCTCTTTCACAGACCACACTCAAATGCTATTGGCTCATGCTATTCATTATCTTATTCAGCCCTGCCCCTTTTCCACTGTAGTATTATACATGCAGAAGAATTGAAACGATATGATTTGAATATAGGGATTTTCAACCTTTGCAATCCTGGCATTTTTCACCGTCATAAATGAAACGGCCCAGGCATCATCATTGGTCAGAAAGGCCCCTCAGCCTGACCTTCTGAACTTCCACACAGAGTTAAAGCAGACTTTTCCTTGAAAGGTTTCCAAAAGACCATCAGATTTGCACGACTCAAATACTAAGACATTTCATCTTAGGAACATTTTAAACAAAGTCACAGTACTTTACCGATTTAGCCTTCTAAAATGTACAGAATGCATTTAATCCCACGATTTATACAAGACCTAGTCTTGCTAGGTAATACTAAAAATGTATTTGAACTGTGGTAACTTGTATAACTGACAAATTAATGATTTTAGCCTGATGTACCTCTTTAAAATGTGTGTAATTGTGACAAGGCAGGCAAAGAATGCCTTGATCTAAGTGCAGTTTTAATGCAATCAAAAGATGAACGAAGTATCACAGAATATAATAAAACGCAGGAAACCAGGAACAGAACATGACAAAACATGCAAAAACTGACCAAGGAAACAGGGAAAACAAGGGCTTAAATACACAAGGGAAAACAAGGAACACCTGGGGAAACAATCAGGGAATGTGAAACAATCAGGGAGTATCAATCAAAGGAAAAAGCTATAAGGACTACAAAACTAACACAGGAAACAAAACAAGAATTCCACAAAGCACAAAAACAAGACAACATATATATGTTATATATATATATGTCATATGAATATGACAGTAATGTTTTATCCAAGTGGTATAACCAAGGAATTAACCAGTATGATTTTTAACCAGGGATTTTCATGTTTTGTTACCTACACATATAATATCATGAAACAAATATTTAAATATCATGTTTAGTATGTAAGCGTTCGCTGGCGTATGCAGAGAAAGCTGATGACAATGAATGTCATGCCTGTTGTACCATTTGCAAGACATAAAGCTAATGATTAAATATGCACTATTTTGAGCTGGAATTTTGTAAAAGAATCTGAAACAAAGGACCATAAATCAACTGTTGGAAAAAACAGACCAGTGGACCATGTGACTCTGAAAAGTCACTTCTGATTGGCGCAGGACACCTTTGGGGATGCGGCCAATTTCAGTTAAAATGTTTCCAAACAGAAAGATCACTCTCTCTCCCTCTCTTCTCTTCTGTCGTCGACTCTTGTCTGGTCTCTCCTGACTGCTCAGACTTCACTCTGACTCTTCCCTCATGGTCTTCTCTGGATCTCATCGGAACCAGATCCATGCCATTTGTAGTCCAAGGAAGCTCGGGACAGGACGTCCCAAGGAAGCCTCTCAGTCTCTACGGTTTAGAGAAGGCCTCGCGTCAAAGCCAATCTCATCATTCATACAGACAATAACTATACGATCTTACAGAGGTCCAAAACATCGACGGAATGAACTTTTAGATTTGATTAGATTTCTAGATAAGATTTATGTTTAGAATAGCAATAAAGTTTATCTGGATTCAAAGATGATTGACTGTGGTATATTTTGATATATAATCTCATCCCTGTTTCTAAAAGATTTCGCTTCAAAGCTATACATAAATACATGTGATATTATTTTCGATAAGCCATGAGAATAATATAACTCCAATAAGTGAATTAATTATAATTCACTTATTAAAGCTAATTCTTTATGGTAGAAATTGTGAGCGGATACAACGAAAAATTTTAATGGTGGAGAATAATCTAGTTATTTGTCATTTACCTAATTTATAATGGTTGTCGAACGCGACTAATTCCGTTATACATTTCATTACCTAATAATGTACCATAAGGACAGTTTAATTTAGTCCATAGCTCACATATTTCGAGACCCTAAATTCCCTTCTAAATTTAGCATACCAAATCGCGATCAGTAAAACGTGTCTCTCTCTCTCTCTACTTCCGTGTCTCGTCTTTATGACATCACACACAGTTTTTTCGGTCTCAACCTAAACTCATCACACTTTTCAATGTTGGATTATTTTTTTATTCTTTTATTTTTTAAATTACACTATGGCTTTTACACCTGGCAGATCACATTCGGACATCTATGACACACTGCACTTTTCATGATACAAGCATTTAAAGGAGCAATATGTAACACTGACATCAAGCATTTAAAGTGGGCACTGAAAATTCTATATATTGGAGAGAGTTTTCACACCAGGAATAAGCAAACTGACAATGGCAAATGATGAGCCTACACTGTTAGTTGATCAGCTAATGTATACGTTTGCAAAGTTTTTATTGTTTGCAAATTATAAACCAGCTCATGTGGATTTATTATATCTCTTTCTATGTTAGCTAGATATACTGCTGGATTCCATGGCTGCAGCACGCTGTGTTTGCTTGCCAACTTGATTCAAATCTGGCAACCCGGGGTGTTGAAGTACTACTGGGAAATGGGCAGTGGGCGGGATAACACAGGCCAAAACACAAACACAAATTTTGACCCGGAATGGACATTTCAAAGTATAATATAATATACTGGCTGTAGCATTGTTTTTGGAGAAGCCAGAATCTTAACTTAGCATGTTTCCTAAATCTCTGATAACATATTATGAAAATTGTATGCTTTAGTACAGTAAAAATATTACATATTGCACATTTAACTGTTATACATGTAATTCTACTTATTTTTAACACTCAAAAAATCTGCTTACCTTCACTATAACGTGATGGATGAGTGACATAAAATGGTCAGAGGTGTCATACGAGATATTTTAATGACTTTGCATTGTCTCTTGGACTTTCATATCCGTATGTCCACAGCTTGAAGGTAGGATCTTTTGTATTTATAAATGAAGTACTCTTGTTTTAAAATCTCCCTGCTCTGCTACCAGTTGTTATGACACCCCCTGAGCAGTTAAAAATACTCATGATAGCTTTTGACATCTCTATATCCTGTAAATCCACTTCACTAGCTAATTGCAATTTGATATCAACACCATAGATAGAACCGCTAGAGCGGAGGTTTCGAGACTTTCTCTGGCACATAAGTTGAATAGGCATGAAAAGTAGCAGAGCTCATTGGCTTCAAAAGGGAGAGACGTCAGTGAATGAAAAATAAAGTCAGTGTATGGAGGTGAATGAGGATGATTCGTTCAAAATGACGATTTCTTCATGAACAAAACATCTCCAATTGGACTGCGTGTTGACAATGCAGTGGCCAAGCACTCGCATCTGCGTATTTGTACTTGCATGAAGTATGTTTTAGACCTAAAAGGGCACTCAGTCATTTTTTTCCTCATTAAAAAAGGATTTCACCCTAAAGAAATTAATTGTAATTTTGAAACATGTAACATACAAAAACATGACCACTCACATGAAGACACCAGTCATATCAGTAACCTTGTAAAGCTGTTTTCTTCTACATGGAGAGGGTTCCCTCATATTGTTGAGGCACACTATTGCTTGTCACATTATTCTGATTTCTGTTTCCTCTCTTGGATGAATCCAATAAAGTGTTTTGAAGTGGGTATTGACATATTAAATAAAGCAGCTGCTGAATGTCTGTCATATTGTTTTTGCCAGTGCAACCTTTATCTTAATTTCTGTCAATCTTTCCCCCACAGAATGGCACGGAAGCCTCACACAATGACAGAAAAGTGAGTAGGCATTGTTTAATCACAACGTCACAACTTGAATACATTGAATGCATTGCAATGTAGTTAACACATACCAATCAGATGGTCTCAACATTACAACTGAGCTTTCAAACTCCTGTGGAAGACTTTTATTAGTGGCCACTATCCTGAAGTCTCCACATTCACTGCATCAAATGCCAGTAGAATTCTCTTCCTCTCGCTGGCCCGATTCCTAAAGTCTCCTGCTGGGTTGTCTTCATGTTGTTTTCACAAACGCCACACTGCACCTAAACTACTCTCCTCAGGGGGCAGAAGCTAATGAAGTTAGCAGACAGGAAATCTCTGAGATGCATCACATAGCAGCTTTGGACATTCTTACTCCAATCTTTTCACTCAGTCTTTGGAAAAACACAATTCTCCTAATTCTGTCCACTACTCATTTCCTTCCATTCATCAGCCTTCTGTGTTTTGGCAACACAGTATGAATGGCTCTTCTCTTTGGCTTTTTGGTTGCTCAGACTCTGTTTGGCACAGAGTTAGTCTGCTCAGGTTCATGTTTTTCCTTTTTCAACTCTGTTACAGTGTGTTGAACAGCTGGACTTGTTTGGAGACATGTCGACCCCACCTGACTTTAACTCCCCCTCGGTAAGACCTTTGGGCAAAGCTAAACAGAATCAGTCAACACATACTGTTATGATGTTACAACGGAATCTAAATATATTAATACAGGTCTTGTAAGACGTTTACACTCCAAGGTCGGCTTACTAATGTTTGTATGTACAGTGACATTCTACTTTGTTACATATTTTGCTGTATTACATTTAAATGTATGCATGTGGCAGATGCTTACAATGGTATTTCAGCACTTTGGTGTGCATAAATACGCTGAATTTATAGGAAAAAATATGTAATTAAGGTATATGGTGACTGAGGCTATCCTTCTGCCTAATATATCTGTTTGTGTTACGCAGGAAAAAGATATACAGGTATGAAACAGCTTGAGAGTCCACATTATAATCTATCTGTTATACAGTGAATACACCAACTGGTTTACCAGACCAAAGAAGCATTATCTAAATGAGATACAGTATTACACTTTTTGAAAGACTAGTGCCATTGAGACAAGGCTCATATCCTGCTATAGTCCTTGTTTTGTCTCTGGTTGTGTTCTCACAAAGTGCTTGATTAACCCCAAATGAAGAAAAGCTGGTCATGAGGACCTGGGTGCTGGCCAATAAAAACAACTAGCTCAAGAAATTCAACAAGGCTTAATTGTTAGGTGAGGAACTACTCACTAGAAGTGCTTTTAGTCCATTTGAGGAAGGTTTATCCTCAATATGATGGATTCTAAGACCTCTGAAAGTCTTAGGCTGCATGAGGTATCCATGGAAAGAATGAATCTTGCTATTGAAAAATCAAAAAGAAATCAAAAGTTTTTATCTTGATGCTTCATTTACAATTAGTGATTTTTTGATGTATTGTTCTGTTCTTTGACTAAACATTGCAATGACTGTGAGAGATCAAAAGAAGGTAATGTCAAGTGAAAAAATATATTTATTCACAATTGTGATTTTTACTCATCCATTTATATTTGTCCATTATTATGTTTTGTTGTCAAAAGCATGGTATATTGAGGGAAAAAATCACTTTAGTCATGAATTCCCATGTTGTTTACTTTTTACTGCCTTTCTAATTCATTCAGGGTTACCACAGTAAAAATATCAGGGAATTTCCTGGTTTGGAAAAGTCAAAGAAAACTAAGTGAATATAAATATATTTAGTTTTGCTAGAAAATATTTTATTGGCAGACATTTTTTTGCAAATGGAAATCTGCCTCAGCAATCAAAACAAAAAAGATATAAACCAGTTATATCCAAAGAATTAACATTAGTTATGGAAATTCATTGGTCATAAAGTGTGGAAACCCTGTTTATTCAGCTACACAGCATCTACATATGGAGCAATTTTATGGTACTTCATGCATGACTTCACTTCATCTATACCACAAAAAAATGCATTTATTATCATTCAGACATATTTATTCTTCCCTTTCTGCTTCCATATCCTCTTTCAGGAGTCTGAGGACATCCTATTGATGGATCTGTCTACTGAGATAGACAGCAATCAAAATTGCGTTAAAGGAAACCCCTTTACCTCATCTTCTATCCCCAGAGCCCAACACAGCCTCTTGCCTGAGAACCCCTTCTCCTCTCAGCTCAACTTCTTCCCCACCCCTATCCATGACCCGTTCAGCGATGATCCATTTTCCACTAGCAACAACCAAACAATCAGGGACGACCTAGCCACAGCCAACCCCAGCCCTAATAGTTATTTCAATGGTTACCCTAAGAATGTTGACTCTGACTACTTGGGCCAGCAGTTTGACCAGCTCTCCAACAGGACAGTCATCCAGGCCCTCAGTAATGACCAGTGGCCTTTAGATGGTAGAGTTGTGGAAGTGACAGCCTGGACTCAGAACACTGTGCCAGCTCGGGAGCAGAATGGACATGAACATGTGACACCTAATCCATTTCTGGGTGGTTCTGAGAAGATGCAGCCAGTGCAGAATGGAGTGAATCATGAGAATGAAGGCATGGCTGAACTGCCTATCAATCAAGCTAAGGATTCGGTCATTATAAGCCCTCCTCCACTCAATACAAAAGCCGGGAGGGGGAGGAGGAGTGTAAAGGTGAGGTTAAGATTCAGATCATAAGTTATTTGAGCCACAGACCCCTGTAGGATGTTTTTCTTACTCAAACTTAAAGGTATAGTACACCCCAAAATGAAAAATACAGTCATTTATTTACCCTCATGTTGTTTGAAAATTATTTTCTAAGAACAGAAAAATATATGTTAGGCAGAATATTAGCCTTAGTCACCATTCATATTCACTGTATGAAGAAAAAAAAAATCCTGAAAGTGAATGGTGACTGAGGTTATCAGTCTCTAACATTGTGTCTAACATCTCCATTAGTGTTCCACACAATAACAAAAGTAATATGGAACAACATGAGGGTGAACTTTAAAGGGGTAATGAAACTGAACATTTTCCTTTGTATTTAGACATATTAATGTTAACTGTACTATAAAAACATACTGTAAATTTCAGAACTCAAATCTTCCTTCCCACTCTAAAAAGAGCATTTGTAGTTCCCATCCTGCTGAAACAGCTCATTCTGAAAACCGTGCGTTTGTGACATCACGAGATATTGCTCAGTTTTAATTACATGCCACACAACATGTGTCATCGCACCCTTGGCGATGCCCACTGGCACTCAGTTAGTATTGTAAACAGAGGGAGAGAGGCAGACCTAGTGTGACCAACTAGTTCTAAACACCAAAGGGGACCTATCTGGACTATTTTGAAAAATTGTACATATAACATGCATTACAAAGACGTCTTTGACCTTTATCATGTTTATCGCGCCACTTTTAAAAGATGTGGTGTCAGTTACAACTCAGAAAAGGAGACTCCGTTCTGCTTCATTCAACTGCTTTGCGTCTTGCTGTTCTTGCGCCCATCAGCGCTACTTTTAATTTTTGGTGTATGAAAACAAGCACTAGTTGGATGTCTTTGACCATTTGGATGCATTTCTGCCAATCTGTGACTCAGTCCACTAAGTGTGTGCGTCATGTTTACCTGTGGTGTGGACTGTGTAAGAATGTGTAAGCTAATATCAGCGTAGATTGCTTGTGAACCAGTCAGAGTATGAATCAAGCTTTACAAAGGAACTGTTATTGAAAAATGGGGCAGTTAATAACACTTGGACATACAAGCAAAACCGTGAGTAAACGTTTTCATTCATTAAAATTGAATATGTTATGACTGTTTGATAGTTATGGTGCTGATGTACTTGAGTAAACAATTTAATATATTTGGATGCAATGTGTTGAATGTGTGTTATGTGTAAACCCGAAATTTTGTTTTATAAATTTTTGGAGAGTTTGTTTATTCTCTTCCGATTGAGTTTAAAAATATGTCTGAATTTGAGGGGCTGCACGATGCTAGCCAGTCAGAACAGTGGCCGTTTACATTGAAGTTTACCCTGAGGCGTTTTATTCAGAGGGCCAGAGACAGGTTGGAAAATTATAATATATAACTAAACTATGACAGTTTTGGTGCAAAAAACATTACTGGCATTATCAGTGGACCTCAGGGAAGATCATAAAATTATTAAAAAAATTGCATTTCATGACCTCTTTAAATTAGCATCTCTCTGGTCTTGATGGTTCAAAATGTGCATGTCCCTTTAAACTCTCAGATTTGAATTGAAATCATATCTAACACCATCTCATTATCTGGTAATTCTTTTAACCTCAATTTTTAATGCTTCAGTGATTTATGCTTACAAGGTAAGTATTGATTTACTAATGTATTTTCAATCATGTTACATATAAATATTTTCCAATGCCCTCCTCTGGTGGTAAAGACCAAACTTTTTTTTATAATAATTTGGCATGCTTGTTTGATTCCTGTTCTCTAGTTGCCTTCAAATGAAAAACCTGGGACAGATCTGTTTTCTTCACCGAACCAATCCGAATCACCGTCTGCTCAACCCGAGAATGGCACTGTCAACTCTGTCAGTCTATTCAGCAAGAGCCCCACCTCCACTGACACATTCACAGCTCTTGGTAAGTTGCTCGAGACAATAAATAAATAATTTCACATTTGTGCGCTGCTTTTCCATACTGTCATTTTTTCTTATTCAAATGCAAATTTGAGCTTAGAATGAGTATAATTGTCCACAAGCATTAATGAATCATGGTTTGTTGCATTGATAAATGGTTAAGATTAGTAGTTATTTTTTAAATGTATGAAAATGCTTTTTGTATTTCTAAGAGACGGACTAGAATATTGTAATTGTAATCCATACAATTCATGTCATAGGCCAAATACACACTAATGCATTTTTGGTTAAAAATGCAGTGATTTTGCTATATGTTTGCGTCTCTCATCCACACTGAAATGGCATTTTACTCCACAGAAAACAGAGACTTTTGAAAACACTCTCTAGTGCCAAATACTTCGGAAAACAATGACATTAGGAGTTTTCATTGAATCAGAGTTTTCAACTGGAAGCGTATCAAAATGACAACCTCAGTCACCATTCACTTTCATTGTGTGAAAAAAAGATGCAAAAAAAAGTGAATCCTGAATTTTGGGTGAACTATACCTTTAACATTTAACCTTCCCTTATCAACACTATGTTTGCTCTTGCAACCCGATATCACGCCGAGGCGTGAAATAGACACGCCGGTCCACTCGCGGATGCGTGTCGGTGTCACGCTTTGCCTCCTCCAGGCGTGTACATGACACGCGCGCGTCTACGTAGAATACCGGCAGGGGGCGATCGTTTCCTCAACGCCAACAACTCTCCGCGCACCAAAGAGGAAGCGATACCGTTGTCGTCGCGTTGCACGTTCGTGCGGGCAGGATGCCGGCCAATTTCGCCGGTTACTTTCACTTGTGACCATATGTGACAAATAAAGGTTCATTATAGTGCTGCTTTCATGAAGAAATCCTAACGTTGCTGTAGCCTAACGTTGTTATATGTGTGTGTGTGTGTGTGTGTGTGTGTGTGTGTGGGCTGTCGAGTATCTTGTGCTGATGTAAATAAATAAATAAATATATATATATATATATATATATATATATATATATATATATTTATTTAAAAAGTGTATTTATGTACAAAAATATATATCCTGCTAACCGGAACTGGAGAACGCGATATATCGCTTCCTCTTTGGTGCGCGGAGAGTTGTTGGCGTTGAGGAAACGATCGCCCCCTGCCGGTATTCTACGTAGACGCGCGCGTGTCATGTACACGCCTAGAGGAGGCAAAGCGTGAAATAGACACGCATCCGCGAGTGGACCGGCGTGTCTATTTCACGCCTCGGCGTGATACCGGGTTGGCTCTTAATACTGGTTGCCTCTGTACGTCCCTTCACCTTCAGTCTCCGCTCCTGGGGCAGCTCCATGGAATCAGCCCGTCTCCTCCATCTTCCCCAGCACCACCTATGTCTCTCAGCAATTCACCCAAGCACCTATCTTCTCCACTTCTCCTGTGCCTGCCTGGGAAACAACTCCTGGTGGTTTTGGAACTTCTCCTGCTATACAACAGCTTCCATCATGGAGTCCCACCCCAGTTTCCAATGGATCAAATAGATCCAATGGATCCTGGACTCCACAAACAACCCTGGGGAACCCCTTCCAAACCAATGTATTTCCAACAACTGCAAGCCTTAGGCCTGATGGACAGCTGAGCTCCAGTCCTCCTCCACAGGTTCCACCTCGGGCTGTACAAACCAAAGAAGCTCCAAAGGTGGACAGTAACGCTTTTGTTGACCTGGATCCCCTAGGGGAGAAGGAGAAGAGAGATATAAAGGACATGTTTAAAGATTTCCAGATGGCAAAGCCGCCAAATGTGCCTGCAAGGAAAGGTAAGCTCCATCACACATCATACCATTTTTTAAATTAGAATCTCATCAGTTTTTAATTTATCACCCATGACCAGACTCATCTGTGGCTACTTAACTCCAGAGAAGGATCAACAGAATCAGAATTACACCCATCAGTCATAGAATTATACACATTCCTGCCTCTTAAGTGTTGATTAATTTATTATTTTAGCTAATTTGATGATGATTTCTGATACCAAAAGTACCAATAAGAGTGTTGTACTCTCAGCTCATTGTTGTGTCATGTTTAAATCTATTCCACAGAACTCTGCAGATTTCCTCCCAGAGTTAGTGCAGAAAATGTGACCTCCCTATGACTGTAGTGATCATATTTTTGTAGTCATATAAACACTGTAGTCATAGAATTATTATTGTCACTACACAGAGATGCTGAATGTAGGAGGTCAGAACCCATTCAACAAGTCCTTTGGAAAAGATCTATTTGGCACATCTGTACCTGCCACTGTAAGTATATGTGTTCAGATCATTAGAAAAAATTATTAAATGTTTTATGGTATTAACCTGATCTCATGAAAATCATGTGACTGGTGACATTTTTGCAAAATGATTAGTGTGCATACTGCGGCAGTTGCATGGTGAAATGTCCACAAAGTGGCGCTAAAACAAGTTAAGTTTTCACTCACACAAATTAGGTTTGTGAGGGATGATGTACAGTCAGCTGGTTGTATTGCTAAATAAACCCAGACAGGATTATCAGGACCCAATTTGAAGCCAAATAAATAAATAAATGGACATGAAACATTGATATGTGTGGAAAATATTTTATTAGCTTACTTGTAGAGATCACACAGTGATCCGAGAAGCAGGAAAGATGACTCGCAATACCCGGATGAGTGGTCTGATACGTGAAGGTGCGGTTGTTACTCAAAGATATCAGACTGCTAGATGGCAATGTTAGATGAAAACACAATTGCTAAAGCAACCATTTTATTTTGGGGTGCTTCTACAATATGATACTTTATTCATTTAAGCTTATAAACGTACATACTTGGTTATGTAATGCAAACGTTAAACTCGTGCACTGTAGTAAAGGTGTTGTAATGTCATAAGATAGCATTATGTAAAGAACAGGGTGAAAAATAAGTCTTTATGAACTGTTAAACTGCAGACAGTTTCACTCTTGATTTGTGTAAAAGGAAAGTCATTGTTGCTGTACTGCCTCTAGTGTCACCAGGAGACTGAGGAGATATGTACAAAGAGCCATGTGAAAATCATTTTGCAAAAATGTAGGTATAGTAAAGTGTTTCTGTTTTGAGGTTCTCTTGTTCTGACATCCTGGTTAATAGCTCTGCCTTATATTTTAGTTTGTTTTTCTTTTCGTTTTACCTTTGCAGAGTGATCCTCTCATAAAAGCAGTGGGATTAGACCCTTTCAGAGACCCATTTGGAAATCCATTTGCATGATAGCCAGCCACCTTAATGACTCCATAGGGTCCAAGTAAGGATCGAATAAAAGTAATTGAAAAATTAATTATGCAAATACAATTCCATCACTGATGTTTGTTACAGCTTTATAATGTTTCTGTTCAGCTCACTGATGTATGACCACAAGTCTCCACTACAGCTTTTCGTGGAGTAGCTTTCCCACTAAAGTGCATCCTGTTCAAGAGCAGGTCTCTTAGCTTTGATGCCACATCCATCCTGTAGCAATGTCTGAGAGCCAAATGAAGTCTGTGCAGTTCTCCTTTATTCATAAACCAGGATCCATGTGTTGGTAGTGGACATCCTGAAAAATAAACCATCATCCAGCACTGATCTCCTTTTAAAATATAGTTATAACTTACAATTGCACATTCAATTGAAACAAATATGACTTGTAGTGCAGTTTGTGTTCTAAATGATGGAATGGTTTTCTGTACTAAAAAAAAGCACTCGAAAGCAATATAACATCATACATATACAAGTATTCTGCACCATTAGACAATGAATTTTTCTTTCATGCAGTATTATGTTTCACATTTGTATGTTTACGTTTCAAATTCCTTATGACATTTATCAAAGCTTTATCACATGATTTGTTACCAAGTAATTTGTATGATTTACTATATGCTTGACATGCAAATCCAGATTTTTTATTTTTTTTTGTTGTGCATCTCATTGAATGTTGATTACTTCATTGATTATTTGAAATGTACAAACATGAGCAGACATAATGGACAGTAGAGAGACAATGTATTTAACTTTTGTAGGAATACCTATGATAACTGTGCAATCAACACCTGATGATCTGCTCTGTTCTGATCACATACTGTACTGACCCATTCATTATAAGAGAGCCTGGTAGATTACACAATGGTGCTGGCTCTAATCAAAATGTATGTAAACTGAATCCCTTGCAAGATCACTTTAATGTTATTTTCTACAATCTATTGTCAGTGCTCCTTTATTTGTCAGGTGGTGAAAATGCTTCATTTACTAATATATACAGGATGTACTGTCATCAGGTTGAAAGTTCTCTGTTTTTATTTTGATTTTACATTGTATTGAAACAGTAATCCTTAATTTTACCATTGGCATGTTGTCAGTGATTTTACCATAACAAACACCTTCAAAAAATAATATGTACCCATAACATTAATTGTAACGATGCCTGTATGTTGTACAGTTCCATTCATACTGTATAAGCAATTATGGATAGCACATTGATTTGCTCAAAAGGAGATCATCCAGAACCATTCAGTTTATACTTGATATAAACATATTGATGTGTCTATCAAGATCAGTGACATTTTACTACAATGCTCTTTATTATATTTTTCTTTTCCAATTTGGTAGGTGGGGAAGAAATCTGTTTCTAGTCGCTGCAATAAACTGGAATTTTAGATAGTGGAATAGATTCTGAATTGTCATATTTATCTTTTACAAGGTTTGTGTTCAGATCTGTAAGACCAGTAAGGTCTACTTGACAATAAAGTGATATATATTTAATTTCTTTAAGGTTTTATTACCTCTTATTTGATCAGTAAATAGGAATTAAATTGTTATTTTTTCTAAACACATAGTAAATATTGCAATTAAGGCCATGAATTGAGTGTTGTGTCTTCCTGCCCCTTAATCAAAGAAATACAGTAATTAACATAATATAAGGCCTTTATACAGTTGGTGGTACTGTCCCATTATTGAAAAACACAACTCAAGCATGCTTGATTATGTTCCAGTTCTGATTTGTATTATAGTAAAGATCACTTTATAACTACTAGATTGCACAGCTAGTATTTTGTTAGCATCAGCCAAAACCCTGATGATAAAATCTGCTACAACACCACATGGCAAAGTTGCCTTGTTGGTGTTTGAGTGAAGGTATTGTTGTAGTTCTTGCTAGTGCAACTCTAACTCCATTATATTATACTCTCCTTGCATATAAATTTGTATGGCATGCTATCTTAAAAATGTCTTGATTGTTCCATAGTTCACCCACAAGGATGCGAAGATCATGGATCAGTATTTAGCCTAATGTCAGGCCAGGGGCTCCCACAGCAGAGAAAAAGAGTTCTCAAGAGTCAGTGGCATTTCATAACATTCAGCAAGCACATAAAGGTGTGGAAGTAGACAGGCCATCAACTGCACCACAGCCTTGACTGGAAGTGATAGAGCCTGCTGTGGCAACAGGAGATGGGAATGTTCCCGACTCTCTCTCAGAGAAAGCATTAGTTAACCTGTAAGCACACCTTGACCCATTGATGGATTACTGACAGGGCCAATGGGGCCAGTGCCCAGAGCCCCTTGACTACCAGGGGCCCTTGACTGCCCGGGGGGGTGAGGGGGGGGGGCATGGGCTTAAAGGTTGCGTGATCCAGTTTGGCGAACCCCCACTCGAAAACCCATCAACCTGTTGTTTACACCACATGACTGATTTGGTAGACACAAATTTTATATTTAAAAAATAAATAAATTAAATATTATAATATTTTAAAACACAATTGTTCACTGCTTATGTAAGAAATATCAATAAAACAATATACTGCACTACTCATGCCAACCTTAGTTTTTTAAGAACATCAGCTTTTAATGAGACTTTGACTCTCTGGACAGAAATACCAGTAAAAAATGTACTTTAAGCACCAGAAAAAATATCAAAATGACTTTGAACTCAGAAATGGAAAATATGCTCATCATAGAATGTAAAGAGTTAAAGTTACTGTTTTGTGTGAAATGCATTTTTGTTTTTAACCCTTTTTGTTTTGTTATTTGATTTTTTTTGGTTGCACTTAATTTTACAGTACTTGTACTTTGTATTCTTACAGTACACTTGCCCAAGAAAGTACTACATGAACTTAATATGGGTTAAGGTTAGGGTTGGGGTTAGGTTTAGTACCTAGTAATTGCTCTAGTTGTAATTATTTAGTATGTAAATGTAGAACAGTACTGTCAAATAAAATGCTACTGTTTTAATAGTAAATTTAATATATCTGGACAAAACAAAATCAATGTCACATTATTGACCCATATACTAAGATTATACTGTCTTTGTGTGTATCAATTGACATATTACATGTCCATTTATTCAGCATCAATATTTATATAGTAGAGGGTGCATTGTAAGTACTGCAACTGTTCTTTTAAGCCCTTATCACCATTTTGATTTCTGTTATGCCATCATAAGTATATTTTCAATTGTCCTGAAGTGTGACAAATTAATTTTAAAAACACAAATATCTATGGAATCTAGTCTCTCATTTAAAATAATAAAATCAGGTCCTAAAAGCTACATTAAAATTAAATATAATATTAATTATATTGTTTAATACAGCTATTATAAAATAATCTATTAATTATAATAATTTTAATGCTAAATTATTCATAATTATAAAATGCTGTTAAAAATGTTTTAGTTGAGTATTTCACATCAATGGACATGTAAACTTTACCAAAGTATTTAATGTCATCTACCTGTTGCTGTGTTTATGGTTTCATCAGTATTCTTGAGCCAAATTAGTTTGTCTTATCTATTTTATTGGTGCTGTATACGAAATATGTGAACTGTAGATGTTTTTTTGGCTTTCCTGAAACATGATCATGTCTTGGTGATTTTTGTGACTTCATATATTCACATATATAGTTGAAGTCAGAAGTTTACATACACCTTAGCCAAATACATTTAAACTCAGTTTTTCACAATTACTGACATTTAATCTTAGAAAATATTCCCTGTCTTATGTCAGTAAGATCACTTCTTTATTTTAAGAATGTCAAATGTCAGAATAATAGTAGAGAGAATTATTAATTTCAGCTTTTATTTCATTCATCACATTCACAGTGGGTCAGAAGTTTACATACACTTTGTTAGTATTTGGTAGCATTGCCTTAAATGGTTTATCTTCTGTTAAACATTTTGGGTAGACTTCCACATGCTTCTCACAATAAGTTGCTGGAATTTTGTCCCATTCCTCCAGACAGAACTGGTGTAGGTTTGTAGGCCTCCTTGCTCGCACACGCTTTTTCAGTTCTGCCTACAAATTTTCTATCAGATTGAGGTCAGGGCTTTGTGATGGCCACTCCAATATCTTACTTTGTTGTCCTTAAGCCATTTTGGCACAACTTTGGAGGTATGCTTGGGGTCATTTTCAATTTGGAAGACCCATTTGCAATGAGCTTTAACTTCCAGGCTGATGTCTTGAGATGTTGCTTCAATATATCCACATAATTTTCCTTCCTCATGAAGCCATCTATTTTGTGAAGTGCACCAGTCACTCCTGCAACAAAGCACCCCCACAACATGTTGCTGCCACCCCCATGATTCACGGTTGTAATGGTGTTCTTCGGCTTGCAAGCCTCACCCGTTTTCCTCCAAACATACATTGGTCATTATGGCCAAAAAGTTCAATTTTTGTTTTATCAGACCAGAGGACATTTCTCCAAAAAGTAAAATCTTTGTCCCTATGTGCACTTGCATACTGTAGTTGACTTTTTATGGTGGTTTTGGAGTAGTGGCTTCATCCTCGCTGAGCAGCCATTCAGGTTATGTCGATATAGGACTCATTTTACTGTGGATATAGATACTTGTCTACACGTTTCCTCTAGCATCTTCACAAGGTCCTTTACTGTTGTTCTGGGATTGATTTGCACTTTTCACACCAAACTACATTCATCTCTAGGAGACAGAATGTGTTTCTTTCCTGAGAGGTATTATTGCTGCGTGATCCCATAGTGTTTATACTTGCTTACTATTGTTTGTACAGAATAACGTGGTATCTTCAGACATTTGAAAATTGTTCCCAAGGATGAACCAGACTTGTGGAGTTTCATAATTTTTGAATGAGGTCTGGACTGATTTTTTTTTATTTTCCCATGATGTCAAGCAAAGAGGCACTGAGTTTGAAGGTAGGCCTTAAAATACATCCACAGGTGCACCTCCAATTGACTCCAATTAGCCTATCAGAAGTTAATTGGCTAATTGCCTAAATTATTGACATAATTTTATGATTTTCCAAGTTGTTTAAAAGGCACAGTTAACTTAGTGAATGTAAACTGACCCACATCACCCACCTATATTCAATTAAAAGTGAAAAAATATGGGATGTCCTAAACGACATGCCAAAACTGTAGTTTGCTAATATTAAATCTGTGGAGTGGTTAAAATGAGTTTTAATGACTTCAACCAAAGTGTATGTAAACCTGACTTAGTGTGTGTGTGTGTGTGTGTGTGTGTGTGGTTGTGTGTGTGTGTGTGTTAATGAAGACACAAAAACACGTTTCAGGAAAGGCAAAAATACATCCACAGTCTCAAAGTAGACAGATTTTAACATGGTTTGTCATGTTTAATGTAACACAACACTAGTAAGGATGAGATTAAAAAGTATCTGAAATTCATTTGTTGTGCTTGTTTGATCATTTAAAGTAGTGATGGAGTGCCCTCTAGTGCCAGTTTTTCTGCAACTACAGCACTTCATAGAAGGAGCAGGATCTATGCCACACCAAATCCTGCCAGACATAAAATCCATTCTGTTCCTCCTTTGTCCACCGGAAAGACTGCTTCATCAGTGTCATCCAAGTCTCTTCCTGAGGCCTCTGTCCTAGCTGCTATCAGCAGAGATGATTCTCTCCACACTACATTTCTCTAAACACTGGTCATTTTGTGCCAGGACCAAAAAATAGTGAAATTTGGGTTTTTGTGATAAAGCTGAATGGCAATTTGTGATAAAGAAAAAGCCAATGAAGCTTTTTGCAATTATTTAAAATGCATCTGATCACTCTGCACAATAATCCAGAAACAATGTAAATCAACACACAACAACTGAAGCTGAACAATTAGCGAAACACAACATTTATGTCACTGCCAATACTTTTGGCTACGGCTGTATACTGGATGAAAGAGAGCACTGCTTTTTCTTTGCCTTTTTTGTGCTTGTGTTGTTAAGCTCTATTGATGATAGGTATAGTTGCACTGAAAACAATTGCCTTTAAAGAGATCATTCACCCAGAATCATGCCATTCCAGATGTGCATGTCTTTCTTCTGCAGAACACAAATTTAACATTTTAGAAGAATATCTTGGCTTTGTAGGTCCATACAATGCAAGTGAATGGTGACCAAAACTTTGAAGCTCCAAAAAGCACATAAAGGCAGTGTAAAAAAAAAGACTCCAATGTTTAATCCATGCCTTAAGCGATCTAATCGATTTTCGATGAGAACAGACCAAATTATATTTCTTTTTGCCATTGCAATCTTTAGGCATGATAATGATTTCAAGATCAATTACACTTGACTCAATTACGCGATGCGTGAGTGGGCCGTTATTTTCTTTAAAGACCATGAATTATATATTTTTTGAGAGGTGGTAATTGATAAGTATATCAAATTTGGTTTTCATGATTAGGAAATTAGAAATTATTCTGTTGCCCCTGCTTCGAGAGTTTGCATCCAGCCTGACAACCCATAAGTTATTAAATAATAATAATTAAAAAAAAGATAATAACAGCATTTCTTTGTTAAAACACATGACAAATCTGTGTTAGGTAGACTATTTTTCTTATGAGATGAAAACATGGCACACAGACCGGTGAATTGAAACATTAACTTACTGCAATAATCTGCCAAAGCTACTGCCTCCCACACCTTTTCCTTTGCTAATAAATCCTTGCTGAGGGTTGTACAGCACTTCAATATTTTCAGCCTTCACAGTAAGCTGGGTATCGTTCATTGTTGTGGCCTTGAAAATTTGAAGGAGTTAAATTGTTGCTTCAACGAACACCGTGGGCAGTTAGGTGCACTTGTTTATTGTTTATCAGTGTACTTGATCATGATTAATGTTGTAAAGCCTAAATTATATCCCTACACATACATGAAAGGTAAGAGCCCTGCAGTTTATTTATTCTTTCCTTTTATTTAGTTATTTTATGTTTGTTTGTATACAGATCTATAAATTGTAGTGTATTGTAGGTTTGGTTAAAATGCTTTTAAATTGCTTTTACTTCTTTTCTATAATCTCATGATTATTATTATTTTGTAACTTTATTTTTATACTAGGTTTACAAAAATTATATATATAAACATAAGTCGGATATCCATTCAGCTGTTTGCACAGATGTATAGAATTGCAGACTTGCAATACAATAATTAGTTGGTGTCTTCACTGATATACAGTCTCCATTTTGCCCAGTAACCAATCATTTCAAGATCTTAAATTAAATGTCAGTGTGAGGAGGAGGAGGGGAGGAGGAGGAGGGCGGGGCCAGGCCGTGACTTCTCATGCCCAGCCCCCAATCAGGCTAATCAGCCAAGGAGACGGTTAAGTGCAGCGAATGTGGCAGTTAGGGAGAGAGAGAGCCAAATGCAGCTGCCCTTATCCCTCTCCTTGGCTGATTAGCCCAATTGGGGGCCAGCGTTCATAGACACAGCCCGGCCCCGCCCTCCTCCTCGTCATAGTCAGTTCCTCCATACAGTAGGTTTCTTTCACAACATCTATCCATTGACCATGTAGAGGGGTTCTGAATTGTACCAATTTCTGGTGATGGATTTTTTTCAACACAATATCTAATATCTTAACAAGGTACACATCCTCATTTAGCACATAGTTTGAAGTATTTCCAAGGTACAGTGTTGTAAAATCCCTTGGAATCTTGTAACCCAAAATCCTATTAACATCTAATGAAACAGTATACCAGAAAATTGTTATTTTGAGACAGCTCCAGAATATATGAAATTGATCAACATCTTATTGCCCACACATTTGCTGTTGCAAAGAAAATAGCTTTTTATTTTGGGTATAATAAAAAAGTGTACAAGATTTTTCCACCCAAACTCCATCTTCGAGAGGAAGTAGATGCGTACTGTTTTTTTTGCACACTGTATACCAAACATTGTCCAGAAAACACTTTCTCCCATTTCTGTTTTATATAAAGTAATGTGTTGTCTCTGCTCTCCATCAGAGCTTTGCAGAGTGAAGAGATTATTCTATTTTTATTCTTTGTATACGTATCTATTATTAGCTCAATCACATTATTCATACCTAAAGCTTACTGTTTTTATTTCCCTCTCAAGAAAGTCCCGTAACTGTAAATAGCGATAGAAGTCTTTATTTTCTAAATTGTAATTTTCTTTTAAATCTGCAAATCTTCTCACTTTTCTTTCTCTATAAAATAATGCAGTGAGACCTTTATTTGTCCAATGATGAAATCTCAAATAAAATGTTGCTGGTTTAATTTTATGATCAAATGCAACCCAACTCAATAATTTAATCTGGTTTCCAGGTTGTACTTTTCAACCACATTAAACCATATTTCAAGTGTCGTAGCTGTAACTGAATCAAATTGTCATTTTAAAGCCAGTGCCTGTTCTTTATCACCGTAAAGGGTCTGTATGGGGAAACCCTGCTTGTCAACTTCTATGTCTTTCCATTGTGATACATAATCAGGACTACACCAACATACACCTGGTCTAATTTGTGCTGCATAGAAATATTATTTTAGATTTGGCAAAGCTAATCAACATTTGTCTTTTGCCAGCTGTAAAGTTTCCCTCCCAAATACACCTTGATATATATGCTTGTCCTAGATCCTGAATTGATTCTGGGGATTCATGACCGGTATAGACTGAAAAAGATACAACAGCCTCAGGACAATGTTAATTTTTACTACTACTATTATTGAGCTAAATTCTAAAGGTAGAGTTAACCATCTCTCAATGTAATTTTGAATATTCTTATTAATAATATTATAATTACTACTATATAGTTCTGAAAAATCAGAGTTACATCCAGATATTTGATTGATTTGGCATCCCATTTTAGGTCGTATGTTTGTCTAATTAATTGTGAAGAAAAGTAATTAAAAGAGAGGACCTGAGATTTTGAAATATTTAATTTATACCCAGATAGTTGGCCATATTCCACATTTCAACTAGGTTCATAAGAATTGAAAGTGTGTTATCCGGTTCTTTAAGATAGACAATAATATCATCTGCAAACAGTCCAAATTATATGTTCCTCATCTCTAATCCTTATCCCTATCAAGACCTTATTTTGACAAATCGCCTGAGCTAATGGCTCAATATAGAAAACAATAAGAGTAGGGCTCAAACAACAGCCCTGCCGCATTCCCAAACCAAGAATACATGTGACCGATAAATGGCCATTCACCTTGATTCTAGCAGTAGGTTCCAGATAGATTGTTTTAATACACTTTTTTTACTGAAACCTGATCAAATAAAATCTAATTAACACCATCAAATGCTTTTTCTGCGTTAAGGCTCAAAGTGCTGCACATGTATGTTTTTCTTGAATATTTTCAGTAATATATAACTTTTTTCTTAATGTTATCCTGTGTCAGGGGGGTTTTAATAAAGCCAGTTTGATCATCGTCAGTTGAGTCAAGTTTAAAACCTTTGCAATTGAGGTGAATAACTTGTAATCATTATTAAGAATTTAAATTGGCCTATATGAGCCACAGCATTCTTTATTTTTACCATGATGGAGGGATGTTACCCTCAAGATTCAAGAGTCCAATTAAAAGATCTTAACAATCGTCTAGGTTACGGATGTAACCATTCCATGATGGAGGGAACGAGACATTGTGTTGAAGAAGCAACACTAGGGGTTTTTCTTGAGCACCTTTTGCATCTAAGTATCTATGAGAAAAGGCCATTGAGAAATTGGCAGACAGAATTTGTATGTCCCATCTGTTTCGTTCAGGATTTTTCTGAGGAGCCGATATTGGTTTGGCCGCAACAGTGGCTCGGTTCAGCGACGTGGCAGGGAGATCACAATGTTTCGTTCCCTCCATCAGAGAATGGAGGTTACATCTGTAACCTAGATGTTTCCCGTCTGTCGCTCACTTCGACGTTGTGTCGAAGAAGCGACACTAGGGGTCCAATTTAAATTGGAAATTGGTCCAATTTAAATTGTCTGTCCGACGGCAGGTGGTAGATCAGCTAGATCTTCCGCATCCCATCCAGGGGCCAGACGTGGAGGTTCCAGATGTCTGGGTGCGTATGCCAGAGCATGCACTGAAAAAGAAGGTCCTCCCTGACCTTGCACAGCACCTGTATAAGAATGCTCACTGGGGGAAATGCGTACTTGCGCAGCCCCCTGGGCCAGCTGTGTGCCAGCACATCTACCCCAAGGGGAGCCTCCGCTCCGTACCAGAGCGGGCAGTGGGAGGTCTCTCGGGATGCGAACAGGTCTATCTGAGCCTTGCCGAACCATTCCCAAATCAGCTGGACCGACTGGGGGTGAAGCCTCCACTCTCCGCTGGGCAAGCGTTATCATGATAGCGCGTCTGCCACCACGTTGAGGTTGCCCGGGATGTGAATGGCATGCAGCGACTTGAGTCCAAGGAGGAGACGACGGGCAAGTTGTGACATGTGGCGGGAGCGTAGACCGCCTTGGCAATTTATGTACGCTACCGTAGTGGTGCTGTCTGATTGGCTCAAGATGTGTTTGCCCTGAACTAGCGGGAGAAACCTCCGCAGGGCAAAGAATACAGCCAACAACTCTAGGCAGTTGATGTGCCAGCACAGCGGGGCCCCTTTCCAACAGGTGAGCTTGCTCTTTTCCCAGTTGACCTGAAGCACTAAACAGCTGAGGTGCCTGAGCACCTGGTCCCTGTGGGCGCATAGTAACTCTCGTGAGTGGGCCAGGATGAGCCAGTCGTCGAGGTAGTTGAGTATGCGGATGCCCACTTCCTGAAGCGGGGCAAGGGCTGCCTCTGCGACCTTCGTAAAGACGCGAGGGGACAGGGACATGCCGAAGGGGAGGACCTTGTACAGATACGCCTGGCTTTTAAGTACGCGTCCTTCAGGTCTACCGCTGCAAACTAATCTAGATGCCGGACGCAAGTTAAAATGTGTCTTTGCGTGAGCATTTTGAACGGGAATTTGTTCAAGGCCCGGTTGAAATCTCGCAAGTCCAAGATCGGTTGTAAGCCGCCGACTTTCTTGGGTACGATGAAGTAAGGGCTGTAGAAACCCTTCTTCATCTCGGTTGGAGGGACAGGCTCTATCGCGTCTTTGAGTAAGAGGGTCGCGATTTCCGCCCGGGGGCTGGCAAACTGAATTGCATAACCAAGTTGAACGGTCCTGACCAGCCAGCGTGACAGACTGGGAAGTGAATGCCATGTGTCCAAACTCCAAGCTAGGGGCACTAAGGGAACAGTTATTTTTTATGTATCTGGCGGGGCTTCGCAGCGGGATGGAGCAAGTAATGTGATTGAGCAGGGACTTACAGTATTCTGGTAAAGAATATGGGGTGACCATACCAAGCCCTGGTGGATTCGGGTTGTAATCAAACCCCGATTCACCACAGTTTGTTTCACGACGGGGCTTTGGGTACAACCCACAAGGTGATGGTAAGGTGCATTGAGATATTCACAAATATCTGGTAGTGACTATGTTTATTCAATTTCGGGGAATAAAGTTAATTCCCGCCTCACCCATCCACTGATTCTGGGGACAAATTAGCCGGGGTTTAAAAGATTATTGAAAGCTCTGTGTACGGATGGGTCCTGCAAGACAGAATCTCGATGTGTGTCAAGTAACACGATGGCTGGGGAGGCGGAGCCAGGTCCGCCCACGTCTGCTCTGCGTCAAAATGACGCAGGAGAGGAATCTTCCGGCATTCCCGTCCTTATGGAGTTCCCAGAGGGGATTTCCCTCTAGAGCAGTCGAGTGGTGAAAACCTTAGGCACACCTTTGACCAAGTGAGTGTAATCGATGGACAGCAGCTCCAGCCTGACATCGCCCTCACCTATCCACATTTTTCAATTATTAAGGACTAGTTGTATCGAGTGAAGCAGGACATGACCCATGAAAATACAACCCAATTATTTGTCCCAAGGAGCCATCGGGAAAATTTTTTCCAAGCGGCTCATCAAAATCCTATGGCAGGTCACTTAGTACAAGAAAGAACACTGCACCGTTTAATGGCCCGTATTTATTGGCCGGGCATTCACGGGGATGTGCGCAGATGGTGTGCAGCATGCCGCGAATGTCAGTTGGTGAATCCACCGGCCACCCCAAGAGCGCCATTGCGTCCATTACCATTGATCAAGGCTTCCTTAGAAAGAATTGGTATGGACCTCGTCAGGCCATTAGAGCGGTCAGCGTGCAGATAACGGTTTGTATTAGTCCTGGTGGATTATGCAACACGATATCCAAAAGCAGTGCCTCTTCACAACATCTCAGCTTGCAGTGTTGAGGAGGAACTCTTTAAAATCCGAGTGGGGATTCCGAAAGAAATCCAACCAAGGAACAAGATTTATGTCACGCACACTACGCAAACTTTATGAATTGCTGGGGATTAAATCGATTTGCACCAGCGTTTATCACACGCAAATTGATAGGCTGGTGGAAATATTTCATCGAACCCTGAAAAATATGATTTGCAAGTTTGTACAAGAGGATACTAGAATTTGGGACAAATGGCTAGAACTCCTATTATTTGTAGTCAGGAAGGTCCTACAAGCCTCCATAGGGCTTTCCCTGTGCACCAGGAGACAAAGTACTTGTATTACTCCCCACATCAAGCTCAGAATTACTCTCCAAATGGCAAGGACCTTTTGAGATTACACGTTAAATCGGGGATCTCGATTATGAGGTTAAAAGAATGGATATAGGCGGAGCATGTCAAATTTACCACCTCAACCTCCTGAAATTATGGAGAGAGGCGGTCCCTGTGTCCATGTCGATGGCAGTTCCGGAGAGGGCGGAGCTCAGTCTAGAGGTGAAGTTCAAAGCGATCCATTCACACCGGTCCCTTGTGGAGACCACCTCTCACCTTCCCAGCTAACGGAGGTGGCCAAGTTGAATATGAATTTGCGGACATGTTCTCTCCTCTTTCCGGTCGTACTAACCTCATACAACACTATATCGAGGTCCCACAAGGAGTGGTAGTGCGTTGTCGACTGTACCGCATGCACATACATAAGAAAAAAGTGATTTGTGATGAATTGGAGGCAATGCTGGAGATGGGTGTAATAGAAGAATTGCACAGCGATTGGGCCAGCCTGATTGTTCTTGTACCCAAGTGTGACGGGTCAGTCCGTTTCTTTGTAGATTACCAGAAATTCAACGTGGTGCCTAAATTTGATGCATACTCAATGCCCTGAATTGACGAACTGCTCGATTGGTTGGGTGCAGCTCAATTTTATTATACACTGGATTTAACAAAGGGATATTGGCAGATCCCCTTGACTCCATTATCCAGAGAGAAAATGGCCTTTTCCACACCGTTTGGATTACACCAATTCGTCACTCTTCCATTTGGTTTATTCGGGGCTCCCACCATGTTCCAGCACCTGATGGATAAAATCCTCCGCCCACACACACTGCATATGCCACAGCCTACTTGGACGATGTTAGAAGATACAATAGCAACGGGCAGAGGCAGATGCAGCATTTAAGAGCTGTTAGCAGGCCAGATGGGGCCCATGTCTGAGTCGGGCGGTGGGGGTATATGGAGCAGGACGTGTCTTTCACTGGGGAGAGAGGAAGTGGTAAGGGCCATCACCTGGTGATTGTTAACACTAAGCACTAAGTGTCTCATTTCAATGACGACGGAGACAGGTTTTAAAAGGCCACTGGAGTGACAGACAGACAGACAGTGTCCAAGGTGCATACACCCCGAAGCTGAAAAGCTATTCATGACTGTCTACCGTGTCTGTGACACTGTTTATTGTTAGTGTGATGCTGTGTGTGCAAAACTATAGAGACTAGAGATACTTTGTTGTGAAGCTGAAAAGCCAAAGACTATGTTTGTGAAACTAAAATGCCTTTGTGTGAGTAAAAGTTGACTCACATGGACTGTGAAATCGGCTCCCGTCTCCTTCCTACTTGAACCTTGTTACACACTTGTGATTTACATGTTAAATCTTGTATTGTTTGTGTATTGTCTTGTAAACTTTTAATTTGTTGGCAGTATAGTGGAAACTGAGCAGTATTCCATTCTGAACATAACCTATATAAAATCCTTTTTGTTTTTTTTTCCCTCACATGATTATGTTAACCCAAATAGGTCTGGTGTTGGGACACATGCTCTGATCTGTTTTTCTGTAGTGGATTGTGGAGGAGCCAATTTACCTAGACAGGTAGATGTGTTTCCAGACAGAGATCACTTTGGGCACATCTTCTTTAATCATGCCCGTCTTTCCTCCGAAGGAATTGCACAGGTATTTATGCAATATGTTTTGTGTACAGTATTTGTTGCATTTGTTGTGGAGACAGTAAGTGGATTGTTATTTACATATAAGACATTGCATATAAAGTATTGTTGACTGGTAACTTAATATATGTTCTAAGTGAGCTGATGTACGAGTTGCACCTATCATATTTCAGTTAGCTGTTGTTATGGGTTCCTGCACAGCTGGTGGTGCCTATGTCCCTGCCATGGCTGATGAAAGCATCATAGTATGCAAACAAGAGGACCACCACTGGTATGTGTAAATGTCCTAAGGAATACGATATGACTTTCTGGTTATTTACAGTTGAAGTCAGAAGTTTACATACACTTATGTTGAAGTTATTCAAACTAATTTCTTAACCACTCCAAAGACTTCATATTAGCAAACTATAGTTTTGGCAAGTCGTTTAGGACATCTATTTTGTGCATGATGCAAGTAATTTTTTCCAACAATTATTTACAGACAGATTGTTTCACTTTTATTTGACTATATCACAATTCCAGTGGGTCAGAAGTTTACATACACTAAGTTAACTCTGCCTTTAAGCAGATAGGAAAATTCCAGAAAATGATGTCAAGCCTTTAGGCAATTAGCCGATAAACTTCTGATTTGAGGTGTACCTGTGGATGTATTTTAAGGCCTACCTTCAAACTCCATGCCTCTTTGCTTGACATCATGGGAAAATCAAAAGAAATCAGCTAAGACCTCAGAAAAAAAAACTGTGGACCTCCACAAGTCTGGTTCATCCTAGAGCGCAATTTCCAATAAAATAAACCAATAGTACAGAAGTATTAACACTATGGGACATGCAGCCATCGTACCGCGCAGGAAGGAGACGTATTCTGTCTCCTAGAGATGAACGTAGTTTGGTTCAAAAAGTGCAAATCAATCCTAGAACAACAGCAAAGGACCTTGTGGCATTTAGATGATCGCAAAGTATAGTTCAGGACATTACTGATGTAAAAAACAGTACCATCACTATTTGAAAAAAGGTAAAATTGATACAATTTAGACAGGCCCCATTTCCAACATCACTCCAACACCTTAACCTTGAGTAATCATGCTAAATTGCTAATTTGTTACTATGTACAGTATATAGGTGTATGTAAACTTCTGACTTCAACTCTAGATGCTTATGCTTTCTTGGAGAGTTACTAATATTAAGCAGTGTTAAATACCCAATGCTATGCTTCTTGGTCACTTTTCAATATGTGTATGTGTTTAACAGGTAAAAGCTGCTACAGGTGAAGTGTCTGCTGAAGACCTAGGATGTGCAGACATTTACTGCAGGTTAGAGAAGCATATACATGTTTACATTAACATTTGTTTTTACATTGATTAATCTTACACATTGTTCAACATTTTTCTCTCCTCAGCATGTCAGGAGTAACCAATCATTATGCCTTGGATGACAACCATGCCCTTCACCTTGCATGGAAAGTAATATGAAGCTACATGAAAAAACGTTATGTGAGGGCACACCTTCTCAATCTAAAAGTTATTGACTGAGATCTTTGACTGGTGAAAGAGTGTTCTGTAGTAATGTTTTTTTAACTTGGCCACTGCTTATTAGGTTACTGTGGTGCCTCCGTAGGCACCTCTTTTTCCTGTGGATGAACTATATGGGATTGTGGGGGACAACCTCAAATGCAACTTAAACATTCGAGAGGTATTGTTTGCAGATTGATCACTAGAATACAAGCTTGTTAAAAATGCTGCCCCAATAAACAGTTATATACAGTATTATAAATTATATTGATATACATTAGTAAATTATAAAATTCATGAAACAGATAGTTCTGAAGATATCTGATCAGTAATTAATTTCAGGTCATTGCTCGTATTGTTGATGGCAATAAATGTGATGAATTCAAGGCCTTCTATGGAGACACTTGTCACAAGTGCATGTTTGTCAATAGGAATCATTTTTTTTATTAATTCTAAAACTCTTTGTAATCTCAACATGGATTTACACTGAGTTTTGTCTGGATTTGTTTGTTTGCTTTCTAGGTTTTCGGATATTTGGCTATCCTGTTGGAATTATAGGCAATAATAGTGTGCTGTTCTCAGAATCTGCAAAGAAAGTGAGAATACCTTGACAATTGTTCTGACCTGTGATACTTAAAGTTCATCAGTGGAATGTAATATTTTTTTGCACTCTGTTGTGCTTTGATCATAGTTGACCCAAACATTCTGTAATTTTTTTAGGTGAACTGACCCTCTTGTGGCTTGAATCAAAATTTTCATTTGAAGGGATACTCAACCCAAAAATTAAAATTCATGAAATTTCAAAAATTTAAATAATTTCCTCACCTTCATGGCATCCCAGATGTGTATGACTTTCTTTCTTCAGCAGAACATAAACAAATATTTTCCAAAAATCGCATAATGGAAATGGAGAATGAACGCATAAGACTCCAGTAGTTAAATCCATATCTTCAGAAGCGATACAATAGATGTGGGTGAGAAAAAGATAAATATTCTAGTCCTTTTTTATTTTATTTTTTCTAAATTTCCACATTCAATTTCACATCTGAAAGTCTTATGTGGTGCCTGTGCCTTGTTCTACTCTCACATCTGTAAGTGAAAGTTAAATTGGAGATTTAGAGTAAAAACTTGAATATTATTCTGTTTTTTCACCCACACCTATTATATTGCTTCTGAAGAAATGGATTTAAACACTGGAGTCATATGGATTAATTTTATGTTTCCTTTATTTGATTTTTGGCGCTACAAAGATCTGATCACCATTCACTTGCAATGAATGGACCTACAAAGCAGAGATATTTTTCTTTGAATCTTTGTTTGTGTTCTGGTGAAGAAAGTCATACACATCTGGGATGGCATGAGTGTGAGTAAATTAATAGAATTTTCATTTTTGGGTGAACTATCCCTTTAAGCAGAATGTCCACACTGCTCTTTTCCATACATAAAAAGTCGATAGTTACTGGGGTTGTTAAGCCAAATTGTGCCTTCCTCCTATTGAAACCTGGTGTGATCACAGGGAGTGGGAGAAAGGTTGCCATTGATTAATCTAGTTCAATTGATAATACTGAGTAAGATCTTGAGGTTAACTCTTGTTTAACTTGTGATGAAAGGGCTTCAAATTTAGGTACCTTCTAAACATGGAGTAGTAGGTAACAGAGGTCCATGTGGGATCTTTGTTCTGGACCTTTTTCACATTTTCTGTTCTGAAAATCAGCATCATTGATTTAAATGTTTTAATCAGAGCTGAGAGTACTATCTATGCTCTTTTAGGTAGTCAAAATCATTATCAAATTAGCTGAAGTATTTAATAAACACATTTGTGAAAAAGTGAACTTTGAAAAATGGACTTTGTGAAAAATAGGCATTCAGCTGTGGAACTTTTTGCAGAATAGTGTGGGTGTAGATTCTAGGCAGACCTAGGTATTTCACAAAATGTATGAAATGACTGCTAAGAGATATTTGACTAATACAAATTATTTATTTTTACAGGGAACTCATTTATTTGAGTTTGCTGTCAGAGAAACATTCCACTCCTCTTCCTTCAAAATATTACAGGTATACATCCATGCTTCATCTGACCATAAAAAGTGTCTAGCTCAAACAGGATAAATTCTCAAACCAGCTTTGGTGTATTCAGAATGTAAATCTGGTCTTGTAAATATTTTTTAGAATTAGTCATATTTCATGTTTTGGCAGTGCATAACTTTACAGACTAGAGACGGCGCGGTAGCACGCAGCGGCCACTCCGGATCCAAAATGGTGCTATTTTTGTCACTTAGCCCGAATTTTACGGCACATGGACATCGGAGCAACCGGTGTCTACTATCGCTAGACACTGCTAAAATATAAGATTCATGTAATCAACCAAGCTGCATGATGATCTGCAGGAGTTGCCACATGGACTCGACTTGCTGCGGGTAGCAGGCTTCAGTCCTCGGCGTCGCCTGATGTCGGTGGCCGGGGGAGGGGACGTCGTAAGCGGTGTGTGAGGATGCAAAAACTTGGCAAGAGGGCGGGGGGGTCCATGCTAGGCTAAAAACAAACTCTAGCCGGCCTGCTCTCCCATCTATCCTGCTCTCGAATATTTGCTCCCTGGATAATAAAATGGACTACATCTGACTCCAGCAGACTACGCAGCGTGAGTTTAGAGACTGCTGCGTCTTTGTTTTCACTGAGTCGTGGCTCAGTGACAGAGTTCCGGATGCCGCCATTCAGCTAGACGGGCTCGCCTCGTTTCGTGCAGACAGAAATGCAGCTCTGTGCAGAAAGACTCGTGGTGGTGGCTTCTGTGTTTACATCAACACGGAATGGTGCAATAACTCTATGCTAGTCTCTAGTTACTGCTCATTGCTGGTGGAGCTTGTGACTGTTAGATGCAGACCTTTTTATTTACCATGGGAATTCACCACTGTTATTATAACCAGAGTTTACATTCCCCCCAGCGCTATGCTAAGGAAGCGCTCAGTGATCTGTATGGGGCTATGAGCGAACTGCAGATCGCTCACCCAGACGGACTGTTTCAACCATGCTAATCTCAAGACAGTGCTCCCTAAATTCCATCAGTAAGTGGACTTTGCAAGGAGAGAGGCGAACACACTTGATCTTGTTTGCACAAACATCCCAGGTGTGTTCTGGGCGGAGCCCCGCCCCCACCTCGGCTACTCAGACCACATCTCTGTTATGCTAATTCCAGCATACAGACCACTCATCAGATGCACAAAACCGCTCCAGAAGCAGGTGAAAACCTGGCCAGCAGGAGCCATCTCTGCTCTTCAGGACTGTTTTGAGTGTACTGACTGGCACATGTTCAGGGAGGCTGCAACATATGGCAAGTCCACCAACTTGGAGGAATACACAGCATCAGTGACCAGCTACATCAGCAAGTGCATTGATGATGTCACCTTCTCCAAGACCATCACCACACGCTCCAACCAGAAGCCGTGCATGAATGTGGAGGTGCGTTTGCTGCTGAGGACCCGAGACTCCGCCTTCAGAACAGGCGACAAGGCTGCCCTAAAAACAGGGAGGGACAAACTGTCCCGGGCCATCAGAGAGGCAAAGCGCGCACATGCCCAGAGAATCCACAGTCACTTCCAGGACAGCGGCGACACGCGGCGCGTGTGGAAGGGCATCCAGGCCATCACCAACTACAGGACAACATCAGTTGAAGCACAGAACGACGTGGTGGTGAGGAAGACCACCCCTCCTCCCAATGACCAGGTGCTCTGACTTACCAAGATTGATGTGAAAACTCTACCAAGAGTCAACCCACGGAAGGCTGCTGGACCAGACAACATTCCTGGCAGAGTTCTCAGAGGATGTGCAGACCAGCTGGCAGATATTCTTACCGATATCTTCAACATCTCTCTGAGCAGCGCCATTGTTCCAACGTGCTTCAAGGCCACCACCTTCATCCCCATGCCAAAGAAGTCTTCAGTGTCCTGCCTCAATGACTACCGTCCTGTCGCACTCACACCCATCATCATGAAGTGGTTAGAGGGGCCTGTCATGAGGCACATTAAGACCCAGCTGCCCCCCTCACTAGACACACTGCAGTTCACGTATTGTCCAAACCATTCAACAGATGACGCCATCACCACCACCCTCCATCTGGCCCTCACCCACCTAGATAATAAGGACTCATACCTTCGAATGCTGTTCATAGACTTCAGCTCAGCATTCAACACAATCATTCCTCAGCACCTGATTGGAAAGCTGAACCTGCTGGGCCTGGACACCTCCCTCTGTAAATGGATCCTGGACTTCCTGACTGGAAGACCTCAGTCAGTCCGGATCGGGAACAGCATCTCCACCTCCACCACACTGAGCCCCCCAGGGCTGTGTGCTCAGTCCACTGCTGTTTACTCTGCTGACTCACGATTGTGCAGCAATGCACAGCACGAACCACATCATTAAGTTCGCCGATGACACGACCGTGGTGGGTCTCATCAGCAAGAACGACGAGTCAGCATACAGAGAGGAGGTGCAGCGGCTAACGGACTGGTGTAGAGTCAACAACCTGTCTCTGAATGTGGACAAAACAAAAGTGATGGTTGTTGACTTTAGGAGAGCACAAGGTGAACACTCGCCACTGAACATCGACGGCTCCTCTGTGGAGATCGTCAAAAGCACCAAATTCCTTGGTGTTCACCTGGCGGAGAACCTCACCTGGTCCCTCAACACCAGGTCTATTACCAAGAAAGCCCAGCAATGTCTCTACTTTCTTCGAAGGCTGAGGAAAGCACATCTCCCACCCCCCATTCTCACAATAGAGGGACTATTGAGAGCATCCTGAGCAGCTGCATCACTGCCTGGTTTGGGACTTACACTGTTTCGGACCGCAAAGCCCTGCAGAGGATAGTGAGGACAGCTGAGAAGATCATCGGGGTCTCTCTTCCCTCCATCAAAGACATTTATGAAAAACATTGCATCCGCAAAGCAACCAGCATGTGGATAACCCCACACACCCCTCACACAAACTCTTCACCCTCTTGCCATCTGGCAAGAGGTACTGAAGCAATCGGGCCCTCACGGACAGACTGTGTAACAGCTTCTTCCCCCAAGCCATCAGACTCCTCAATACACAGAGACTGGTCTGACACACACACACACACGTGTCCTGAGTTGCACTTTAATTATTGTCACTTTATACCTGGCTGCTACCTCAATATCTGCTATGTCCATACAACACTATCTCATAGTATGTTATGTTTTCATTTGGCATTTTTACACTACTGTGTACTGGTCGGCACTGCACTGTCTCTATTGTCCTGTTCATTTTTAGTAATTTATTGTACTGTCCCGTACTTTTTACATGCGTTTGCATGTGCACTTTATATAGGTGTGTTATTTAGTCTGTGTAGTCTCATGTGGTTCTGTGTTTGTCCTATGTTGTTTATGTAGCACCATGGTCCTGGAGGAACGTTGTCTCGTTTCACTGTATACTGTACTAACTGTATATGATTGAACAACAATAAAAACCACTTGACTTGGTATGTTTGAAATGAACAGTAACATTTGTAAAAACAATGATTGACTATTGTGTCTTGAATATGCAGAATGGTTTTCTTTGTGTTTTGTGGCCCTTACATTTAAGAAAGTCATCACAAAATATTGGCATATGTAAGGATATAAGCCTTGAAAGTCTGCATGTGGCACTATGGTCTTTCTCAACAATTATATGTACAGGTTCTGCAATTTCAAATGCATGTGGTACTCAAACACCAAAATAATAATACAAAATTATTCAGATGAGATAAACATGAACATAAACATGAGACCCCTGCATCAAAATCCTCATGTGGGACAAAACTCTACAGAAGAGTTGGTGAGAAATGTCTCTGTATAGTCCACCACTGTTAAAAGGTGGAAGTTACAGGTGTGGTCTAAGTAAACAGTACCACCACTACTGTAAAACTAAAATATAACAAAATAATTTGAATAATTTCAAGTGTAAATCGTGTGTGCTCTCTCAAAATTGTGATGTCCCAATAATTACCATACAATTCTGCGTTTGTCAATTTCATGCAATAGTATTTATTTAATCTAAACTTTGAATAGATTGGATAACCAAAGCTAAATTACTTCAAGATGTTAACACATAAATTGACTGTGCAAAAATCTTACGGAGACAAAAGGAACCCAGGGCCAAAGCAGGATTAACTGAGTATGCACACTGCAGATTTCAAACTTAAATGACATTTATTTACATGAAAACATGAAGCAGGAATAGGAAGAGAAAAATTGCACATTAAATTATAGAAATAAGGACTCAATTTATTGGTTGTAACAGAAAATATACATTGATCCACTATGATGAATAACAACTATGATTAATTCAGCTGTATTTAAAGCCAGCCTTTAAGTTACCGCATGCAACTTTGCATAAATGACATCAAAGATTGTGATCCTCTCATGATTGTACACTAACTTTGTGTACAGAGACAAAATGGTCATATCCAGACAATACGAGGAACCGCAAATGTGTTGTATTTGATACATTTACCTGTAATGAACAAGAAAGGTGATTATTTTGTGTGTCTTATATGGAGACGCATATATTCAATTTTTTTAATTTAACTCACATTAATATCATTATTTTGTAGGCTGCTCTCTGTGTGCTCAAACTCTGAAATGTAGAAAATTCACGTCAGTGACACTCAAAAAGATAACTGAAAACTAACACACGTGATTTTGGACTTACCGGTCTCTGCAATTGCTTCAAATTTATCAGCATCCTCTGATGTGCCTTTCTCTATTCTCAATTTTTTAACTGAAATGCAAATATAAAGACTGCATAACCACAAAATGAAGAGACAGTTTTGCACCATGCTTGTTTCTTATACTTACTGTTGTAACTGTGAATGGAGATTGTGAATATTTTCATGTTATCTGGAAAGCGGATGATAAACTCTTGAGGAAACATGCCAGTTGAAACCCAGAACGTCTCCGTTTGTCTACAGAAAGTAATACAATATATCAGTGACAACAAAATATGTCAGCTCAATACCCACGTGCCATGGAAGTTTAGTCAACAATTATAGCTACAGTGAGTTGGCCTTCTGGTTGTTTATTGAGCTTTCTAGCAAACTACACACCCGTCAATTATATTCTCCGGTGGATGATTCTCATCACTTGATGAAACCAAGACAACCTGTGCACCGTATGAGCTTAAAGCAGCATCAAGCATCGTGAATCTTGACCGATGTAAAATCTGTCAGAGGCAATCGTTTAACGCTGACCCATTCCAAGTTGCTAAGTAACAGTCGAGCTCATTGTGTCGCAGGATGTGAACGTCATCAGCATCTGGCGTTTTACATCATCAGTGGCGCACGCTGCATTTATGGTCAGTTTTGCTACTCGGTTATAAATGTACAATTCCCATGGCAAATGGAGCAGAAGACCTCATATTTTGTCGAGGAACGGGTCATGTGAGTTTTTAAACCAATTTAAAGGTTGATTTAAGTGGTTTGATATAGCTAGATAAGACAGTGTTTATATGTTAGTTTTGAATACAACCGATTCTGTTCGCTAATAAGCTAGCTTGTACGTTTTATTTGCTGTACATTAAAAGTAAACACTACACGCCCAGTTTGCTCAAACTTTTTTGCCTTTCTTTATGATTTTTGAGTTTTATCTGGCTCCTAAAATATTTAGCACAAAGCAAATAGCTTGGTTACGGTTGGTTAAATTTGGTTAAAGAAATAGTTCACCCACAATTTAAAATTATCACGTCGTGCCATCCCAGATGTGTATGATTCTCTTGTGCTGAACACAAATATTATTTTTAGAATATCTTCGCTCTGTAAATCCAAAAAAATACAAGTGAATGGTGAGCAGAACTTTGAAGCTCGAGTAAGCACATAAAGGCAGCAAATAAGCAACCCGTAAGAGTCGAGTGGTTAAAGGCTGAGAAACAGACCTAGAGAAAAAGGTCAGACAAATATAAACAAAGAAAAGGATCATGTTAAGTCTAGAGCTAGGAGATGCATCATCAGCAGCAAGGCTTTTCAGCAGTGGAGAGACCTCCAAGAGGTAAAATGCTTTTAGATGGATGCAGAAGTTGCTCTTTTTCTTCTCGTTAGGTGGGTAACATACATTTTTGCCATGCTTCACAGAACACTTAAATGCTGCTGTTATGATGTTGGATTTAGTAGCAGGAGAGTTATGAGCGTCTGGAGCTGGTGTGCGTTAAACCATCTGGCATGCATTATTTTGGGGGGCAGAGCTTCCAAAGGAGCACTGACGGGAGGTGTGTGTTTGTTTTGGCAATTGGGTTTTAATATCAACAGTGTTTCTCAGGAATTGCTGAGTGCACCTTTTAGTAATTTCTTTAAATTATCCTTACTGCCCAGTAGGTGACAATATGCACGAAGAATGTGAATCAGCAAAAACAAAAGAATAATGTAGATGTGAAAGTGGGCATTTATAGTAAAAATGGCTTAAATATTGATCTTTTTCTGACCCAAACAAATATCACCTCAGAAGACATACATTCAACCACTGGAGTCTTATGGATTACTTTCATTCTGCCTTTGTGTGCTTTTTGGAGCTTCAAAGTTCTGGCCACCATTCACTTGCATGAATAGATGTACAGAGCTGAAATATTCTTGTAAAAATCTTCATTTGTGTTCTGCAGAAGAAAGAAGATCATACAAATCAGGAATTGCATGAGGGTGAATAAATGATGAGAAAAAAATATATATATTTTGGGGGGGTGGGGGTGAACTTATCCATTAATTATATCTTTCCCTCTCTTCAGAGTGATGATTCTGATATTTGGGATGACACAGCTTTGATTAAAGCATATGATAAAGCAGTTGTGTCATTTAAGGTATGTTATGTAATTAAAAGCAACACCTCACACACACACCCCCCCCCCCCCCCAATAATCATAATGTATGTCTCCCTGTGCCTTCCTTACTCATTAGAATGCATTGAAAGGAGAGAATGATGTGACACCAAACAAGAAAGGTAAACCTGGGAAGAAGCGGAAAAACAACAAAAAGAGTAAAAGCAGAAAGAGAAGTAACGCAGCACCTGATAAGGAGGTAATCACAAACAGTGCTTCAGTCAAGCAATATAGGCTAGTGCAGAGGTGCTGAAACCTTTTCCTATGAAGGGCCAAAAATCAGACTTGATTGAGGGTCGTGGGCTGATGGTAAACATTGCAAATGACTGTTACAGTCAAACATTGCAAATGACTGTTACAGGCAAACTGTATTATATTAAAATATAGAAGTTGTCGTTTCCTCTACTTAGCGATTTCATAATATAAAAAAACACTACAATCTATCTACTAAATGAATCCAATTAGAATCTGCATCAATGGAATATTTTAATTTATTTATAGTTTTCCCCCCTCGTGTCATTTATTGCAAGGCTCGTTTTAAGTTTGGCCTTCAGTTCCTGGTTTGGGCATCTCTGAGCTATTGTATATAAACTGAAATGTGCTCAAATTTGTCATACAGTGGCAAGTTGGGGACTCCTGTTTTGCATTCTGGTCTGAGGATGGCAACTTGTATGCTGCTACCATTTCCTCAATCGACCACGAGAAGGGCACCAGTGTCATCATTTATACAGACTATGGTAATGAGGAGGAACAGAACCTCAGTGACCTTCTAACAGAGGGTTCGGATTTGGATGAGGAAACTCAAACACCAGCAGATGTACAAAGAGTACGACAATTATTAATTAGAAAAAGTGATTGGGTATCATCTACAGCTTTTAGTCTTTTGAGGGTTTAATGATGCAGTTGTTAAATATCGTCATTCTTTTGTCCAATTCTAGGTCAAAGAGGCAGAGTCATCGACAGAAGACAGTGAAAGATCTTTTACCCCACACCAGTCTGGTCATCAGAAGCACAAATCTAAGGGAAGATCTCCCATGGGTCCTCCGTCTTGGGTTCCTGGTTTCCCTCCTGGACTTCCACCTGGACCTCACTTCCATAAGGTGAATATTGAACATTCCTGTGTCTGTGGCCACTGTCTTTCCTTGAATTATGAATCACTATAATCGGTGTATAATCAGCAGGAAACCGATGGAGTGCGTACTCCGGGAAGGGAAGGAGATATTACCCCAAGTGAAGGAGTTCAAGTACCTCGGGGTCTTGTTCACGAGTGAGGGTATAATGGAGCTGGAGGTGGCCAGAGAGTCGGGGCAGCGGGGGCGGTATTGCACTCACTCTATCGCACCGTTGTCACGAAAAGAGAGCTGAGCCAGAAGGCAAAGCTCTCGATCTACCGGTCAATTTTTGTTCCTACCCTCACCTATGGTCGTGAAGGTTGGGTCATGACCGAAAGAACTAGGTCGCGAGTACAAGCGGACGAAATGGGCTTCCTCAGAAGGGTGGTGGGCTTCTCCCTTAGAGATAGGGTGAGGAGCTCAGTCATCCGTGAGGAGTCAGTTGAGGTGGTTTGGTCATCTGGTAAGGATGCCCCCTAGGCGCCTCCCTAGGGAGGTGTTTCAGGCACGTCCAGCTGGGAGGAGGCCTCGGGCAAGACCCAGGACTAGGTGGAGAGATTACATCTCCACACTGGCCTGGGAATGCCTCGGGGTCCCCCAGTCAGAGCTGGTTAATGTGGCTCGGATAGGGAAGTTTGGGGCCCCCTGCTGGAGCTGCTGCCCCCACGACCCGACTTCGGATAAGCGGTTGAAGATGGGTGGATGGATGAATCTAATCAGTGTTGCTTGTGCAAAGTGATTCTCAACTTGGATATGAGATTTTAAGAGATCGCATTAAACTATAATGACCAGTTTCTGTGCTTGTATAAAATTATTATTATTTTTGTTATTTTTTATCCCCCTTTTCTCCCAAATTGGAATGCCCAATACTTAGTAGGTCCTCATGGTGGCATGGTTACTCACCTCAATCAAGGTGGCGGAGGACAAGTATCTTATCACGTGGCTCGTCGTGCATTATTCCGCGTGTGGAGGCTCGTGCTACTCTCCGCGATCCATGCACAACTTGCCACGTTCCCCATTGAGAGCTACTAATCGCGACCACTCTACCCTCCCTAGCAACCGGGCCAATTTGGTTGCTTAGGAGACCTGGCTAGAGTCACTCAGCACACCTTGTATGCTGACTCCGGGGGTGGGGGGGGGGGGGGGGGGTCGCTGACCTACCCAGGCACCCTCTGTGCTTCTATTGAAGTTATATTGCATCTCCCACAAGAAATGTCTTACTAAGATCATGTTCTTTCTAGTCAGATGGCAGACGGTCAGAAGGTCCTGGACCTTTCTTCCCTGGATGGCCTCCCATGATTCCACCTGGTCCCCCAGTAAGAAGCATCTGTACACATCTCAGACCTATAAACATCTTCTTAAATTCCTATTACATAGAATATTTTCACATTTACTGTATTCATTAGGGATGGACAAGAATGGTTGACTAGTCATCCAAAAACCGGCTAGTTGATTAGTGAGGTTGAGTAATGAGATCAATATTTTAGGGGTGATCATTTTAAAGAGAGACACATTATTTATAATCTAACATAACAGTTTTGCATTTTTCATAAGTTCCTAAGCCCTATGATTCCAAGAGCTTTGGTTTACTTTGAAGTTCATAAGTCTGCATCCGGGATGCGATATAGCGATTTTGTGCAGCTTTATATTTGATATTGAAAGTTTTGTGGTATAAGCAGTTATGGTTATTAACATATTTATGTTAATTAATAATTTAACAAGATACCCTGTTAAATGGCTGTGCTTGGAGTGAGTATATCCCTCTTAAACACAAGTGATTGAGATCTGGTGGACATAGCCTAATTATGCAAGCAGCAGAAATAAAAGCAGCAGAAAGTCATACAGACAGCCGACCAACTAGTCAATTTTGTAAATGGGTAGTTTTGCACATCCCTAGTATTAATTTACAAACAACAAATAAAAATCTAAATGTATTCTTGACTCAGATGATCCCACCACCTCCACCAATGAGTCCAGACACCATGGAGGATGACGAGGCCTTGGGCAGTATGCTTATTTCCTGGTACATGAGTGGCTATCACACTGGATACTATATGGTATGGTTATTCTTGCATTTCACAAACATCAACATTTACTCCAGAGATGGAGACTTGCGTTAGTGACTTGAATGCCCATTGTACAGGGCTTGTTCCTGGCAGGCAACAGATGCTGTAACCCTGCCCCCACCCTAATCCTAACCAAATTGAACCTGTAAGGCAGAGTAGCCTGCCAGGAACAACAGATTCTAATAGAAGTCACATTTTAATAGACTTCAGACACAACCTGAAATGACTTCAGAGTTTACAAAGAGGACTTGTGAATATTTCAAAAGCAACTTGAGTCTTTTATCTAGTGGTCAATTGATATAGGTTTTCTAATGGCTGATGTTATATCCAGAGATCATGGTGGCCGGTAAATAACATATAATTACTAAAAAAATTACACTATATTTACTCCGTTTCACACACAACTAAAAAATAATATTGTATTTTAAATGATAGCAATTTCTTCAGATTTCTGTTCAGTCATCAAATTTTAGTAATTTATTTGCAGATGAAGTAATTAATTTATTAGAGAGAAGGAAATAACAGTACACACAGTAGTCCAAAAACCATGCATGGCATGTCCACATTAGCAATCGCATTTACAAAAAAAATACAGAATCAAACCAATTGTACATACAGTGCATGGTGAATAAGACATGTACTTATAGCACACGTGAATCGCTTTTACCTAGGGCTGCCTCTGAAAATGTAGGCAGCTAACTTGCTGCCTAATCAGTAATGGCTTAACTGACAACTGTTGTGAATGAATGGAACTCTTATGGAAACTGGTCTACGAACAGTTTGGAAAGCACCTTATTTTCATCCTACCTCCGTATACACCCTCCAGAGGTGGCATTTTACAGATTTCTGGCACAGTCTTGAAGTTGCACTCACACACTCGTGCGGATCTAGATCGAGCAGCAGCAATCTCCTGACAGTTTAAACGGCCTGGATCGCTGATTTTCACAGATGGACCATCATGATTTGTGAATCAGGAACTTTTGATCCTAATCCTGAAGTTTTCATTCTGGCTGATAGAATGCATGCTTCAGAGGAAGATAGAAGATGAGCGCTCGACAGGAAGAAAAAATTATTGTAGTAAAACAATTGCATATAACGACAAAAAAACTGTGGCTGGTTGTTTACATGTCTCAGTCGCTTCACATGCAAGCAGGTGATTTTTGCACCCTCAAGTAAAATATAGAAAATTTAACGGCCAATGTGTTAATGAAAAAAAAGTTAGAATAAAGTTAGAAAAAAAAGTCAAAATAAAGAAAAAATTATTGAATAAACACAATGGCATATAACAACAAAAAAACTGTGGCTGGATGTTTACACGTCTCAGTCGCTTCACATGCAAGCAGGTGATTTTGGCACCCTCAAGAAAAATATCAAAAATTTAATGGCCATTGTGTTAAATGAAAAAAAAGTCAGAATATTGGCCTCTGTGATATGTCAGTTGACCACTACTGTTGATTTCATAAAGAATTTTTTTTTTATCGTTATTACATCTGCATCACATATTTCCGTGTGTGTTATGATGGATCAGACCTTTATCATAGTATAGATAATAATAAGTCCCTTGAAACATGGCGACACCAGCCATGCTATATGTACTCGCATTTGGTTATATTAACATAGTGTCCTCAGAAGCAGGATCTTCAAGAAGATCAGCTAGATGCAAAGAATGTGGGGAAACAATTAAATATACCGGAATGACGACATCAGTTTTTATTAGGGATTTCAGAAAACATTCACAAAATAATAAAGACTCGAAGATATTTTATAAAAAGACAAAATACTCTGACACTAGCTTGAAGACTTCAGATAAAAGACATGTGAACATTCTCTCTACCCACAGTTTTTTTTTTTACACCTGGTTATTTTCATCAAATTCTTTAAAAATCTCTCTTCTTTTATGCAGGGTTTGAAACAAGGTCGTATAGAGGCTGCTGCATCTAAGAAGTCCCATCGTAAATAAAGACATAGTGGTTTGTTTTTTCATTATTTCACAGATCATTGCTTAAATTCAAGGAAAAGCTATTACCATTTAATAGTTACATGAAATTATTCAGTCAAATTAATTTCTAGTTTGAGTGGTCACTTTATAGTGTCAGTGTTACTGTGTATTCACTTAGATGAGAACAAATTAATATTGATTAAGTGCATGTACTTACTGTTTGGTGCAATTGCATATAAAGTAAATTCATATTGTTATAGTTATTAGTAAAATAATTTGTTAAATTGACAGAGTTTTTGGAAAATGTATATCCTTTACGCCAGGTTTACACATTCTCCGTGAGCGGGGCAGTCGTGGTGAATGCTCACATTGGCCACATCTCTTCCGTGAGAATGCCAATTTTTTTCATTAATAAGGTCATAATAAGCTGAAGTTATTGCTCCAAGGACAACAGCGGGCAGTCACGTGCGTTTCATCTTTATCAGCACACTTGTTTGTGATTGGTTACTGTCTTGTCTATACTGTTCACCTATACACAGAATGGCAAAAAGTCAAGCAGTTTATAAATTCTTTTAAGTTATTTTATTGAGTTACTTGCATGCAGACAAATAAATTGTAGTGTACTATAGGTTCGGTTTGAATAATTTTGATTTGCTTTTGTGTCTTTTCTATAATCTCCTTATTATTTTAGTTGTACTCCACCGAGGTCTGCTGAGCTCAGCTTGAGCCATGTGGCAAAAATAGGCTCAACAGCGAAACTATCAGCTCGCTGCCGCGTCTGGGACGCATCATCTTGAGACTCACGCTTGCAGTGATAATGGTGTAATCTGTTAATATGGGTGCCGAAACGAGAATCTGCCGCTCACGCCTCGCTCACGGGGATATGCGAACCCGGCGTTATGGTATGTTTTTCACCTAAGTGTCCTTCTGAGATATCTTTTTTTATTTTAGTGATTTGAACTTTGAAGTACTGGATTCTTTTCATTATAGGGTGGAATATGCACGTGATGGTGCAGCAGAATTGATTAAAAATGTTTTTTTTTTTTATTATTCTTTGTAAATAAATAAATCAAGACATTGTGCTGGTTTCTACATTTGTTGCCTTAATTAACTGATATTACCTCAGTGACAACTTTAACTACAGGTCATTTCAGAGCGACTTAAAGAAAAAATAATTGGAAGCAGTAAAGTAGCATTGGTACATTTCTTAAACATTAAACGTCACAATATTGTTTATAGACATTAGTAGAGACTTACATTTCTGTAGTCGCAGAACACTCAAATCTACCAGGGATCTTAAAATTCATTGCAATAGAAACTGCCTAGGAGGTAGGTAGTAGTATTATTCCTTTTCTTTAGGAGCTTGTCTTCAATAATGGACTTGAGCTGGACAGTCCACCATAATGATGCCTGGCCACACTGCCATTCCGCTCTTGCTGATCTCCAAATCTATCTCCTTGCCACCTGATGGGTTCACCAGATGCTGGTGTCTTTTGGCCATTGACATCTTCTGGATGATATTCCCTCTTCTGAAACTGTTGTCTTTGCCTTTCAAGATGAAGTCTGCTCTCCTCATCATGTGGTTCTTAATGCTTTTCTTTCTGTATCTCTCTCCCCTTCTCCTCTGTACTTTAAAAGTACTTTATGGCCATGATTTTGTTTACACACAATATTGTCAAAGCATTACCATAATGCACAAAACAAATAATGACAAGAAAAAAATATATTACTGTAAAAAAAGAAAGGGGGCAAGAAATTTATAAAATAACAATAATAACTTGCACTATACAATATGAAATAAACATTAAACAGGACATTATGAACAACAACTGTACTCTAACATATGTACAGCACGTGAATACCCCTTGATTATGTTGATTTGTTTCTGAAGGTGTGCAGTAATTTGTCCTCCCCCAGTAACACCTGCATTTGATCCGTTAAACTAAACTGAAAAACTGTGGCATGTGGTTTGAGAGTTTGGTGTAGTATTTTTCTCTCACCTCTTTTCATTTCTCACAGTGAGGTTGAAAGTGTGTCTCAATCTCAACCTCACCAGTGTCACAGTGAGCACAGGGTCATTCTTCCTCTGGAAACCACATTTGTCTGTCGGCCTTTTTCTATGGTCAGACTGTGATCACTGAGCCAGTATTTGGTAAGGATCCATCTGTTTTGTATTTCTAACTATAGAGATAGTCTGCCAAAATATACTTTGTTTATTTACACCCCTTGGGCCGGGCTTCGGGCCAATTTTCACGTCATAGTTCACACGCGGGCCAGGCATCGGGCCTGTTTTAGGCTCCTCCTCCTTTTTAGATTTTAGACATTCGTTAATTTAAAGAAACTATGAGAAGTTGATGATGGTAAAACAAACATAGAAAGACGTTTTATGACCCATCACACTGTCACATTACACAGCCTGCTGATGCACACAGGTTTCCCACTGACACACGATTTACCTCACATGCAATGGAGAATTTAAATCGAAAAATCACCAGTGGCCTCTAAATTAATGTATTAATCTTAGCCGCCTTGGCCTAACTAATAATTATGATTCATAATTAGCAGCCAAGAAAAGAGCGCTGGCCGAGTTTGAGGAAGAGTGGGAAAACATTGTGGAGCAGGAGGAGGATAACAATGAAGTACATCATTACCTGCACCTCAGTCCCAACATGGAAGGTGATGGAAGAGATGTGTTGCCCTGGTGGAAACAACACGAGACCATGTTACAGCGACTGTCAAGAATGGCTCACATGGTGTTTAGTGTCCCCGCCAGTAGCAATAGCATCGAGCGTGCCTTTAGCACAGCTGGAAGAGTTATAGAAGAAGGGAGGACTGTATTGAAATCTTCCACTGTGGATGCTGTGCTTTTTCTCCATGATGCTCTGTAAGAGACTGTTCTTTTGGCTGTGGCAATGTTAAGACTAGAGACTGTCTTTGTTTTGATTAGTCAAACTATTGGAAATAAGAATGGCCATGTTCTGTGGTGAAGCCTTGATTTTTTTTTTTTTTTGGTAAGGTAAGATAAAGATGTTTTTTTATTTGTTTAGATTGTCCTCTCCGGGAACCAGCACCTTATCGTGGTGGAGAGGTTTGTGTGCCCTTTTATGATCATGGACTCTATTCTTCTCTGGAGTTTCCCAGGGTGTGAGGTGACGGGCGGGTGTGGGGATACTCAAGTCCCTGGCTGAGCGCCGCTACGTTGGAGTTTACCCCGGTGGGCGAGAGGGTCACCTCCCTACGCCTACGGGGGGGGGGGGGGGGGGGGGGGGTGAACTCTGACTGTTGTCTGTGCATATGCACCGAACAGCAGTTCAGAGTATTCGGCCTACCTGGAGACCCTGAATGGAGTCCTGAATAGGGCCCCAGTAGGGGACTCCATAGTGATGCTGGGTGACTTCAACTCACACGTGGAAAATGACAGGGACACCTGGAAAGGCATGATTGTGAGGAACGGCCTCCCCGATCTGAACACGAGTGGATGTTTGTTATTAGACTTCTGTGCTAGTCATGGTTTATCTATAACAATAACCATGTTCGAACATAAGGATGCTCATAAGTGTACGTGGTACCAGAGCACCCTAGGCCAAAGGTTGATGATCGATTTTGTAATCGTGTCGTCAGATCTGAGCCCATATGTTTTGGACACTCGTGTGAAGAGAGGGGCAGAGCTGTCAACCGATCATCATCTGGTGGCGAGTTGGGTCAGGGGGTGGGGAAAGACTCTGGACAGACCTGGGAAACCCAAGCGAGTAGTGCGGGTGAACTGGGAACGTTTGGAGGAGGTCCCTGTCAGCGAGATCTTCAACTCGCACCTCCGGCGGAGTTTTTCAGGCATCCCTGCAGAGGTTGGGGACATTGAACCGGAGTGGGCAATGTTCAAACCTTCCATTGCCGAAGCCGCGGTGGAGAGCTGCAGCCTCAAGGTTTTAGGTGCCTCAAGGGGTGGTAACCCTCGAACACCATGGTGGTCACTGGTGGTCTGGGAAGCTGTCCGACTGAAGAAAGAGGCCTTCTGGGATTTGTTGTCCCGGAGGTCTCTGGAGGCAGTTGCAAGGTACCGACAGGCCCGCGGCCTCAGCCGTGATGGAGGCAAAGCAGTGGGTGTGGGAAAAGTTTGGAGAAGCCATGGAGAAGGACTTTCGGTCCGCACCAAGGTGCTTCTGGAAAACCGTCCGCCACCTTAGGAGGGGGAAACGGGGAACCATCCAAGCTGTATACAGCAAAGGTGGGATGCTGTTGACCTCAACCGAGGAGGTTATTGGGCAGTGGAAGGAACACTTTGAAGAACTCTTAAATTCCGACACGCCCTATGGGGGTCCCTTTTTAAGGCAATCCAATCTCTGTGTGTCCGAAGCGAGAGCTGTGTCCGGGTCCTCGGCACAAAGTCGAGTTCGTTCCATGTTGTTGTTGGTCTTCGCCAAGGCTGCGCTTTGTCACCAATCCTGTTTGTGATATTCATGGACAGGATATCGAGACGTAGTCAGGGTGGGGAAGGTGTGCGGTTCGGTGAGCTGGGGATCTCTTCGCTGCTTTTTGCAGATGATGTGGTCTTCATGTCATCATCTGTCCATGACCTTCAGCTCTCACTGGATCGCTTGGCAGTCGAGTGTGAAGCGGCTGGGATGAGGATTAGCACCTCTAAATCTGAGGCCATGGTTCTCAGCAGGAAACCGATGGAGTGCGTACTCCGGGTAGGGAAGGAGGTATTGCCCCAAGTGAAGGAGTTCAAGTACCTCGGGGTCTTGTTCATGAGTGAGGGAACAATGGAGTGGGAGGTTGGCCGGAGAATTGGGGCAGCGGGGACGGTATTGCACTCGCTCTATCGCACCGTTGTCACGAAAAGAGATCTGAGCCGGAAGGCAAAGCTCTCGATCTACCGGTCAATTTTTGCTCCTACCCTCACCTATGGTCATGAAGGCTGGGCCGCGAGTACAAGCGGCTGAAATGGGCTTCCTCAGAAAGATGGCGGGCCTCAGTCATGCGTGAGGAGCTTGGAGTAGAGCCGCTGTTCCTTTGCGTCGAAAGTCAGTTGAGGTGGTTTGGGCATCTGGTAAGGATGCCCCCTGGCCGCCACCCTAGGGAGTTGTTTCAGGCATGTCCAGCTGGGAGGTGGTCTCGGGGAAGACCCAGGACTAGGTGTAGAGATTACATTTCCACACTGGCCTGGGAATGCCTCTGGGTCCCCCAGCCAGAGCTGGTTAATGTGGCTCGGGATAGGGAAGTTTGGGGCCCCCTGCTGGAGCTGCCGGCCCCGTGACCCGACTTCGGATAAGCGGTTGAAGATGGATGGATTGTATAGCCCGTTCATTGTCAAATAGGCCTTTTTACCATGGTGGTGATAAACATTTTAATTAACATTGTGTGTTATGCTTGAAGGGTTTTATATCTATGTCTATGTATCATGTATTGTAGGAAAGTCGAGTGTTGATTTGAGAGGCTAAGTTGATCAAACGTGATCAACTCGCCGATGGCCGCTTGGTCGTCACTTTAAAAAAACTAAAACTTTAATTTAACAAACAAAAAATTGCTCCAAATGTAAAGAAACAAAAAGAAATATTACTACTTTGCCATAAAAAAACAAAACTGAACTATTTTAATGGCTGCGACAGTAGGCTGTGCAATTTAAAAAAAAAAAAAAAACACTGGCTCCAGTTGGACTCGGGCAAGAATTCTGAGAAGCTGTCGGACAAGGTCTGGGGTGTCTCAGGCCAGGGCCGGGCTAGGGCCTAGATTTGAGGGCTTTAATCTGCCAGCCATAGTGAACCCCAGACCTCACATCCGTACAGAGCAATAGGCATAATAATACAATCTAAGATTTTACACCAAATTGTGGCAGGAATGCCTATTTGGGTAAATTTGCCCTTAATAGTAAAGAATACTCTTCTAGCTTTCTTTGTTAGTGCATTTACTGCCAGACCCACAAAAAAACTCTCTTCTGTTTTCTCTGCCTTAGTCTTACCATATCTCTTGTCTTTTTCCATTCCAAGTGCTGTTGATCAGCCCATTTGGCCATTTCATACCAAATGTTATGAACCCCCCCCCCCCCCCCCAGATAATAGACTCTACTGTCTCTGTCTCAATTCTTAAAGTTAAATTGATTAATTCTTGAAAAAGATATGTGATGAAAGTCACTAACACACATAAGGACTGCATACTACATTTTTTGCAATTTATGTTTAGCTTACTCCTTGTTTCATTGGACCATCATCACTAGTTGATGGTCTGTTAGTCTCAGCAGAGATTAATAGGTTGGGTGAAGGAGCACTTTCATGGGATTGATCTAATTGGTGAGGTTAAGAATGAAGGAAATCATTGATCAGTTCTAGTAAACATGATGGAGTTATTTTTTTGCTATGACCATTTTTATTTGTATTCACACTAGAAAGTTTGTGATGTTTATGGGTTGACTGCCATATGATGGAATAAAAACGGACATAAAATAATGCTATATACATTTATTTTACTTTCATATGACCTTTGTTGCCATTTCTGGCTCATCGTCATGGTCTTTCTCATATTGTCCAAAGATCACAGTGTTCGCAGTGGAGTGACAGACTCATTGAATTTATCAAGGGGAGGGGTCCAATTTAAATGGAAAATATGACAATTCTGTTAATTTCTTAGCTCAATATTGTCATATAATTCTTCAATAAATTGTGAAATAATAGTCTTTGAATTCTTTAGGCAATGTGGTTGAAAACACCCTTCACCTCAGTCTATAAAATCATTGGAAGAATTTGACCAGCTGCAAATTATATTTTAGATTGATCTTCTCCTGCTCAGAAGCTCAAACAATCTGCTCACAGTGTTGTCTGATTGCAAAACCTTAAGATGGAAATGAAACTAGCATCAAGCCCTTGTCGAGCTGCAGCTTGAGCAGGAACATAATTTTCAACTCCTGCTCCAGGCCCAAGCGGAGGCTTGGTCAGACACGAGGGGGTTGCTGCTGTGGCCCCGGAGCCCACCCCGGCTGTCCAACTGATCACCCTTGTTAAAATGGGGCCGGCTGACGATCACAAAGCATACTTCGACCTCTTTGAGAAGACAGCCGAGGTGTGGGAATGGCCGCCTGACCAGTGAGCATACCGACTGATGGCACTACTCTCTGGGGAAGGTAGAAGCGCAGATTGTGACCCAATAGCTCCCCGCAGCCAACCTCCTCATCTATGCTGACCTGAAGATAGCCATCATGCAGCGGGTCGACTGGACCTCCGAACATAGCTTTCATAACACTTTCGTTCCCTGAAGCTGGGCAAACACGACCACACATTAGGCTTTTCCTAGCAGCTCCAGGATGCCTGCTGGAAATGGTTGCTGGCAGGGGAGCCCTGCCACACCCAGGACATCATGGGCCAGTTGGTACTGGAACAGTTGATCTCCCAACTGCCTCGTGGTATATCTGAGTGGGTCCAGTGTCACCGTTCGGACCGCTGGAGGAAGTGGTCCAGCTGTTTCTGAGAAGCACCCTGCCTGTCCTCTTTCCATCCCATCTCTGCCCCCAGGGAACTGGGCAGTCCTGTGCCCAGGTTTCTTCCCCGATTAGGGGGGGCCACCTGTGTGTCCTGGTAATTCTGACTCTCTGCACTATCCCTCCCAGGCTGGCAAGCCCAGTCCCTTGGGTGTAGTAGGGGGGCCTGTGCAGGTCTGTTGGAGCTGCGGGCACTCTGGTCCAGATTCCCAATGCTTCACATGCCGCCCCTGATCGAGCTGGAGTGTATTAGATACCGGTGAGTACCCAGGGGGATACATATCATGCTTTGGTGGATTCTGGCTGTTCTCAAATCACCATCCACCAACCCTTGGTACAAGACGTGGAATTGGGCACAAATAGTCAGGTGAAGGTGCTGTGTGTGAACGGGGATATTCACATGTTGATGGTGGTTACCATTCAGGGGTATGGCAGTTAATTCCTTCCTCACCCATCTGCTGATTTTGGGGATGATTTGACCTGATTTTAAGAATTTATTAAGGGAAGTGTGCGGATGGGTCCTGTAAAATAGTGCCTCAGTGTGTGACATGCGATGCTATGGCTGGAGAGGCGGGCCATCTACGTATGCTCTGACAAAGTGACGCAGACGAGGGTGCCCTGCCCTCAGGGAGTTCTTTGAAGGAGATTTCCCTCTAGAGCAATCATGTGACGAGTCCCTGAAATATGCATTTTACCAAGTGAGAGTTATCGATGGTCAACAGCTCCAGCCTAACGTCGTGCTTGCATACCCATATTATTTAAATTACTAAAGATTGGTTGTATTGAGTGATGCAAAACACTAAAAAAAAAGGCAATACAACAGTTATTAGTCCTGAAGAGCCATCTTGAAGCTCTCTTCCGATGGCTGGCCATTTAGGACAGGAAAAAACACTCAACCGAATAATGGCCCATTTGTTTTGGCCGGGCATTTACGGGGACATTTGCAGGTGGTGTTCGGCTTGCCGTGAATGTCAGTTGGTGAATCCAACAGCCACCCCAAAAGCACCATTGCACCCTCTACCGCAAATCAAGATACCCTTTGAAAGAATTGGTATGGACCTCATCAGGCATCACTTTGCATTAGTTCTGGTGAACTATGCAATGCGATATCCGGAAGCAGTGCCCCTGCGCAATATCTCAGCATGTAGTGTTGTGGAGGCACTCTTCAGAATAATCTTCCAAGTGGGGATTCCAAAAGAAATCCTCACTGATCAAGGTACATTTAACTACGTTTATGTCATGAGCACTATGCAAACTATACAAATTATTAGAAATTAAATTGAGTCGCACAAGTGTTTACCACCCACAAACAGATGGGTTGGTGGAACTATTTAATAAAACCCTGAAAAATATGATCCGTTAGTTCGTACACAAGGATGTTAGAAATTGGGATAAATGGCTTGAACCCCTGATGTTTGCAGTTCGAAAGGTCCCACAAGCCTCCAAAGGCTTTTCCCCATTCGAGCTGCTGTATGGACGTCGACCATGCAGCGTGCTCAATGTCATACGGGTAGCTTGGGAGGAGGGACCTTCAAACAGTAAAAATTTAATTCAGTTTGTTCTTGATCTTAGAGCAAAACTCCACACTTTGGTTCAACTAACACAAGGGAATTTGCTCCAAGCTCAGCAACGTCAAAGCTGATTGAATGACAGGGGCACTCGAGTACGGGAATTCACACTGGGAGATAAAGTGTTTTGTATTACTTCCCAGCTCAAGCTCTATATTTCTCGCCTAGTGGCAAGGGCCCTTTGAGGTCACTCAGCGAGTCGGAGATCTCGATTATGAGATTAAGTGATCGGATAGGAGCAGGGCACGTCAAGTTTTCCACCTCAATCTCCTAAAATCGAGGAGATATGACGGTAGTCCCAGAGAGGGTGGAGATCAGACAGAGGTGACTCTCAAACTTAATCCATTCACTCCGGTCCAGTGTGGAGACTCGCCGTTAAAGCTCACACAGGTAGCCAAGTTGCAAGCGGAATTCGCAGGTGTTCTTGCCTCTCCTCGGTCGCACAAACCTCATAGAGCACCACATAGAGAACACCCTGGGGGTGGTGGTTCGTAGCCGCCACTATTGCCTTCCTGAACTCAAAAAAAGGTTGTTCAGGAAGAATTATAGGCAATGCATGACATGGGTTTAATAGAAGAGTCACACAGCGATTGGGCCAGCATGGTGGTTCTGGTATCTAAGAGTGACGGGATGGTCTGGTTCTGTGTAGACTACCGAAAGTAAATGCTGTGTCCAGTTTTGATGCATTCCAAATGCCCCGGATTGACGAATTGCTAAATTTTATTCAACACTAAATCTAACAAAGGGTTATTGGCAGATCCCATGCCAATAACCTTTTGTCTCTCCAATCTCACGAGAAAAAACAGCGTTTTCCACACCGTTCGACTTCCACCAATTTGTGGCTCTTCCGTTCGGCTTGTTCAGGGCCCACACCACTTTGAGCATCTCAAGAATATATTTCTCAGGCCACATACAGCATATGCAGCTAAATGTTGACGGCCGCACATGCAATATCTGAGAGTTGTCCAAAGGTCGCTGTGATGGGCGGGGCTCATGGCCATCCCAAAGAAGTGCGCAATTGGGCCGGTGGAAGTTTGGTATCTGGGGTTCCACTTGCGTCATGGGCAGGTGCGACGCCAAGTTAACAAAATCCACAAGGATCGTGGCCTGGCTAAGGCCCAAGACCAAAAAAGAGGTGAGACAGTTTCAGGGGCTGGTTGCCTACTACCAAAGTTTGTGCTTAGTTACTCTTCAGTCACCAGTACCCTGAGTTTTAGGGGGCTCCCAATCCAGTCCAGTAGACGGAGCCGTGACAGCAGGCTTATCTAAAAATAAAATGTTGCTCTTATGTAAAGAAAGTGGTACTTTTATTCACCAAAGTGGCATTCAACTGATCACAATATATAGTCAGGATATTAATAACGTGAAAAATAACAATTACAATTTGACAAAAAATTTCAAAAGTTCTCATGGAAAAAATCCTCCACGTGCAGCAATGACAGCTTTGCAGTTCCTTGGCAATTCTAGCTGTCAGTGTGTCCACATACTCAGGTGACATTTCACCTCACTCTTCCTGTAGCACTTGCCATAGATGTGGCAGTCTTTTCTGTCACTTCTCATGCAAATTACAGTCTAGCTGTTCCAACAAAATGATGTTAAGATCCATCACACTTTTCCAATTATCTGTTGTCCAATGTCTGTTTTTCTTTGCCCACTCTTAACCATTTCTTTTTGTTTTTCTGTTTCAAAAGTGGCTTTTTCTTTGCAATTCGTCCCATAAGGCCTGCACCCCTGTGTCTTCTCTTTACTGATGTACATGAAACTGGTGTTGAGCGGGTAGAATTCAATGAAACTGTCAGCTGAGGACATGTGTGGCACCTATTTCTCAAACTAGAGACTGATGTATTTATCCTCTTGTTTAATTGTATTAAATTTATTAAATACATTACCAAACAAAAAAGCATTAATTTTTAATTAAAAAAATGATTACCAAATGAAAAATATATTTTTTTAGACCTATATGTGCCTTTTATTTTCTCAAATTAAATTAGCTTTACCCTTTTCTGTAGATGAATAATGTTCTGCACTTTTTCAAGACTATAAACTATCAGAACTATTTGTCCAATGCTGCGTTCACTTTCAGAAATTGAGCTTTTGAACATTTTAAAACTTTTCAATATTTTAAATCTAGCCTCGGATCACATTTACTGCTTCTTCAGAAAATATAAATTTGCATTATGAAGGTAAAAGAAATTTTGGATGATAATGAAGTTCAGTTTGTCGTTAAAAGTTGCTGGGACATAACGCAGTTGTGATGGCAATGCTTTAGATTAAATGGTTGTTCAAAATATTGAATATCAGGAATGTATCATGTAATCCCTGATATTACACAGCATAATTATTTTTTCCTTTAATAGCTGTGCACACCGCATATACACATCGATTGATGGTCCTTATACTGAGACTGAAAGTTTCTGCCAACACTTGGTGCAGGTTGCCAGCTTGAACAGGACCGTGATTCGATTTCGGGTTGGAATCAGTGCAACATCAGGACCAATATTACAATCTTATTAGAAGGGCAACTGCTCCCTTCTGATTGTTTTTATTTGTGAAAATAAAATGATAGTAAACTGGCTAATTTTAATAGATTGTCTCAATACTCTCCCCATTTTACCAAAACTTCTGAGGAAAGAAACTAGGGGCATCTGGGAGGCGAATTAGCAATAAACACATTTCTGAATGGAAACTGCTTCAGGGCAGATTTATTTTGCGCTAAACCAAAACCTATGCGACTTTTTTTTTTTTTTAGGCATGGTGTCATCACGCACACCCTTTTTAATCGATAAAAGGCCATTTGAACGGAAACAGGCAGAAGGCGGCAAATCTTATTTTTCGCATTTTCACTTTGTTGATAAAATGGCACGAAAGGTGGATGGAAACTAGGACTACTGCTCCCTGTCTCCTTTCCAAACTTGTAGTGGTACAGAAACATTTAGAAAACATTTGCACTCTTCCTGCTGTCCTCTTCTCTCATGTCACTTCAACTTTTCCCCATCTTGTCCACAAGATTTTCTTGCAAGCGCCACATTCTCCACCATATTTTCACTTGTACCCTTGTTCTTTTTCCATAACTTTGAAGCTCATTCTCAAAGTTAATCTTAATCCGTTCAGTCTCATCTACCAAAATCTTTCATCTTTGGCTATATCAACCTGAATCCACCTCAGATACATTCATTCTTGCCTTGGTATTGGTCCATCTCAGCCCGATTCACCTCTGTTGGATCCTTTTCAGCTTTCTCAAGATACATTTACACGTCATGACTTGGTTCTCAGACTTGTCCTAATTTAGCTCGATTTTCTCACCCATGACCTGCACAGCCTCAGTATTCCCTTTTCACTATTCTTGCCTTGTTATTTTTGTGCATCTATTATTTGGCAGGTTTCTTTTGAAATTCCCAATCAAAGAAATGCTTAGTATACAGCCTGTCCAGAATCTCAGAATTTTATTCTCCTCTACATTGTTTTGCAAGCAATAAGTTTACTACACTGGCATGACTTGCTGGCACTTTTAGAAAATAAAATCTATGAAACATATATAAAAAAAAACCTCAAAAGAAACTGTGACAATATTATTGCACTTTATTTTATAAAAAAAATAAGTTTCATTGACTATTCCTGCATTAGACCAAACCACTCCACCTTAGAATGAATGAAGACAGATTTGTATAAAATGTGACTATTTATTGAACATAAAGCAATAACACAACTGTGCAAATCTCCCCCCACATAAAGATTGAATAAATAAAGTCAAACTTAAACCACAAATCTAAATATTAAATCAAATGCTTTGACTATAGCTTGATAAAGCATGTATAAATCAGCAGAATATTTCATAACTTCAAAACAAACGAAATGCGCTTCATAAACTAAAGCAGTGTAAAATCAAACCCACAGAATTTGTGAACTTAAATCCACATGTTAACAAGGAACATTACAACATGTGAAAACAGTGCCATTTGTAATATTTGAAATTTAGACAGTTCTCTTTAGAGCATCTTAATCAGAGCTTTGCCAACCATTTACCTGTGTAATTAAAAATCACAATGCTCATATTGATACAGAGAAGTCATTAAAAACAAGAAAATAAAACATTTAAGACCAAAATTATAATGTCAGATTTTTACATAGTGTAAAATAATTTAAAAAAATAAATAAGTTTGACGTCTAGTCCTTAATACCTCAACTTGTGGCAAAATGTGATTGTTTAAAGATTGTGAGACAAGCCTAATGCAGCACATCTTTGTCATTAGGCTCCAAATATGTCTTCATGATACCTCTTCTCTCCCTACCAACAAAAACATGACATTAGTTCACTGGTCACAGAACAGTTCACACAAGGGCAATACAAAATTTCACAACTTGAGGATAGCCACAATTGACCATTTTCTCACCTTTAACCTCTCCAGATATTCTCCAGCCTCTGTGATAGTCATGCCAGTTTTGCTTGCCAAAATCTCCTGCAAAGTGCACACAACATCACGGGCCATGTTCATGCCACCACAGACATAGAGATGACCAGTGTTCATGTGTAGAACCTCCAAGACCTTTTCACTTAGCTGTTCCCTCAAGACATCCTGGACATACATCTGTTCCAAAACAGCATGTTTAAGTTTATAGATAGACAACTCAAACAGATATCAGTTGAGTTAATTTGAGTAGCACAGACTGAAATGTTTTTACTGATAATATAATGTAAAAATTACATATTACAAATAGAATTTCTGAGATACCTTTGGCTTTTCAGGCTGGCGAGAGTAAGCTGTACTGACGTTGCTCAGAATACCTTCAAGTCTCAACTTTAGTGTTTCTACTTTATACAGATGGTCAGTTTCTGAATCACGACACCCAAACAACAATGTCATTGGACTAATTTTCAGACCTAAAATACATTAGAGAGATTATGATATAGATAGATATATTTGCTTAACACAGAAAAATATTGTAATGTCACAATAAAATGTAGTATATTGTAACACCACTTCAATGCCTAAGAGTTATCATAAAATGTCTTTAGTGATGCTTTTTGGTGAACTGGATTAATTTAACCATAAATTAGGATTCAACGTAGATTACCTGTCTTTTTCATGTCATGGACACGCTGTTGCCAGAAGCTGCGGAAAGGAGCAATTCCACTCCCAGCCCCTATTAAAATAACTGGAGTGTTGGGGTCTGCCGGGAGATGGAATCCACCAGACCTGAAATAATGAGTCAAAGTCAAAAAGTCCACATGTAAATAATTTTCAGTGGACTGACTTACTAAAAACAGAGATCCACTTTGTTTTCTTTGTAATATAGAATACTAAACTGCCCTCATAGATATTTGAATGAGATTCATTTAAAAATCTTTAAAATTTCAGTACCGATGAACAAAGCAGGGTACCACATGTCCTCTTTTGATGGTGTTAAACCACGTGCTGCAGGTGCCAAAATGCTGCGGTCCCTGTCCACCTACATTACAAGACAATAGTAACCTTTTGCAGTGTCCAAAGAAAAACATTGACACCTTTGAAACTCAATCTTCATGTCTATTGCAATGTCACTTGGTTAAAGAATAAATTTTATATGCCTTAGTCGTTTATATGATAATGAGTCTGCATACCCTGAGTGCGGTATTCGACCACAGAAATTGTGAGGTGGAGCTCGTTCGGATGATGGTCCAATGAGGAGCTGACGGAGTACAAACGTGGCTTCAGCAGAGGAAGCTGGCTGAGAATGAAGGCTGCAGGGACTTTTACAGAGGTGAATTCTTCAAGCACCTCGGAGAAAGTGGGCCTGTGGAAATCTTTCCATTTAGAATATTCCTGGAAATCCTAGGGAGAGATTGTAATACTGTAAATTATCCACTGGTAATTTATTTTTAATTTAGCACAATGTCATGAACAAGCGTCTCAACTATTTAAATCAGAGCAACATTCTCAACCAATGGCTTGAATATGGGATGGGACTAAACTTTTAACCAAAATGGCATTTGAGAATTTGGGGGAAGCTGTTTGAAAACAATGTTTGTTTTTGCAATTGCATATGGTGATGCTAGTGTAGGAGTAGCCACAAACAAAGCCATCAAAAGAACAATCCACAGATAAGAGAGCCATGAAAACTCATCAAGGACACCTAAATTCCTGAAGGAGACAGTCTCTCCCAAACCGGTTTATTTTCAAATTAGAGTTTGTAAATGACAGAGCTGACAAATAAAGATCCTTTGTTCCACAAACTTAAACCCCTCGGTAAAGCCAAATGCCAAGTAACACCTTGTGACCTTAAATCCAGACAATCAGGTTGCTCATAATGTGTAATATTTTATCCATGTTGCAACCAGGGATTTTCATGTTTTGTTACTTACACATTATATAATTTAGTATGTAAATGCTTGCCTATTTACATAGAGAATGTTGAAGATAAGTTCATGATTAAACGTGTACTATTTGAGAGAATACTCAAAGGGTTTTAAAAAAAAAAAAAAAAAAAAAATTTTTTTAAAAGATTAGCCCAGTCGACCATAGGACTCCGGAAAGTCACTTCTGAATGGCTCAGGACATCTTTGGGGTGCGGCCAATTTCACTTTCCTACCCAAGGAAGAACTCCTCTTGATCGCTCCTGCACCACTTTTTTTTTTTTGGAAGACTCTTGCTTACAGATCCTCCATGCCATGTAGAGTCCAAGGTAAATTAGGGACTCAAAGACCCAAGGAAGCCTCTCACTCTGCTCTACGGTTCACACCCCCAAAAGGATTCGGGAGTCCTCCTTGTAGAAGGCCTCGCTTCAACCAGAAAATAATTATCCGCAGTCATAACGGAGTCCAAAACATTGATGGAATGAACTTTTGATAAATGCCAAAGAACCAAAACACAATGAAAGCAACGATGCGCAAGTATATCTCTTAAGACTCTCAAAGTGCTGGTGTATTAGTTAAATAATTTGGGTAATCAGATTGCAAATCGATTTAAACTCGAAGGATAAATGGTTCTTAAGGAATTGTCAACAGACTCCATAAAGTTTTTAAAGTTCCATTTATGTCAGTCACTATTCACCAGCCAGTTTCATGTTATGCGTGTTGGATTAGTTTAGGTTTAGAATAGCAATAATGTTTGTCATTCAAAGATAATTTGACTACGGTACATTTTGATAAATCTCATCCGCGTTTAAGAGTTCGCAAACCTAAATATGTGCAATTAAATTTTCAATAAGCCATGAGAATAATATTACTCCAATAAGTGAATTGTTTATGTAGAAGTAAGTTTACATAAACCAAATTTCCTTCTGTACACTAGTATCAATGGCTTGAGTTTGGGCCAGGACCATCCGTTTTGTTTTTTTACCAATGGCAGAAGAGAATTTGGGGAACACTGATGTTGCAATTGCATTTGGTGTTGCTAATGCTGCAGAAATGGGACTCTTCCCCATTAACAAAGCATTTATGGTGCATACCATGTGAAAACTTGCATAAATCTCATTTACAATACATTACTTTTGAACCAAAAGACAAGCCGACAAAGATTAAATCATTCGTTTTCCACCTCTACACTTTGTCACAGAAAGGCATGTAATGTACTTACTGATGCAAGTGCCTCAAGCCGTTTACGATCCTCCTCCTGACCGGCCACTGTGGAGAGTTTGCGCAGTAGACTTTGTGAAGGTGGAGTAGTGATGTCAAGGAAGAAAGTAAGAGCCTGTACGAGAGTGCAAGCAGGAATACGTTCATCCATCTGCCAACTCTCTTCCTCTGAAAACCGTAAAAAAAAAAAAATCATACACACACGTTTTTGGGTACATTCATATAGTTTACAAGAGCGGTCATGAAACAACTGCCATTAGTGCATGGCTCATTGTCTGTCAAAGGGCAAGATTGTTACCATGAGTAGAGCCAGAGAGGAACTCCAGGTGAAGGCTCTTGTTTGAAAGAGGGGCATCTGGTAGATGTTTCAGAATGCCATCCACCAGTGTTGGAGAATTCTCAGGAAAAACCCCCACATGATCACCTGGGGCAAAGTTCAAGGCCTCTGTATACCCATCCATCTTCAGCTCAACCAGAATAGTAGAACGACTGAAAGAATAAATAGTACATTTAAAAATAATAATAATAATAATAATAATAGTGGTGTGCACAGGTCAAATTCTGTGGTACAATCAAACCTTGACTGAGTGCTCTGCAGTCTCTGCCTCCTCTTCATCATCATAGGAAACACAGTTTTAGAGTGAAGAGCAGACAGCGCTTAAAAATAAAAAGTTAATAGGTGCAAATATTATATAACGGGGCAAAAGTAGGTTAACCTCGGGATTGAGTTGCCTAACACACATGGACAACTTCATATTTCCATTTTAGGGACAATAACAGTATTTGAAGTCTAAATGATATAAAATGTGAATACACTGCATTATTTTAAACCTAATACAATTAAGGCTTTATGAACCCTGGGGATGTACCTTTAACACGGTCCAATGTGCAACTGTCATGCTGCAGTCTGTACCTCTTTGAGTCCCAGCAGTCAGGTGGTTGCTCAAACGCTTTCAGTTGTTTTTTAATGGTAAACTCCTTGCATGCATCCTTAGGTACAAACAGGGATAACTAAAATTATGCATCTAACAAAATATTAATTTGTGCTTTGCAGTGGTAAAGATGTATTTCTTTGATTCATGATTTCTAAGGCCCAAAGTATAGATCAGGATTTGAAAACCACAAACCTCAAAAGCAGTGCAAGTCCAGGCGGAGAAAGCCTCATCCTGCCCATTCAGTTCATCTCCCTCACCCACCGCAGTCAGACGCTTGGCCCCCAACTCAGCAAGCTTGTCATCCACGCAATGGGCAAAGGCACAGAACTGTGGGTACACACGTGATCCAAGGCCAAACACACTGTACCTGTAATACAAGAGGATGATGTCAAGGCTCCTGCTCTACAGTATATAGTGAAAATCTTCAGTGCAAGGCTACTGACCTGACATTGTTTTTCAGGTTCTGCAAGCTGAAAAGCTGCTTCTTGAAGCTCTGATGGAAAGAATATTCATGTCACCTAAAATGACATTGCAGAAGAAAAAAAAAAAAAACCTGAATTATGCCCATACCACTCCATTTCCTGGACTTTCTCCATTGCCGAATGTACTGGTGATCACCATAAGGAGGCTCTCAGTCTCAAGTTCACTGAAATCGTAGTCTTCCATACAAACAATCTGTAATGAAACATTTTTAATCATGTTTAGATGGTTAAAGCATTTTGCTTTAAGGATTTTAACGTTTCAATATTCAGCATTTCTTACCCTGGATTCAAAGGCCCGGTTGAGCATGGAGTTTATTTTTTTGGCAAAGGTCAGTGATTTCCCCGTTTCTGTGGCATAGAGAACAGTGCAGCGCACTCTCTTGCCCATAACAGCTTTGATGAGCATTTGAGAAAAACACACAGCTCTAGAGAAAGAGAATGACAATTGGCATTTTTGCAGTGCTCTTTAATTTTGTTTTCGGAGGCGGCTGATCTGTTAGTACCTGAACAGTCCTTTGAAGCTGACCTTGCGTCTCCTAAGACCTTTCTCCTCATCTTTCCATTTGTGTGTTAGCCATGGATCAGTCTTAAAAAAAAAAAACTTGGGTAGTTGTTACCGTTTTAGCAGAATCAATTTCTATGTAAAGGTTCATAAAACAATTCTTATGTACTTTTCGCATTTAATACAATGCAAGAAATGTTAAGAATGCTGTGTAAACCATTCATTAATGCATTAACATTTCTTGCATTTTATTAAATGCAAAAAGTACATAAGAATTGTTTTATGAACAGTTATCTGCTCACATTTCATTAATAAGCCCAAAATCTTTATACACCAGTAGATGGGGCCTTGTTTATTACAGCCCCAGTGGAAGTACCCAAGCATGTAATAAACATCTTTATTTCCGTGGACACCGTGCATTGTCATATGGCTGATTATTAAATCAGAAAGGCTGGTACCTGATAATAGAAGAATGGGGAGAGGACATAGTTGAGCATCTCTTGGTGGAACACAGGGGTGAGTGATCCAGACATGGGCGGCACCAGCCACACCCAATCAGCTGGACAGCCACCGCGCGTACGGACTTCTGTCTCCATGTGCTGCATAAAGGACTCGCATACTGAATGGTGGTCTGTGATGGTGACCTTATTTTTCTGCACAGCAAGAAAAGAGACAATGTAAAGACCGATATGAAAATGGCTGTATCCACTTTCCTAAACTGCAAATAAGTCCAAACAGTTATTGATGCGGACACATGGCTTTACAGATTTCCATTGACAGTATATAGATCAGAAGAACATTAACAGGGAGATGTTGATGTCAGAGGAATACTGAGATTGCATATTGATTCAGATGCAAAGTTATTGTAAATAAATGAAACGTTCACTTGTTCTGCAGGACAAACCATCAGCAGGAGGATGCTTTACCTGATAGCTATGAATCACAGCAACATTAATAGCCACTAGTGCCTGGTCTTTCCAAAGCGATGACAGCTTGCGCGTCTCCAAGCCCATTAACTGACCAACACGCTACAGGATAGAATTCAGTAAGAGCAAAAAATCTGTTTCAAATTATGGCTTAATTTGGGTCACAGAATGTTCTGCCAGTCAATCCCTGCCATAATGCAGTCATGACAGTGAAAGAAAACTACCTCCAAAACATTGTAGCGCTGACGGTCGCAAAAGTCCCTCACTCCGATCTCTGTGCCCATGTACCAGCCATTGAAGGGACATGCTGGGAATTCCAGACCACCAATTTCCATAAGCATGTTGGCCACTGCTGGAATTGCATACCATTTGAGGTTGAGATCTTTGAACCATTCATACCTGCACAGAAGCATAGCATAACAGTATATCAAACTAAGACATTTACTGCAGAGAAACTAACTTCTAAAGCGCTGTAAATATTTTAATTCTGAAACCTGTGCCATGACTTTACAGTATCATTCTTGGTGAATCTGCACAAATTCAATGTTCAATGCTATAGGGGAGTTGATTAAACTTTCTGGAAACAATGACTTAATAGGTTAAATTTGTAAAAAAATAAAACCTTCAACTTAATACCTCTCCATTTACAAAGGAATGACAATGACCCAAATTACTTACTGTGGGTGCTCTAAGGGGACCTCCAGAATTAGTTCAGAGGGAATTTCAAAAAGTTCAGGGTCCTCTCCATTCACCTGCAAGACTAGTGGAAGCACATCAAAGCGGCCATACTTTGGTTTCCATCCAAGCTGAATACACACCTATAAATGGTACAATGTGAATGGAACACAAATACAAGATTCGTCAGCTCAGGTTTTTTTTTTTCCTCATCATTTTCTCCCACAGGAGTACAAAAATGGAAAGTCTATCATACTGTAAATTAGGCACAATTTGTAATAGAAATCATCTTGGATTGTTTCGTAATAGACAGAGTTGGTTGGCAGATGCCATATTAAATTGAAAAAATAAACTAGTGTAAGAAATAATGTAATACAGATGACCCACATACTGTATCTGCACAAGAAACAAATGTTTGTTTTGATTAAACATTTGCACACTAGTTTACCTGTGTAAACTCCACACCTGCTGGGTCCCCCATTACACTTCCATCCTCCATCTGATAGCCAGCATATTTCAGAAGCTGACCATTCCAAACACGGAAATCATGATCTCCATCTGTTCTCTGGGGAAACACTGTGATGGCGGATCTGTCAAATGCAAAACACAAGGCATCTCAATTAATCAAAATCTGTTTAAATACTTAAATTTCTGTATTCCAATATACTCGTTGATTAATTCAAAATACTGACATTAAAAAATTACTTTAGATAAGACACAAAATTACATTTTAGGTTGATAAACCATTTGTGCACTTTCAGTTGTAAAAGTGAAGATTGTTAAATTTTTATCCTTTTGTCACCAACACCAATTAAAATCACTTCTGAGTATATGGATTTAACCAGTGAAGTCTTGGGGATTATTTGTATGCTTATTTTATTGGAATTGTGGAGCTACCAATGTCTGATCACCATTCACTTGCATTTTGAGAACAGAGCGGAGATTCTTCTAAAAATCTTTAAATTGTACAAAGTAAATTGAGTAGTTATTTAATTGTAATTAATAGCATTTAATATAGTTTATGGTCATCGTATTTAAAGATTACTCAATTCATTGTGCATACATTGCATGTTTGCTGCTGCTATTAAACAAAAGCTTTAATGTTATATGACAGTTATGATTGATCAAGAGGAGTCCTATTGTAATCATCAACTCAGCCTACCTCAGATTACCTCCATTAGAGGCATACTTCAGATGAGTACACAAGGCATGAAACATGTCTTCGGCGGTCTTGCACTGACGCGCATCGAATACCTGCCGAACAAACGGTTTGTATAACTGCATACATTCAAGTGACACTGCTGTCGAAATGTCACCCTTAAATCAACATCTACATGAACAAAACATACCTGTAAATTGGCCCATTGAATCCTGCCAATGCACCTCGGCGCGTTTCTCCACGCGTGTTTGGCCCCAAAAGCGAGTTCATCTGCAGTGAGTGTGTAGGATCCGGTCAGGGTGATCTCCAGTGCGACCCGGTCAACCCGAGCCTGGTGTTCCATTGGACTAGGACTGCAAAGGTAAGAATGAGTCAGTCACCTTAAACGGTCACCCTCCCATCATAATTGTCAAAATATGCTACATCTCAATTAGCCTACAATAAAAAAAAAAAGTTATTTTATTGTTTGCTATTAAGAGGAGCCCAGTGGCGGTTCTGAATTGTATGGCGCCCTGGACACACCATTACCCTATTGCTAAAAAACACCCCCCAAACACACCACTCTAAAACTAAATTGCACAAATCCATATCACGCAAGACACAAATGGAACTCGATTTTTTTCCTAAACTAGGCACCTCATGGCTTAGACTTTTTCTTATCCATTTGTGTTGATTTGGCTCTCAAGCGTCAACCACGGTCAACCAATCAAGACTAAACCAATTCAACTTGGGGGTGTGCAGACTGGCTGGTTTAATATTATTCTTGATTTTACACAAACTAGAAAAAAAAAGTCTGTAGAACTAGTCACAGTATTACGAATGAATTGTTTTTTGTAACGTTTTGTAGTGCGACTTATTTTCATTAGTACTGTACAAAGAGGTGAGCTATTTGGTAGATTCACCCGCTCCCACTGGTTAGACCTGAACTACCCCATCTCGTACTTCTGAGTGGGAGAACTTCAGACACACCACACACACACACACACACAACACACTTTTTGCGCGGGCGCTTGCCCATGTCGAATATAACTAAATCCGGTAGTGGATGAGCCCAAGTGTTGTACTTTTACGAGTGTTTCCCATCAGGAATTCTCCAAACTACAAAATTAAATCACTCTCCCCCCTCCTTTCCCCCCACACATTCACATCTCATCACCTGCATGATGGCACCTGTTCCTTATCAGAATACAAAGCACGCCATCACGTTTCACAAACATTAAAATGTATCAATTTTTTAGGCCTGTCTGACAAACTATTATTCAGTAACGGCTAGTGTTTAAAATGAGTAAGATTGAATGAATAACTTCAGTTCCTACATTTTGAATGATTTGTAGTACTGGTCGATGAAATCCACTGCTTGGGTGAGGATGTCAGAGGAGCCTGGTGTGATTTTGGGTGAGCCACGTATCAGAGATTTGGGATACATTATGGAGCCCTCGCAGGTTTTTGAATTGCAGGGCATATTCTGAAATAAATACGATTTTCATGATCATAAGCATTAAATAACTTTAGTAATAACATTGGGTCTAAACTAATCTAAAAATACCTGAACTGCTCTTTGATGCAGGGTATCTTTGTGCGTTGAGCCATCCTGATAGTTTCGCAAATTAACAGCGACTGGGCAGCGACTGATGCGCTCAACTGACCAAAGCTAGGGTGAAAAATCAACGTGTTAATCAAAGTTAGTGACATAAATATTTGAAGAAATGCGAAATTGTGCTCACCTTAGATGGCACAGTTGTTTCGTCATTTACACTAGTTGCTTGGCTTTGTTTTCCCATCCTGAGGAAAATCATATTGAATCCAATTATTAGTTATGTCTATGGCAGTATATAACGTTCAGATATGGTGCTGTTATAACCGTACATAAAGTGACACAACAAATAAAGAGGGAAATTGAACAAAAATACAAACGATAACAGGTATATTACATAAAGAAACACAAACCACAGTTTTTACCTTGTGTAAGGTGTCTGTTTCGGTACATAGACAGAAGAAATGTGTTCATCAGTATCCTGATCATCTGCTTTAACATCCTTTTATGTAGTCCAGTTAAGGAAAGCACAACCCTGATTGGATCATTGCTTCCCACGTCCATTGGGTGTGAACTCTAATGGAATCTATATGAACACAAAGCATATGTAAAATCAGTCACCGATACTGGAAAGGAAGGGATTGTACTTCCCCGAACAAATTAATTACATTTCATTTCCCTCTGATTTACTAGCTTATTTGCTATCTTAATTACTAGTTTACTGATAACAATATTCTATTTTATCAGTATTGCAGCCTAAAATAGAACACGATTTTCTGGCCATAGACAATTTAACAACCTATATTAAAACCCTTTATTATTATTCTTATTTTATTGAAAGCTACATTTTTACAGAATTCAGCACTGTTTGGAACAAGAAACCTTATTCTAGAAAATAAATTCAAGCAGGGAGAAAAAAAACATATAGTGCAGGGCAAATCTGACCCATTAATCATTTTTATGCTGCCCTCCGATTACCTTTTATAACGTAGAAAATTAATTTATTAAAAAACATTATTAAGTAAATTAATCTTATTTGTGTATCCCTCCAATTGCTGTAAATCTGACTAATTAAATAATTTTGTACATGTAATGAGTTGCAGGCAGTCTATTGAATTTGAATAATCTTGTAGCAATGTAATGCAATTGCTAAAGAAATTATATGTCATTATTTCATCCATATGTTTGATTTTAAGAGATTATGATGAGTTTTGCATTCTTTGCCTCTAAGAACTAGACTCTGAACCTGAACTTATTGTCAAAGTTCTGTGGCTGTGAACTCATACTTGCTCTCTTGCCAAACCTTTTCAAAGCAAGGTATAACCATCTGAATTGAAACCCCCTTAGTTATTTTAATGTTAACAAGCACACAGTATTAAAGTTGTTCAGTTTTGTTTAACATGCTAATTTGTTGGACTGGACAGTGGTAAGATCTGATAATAATACCGAGACATTTTTGCCCACTTCGAATTTACAATAAAGTAATCTGTCCCTTCAAAAAAGCTGAAGAGTCCTGTTATAGTGTGACTCTTGATGGGTTATTTTGATCAAGAATGATGGCATTGAGTGGATTGTGTAGACCTGCCATTTGCTGCAAGACAATTATATAAACAGTTATGTAATATGCGATTTGGCATGCACATTGCCCATTTTCCATTGGTGGCTGTTAATTAACATTCTCATTGTCCAACTACCATCCACTGATACATGATCAGTGTTTCCTCAGTCTCATCTATTATCCAAAAAATCCTGAAGCACTTTCCGTCAGTTCATTTTGGCTCTTGGTCCTTAGTTCCTGGTCACGCCACAGAAATACAAGAATTCTTTGAATACACCTGTCCATTCCAGCTGGACTGATAGGAGATGAATTTACAAAGTATTCCAATGATTTACATTTCTTTCATTTACATGACTTTAGTTAAGTGTATTTTAAAATTCCCCCAAACACCAAAGAAGCAGCCCAAACAAACAATATTTTTGCTCAACATGTTGCAAGTAATACTTCTCACCATGACATCCTAGATTTTCATCAGTGATACCATGGGGTATGGTGTCTTAAGAAACACAAGTATGTGGGCATAAGTTTAGAAAACATTAAATTAGAATTCATGTTATATTATCTGACTTCCTTTAAGACTAGAAAATTTTCCACATTGTGAAACAAAAGTGACTTCACCCATATGTGGCAAGGCAATGGATGACTGATCCTGTGAGAAGTGCATTGAGAGGACTCTTAAGAATCATTGTTGTTATGATAAAAATCTGCAGCCAAAGGATGGAATGATTTCCTTGAGTTATTTATACACAAAGCAACCTAAACAAACCAGACAAACCTTTTGAGAAATCTCCATTTACTTTTACCTTTAGTGCAGTGTATAAAACCATGAAGATACGGGTCTGGAGCTTCAGTTAATGTTCACATCAACCAATCAGAATTTTATCGCGATTAAACTGTGTGCATTTTTCAGCACGCACCCATTTTCTCCTCTGTGTTACACTGATTATTGCATCGATCTCAAAGTATCACTTATCAAGAATATCCAACAACAAACATTTGCATGAGGGATTCACATCAATTTCAAGTCCTAACCGCTCAGGAACAACCAACAACAACAAACAACTGAGGTAAGTCATGACATCCACTCATGTTATTTCTTCCTGTATTGCACGTCACATGTTTACAATAGCCTCCTCTGTCAGCAGTGAGGGATTCACATGTGATCAATGTAAGGAATTAGTCAGGCTGATGGAGAAGTTTAATGAGTTAGAGACACGCATCCGAATGCTAGTGGAGGTCAGTGAGAAAGAGAAGCTGGTAGATACTGTTTCAGATGCAAGTAGTACAGAGAGCAACATACACACTTTGGTTCCGGCTGTAGAGCCCCTGCAGCAGGGCATTTGGGTGACATCCCGGCGGTATACTCGCTCAGCAAAGCGACACCACTCTCCCGTTCCTGTTAGAGTTTCCTATCGATTCTCTCCACTCAGTGATGTACCCACTGAGAATCATGTCGAAAGAGCCCTTTTTACTGGTGATTCTATTGTAAGGAACGTGGAAATGGAGACTCCAGCCACCATTGTTAATTGCATTTCGGGGGCCAGAGCATCTGACATCAAATAAAATTTAAAAGTGCTGGCTAATGTTAAATGTAGATTTTCTAAAATTGATATTCATGTCGGCACTAACGATGTCCGGCTTCTCCAGTTGGAGATCACTAAAGATAATGTTAAAGAGGTGTGTGAATTTGCAAAAACAATGTCAGACACTGTAATAGGCTCTGGTCACCTTCCTGATCGTTTTGGTGATGTGGTTTATAGTAGATTAGTGTCACTGAATTGCTGGATCTCTGAGTGGTGTGTGGTGAATAGAATAGGATATATAGACAATTGGAAGAGTTTTTGGGGTAGACCTGACCTGCTAAAGAGAGACGGACACCATCCCTCCAGGGAAGGTGCCGCTCTCCTCTCTAGTAATTTAATAATGATAGTATTTGACTAATTGGGGCCCAGGTCAGGAAGCAGACAAACTGGTTAATCCGAACATCTGCTAGCTGCCTTGAGACGTCACAAAGGTCACATAAAATACAACACATAGAGACTGTGTCTGTTCACCGAACTACCAAACACAAAACTCTCACTAAATCATTTAGAAAAATTTGATTAAGGTCAAACTTGAACAAAAAAAAACAAGTTAAAGATAAACATCATATGAAGATAGGGCTACTAAACATTAGATCTCTTTTTACCAAAGCACTAATTGTAAATTAAATTCTTACAGATCATAGTTTTGGATGCGCTCTGTTTGACTGAAACCTGGCTTAAACCGGATTAATATATTAGTTTAAATTAATCTACTCCCCCAGGTTATTGTTATAAAAATGAGCCTCGTCTGAAGGGTGGAGGAGGTGTTGCTACAATTTACAGTGAAGTTTTTGGTGTTACTCAGAGGACAGGATATAAATGTAAGTCTTAAGTCTGAACTAATAATGCTTAACGTGACACCGTCAGATATAAATAAAAAAAACTCTTCACTTATCAAAGCTAATTCCTTACAGTAGAAATTGAGCTGATACAACTAGACGCTGTATTATGATTTCAATGGTGGAGAATCTATTAAAGACAAATAATCTAGTTATTTGTCATTTATCTAATTTATAATAACAGTTGTTGAATGCAACTAATTCCCTTATACATTTCATTACCTAATAAGGTATAGCAAGGACAGTTTAATCTAGTCCATAGCTCACATATTCAAGACCCCAAATTCCCTCCTAAATTTAGCATGCGGGCAAATTACCCTACATACAATGGTGGTAAAATACCCATTTTAACTGACTGAGTCCAGTCTGCTTTCTCTAAATTCTATATGTAAATACCCTACACTGGCTACCTGTTAAATGTCATATTCATTTTTATATTCTGTTAACTGCATACAAAGCTTTGAATGGTCTAGCTCCGCAATACTTAAGTGACTTTCTACCACGCTATATTCCATCACGTTCATTACAATCGCACAATTCTGACCTGTTAATAGTTCCTAGAATATCAACATCCACAAAAGGAGGTAGATCCTTTTCATATTTGTCTCTTAAACTCAAGAATAGTCTCCCTATTCGAGATGCAGACACACTCACTCAGTTTATGTCTAGACTAAAAACTCATTTATTTAGCCAGGCATACACCTAATTTATCCTTCAACTCACAATTAGGCTGCTTTAGTTAGGTCTGCCAGAACCAGAAACATTGATCGTGATTTATAACTCTGCAATAAATTGAATAGCATCTATGCTTATATTATTTTATTTGTTTCCCTGCCTCAACCTCGGGACTACTATCCTGAGGTCACCAGAATCAGCTGGATCCAGCACCATTCCTGCTTTGTGTTGGACTCCACTGCTACGTGTCACTGTGTGATGATGACTAATAGCAGCCAGTGCCAGCCAAACATCACTTCAGTCTATTACGATGGACTTCAGAGGATGAACTGATGCTCCAACCATAAGACATGGGATACTTCATATGCCATTGCCTGAACCTTGGATTTAGGATTGACCTCACTGAAATGACCGGGCAGGTTGAACTGCGATGCACCTCACTGATCTCTGCCTGCATCACCTTGGTCTACTGATGGACTACACTCTTGAAATGGAATACATAGACTATCAATTAATTGCCAACAAAACCCTTCACTAGCCAATTAACAAGGACAATTGCATCTATGTGAACTTCTGCAGTTAATACAGGATGGACTTCAAAGACATTAGTCATTAATGTTACAGTTCATACTAAATATTTGTTTAAACACTGACCCTTAAGTTTAATAATATTAAACCATGACTTGCACTATACATCAGAAATATTGTCATTATATCCATGATGCTAGCCAGAGGAGAACTGGCCCCCACAGTGAGTCTGGTTTCTCCCAAGGTTATTTTTCTCCATTAACCAACGTTTTGTGTTCCTTTCCAGAGTTGCCTCTGTCATGCTCACTGGGGATATAAATACAATTATGATGTAATTACTTATTTTTAAACACAATTCACGATTGCATTTGATCAAACTATGACTCACTAACAATTATGACTCTTAGACATTGCAGTTTTATCTTCTGTTAATGCCCGATCTTCTGTAAAACTGTGTGTTGTGAAAGGCACTATACAAATAAATATTACTTGTCTTGACTTTGAGAGAGGTCAACAGATAATGGCCAGTCTGGTTCTAACTGGTTCGACTGGTTCGAACTAACAAAGTCTACGGTCACTCAGATAACCGCTCTGTACAATTTTGGTGAGACGAATATCCATTGGCAGGTTTGCGCTGTTTTGGTGGCACAAAGGGTACCTACACAATATTTGGCAGGTGGTTTTAATGTTGTGGCTGATCGGTGTGTGTGTATATATATATATATATATATATATATATATATATATATATATATATATATGTGTCATTGTATAGTTACTGTATAGTGTGTGTGTGTGTGTGTATATACAGTATATATATATATATTCAACTGATCACAATATATAGTCAGGACATTAATAATTTGAAAAATTACTGTTACAATTTAAAAAAAAAACATTTCAGAACTTCTTAAAATACTTCAAAGAGTTCTCATCAAAAAATCCTCCACGTGCAGCAATGACAGCTTTGCAGATCCTTGACATTCTAGCTGTCAGTTTGTCCAGATACTCAGGTGACATTTCACCCCACACTTCCTGTAGCACTTGCCATAGATGTGTCTGTCTTGTCGAGTTCAATGGGTTAAGATCCATTACATTCTTTTCCATTTAGCTGTCGTCCAATGTCTGTGTTTCTTTGACAACTCTAAACTTTCCTCTTTTTTCTGTTTCAAAAGTGGCTTTTCTTTGCAATTCTTCCCATAAGGCCTGCACCCCTGAGATTTCTCTTTACTGTTGTACATGAAACTGGTGTTGAGCGGGTAGAATTCAATGAAGCTGTCGGCTGAGGACATGTGAGGCATCTATTTCTCAAACTAGAGACTCTGATGTACTTATCCTCTGTTTAGTTGTACATCTGGTCTTCTACAACGCTTTCTGTCCTTGTTAGAGCCAGTTGTCCTTTGTTTTTAAGACTGTAGTGTACATCTTTTTATGAAATCTTCAGTTGTTTGGCAATTTCAAGCATTGTATAGCCTTCATTCATCAAAACAATGATTGACTGACAAGTTTCTAGAGAAAACTGTTTCTTCTTTAGCCATTTTTGACCTAATATTGACCTGAAGACATGCCAGTCTATTGCATACTGTGGCAACTCAAACACAAAGACAAAGTTAAGCTTCATTAAACAAACCAAATATCTTTCAGCTGTGTTTGATATAATGGCAAGTGATTTTCTAGTACCTAATTAGCAATTTAACATGATTACTCAAGGATAAGGTGTTGGACTGATGGCTGCTGGAAATGCGGCCTGTCTAGATTTGATCAAAAATTACTTTTTCAAATAGTGATGGTGCTGTTTTTTACATCAGTAATATCCTGACTATACTTTGTGATCAGTTGAATGCCACTTTGGTGATTTAAAGTACCAATTTCCTTCCAAAATGTTGGTGAAATTGGTAAAATTATTCCAAACTTTTGGCCGCCAGTGTATTTATATAAATGTCTCACTGATATATTGATTTGGAGCACTGCATGGAATACATAATTACTATTGTGTCTGTGTGGGTCTAATGTGTCAGCTGCAATGTTCGCTTTTCATTTGCAATAAAGAACTGAATATGAAAAGTATCCAACATCTTAATCTAATACCATAAAACATCTAACTAACATCAAATAATCTGCCTTCCTTTAAGACTAGACAAATTTCCACATTGTGAAACAAAAGTGACTTCACCCATATGTGGCAAGGCAATGGATGACTGATCCTGTGAGAAGTGCATTGAGAGGACTCTTAAGAATCATTGTTGTTATGATAAAAATCTGCAGCCAAAGGATGGAATGATTTCCTTGAGTTATTTATACACAAAGCAACCTACTTTTAAAACCTACTTTTGGGAAATCTCAATTTTTTTTTACCTGTAACCTAAAAGGCATTTTTGGATTATGCAAGATGTTTAATTCCATGAAAATTAAAACCTTCAGGAAGTATTTTATGCCAGTGTATGAGGATGTAGATCAGCTAATAATAAAGTGTTGGTATGGCCATTGTCCTGTTTGGCCCATTAGACATTTAAGTTGATACTGATTTCAGATTCCACACTTCTCTTTTTCTTTTGCCACAATAATTCACAAGAAAAAGGCTTCAGCTTATGAAAGTATTACTATGGATTGGTAATATATTTTTTACGTAGTGTTATATCAAGCAATAGATACAGTATAATATATAACAGATACAGAAATACAGTATTTTCAATAGCCATATAAAAGCATTGTCTGGATGGAATTTAAAATGTATTAATATGAATATAATTACAATGTTGACATTACAAATTATTAGAAAATAAGTTTAGAATGTTAAAATATTTTTAGCTGGATGTGGAATTCTGTGCCAAAATGGAACAGTATCTGATATGTATTTTGTTTCCCAATTAATAAGTAGCTTAAGTCAGTAAGTAAATTGTCTCCTCGATCCTTCTCAGGCAAGTAGTTATTTATTCTTTCCATACTTACTATTCTATTTTACAAACTGCTTATCAAAACAATCAAATCTGTTTCAAAACTCAGTAGATACATTTTGTTTCCTTGAATAATATAATGATTGTCCCATAGTTACGATTTCTAAATTGTATAAAATATATCAAACTGATGGGGTTTAGCAGTGTCTTTGATCAGAATCAGATATTTGTATCTGCCATCAGGACATAAAAAAAGAAGAAAAAGCTGTTTTAGAGTATTTTCACACTGCGTCTATAGATATCAATACCTTATCATTAAAACTGACAGTTTATACTTCAATCCAAAGAGTGCTTGTCATCCAAAACATGTGAGGATACTAATCTTATAACACTTGTCATGACAAATTCAGAGTGATCTTGTTTCTCAAAATGCCTAAAGGGATAGTTCACTCAAAAATGAAAAAATAATTTCCAGCTATCCCTTTTACAATGATACCTGATGGTTTGTATTTAAGGCTAGATTCAGCTTATTGTGATGAATTTTGTGTTTATAAACAAACCAAAAAGGGTAACAAAAGTGAAAGCACTACAAGCTAGCTCACAGTCTGAGAAGCACTGAAAATGTCAATGTCTTCCTGGAGCAACTTACATGAACTGCTGTATCCTTCTTCGAAATAAAGTGATTAATCAGCTCGTCTTGTTTACAATCAAGTATGAGAGACTTCCATATAAACACTCATATAACACTAGTGACAGGGTTCGGACTACAGTTGCAGTAACTGGTATGTTATGAAACTTAATGGTTCAGAAGACAATAAAACTGTACAGGATTCTGCATAAAAGCTAATTTACAGTAAATACCGTTGTTTATGCTGTTATTAATAATCTTGAATTGTTAAAAAACATTTATATAAAACATTTTTTATCCTTATTGTCAAACTATTGTTTTCTGGTATGTAGTTGGATATTGATCAAGCATCAATGTAAAATATATATATATATATATATATATATATATATATATATATATATATATATATATACATACACACACACACACACACACATACACACAAACCACATGGGTCAAAGCAGAGTAACATGAAGGGGAGGCCACACATGGATTAGATTTAAATTTTGTAAAAAAAAAAAAAAAGTAAAGTCAAAGTAATAAAATTCACTCTGGGGAGAAGTTCATTTAAAATGTTTTGCCACCCACATTCGAACCATGTGTCAAATTCTGGCACTATCATACGTTGAAGGAGTGGTTTCAGGGATGGACTGGGACTAAAATGTGGCCCTGAACTTTCTGGCACAGAGCAGCCCACCAAACTCAGCCAGCAACACATGGTCATTCCACAAAATCTTCTCAACTTTAAAAATTTCATATAAGTAATATAATATAATATAAAGTTTAATAAATTTTTTTTTTTTTTTTTTTAATATCCATGAAATGAAGACATCCATGAAATTTTATTGTGCCATCTCAGGCTATGTCATTTCTTATTTTATGACTTTTTAACTGCCTAAGGTTTTGATATTTTTGTCATCCCAGTTACAGACACAAGTGTTACTATATACTATAGTTTTAATTGGAACAATATAATAGTTTTCACATATATGAGCAGTATTTTAGTCCCTCTTTTCACTGGGATTGTTTAAAATTTTTGATTATTTTTTTTTTTTAATCTTATATTTGTTATTCAGATGACCAAGAACATCCTAATTTTGGAGGGTGATCACATGTCAATTAAGAAAAAAAAATATTTTTACAATAGAGATATTAAAAGAAGTGCTTTGTCCAAAATACAATATAGTTAAAGTTACAATGGAAAAACCTGGAAGGCCATTTCAAATATCATTTTTAAATTTAAAAAAAAATTAATGACAGCAACAGGATTGATGTTGTAAGGCTGACAGAAGGCTGAAGATGTAGTAAAAGTCAAAGAACACTGCGAGAACCAAGTCATAAAAACTGTCACACAGAAGAATATTTTCACAATATTCAGAAGAATATTGTCCTTGCTTGGTAGGATGTCAACACATCCTACCAAGCAAGGACAATAAAACACAAATCTCACATCTGACCTCTATCTCACCTCAGGCCAATTTAGGCCTATTCTCCTAAAACCCACAAACATCTGCCCCCCTCCTCTTCTACTCCCTCCCCTTCAGCTCAGAATCACTTCAAGGATCTACATGCATCAAAATATCATGTCTGAAGTATACAAATAATGTGACTTGGCATGTTTGGTATCATTTTAAATGTCTCTTTCCCATGTTGATAAATCTATTGGTAACTAAGTTATATAGTCTTTGCCAACTGTGGTATAATACTGGAGATCTGTCCCCATACCTGCCTATATGTTAATGAGGTATGTCCCCAGGACTTCCAAACCTAACCCCTCCCAAAATTCCCTTTGTTCATGGTTTGAGAATTTAAGGAGATGTGACACATTTTTCATGGTTCTCTGTAGTCAGACGATCCCACACAGTTACTGTGTGTAATTCATATCAGATAACTGCAATTGGAATTTCTTATGCTTTGACAAAATGTCTAAATTTGACTTTTGGCACATTCAATGGCATGATCATATAAAACATATTTTAACTTGGGTATGTTGGTCTATCTTTGTAAATTTAGTGGTCATGACCTCTGGGTAGAAATGTTACTCTAAGTGTTTACTATCTAAGGGGACTAAATAAAATACTTGTAGATAAAAGGGCAAGCAGGAGCAGCCATCTAAGTAGTATTTAGTCAAATACTGTTTTAATGACCAATACTGGCATATTTGTACGAGACTCTCTAAGCGACAGGAATCCGAATGAACGAGTACAATATAAAATAGAGTTAAATATGATGATTCACTGTTAAATCAAATTTAATAATAATAATCAAGATTAGAACATTAATATATCCTTAGAAACTTTTATAATTGGAGTCAGATAAAATAAACGAGGATCTTAAAATGAATAATATAGAAATATTATAGTGATTTAATTGGAATGAAATAACTTAAACTGAACACGCATGATAAGACAGAACACGCAGGAGACCTTCAGCCACGCCATTGGATTCCGTCCTTGGGCCAGTTGGGTGGCTTCCCTATTCCTCCTTTACCTTATCCCCATTCCCACTTACAATGTCATAGTAACAGTACTGACCAGAGTAACAGGAGGACACACATTCTTCTTCATCAACTGGACATTTTTGTTCACATAATATTGTAAAGTTTTACCTTTTTAAAATTGCATTATATTGTTTTGCACTTACTTGGCAGTTGTATTAGTGAAGCACATTACATTTCTAAGAGATCTAGTGTTTGAAGGGAATTGTAGTTAGACCCATGCCTCCATCTGTGTGAGTATGTCCCCTCACTGAACTTAAAAATTACTGATCTGGTTCAATTATTAGGCAAGGACGATGATCAGATCTTGGTCTTCCAATGATCATCTGAAACCAGACCTAGATCTTCATGCTGAAATTTGGTTTCACTTTCTTGAACATTGCAAGATTAGAGTGAGGGTCTGCAGTCATCTTACTGTTCTTGTTTGTAACTGCACTTACATGGATGCATTATTGAGAATGAGTTATGGAAAAAAAAATGTTTTATTGAGACTGATCATCTTATCCCAGTCATTAACATGTTAAAAACCAACTGGCAGCATTAAAACCAAACAACAACAGCCAGCACATAAAAGGAACCAATATTTCACCAAAGGCAATCAGATAAAAAACTGGTAGCTTATGGGAATCATACAATTTTTGTTGCTGTTAAAAGAGAATAAGAACAGCCATACTAACTTCACATCACATATCAAAGTGGAAAAACCTTATTTTCACATTGAAAGAGGGAACAAATTTCAAAACTTTTAATGTAAACATAATATTTTGTAGCAATTAAAACAAACTGAGAACAGCTACACAAATGCTCTCTGTCTCTCCTCCATTTCCGCTTCTTCCATTCAAGGTATTTTGCCCTTCCTTTAGGATCTGCATCTCGGCGAACGTGATAGAGCCGTTGTTTTTCTGCTGCACTTAATGGCATACTACTATCATCTGTAAAAGTGTATTATAGTGCAAATATAAAAATAAAACACAACAATGTTAAAACTATTTAAATAGTTAATACTTTAATTACCAGATGCATGTACCAACAATACTAATACTAACAATACTAACTAAAAATGTAACTGATGCTCATATGCCACCCACACAGGAATTAGCTCAATAATACACCCAGGATGACCTTTAAAAATATTTGAATTTTACACAGATAAACTGTAAAAACTGTGTGGCTAAGGTGAGGTTACCTAAACCTAACCTATTATCCACGTCAAAACCCGTTACTCTGGAAAAGTAACAGAGCTGACAGTAACAGGTTTGATGATTTAAAGACAATTTGCTAATTGCTAGCTAATAGATCAAGTTCACAAAAGCACATGATGTACACTTTGAAAGGATATTACTTGTAGATATTGATTATATTAAATTAAATAAATAATTGTTTAAATTTATACTATAAAATAATAACATTTTTGACAATGCATGATGCCCCCCAACGTCTCCACCTAGCACGCAGCCTTCGAAACGAGACACAGTTACTGTTTCAGAGCGCTGCAAACACAGCACGCCGAGGACATCTGCTGGTCACAGGCTTGTTAATGCAGTAGGAAGACTCGAGTCAAAAGCAGCTACAACGACACAGTGCATTGAAAATGTACTGCCTTGTAAATAAACAGGAATAAACAGATCTGAATCTTTGCAGAGTATGTAAACCTACAAATATACAAGGCTTTTTTATGATTGCTGTTTTAAAATTATTTTAAATACCAAACAATATTTTTTTGTTTTTTATATTCTAAAATAGCGCTTTGTTTTGAATAAACATTTTATAAATATTTATGCTTTGATATATATATACATACACAAATCTGTTCTGTTATATCTGTTATATTCCTTACTCTGGAAATGTACAGTTCTTGAAGGCAGGGCAGATTTTGTAGCTGAACCAAACCTGACAGTTATGGAAGTGCAGTGTGCAGGCTTGATGACTGCTGAGTAGAGCTGTGTCAGCAGAGGCTGTAGCAGGTTGAACTTCCTCAGCTTATGAAGGAAGTACAACCTCTGCTGAGCCTTTTTCACAATGGAGTCAATGTGGGTCTCCCACTTCAGGTCCTGTGAGATGGTTGAGCCCAGGAACCTGAATGACTCCACTGCTGCCACTTTGCTGTTCAGAATGGTGAGCGGGGTCGATGCTGGTGTGTTCCTCCTAAAGTCCACTATCCTCTCCACTGTTTTGAGCGTGTTCATCTCCAGGTTGTTTTGACTGCACCAGACAGCCAGCTGTTCAATCTCCCTTCTGTTTGCAGACTCATCGTCATCCTGGATGAGGCTGAAGACAGTAGTGTCATCTGCCAACTTCAGGAGCTTGACAAGAGGGGTCCCTTGGCGGTGCAGTTATTTCTGTACAGGGAGAAGAGTAGTGGGGAGAGCACACATCCCTGTAATAAATAGATGTTATAAGGCCAGCTCTTTTCAGTTTGGTCATAACAGTGGAAAAGGTGAGTGGACATGATTAATTTTATGTTCATGATGTCCACCTATGTTACTTGAGCTGTCGCTTTGTTTGCATTTAATTTGTAAATAAAAAAATAACTGTTCCTCTGAGGATCAATTTGAGATATTTCAAATTGCTTAAAGTGATAATTCACCCCAAAATTAAAATCCTATGATTCACTCACCATTCGTGATGTGAATGACTTTCTTTCTTCTGCAGAACATAAATGAAGATTTTTTTAAATAATATTTCAGCTCTGTATGTCCCCACAATGCAAGGGAATGGATGATACATTTTGAATCTCCAAAGTCCACATAAAGGGAGAATAAAAGTAATCTATATGACTCCATTGATTAAATCCATGTGTTCAGAAGCAATATGATAGGTGTTGGTGAGAAACAGATCAAGGTTTAAGTAATTTTTTTTTTTTTATCATAAATGTCCTTCACTGCCCAGTAGGGAGTGATGTGCATTAAAACTGTAAATCACCAAAAAACAGAAGAAGAAGAATGGGAAAGTGAACCTGAAGTGGAGATTGACTGAGCAGGGAGGATAATTTATAGTAAAAAAGGATATGGATTAAACCAATGCAGACGTCTGGAGGACTTTTATGTTGCCCTTAAATGGATTTTTGGAGCTTCAAAATTTTGGCACTCATTCACTTGCGTTGTGAGGACATACATTGCTGATATATATATATATATTTTAAATTCATTTATGTTCAGTAGATGAAAGAAAGTCATACAAATCTGGGATGGGAAATGCAGCCCAGGATAGTACATATTCTTATAATGTTTTACTAATGTTTAACATTTTGCCTATTCCTTTATTCTATGCAGTTCTGCCGCTGTCAATGCCAGCATCCGATGCAGTCTCCTGCCCTCATATACCAACAGCTGCTGTGCCCTCTCAACACTTATTCAGAATAAGTTGTCATGCAAATGTTGACAGTGCTTCTTATATGTCAAAATAAATGTTTAAGATGGTCACAATTTTAAAACATCTAAACAGATTGCCTTCTTGTAAATAAATATTAAATAATTATTTTAATAACCGTAATTCTTCTATAAGGCATTTTTATGATTTGTTTAAATGACTGCTTTATCGTATAATTTTTTGTGAATGCTTTGTGTGTTTTGAAATGGTATTATTGCGGAGTATAAATAGGAACTGTGTTTTTCCTGAACCGTCTGTGAGTAGTGACAATGTTTAAACTGTTTTCATGCTGTGATGCTAAATGGATAAATTCCACAGTGGAAGACCATAACTATTACATGAGACATGTACAGTTTAATTGTATTCTGATTTTCCTCTTTTCTGCATTTTTTCCTGCCAGCAAATCACTTTCTTTTGAGTGTCTTTGCAGAATGTGCTTGTCTTCCCTTAAGAGGAAATGGTGATTTGGAAAACTGTGTGAACATTAATTCAGTATCAATTCAGTATCAATTAAGACCATTTAACTTTTGTGTATAATGTTTATAATTTATATCCAAATATGTTTATTTGTATTGCATATAGTTCTTTTTGTGTGGTACAATTTATTGTGTGACTGTGCGTTGATTGTAAACCTGCGTCTGCGGTCGGGAGGAGCCGAGTCAGATAATGCTCTTGTGTGCAGTGATCACTTCGTCAAAGGTAAGTTAATACAACTTATGTGACTATGTTTATGTATCCTTAGCTGTTTCCATACTTTGTAAAGTTAAAGTAATTGTTTTTTCTTTTCTTTGTTTGAGTTTGTACCCCTGTAACTGAACAAAAATACGGAACGTTAGCAAAGCTAGCTACAAAGTCTTTGCAGGTTGCAGCCTTATTGCTACTGTGTTGTTCTCTTTAGGCTGCCCTGGTGCTTTAAATTTTGTTGAGTCTGTAGACTGGGCTCTTACAGTTAACGTCGGGTATCAGAAACGGAAGCACATGTCAGAAGCATCGCATATACGAAGGGAGAGTATGATGTCCAGAAACGATCAACATAGACACGCAGAAGGTGCAGAGGCCTTGCTGGATCTCCATGAGTCAGCTGAGAGCCCAGAGCCAGAAAATAAAAACAAATTGACAATTGTTATGAAATGAAAAACTTTGGATGTTAATAATAACTGATATATAAAATGTTGTTATACTAACAGAATAATAGCATAACAGAACATTGTGTTTTTAGGGAATTTTGTGTATAACCTAGGGGCTAAATTCAATCAACATGTACTATAGAGTCTGCCAAAGTTTCCTACATAGACATAAATACCAAATTAGCTGTAATCAGTTAGGTTAGATGAAGGACAGTTGATCTAGCTTTTCACAATTCCAAATCAGAGAAGACACAAGAAAATACGCCACAGTAGCTTTGTTTGAATTTAGCCCTAGGTCTTAAAAGTTTGAACTTGAATTACTTTTACAATGTGTACACTGTTTTAGTTTTTGTAAATAAGAAACTACTAATACCTTTTGTTACATCATTTAATTTTCTAATTTTTATTTAAGCTTCTCAATAAACATCTGATTCCTAAAAAAAAATATACATTCATGTTAGTCAGTGTTTTTCTTTTGCAAAATATGACAAAATCAATTGCCTAAGCTGATGTCAGCTAGTGTCCTTTAACTTGCTGTCCCAACACTTCTGGAAGGATACCATTACTGAAAAAAGTCATCACAAATGTCAGAGGACGAGGGTGTCGGTTGCTATCATGCCTCTGTCTATCCTATTAGGATCTTCTCATTTATTTAAAGTAATAGTCTGATGCGGTGTTGAATACAAATTGTCACTATATGCGGATGACCTGTTACTGTCTGTAACCGATCCTATTGCTTCTATGCCTGCTATTTGGGTGTTCTGCAGACCTTCAGTTCCGTTTCAGTTTATAAAATAAAATTTGGAGAAAACGGACTGTTTTCCTGTCAATACTGCAGCATTTTATCTCCAACAGTAAGATCTACCTTTTCAGTTTAGTCAGTCAGGGTTTAAATACCTAGGTATTAACGTGACACGTTCTTTGTCTGGTCTTGCATTGGCTAATTTCACTCCCCTTATCTCAAGGGTTAAATCCAATATTCAAAGTTGGGGTTCTTATTCTTAAAAAGAAAGAACGCTCCGGTGAGCTCAGCAACACCAAAAGACCCGGAAGACCACGGAAAACAACTGTGGTGGATGACCAAAGAATACTTTCCCTGGTGAAGAAAACACCCTACACAACAGTTGGCCAGATCAAGAACACTCTCCAGGAGGTAGGTGTATGTGTGTCAAAGTCAACAATCAAGAGAAGACTTCACCAGAGTGAATACAGCGGGTTCACCACAAGATGTAAACCATTGGTGAGCCTCAAAAACAGGAAGGCCAGATTAGAGTTTGCTAAACAACATCTAAAAAAGCCTTCACAGTTCTGGAACAACATCCTATGGACAGATGAGACAAAGATCAACTTGTACCAGAGTGATGGGAAGAGAAGAGAAGGAAAGGAACTGCTCATGATCCAAAGCATACCACCTCATCAGTGAAGCATGGTGTTGGTAGTGTCATGGTGTGGGCATGTATGGCTGCCAATGGAACTGGTTCTCTTGTATTTATTGATGATGTGACTGCAGACAAAAGCAGCAGGATAAATTCTGAAGTGTTTCGGGCAATATTATCTGCTCATATTCAGCCAAATGCTTCAGAACTCATTGAACGGCGCTTCACATTGCAGATGGACAATGACCCGAAGCATACTGCGAAAGCAACCAGAGAGTTTTTTTAAGGGAAAGAAGTGGAATGTTATGCAATGGCCAAGTCAATCACCTGACCTGAATCCGATTGAGCATGCATTTCACTTGCTGAAGACAAAACTGAAGGGAAAATGCCCCAAGAACAAGCAGGAACTGAAGACAGTTGCAGTAGAGGCCTGGCAGAGCATCACCAGGGATGAAACCCAGCGTCTGGTGATGTCTATGCGTTCCAGACTTCAGGCTGTATTTGACTGCAAAGGATTTGCAACCAAGTATTAAAAAGTGAAGGTTTGATTTATGATTGTTAATCTGTCCCATTACTTTTGGTACCTTAAAAAGTGGGAGGCACATATACAAACTGTTATAATTCCTACACCATTCACCTCATTTGGATGTAAATACCCACAAATTAAAGCTGAAAGTCTGCAGTTAAAGCACATCTTGTTTGTTTCATTTCAACTCCATTGTGGTGGTGTATAGAGCCAAAAAGATTAGAATAGTGTCGATGTATCAATATTTATGGACCTGACTGTATATCTGGCACAATGTTTGACAGATTTTACACATGTTTTTCTGTCCCTGTGATGTCCTAAATGCTGCATTTTATTTCAAAAGTAACATAAAAAAATAGTTCAGTTAAAGTTACTTTTCCCACACACCCTGAATTTAAAGAGGGAAGCCCCCAAATGTGTGTTAAGAATTATGAAATGTATTCTACAATGTTTATAGTGACAGTTTAAAATTACCTACAACAATTCCAAGATCATTTTAAATGATTTTTTTTAGTAAGTAATGATTTAGTACATGCTTTTATTAAGAATAAATTAGAATAAATAAATTGTCTGTGTATTGTAGCCGATTAGAATCGGCTACAATACACAGTCAATTCCCCTGAAGCAATGTGGTTAAGACCACAATTGTGATGTCTCATGAATCACCTTGTGCAAATTCAAACCAACAATCTTTCAGTTACCAGCCCAGCCTATATACTGTATTTCCTTGCACCAGACCATTAATTCCAATTAACTATATACTGTATGTATACACTTCATGTTCTTCATGTCTACTCTCTGCACAAGCTTAGTGGTGACCAAGTTGACCATGAACTTCTTGACAAGGTAGGCAGGGCATATTATTTAGTAGAGGTGTCCGGAGGAGTGCCCTTGCATGCTAACTATACCTGTACACTTGTGGCGAAATGTTTGGAATAATGTACAGATTTTGCTGTTTCGGAAGGAAATTGGTACTTTATTTCACCAAAGTGGCATTCAACTGATCAGAAAGTATAGTCAGGACATTACTGATGTAAAAAACAGCACCATCACTATTTGAAAAAAGTCATTTTCGATTATCTAGACAGGCCCCATTACCAGCAGACATCATGCTATATTACTAATTTGGTACTAGAAAATCACTTGCCATTATATCAAACACAGCTGAAAGCTAATTGGTTCATTAAATGAAGCTAAACATTGTCTCTCTTTTTTTTTTTTTTTTGAGTTGCCTCAGTATGCAATAGACTGGCATGTCTTTATATATATATATAAAACGTTTGTACTGCTATTAAATAAAAAAAAATGTAAACCAATTAAAAGAGCCCCTTTATTTATTTTATACACAGTGATGGTTTTGCTATAGATTTACTGGCCCATTTTACCAGAACTATTTACCATAACCAAAGAGGGGGACTTTTGATATTTAAAAAGCTCTTGGACGTAAATAGCCGGTTTTTGTTACATATATTCAACATAAAATGACAGACGATACCTGAACAAACAAACAAAAGAGCAGAAAAAACCCTATCTGTCATTATTTGTCTCGAGTCAATGTGTTCGAATTGTAACGTCATACAGTATCTGTCACAAAACATTTTAGAAAGAGGAAGACGTGAATGCATGTGCTGCTTTGCTGAGTTACAGCCTCACCGCCGCCGACAGATGTCGCTGCTTCACATGCCTCACAATATCAGCTCAGTTGTGCTGGGAACTCAATCACTCGTCTTGTTGGTGCGTGATGAGAGCAGTGATCGCAGAGTAAGTTTGTGATCATCTGTGTTTGTGCTGTTGCAGTTTTTTAACAGACCAAAACGGGAGAACCGCCTGCTCATTTGATTTCCACGAACGTGTTTATGACTGCAACGTGGAGCGTTTCCTTACCAAACTGCTGCTTGAGAGAGAGAGAGTCTCAGGTCAATGAGAATAAACAGCGCTGTTTCGGAGAAAAGGATCCACTTGAGTCGTAAATGTTTTGCCGAAATCAGACAGCGAGGGCCACTATAGCTCGGGGCTCAGCGTTGGAGATGGAGATACGCCGCGGAAAGTTCAGACAGAGTGTTTTCATGGAAACCCCGCAGGTAAATATATAAAAGCTCCGGTGAGCGCAGTTTCCTGAGTCTCAGCTGGATTACTTCAGATGTGTTGGATGTAGCCTAATGTACAGTATAGTCTGTTTTAATCTAGTCTACATTTACTGAGTTTTTCTGGAAATTTCATGTCCCAATGATGATTTTTTTTTTTAATTATTAAAACGAACAGATCTCACCCCCCCCAACCCCCCCCCCCCCATTTCCTAAAATGCCTTCATTATTTATTTTTGGTAGGCTACAGATGCTTTTTATGTATGGCTAAAACATTAAAAGCATTTTCGCAGTCACAGACATTGAAAGCCATTTTAAAAATGTATATAAATTGTAACATGTTTAAAACTATGACAGTCTAAGCAAAGAGTGACATAAACATGAACCATTTCAAAATAATTGTCTAAAAAAAAAAAAAAAAAATCTATCCAAAAAGTTTTAATTAGTCATTGTATAGAAGTCCAAAGTGCTTAAAGTGCCCAAAGAAACATCCTAGTATATATATTTTAGGATCTTGTCTTAAGTCATTTCACATTTTACAATTGTAAAGATAATATGGTGATATAAATAGGAACATGCCAAGCCCAATAGACTGTGGGTGTAGACTAGAGTGCCTTTTTTGCTGTAGTTTATGGTTTTATAACGGTACGTTGATCAATTTCCCAAACAGAATGTATCATCGAGATACTACACATGATAACTTCACATTAAAAAGGAAAAGGACTCCATCTGTATATGATTATCCCACAGAAAGTGGGCTGAGTTAAACGAGATCTCTGCCTAACCCCTTATTATATTTATACGTAGCCTGCTGTGGTGAGATGGAAGCATGGCTGGTTCAGAGTGTGGCTGTTAGATGCTTATAGTGGCAGCACTGCCAGAATTTACTGTTTGATTTGGGAGCTCATGCAGTCTTCATTCTGTTGTGTAGCTTGGTGTCTACAGAGATGCAACATACGCTGAAATTTTAGTTGTGCATGAGGATTTATACTGACGTCCAAAAGCAATCGGTTTTCATCTTTAATTTATGAAGAGTTTGGTTCTGATTCTCAAATCAGAGATCTTGTCTTGTGTCCTCAGTAAAAGTAACCTGGACTTGGGTCACTAAATTTGGATCATTGGTTATTTAGTCCGTTCTTAGGCTGTATTCAGAATGTTTGCAGGTTTGTGCAAGTATTAGAACAGTATTGTCATTGTCAACATTATGAAGTTAAAGTTCCATTTGAATCATTGGGTTATTGTGACTTCATCAAAATTCAGATTGTTCGCTATACCTTCTTTAATCACTAAAAATGAGGTTCTGTTTGATTCTAGATTGTAAATCTCCTTCACTGATTGGATTTAACTACTAGTCCCTATTAGTATCACCAGGCACTTATCTAACCTATACACATCTCTCTTATTCAGTCCCTCATTCAAGATGGATTTCACTCAAGTCATTGTATGTTTTCAGTCCCACCAGGATTTCATGGCACCTTTTCCTGATTTTTGCTGCCCAAAATGACTGCTGTGAGTTTTCTCAATTTTTGCAATGCATTTTGTAGCATGTTTGGGGTTGTTTTGCAGTGAAAACTCTAAAATCATATAATATACCTCTGTAATTGAGTTAATTATATTGTAAATGCAATTCCATGTAATATTTTAGTGCACGATAACCGATTATGCATTTAGCACGAAAAAAAAAGAAAAGAATTACACAAAAAAATAGGCTACCATACATTTAGGTGAAACCTGTTGGTCGTGCAAGACCCTTAATTATTTTTGTTTTTAAATTGTCTGCCTCAGACAATGCAATAAAATGTAGTCTAAGATTAAAATAGACGTGCAATAAATCTGTAAACTAAAACCATCAATGAGGATTCATTAAGCCTGTTGCAATTATCACATTGTCTGATATTCAAATTTTGTATATTGCCATATACAAAAAAGTACATAGTTCATATCTTTGAGCATTTATGTCAAGTGCTTCAAACAGATATGTTACATATATGAAAATGGCCATTTTTGTCATATATTGAAATATACTGTATGTATAAATTACCTTTTTATATCAGTAAAAACATTTATTTTCATCATATAAGTTTTCAGCATAAATTGCCAGTTTCAGATTCGTAGCCTACTGTATTAAGCAGTTCAAATTCTAATCACATTTTACTACACAAATAATGGGTATTTTAAGTGAATGTTAGGGTTTCTGTGTATAAACGCAGGTTTTGTGTCTCATTCGTAGTACTAAGGGTGAAGATTAAACGCTAGCTGTGATGTATGTGGCATGTGTGCAGTCTGCAGTCCTGTGAAAGTTTAGACAAGGATTTTGATAGTGAATGCATAACGTGGAGGAGACGAGGCAGAGACGCTTACACTGTTACTATGGAGATGGTGCAAATGGCAGCTGTGCATTTAGATATGTTGCAACTGCTTCAAGCTTTTCAAGCATTTGTTTTGCCAATGTCAAACATGCGATGGGATTCCCTCCGATTTACTTTTGTGGAAAATGTGCAGAAATTCATTTAAATTGCAAGCTACCGCAAAAAATACAGAGATGGTTGAATTTCAAGAATTCTTGCGATCACATGATCTCAAAATCCTGGAGGGAATATGCTTTGTTGAAAAGCCTTTAAGACCCCCCAGATCCCCAATGAAATCATATAGGCTAACACCCACTAGACTGCATGAGATGAGGTCTACTGTTTAATGTTCACTGTGTTCACTGATTGCAAATCAGTATTTTTAAAAAACAGAATCTCATAGTGAAATTGGAAACGGGTTGGCATTTCTTTCACTAAAACCACTCTGTGTTTACCAAAATTGGAAATACTGCCCCCCAGTGACCAAAGCGGTAAGGGTTTTTGGGCATATGGGCACACGTGAGCTCCATTTTCCGGGATTATTGTCCATGAAGGTAAAATATTCATGACTTCAGCTGAAAAAGAAAGTTTATCAAATTTTGATTAGACAAACTTTTTTTTAATTTGATGATTTTGTACAATAAGACCATGAAGCATGCATTAAGATGGTAAATAGGGTTGATTTTTCATGTTGTATTTAAAGACTGACTTTTGAGTCTGCTGCCAGTAATTTTTGTCAATAGACATATGATTTTGTTTATGCATGTTTTAGTTTTCCCAATTGCTTTTCTGTCTTTGGTTACATTGTGCTAGTTTGGAATTCAGATAAAGATACTGATAAATGCTTCAACTCTCTCTTTATTTTTCTACTGCTTGTCTTGTGCTCTGTCATCCCAGTTGTCATTTAAATTACACTGTCATCCAAACAAATCAAAGATCTGCAATGTGATACTGTGTTTTGCTGAGAAAGATAATTTCAAGACTCATAATATGTCATCAACATTTCACTGTAAATATGATACATGTTATGTCAGACACAGAGTTTGGCTAGTGTGGGTCAGTTTTTTATGTTTTACTGGTACCTGTATTGTAATGTTTTATGTGATCCTTTAAACCACACCGTTTGCCTGCTGAGGGACTCTGCCACATATAGATTTTGCTGATGGAAGTAAAAGTGAAGTAGGCTACACACCCTTCCACCCACACTGCCTGCTCCTTTCTTAACTGTATTCTGCTAAATACTGTAATACTCAGTACTGGATTCTCCCAGATTATTGCTGAATAAAATACCTTTGCCATTAAAAATTTACCCGAGGCAAAGCTGCCCTAAATTTTTCTTGGACATGTATTTTGTACAGCCCTATTTGGACAGCATTTATTTTACATGGAGACGTGAGGTAATTACAGCATTTACAGGGGGTAGTCAGTGATTTTTTTATTTTTTTTTTATTTACGTCCGAATCAAAAAATGTCAGTATTTTTCTCCCACCTCCTGCAAGAAAATTACCAGCCAAATTACTTGCTGTTTTTTGACAAACACCAAGATCGTGTGGTAATTTAATTACTGTACGTATCCACATCTCTGAGTTTATAATCCAAAAGCCATACATTTACTGCACATGGTACCAGCTCTGGTGGTAAAGGACAGTTGTGAAAGTTGGAGGATTGTTTAACAGAAGTTTTTGAAATAATTCACAATAATTAAATTGTCGCCGCTCTAGCACAGTGAGTGAGACCTCTCGAGGAGATGGGAAAGAAAAACGAGAGCCAGATCATATAAACTTTTGAAATGGTCCATTATTATGGCAGCAATGTAATAAAATTGCAATATCACATTTTAATGTAGGCCTAGACACTTTTACTTAATACATTTGTACATAGGGCTTGCATGACATTTATATGGGTCGAGTAGTCCCAGAAAAGTTACTGGGTTAATGTTATTTAAAAGGTTTAATTCCACCTCCACTTTTTAAACACTGACAGATAATTCCAAATTATGTCCGTCAGTTTGATAGATCAAACATAAGAAAACAATTTTTACCATAGCTCCTCAAATTTCATTTGAACTATCTGTACATGCGTACCCCCATTGACAGATTTATTTGGCGGTGTTGATAAACATTCTTGTCCCTACAGTCTCATGATTCGTTTAATTGCTCTTCGCAAGAATTTTGCTTGCTCCATATGTGAAATGTACGCCATAAATATTAGCAGTGCTTTGCAGTGCCGTTCCATCATGCTTTAAATATGTTGTTTTTTACTTTAGCGCAATTCTAAACATATTTAAATGCAAATACAAAGGACACAGTTTGCGGATTGATGAATTTTCCATATATGTCATACATTATACTCGTGCAGTCCCTTTCTCCATGTTCAGAATGAGGAAAGCACATGCCAAGCTAAGAAGGAGTTGATATCTTGAATAAATGCTAAAACTTCCCCTTCAGCACATTAGAGAATCCGTCAGGCTCCCAGAGAACAATGGGGAATCTTTTAGCATTGGGACTCAAACAGGAGCACATGCTTTTGGATTGAAAGGAGAGGTTTTCTTGTTCCCTGGCGGAATGCCCTTTTAAGAGGAACCAGAGAGAAGGATAATCATCCACACTCTGATGTCAAAGAAGCCTCGCTCATTGCAGTTAGCATGCCAGGCACTCTTGAACTGTGAGAGCCGGGAAGAGGTGAATTGAAAGTAGCTTGAGTTGTAAACAAAAAGAGAGGGGATGTTTAAGTTTCAGTGGCAACAGCTTTTACAGTTTCGAGGAATACTTTTTTTTTTCTTTGTTTGTTTTGCTTAGAATTGTTTGAATAAAATTCCGGTCCCATTAAGCATATTGGCAAAAAACGTCTAGTACGAGAACAACATCCTGTGATTGTGCAGCTCAGAGACCTTTGATTGTGCAGCACAGAGAACACGGTAGAGACCATGAGGTTACAAAGCAATCCAGTAAATATTTACTAATAGAAAAAAGGTGATGTTTGTCATTTCTGCATCGTTAGCAGCAGCAAATGGAAGTGCGAAAATAATGATGTTTCAAAACAGATTGCTTTAACACACCTTCTGACCTGTCCCCATCTTCCATGGGTCAAAAAAACGGGTTGCTCTGCCCTAAACCAGCACCAAGTATTTTTCATATCCATTACTTCCATATACTTTTCATAATATACTTCATAAAAGAGTTCTAAGCCATGAACCAAACCAGCCAGCTACAAGGTTAACCACAACATGAAAAGCATTGTTTTGAAGCAAAAATGTATTTGGAAATTTGAAAAAAGACAAAGGTACCAGAATGTGTGTACTTACCATCTTCCACCAGGACACAAACTACAATCCCATGAAGTATTGCGAATTACATAATCAAATGTAAATTGATGGAAATTATAAAAGTATTGATTTTAGGCTAAGTATAGTATATAGTATAGTTTACATTTATTGCTTTTGAGGGTAAAGGGAGATCAGTTCTATTCATAATGCATCATGGGAGTTTCCGGTCGCTTCTGGGCTTGTTTGACAGGATTTGTTGACTGCAGTTCATTGATTAGTGGATCTTTCTCTGCTGGACAACAGGTAGTGTAGTTGTTCACCAGAAACTCCGCTATTAAACATGATTTTTATACACTGAAGGTGAAATAATGTGGACTGATGGCTTTAACAGAAGCATTTAAAACCTCTGAGCTCACAAATGATGTGTCTTTTAAAGGTTTGTAAGTTCGCTGTAAAAATCAATGAATCAATTTAATGGGATTTTAACTTCCAGGACATGACTGTTGCACTCTATTGGTTGAGCAAGAAGTTAACATGTCCATCGCCATACAAAAAGCTATTTTTTGAAAGTGCCAGAAAGCTGGTGTTGGCACTCTTTGGAATATGAACCTACCAATTGCCTACTTATCTCTGTACATTTAAATGAGATAAAAGAAAGTTGTTTTTTTTTAATATTGGAGAAAATTTACATATGTCACCTTTAATCAGCACAAGATAATCTTTGTTCTGTTTGCTTTACTACGAACAGCTGTGATTGGAATATTCTGTAGTTTTTGGTTATAAATGTAATTTCCACAATAGTTTCCAATCAAGTTGATCAAGCATAGTTTTAACCCTCCACATAACTCAACTAGACATTTAATGACCATGGATAATGGAAATGTGTACAACTTTTTGGTTACATTGACTTTGCTGATAATAACCTTCAGTATTGGCATGTATTCTTCTTTAAAAAAATTAATAGAGGCTCAGTCCACTCTACTCTTATCTTATTTTGTTCGTGCAGAGTTGGCATTGACATTCTTCATTCAATTGTTTATGTCACGTGATGCTTTCCCTGTTAGGGTGAAGAAGACAGGTTACCAGTGTGTTCTGGCTTACATCATGACCACAATAATCAAGTTTGTATGTTTTTTGTTTCTTTAAGTTGAGGAAGAGGATGAAACTTTTACAAAGGTCATGATGCAAGTTGGATGTATGTTTTTTTTCCACTCAGTGGGGTGTTATTTTAATGCATGTGCAAATCAGTTTAATTGTATTTCATTTGTATTGCACAATACATAGACTTTTCACAATAAATTTTTTTCCAGAGCAGCTTAACAATGAATAGTGCCTTACAAACCCCCAGTAAGCAAGCCAATGCAACAGAGGTAAGGAAGATTTTCCTGAGACGTTTATGTAGATGTGGAAGGATCCTCCTCAGCCTAGTAAATATTTAAACACGTTTATACAAGACATACATACACAAATATTAATTTGACCAGATGTATAGCTATTTATGATAGAATTGACTATTTAATTTGTTGTTATATTATAAATATAATAATGCGAATTACATTGATAAAAAAGGAGTACATGCAATAGGAGGGATATCAATAGGAGGCTCAATAAATATTGAATATAGGTGACATCTGACGATATTGGATGTGGTTAACAGGTAGCACTTTAAAATAACTTGCATTAACTTGTATCATTATATAATACTAAACACATCAATAATAGATGTATGTATAAAATTATATGGGTTTCATGTAAATATATCAATGTACTCTGACGAATCACTTAAGCTTTATATATGTAATAGTGTTTGTTTATGTTAACCATTTATTGTAAAGTTATAATAATGTTACCTCTTCTTAGCAGGATATGTTTTTTTATGGTTTGATTCTATTCTGTCTTCCTTTCTTAAATATGAGAATCCAGACTGATCTCACTTGGAATTTGGTGATATTAGTTTGAAAGTTCTTCAGCTGAAATTGGTCTGCGCTTACCAAAATTTGAACTACTGCTCCCGGTGGCTGAAGCTAGAAGTGTTGTTAAACGTATGGGCACGTGTGAGCTTCAAATTTCTGTGAATTGTCCACAGAGTAGCTCCAAAAGTGGGGTGTAATGTGAGTTGTTTTTAGTTGTAAATGATGTACAGTTATAGTCAACAGGAATGCATATTTTATTAAATCTAACCCTAAACCTAACTGTAAGTAGGGGTGTAAATCGTAAGTTTCATCATGATGCAATCTTATATCAGTTCTCTTCACCAGTGATTCGATGTTTGCTGATATCTCATAGGCTATGTTCAGACTGCTGGCAAATCTGATTTTTTTTCCAAATCAGATCTTTTCAGGCAGACTGTCCGCACTATTAATTGCAAGTGATCAAATCAGATTTGTGTGTTCAGACACAACCAACCTATCTGCATGGGTTGCTTTGGGAAGGATGTTGGCGTACCCACGTGATGATGCTTTCAAAACTGTGGGAAAAATGGAGGTGCATCATCTCGCTTTCCAAATAAGCACCCTGTCCAGAACTCTTCCGTCGCATGAGAAAAATTCAGCAACGGAGGAGACTGGTAAATATTGTGATGTTCTGTGCTGTAGTCACCGATTTAAGATATCATCGTTGTGTGTCACGTTAAGAGTGACACAAAATACCATTTGAAATCACCTCCCGATGTGGTTGGAATCAGATTCGGAAAAATCTGATATCATGTGTTTTTTTTTTGTGTCCAGACTATCAAAATCTCATCTGGATACAATCTGGTTATGCAAAAAAATCTAATTTTTAGTGACAGTCTGAACAAGGCCTTAGTCTGTCGTGATGTGATTTTGATTCGGTTTGATTCATTGTGTGCCTATTTTACACAATCAATTACATTTATTATCTTACAAATGAAACCAAAATATTATTTGAATATTTATTGTTGCAACTTTTTTTTTTACCGATAAATAAAGTAATCATTTGATGACAGCCCATTGCCTTGTGGAATGAGGTGAACACTACAGTGGAAATTTGTCATCTCTACAACAGTCAATCAAAAGTCTTTCAATCCAAAATACTTACACACCCACAACAGGAGGGCCATGTATGTTTGGCTACATCTTTCACGCTTGTATTGAAAAATGTAATTTACTGTGTAAAAAAAAAAAAAATACTGTTTACTGTGATAATAATTGTTAGTAAGGGTGTTGATGTTTAGATGTGAAGAGTAATTGATGCTGGTACAGGGCAGGTGTTTTCTCTTTTTCATTTGTCTGCACTGTTCAAAATGACCATGTTTACATACACTTAAGAAAACAGTTTATTCCAGGGTTTTAGCAGAAAGTGGCGTTCTGAAACGTCATGCGAACAAGAACGCTGATTTCCTCACGCTGATTAAGGGATTAAGAGAAAGCGGTTAAACACCTAGGATTCTCCTGGAAATCACGGCTTAATGTGGTAATGTAAACACATAAGCACTGTTCTGATGGGTGTCAAGTCAAGTGGTTTTTATTGATGTTCAACCATATACAGTTAGTACAGTACAGAGTGAAACGAGACAACATTCCTCCAGGACCATGGTGCTACATAAAACAACATAGGACAAACACAGAACCACATGAGACTACACTGACTAAATAACACACCTATATAAAGTGCACATGCAAAAGTACGTGACAGTACAATAAATTACTAAAAATTAACTAAGGACAATAGGCACAGTGAGAGACAAGTGCAGCGCCGACCAGTACACAGTAGTTCAAAAAGATGTCTGTTTCTAAAAATGCCAGATGTAAACATAACATACTATGAGATAGCGTTCTATGCACATAGCAGTTATTGAGGTAGCAGCCATGTATTAAGTGACAATAATTAAAGTGCAACTCAGGACACGTGCGTGCGTGCGTGCGTGTGTGTGTGTGTGTGTGAGACAGTCCAATCTCTGAGTATTGAGGAGTCTGATGGCTTGGGGGAAGAAGCTGTTACACAGTCTGGCCATGAGGGCCCGAATGCTTCGGTACCTCTTGCCAGACGGCAGGAGGGTGAAGAGTTTGTGTGAGGGGTGTGTGGGGTTATCCACATGCTGGTTGCTTTGCGGATGCAGTGTTTTTTGTAAATGTCTTTGATGGAGGGAAGAGAGACCCTGATGATCTTCTCAGCTGTCCTCTATCCTCTGCAGGGCTTTGCGGTCCAAAATGGTGCAAGTCCCAAACCAAGCAGTGATGCAGCTGCTCAGGATGCAATCAATATTCCCTCTATAGAATGTAGTAAGGATGGGGGGTGGGAGATGTGCTTTCCTCAGAATTCAAAGAAAGTAGAGATGCTGCTGGGCTTTCTTGGTAATAGAGCTGGTGTTGAGGGACCAGGTGAGGTTCTCCGCCAGGTGAACACCAAGGAATTTGGTGCTCTTGACGACCTCCACAGAGGAGCCGTCGATGTTCAGCAGAGAGTGGTCACTCTGTGCTGTCCTAAAGTCAACAACCATCTCTTTTGTTTTGTCCACATTCAGAGACAGGTTGTTGACTCTACACCAGCCCGTTAGCCGCTGCACCTCCTCTCTGTATGCTGACTCGTCATTCTTGCTGATGAGACCCACCACGGTCGTGTCATCGGCAAACTTAATGTTGTGGTTTGAGCTGTGCATTGGTGCACAGTCATGAGTCAGCAGAGTGAACAGTAGTGGACTGAGCACACAGCCCAGGGGGGGCCCCAGTGCTCAGTATGGTGGTGGAGATGCTGTTACTGATCCGGACTGACTGAGGTCTCCCAGTCAGGTAGTCCAGGATCCAGTTGCAGAGGGAGGTGTCCAGGCCCAGCAGGTTCAGCTTTCCAATCAGGTGCTGAGGAATGATTGTGTTGAATGCTGAGCTGAAGTCTATGAACAGCATTCGAACATATGAGTCCTTTTTATCTAGGTGGGTGAGGGCCTGATGGAGGGTCAAGGGTGGATGTCGTCGTCTGTTGAATGGTTTGGACGATATTCAAACTGCAGTGTGTCTAGTGAGGGGGGGCAGCTGGTTCTTAATGTGCCTCATGTCTAGCCTCTCGTAGCACTTCATGATGATGGGTGTGAGTGCGACGGGACGGTAGTCGTTGAGGCAGGACACTGAAGACTTCTTTGGCATGGGGGCAATGGTGGTGACCTTGAAGCACGTTGGAACAACGGCGCTGCTCGGAGAGATGTTGAAGATGTCGGTAAGAACATCTGCCAGCTGGTCTGCACATCCTCTGAGCACTCTGCCAGGAATGTTTCCTCACATCAGCCGTGGTAAGACAGAGCACCTGGTCTTTGGGAGGAGGGGTGGTCTTACAATTCACGTAGCGCTTCCTTAGCGTTAGCGCTGGGGGAATGTAAATTCCGGTTATAATAACAGTGGTCTAACAGTCACAAGCTCCACCAGCGACGAGCAATAACTAGAGACTAGCATAGAGTTATTGCACCATTCTGTGTTGATGTAAACACAGAAGCCACCACCGCGAGTCTTACCGCACAGAGCTGCATTTCTGTCAGCACGAAACGAGGCGAGCCCGTCTAGCTGAATGGCGGCGTCCGGAACTCCGTCGCTGAGCCACGTCTCCGTGAAAACGGAAGACGCAGCAGTCTTTAAGCTCACGCTGCGTAGTCTGCTGGACTCGGATGTAGTCCAGTTTATTGTCCAGGGAGCAAACATTTGAGAGCAGTATAGACTGGAGAACCTGCCGGCTAGGGTTTGTTTTTAGCCTAGAATGGACCCCCGCCCTCTTGCCGTGCTTTCGCTTCCTCGCACACCGCTTACGACGTCCCCTCCCCCGGTCACCGGCATCAAGCGATGCTGAGGACTGGAGGCCTGGTCTCCGCAGCAAGCCGAGTTCGCTTAGCAACTCCTGCAGATCATCATGCAGCTTGGTTGTTGCATGAATCGTATATTTTAACAGTGTCTGGCAATGGTAGACACAAACACTGATTGCTCCGATATCCATGTGCCGTAAAAGTTGGGCTAAGTGACAAAAATAGCACCATTTTGGATCCGGAGTGGCCGCTGCGTGCTACCGCGCCACCATCTTGGATCATCAATCATGTAATGTGGGTGTTTGAAGATTGAGCATGTGTGGAACAGACTGGGACAACAGACATCATAGGATGAAGCCCAACAACATGTCAACACAGTGGAAAGAATTATTCTGGGTGTCCAGTGGGAAAATCACATATACTATAAACTATACCCATTTATGCACAATGTAAAATATTGACTGTCCCTCATGTTCATGTATATGCGCTGTATGTTAAGGGAATCTTGGAGTTTTACATAAAAGTGGAAACCCCACTATTGCAGTGAAATTCTGCTGCAGGTCACAATGGAGAGTTAAGGAAACGAGCACAGCGATAACTCTGGAATATCTGGAAATAAAGCGAAGGAATGGAGAATAAAATAACTAAGTCTTCTTACCATCTCATGTTTGTTATTTACACAAGTGGCATGGGAAAATTACTTTGCTGTGGAGAAAGCCACTTACTGACCAAGCCGCATGAATATGGGAGTAAAGTGTACACCGCTTATACAGTGCATTAAACAAGAACGCACTTTTCTCACAATAAGCCGCTTTCTGGTGTCCATGTAACCTTAGTCAATGTCATAGCTGTCTAGCATTTTGACATGGTTGAATTGCTCCATAGCACTTTAAAATAGAAAATTGTCACATAGAATTAATGTGTCACGTGTGCCACTATATTGAGGAAAGCCTGATTTAATTGTTCATGTGAGCCTCTCTGCACTATCCTGTCACCGGAGCATGCATTTCACGGGAAGCCAGGTTGACGGGCACGCACGGGTAGAGCAGAGCCCAACTTAAGGCTTCAATCACATTGTGCACATCCGTGTCCCACATGACAAACATATTTAGCACTCACAAAATGAGATTAATACCTTAAGGTTGCTGCATCACATGATGGAAATGTGTACGGACGTGGCCGTCATGAGAATGTCAAAATAAAGGTGCATCATAAAAAAATACATGTCAGTTTCTGCATTGAATCATTGACATTGCATTGTTGGTTACTTTATCAATGCATATATCCAGATCGTTGGATCATTACACCCCTAACTGTAAGTGGAGTAAAAATGTAGTCTTAAAGGGAAAATGCAACCTCCAAATTGCACACACAAACTGATTATGTGAACACTATTACTTCCTAGTTTCCATGGAGCTATAAGTGGTGTCTCTGTGGCTGCTCGTGCAATAGGCTAATCAGTTTTAAGATGCCGCTTGTTAGAATGTAGTTGATTTCAACATGTTGATTTCCCATGATATAGAGATGAGGAAAGATAGGGAATGTCTGCTGACTAACAATGAAATCACTGCCATACTGTGAACGACTGTGTACATACTCTCCTTCATCAATAGAAGCTACATGCAACTACAGTAAAAAAAACAAAGCAACAACATTTCTCAAGGGAATAATTCTGATTGAGATCCTGGATTTAATTTTTTTTAGATTTTATTTTAAATGGTTGAGTTAGCTTTACTTTGCTTAAAGGCATGCTTTCATTTCTAAATGACACTGGCATTCCAGAATCCTTAACCTTGCTCTTTTGAGCAGTCTGAGTGTTTGTCTTTTAGCTTAGAGGAACATCTTCCAGACAGAGGGAGATGAGACACAGTAGAGGCCCTGAATTTTGTTAACGTCATTAACTGTTCCTCAATCAACTGCACAGAGTTCAGCTTGAGGGGATTTATTCATGCGTACCTGTGCCTGTCTGGAAAAAGGAAGTGAGTCACACACCATGTGTATGTTACACAATGACACACCCCCACACAATTCTGCTCTGAAGAGATCACCGTTATAACAACAATTTATTTATAAAGCACAATTAAAAACAACAGACCGTTGACGGCACCAGCCCATTCAACGATTTAAAAACAAACAGTAGCAGCTTAAAATCTATTCTTTAAAGGACAGGCAGCCAATGAAGAGATATTAAAATGGGGGAGATATGATCGCGCTTACCTGGGTACCTGTCAACAGCTTATTGGCAGCATTTTGGACATTCTGCAGGCAAGACAATGATGACGATTGACTGACTCCGATGTAGAGATAATTACAGTAATCCAATCTTGAGGAGATAAATGCATTGGCAAAAGAAAGGAAGGGCTTAACTTTTGCCAACAATCTTTAAAAACAAATTAAAAAGAAAAAAACTAGATTTGACAACAGAACTGATCTTTCAAAGTTGTCAAATACTACACCTATATTCATTACCACTGGTTTACAAAAGGGGGCCAAACCTCCTAATTTTAGGTGTCATGGAAATCAGTGCCCACAAACCAAATAATTTCTCTAGTACATAAATTTAAATTAAAAACATTCACAGACATCCAAGATTTAATATCATCTAGGCAATTAAGAAGGGATTCTAGCATACTCCTGTTATTCTTTCTTAGTGGCAGATAAATTTGCTTGTCATCCACTTAACAATGGCACGATATGCTATGCTTTCGAAAAATGGACCCTATGGGCAGCATGTAAATTGACAACAACCATTGTAATTACTCTGGTCGTATAGTAGTTGCTTCAGTTTGTTTTGTAAGAGTTAAAGACAAAGTTCACTAAAAAGGAAAATTCTAAATCATTTACTCACATGTTCTTTCTTGTAAAGAACATAAAAGTAGATTTTATGCAGAATATTAGGGATTGAGAGTTTTAGTCACTTTCTTCTCTTGTGTTTCACGGAAGCAAGAAACTCATACAAGTTTGGAATGGCTTGAAGGTGAGTCAGTTATGTCAGATTATTAATTTTTTGTTAAATTTTATTTTGTTAAATTATTAATTTTTTAACTCAAAAGCTGATTGCTAACCATAAACAATGTTCTTTGTAACTTTTTTTAGTGTATTGGTAAAAAAAAATGCTCATTCTGAACGTTAACACAGAATGTTAGATTGTCATGCACATACAGCAAGCGTGTCTTTTGAATCTAGGAAATGATTAGCGCAAACAGTGAAATTGTAAACTGTTTGTTTTACCCAGTAGACTTGATGGAATATGCACTTTCACCCCATTCACCCAACTTTCTATTCATCCATGAGATTTAGTCACACTACGTGCTAACAGCATAGCATTGTTAACATACAGCTGACATAGTTGTGCTCTAAAAGAGATGACGACCACAGCTATCTCACACAGACACTGTACGTCATTGCTGGATATGGTCCAAATCATTACATACATGGATACGTAATAGTGTTTACAATCACAGTTCTTGGCAAGCTCAGTCTTGCTGAAATCAGTGGCGCCTGCAGCTGTACTGCCAAAATTCTTGGATCTTAACAAACCAACAAAAGACATGGGTTGTGTCTCCATCTTCTGACTGGCATCGCCAGCAGGAGAGTGTGTCTTTAAGACCAAGCCTATACAATCTAGTTGAGTAGAATTTATGTAAAATCTTGAATTGCATAAGGCACACCCTTTACTTGACGTTTTTTTAGAATCCTAGCCAAAACTCCCTCCTCCAATACCAAGTTTAAATCTTTCTCCCAAAATCTCTTGATAGAAGTTAAAGCTCCATCCCCCAGACTCTGAATTAACAGTGAGTAATACACTGATTCCTCATGACCTTTTCCAAAAGCAGTACTCACCACTCTCAGAGTGTCTGCCGCTTTATGGGTGGTGTATGCTACTCCAAAAATAGTACAAACTAGGTGGCGCAGCTGTAAATACCTAAAAAACAGATCTGGGAATCCCAAAATGTTGAACCAAATTTTCAAAGGTTCTCAACACATCACTCTCATATACTGTAAGTGTAGCAACCCTCCTCACAATCCACTCTGACCAGCAGAAAGGGGGACTTAAAACATAATTTGGGTTCAACCATATGCTCGAGGCAACATTTAAATAAATGTCAGAATTAAACACTCTGGACACTTTTTTGGCAAAAATAACATGAAAATATTTTGCCTATGGCGAAATAGGGGCAAGAACTTCCTGTTACATGATCGGGGAGGGGCTCTCTCAGGTGGAAGCGACCAATGAGCTAAATGTCTGAGACCGAATGCATAGTAATATAACAAAATCTATATATCTAGGCCAATGTCATTTATTGAAATGTAATCTGGGACGTTTACCATTCCAAATGAAGGACTTTGCTATGCTATCAAATTGCTTGAAATAATAGAGGGGGACATCTATAGGGGGAGACTCTAGCAGGTAGTTGAATTTTGGAATGCAATAACATTAACCTTCCCAATCATATATAAATGTAATGAAGCCCACCTGCCAACATCGCACAAACCTTTTTAATAAGGGGTCAAAATGAACTCTAAATAAATCACACAAATTTGCTGGGAATAAAATACCCAAATACTTATTGCCATGTTTGGGCCACTGAAAGGCACCTGACTGAAAAACAGTTACAGGGAAATTGGACTGTAACTTTTACACTCGCTTGGATCTTTGTCCTTTTTAAGAATCAGACTGATCCGGACTTACGCCATAGCTGGTGACAGCTTTCCATTCCCTGTATATATGATTCTGAAACTTCTAGCAAAGTGGAGCCAATTCTGTTGCATAAAAACTCAGCGACAAAGCCATCTGGCCTGTAGGCAAGGCCTTTATTACCTTGCCATGCTCCTCCATGTTTATGATAATTGCTCATTCGTCAGTTTGGGGAGTTCTAATGGTTCCACAAAATTTCTAATATCTTCATCAATAGACGAAGTTGTAGAACTATAGAGATCAAGATAGAATTCTTTAAAAGCATTATTAATATCAATGGCCGAGGTAAATATTTTTATCACCAGCAGATTTTACTGAAATGAATACCTTTCACCTAACTCTCTGCCTCTGAACTTTTAATATTCCCTTCCAACTCCACAAGTTTTTGTGCTTTTGGATTTTTTGGTGAATGAGGCATACTGTATGATCTGGCCCCTAAGAACTGCTTTAAGTGCCTCCCAAGCCCAAAGATGACTTCAGATAATCAATCTGTTTCACCACATCCCCCACTCTTGTAACCACCTCAGTAAATGTTGTCTCCATGGCAATGATCGATCAACGTATTACAGCAAGATCCTCCAAGTTAACAACAATTTTCGTCAGCATTGATGACGTTTTCAAAAATTCTTGCAGAATTTCCTTCTCTTCTCTGGCCAAATCGAGTCCTGGGCATAAGCCCTGCACGGGGGGCATAAGCTTGAGCACGTTAATGTCTTCAGAACCCGAGGATTTTGAATTCTTTGATAATGTCTTCCTAGAACAGTTAAGGATCAGGGTGTATCGAATCTCACCTGTTTATGACATAAAAAGCATTAAAAAATGCAAAGTGCGCAGTGCTCGCCTTTTAAAGTAGTTAAACTTAAAAAAAGAAAATGCATTGAGACCCCAGTGTTCAGATCCATTTGTTGTACGCTGTTCAGCAACATTTGATCACAATAATGTGTCCTTTGTGAACGGCTCCTTAAGAAGTAATTCAGAATTGAGACCCCTGTGTTCAGTTCCATTCTGTTATTCTCCATCCAACTGCTTTTGAATTCAGGAGCACGTCCTGTGTAAATGGCACACTGATGTCACATTAATAAACGCAACAGCCAATAATGTGCAAACATGCCCACTCTTTCTGCATACACCAAACTGACACCCTTGAACTTCTGTCAGTTAGCTAACAATGCAATCAGTTGGTAAAAATAGCAATAATCCTCATTTTCCCCATCCTGATCTGTGGGCCTTTAATGCTGTCAGTCCCCCTAAGCCAGTATTTGTTTTTTTATTCCCCAATGACAAGATTAAAATGGCGATGTTATAGAATATTTTTTTTACATTTTATTTAAAAACAAAAAATTAACTGAAAAAGTTTATCTGTAGCTAGCTGCACGTTGTCATATAAACACTGAACAAAACTGATTCAATGAGTTCATTCACTCAAGGATTCATCAGACTGTGTAATTTATCACATCGCAATGTGTTCAAGTAGATGAATGGATGTCAAAGATCCACCGGTAGCAGCACATTTTCCACAGCATTGTTTACGTCTTTTGCCCTTCAATCAGGATTTAATGACATAAATACACAACAGGGCAAACTGTACAGTACACATCACACCGTATTTTAACAATAACACGTCTAAAATGGATCATATGATAGTGTTCGGCATAGTTCAGCTCTGTTAGTGTAAAATAATATTTATTTGTTACCATGTAAAATATAATTCTGATAAATGTGCAGGCCCCCTGATGGTCGGAGGCCCTGGGCAAATTCACAGTTGGACTGTGCGTTAATCCGTCCCTGCATGATAGTGAGAGTTCAACATTAGTTTCTTCCATGCCTAATCACCTTAAAGCAGACTCAGCAGGGGGTTGGTTTGTGTGGTCACTTTAAGACTGTCTGGTATTGTTTAACATTTATTAACTAGCTTGGTGCATAGGCGCTGTGTCTGTAGGCCCATGTAACATCTCTGTGAACACAGAAAAGTTGCTTGGGATAAAAGCATCTGCTAAATAAATACATTTTAATATTAAGGTTTTTATTGACAAGTTCCTCAAAAAATGACTGTTGTCTTTCACAGATACACTAATACAATCTCCTTTTCTTACTCAGAATTATTTTGTAAATGTACACGGTTGAAAAGACTGTTATCAGTGATCCACCACTTGTTTTAGGTCAGAGGTTTTTAGCCTTTCAACTCGGCCAACCCAGGGACCCCAGTGTAAAAAAGCTAGATTTTCTCAATAACCATTTATAACTTGCATTGAGAAAACATGATAACATAATATAATGCTTAATGGATCATTAGTTTGTGTTCATTCAAGTAGTCATTAATGTACTTTACAAATCTTCTCTATGGACTCAGTGGTGACTGTATCTCATTTAAAATGTACATACCGGTTGATATTATGCCAGAGTTCAGAGATTTCCCAATAGCTTACTGATTTACACTTTTTTTTCATATTCACTGGCTCCAGAAACCTCCTAATGGTTATCTTAGGGCAACATTGTTAATGTATCCTAATATGTTTATATTATTTGGCAGTGAAAAGGGCCTTTGGTCAAATAAATTAATAAAATAGACACACCCAAAGCTCGTTGTCATGTTCAGAATATTTTTAGCTATGTCATTAACACAGTTCTTGGGAGTATTTTTATAATTTACTCATGGGTGCTCTTTATAGATTTACTTAGAGAATAAGGTGGTGTGAGTTTTTGCTAGTAAGATTGTATCACATTACTGTTGGCCTTTTTCACATTGTTTTCCAATGGAAAGACTACTCATACATTGCAAACACTTGCAAGGCATGGGTTTGTCAATATATTATTCACATGTATATGATCTATGGGAGTCGTTATGATGACAGAGGAAGAGGACTGAATTACATAATGCACATTGCAAAGTCGGAGAATTGAGTGCAAGCTTTTCTCATCCAGTTGACTCATGTTGGCATGAGTCTTTCTCAGTGAGAAATATCTGACTGGATGATAAACCCATGTATATCTCACCAGCTGGTGCTTGATGGTTAAGGACTTAGATACACTTGGATGTTGCCTTAGCGCTCCAGGTATTCACATTGTGAAGTCTAGACATTGCTTTAACCATCATTTTCTGATTTGTCAAACTTTTACAGAATCAAAAGCTTTTCTCACTCATCCAGTGTTTTAGGTCCTTTCTTTTTAGGTAATATGACCTATTATATAATGTTATATAACTTATTGTAAGGGGGTTAAGGGAAAGGAGGAGATGAGAACCGGATTAACAATATAAATAATTTTTAATTAAATAAGAAGACAAACTCTTACAGGGCAGCTGCCCATAATTCGTCACCGGCCACCTTTATCCTTTGCGTGCACCATCAGGCTGATGGTGGTAGCCAGGGCCTGGCTCGATAAACAGTTTTTCTGTTGCCCCAGTTGGGCTAGTATATCATATAGATAACTTGACAGTAGTGACATATTTACATCAGCAGAATTCACTACAACAATATTCAAACCATCACAGAAAAACAAAATGTGTTTGCAAGCCATAACATACACATGATAAATTCAGAATTTAAAGTACAAAACCACTGGCCCAATAGGGCAAGTAATAGTTCTGTCTCAATGCTCTCACACTGGCCACAGGCTATCCTTATTGTTCAGTTCTTAATGGTACAGGACCTGAGCAGATTTCTCTGACCACAAATATGGTAGGTTTTAATCCCAAGGGTGACCCATGAAATGTTGGTATACTTACTGAATAACATTCCCTAGGTTGCTTGGTTGTTTTGAATAACAAGCATAATTTTGATGATAGATAATGAAATAAAACTAATTTTATAAAGCATATAAACGTAGTCTCTTTGCAGAAACAATATCTGTGCTGTCTGCTCTGGGAGCAGTTTACAGTTGAGCATAGAGTGATATTTCCATTTGTGGCATGTGTCTGTCTTTTCTCTCCTGGAAAGCTGCTGTTTCCCTCACTAAACATTAAACACTGGCACCCTAGCTGTTGATGCTGTGGCCCAGCCTTGCTGTTTTATTTGAATCCTATTGCTTAAAGCACTGTGGTTTGTTGCTGATTTGGTTAGCTCATACACAAAATAAAGCTGAGAAACATTAGATTTTCCTGTATTTGCATTCAAAGTTAAGCAGTTGTACTCCAGAATGTTGCATTTTCACCAGTGATGAATGTCCATAAGATGGAGACATTGCTCTTTGAGAATATTGTCTAAAACTGCAAAGTAAAACAGTCAACACTTCATCAGCTCTTAGCACCTGCACATTGATTCTTGTAATAACTTCTCCTGACATGCTGTGGTTCAGTTATATTATTAATTAGCTGGGATCTCATCAGGAGTGTTACAAGTTTTTTCTTAGGTCTAATGATGAATGTGGTCTCATTGAAAATCTCTCTGTGCAATAAAAAGACATTAATTTCCAATAAAATTAATGTGAAAATGAGTCAGCGAATCAAATCCTGTTTAAACTAATTTAATGAGCTTTCTGTATAATAGAGAGAGTGTGTGTGAGTGTGTGTGTGTGAGAGTGTGTGAGCGAGTAAAAGACACAGAGTTCATTTGTAAGCAATGGAGGGGTCCTGGGATGAGGGCCAGATCACATGGGCTGCAGCTGACTTTAGAATTGAAAAGTCTCCAGGGAGCTGATGAGCCAGGGGAAATTCACTGTCAGTCGACATGTGGAGTATGTTAGCACTGTGACACTGGCTGCAGGCTCAATGCAGACAGTCCTGGAGACCCCATAGGACCCAAACCTTAAGCTGGCCTTAAATACAAGAGTTCTCACTGCTCTTTTCTGAGAAAAAAAGCCTGTAGTTAACTCTATTTTAATTTTTCTTAATATACAATTTTAAGATATTTAAGAACTATTTTGTAGTGTTTTATACTGATTGGGAAGAAAACAATGTATGAATTTAAGCACTGTAGAAATAGGGTCTGTGTTAAACTGGGAATACTCACTGATAAAGGTTGTTGTTAGGCAAGATATGCAGTGTTCACAGTAAAGCACAGCCCCTTAAGTACCTTAAATAAATAATTCATCCAAAAATGAAAATTTACAAAAGTGAAATTCTTTACTCCCCCTATGTTTTTTTTTTTTTACTCTGCAGAACTCAAAATGAGATTTTAGGCAGAGTGTTAAGCCAATGAAATCTAGACAGAGAGCAGAGCGAGAGCAATGCATTTGGAAGGCAGAGCCCAAAAATGTATAATGAGAATATAAAATGTTAAACTGTTACCCATGTTTCACGCTGTCTTAATTATTTTCAGCTCTTTTTCATAATTTTATTTCCCCATCTGTATAAATCAGTGCAAAAATGACTGCGAGCCCTGCTTTCATGTTGTTTGTAATCACAAATAAACTCTCCCGCTGCTATATGAGGAAGTTTGTGGAATACATTTCAGGATCATAGCTCATTTATTTATAAAGCACATTCAAATCCACCAGTTGTTGACCCAAAGTGCTGTACGATGCAAGGTAAAACCAATAAATATAAAAGCACACAATTCAAAATAAACAATAGAAAAAGAGGGGAAACAGAATCAAAGAGAAAAAGAATGTTGAAAAGTAAAAGAAATGCTAAAATATAAAATCGATTCTGAACCTCACTGTTACACACATGGTCATGGTCAGTTGTATAAAATGCTCTGCTATGGTCTAGCAGTACCAAAATAGTACTGAATCCAGTGTCGAGGGAAAGAAACATTTTACCTTCAACAGTGCAAACTCAGTGCTGAGCATGTTCGGAGATAGCAGTTGGGGATGAATGGACTTGTGGTTGATACACCCAGTCTGCAATCAGTCGTGTATCATGCACACCAACATGATCAAAAACAAAGGACTGCGAGTTAAGTGTGCGCATGGCTCCGACTTTAGCCTCAGTCACCATTCACTGTCATTGTATGGAAATTTAAAAACTATTATTGTATGACCAATCAGCATCCAGAAGCATTATTAAATATTTTCTAAAATAACTTTTCTTTTCTTTGAAGCTGGTCCCTGATCAAACTGCATTCCCTGAAATTCAGTCTCAAAACTCTACCCTAATATTCAAAATCTAATAAGATGCACACCCATTATTCTGAAATAAGATCTGTGTCTATGTGTTTACAGAATATGGGCCTCTTCTTACTGTTTCTTGTCAGTTGTTCTCTCAGATGGGGCTGATGTGGAGCAACTGAGCATTGTAGTGGTTAGCAGCCTAGGGCACTGCCCTTCTCCCTGTTTGTTTCACAGATGTGCTCTGTCTGAACTTAATAAATAAAAAATGCCTGCTATAACAGTGCTAAATGACATGTGCTACACCTTTGAATTAGCAGTTTTTTTTAATCTCTTATTGGAGTATATTTAAATCTAAAAATCTTGCCAAAAACCTTGAAATTTTATAAACTATATAGCATAGAGAAGTGTTGAAGAAAAAGGGCCCATGCGGATGTTGTTTTAAAAAAAAATATCCTCCTGTCACAGAGCTTTCTTTCTTTAAATTTAATTGTACAGCAAATCTGAAGTGTTGTGGTAACTTTAGTGTGGCATTTCCTTACTCCACCCAGTCAAATTCCTCCTCCTTGCCACCTAAGCAGTTCCACACCAGCTTTATCACACCAGTTATCTAAACAAGAAGCCATTTCTGTTCGCTTATTCTGGAAAGGGAAATATCCCTATACACCTCAATACATCTGCTAAGGAACAAAGGCCTGTCAAAGCTTTAAGATTCCTTTAAAGTTTGCACCCTCTGCACCCACAAATCTTGGACTTGTGCTGTACATCATCTGTAGGTGGGCCAACCCATCCTGACTTAAAATCTGTGAATGTCCCGTCTCGTAACTTGATTAGCATGGTAAAATTCTGAGGATTATCCTAATTGGGGGACAAACAGGAATTGTGGCAGATACACAAATATATCCAAATATCCAAAAGCTCACATCCACACTATAGTATGTGCCGTCAAATCTTTTATTTTGTAGTTTTTAATACATATCATTTGCCCCAAAATCTGTCTGATGATTTTCTATGGTGACATTGCAGATTTTCTATGGTGACATTGCAACTGGCTAATTTACTCAGTCAGTACAGGGATTGCAAGATAATGCAGGTGAGTGCTATGACTGAAGAGACCACCCTGGCTTTCAAACACTTCAATTTGTGTAATAGTTGTCTTGAACTGTTGTCTGCCCTCAAGGGTTACATCCAGGTTTGCTTGTTTCTAAATTATTGCGATCATCATTTAGATACATGGTGCATTCTACATCTGAAAGTCTTTGTTAGTTTTTTTGCTTTTGGCTGTGTTGGCCTGGGATAGATAATGTGTGCAAATTCCACAAAGGCCCTAAGGACTGTTTGCATTAGACTGGCTTGACTTCATAAATGATTTGCCCCTTAGAAGAAATTAACTAGGTTTACAATTGTCTATATCTGTAACTGACAAAGAACACCAGCAGTGCAAGTCACATATGATGCAAGATTTGAAGCTCTTTATAGAATATAGTTAAGGGTTCATCCCTTATGTTAATTTTGCATCAGAATGCAAAACTACAGAGTTTCACAAACACTGTATACCTCTCCCTCAGAGCCCACATTTTGTATTCTATTTTTCTTTCAATCTCCCAAGATTTAAGGATAATAACGGATCATGTCTGGGTGTTTTCCATTTGCAGCTTTAAGAGACACTGAGCAAGAAGATTAGTTTTTCATGCAGATTTATAATTGTAGCCAATGTAGCATATACTGAAAAGAATAATGCGCTATGAAAATGACTATGAATAAAATGTTGATGAAGTTGAAAGGGCTTGTTTTAACAATTATAAATGCAGGATACTGATATAATTCTGGGGCACGGCTTTGAAATATTTGCTTAAAAGTTCAAGAATTATGCAAGAGTCTCAAAGACTGCGGTAGAAATATAAAGTAATATAAATGTGTAAAGAAGTTCGCGCTCACGGGCAAGGAAGAGGCGAGAGACCGGCTTGACGTACAAATAAAGGTTTAATGTAAAACTCAAAAGACAAACACATAAGACGATGGACATGTCCGTAAACGATCTCTCTCTCCCGCACCATCCTCTCGGAGGCTTGATTAGCCTAATATGGGACCGGGTGTGTAGGATCACGACCAGGCCCCGCCCTCCGCCCTGCCACATTCCTCCCTCGTTCTTTCAGGCTGAGGTGCCCCCGGCCTGACGTACATCCCCCCCCCTCTCTTTCCCTGGGGAGGGGTGCGCCTTCCGCGCCGTCTGCCGGCAGGTCATCCCCATCTACCTGGACGAGGGAGGGGACAAGGGGAGGGAAACAAATAATTAAAATGTGGGGGGGGGTACTTCCTGTAACCGTGTAGTACCCCCCCCCCCCCCCCCCAAAAAAAACACTACAATTTAAAAGAGAGGGAAAAGGCCAATGCAGAGCGACAGTGAGAGGAGAGAGAGATGAAAAAAAAAGACACTTACTCTCCGGTTCTCCGATACGCTGTAGCTTGTTCCTCGGCCACTCCTCCACCCTCTACCGAATGGCAGCCGCGCCCCTCCGGATGGATCTGAGGTAGCTCTCCAGCCCCTGGCGGATGAAACGCCCCGCCGCGTTTTCGGGGACTCGGAAGGGGTCTTCCCCGCCCCTGGCAGCGGTTTCCTCGCTACAGGCGGTCAGATCTAGGAGCCCCTCCCCGCTCACGGTCAGCGGTCTTTTACCCGGCCGCATTTCTGCATCTAGAAGGGGTCTCCTCCACCCCTGGCAGCCGCATTTCCTCACTCCATGCGGTCGGCCAGGAGCCCCTTCTCCCCTCGCGGTCGGCGGTCGTTGATCCGCTTTCAGGCGGCTGGGCTCCTCGTCCCCGGGCAAATGGCTGCGGCTGCTTCATTGGGGTGGACGGTAGTGGCGAGATCTCTGCTACGGCGTATCCCTCTTCCTTCCCGGGCTTCGGCACCAATGTAAAGAAGTTTGCGCTCACGGGCAAGGAAGAGGTGAGAGACCGGCTTGACGTACAAATAAAGGTTTAATGTAAAACTCAAAAGACAAACACATAAGACGATGGACATGTCCGTAAACAATCTCTCTCTCCCGCACCATCCTCTGCGATCGGCCTTTATCCCTCTCGGAGGCTCGATTAGCCTAATACGGGACCGGGTGTGTAGGATCACGACCCAGCCCGCCCTCCGCCCTGCCACAAAATGAAAAACATTTTATTTTGGTTTATTATATGTTTTGTCACAAACATAAGAAATATCTTTTGTCATGTTTTTGCATTATGTGTTCTGCCTTAAAATGTGCAAAAACAAATAGATAAATAAATAGTCTACAGAAAGAGAGAGAGAGAATGAAAGAAGGACATATAGTACTATAATTGAAAATGTAGGTCTAATTTGCCACTGTCTCATTGAAAATGTTGTAAAGAAGTCCTGGCTGCTTGAATGCATTGATTTTTTACTACTAATGCTATGATGAGTGGAAGCTTTCGACTTTTGACATTTTAAATAATTAAGTGTACATTAAAGATTGATAACACACATAAGCCACTTTATGAAATACATATTTCAGTAGTAGAAATGATTCTCTATGTGGAATAAAACATATATTTCTTCCAATACATTTATTTCCTGACAGGTGAAATGGTTGGTTCATCACTGCTTGATAATCAATATGACGAAATATCTTAGAGTTGTAAAGGTGGACGGCATAATCATGAGGAAAGAATTAGGGAGACAGCAGTCACTTAGTCAAAGCACTACTCTCATTGTAGAAGCACTACTCATTATAGAGGGGACAGATGGACCCTTTGTTGCCTGCAGTTAATGTTCGGATATTGCCACTAAGGCAGTATGCAGACTTGTTCTGGAGTGGAGGAGTATAAGTTTGGGGCAGTGTGGTACACATACAGTATAATGAACTTTTTGTGCATGTTTAAAGGTGTATTCAGTCTTTTTTTCTCAATAAAAAAGTTGTACTCCTAAAGATATTCATTTTAATTTTGAAGCATACTTCTAAAATTATGACCACTCATATATGATGAAGATTCCAGTCATACTGTATCTGTAATCTTATAAAATCAGTTTTACTAACACATGGGAAGGATCCCCTTAAATTGGGCTGCCATGGTAAAATCATATACTACTTGCTTAATCTTAGTAACCACCCTGTTGGGTTTTTTCACTCATGGATTTAATTCATCATGGCTGACTGTGAAAAGTGAATTTCTACAATGGCATCGGTAACTGAAAACTTGTTCATTTAAATGGTGCTACATCCATGCCCCTAGGTTTAAGTGTAAGTCCAAGATGACATATACTAAAAATGAATGAGTGCATCTTTAAGCAATATCACATGAGCAATAGTTCTGTTGTTCTGTTTACCAGCATGGCTTTAATCAATATATGGAACAACAGCATTATTGCAAGTGTGATATTGCTTTTATACAACAGTTCAACAAACAAGTAAATAATCTAAAATAAATTAAGTTTTGGACAAAAATTGGCTAGTTCTTGCTGCTGCTTTTTTCTCGCTGCCAACAAAAATAGTTTGTAAAGAAGCCACAGAATCAGCACAACTCTTTGCTTCTGCACTCTGGCTTTGAACTAGTGTTTGTTTCTAATCAGTGTTTTTGAACAAATTGTTCTCATTCATTTCCAATTTTTCGGTGGTGAACAACTGTTTTCTTTTTTTTAACACTATGTGATTTTCTTTATCACAACATAAAAGATGTTCATTTGTCACCACCTACTGGTTTAAATATGCAATCTCAAGAAATGCTCACTGAATGAATCAGTGAGTGAAATCAAAATGAACCATTATCAAAATCCCCACCACTATTTTGAAAGCCACGAACATGAAGTAATATTATATTGCAAATATTAAAGCATCAATGCATTAAATTCAGATTTGTAAAAAAAAGTTAATGTCTTCATAGATCTCGTAATTACTAATCATAAACTTGGAATGCTATGACAGCTCCAACTTGACAGTGTTGACGTCAAGTAAAATGAACCACTATGGTAGCGGCCTCAACAGTTAAAGGTAGTGAACACACATGTACACTGGCGGCCAAAAGTTTTGAATAATGTACAGATTTTCCGTTTCAGAAGGATATCGGTACTTTAATTTACCAAAGTGGCATTCAACTGATCACAAAGTATAGTCAGGACATTACTGATGTAAAAAACAGCACCATCACTATTTGAAAAAGTCATTTTTTATAAAAAAATTTTTATTTCCAGCAGCCGTCATGCTATATTGCTAATTTGGTACTAGAAAATCACTTGCCATTATATCAAACACAGCTGAAAGATATTTGGTTTGTTTAATGAAGCTTAACTTTGACTTTGTGTTTGAATTGCCACAGTATGCAATAGACTGGCATGTCTTCGGGTCAATATTAGGTCAAAAATGGCAAAAAAGAAACAACTTTCTCTAGAAACTCGTCAGTCAATCATTGTTTTGAGGAATGAAGGCTATACAATGCTTGAAATTGCCAAAAAAACTGAAGATTACTTACGAAGGTGTACATTACAGTCTTCAAAGGCAAAGGACAATTGGCTCTAACAAGGACAGAAAGAGATGTGGAAGACCAGATGTACAACTAAACAAGAGTATAAGTACATCAGAGTCTCTAGTTTGAGAAATAGGCACCTCACGTGTCCTCAGCTGACAGCTTCATTGAATTCTACCCGCTCAACACCAGTTTCAAGTACAACAGTAAAGAGAAGTCTCAGGGGTGCAGGCCTTATGGGAAGAATTGCAATGAAATAGCCACTTTTGAAACAAAAAGAAAAGTTTAGAGTGGACAAAGAAACAGACATTGGACAACAAATAATTGGAAAAAAGTGTTATGAATCTTAACCCCACTGAACTTTTGTGGGATCAGCTAGACTATTAGGTGCCCGACGAGGCAGTCACATCTATGGCAAGTGCTACAGGAAGTGTGGGGTGAAATGTCACCTGAGTATCTGGACACAATGACAGCTAGATTGTCAAGGATCTGCAAAGCTGTCATTGCTGCACGTGGAGGATTTTTTTATGAGAAATCTTTGAAGAAGTTCTGAACATTTATTTCAAATTGTAATAGTAATTTTTCATGTTATTAATGTCCTGACTATACATTGTGATCAGTTGAATGCCACTTTGGTGAATAAAACTTCCATAAAAGGAAAATCTGTACATTACTCCAAACTTTTGGCTGCCAGTGTATATCTGTTTAATATGCCATTTATATTTTGCCATTCTTACTTAACAGTGCTGTCTTTATTCTTAAACATTTTACAAGAAAATATTAAAGGAATAGTTCGCTCACAAATGAAAATCTCTCATGAGTTACTCACCCTCATGCCATCCCAGATGTCAGCAGAACACAAACGAATATCTCAACTCTGTGGGGTCCCAAAAGGTTCAAAAAGATATGCTTTTTGGCAGCAAATCCATTTGACTCCAGTCAAGAGTGTCCAGAAATTTGAAGCACTAAAATCACACAAGTCAGCACAAAAGTAATCGTTTTGACTCCAGAGGTTAAATCAATGTCTTAAGGAGTAATAAGATCAAAAGTCCATTTTATTATTAATTCACCTCCCTGCGCAGTAGGTGCCGATATGCATGAAGAGTGTGAATCATCAAAAACAATAGAAGACTGTGAAAGTTGAGACTTGAACTTTGATCTGTTTCTCACCCACAGCTATCACATTGCTTCCAAAGGCATTGATTTAACCAGTGGAGTCAAATGATTACTTTTATGCTGACTTTTGTGTTTTTTGAGATTAAACGTTCTGGACACTCTTGTCTTGAATTGTAGCCTATATACCAACAGAGCTGAAAAATTCTTCTAAAAAAATCTTTGTTTGTGTTCAGGAGAAGAAAGTCATATACAGCTGGGATGGCATGAGGGTGAGAAAATGATGAGAGAATTTTCATTTTTGGATAAACTATTCCTTAAAAGTGATTTAGTGTACTGATTTATTAATTTGCTGTTCTCGAGCTGTTTTGGTGTTAATAGTGTTGCTATAGAAACGGATAACAAATGTTTTTCCCTTAATAGACCCGATTTTCTTAGCCATATGATCAGTAGCCGTACTGTAGGCTATTTTAATAGGCTGTTTGTTGAAAAATCCTTATGAATGCCGATGTTTGCGTGAGGTTCGGCTATTTGTTTATAAAGGGCGTGTAGTTTCTCTCCTGGCGTCTTGCTCCGGTAGTTTTGTATTGTGATGTGAATGGTGAATGAGCGCCCGGTGCGGAGGCAGTACAGTCCGTCCATTCGCGCTGTGATGTTCTTTTGTGGGAAGCTCCAGCGAGAGCGCACAGACACACTCACATCAGCTCAGAGGCGCACAAAGGAAGAAACATAAAGCACACGAGCCATTATACTCAAGAGCTAAAGAAACGACGATTTGTGGGTGTTTGTAAAGTCTTTGTCATAGCTACAGAGTAGAGAGCGCTCATTTACTGGCTTGATTCAGTATTGTTGTAAAGGCGCGTGCATGGAGAAGCGCGCTCGCGTTCAGCAGCTGGAAGTGTTTGCTGGGGTCGTACCGGGCTCTCTTCTCCTATGTATTTCGTTTTCGGTTTACTTTTATAGTTTATTTTTATTTCATGACGCCACCTGAGCTGGGTGTATTATTTCGGATACACGGGCTCGTCTGTATCATGTGGAAATAGATTGAATTAGACACGCTGTGGATTGGATACTTTTGGATCGCTTAATTCAGATAGTCAACTTCTTCCAGACTTTCGATAATGTTTATCAACTCTCAAGATTAATGGTTTGAAGGGGAGGGAGAAGTGCAGTGGAAGACTGAGCTTTAAATCTAAACCTGATATCCCCCTTGAATGATGCCCATAGATAGACTCGCAGACATGGAGGAGAAACTTCGTATTTTGGAGGACCTTAATATGATATACATTCGTCAGATTGCCCTGAGTTTAAAGGTAAAGGTGTGTGTGTGTGTGTGTGTGTCAGTTTTTCAATGTTATAAAAGACTGTGGGATGCTCGGAACATATAAACTCTGACATTAATACAGCTGCTCTTAAAGAAAGTCAATTTGATACAATGTTTTTGTCCATGTCATTTTGGTGTTTCGTCTTGGCAGTATACAGGGAAGGGCTGTAATCCTTAAAACAGAGAAGCAGTGCAATACAATTTAGTTCATGTCTACAGCTGCACTCACACATATGGCTTCATGCTGGAAGTGTCCTTTCGTGCCTGGACTCAAAAAAAAAATCCCTACAAATTAAAGTTATTTTGCAAGAGGCTTCCACAGAGACTTCATCTGGTTGACCTTGTCTTTAGAAACAATTGCACATTTGGCAATATTATCAGTGTGAACATACTGTATTGATATCTGGTTTTGCAACACAGCCCAGTGTTATATGGCAGATACCCCTCATGCCTGAATTACTAAGTAGGTAACTGATCATGGTGTAAATTGTTGATTTATTAATAGCAGCAGGAGGGACATGGCAAACTAGATGAGACATATCAAAAACCTCCTTTGGTTGTAAAATGAAGTTGGTCCCTTTTGTCCTGCAGCTGTTGTGCATGGGTTAAGAACACTCAGTATCTCACTGAATGACACGTTTGGCACCCGTACCTGTGCTGAGCTGCATGGTGTTTTGTGTGGTTGACCAAACTGGCCTCATCTCATAGCCCATGCTGAGATCACACCTCGCTGCTCCAGGGTGCCTGTTCTCCTCAGCAAGTTGCCAGGTAGTCTGGCTGTTGCTAAGTAGATGATCTGCTCAGTATTCCTGCATTGTGATCCTAAATTTGAATTGTATGTCAACATTCCCCTGAGATAATGAAAGGACATTGAGACGCCTGCTTTGAGCTGAGAAGGACATCTTCTTAAATTCCTTGTGCATGCTAATTCGTCATGGTCATGCATGTCGGAGTTTGCCGTTTCTAATTCTCTGAAATCAACGTCAGAAAGAGCTCCATATTAGATCAAGAGACTTGCGACTTGTTTACTGTGGCATGAAAGGAGGAATAGAGAAGAAACACTTATTCAGATTGCCAGGCATGGAATATTACTGTAATTTTCTTCAAAATGCCAAGAAGCCTGAGTGTTGACTACTCAAACTTTAATTTAAAGGATTAGTTCACCCAAAAATGAACATCTCAAATCATTTACTCTCAAGATATCCCAGGTGTGTATGACTTTCTTTCTTCACCAAAATACATTTGAAGAAAATCTGAAAAATATTTTGTCTCAGTAGGTCCTTAAAATGTAAGTGAGTGGAGATTTGTCTTTTGAAGTTCCAAAAATCACAGACAGTCAGCATAAACATCATTGATACGACTCTCTAAAGTGATACAATCACTTCTGCTTAGAAAAAAAAATCAACATTTAAGTACTTTTTAACTCTAAATCATCACTTCCGGTCAGCAGTGGTAAGCGTGTGTGACACAATCTCGTTGGCATGTGAGACATGCGAGAGAACGCGGAAGAGCAGCGCTGTTTACATCTGAGTAGTAGTAATGTGTACAGAAGCTTTGTTGGTTTTGGTTTAGATCTCTATTTGTATCTGTTTCTTTACTCACAATGGTCCCTTTGTGTGCTTATCCTAGATGTTTCAATCGAGAAGAGAATGTGAGATTACGTCCATAACGTCAGCGTGAATTCCACCATCTCATGAAGCTTACTCTTGTGAAGCTTACTGTAAGCAATTGGATTATAGTTAAAATAGTACTTCAAAATGTATAGTTTTTTTGCACCAAAAGCGATCGTGTCACTTTAGGTGACATTAAATTACTTTAGTTGTATGGATGACATTTACACTGACAGTCTGTGTTTTTTGGAGCTTCAAAAGTCTGATCACCATTCACTTGCATTTTAAGGACCTACTGAGATAAGATATTTTTAAAAATTTCTTCAAATGTGTTCTAGCAAAGAAAGAAAGACATACACACCTGGGATATCATGAGGGTGAGTAAATGGTGAGAGAATTTTAATTTTGTTGTGAACTACCCCTTTAAAGAGCCTGGCATCGCTCAAGTTTTTATGGTGTTTTGATAGGGCTGGGCAAAATGGACAAAATTATTATCATGATAATCTTTTTCATATTGTTCGATATTGATATTTATCATGATATACATTTACACATTGCACTTTCTTTTTTTTTATTTCAATGTTGATGGGAAAAAAAGAAGAAAAAATAAATTCTAAACAGTCAAAATAGTCTCTACAAAACTGCACAGGGGGTCCAGAGACGGCCAAAGCAATTGAAAATAACTGTTAAAAGATCATCTGTTTGTTCTGAAGCATAGTGACAGCAGTCCAGTATTTGTTGGAATATTTTTACATTAAAATGAAATATTTTGTACATTTCTTTAGATTCAGATACCCAAGTATGAGGCATGGAAGCCCTTGTGACTGTGGAATAATGCTGAATGTGGGTTCGGGGGTGCCCAGAGAGAAAATTTAGAAAACGTTTTTTTAAAAAATTTAAAAAACATTTGTATATTTTCATTAAAGAGAGAGAGACTAGTCTACCAACTAGTAATTTTAGTCTTTCCTTATCCATTCTAGACATCTAATTAATTTTCACAAAATTAGAACAGAAATCGATTTGTTTATTATTAAAGGCTTGTAACATGCTGATTAATAAAGATACATTTAGAAGGGAAAAACGTTATGGTCTAATAGGTGCTTTGAAACCACGTTATCTCATGTGGCGCTTCATGTCTACACATGCAGGGAAAAGAGGCAATGCGTACGGAGTGGGACAGGGCAGAAATGATGCATGTTTGTTGCTAGAGAACAATATTCATGACTACAGCACAGAGAGATCAGAGCTGTTGTCCACATCACTGTTGTTCTGTTGTGCTCTTCACTAAAGATGATGAGAGGGCACAACCGTTGTCATGAAGTCTTGCAGTGCAGATGGAATCAATCCGGTGTCTGATGTAGCCTAATTGTTATCAAAGCAGCTAGCATTAGCAAGTTCATCCAATCTGACCCTATGTTACCACTGGCGCGTTGAGCGAAGCTGAGAGCATTTTTACTTAATTCCTATGAAAGCCGAGCGTCATGCTCGCAAGGTGGATTGTAGGATTGGCAGCGGTGCGGTGCAAGCTCTCTCCTAGCACCTTTTGAGCGGATTTCGTCCGCCCCAGTGGAAACGCAGCCTGAGAAAGCTGAACTGCTTGTGTTTTAGCGGCACGCAGTAAATATAGAAAATTCCTCAAAAGTTTATCGTGGATTTTTTTTATCGTGATATATATCGATATCGTTTTAATGCCCAGCCCTATGTTTTGATGTTTTAATTGAATCATTACTGTGATCTGTATACTTAAAATGTACACTGTATGTCTTAGCAAAAATACTCCCACTTCTACTTTAAAGGAATTTGCTTCCCAATGTACTGGTTGGATTCTTTCTGAATTTGTATGATGGGCACAATTACTCAAGTGACAGCAATCATAAAAAACACTAATTGTGTGACTTGATTTTATTTTTTAACTTTGCATTGCATATATTATGTATCTTGTGGTCCAATTTGTGTCGGACAGGGATAGCAGCCATACCCACTGTGCTAGATACTGAAAACAAAAAATATTCAAGATGTGATACAACAGCCAAGCACATACATCTCCAGAATCTATATGATGCATATGTACTTAGAATAGCAAATACAAAATAGCCAGACTAAACTGGCTCCATAGTCCCCCATCCCACCCCAAGTACTCAGTTGATGTATCTGTTGAGGACTTGCAGTCAAAATGCATCTTTACAAATCTCTATTCTAAATATGTAATACAGTATATCATTTGTTTTTGATACAATTTCTCTTGGATGGCAGTAGGAGGTCATGAATCCCATTGTTATTTTAAAGATTAATTTAAAGAGGAAAATCTCTCTGGGCTCTCTGACAAAATAAATTGGGAAACGATTTTGCTCAGCCAGAGTTTGCTTCATATATTCTCCAGTGCTGTAGAGACAGGAACCTGTGGTTTTCTGAATGATTGGGGACTACCGTTGGCACTAACTTTTGCAGTCAGGCCTTTCAAGTTTTAAGAAGTCAACTGCAGAATGGAGGCAACCACAGTCTTGGCACTTCTGCCTGCACATTCCTCTTTGTGTCCTTCCTTTACGATATCTCCATCTTTAAGCCAGGCGAACACCTCCCTGGTGTTATCACAGTTAACCATTTGTTGCTGAAAAGCCATAATTCATCAGTGGCATGTTGTGATGGTGACTGAAACAGTACATAGCTGAGCTTAATCAGAGTGACTGGCTTGTATGATGTCATCTCTGCCTTCCTCACGACCCACATCACCTGACCACACATACAATAGAATGCTGTAGATGTGGAAATGCTTTTGTGAGGAGTGATTGCTCCTGTTCTTAATGCTGTTGCTTGCCATTGCTGTCTAGTCTCTGCCCGAGGGGTGATGGGGCATTTGGTCACTTTATCTATAATTAGGTTGTTGGCTACTGATGCCCAAATTATTATAATGTTTATGTAATGAAGTCGATGGCAATAATTGCACATAGTTAACAATACACTGTCCCCAAAACTTTGGACATATAAGCCACACTTCTGTAAAATGTATGAATGCCATTCAAGAAAATCAAATGTTTGTGATTACTAGGGCTGCACGTTTTGAGAAAAAAGTCATATTGCGATTATTTAGGTTAATATTGCGATATGCGATTTGCTATATAATAAACAAATGGTATCTTGAGTCAACTTGCTTGGTAATCTATTTGTGCATTTTCCTTGATAACGATAATGCTGAAATGTGTATTTTTCAACTCAAACATACAAACTAGCAACAACAACTATAAATACACAGTGTTTTCAAATTAAAATATTTTTACAAAATTAAATAATATCTTTGCATTACTGCAAACTTGTTATTTTCTCAATATTACACCTAAATAAAATAGAGAATGGGCTGTCACGTCCACACATTAACTTATTTATTTAATAAAATCACAGCATCTGCTCTGACTTTTCAGTAGCACTAATATTTTATTAAGTAGTGGGGTAGTGTTGACATCAAGATTTATGCTTACTGACAACTCGCTGTGCACTAATTCCAGGTGGCCATCCCACAGATGCACTCAAGGACATAATGATATTAGAGCAACAATGTCATCTTTGTATATCTGTCTTTTTTATTTTGGAGTGAACCAGTAATATGAGGTGAACAAGTTTTGGATGAATAACGTGGATTTTGTACAAATTTCTGCCATGAATTCAGCCTGTTTGCAAGGACCAGAGCTCTACAGATACCGAGGTCCCTCTATGCTCTTACCACAGTGTATTTAATCCTCTGGGGTCTGAGGGTGTTTTGGGCCTTGGAGAAGTTTTGACATGCCTTGACATTTGTGATTTTTCAGTTGCTTAAAAACACATTAATGGCTAAAGTCTGATAACACTGTATTCAGCACAAACTGGGCTACAATAATATGTGTGTACATGTTTGTATTTTTGAGAAAATAACGTTTATGCATGGTTTTGAAAAAAAAAATGTTAAGTCATTGAAATAAGGCCATATAACACATACTAAACATTTGTCCACAAGCCTTTTGAGAACTGGATCTTGTAGCCTAGAGTTTTTGCTACAGAATGATGTGAAAACCATTCTGATCACTCATTCATACAAAACAATATAGTAATTGAACTTTTGTAAGACAATTTTGGTGTTAGAAAGGTCATTTGTGAGGAGGCATGAACAATCATGAATATTGATTGTAATTCACACCTGAGAGACAATGACCCCACCCTTGGGCCTATCAATGAGGAATGTGACAGAAAGAGAATGAATGTGAGGAGATTTAATAATCAAAATCAAGTTTTAAGTTAAATGAAGTAATCTGACTATACATTTTCTTTCAATAAAGACTTTACTTAAGTTTAGACCTACACTACCGTTTAAAAAATGCCTCTTCTGCTCACCAAGATTTGATCCAAAATACAGAAACAACATTGATATTGTAAAATGTTTTCTATTTTAATATTTTGTAAAATGCAATTTGTGATCAAAGCTGAACATGATACTTCAGAAATCATTATAATATTCTGATTTTCTAATATGGGCATATTTAAAGTGCATTTTACTCATTTAACCTGAACACATTTGCAAGCACAAGCTTTGTTGATGATAATGAGGCAGCATAACCTCTAGTTAAAATATAATCTAAACATTCATATTATTTTTATATCATATTACATATCATATTTATATCATACAGCATACAATTGAAATGCCTGCTTTAGCCGAAACAACATTTACATGTAACTAAAACTTGCTTATTAGGACATATTTCATATTTCAATACTCTGAATCCTGGCTGGCAAGTCTGGAAACAGTCCCACTAGTAAAATATGTTTATATAAAATAGCATGTCAACTAATGAAAACTAAATGACTTACTCGTCCAAAATTTTATCCTCGGCTGGATCAAGTCTCTCTTCAAAATACAAACGTCCATCTGAGTCCCGCTCTTCTGTGTTTTTTAGGCACAGTCGGGGGCGTTTACCATTTGAATTGATCGCCTCAGTACATTAGCGTATGAATAGCGCCCTCTGTCTGTGGGTGTGATCACATTAGAGATAATTAGCTAAGCCAGGAGAAACTGTGCATTGCTTTGTTTCATACAGATTACATTGCAGGAGAATATTTGTTTTAAATTTGAATTGTTTTAATTAAAAGTAGACATTTGAAGCTTTATTTAGATATATGTTTCATGTTTGTGTGATCAGTATTCGCGGAGTTTCAGTTCATTTTTGTGACGTGTTTCAGAAATATGCTCGCAAACCCAGAGACTGCTGACAACTCACCCTTTTTAATTTCTTTATTTTACAAAAGCACAAGGTTTTGTTGTTATTGTGAGTGTACACAAATAAAAGTAGTCCCTTTATAGTCTCTAATGATGTCTTACACTTATCTGTATGCCCCAAGATGATGGAGAATTTTATGTTGTTTCCGCTGTTATGACGAAAAAAAAGTTTGTCCGTCGACCCCAGAGGGTTAACAGGGTTCTTTCCCTCAGGTGGATCAGCATGTCCTTTTATGTATACAGCACAGCAGAGATGATGTCTAGTGCTTGCTGTAATTTCTTATGATGTATTGATTAATGTAATCTTTTTCAAATAAACTGACCCTTCACTCCTATACTGACCTGAGTGTTGAACCTTTTTGTGCTACAAGAAATAATGACCTTATAACTTTGGCCTCCACCCATGATCTCCTGTGGGTCTTTGAACCACAGCCAGGAGAATGTTCCAATGCTTGGGAAAGGGCAGAGCTCTCACCAAGAACCCCAGTGTAAACTGAATCTGCCTCAGGTTTCCTCCACTTTTTGCCAGGTACAGGTGTCATCGAATCGGTGGAAGACGGGATGAAAAGTGCTTTTACTCCCCAACAACTTGTTAATTGCTTAATCTGGAAAAAAAATGGATGGATAGAAAAAAGAAAGAAAGAAAGAAAGAAAGAGACAAAAGCAAGCAAGCAATCTATTGGAATCCTAAGCTTGGTTTACTCTTTTGTTGGGATGAATAAACTCAAGTGATGAGCCTGAACAAAACTTGACTTTTTAGGGTTCATAAGGTTAAAGGTCATCAGTGTGTGCATGCCAGAGCCATTTTCTTAGTTGTTTGCCTATTCATCTATACTAAAATGGTAAAGCAAGACTGTTGGTTTAGCTGGAGTGTTGTTTAAGTAGCTTTGTTATAGACTGTAAGATTTCAAAATTCTGTGTTATACACTATCAAAAGTCTGTATTGGTTTATGTCAAGAAATAGAACAAGAGTAGATATTTCATTACTACTGTAACTCTATGCTTGGCTTCTTTGCAAATACAGCAGATAAATAACATGATCGGACACATGTGTCCAAACTATTTTAGGATTTTCACTCAGTTTAAATTAAGTTTCAAAGTAGCCTCAATGTATCTGTTTTTTCATGACTAGGCCTTGTATCTCCAAAGCTCTGGCACTCCTAAGGCCTCGCAGGCAGTGTGGGGTATTGGGAGGAGGGCACAGGCTGGTAGTGAAAGAGGGCATTGTAGTAGGTCACCCACGCCTCAGCACAGCATGTAACGCACTTGGCCCGGTCCCTGGTGCAGTAAGGAGCAGGGCTGAATGGACACACTGTGTGCAGGAACCAGCCAATTGCCTCTTCTCAAGCCAGCTTCCTTTGGAAAACACCACCCAGAATCCAGTTTGTTAGAGGAGATGGCAAAATTCTCACCGTCGCCCGCACTACAAACATTCGAGTCATCCCTGCCCTGCTCAGGCATTCTCAAGCACTGTTATGCCTACAGAAAATTAGCTACATTACTGCTGATAAAACCTGCTCAAGTCTGCCTTGTCTCAGTTTGGATTATGATTACATATTTTTCATACAGAATTAGAAATTTTCCTCTGTCCAATGCACTGACAAGTCTTGACATATCAATACATTATAGCGCACCACCCACTTACCCATACTATCCTGATGAAGCAAAATGCATTATCTAAACGTCCTAAAATATATCCTGTGACAGACGGGTTCGGCTCAACTATTCTGTGAGATCTGATGAGCCTCTGAAGTAACTTTATTTTTCTTTTTCAGTTTCAGAGTTACAATAGTTAATGCATTTTGCCATTTTTAGGGCAACATTAGTGTTGGAAACCAATAACCAGTTCTTGTTCAGAACCGGTTCCATATTTTTAAAACACAAACCATATGATTTTCATGACTTACAGTTCCATTAGCAGTTCCTGAACTTGCAATTTTCCGCGGATGGAACATTTTACTTAAATACTCTGTGTGACGAGGAGGAAGGTGGGGCCGGGTCGTAACTATGCACGCCCGGCCCCCAGTTGGGCTAATCAGCTGAGGTGAGGGATAAATGCAGCCAGATGTGACAGTTCGGGAGAGAGAGTGAACTACACGCATCTTACGTGTGTTTATGTTTGTGTCTTTTTGTGGATATTTACCACCTCCTTGCCCATTTTAAACCTTGTTACATTGGTCCTGAAACCCGGGAAGGAGGAGGGATTCGCTGTTGTGGAGTCCTCGCCACTGTGGTCTGTCCAAAGGAGCAGCCGTGACCATCTGCCGGGGACGGAGGAGTCTCTGTCGACTTCCTGGACACGGAGGAATGGCCGCCATCCACGAGTGGAGGAGGGTCTCACTGCCAGCCGCCTGGAGCAGTGGAGCCACTACCAGGGGTGGAGGGGCTCGCTCGGTCCCCAATCTGGCTAATCAGCCGAGGAGAGGGAGAAATGCAGCCAGATGTGGCAGTTAGGGAGAGAGACAGCCACACGCAGCTGCCGTGTGTTTATGTTTGTGTCTTTTTGTTTCATGAAATATTACTTTGATTGTTCAGCCAGTTCCCGCCGCCTCCTTGCCCATTTTAAACTTTGTTACACTCTGCCTTCAGTGCACTTTGGTGGTAGCGCTGCCCTTAAACTGAAACAAAAGCTTGAAACACACCACGCGATTAGTGTACTTTGATTTCTGAACAAATTACCCTGAGACAGTTCTTTTGAATCTACAGTACAAAACCTACAGTGCTACCAGTGAAGTCAGTTTCCCAAAAAATTATTATTTTGTGGCAGTTTTTATTATTGAACCAAAAACATACATTATGACCAGTGTTGTGCGGTTCCCGAAACTAATAGGCCCTTTCCCACTGCAGGTACTAATGCCCGTTTTAGGCATGTAGGGACTGTGGAAGGTGCTGCAGCCTGTGATTGGTAAAGAAGTAAAAAGCCATTTGTAAACAATCTAGCTGCTAGGCTGCTACCCAAAGGATTGAGCTAATTTTACAATTCCCTTAACAGAAAAAATAACAACAACTAAGTATCCAAAGAGGATCACACGTTTCACATATGTTTTTGCGAGGGGTGAGCAGTGCAGGAGATCGCCTCTGCCGTCTTGTCTCATCTCTCACTCCAGCTTCAGGGACACCGAATGTGCGGCTCACATGCCCAGTTTAAACTGTAATCTGAAGACACTGCATCCGAAAATTCGAAAAAGTTTTTTTTTAAACCATTCAGAGACCAGTTTTCTTAAGAGTTCAATTCATCCAAAAACACTGTCAGTTAAACCATTAAATGATTAGGCTGCTGACTTCTTTTTCGAATGCAGCAAAAGTTAGTATAAAACAGCCCTAAAAAAATGTGTAGCTCGAATCCTGGTGTCCTCCATCGGTGTTGTTGATGTTGTTGCAATTGAATCGCTCGTTCAAACAACATTGCACGAAAAACGGTCAATACTAGATGAAGTCGAGTGGGGGGTCAAGACTTGTCAGGTGTTCCACTCCTCTTAATGGAATGTTCCGGGTTCAATACAAGATAAGCTCAATCAACAGCATTTGTGGCATAATGTTGATTACCACAAAAATGTATTTTGACTCATCCCTCCTTTTCTTGAAAAAAAAAAGAAAAGAAAAGCAATCGAGGTACAGTGAGGCACTTACAATGGAAGTGAATGGGGATAATTTTTGGAGTGTTTAAACAAACAAATGTAAATCTTAGCACTTACATTAATTCTTCTGTTAAAATTCATGTATTATTTGAACTGCAAATTTGTTTAAATCGTCGTTTTGGCATTTGTTAATATTACATGGTCATGGATGAGGTTGTATAATTGGCTCTTAATTTACATTGAAAAGGTTAGCAAGTGATTTTATCATACTAAAATCATGTTTACATACATCCTTTGTCTTGTGGCTATACTTTTGAAACAGTATTTTAACATTCAGAAATTGGCACCATTAACTTCCATTACTTGCCTTACTGTAACACATTTTTGCTTTTTTTTTTTCAAGAAAAGGAGGGACGAGTCAAAATTTATTTTTGTGGTTAATGTTGATTCAGCTTTACTTGTATTGAACCCAGAACATTCCTTTAAGAGTTCTTATCTAGAAAGTTATTTTGGGAAAAGTACCTGGACTGTACTGTAGGTGGGAAAGTGCCTGATGACTGTTTTGAGCTGGCTCTCTTTAGTGATTAAAAAAACACTTATCCATCAGTTGGAGCAGTTACTGATGTGCAAGCTATGGGCTTTGCCATCTCCAACTTATTGTAATGTTATGTAATTTTTACTGGATTGCATTTTTGCCTCTGTGTAAACACGCCATTTAAAAGAATCGTATTTGAATTGTAATTTATTTCTGATTTTACATTTACTTTGTCCAAATCTGAAGTAATCTCATAATTTGTCAACAGGCTTCTGAGGTGAGTAAATGCAGTAAGAACTTCTTTTTTTATTTACAAATATTTCAGTACAAAATTAATTGTTAATGGAACTGTTTAGAAACCGGAATCGTTGATATACACCCCAAGGTAACATACGAGTTGCCTTTTTGACTCTTTCACATAGAAGGCTATCAGGAAAAGAGATACATTTGTTTTGCTTTAAATCAGATTTCACTTCAGAGTGTATGTGGAAAGGGCCTCTATTCAAGATTTGTTTCTTTGCGGTATTTGTTTATGCTGTCAGGATGAGTTAACTTGTCTGGTTGCTGTTTCTATGCTCATATGATATGGTTATCAGTATATGAGGAGAAATTGAGTCTGGATGGGAAATCAATAGCTTAGATTTAGAGAGAGGCCTGATTTGCTCTGGCAGTGCCCAGTCAGCTGCTCTCAACATTGAAAGAAAAACAAATCCTCTTCATGCTCAGAACAAACCACTCTCAGTCATTTTATTTTCTCCTCTTAAAATTTATATGTTCTGATAGTGTGTGTGATTTCCCTCCCCCTCATTTTCTTGGCTGGACAAATTCTTTCTGGGCTGCAACAGGTTTTCGTATGGTGACCTACCGTGTAACTGAATTGAGTCCAAGGTTGTTCGTTTTGGAATGAAAGGTGAATTTAAAAGCAGGTGGTCGCACCAGTACGACAAGCCACCACACATTCTACCTCTTGAGAATAGCTTGCAATATACTGTAGGGCTGGTGTGCTTTAAAAGCCTCAATCAACATGGATGAGATAATGTACTTTACGCTGTTTGTTCATACTTGGCACAGTTTAACAGGAACCATCAGGCTGAAATAGCTGTTGAAGTGTGAGGTGCTTTGCTTATCTGATACAGATGAAGAGCAGCCCTCATCCTCCTGGTACTCTCTGCTCTTCAGAGAACTGAACATGATGTGCGGCCTTTCTGGATGTTTATGTGCGATTTATCGCTAAAAGTTTCAGTTCATTTGTGTGACGTTTTTCAGAAATATGCTCGTGAACACAGAGACTGCTGAAAGCTCACCCTTTTTATTTTCTTTATTTTACTAAAGCACAAGGTTTTGTTGTCTGTATACCCCAAAATGATGGAGAATTTTATGTTGTTTCCGCTGTAACGATGAAAAAATCCAGCATTACACGCCGGCGTGTCCGTCGACCCCAGAGGGTTAATGTTAAAATTAGATATAAAAAACAAATAAAAACCTGGTCTAGTAGAATTCTACAAAAAGTAAATAATGTTATTAGTTATTGGATAATTTTGTTAAAATAATCATAAAAAAAAGTGAAATTGTGAATAAAAAATAACAGTGATAAGAGTCTGCTCTGATCACTGCCTCTGTAAGCTCCAAATAGCCACAAACTCTATATCAGCTCTTGCCTTAGGTTGTTTTCTACAAAATTAGTCTATTGTGTACTTGTCTGTCAGCTTGTCTGGGATAATAATCCAATTTTATATCTCAAATGTCTAGGAAAAATATTTAGTTCAGCAAAGTGTATTATAAAACAATTATTGTTTGAAAATGTTCCTGACTATTGATAATTAAATGTTGTACATTATTTCATGTAAATGCTGGGGCTCTTAGCTTTCAAATGACCCCAATATCAAGTTTGTAGTCCATTCAGAGGCCAAGATATTCCACAAAAAATGGGGAAATGGTTGGGCTTCCTAAAAAAGACTGGATGTCTATCGGGTGGAGTAACAAAACATGGTGGGTAATCCCCTGCCTTTCAGATTTGTATATTGATAAATATTGAGATACAGACAATTTTTTTCTAGTGTTTGATGCCACCTATAGGAATGATTTCAGACCAAAAGTACAGATCCTTTATTTCAAGCTTTTGAAATTGAAGGTAAAAAACAGGCAGATTTAGAGTAGGGACTTGATCATTAAGACCATCCAAGGGTTAAACGGTCTGTGAATAGAGGTGGCAGTTCAAAACGGTGAAGTTACATACAAAGTTTTTTGCATTTGTTCTAGAATGAACAAACTGATCTTGATTAGTTTGCTGAAAGACAACGCCAGTGTGTGTGTACATTAATAGAAATCAGATTCAAATTTTAGGACGCCTCAAGTCGTCTGGGTGATAGTTTTGTGTTGGATGTCCTTTACTCCTCTTTTCTGTGTTTACAGTGTGCTTAGAGAGTCAGTTACATTCAATGTTAATCCTACTTTGTTTTTCATTTTATTTTATTTTTAATGCCATTTTTATTGCTGGCCAGAAAAATTCAACAACTGGCTATATGGTGTCTAAAAGTTTCTCGATGTTATCTTGTTTAGGTGTTGTGTTAAAGCAATATCACACAAGCAATAGTGTTATACTGAAAATACTCATGGCCTAATCACGTCTATGCTGATAACAAGTACAGCAGCTCATGTGATAATACTTAAATCAAACTTTATAAACATAAGCACAAAAATACTGTGCCTATGTTTCCACAGAGCAGGCGCAGGTATGTGATGGCATTGTATTACTCATTGATTTTTTTATTAACACATAATTTATGTGCACATTGCAAAACCCTGACCTGCTCGCCAATTTCGCAAAGTTTTCATTTCAAATCTGTCCTCCCTTAACCTCCTTGCGGTGGAGTTGCACTTCTTAATAATCTAGTGATTAGGCATCTGTCTGTCATCTTCTGTGCTTGCATCATCACCAAGTGGTGTGGCGTAGTGGGCTAATGCACACAACTGTTAATCAGAAGGTCGTTGGTTCGATCCCCACAGCCACCACCATTGTGTCCTTGGGCAAGGCACTTAACTCCAGGTTACTCCGGGGGGATTATCCCTGTAATAAGTGCACTGCAAGTCGCTTTGGATAAAAGTGTCTGCCAAATGCATAAATTAAACCTTTCTTTTAGATTTATTGCTCCACCGGTAAGAGGTGTCAGCCTCCATCCCCATCGATCTGACTCCTGCTTCAGCTCTCTGTGTGTATAGCAGCAGTTGCTGAGGTCCGTGCGGGCCTATTCTTGTTTACTTGCAAGATGTTGAGAAGCACAGGTCGTTTGTTTCTGTCTGTCGATGATTTCGTTGCATAGTTCAGGAGACTTACTTTGTTATATGTATCAGCTTTGTCTCAGATGTTTCTCCTCAAATGCCTTCAGAGAAATGAGAATAGAACAATCTAGGCCTGTCACGATTATTAAATAATCATCCGATCGTGGTTATTTGATCTAACCTTCGGTTATTTGAGGCAACTGCGATTATTGAGGCAAGATCAGACAAGATGGCCTCCTTTATAAAACTAGATTGTGCTAGATGAAACATATGGGGCTTCTTTTTTTGCATCCTCTGTGAAGCCCCTGCATTGATGAAGAAATAGTTTGGGTTTAGGCGTGCACTATGGGATAGTGAAGGGCTCTTTGGTGGAATAACCATCAGCCCCATTAGATTTTTTTATGGAACCTTTTATGGGAGCATTTTAGCAGGATCGTTACAATACTCTTGAGTCCAGTTATGGGTCTTGGTTTATCACCAGTCCACTCTAAAAGATTACAGTGTTATCTGCTGTGATAAATACCAATATATCTATTAGGTGTTAAATCATTTTCTATTAAATCTGCTTTAAATGAACTGAGTACAACCCCTGTTTACTTGGCAGGTGGTTGTGTATCAGTTTTTTAATCTTTTTAACCCTAGACTTAAACCTTTCCTTGGAAACTGCTATGTTATCAGCTGCATGCAAATAAATGGTATTTTATGTCAGTAAGCAAAGGGATAAAATGCACCTTGCATTCATATAGATTAGACACATGAATATGTAGTCTTGTTGTGGTGAGTAATCCTTCAACCAACAGCACAGTTATCTGGATTAATCTAAAGGAGCAGCAGAGTAGATGATGCAGGAGCTTTACTCTGTCTCTCATGGGATGAGCTGGCATCTATAGATTAACCCTTTCATTGACAAACCCCCTCTCACTTATCACAATTGGCTGGGTTGTTACCACCCATATTGGCAATACTGTTGTTTTTTTGTTTGTTTTTATCAATAGTTTCTTTTTTTTATTTAAAAATATCTTTGTCAATATAACTGATGATGCCCACACTGTAGCTGCACTCAAACTCATTCATCTTGTACATTAGGCACTGCATTAATTATGCAGCACACAAGAATGGCTTCTCACTTAACATATTTTGTTGCTTGACCATGAAATCCTTTTGCTTTTTAAGGGTTACTCTGCCAGTAGTCTTTCTGACTTTAATCAATATTCAGTCATCAATCATCTCAGCGATTTGATGATGTTGATTGGTTTGTTGCTGTAATACTAAAATCAATACATTCAAAAGCCTTTAGTAAATCCACTGATTGAACACCACCATTATGAGCTAGTGGTTTCAGCGTTATATTTTCTTGTGCATTTAGCACAGTAGGTGATATCTGAGTCTGATTAATAACAGCTATGTGAAAAGTTTTGTGGATTTGTGGATAATGAGGGTAAGATTGAACAAATGGCAGCAATGACACTAATTGAATTAATGTACTTTATGTACTTTACTAGAGCAAAATAAGTTTAAATTTGTTTGCATGGACACGGAACGAGTTCTTGAATTGGGCTTTATATATTAATACATACATTAGGGATTTGTATGCTTGGATTTCTCCCTGTTTATGAAGACAGATTGCCATTGGGCATTTGCTTCCTTTTCCTCTGTATGTCTTATGTTGTGCTACTCTTGTTGTGGTCTGTGGTCAACTTACAAACCACATTGATTATTTCCTGCCTCAATACACAAGCCCTCATGAGGAGGGAAATACTTGCTGTATATTTATCTCAGGATTTATTGATATAAAAACAATACTGGAATGTCACATGCAGCACAATGCATCTGTGACATAAGAACCAGTCAAAACTTAACAAGAGAGAAAGACAGAGGCACCATTTTATATATGCTGTGTATGGTGAGGAAGGAAATCAACTCCAGAGACAAGGTTAACACGCCTCAGATGGGAAACAAGATTTTGTTTGCTTGGAAAAAGACTTTCCCCCCAATGAGAACGTTAATACACTCTGCTTCACGTCTGGGTCCTGATTACACTGTCGGAGTTTATTGTGCGATAACAACCGGCTGACTGTACATCATCCCTTACCTTTTACATGGCTCTCTGGGATACTCGATTCTGATTGGTCAATGGCATCATCCAGCGGTCAGATATTGCTCTGTAGCTACCACACATATGGGTATTTAGATGTTTTATGTACATATATTTATTTGTTTGGTTAGTAGCCGTGTAATAAGTGGGATAATGTACAGTCAGTTGGTTATTACAAAATAAATCCCTTCACACATGCTTCGAGTCGGTGTCCTGATTAATCATATTGTGTGATAACTAGCTGACTGTACATTATCCCTTACATATTGTAATGCCTATTTTTGGAAAATCAAGACCATGAAATAAATACTTTTTAAATGAATACTTACTCTTATATAATTTTCTCCGTATTTAGAACTTGACAACTCGATTTTAAATCAACATTTCCATAATTCTCAGTTTCACATTATGCCACATCTAAATCTGATATATTGTTGACCAATATTATTATAAAGTTTCCTCAAGAAACTCTAGATATTTTCAAAGCAAAGTAACAATGAAAATATGATGTCATTTTAGTAAAACATAAAAAATACCCAACAAAAATAACATGTCTTGCAGAAAATCAATTTAAAATATATTTATAAACTTCTTGAAACAAAAAAAAGTCTGGAATAAATGCGGAGCACACCTTTTGGCTTTCATAATGTTCTTTAAAGTGCTTCATTTTGAGGTGGTAAAAGATTTTTTGCATTAAATGATTATCGTTGCATGACAGTTTGCAGATTTTTTTTTTTTTTTTGTGAACCTACACCACAGGTGTCTCAGCTGTTTTAACAAGCAAGCTCCCCTTCATTTTCTTCACTTTTCTTTTGATCATATCAGCAATAATTCATCAAATGATGGAAAAGTACAGATGTGTGGTGTAGTCAAGCGCACGTTAAAGAGATGATTCAGGTGTCTGGATTGAAGTGACACTGTCCCGGCAGAGTTTGTCAGATCACGGTGAACTGCTGCATCCTACGCTACAGAGCGCTCCGAATTGGCCTGCAAAATCAGAATGGCAAAGAATCAGTTATGAGTTTGTTGGCACACTTGCGCTGTTCCCTGATCTGCATAATTCCTTTAGTGAATCTGCCGTTAAACCAGAGTACGCAAATTTTACCGGAGGCAACAAATTTCCCGCTCAAGCCTCGTTTCAGTCTCACGTGAAGCGTGCCCACTGTCTGATAAATATGCTTGCACTGCACACATGGATATTTATGTATCGCAATATACAATACACGGATTCCATCTATGAAGCTGACTTTCTCTCTGTCTTCAATAAATGGCTAAAAACACATCGTTTCCATGAGCACTTAACCATTCACAAAAAAATGTAAATAATATATATTCTTGTTGCACTCTAATCTTTTTTGGATACTTCTATTCCGATGCTAGTGAAATTTTATAATGCAGAACTATTCCTACCACTGTCTTAAGATGAATCGCTTATGATGTATTATTCCTCTTTTTTAAGTCGCTTTGGATAAAAGCGTCTGCCAAATGAATAAATGTAAATGAAATGTAAATGTAGATATAGCAAAATCTCTATCAATTGATGCTTTATATCGTCGCCAAGATAGTATATTGTCATATTGCCTAGCCCTATGTTAATGAACTTATAATCAGCCATTACACTCATGATTTGTGTGAAGTTTAATAAAACTGTAGGGACTCATGTTCATTTCACAAGGAATCTGTGGTGAAACGTAGAACGTGGCACGTAAAACTCCGTTTGCAAATTATGTTTTACAGGCCTAGGAAAGAAATGGAATTGAATAAAATCTTAAAATTCATGGAAATTTCTATTGTGAAGATAATTTTCTAATTTTATATTTTTTATATTTTCATTTTAATTATATTTTTCTTTATATTTTTCTTGTCTTGAGCTGGATATATGACTTGCTCATTTGCCTTAGTTATGTCTGATCTGATCAGTGAACTGAATTTGAGTCAGTTCTTTTTATTGAATTGATTGAAACGGAAAATTCATAAAAATGTCAGGGACATTCATTGGTTAAAAAGGGTGGAAACCTGTATTACAAAGTGCAATCTTTAACAATCAGTAGGGCAAGTAAAAGCACCCCTTACCTCACATTTTGAGCGAGATGTAAATCTGTTTATTTTGTACACTTTTAAGTGGCCTTCAAGAAGTACAGCTGACTGATTTAAAGCATTTAATCTCCTTTATCTGAGCTGAACTAAAGCTCTTCATTTGTGTCTGCAGGATCTGTTGTTGTGTTTTCTCTCTGTATTCCAGCAAGCCACTGTGTGTCCCTTTGCCCTTGTGCACTGGCTTCTGGCATTCAGACCTACGGGCCTCGGGATGTTTACTCTATGCTCTTAAATATGGCACTTTTTTCCACTGCATGTTACAGTTTGATTCGCCTCAACTCTACTTGCTTTACTTTTCTGAGCTTGCTTTTCCACTGCAGTTTAGTGCCGAATCAACGGGGGTGGAATTATAGGCTGATCATCATAGTTGCGCCACCTTACTGCCGTAACATCCTCTTAAACACGACACAAACTGACCAAAACAATAACACGACCGCTAGCTGTTAGCTAATAGCTCATTTTGCTGCATAAAGCAGTTGTTGCATAGTGATTTTACACAAGTGTAATAGTTAAATTGGCCTGGTTGTTTTAGAAGCAAGCTTCCAGTAGCTGGTCAACTAAATAAAGTGAAGCTTTCAAGCAGAGTATAGAGTTAACATAACAGAACATACCATCCTCTATCGTGGCTGAATCCAGGGCACTCTCCCTCCCATTGCCCACCAGTTCAGATAGCGTCCATTTCCAATTTTCCTTGATGGTTCTTTAGTCACTTTTAAGTTTTTTAACTTTTCCCTACACTGTTGGTAGGTCCGGTGGTAGTCATGTGCGGCCAACAACTGAGACAATTCCTGACTTTATCGTTTCGCTCATCGCTAACGAGTGGACTGTCTACACCTCGTTTATTGACCACAGCGTGGTTTTGCACACAGCCATTTATTTTTTCACAATTCGAAAGTCGCGTGAACAAATGATACTGTTGCTAACTTTAAAACTAGTGGGTTGATGTCGCATGTCGTAAATCCAGTGATGCTGGTAGTGATGATTCACCCTGACCCTGACGTGATCTGCAGGATCAGGTACCAGGTGCTATCCACAGTGGAAAACCCCAAAAAAGCGAGCAGAGTCAAGTTGTACCATGCAGTGGAAAAGCCCTACTACATAATGCACTCACACTTCTTTTCATAAAATTGTATTTTTCTTTCATGGTGGGGACTTTCCTTTGACTTCTATTGTTTTTATACTGAGTTAGTGATATGTTCCATCACCTACCTAAACCTAACCCTCACAGAATCCTATTTGCAATTTAAAATGTTCATTTAGACAATTCATTAAGCTTTTTCTCTGCATACAGTATAGGGGATTTCTGGTTTTACTATACTTGTGGAGACATTGGGTCAACGACAATGTATACAAAACCTGACACACACTCATTAGCACTAGGCTAATTTTACTCCATGATGTGTATCTCTGTCCCTGACACATTCTTTTGCTCCTTGTGACCAATAACACTGTGTCACATTTAGTGCAGCTGTTGTGGAACAGATCTGGTTACTGAACTGATGATTCTTAGATTAGGATGAAACCGTTCCCTAACTGCTGGATTTGTCTTTCCATGTGGGTGATGAGGTATATGTAACAGCTTGTGGCTACATTTAGTGCATTTCCTGAGGATGTGTGTGAAATGGTGTCGGGTCAAAAATCCTCTTCCCTCTCAAAAGCTTTTTTTCATCTCTGCTTGTTTGCCAACATCGATTTGTGGAAGCCCGTTCCCTGCTGTATCTCTCTTACTTTCCCCACTTCTCTGCACTCACATATCCTTAAGTCAACATGAAATGGCATTCACAACCCATTTAACTTTATAATCGGGGTATTTATGAGTTAAAAATGATACTCGATGAGAAAATGTAGGACGGGACTTTTTTTGTCCATCAGGAATTGATGGATCGTTAATATATAAAGGAGCCAGGTGATTGGAGGGGAGTGTCTGATAAATAAGAGAGAGGCTGAGCAAGTTAATAAAAATAATTAAAATATTGACGAATCAATTACAACTATATTTGAATATACAAATTGATTATAAATATATTTGTACATTTTTACAGTTTTATATATATTTTAGATCCCTTAACTCTACCCCAACCTCTAAACATAACCATATTTCAACCATTTAAAAACATGTAACAAGTAGATTAATGTACAGTAGCAATACATTTTGTTAAAATATATTAATTTATAGAGATTTTACAGCTGCACCAACTCCTAAACCTAACCATAACCATTTATTAAGCATAATAAATACATAACAGGCAGATATATTTAATTGCAATAATATATTTTCCATTTAAAAATGGCAACGTTCGGTACAGCAGTAGTCCAAAGGTTGATGCGCTACATCTTATGTGCTCCCTGATGGCACACAATAGCATTGTGTGAGGTGGAGAGTAGAATTTAAAATATGAATCACTGTAAATATTCTCCTGATGCACACCAGAACGGCGCTTTCATATCTCATTCAAACATATACATCGCAGAATACAGCAGTCGCAAACGGTCAAGAGAAACTTGAGAGCTAATGAGCATTCGACATCACTGCTGTTAAACCACTGCTCGTAATGCTTGAGGCGGCAATTTTTTAATTTTGAAAACGAAACCAACTTGTGTTGATTTTTACAGCGGGCATGACGGTAGGTGGAGATGGAGATTGTTGAATTTGGGAATGTTCTTCACAGAAGTATGTCTGAAGATTTGGATTATAGCTAACAAATGGATTAATTTTATTGTTGTTTTATGGTGCTTTTTGTGGTTTATATTTTTGGGCATATTCTGAAAACTCCTTTTGTGTCCCATGGCAAACAAAAATAAAATTAAATGTTTAATAAATGATTAAACGATTACAGTTTTTTTCATTTTTACATTTTAAAGTGTCGTTTTGGTGATTTAAACCTTTAAAATGTATAGGGCAACAGAACTGAATGAAATCATTAAAATACATTGTCAACTGCATTAAATAAATGTGATGGCATTTAACTAATCTCATTAATTAGAAATTAAATGTATATAACTGATTCATTCTATAAATGATTCAATATTAAGCAGTACAGTACACAGTACACATAAACATTTGTACATTTCTATAGGAGTTAATATGTAAAATGATGATGTTTTCTGTCAGTATGTCAATATTGTATGTTTCAGTGCAATGCAAATGTAAGAGTATGTACATTTGCAAGAACCAAACTTTACATATGAGTTCTCATGAGATCACGTTGGTGCGCTACATAAGGACCCACTATCAGCGGCACTCATTGGAAAATCACACAGGGTGGCTTGGCATTCTTCTGGCTGATTCCTCAACAATTTTCCACCTGGATGAATGTTACCTACTGTGCTACCTGGAATAGCCATCTGAAGTGGCTTAATGAATCTAAGTGTATGTCTGTCAAAGTCCTGGCTCCAGTCCACACTGTGCAGGCACTAGTTATAGTAGGTGGGCCTGTAATTCGACTCATTATCAGTGTTTGGGTTAATGCAATAAAAGTAACGCACATCATGTAATCAGATTACTTTTTCAAGTAACAAGTACATTTTCTTTTTTATTTTACACCATAATATCTGAGTTACTTTTTAAATAGAGTAACGCATTGCTTTTGTACACTTCTGTCCCTCTATTGTGAGAAATCATGTGCAAAAGTGTGCAAAGTTTAGGGAGGAGTGTAGTGCATGATTGGCATGGTAGTTCTTTAGCGTTTGAGGCCAGAGACTATTTAGCAGAGATGAGTCATTTCTATTTAAATGAATGGGAGAAATTGGAATGCCCAACCAAGAAGCTCTAGCACGCAACAGTCAATCTATGTAGAAAGGAAGTTCCGCCTTGCAGGTAAAAGAGCCAATCACCTTTTAGATACAGACATCGCCTGTCAATCAACTCACTAGCACACATGCGCATTTCGTGTTTTAGAGGTCAACATTGGTTGAGTGAAACGTGGTTGATTCATGTGTTAATACACACTGCATTAAAAATTTAGTAAATGTGTTTAGGCAGAGGGATTATAAAACTAGTCTTCCACTGGCCACGTCATGATGGCTAACTTATACAGCCAATATGCTCCGTGTTACAGCTCCGTATAACTGGGAGAATGGGATGAGAAAAGACTCTGGATCAGTGGCTCTGAGCAATGTTCTTCATTGGTTGTGTGCCAGAGAAAATTTCGTAGTTTCTAAAAATATTCTACATTTTTGTTTTATAATAATGAAGTAATTTGATTCATGAAACAAACCGTTTTTAAGAAATTTTGGTAGCATTAAAAAATTTCCATTCAAGATGTATCAATATGTGCCTTTTAAGTTGTGGCATCTGTACACTCCGTGGATCAACTCAAAACAAGATTGCACTGAGATGACTTAAATGAAAATATTTTAGTTATTCATCAGACTTATTCCTTGAACATATTAGAATGGCATTCCCCACTGAATTTTATCCTGACTTATGAAGAACATCTCAAGTTGACACTGACATTGTCGATGGGCACAGCACATGATGACAAATCAAGTGTTGGACTTTGCTGCTTTAAGACGGTTGTTATTCTTCATTATTCATATTGGCTGCCATGTTGATGGAAAAACAAATCATGCATATTCATGTTATTGATTCTTTATAATAATTATGTTGTGAAGACCTACTTTCTAAATATCTGTTTGTTTACTATGTTGTTTTGACATGAGTGTTGTACAGTAGCTAGCATGACCTGTAATGTCTCTTGCATGCAATCCTTGGCTTATTTGTATGGAATGCGCAACATGGCAGAAGAGAAATGGACTGTGAGGAAAAAGTAACGTATAACGTAAAAATAACGCTTAAGTAACGTAACACTTTTCATAAAAATGTACTTTTATTTATTACGTTACTTTTTTAAGGAGTAACGCAATATTTTAACGAGTTCATTTTAAAAGTAACGTTACCCAACACTGCTCATTAGACTGTCAGAAACAAGACAGAGTTGAATAAAATGCTATTGGCTTGTGCATCTGTATGAAGATTTGATGTGTGTTTGATCAGGCAACATGGGATTTGATGCTATGATTATTACATGCAGCATATAATAAAGCCAATCAGCATCCATAAAGTGTCAAATGACCTGAAGTTAAGTTGAATTTGTATTGATATGTCTGTTAATGGACACAGGAAATGATTATCTGAAGGTCTGACTGTTTAACCATATACCCTGCAATGGTAATCTATATTCTTCCATGAAATGGTGGAAATATATAGTTAGATGACTCCTGCAATAAATAAATAAATTGGTACAGTGGGGGTAAAGGCTCCTCAGGGTAAAAGGCTCTTTGATTTATTTTCTCCCAAAAAACTAAATTGTATCAAAAACTACCACAGGGTTTTCCTAAACACTTGTTTGACACTAAACACTGCAAAATGTTCCTCTGATCATTATCTATAAAAGTTAATTTTGTGGGAGTTTGATCTAATAATTAATCATTTTTACAAATGTTTGACATTTATTTAGCTAATAAATATCCTGGAAATAATCACATTAATATTGAGACAAAATTATAAAAAATTTTCAGGCCTATATATATCCAACTGTCCATAAGTGAAAGGATAGTAGTTGGAGTAAACTCCTTGCATGACAGCGTTGTCTCTTTGGGATTTCGCTTCTTTATAAAGATTTAATTGGCTTAACCCAAGGAGCTGAGGTGCTGATCTGAACTATTTTCTCTACCTGCTCCACTGAGGCTCCTTATTCCTAGCATTCACTGCTATTGTTGGAGAGGTGATGTAATTCACCGTGGACTTGTAATGGAGGAGAGATGAAGGGAAGATGGTTTGGGGAGAAAGATTGTTTTGGTCCAGCGCTTAGACTATGAGCTTTGTTTTGATCTTCCATAGACTATAACATTACATCAGTGCAAACAAGATCTGTTTACGTCTTTGCTTTGCATACCATTTAGGAAAAACTGATGTTTTTCGATAGCCCTACGCCGGAATAATCGGGACTGTAAACCTACAGATGTCAGCAGCACCGCCGCCCCCTCTCTAGCCCCGCTGGTTGGCTCTCACCGAGGCTCGTTATACCCCCTCCGGAGAGTCCGAGTGATGACAGCTGGGACTGGGAGATGAGCGCGGCCACATGACCTTGTCAAACACCGATGGTCCCGGGAAAGCAATTATTTTTCTGCCATTGTGACAGAGCCATCGTTCCGGCTCTGTACCGTTTATCGCGAAGCAATGGGAATTTTATGACTTCTCCAGTGTCAAGTGTTGCTGTGAACGGGCAGTGAATGACTGGAGGATTGCGTAAGACCGCACTGTGATTTCGGAGCTCGCATTTCCTCGCGGCATCTTCGAGCGACTCTTCAAACATGAATAATACAAATAATCAGCGAGTAAGTAATGGCATATTGACCTCGCATGCAGCTCGCGGTTTCTCATTCAGCGGAACGGATTTCTCGGTTTGTTTCATAATGGCATATATTACCGTACTTTGAACAGTTTGTTTTAGAAGTGTGGTTTATGTTGGAAATATATCTTCAGTATGATGTTAATGTAGATGTATATGTGTAATGGATGGTCTGAGCTCATGTTGCGCTGCCAGGTTGTGTGCAGGTGCGCGTGCAGCAGCAAGGTGAGATGCCCACGCGCACTCAATACCTGCATAGCCTACATGAGATGATGCAGCGAGTGAATTATGCGCAGAGGCGAATTTTCTCATTTCAACGGAATTGCTATGCTCCATTACTCTACATTGTCTCTTATGGAGTGACTGCCATTTTTTATGGTATTTTAGCCTTATATATATATATATATATATATATATATATATATATATATATATATATATATACACACACATACACACACATACACACACACACACACAATTAGTGATAAACCTTTAATAGAACCATTTTTTTTTACGTTTTGTCCTCTAAGACGATGTATCATCTTAGTCTGAGAAATGGCTGTGCAAAAGTCTTTCAAAAAAGCATTTGTCTTAAGATGGTTAATTATATCTTCAGATTTGGTGTGTCAATAGGACATATAAATGTTAGACTACCAAACATTACTTTTGCAAAAAGAAAAGATTGGAATAGAAGAACAGGGAGCCCTGCCCCCCACTGAACGTCATGTCAGTCTGAGATTACATGAAGAGACAGAAGCAATTGAGACAGCCGAAATGGATAGAAGAACTGTGGTGAAGTCTCCAAGAAGCTTGGAACATCCTATCTGCCAACAACCAAGAAAAACTGTGTCCAGGTGTACCGAGAAGAATTGGCGCTGTTTTAAAGGCAAAGGTGGCTTTTTATTTTTACTGGACTTTGCATGACATTAAATGATAAATGATAACTATATATGTAACTTTTTGAAGACATCCTCACTATGCAACATTTTTCATAAGTGCCTAAAACTTTTGCACGGTAATATATATATATATATATATATATATATATATATATATATATATATATATGTATAGTACATATAAAGAATTGTTTTGATTTGCTTTGAGCTGTCATTGGTTAGCATGATTGATCTGGAGCGAAACAATGAATACCGCAGTAGAGGATCGTTTCACTACTGTCTAATGGGAGGGAATTGTTCCAGAAAAACATGAACTATGGTTGGGGTTCTATCGTGCTCATTGTAAAATTTTCTTCTGCAGTCTTTTCTTAGAGAGTTTCTAATAGAACCAAAGAGCTAGTGCTGCAGTCTACCACGTTTGTATATAGGTTAAAGCTATTGTTGAGAACCTTTAAGTCTTCTTACACACTGTTTACGGCTAAGAGCGCATTAGCTTTTAAACCTCAAGTCTTGTCTTGAAATACACATATGGGTCAGTATGGGGTCCGCTTTCTCCAACAAGCACTGCATATGATTGTTTTCCTATCACATCTATTAAAGTCATGCAAATCTTACACAGTTCTGTTGAAAAGCCCCCCACTTCTAGAGGCCTCAAAATAACCCCATGACTCTTCTGCCTTTTCACATTATAAGCCTAAATCCAGATGAAACCTGAGGTACTCTCCCCATCCATTCATTCTCTCTGTTTTCCTGAAAGGCATTGAGTCAACATGTTCGTGAGGTTTGTTGTCAGAATCATGTTAAACCATTGGTGGTCTGACACAGAAAAGGTCACGTTTGAAAAGATGATTATGTGCAGAGACAGATTGCTCTTTTTTTTTTTTTCTTCTTGGGATTGTTTCTAATCATTTCAGTCATGATTCGGAACATTGTATTTTCTCTTAGAAGTTCAGTCAATACATTTTTGTTTGGGAAGCTTTCAGGTTTGCAAGATTCAGTTTAGAACAGCAAGTTGCTGCTGCAGTTGAATCATTACGGTTGAGTCTGACTGCAGTTAAAGAATCAATATTTGCTGGAGAGAGATGCCATTCCTTCCTCCCAGGGTGTCTTCAGAGCTGCTGTTACAGCATGTAAGAATTACGGCTTGAGAGAATCAACGCTTGAAACTGTATTTCTAGATTATAGGAAATATTTGCTCTTAAATTTTGAGATTAAAATGATTGATGAATTTCCATATGTTGTTGTTGCGATGAACATCTTGACAGATTGATCCAGGATCAGTGTGTCAGGTCGTCAGAGCAGACTAATTTAATTAAACTAATTAGACTAGCAGTTTAATTGAACAGTTATGTGATTGACAACTGTATTTACTTACAGGAGTGATACAAGTGGCTTGACATGTCTGTATGAATAATAATCTGAAGTCAAGCTTCTGTTCTTGCAATAGCCGAAAACAATGCCCGTAACCATAGTGACAGTGACAAAATAAATATCAAAGATGGTGACTTCCATAACACTGAACAGTAGGGGGTGGATAAAAATATACATTTTCCGATCTTCATTTGAACGATCTCGATATCAATTCTTAAAACCCAAGAGCGATCTTTTACTCTCATGTGCAACCCTCTACTACAATGAGAGTAAATCACTCACATTTGCAACCAAATTGTGCTCTATGCAACCAAAATGTATATATTTGGCAACTGGCTGGTAAATGTGTAGACTTCACTCACCAGTGATTGTGTAGTACAGTGGTGGAGTATTCAGCAGCGAGATCCTTGCACTGCATGTCCAAAGATGAGATCCACGCGACCCATTTGTCATTGAATAATGTCTCTTTTATTACTCTTTATGTGCTCTATGATCAGTAGTTGATTGAAAAAAATATAGATATTTTTTTTTTATTCCAATCATGCATAGCATGCAAGAGGTAAAGCTATTTGAGTCTCTCTCATTAACATGCACTAATTTACAGGCACTGTTTACAGAATATAATTTTCGGAAAGTACCTAGTTAGAATGTCCCCTATAATTAACAACAGTTGCTGGAATTTCTTTCATATGTAAGCAAAAGGGACCGTATACATGAAATATACCCATATGAATTGATATTGAATCGAATCAAATCGGGAAATCTGTATTAATACCGAGCCACACTGAACAGTCTTTTCATAAGCGAGTCCAATCAAGGCACAAGTTTTTCTGTCAAATATTAATTAATTGCATCTTTGAATGCTATTTATTGTTTTTATTTTTACATATGATGGTAGCATCTCAGGTGGAAGACAGGGATTAAACCTTCAGAGGAACAAAAAACCTCATATCTCCATCTCCATCGTTATTGGATCCACTTGAAGAAAACGAAAGGCACAGAATACAAACGTGTGCAGTGCAGAGTGGCTATTGCATTGTATTGCGTTGTATGATGTGATAGACAACTGCAGTGGTTGTCCAGTGCAGGTTTACCAAACTCCCTCTCAAAATGCAGGTGTGAGTTCAGAAATTGTATAGTATGTTTTTAGAAAATGTTAATCAGTTTGGTTATAGAATACGACCTGTGCGTGAAAGTAACCATATTTAGCACAATAAAATGGGATGAAATGAGGGTCACCTTAGGGATCAGGACTTCTACACCAATACATGCTATGGATGGATTATCATCTATTTTGATTCACATGTTTACAGTATGTGTCTGTGACTTGCAGTGCATGATGCTTTAGTGGAGATAGAGAGAGAGAGAGAGAGAGAGAGAGAGTATTGCTGTATTCTCAGCTTCACTCACATTGGCCATATGGACATGTGTGTAAGTGCATGTTCCTGTGTATGTGATGAAATCTGTTCACGTTGTTGCTGTAACCTTGTTATTTTCACACCAAGAGTAAAGGAAACCATATTCAGAAACATCAATCTAGTCTTAAGATATACATTTCAATTTCTTAACAAAATTGCATCAAATTGAATTGTAGAATGTTTAACTAAATTAAATGTATAAAAATGTAAATATGTAGGTTTTAATTGTATTTTATTAAATATTACTATATTAGAATTGATGGAATTACACTACCGTTCAAAAGTTTGGGGTCACTTGTCTGAAATGTTTCTCATGATCTTAAAAATCTTTTGATCTGAAGGTGTATGCTTAAAAGTTTGAAATTAACTTTGTAGACAAAATATTATTCTGCCAAAACATATACATTTATTTAATTACAAATCTAAAATTTCCTAAAAAAAAAAAAGTTTTTGAAATGGATGACTTGGATCAAAATATGAAGAAAAGAAGCCAATAAGTGCCCAACATAGATGGGAACTCCTTCAATACTGTTTAAAAAGCATCCCGGGGTGATTCCTCAAGAAGTTGGTTGAGAAAATGTCACGAGTACATGTCTGCAAAATCTAGGCAAAGGGTGACTACTTTGAAGATGCTAAAATATTACATAGTTTTGGATTTATTTTGGATTTTTTGGTCACAAAATAATTCCCATATTTCCATTTCTATTATTCCATAGTTTTGCTGACTACTATTATTCTAAAATGTGAAATAAATAAATAAATAAAGAATGAGTAAGTGACCCCAAACTTTTGAACGGTAGTGTATGTAATGAAACTGAAATGCGTGAAGGAAAAAAGACAAAGACCTATAGTACTTTTTGCTCTCATTTAGGGCTGGGCAATAGGATGATGTTATCGGATATAGACGATATATCACAAATATCCTGATGCCGATATCGCCCCTCAATGACAGACGATGTTCAACAATATTGAGAAATGGAACTGAGATCCAAAATATTAAATAGTAGCCCTGGGTTTATAATTAGCACCTGCTGCCAGTCACTACCTGCCAATTGTGGGTTGTCTATTTCATGTATAATGGCAGTTCATTTTGCTCATCTGTCCCTTTAGTGGGTGACCTGCAATAAGTCTCGAAGTGACACATGACAAGAAATTCGTTTGCAAGAATAATGTCATTTATGAGAATGCTGCAAATAACCTAAGACGTTCTCAGGAGGTGCTCAGAGATAAATGTGCTTTATTTCCATGGAACAGTTAGAGCTTAACATGTATTGTGAACCCAGATCTGCAGGTTCACAAATCACATAATAATACAAAAACTCTACAGTGATTGACTTATGATCAATAATATGGTAGTAAACAATACATTGTATTCTAAAGTTTTTAAGTTTACATATACATTTTTGTTTTAGGTCTGAATTTAAGTAATTTTCCACCTGTTGTTGTAGATGGACACTTGCGTGGCGGCAAATGAGAGGTGGTTAAAAACAATTTTTTTGACCACTTCATTATTGCAATTGCTTTTTTGTTTAATTTAATGTGCAATTTGAATTTAGAAATATCTCTGGATTAAGTTTTTCATGCTTCAACAAATCAAATCAAGCAAAATCAATAAACCAAAATAGGGGGCAGGGGGGTTGATGATGTAATCGGATATTGCAATTTGCAATGTTATTTTATAAAAATACAGTGAACATATATTTCTTGCATATTGCCCAGCCCTACTCGTATTGTTAACACTCATTTGCTGGCAGGTGAACTTTATTCCACTGATTCTACTTATGGAATGTTCCGGGTTCAATACAGGTTAAGTTAAATTGACAAAAATGTATTTTGACTGGTTTCTCCTTTTCTTAAAAAAAAGCAAAAATCAAGGTTACAGTGAGGCACTTATAATGGAAGTGAATGAGGACAATTTTTGGAGGGTTAAACAGAAATGTGAAGCTCAGATTTGGGCTGTAATGGAATACATGTAATGGTGTACAATACAATCAAATAATAGGTTCAGAAAAAGATAAAATGTTGTTGAAATATTAAAATATTGTAGTTGACCACAAAATGCCTTCTGTTTGACTTCTTTTCATAAAGAAAAACATCAGTGTACAACTCCACATCTAATTTAACAAAACAAGCTATTTAGATTCACTTAGATAAAAGAGTGGAGGTGTAGCACTTATTAATAAGATAATAATGACATCTCACACTTAATTCACCAATTGTGCCTTGCCTTTATAAATATGTATTCTAAAATTATTTTTGTATTCTGAATAATTTACTGAATAAATGCTTTTTAAGACTTTTTTCTAGACCTGAACAAATAAAATGAATACCTTATCCCCATACCATAACAAACCCGCACAATAAATAATGTATCACAGACTCTAACTTAAACAGACAGGGGAACTCATTCAACATTGTCATAACATTGCTTTTCAATAAAACAGGGTAGCCTATATGCAAGTTTATAATACTAAAAGAAAGTTGAAAGAAAGCCAATGAATCTGCCAATAGTTTTTACAATTTGGAAGCCTATATGAAATGTTCTTAGTCTTTCCTTCCTGTGATGGGGAGGGTCCAGACAGAGGCTACAAGAGTCCAAATTGAATTAAATTCCAGATGCATTTTATGGTGCAACCAAAATACCAGTAACTAGTAAATATAAAAATATTGTTTATATTGTACAATATAAATACCACATTTTCACTCTGAAGTGAAAATGCATTGAACCTGGAACATTTAGTTAAATAGAGAGATGCAGATTTTCAATATTCCTGCCATTTGCGTGTGTGTGTGTGTGTGTGTGTGTGTGTGTGTGTGTGTGTGTGTGTGTGTCAGTGAGGCATATTCTTGAAAAGATTAGGGATTTACTGTTAGAGAAGAGTGTTTGTGTGAGGTATGTTTTTATAATTTATTATTATAAGGATGTGTCAAAGCTGTGTTTTCATATTCATGTTAAAAAGAAGCATTCTGATGTTTTATTGCGAGAGAGTGTAGTGTGTGGGCTTCATGTTTGTTAGTGTGGGTAGGCTATTAATATGCGCCGATGTTTGTGTGTGCCGGTGGTTCTGTGTGCTTTATCTTCAGGTGGTTGCTTTGTGCATATGGGGTCCACACTCAAAACACCAAAATCCCACACAAACAGCCTATTATATGAGTTTATATAGAGCGTGTTCCTCAGGGGTCTTTCGCCTTAAAGCTCAACGGCCTGTTTTTGCTAAGAAAAAATGCTGTTTAAACTTATTTTGATACTAAACTGCTGGGCTAGTATTTCAGCATGGGGAGGGTGACATAATGGTTTTAAATGACCACTAAAGTGCTGGTGCACCTATTCTGCTGAGTGTTCATTTCTAAAGAGCATTTTTTGCCAGAGAATGGCTGTATATACATTTTAAGCAAAGCTCTTAATTACGGATTCTCTGTGATTTCAGGTTAAAGTGTGAGTTTTCTTGGGTTGATTAGTTGTGCTTGCTATATTGTTTAGAAAATAATCATCAAAGGTCATGGGTTTGATTCTCAGAGAACACAAAAACTTTTAAATAAAAGGGTGTACATGTAATTTGTCTCTAAATTAATAAAAATAGGTATTCTGAATACTGGAGAACACAAGCCTTTTTGCTAAATTTGTAATGCTGCTACTGCTACTTTCTATGTATACTTGGATGTGTTTGACCTACTCAAACTATATGTGTGTTACCAGAGCACATCTAAATAGACAGAACTGGTGCAGATGCCCATATATGCCTTAAAATATCACTCTTTCTACTTCACTCGTGCTGTCTTGATTTCTTCCCTCCTGGAGTCGTACTTGCCCTCTTTTTTTCAGTGTGACATATTCAGTGTCCCATCAAGGGTCCTTTTTGTAGTTTTTTTTCTGTTCCTATCAATCCCCTATTTCAGTTTTTGTATTGCTTCAATCTCAGTTTTCCCTGTCTCATCCTAATTGTACTCTTTCCTTTTGTGTTCGATGTATTCGGGCATCCCTGGTACTGCTGTGAGCTGCTCTCAGCATGTGTGAGAAAGATCTCAGGGAAATGTGTGCCTGTCAGCTAGTGTATTTGCATGTGTAAAGAATCTGTTGACTCCATCTATTTGTGTCTCATCTGTGTCTATTTGTGTGTGTTAACAGAACTTGACACAATTCTAAATGTGCTAAGATCATGTTTAGGGGTGGTATGTGTATTGAGTGAGTTTGTGTTGTGTAACACACAGAATGGGTTTCATGAGGTGCATTGATACAATTTCATTGATACAATTATATTGCTATTCATATGTTTAGTGAATTGTGTTTCAAAATTGTGGTGTATTGCAGTCTTTTAATCTTGTTTTTCATTCAGCAGGATTGGATTTTGGTGCTTTGCGCTTTGGTATGGGTGCTTGAAAGTATAGTTCACCCAAAAATGAAAATTATCTCATAATTTATTCACCCTCAGGGCTGGACTGGTAATCTAGCATTTTCTTGGTGGGCGGCGCACTTTAGGGCCGATCAGGAGTGGACTGGCCATTGGGAGAACCGAGCGGCCAGTGGGTCAGCCGCGATAAGCTAAAATGAGCTGTGCAGAGCGGACCACAAAACGGTGCCGCAATATGCAGAAAAGGTCCTGCTCAACAACTTTTGGGCTAGTTAAATCCTAGGCTGATTTCTCTTCCCAGTCCAGCCCTGCTGCAGAACACAAAGTTTTTAGAAGAATATCTCATTCTCAGCTCTTTTGGAAATGTAAGTGGATGGTGGCCATGCCTTTTGAAGCTACAAAAAGGAGATAAAGTAAGCATAAATTGCGACAATAATTAAAAATCTGTTCACCGTTGGTGACAGTCGGGTTGTTTGCATTTATATTCTGTTTAGTCCGATATCATCACTGAATTCATATTTAGAGCATGCACTAGTGTATCTCATGTCACTTTTCACCCGTTCTGTTGTAATTATGAGCTAGCTGCACCACACGCAACAACAAAGCCAGCGCAAGAGAGTCGTGAGCACATGACTCTTTTGAATCTGATCTTTTTCATGAATCACCCCAAAAGAACTGAGAGTTTGTATTCAGGAGCCCGGCAGTTTGAATCAGATTTAATTTATCAGAGAATCAATATGTGTATTGATAATTTTTGCAATACCAATGTGTATTTTGGATTTCTTTATAATTAAAAGTTCCGTATTGTGTTTCACTTTTTTTCTTCTAGTTATTATTGATTGGGATTGGAGTTGCACAATTATTTGCATCTAGGATTTCATTCAATTTGCACTCCTGTAGTCTCTGAGACTGGGACATCCGGTAACGTAAAGAAAGTCTAAAGCAATATTTAAAACAGTTTAAATAAAAAAGAATTTTCACAGACTGTGATGACGCGTTTCCACATTATTTAGCAGTGTAAATATAGCAAACTTTTTAATATTATAATTAGGGCTGTCGATTTAATGCATTTATTCAGTGTGAATAATTTGACAAAAAATAACGCATTAAAAAAAATTACACAATTAATCGCATGCCCACGGACCATAATAAGGAATATTCCTGAGAAATGCAAGCTTGTAGTACCACCTGTTTACTCCAGAGGGCAGTAAGTGAAATTTCAGCTGCATGAGCAACGTGCAGTTTATACAGTGAAGAAACACTTCAGTAGGCAGAACAACACAAACATGCGTTACGTTCTTGCGTTCAAAACACTCGGAGCGCAAATGCGAACTAAGGGATCTCAAGATGTGTTTAAAGATTGAGTATTAAACTATATTTAACTTGAGACAGTGACCTAAATATTTTATGTTTATGATGCAAAACACCCGAGACGCTACACAAGCATGTCTGAAGCAGGGTGTGGCTGGATTGAGATGGCGCAAAATTCAGAAATTACCCCATAAATATCTAATCACAAATAAAATCAAAGAAATTTCCTTCAAACGTATTTATAAGTAGTACCTCACTAATTATTTTCTTGTAGAGAGATTTAATCGTGATGTCGATATATTCTGTACATTTTGTGGTCTGCATGCGGAAATTTTTTTTCATTTATTTTGGAGTTGTCCCTACTCGACTTGTCTGATTTCTGCAAGATTGTTAGAGATCATATCATTCCCAGCTTTCAACTTTGTTTTGAAAGTGTTTTATTAGTTATGACATGTCTCCTCATAAGCAATATTATTTGATTAATGTTCTGCTTTTGTTGGCAAAGTTTAGTATTCATAAATGTAAGTATGGTGATAATGAACCATTCGTTTTAATTTTTAATTCAGAGGTTCAGCAATACCTAAGAACAATTTCCAATTTTAGTAACAAGAAAGCTGTAAAGTGTATTGAAATATGTAAACAATTTGATATTTTTATTTAAACAGTTTATTTATTTTCCTTTTTGTTGTTGTTTGTTTTAATATACCTCTTGGCTCTAGATGTAAAAGTTTTGTAAGCATTAATAAAAAAATCAAAAATCAAATGTCTGACGCAGGTGTACATTGACGGATCCTTAAACAAGCACTCATAATAAATCCATTTCACAAATTCACTTGTGAAATGGATTGCTGTGAACTGTATGCCAGTGATTGACTTATGATCAATAATATGGTAGTAAACAATACATTGTATTCTAAAGCCGCTTTTTGTATTATCTTATCAATGATTAACTCTTCTACCACAAGAATGTAATACATTTTAATTATTTGTATATTTTTTTATTATATATATATATATATATATATATATATATATATATATATATATATATATATATATAAAAAAAAATTTAATATTTGAAGATAACTATGTATAATTATTTCATTATATATTGAATTATTGTTATATGAGGGGCTTTCTCAGCAAATATTTGTATATGTGATTAATCGCGATGAATTAATCGAGACACCATGTATTTAATTAGATTTAAAAAAATTAGCGATTTACAGCCCTAATTATAATTTATTTTCTAAATATTGAGTGTAAGCTTTTAACATTTATACTGTTATATTATCCTGGAAATCGTTTTTAAAAATTAAATACCACAGCTGCAAGGAGGTTTCTATTACAGCTGTCTTCCACAGCTCTCTATTTTTTTTTCCTCTTCTGGAAAGTAATTCAAATATAATTATGGGTTTTTTTCTTTTGATCTTGGAGCAAATTGGTAAGTCAAAAAAATATTAACTGTGATCTCCATTCACGCCCATAGTTTACCATGTAATCGTTTACTTCCGTGTTTCAAAACCCAGAGTGTGAAAAAGATCTATTGAAGGACTTATTACACAAGGTGAATGGTAAGTTATAGACATTAGCCAAATTCACATTCAAATATTTTTGTTTGAAAACACACAATTTTCGTTATGTTTATGCTATCTTTATGAACCTTATCCACGCTAGAACAGGGTTTTCCGCCACTAAAAATGTGTTGAGAAAACGCTCTCAATTTCTGCATAGTTAGGAAATTTATTAAGTTAGGAAACTGAAATTGAGTTTTCAAATGAAAACAGATTAGCGTGGATGTGGCCTTATTTTTTTTATTTTTTTTAGTCATTCTAAGTTTGGGTTTTGGTTGAACAGAGATAATGTGTTTGTTGAATTATGACGCAGTATATTGTTGTCAAAAGTACCAGTATTTCGGTACCAAATTGATACAAATATATGAAAGATTTTATGATACTAGTGTTTCTGCAGGACAGGTAGATCCAATTATCGAATTCATTCAGTCCCTCACTTCTGACTTACACACGACTGCTTCCAAATGCTCACATGCGTAATATGTCCTAGTGTGTTTATTAAACCGCAGAAGGTTGCAAGCTTAGTCTGCATCAGCTGCATGCTCTAAATGAATTTGTGAAGCTCATACACAGGAAACTCTACAGACATTGAGAATCATTTGCATTGTATGAGATGGCAAAGCAGAGCACTAATGCACTGAAGTGCGCAGCACATGTAGAGCGCAAATGCTGTGATTTAATGATATATAGATATCATTAAATCACAGCATTTGCGCTATAACAATCACACTGGCAAACTGTGTAGCAAACCATGTAACAAACTGTTTACAGATCTCCTCTGTAAACCTGGAGAAGTGAAGTTTCCATTAAATACACACTCAAAATAATAGCTCGCGTCAAAATAACCGCTTGACGCGATGCCTGAAGATCAACAGAATTATTACAACTGTTTAGTAAAAGGTAATATTCACTGTAGTAATACTAATATTTGTAATAAATAATGATTAATAAATAATAATAATAATAATAAAAACTAAGCAATATATCACAAGCAAAAGTGCTGTTGTATTGAATAAAACATGCAATGGTATGTTGAAAAGTAATTGTTTATTTTCACTTGTTAAAAGTTTTAATAATTAATTTGATTAGACACCATTTTGATGATGAAATTAAATAAAACTTTAAAACATGGAATTCTGGAAAAAATCATTTGAAAAAGGGATTTTGGAAAAAATAAAACAGATTTCAGTAGGGCCCTACTTAGAAACACTTAAGCAATGCATAATTTGAGAAACACTTAATACTCATGCACTAGAGAAATGTTCTTGCAAAAAGCACAGGCTGCACACACGATCTTTATTGATTACAGGCATTGGTGTCCTTTACTAGCAGTAACTGATCATCTATACTTGCAGGAAGTGTCTTAAATTGACCACATATTCGGACTGAGAAGACAATAGAAAGTCAACAGATGGGAGGGAGGAAGAGAGAAAGCAATACTGCAAGAGAAAAAAAGCTTTATATTCATGACAGTATAGCCCTAAGAATGATAAAATGGTGCTGTGTTTGAATTTTAATTAGCTGTGAGCTTGTTGACATCAAATCTCCTTGCAGATTTACCTTGAGCTTCATCTTACCGGCCTTATCAGAGAGGTGACCAGCATTAACTAATGACCTCTCATTTTCTCACTGTTAATTACTTAAGCAGTCTCTCCATTTTGCATTCATCTTTCCTTTTTTCATTAGTCAAGCAAAGCTATAAATTAGGGGTGGAAACACTCATATGTAACACATATGTGTCTCACATAAGCAAAATCTGCTGAGTGAATCTCACGGTTTATACTTTCTGTCCAAAGCCTGAGTGTGATTGAACAGGGCCTGTCATAATTAGTGAATGGCAGCTCAATGCTTTATGTATTATAGAGTAGTGCTTGTCATTCAGCATTTGAATGGATCAGCTGTTGTGAAATGATATGAGATGGATATTGAATGACTCATGCTCATGTTTGAGATTCATTGCATCAGTTGATATAATGGGACTGGTTAATGTTGCAGACATTGTCAAATGTTTGAGTATATGATGACCTATCTTTGACTGATTCAGCTCTTTTGAGTCTTTTTCTCTGTTTCCATCACTTTAGGGCAATTTTACTGTACAGTTGTGACACTTATGCACACAGTTTCCTGATACCAACCACATTCTGCTGAGTTACTGACAAGCACCATCCTCCATCTGACATTTTTGCATTAATTCATTTGTGTGTAGCTTTTCCTATGGTAAAACTAATAGCTCATTGCGTAAGCAGTCTCAGAGTCATGGGTTCTGGCCCCATGGAAACAAGGAGTGGGCCTTGTCATGTTCACATTATTAATGATGAGTGCAATTCAGATGAGCGCAAGTTACATTTTGACTCTACTGATGGTTATATTTAGGAAAAGTCCCTTAGAAGGCAAGACAGTCCACTCGGCGGCCATCTTGGAAACAGATATTTTCTTTGGTTACAAGCAGCATGAAAGTGCAGCTCCTATCTTCTTGAATGAGGAAAGACCAAAATCTCCAAAAGGGTTGAAGACATATTTAAAACCTGCAAAATCTGACAACAATGGTATTATTATTCTTTTTCTACTATTAGTAATTATAATTGTTTTTTTTTTTTACTATTAAAATAAATGCATTATGTTGTATAGTATACACTATCATTCATAACACATTTGAACAAATTTCAAAGTAAATTACTGAAAGCAGGTGGTAAATGGAATTTGTTTAAGAGACATTTGTGTACATTTTCTACTGATCATGGCAGCAGTAATACATGATGTTCAGATGTGCGGTGTAGTCGAGTGCGCTTTCAGCACAGAGAATATTAAGGTGCCACAGTCATGGGACCAAGTTATGGTGTCGTGCTCTGCAAATTGTGCCAATTTTTGTCTTTGTGCTGTTACCAGATTTGCATTTTCCTTTAGTTAATCAGGAGTTAAAGGGTTAGTTCACACAAAAATTCAAATTTAATTCAAGCAAACACAATCGGAGTTATATTAAAAAAATATCCTGGCTCTTCCAAGCTTTAAAATGGGTGTGAATGGTACCTTAGATTTTGAAGCCCAAAAAAGTAATCCATACGGCTCCAAGTGGTCAATAGTTCGGTTCACTTATAATATGCATTTAGAACGGCACTGGAGGAGCATTTTACCAGAATTTGAATAAGAAGAGAATTAAACTACTGTGAACTTGCCTTCAAACAGACACATACAGGACTTCCTGAAGAGTTCATAATTTCAAAATAAAAGCGTGAGGGTTTAAAAGTTAAAGGTACATGATTGAGATATATTACTATATATATTACTTTTATAATATAGTATTATTTGTTTACAAATGATAATAATATTGAAGTTGATTGAGTTCCAAAAAATAACTGTGTGAATGAAAAGGGATCTGATATCTTACTACTAAATAAAAAAAAGAGAATCCTAACCCTAACTGAATCCTTTAAAGTCCAGATACAAGTTGAAAATATTTAGCTAAATAAATAAATAAAAAATGTCTTCTTGTCCTGATGACTTATACTGGAATTACTGTTCATTTTGCTGCTACATTATCCAGTATACTAGTTAAAGTGTTTCTTAATAAGCTATACATTTATATTGAAATAATGTGTAGTTAGAGGTTTGTGTTCCTTTACATATTAAGGAGCACACTGAATTAGTTCCGCACAGTAAGGTAAAGATATTCTAAACTGATTATGCAAACAACAACACTGGTATCGGATCGGGATCCGTATCACCCGATGCTGAGATTTCTGTAAACGGAATCGGATCAGAAGAGGAAAAAGTATCGGTGCATCCCTAGTTTTGTGTATCTGTATACAAACAAAATGTTTGTAATTGTTTGAATAAATATAACAGGCTACTAATACTGAGGGGGGAAAAAAGACTGTTTATGTTGTGACCCTTTAATAACAAAAACAAAAAACAATAGCAATAATAATAGCAATAATTATAATAATAATAGCAGTAGCACAGACACATAGTTTCATATCATTGAGAATGATGGCTCTTGGCTCTGTGATGTTGACAGGATTTGGCCCTTGGTGAAAACTAATTGGGGAACCGTGGTCTAGAAACTTGAATTTCTCAATTAAGCATAATAAGCAGCAACTGTGAGTGTACTAAGCAGTCTGATGTTGATTCTATAGGGGGTCTGTCTGCACTTTAAGCTTTCTGTTCACACACTCTCAGCCTTGAACTTAATGAGGCACAAAAGCTCTGCGACACAGTCTGAGGAAGTATTCAACAACATTACAGACAGAGCATGATGTGGAGACAGAAAGGTCTTACTATGATTATAAACCATTTGTATGGGTTTTGCTCTTTTGTGGAACACTAACGTATAGGCCAAATTATAATTTGTTGCAGAATGCTCCGTGCACAGTATGTGTGATGCAAAATGCGTCATCAGCGCATCAGCCATGTGGCTTGACCGTGTGCTGCCTATATTTTCTTGACTTGTCTGCACATGTGCTTTTACTGTACTAAAAGATTGTCACAAAGCAGTTGTAGCGCGCATGCATTGAACGCATTCTTATTCTTTTGTGGTCAGAAAAGTATACTCACAAAGGCAACGTGGTCGGCAAGACGCGAGGCGATTCAGAACACGCAAAAATGAAAGATACCTGAGCCTTAAAGTTTGTAATTTTGCATGGCATTCAGAAAGGGGGATTATCTTTTCAGCCTTAGTGTGTGCTTGCGTGCGTGCGTGCGTGTGTGAACAAGAGGTTGTGTGATGGGTCATGGAAACAGTTGTTTAAGCCAGCACCACACTAACAGACTCCAAATTACTCAGTTTTGGCCAAGGGTTTCACACATGCAGACTGTTTTGCAGAGATCTTGCTCTCTTCATTCGGAGGGATGACACACTTACCGATACAAAATGGTAGAAGGGTGACAAACACACTAACTCACCTCAACTCTCACTCTCTCTCTCTCTCTCTCTCTCTATCTATCTCTCTCTCTCTCTCTCTCTTAATCCCTGTCATGTGGAGCTCACCAAAATAACAGGAGTATCACATAAGCACAAACAATTATAATAGAGTGATTTTTGTCATTTTCAGACCCGTAGCTTGCTTGATTTGTTCCGAAACAAGGGCTAAAATAGTTACAATGTTGCGTTTTGTTGGTTCAGTTCGCTTTCACAAGCTTGTATATTAAAACGGACTAAAACTGTAAAATTTCCGCCGTGGTTCATTTTATCCAACATTAGTTGCTTTCGCATTATATCTGCATAGAAAAGTACCTGTTCTCACCATCAAGGAGCTCTTTCTCTCTCCCTCCCATGCCACACACTTGTGCACATTCATACACACAGAAAGAGTGGAGCCATGTTTATGTCAAAAAATAAAAATGTATGTTCTTGCCTGTCTGGTCTGCCACTATTCAAAAGAGAGAATCGATCACGAAGATCGACCTATATCTAATGTACTATAATGTACCAAAAAGGCTATATCAGCGTTTAATGATGAATTTCAATGACAATCTGACCTACAGATTTCAGACTTTTACATGACATATTAAAATAGAAAAACTTTTAAGGTGCATGTAAACATACAGTTTCCTAAAAAATTCTGGTGTCTTATTGTCTATATTTTATTTTGTTAAATATATATATATATATATATTTTTTTTTTAAGTTTTTGTTTCGTAACTCCTTACCCAGTCTTTTTATGTCATCACATTCAATTCAGATTGCAAATTCTCAATTAATCTAAATATTCCACTATGATGTTAACACTGCATTGAAAATCACTTGCCATATAATCTCAGTTACACACCCACCTTTATCTACGAAAAGCCCCTACTTGTAAAGAAAGTTGGTGTACCAGAGAAAAGTCAGGTCAATGTAAATAATACATCTCCAGTCATGCATCTCCGGCATTAATCTAAGTCAAAATTTACATTTACATTTACTCCTTTGGCAGATGCGTTTATCCAAAGCGACTTACAGAGCCCTTATTACAGGGACCATCCCCCCAGAGAAACCTGGAGTTAAGTGCCTTGCTCAAGGACACAGTGGTGGTGGCTGTGGGGATCGAACCAGCAACCTTCTGATTACCAGATTACCAGTTATGTGCTTTAGACCACTACACCACCACTGAGGCACCACCTCCATTCAGGAGAAGAACTGACATTTAAAGCGTACATATGGAAAATGAGATTTTCCTTGCTCTTTTGAATTGAATGAGTTCAATGTACTATGTTGACTTCAACATTCATAACACTAAGCACCCTCTCTGGTCCACATAGTCAACATTTATGGCAAAAACTATAGTCATTCAGATATAGTCATGGTATGGATTTAAGAAATATGAGCATACAGTATTAACACATGACTGCCCACGTTTAGCAACACCTATTCAGTATTCAATGACTTAACCCACCCTGACGAACAACAGTGTGAACCATGCTGCTTAAACTTCAAATGCAAAGAAGTTAGTTAACAATAACAGGTGATTTACGTATCAAAATTTTAAAGGTACAGTACCAAAGACAGTCTGTTTAACACTAAGGATGGAAAGAGAGGGTGATCTCACAGTGGTCTTCCAAGGTCACTGCTTCCACTTTTCCTCGACTCTATTCTTAGAGTAGCAGAGGCACTTAACAGCTAATTAGGAAGCTTGATCTGATTAGAGACCAGTCTCACACTTGGCCTCCAACAGCATCAAAGCCTGGGATTAACAGCCATAAGGGAATACAGATCAGCCTGAGTGTGTCATTGAGGCAACCAGACCCACACCTGCCTATTAACTCCACTAGCCTAGCCCCAGTAAGGGGTTTAGCAGGGCATCTCAAGAGCCAGTTACCTGGCTGCAGTGGGCTGGGAATGCCATGACGGTGAACATGCTGTGTTTGGGTGTGTTGAGGGGATTAGTGTGTGTCAGTCTGACATTGAAGGCATTCTGGAAAGCATGGAAGGTTTTTTTATTCAATGTTTATAATTTACTAGAAAAGCTGGATTATCAATCGGCCCCTTGAAATCGCACAATATTGCTGCTTTAAATCCCAGATCAAAGTTTGCCTTGATCAAACTTGATGCACTCATTAAATAGCAAGCTAATTTTAATTAAATTTAAATTAAAGATAATCACAAACAGGCCTTTTACTTATCAGAATTTGTTAAAAACCTGCATGCATGCTGAAAATTGTTATTCTTGAAGGCTTTACATAAGCAGGTTTAGTGAGGTTATCTCAAACTGCCTCAAAGGAGAGTTGGAGGAATAGATGTCTGCTTTTAGACCCAGTCTCATTGCTCTATTAGACTTAACATTTAAAAATTGGAACGTCATAGTCAAGTAAGTCATCATTTCCAGCACAAATGTTATGACGTAAATTCAGACAAAGGATGTAGTGTGTACTAGTTTAAGAAAGTCAGTTGTGAATTAATGTAAAGTACACAAAATTTGTTATAGAATGGGTGTATGGAAATAATAACATCAAGTCGTTTAAGAGAGGTTCCAAGTTTCCCACTCAAACTGGATGAGCTAGTGTTGATTTTCTATACAAGTTGTTCAGAATTCATGGATTAACATCTTTGTCAGACATACACAGACATTATTAGCCACATTTCCACTATCAAGTCAGGACCATAAACTGGTCGGTCAGTGTCAATAGTCTCGGACCATGAGCCGCGAGACCAAAATCGTTCTGTATTCCCACCATCGGGCAAAAAGCCCCACAACGTTGCCCTAAATCCTGCATTTAAAATTCTCTTTTATTAAATGATATCGATCAATGAGTTGATGAGTTTCCTACATTACAAGATATTAAAGCTTGTTTAACAAATATTTGCAGTGACTGGTGTACAAAACGCAGTAAATTAAACTCTCTTTTGATGATCATACACCTGTAGAACAAATGCTTGCATAGCAGCATTGTTTTATCAGTTGAGTTGCTAGGAAACAGACAGACCCCTGTTAGGCTAATGGGAGCATTGCCGTTTTGGTTGTTTAAATGTTATTTCCAGAGCATCTTGCAATGCAATTCCTTTATGGGTGGAGTTCTGAGAATTCAAGTAGAAATATTCCACATCCGATTTGAATGAAACGCAGCACGAGTGTCTCGCTAAACTCCGCCTTTGACATTGACCGCGCCTCAATCCCCAGTTGGCCTTCTTTGGCCCTAGGGTAATCGGCGGGCCCAGAATAAGCCCAGAGGAGGCACAATTAAGCCCTGGAAGTGACTGTGGAAACGCATCTGGCTTTGGCACACACTACATGTCATATCATGAAAAATATTTTTTCATCACAGATGATGTTGGTGTAATTGCTTGTTGCAGTTCAAAGCTCAGACATGCACATGTACTATATGCACACTGCCTTTTTTTGTCCGACAGCCTGTGCAACAGTCTCTCCAACACAAACAGACAACCCTTTTTCCCCAAGCACACATGCACACACCCCTTTTGAGTTGTCCAAAACCATCTGCGCTGGAAGGCTTTGCGCCTTGTGTGGGAACAGCTGACTGGAGAGCTATAATCACACACTGTGCATTTTAGACAGCCCTCGCACACATTCTGTACATGCACAACAACTTCTCAAATGCTCCATTATGTGCCAATAATGAGACCTGTGAATTTCTGTGCAGCTTAAATAGAATTCTATTCTGCGTCTGGATCACGCCTCGCCTGTTGAAGCCTGTTTTTTTTTTTTCACGGAATCACTAAGTAATGCAGTTTTCACTAACAGTGTTACTTCACTTAAGGGTTGACAGGGTTAATTGCAGTCACGAGCCCTGCCTACTGCAATTTTGTCATAAAATTCTCTCCTTCCCCAAAGCCTGGCGCTATTTACCTCAAACAATGCTAGTTCCTGTCCTGGTTGTCATAGAATTTGGACACTTCAGCCTTTATAGTCAGATAAATTACGTCAGACTTTTTGTGAGTTAGACTAACAGACCTAGATGCCATTTTAGTTTGGCTTCATCTGGCATATACACGTCAATCAGACCACAATTGGCCTTGCCGTTGTGTGCATGTGTATAAGCAACAAGAGGTGACGGTTAGTGATTTTGGCATGTTGCTTTCACTGGCAGCAACAGCACTAGGAAAAAAAGACATCAATGTTCAATAAAAATGTATTATTGATAAATATTATTGGTACATTTATATAGAATGTGTGGTCACTAATGTGTGTTTACTGTGATAACATGATATCTCTGCTTACGCAAAAAAGATTTGCTTTTGCCCTGCTGAAAAATGAATCACCGAAAGTTTAGTCAGTCCAGCAGTGTCCTTTTTTTGTCCCTTTCAAGCCCTAGTGGCACTTTCCCAAGATCTGTATCGATGGGAAATGCCATTACAGTCATCTGTGCTTGCTTGAACCACTAGAATGAAAGGAGGAGCGCTGGGATTGAGTGGAATAGTTGGGGAAGGCGGCTGCATATTTGTGGTTGAATAACTGAAAGCTGACTGGTCTCTGTCAGTGAAATCCAGTGTGTCTGTGGGTGTGGTCAGTGATTTGGTCTTCTCCTTTGGTGTTTTGCCTTTGTGTGTCACTCGCCATAGTTTCTCTTTACTGTGAGATAATGTCAGCATTTACTGAAGAATAGCGTTATTAGTGGTAACTAAACTGTTAATCAAAAACATTCTTGTAATATCTTATGATTTTGTGTGTGTGTGTGTGTGTGTGTGTGTGTGTGCGCATGCGTGTGTGTCTGCATGTATGTGTGCGCACATTTTGTTTGGGGACAAAATCATGCCTAAACATGAGGTAGTTTTGACAAAAGTTCCGTTCAGGAACGTCTTAATTTGAAAGAATGTTTCATAAAGTAAATCATGTTATTTTTTTAGGGTACATTGTAGGCTATGGTTAGTCTTCAGTATTCACTGCACTCACTATTCCTCATTTCTTTAAGTTAAATTTTGAAAGCTATGTATAAAATCATGAGTTGAGGACTCTGGTCACATCAGTCACCTTACAAATGCTGTTTTATTGTACATGGAGAGGGTCCCATCATGGGGCTGCCATGTTGAGATCACACGACAAGCCGAATAGTACTCACTTTATCTCTGTACCCATCCTGTTATTGGACATTTTCACTCATGGATTAAATTAATCATGGCTGATTGTGAATAGAGAATTTCTGCAGTAGTGGCATTGGTAACAGGATACTATGGTGTTTGAATTATGCTGCATCCAAGCCACAAGGTGTCAGTGTAAGTCAGAGACAACATATTCAAAACATTACTGAACTCGCCTTTAAAGGAATATTCCGTGTTTGATACAGGTAAGCTCAGTTGACAGCATTTGTGGCATTATGTTCTTCTTCTTTCGGCTGTTCCCATTAGGGCTTGCCACAGTGGACTGTCCGTAATCCACATATTTGACTTGGCACAGGTATTACGTCGGATATTTATGGCATAATGTTGATTTCCACAAAAATAGTAAAACCAGTTTAAAAGCAATAATCGAGATTACAGTAAGGTTTTTCAATGGAAGTAAATTGTTAACGTGCATATTGTTAAAAATCATGTTAACGTGCATATTGTTTACATCTTGTGGCTGTACTTTTAAACAGTGAGTATTTTAACGTTTACACAATGGCCCCATTTATTTACCATTGCAAGTGCTTTACTGTAACCCAGATTTTTGCTTCTTTTTTTTTTAATAACGAGCCAATTATTTTTAGTGATAATCAACATTATGCCACAAATGCTGTTGAATGAGCTTAACTTCAATGCAAAATATTTATTTCATCTAAAAATAATTGAACTCTGTGGGATATCCTCATTTAGAAAGATAGTAAAAAAGGGTGTGTAGTCAACATAGTGGGCCTTTTTTAAGCAGCTGTGATCAATAACGAGTCGGGTTGTTTCCTTTTCAATACTTTGTTTTATGTTGTTCAGAACAACCCCAAAGATTTAATTCTCCCTTCTCTTTAGTCTTCTAGTTCAGGCGTTCCGTTGCTGCTGTCAATCAGGAAAGCTTCACAGCTAATCATAGCAGCCAAGTTTTTAAAGACAGGAAATTAACTCACAACATGTAATTCCTCTGAGAAAAGAAAATGAGCCTTTGAGTTGTAAACTGTGACTCATTAGTGACATCAAAGACTAAGAAAAGCAAGAGCACTCTGGTTTATACTATTAATCCTTATTAATTTAGTTATTACTAATCTCAATTTCTATTCCCATTCAAAATGGTTAATTTAACTGGTTAATTTAACATAAGAAACTTATTGGAAGAACTGAAATAGAAAATCAGTGTAATTAAAATGGATAGTTAATTTTTTGCAAAATTGCAAAAAATTTATCATCAAGGTGTATTTTTATATCATGTTGCTAAATAGTTCTTTCAGTTTGAGCTCTGCATATCTCAGACTCTAGGTCCTGATCTGTGACATTACTGCTGGTAATAGCATGTGATATGGAAGAGAGGTCAAAGTTTACGACTTACCCTCAACGTAAGAAACAGAGTAGGCAATACAAAACAAAACAAACAAGCTATTAAGAGAACTTACCACAGAGAGAAATGTCCTGGAGGACATCAGTCGATAATGATGAGAAGCCTGAGGACCTATTAACTTCACATTGTTATTTAGTAAGCTGGATTCGCACACAACGACTATTGACAAACTGTGCGCAAAACTGTTTAAATTTGATTGATTTATTTATTTTTTTGGTAATCGCCAAGTATTTCAGATTCATAGCTCTTGATAACACTAATAGGCTTATCACACACCGCTTAACATGGGGTTAATGACTTTTAAAACCCTGGATAAGGTGACTTATATCCCTGGGTTAAGCAACTTGTTTCACACAAAAAAGGGGGGTAGCATTGCTTTTAACTCTGGATTATGAAGCCCTCTTCCAGAGCCAGGTTAATCCAGGGTTAAAATGATATTCGGTTACACATTTAAAGTATTAAAAGCCTATAAATGTTCTTTAAAAACAAGTTGGGCTGAAATTACTTGAACAGCAAACATCTGTTTATGTATTACTGTGATTTAGATCTGGCTCTATATGGCTGGTTCTTCACATTCCTTCATTTGACATCACAAGACAGTCATGAGTTCAAATGATTATTTAAGGTATTTTCCGGGGTATGGCTCCACAAATTAGCATATTCTCTAAAGACCACAGTCACTTCAGTGTCATTTCCCATGACTCATTTCCCCTTCCTCCAAAAATATGTGCTTCCCATATTCTGGCCTGGGTCATTTTGCCACATTGTCCATATATAACCTCACAAATCCTGGGGGCTTAGAGTGCTGAAGAACAAGAAACGCTTTATAGTGTAATTATTAGCAATCACCAAGTCTACTGTAAGAACTTCACATGTCTTTCAGCCATGAGTGGATCATTCTCATGGTGGTCCTGTAGCTGTCGGGTTTCTCAAGTGTGGCAAAAATTAACGTTTCGTGTGTTCATTTGTCACTGTAATTATAGGCTCATTATTTTTTTCACCCTGTCTTTCTCTCGTCCTCTATTTTTCTGTCGACTTTGGGAAGATTCCATCTCGCTCAATTATTCCCATCTTGGTTAATTTTCAACACTTGCGCTTCATTAGCAGAGAACAGAGCGCTTGCTGTTTTTTCCTCCCTCTCATCGCTCCTCCCTCGATCCTTCGCTCTTACACCCTCTGCAGTCAGACTGCCACCCTTACACAGTCACACTGAGGATGACTGGCACACACACACATGCCACCTGGCACACTGCTCTGCCCTAACACCTGTCACAGGTGAGGGGGTGTGTAAGCAAACAATGTAAGTGTGCTTGAAGGATTGTGTCGTATTCTTGTATGTTTACTGCATGCTAATTTCTACTGCCCAAAGTGTTTTTGTTTTGTTTGTTTTTTATTATTAATTGCAAGACATTGATTTTTAATATTTCTTTTAATTTATTAACACTTTATTATGGACAAAAGAGAGGAAAAGTGGTATGACACTGTTATCATTTTGAGTGGCTGAACAAAGTGGGGACCAATCAAATCACACTTTTATGTTTTCTGGGATTGTTTAACAGTTTGAAATATGAATGTTGTCAGGAGGATGTCCGAGTGCTAGTGTGTGAGGAAATAGCAGCATGAAACCGTGGCATGAAAACTCAGAGTGAGCTTTGTTTTTGAGTCTGTGAAGTCTGTAAACACTGCATACATACTCATAAATCTTGTTTAAAGGACATTCTGTGTTAAAGCAGGATGGTGATACAGAAAGAAAAAAAAAAATGTTTACTAATGATAAGTGCAAGGACACTTTATAATGGGCATGTGTTTTTTTCTTTAATAACATTTTACTTTTTGTTTAGTTAATTTCCTAAAATTACTGGTTAGCCTATTCCCAGCACTGCTTAATACATTTTTCCAGCAAAAGTTTACACTCACCTTGTATTCAAAAGTTTGGACTTCACTATACACATGTTTAACAAATCTGGGATGTACACAGCGTTTATGAATCTGTCCGATTGTTTTTGTGAAATTCCGTTTTACATACAAAATACTTCCAATGTACTGATATATTTACAGTATATCAGGTTCTTTGTTACTTCTATAAAACCATAATTAATGTTGGATCTCTTTCAGACATTATAAAAAGATTTAGTTGCTTTGCCATTTTGTTTAATTTATAAATTGATGACAGCTGCATCTAATAGCTAGTTACCGCAATTGTATTGTAGTAACAATATCTGTTGTAGCAAAGGTACTTTGGTGGAAAATATGCTTAGCATTTTAGATTTTGTTCTCCCACTCCCACAAACAAACCTCTTTTGTTAAGCTCTACTGTGTCTCAAAACTGATAGTGTTTTGATGGCTGTTGGTGGACAGCTGAGTCTGAACTGCATTTTATGTGGTTCTCTCTGTGTGAATGCAGACCTCTGTTTGAACTTCACTGTCTGTCCATATTACACCGGTCTGAAGACATACTCATTACCAACTGTTTCATGTTGTTTCATCAAGATTCATAAATGGTCATAAATTAATTCTGATCAGCCATCCACAGGATCATTTGCTTTTGAAGCTCATGCAGTCATCTTTTGACAATGACCTTACAATCTGATGCCGTTAAATGAACTGTAAAGGAAAAACCTGATTCCCTTTGAAAGGAGTGAATGGAAGAAATTAAGATTGAAAAAAATGGGCTGAACAGTTGGACTGTCATAATTGAAGCCTTGGTTAGACTTTAATGATCTTCTGAAGTTTGCACACAAAAGAGGATTTATGAAATGTTGCCATGGCAACAGTAGCCCCAGTGCAAGACAGAAGGGCAAAGCATTAGAAGGGTCTGGATAACACCACTTAAGGGAACTGAACAGACAGAGAAGTGGTGACCAGCAGCCTTATATCGATAGAAGTAGAATAGTCTTTCAGATTAGACCATATTTAATTTGATGTGAACTAAAACAAGGCAATGAGGCAAAGATGAACAGTTCCACTAGAGGATCGATTGTTTAGCAGAAGAAACATTGGAAATTATGACCTACTTCAAACTGGCAGTTGACAGACTACCCTCACTGCCTCATTTTCATTTGTGTCAAATGAAATAGGACTATGCTGTCTAATCTTGCCTAGGTCTGTTGTAACTATGGATTAAAATGTACTTCTATTTCTATATCTCTCTTGATCTTTGTTCTCACTTACTCTTTTTCACCCAGTTCTCTTCTTTGTTTTGTTTCTTGTGCACTCAACACTAAACCCCATTTCCAGAGTCAACTTAAAGGTGTCGTGACATGAAGAATCAACTTTTAACTGGACATTGTACTATAAAAACATACAACACCTTTCATTACTCCAAACTTCCTCCTAACTGCAAAAAGAGCATTTGTTGAAACCAAGTTGCCAAAATATCTTGTTCTCTACTTCCTCCACATTGTGATGTCACACTGTGATATGAATGTGCATCTGACCGCCTACATAACAACATGCCAATGCTTACTTTACCTTTTACTTCTGTAGCCCTGCCCAGTAGTGGTGAGCAGTGAGATGGCTTGTAGTAGAGAGCAGGTTAGTCAAGAGCAGAGACCCAATCATAACAGTGGGTGTTTACTGTCAAGCCTTAAAGGAGAAGCAGCACCAAAACCAAGCATTTCTGACTGACGGATGAGGGTGGAAATGTAGATGGCTGTTTTTGTTTTTTGTGCAAACATTTTTACTGATACTAAAAGTCAACCTCAAAGAACATATTAAAATAATAAAAAAGGAAATTCATAGTAGGTTATTTACAACCTTGTCTTTCTTCTCTGTAAAGTTCCTCTTTGCATTAAAACATTTATCAAGACTTGGAGTGTATCAGTTGGTTCTCAATTATACAGGTTGTTATGCATTTGTACCACGGTTCATTTAAGGGTAAGGGAATGAACATAGATCAGTTCCACTGATCTATGTTATTACAGAACTTTGTTTTCAAACCTGTATGATTTGGCCTTCCATGGAACACAAAAGTAGATGTAAGGCAGAGTATTAAGTGAATGGTGACTAAAGCTAACATTCTGCCTAACATCTCCTTTTGTCTCCTTTGTTTTGGAACAACATGGGAGTGAGAAAATTCTGACAGAATTTGTATATATGGGTGAACTATCCCATTAAGGTAACGACTCCATGATCATTTTTATAGTGTATATGACCAACAATATATCTCAGTTCATGGGTATGTGCTCAGCCTGCCATGTCACCCATGATTCTAAAACGAATGAAGTAAACAATGCAGCAAGGAGGCAAAGCAACCAGGAGGCAAAGCAACCCTGACCATACTCTATGGTTTTTCTAGGACAGTGACATCCAGAAGAAGATTGACTATGAGATCCGGATGCGTGAGGGGGCGTGCAAGCTGCTGGCTGCATGTTCTCAGAGGGACCAGGCGCTGGAGGCCTCCAAGAGTCTCCTCACCTGCAATGCCCGCATCATGGCCTACATGTCAGAGCTCCAACGCATGAAGGAAGCGCAGGTCATGCAGCGGGTCGCACGCAGGTCAGAGGTCACTTTCAGTACTTTATTTAGTTTAGTTTGTATCATCTTAACAATCTTTGAATAGATGTGAAACACTTTATAAAAGCTAAATGTAAACTTCTGTTGTACGCGTTGCTGATTGCTCCTTTTACAGTATCCGTGACACAAATTTCATCGTCAGCACAGTCTGCATGGCCTGACCGCGCACTGCAATGTGCATGCGTCGAACGCGTTCATATTCGCACACGGTCAACCGGGTGCGATCTGATACAAAATGCAGAAAAACAAAATATACCCAGGCTTTAAAGGTGGTGACAGCGTGCAGTTTAAGTCACATACAACAAGGTTATCCTTATGATCACAACAGATTAGACAATAAGCTTCTTTTTTTTTGTTTTTAAACATTTTGGCTATGTTAGAAAATGTACATTATAACTGGTTGGTGGCTATATGTATGTTACATATTCTGATTTGTGTCTTGTATATGTTTGTGTTCAGCTCTTCTGATGCTGGTCCAATGGATGATCGATCACCATGTAAAGGCAAAGTAGCGATTTCAGGTATGTTGATTGACCAACATTGCAGCCAATCGTGATTAATTTAATATCAATAAAAATGTGTACACTTTTGCACAAGTATTTACATACAAGTGGTTGTGTGATTGTGTATACATTTGTTATGTAATCAAAAAAGTGTCTGTTCTTTTATTTAAGAACCTAAAACAAGTGCATCGTAACTTTCTTTGATTCTGATTTTGATTCTGTACTATACTCAACTAGTCAAATCTCACCAGTCTGTTTATGTGGAACTAAATCACACCCCTGCTGTTTTATATATCAGCAACCTGTGATTTCAGTCTGCTGTGGGGCTGTTTTATTAGTCCCTCTTCAATGTCTGGAATGGTTCTCAAACTTTTTGACTCCAAGGCCCCCCACTGTCCGAGACAATATTTGAAGGCCCCCCTCGCCTGAAACTAAATGTGTCTCATAAATATAATTTATCATGGATAATTTTTGATTCTAGAAGTTTCAGAAAGAGACTGTTTATAATTTGTTGGCATCCATCATAAAGTATTTTTAACTCCCAGTTTAAACCGCTTGATTTCCCAGTTCAGTCTGCAGTCCAACACATTAAGACGCCTGTTGGACTGAAACTTTGTAAATGCTGTAATTATGATGTCATTACGAAGATGCCCATTTTGAGGGTTATAGAGTAGTCACACACAAATGCTTTCTTGTATGCGTAACAACACCATTGTGCCACCACACAAATTCATCCAGAATTATTCTTTTGTTCATCCCACACTTCTGATGTTCCCTCACACCTCCATTTTCTGTCGCCCATCTTCTACAGTAATTATCCTATTAATTATGCCCTAACAGCCTCTTCCTATTAATTTAATGAAGTTCTGCTGCAGTTACAACAAGCATAATTACACAGATCTTGAAGTGATGAATGTGGTCTTGATGTAGTGGGTGGGCTGCTGAAATAATTGTGATTTATACAGACTGCCACCCTGGCATAAGATAGCAGAAGTGTATTTGAGGCATTGTGTGGTTTTGATTGATATTGAGTGACTGCCAGCATTGGTTGCTGGCAGCTGTGAGTGATTTTGTGTGAGTGATTGTGTGTGTGTGTGTGTGTGTGTGTGTGTGTGTGTGTGTAATAACCTTGTCTGATTGTCTCTGACCTCCGACTTCTCTGTATTGCAGATCTTCGGATACCTCTAATGTGGAAAGACACTGAGTATTTTAAGAACAAAGGAGGTAACAATCTGTTTTCTCTTCACTCCGATATGCAAGTTAAATAACATTGCAGTCTTGTATATTGTATTGTACATTGAATCTTATTAACCCCAAGCAAGCAGCTGTACATTTTTTAGCTTACAAAGACACACACGCACACAATATGGAAAACTATTCAAATGCATTGTACTTACAATACATGCATTACAAGATAACGAAACACACATTTATTTATCAACCATTCAGGCCTAGCGTAGCTCTTTGGGTAAATCAAATATTATTACTGGCATTGAAAACCCTATTCCAGACAACTGTGACTAATGTAGTTTGGCATTAGGTGCCTGCAGCAGCTGAAAGAGGTGACATTATGTTGATGAATGTGTATCAGGAATCCACATGTATGTGTTGTTCTGTCATGGGAAAGGTTTCGTATGTGCATTCTTTTTTTAATGCATCTGGGATAATTACACTTCACATTTAAATTGCCATAGAAATGATAAGCATTAGTATGACATTATATTAGTCTTATGTAGTGTTGGATTTGGTGTGTGACTATTAGTGCTGCTTGCTAAGGCATGCAATTCTGTGCTACGGACATGAATGATACTTAAAATCATGTGGCGTGTTAAGGAGTGGTGCGCTACTACTTTTCAAAGCAATCAGAATGAAGATTTCTCTCTCTCTCTCTCTCTCTCAGAGCTGCATCGGTGTGCTGTCTTCTGTCTGCTGCAGTTAGGTGGTGAGATCTTTGACACAGACATGGTGATGGTGGACAGAACCCTCACAGACATCTGCTTTGACAACACAGTTGTCTTGTGAGTGTGTGTTTGAGAATTATTAGTTGCTTTTTAACTTTTCCGCACATGCTTAATCCTTGTGTGACCACCAAATGTTTATGGTCAGTTTGCATTAATGTGTGTATACATAAATGTGGATAAATCAAAGCAAAGCATTGTGTATTTGTATTTGTAAATGTCTTTGATATAGAGACAGGTCATTTTGCATTGATTTTGCATTGCCAAATAATGTATTTTGTCTAGAATTTGAAGTGTATACTCTATATAAATGTACATCTGCACTCTATTGATGTTAAACATGTATAAAATTCCCCTCTTTACAGTCTATTTTAGTCGATGTAAGCGACATGTTTGTGTCTCTTGTCAGCTATTAGTGAGTGTGTAATGACTAAACTGGATGTTCTCTGTGCAGTAATGAGGCAGGCCCAGGGTTCGAGCTGCGGGTTGAGCTGTACAGCTGTTGTTCTGAAGAGGACTACTCAGCAGGCAGCACACCACGGAAACTGGCCAGCAAGTTGAGCTCGTCTCTGGGCAGGTCAGCGGGAAAGAAAATTAGGGCGACCATGGAGCCCGGAGCCTGCAGCCCCACCAGCAATGGAGGAGGAGCCACAATTCTGCTGCCTGTACCCTCTGTACCGTGAGTGTGTAGAAACACACGCACACACATTTGTAAAATGTATTTGTGACACCGCAGGACTTTTTAAGGGATAGCTTACGCAAAAAATTCTGTCATCATTTACTCACCCTCATGGTGTTCCAAACCTGTATCTCCTCTGCAAATTTGTGTTCCATGGAAGAAGAAAAAAATTATAATATTGGTTTGGAACTACATGAGGCTGAGTAAGTGATGACAATATTTTCATTTTGGTGTGAGCTATCCCTTTAAAATGAACAAGGGAAGGCAAATGATAGCTAAAAATGGAGAAGTACTTAAAAGAAATGGTGATTAGTCACAGGACCTCTTTTAAATATATATATATATATTACTATATTACACACACACACATATACAGTACTGTGCAAAATATTATGTTAGGCACATAATATGCTTCACAAAAATATTTTTCTTAAGATGATTATTTATATTTTCAGCTTTAGTGTGTCAATAGGAAATATAAATGTCTCCTATTAAATGACTCCCAAACATTACTTTTGCAAATAGAAAAGATTAGAACAGAAGAACAGGGAGCCCTGCAACAGATGTCCCCCACAAATCCCCCCACTGAACATCGAGTCAGTCTGAGATTACATGAAGAGACAGAAGCAATTGAGACAGCCGAAATAGATAGAAGAACTGTGGTGAATTCTCCAAGAAGCTTGGAACATCCTATCTGCCAACAACCAAGAAAAACTGTGTCCAGGTGTACCGAGGAGAATTGGTGCTGTTTTAAAGGCAAAAGTGGTCACACCGAATATTGATTTAGCCTTTTTATCTTTACTGGACTTTGTTTGATATTAATTGATAAATAAAATCTATTTATGGCATTATGTTTGAAGACATCCCCACTATGCAACATTTTTCACAAGTGCCTAAAACTTTTGCACAATACTCTATGTTAATATAACCTAATTAATGTTGATGCAGGTTGATCATCATGGACATGTTATGTCAACTACCTACATACACAAACATAAAATCTTGTACTCGACACAGTGAAGGTCTTGTTGCACACTTGTGTGAATGCAAAAAAATATATATATATATATATTTGCATATGCCCTACCCATTTCTCAATGCGTTCTGTGTGTATATGTTTATTTACAGGGGCCCCAAATATCACCCTCTGGCTCACACGACCCTCAATCTGTCACATGTCCAAGACAGCTTCCGCACACATGACCTCACCATTACAGGAAATGGTGAGCTGCCAAACCCTCACTGATCTCTCTCTCTCACTCTACCACTACTTTATAAAACCCCTTTTTAATGTCAGTATACAGTAAGTCTCTGTTTGCAACCCATTTTGCTTCTTTAATGTGATTTAATGTGTGTATTTCTTTGTGAAACGGGATATTTAATGAGAAATCATGTAGGGTGTTAAGGTAATTATTCAGACATTATTGGATAGTGAAAAGTTGCCATTACATACCAGAATTGAGCCAAACCTGAACTGCATAGTTATTTTATTGTTGTTTAACATTACCTGATAGAAGTGATATCAGTTGAAAAGTCATTTCGAGGAAGAGTAAGTTATTACATTTTGATTTAATATTACAAGGATGTTAAATCCTCTAGAGGTTGGATGCAACAAAGTTAAAGAGATCGGATCCCGCTCAGCCGTCAGACCCAATACCAGAGAATAAATTCAACAATAATTTATTATTGTGAACAGATTTTTGAAAAGCAGCAGGGAAAAGGACTTCAGGATGACCCCTGGTCCAAAATAACAAACACAATAATCTAATAAAAGTAAAAAGAAAGAAATAACCTGAAAATATGAAAATAAAAATATAGAAAAACCTTTAACAAAAAACTGAAGTAAATCCAACCACACAGGCAGGTCACCACTACAAACCTGTCTGCTTTAAAGGCAGAACGATAGTCGTGGTTTCAAATGTTAAATCACAAACTTCTTATTAAGTTACTGCTCTCCAGAACTAACATAGCAGAGAAGAACACTCTGGGTGTGGTCAGGCGGATGGCGGAGAGTCATGTCAGCTTGATTCTGAGATGCAGCACAGGGATTTAATAAAGCACGCCTTGAGGAACCACCAGTCGCTGTCGCAATTTGGAGCTAATTTGCGAATCGGCGGCACCCGGAACAGACAAGCATTCAACGCAAACGAGAGACATCCACACATAAACACACACACACAGAGAAAGAGAAAAAGTACCAAACAAACATGCAAGAAATAAGACAGAACATAACAAAGGACTCTTTACTAGGAATAACGTTCCAAATTTAATGAACAAGAACATGAATATCTCTATATTTGAAAAACATGTCAAAACACTGTGCAAGTTTAATGTTACACACAAAATGTTATCAATGATAAAGTGAGATAAAGTCATTTGTCTGATGTAGAAATTGTAACACTTGGATTTTATTTGTGTGTGTGTGTGTGTGTGTGTGTGCGTGCGTGTGTGCACGTGTGTGCCTGTCAGATTTACTGTGTTAGGGTCATGCTCATAAACCTTCTAGGATGGCTAACCATGATGTGAGCCAATAAGAGGTGCTTACGACCATTTTTATGTATGAGGAGTTATTGCTGACAGTCTGTGTGTGGGTTGGTCTGTCTGTCTGGCAGATGATAGTTTAGTTTCCTGTAAAATGTGTACTAAGAATATAAAGTGCCATCTTGACATAATTTGAATAGCTTGTGTTTACTGGGTTTTGAAATATGGTTTCTAACTTTGAAAGATCATATTTTTTTTTATTTTTTTGCAGTAGGAGTGTTATTACTTGGACTGTCTCATTCTCCCTCTCATTCTCCCTCTCTCTCTCTCTCTCTCTCTCTCTCTCTCTCTTTCTCTCTCTGCAGAGGAGTGCTCTTACTGGTTGCCTCTTTATGGCAGTGTATGTTGTCGTGTGGCTGCTCAACCTCATTGTATGACACAACAGATGATGAGTGGCTGCCTAAGAGTCAAAGTGAGTACAACAAACACACAAAACACACACACACACACACACGTTGGTGCGGCTGTCCTTATGACATTAATTTTTTACTGCATTTTTTACTGTATTAACTATAGATTCTATTCCTTAACCCTAACTTTCACAAAAAGCTTTCTGCATTTTTACATTTTCAAAAAAACATAGTTTAGTATGTTTTTTTTTTTAAGCAATTTGAATTATTGGGGGGGGGGGGGGGGTACTAGAAATGTCCTCATAAACCACATTTATAGCATAATACCCTTGTAATTACTAGTTTGTAACCTAAAAAAAGGCTTCGTAAATCACACACACACACACCATATTCAGTTTTCTTGTGATAACATTCCCATTCCTTTCTCTCAAGCTCGGAGGTGAGCCACAAGGCTGGACAAATGTCTATGGTGTCTTAAAAGGGACAAATCTCTTCTGTTATCATCAAAAAGAAGACATGGAGGCCAATGTGGAGCCTGTCTTAACTATTGGTATTAACAAAGTAAGCCACATTCAGTCCTGCTCTGGTTATTTTAAGCACGCTCATATATGATACATGGTATCAGAGGCTTTGTTCTGCTTTTTGAAGTTTTATAAGATGTTTTACATCATGAATCTCATAACAGAATTCCTGGAAACTATGGATTCTTCTCTTAAAAAAAAAAAAGTTTAACTAGTATTGTGAGACATAGCTGTCAGAACTTTCAACATTGTGTCACTAGATTTGAAAAGCCATTTTGCTTGTCCTTTATGGGGAATGGATCTTTCAGTGTCCCTAAAGAGCTACATGTCATGAGCACAAAGAGCTTGTTTTAACCTCTGAGAGCTGCACTATGAGTTCGCACATTCCTCAGCTCTCAGGTGACTGCTGTGCACTGGGCAGATTTACTTGTGCTCTGCTGTCACCTAATGGTTTTAACTATAATGACTATCAAGTACTGCACAATTTGTGAAAGAAGGATGTTTGTCTACATTTCAGGTATTGCTGGATTTCTTACTTTAAACAAACTTTTATGCAGAACAGCATGTAATTCAGAATGCTATAAATGAAAAAGTGCAAATGAAAAATTTATATCTTGAATCTTATTACATGCTGCTGAATGGGAAAATTATAATTGAACCCACTAGGGGGTCTCAGCACACTTCCAAGGGGGCCTAGATTTGACTTATAATGTATTTAAAATAATAAATATAAAATTAATGAAAATAATTCAGCTTAATTAAAATGCTAATGGTTGCCTTCAATATCGTCTTGGACAGTGGGGGGCCTTGGTGTCTAAAAGGTTGAGAACCACTGATTTAAGGGATAATATACAGTCCATATTTTGCAACAATGACCTGCTTTCTGTACATTATCCCACATATAATGTAACGAGTAACAACTTAGCAAATAAATGAATGAATTCAAATTGTTTTATTATGAGAAGGGATCGTAGACCGACACGAAAGAGAAAATAGCACGGCTGTAAAGGAAAGCGATTGCCTAGGATAATGGTTCACTATACATTAATATATTATTAATATTATATTTTTAATCATTTTATATTGATGTATTTCATTTTTTGTTATATTTTTGTTTAGCATTATTTAATATAACTGTTAACTTACTTTGATATAGTAGTTTAACTGCTTGTTAGTGTTGTTTTTTTTTGTTTGTTTGTTTCAAATTAGCCTACTAGTATTTAGCATTGAATCTTGATAAAATAGCATAAAATGTTGTCAATTTATCTGATGTTACTTTGTTATAATTTTACTCAAATGTAGTGAAAAAGTGTTGTTTCTCTCTCTATCTCAGGAGACGAGAATACGAGCAGCAGAGAAGGACACTCACAGCAAGGCACAGAATATCTGCATCACTAACCAGTATGGAGGAGAGGAGGTGACACACACACTAACGGCAGACAGCAGAGAGGACACACAGGGCTGGATGGAAGTGTTCTGGCAACAGTTCTATGATATGAGTGAGTAAATGACTGTAACTTAATGGAATGAATCATTGGTAAACCCCTTAACTGTGGTAAAATCACTTTTACATGCAGCATCTAGTGGCTTATCGCTTTTATAAAACAGCGGCAACAGCAATATGCTAAAAGACACAATGTTCAATAAATAAATGTATTAATAATAATTCAATAAACAATTCATGCCGTTTATGGTTGCCAAGCAATTTAGATGGATTTGATATAGATAGATATTCCCACTGTTTTATCCCAGCTTAGAATACACATGCTCATCAAACCATATTACATATATTATTTAATTTGTTGCAGTGGCTTAGATTTTGTTGTTATTATTTGTAAACACACAGAATATTTTTGTAGTAAGATAAACTTTGATGTAGGCATTGCTGACACTCAATCAAAAGAGACCATAGCAAGACTATTATAGTTGGGATGTTTTATACTGTTCTAAACAGCATTACATTATTTTATAGAGTTCTTGATGTGTGAGCATCCTTGCATTTGACTAAAGCACTTCTGACCTCAGGTCAGTGGAGGCAATGCTGTGACGACCTGATGAAGATTGAGCTGCCTTCACCACGGAAACCTGCCATAGTCACACCCAAGCAGGGCTCCCTGTACCATGAGATGGGTGAGTGTGTTCAGACAACTTTTATATACATTTATGAAGCTGAAGGAAATTTCTATATATATATATATATATATATATATATACACAGTATCTCACAAAATTGAGTATTAAATATTTGATTATATCTTTTCATGTGACAACACTGAAGATATGACACTTTGTTACAATGTAAAGTAGTGAGTGTACAGCTTGTATAACAGTGTAAATTTGCTGTCCCCTCAAAATAACTCAATACAGAGCCAATAATGTCTAAACCGCTGGCAAAAAAAGTGAGTACACCCCTAAGTGAAAATGTCAGAATTTGGCCCAATTAGCCTCCCTCCCCGGTGTCATGTGACTCGTTAGTGTTACAAGGTCTCAGGTGAGAATGGGGATCAGGTGTGTTAAATTTGGTGTCATCACTCTCACACTCCCTCATACTGGTCACTGGAAGTTCAACATGGGACCTCATGGCAAAGAACTCTCTGAGGATCTGAAAAAAGAATTGTTGCTCTACATAAAGATGGCCCGGGCTATAAGAAGATTGCCGAGACCCTGACACTGAGCTGCATGGTGGACAAAAACATACAGCGGTTTAACAGGACAGGTTAAACAGGACAGGTCTTTGGGAAATAGACGTATGAGTGCTGCCAGCATTGCTGCAGAAGTTGAAGGGGTGGGGGGGCAGCCTGTCAGTGCTCAGACCATACGCCGCATCAAATTGGTCTGCATGTCTGTCGTCCCAGAAGGAAGCCTCTTCTAAAGATGAGGCTCAAGAAAGCCAGCAAACAGTTTGCTGAAGACAAACAGACTAAGGACATGGATTACTGGAATCATGTCCTGTGGTCTGATGAGACCAAGATAAACTTATTTGGTTCAGATGGTGTCAAGCGTGTGTGGCAGCAACCAGGTGAGGAGTACCAAGACAAGTGTGTCTTGCCTACAGTCAAGCATGGTGGTGGGAGTGTCATGGTCTGGGGCTGCATGAGTGCTGCCGGCACTGGGGAGCTACAGTTCATTGAGGGAACCATGAATGCCAACATCTACTGTGACATACTGAAGCAGAGCATGATCCCCTCCCTTCGGAGACTGGGCCGCAGGGCAGTATTCCAGCATGATAACGACCCCAAACACACCTCCAAGACGACCACTGCCTTGCTAAAGAAGCTGAGGGTGAAGGTGATGGACTGGCCAAGCATGTCTCCAGACCTAAACCCAAACGGAAGGTGGAGGAGGAGTACAAGGTCTCTAACATCCACCAGCTCTGTGATGTCATCATGGAGGAGTGGAAGAGGACTCCAGTCACAACCTGTGAAGATCTGCTGAACTCCATGCCCAAGAGAGTTAAAGCAGTGCTGGAAAATAATGGTGGCCACACAAAAAATTGACACTTTGGGCCCAATTTTGACATTTTCACTTGGGGGTGTTCTCACTTTTGTTGCCAGTGGTTTTGACATTAATGGCTGTGTGTAGAGTTATTTTGAGGGGACAGCAAATTTACACCGTTATACAAGCTGTACACTCACTACTTTACATTGTAGTAAAGTGTCATTTCTCCCGTATTGTCACATGAAAATATATAATCAAATATTTACAAAAATGTGAGGGGTCACTTTTGTGAGATACTGTATACTAGATATATACTGTAAGATAGACTAGATAGATAAATTAGACATATACACTATATACTCTATACACTAGATATATATAAGACACACTAAAGAGCTTTATATAGAGAAAGATTGTAAAAGAAAATATGCAGAGTATGAATAACACAGATCTGTCTGTCTGATGATCTAATGCTGAAGAAGGAATGAAGTGCACATCTATTCTCAGATCTGAGCCTCTTTTTATATGAGTGTATCTCTTTTAACTGCTACTGTAAATGACAAAGCTGTTGTTTCTGACAAATTGACACACTTTTCTCTATTTTCCTGTCTTCCTTTTTCTTTATTATTTTCTATGGTTTCCCTTATCTTTCCCTTTGTTCCACACTTCTGATATTTCACGAACTCTTGCATTTAATTCTTTCATTACTCTTTGCACCAATGGTTTTCTTCCAAACATCCATCCTGTACATTCCCCACCCACTGTGCCATCATTTGGTCCTCATATCAACACTCATCTCCCGCTCCCTCCCTACAACTCCACATTTGTTCCCCCTTCTTGCATTTTGCTGCCCCCTCCCCATCAGTGGCCCCTCTCTCGGCCCCTGCATCCTGTGAGGGGCTCTTGCTGCAGGATAACGCTGTCTCTGCTGAGATCCGTGCTCTGCTCTCCTCCTATTACAGTGACAGGTGATGTAACTGTAATGAGCAACGTTATCTAACCTCCGCCTCTTCCCACATAAGGCTGCTATTGCTGAGTCTCAGAGCTGAACTTTTTTATCAGCTGAACCCCTGTGACCTAAATTAGATTTCAAATAATTATAATTTTTTTATTAACCTTTATTTAACCAAGAAGTTCATTGAGATTAAATCTCTTTTTCGAGGGAGACCTGGCCAAGAAAGCACACCGAACAGGTAAAAAGTTAAAAAACCAACACAACAAAAACAGACATAAGACAAAAATAGGACATAATAAATAATGAGCTAATCTTTTAATAAATACAAAGAATAATACATTTAATTATGCACTGTGTTGTATATAAAACCAGAATAGATTTTATATTAATTTTACAAATTTGTCTTTATTTAATTATTGTTTATTTAATTTGGCATTGACATTTATATCATGATTTCACAATCCTCCTGCACTAGGGCAGTTGTTCTCATTACGTCGATCGCAAGAGAACCACTGGTCAATCATGATAACTGGTCAAAATAGAAAGAGAAGAGAGAGAGAGAAAAGACAAAAATTACAAAATATTAAAGATTGACTTTATATTTCCTCACTTCTGTAGCAGCGTGCTGTTTGACTGACAGGCAGCTTTATGTGTGTGCCCTTTACTTGCATGGGTGCTCTGAGAGCGATCATGGTAATGCGGATAAGTGTCTGAACAGTCAAACACACTTCAAAATGTCCGTCTTGGTGTGGTATTAATGTAAACCGTCAATAATGTCTAAAGTGAACATTGAACATGATTTGTAAGGCTTGAAGTATAAATGTAACCTAATAGACCTGCCGCTGATAACTATGGCATTTTAATATTAATCAAACAACAATAACAAATAAACCAATCACTGCTCTTGGCTGGATAAATTTAGTAGCTTTAAAAAGTATTAATGGAATAAAATCAAACTGTGAAGACCGGCTTGTAGTTTTGTTACATTTTATTTCATTCTGAATGTTTACTTGAATTCCTGAAAGGCTACTGCTGTTCAAATTAAAGCTGTTAAAAAAGCTCTTAATGATATTTTTTTGTTCTACTATTTACATTAAATTTTTTTATTCACGTGTTACTTTTATTACAGACAGTTGACTTGTCTTGAATAATTACTTGAAAGCTAGAAACAATGCTTGCATAAATAAAAAACAAGTATTATGTATTGTGGTATCAAAATAGGAATGGAGAATCATCACAATTTCACTACTGACTATGTATACATTGTGTAGGGTAGATCTTGCTATAATAACATTATGAAAAGTAGTTCTCATTCCAAGTGTGAGCACCCCTGCCCTATGTATTCTGAACCAGTTAGCTAGTTTGCAGACATTTTGTATGAGGTCTGTCACACTCACTGATTAAGAATGAAAGAGATTAAACAACTAATTTAACAACTGCCTCAGACATCTCTCTCAGATTCCGTTCCGTACTGCAACGTCCATTTTGGTAGCAAATCAACATTAATCTTGCAGAAATAATAACAGGAGTGTTGTTGGAACATACATACACAAAAACTAGCTTATACTATTAAATAGTTAGTACACATTGAATAATTACTTTAATACATTGAAGCAAAGTAAAAACAAAGATGCAAATTAAGTAAACAAGTTTTTAGGGTATCTTAACAGCAGCATCACATATTCAATTGACAGTCAGAAAGGTACAAAAGTAATACATTAATACATTAGTAATAAGTATACATTCACACTGAATAAATGCTGTCCAAGTTTGAACCAATTTTTGAGGGTGCTTTCACACTGACACTGTGCGCACCCGGGTTCGAATGACGTCAACGTTTAGTTCGTTTAGATGTTAACGCTGTTTTCTGAACTCTGGTGTGTACCTGCATACCACACCTCAGTTGGCTTAAAAAGTTGGTCTGGGGTACAGTTCATGTGAACTCGCACGGTTCACTGCTGATATAAATGCAGTCATACCAAAAGTGGAAGTGAACCGCTTGTGATGACACATATAACGCATCTTTGCAGGCTCTCGATCGCAATTATTGTTGTATTATGCATTTCTTATGGTATAATGCATTTTTCTTATCTGCTTTTCTCCAAATAAATCGCCTTCAGACAGCAGCTCACATTCTTCACATCTCTTGCAAGGCAACTGTGGGCTCGTGGCCGACATACTAACATTCATCACGTCATTGCACAATCAACGCATACGTGGCAGACAAACAGAATTGTCGTTCTGTGCATGTAAAGTTTTGGTGGTAAATCCAAAGAGATGAATACTTTAATAACACAATGAAGCTGATGTCTTCTTTAGTTGTTACCTAGTTACAGTGGTAAACAGCTGTTGCTTATACTCTCATTAATGATGCAATCAGACTGCGGTTCGGACCCAAAGAATATGATGTGAACAGAGACCAGTAGGGGCAGGGAGTAGGAAACAAACTTGGGTTCGGTTAAATTCACCAAGTGTAAAAGCACCCTTATAAAAGGGATAGATCACTCAAAAATGAAAATTCTGTCATCATTTACTCACCTTCATATTGTTCCAAGCCCATATGACTTAATTTCATCTGTGACACACATATTGACATGTGAGGCTGTATGTTAGTCTCAGTCACCATTCACTTTTTTTTCATGCAATGAAAGTGAATGGTGACTGAGACTGTCATTTTGCCTAACATCTACTTTTGTTTCACAAAATAAAGCAAGTCATATGGGTTTGGAAAAATATGAAGTGGTTGTATGGAGTACAAAAATGGAGTATTTTTGGGCTAACTATCCTTTGGCAGGACAGGCATTTTGACTAGGAAGTGCATTTGTCTGTTCACGTGCACAGTTGCATAATTGTCAAAACATGAGTGCTCTTTAGATTATGTGCTGGAATAAGCATGTGGGCATGCAAAAGCAACCGGCCAAATGCACTGATTCCTCCTGATTCTAAAATGAATTTGTAAATGAAGTTCGTGACTGAAAATCGGCTAGTGGAACACCAGCCTCAGAGGCATCAGCCGAAGTGAATTTATTCATCCTGAATAGAAATATAAGTTTGACCTGTTTTTATTCCTTTGCAGTTATTGACACCTCTGACGACATTGACAGGGTCACTGACATCCTGACACGTCGTATTGAGGAGTTCGAGCTGAGGGCCCAGCTCTCAGCACCGCCTCATTGGATGTCCTCGTTCGAAGAACAGCCCCCAAGAACTCCCATCAATCATCAGCACCATCGTATCGTGCACCTTACCCCGCACTCACCCAGCCCTCGCCTGCACAGCCGTCAGCCTCGCAGCCCACAATGGCACCGAACCCCTGGTATTCTCTCCTCCAACGCCAGCCTGACATCAGAAAGTGAAAGCCCGACCAGTGCCAGCCCATGCTTTCCCCAGGCATGGTCCCCCGACACCTCTTGCTCTTCCAGCCACATCCGCCCCAGAACCCTCTCCCTGGACGCAAAGCTCTCCACTCTGCGCGGTCGGGGCTACGGTGGCTTCCAGTGCACCTGCCAGCCTCCATCCAATCGTTCACTGTCTCCTCAACCCACTCAGACTGCTCTGTCCTGCTCCAGTTCAACTTCAAGCAACAGCTCAAGTGAGGGAAGCAACAGCCAAGAGTCAGAACTGGGCTTCTCCAGACCGTCCAGTTCACGACGAAGCCTCAGGATTCTGAGAGCCAAGCTGGACCCCAGGAACTGGCTACAGAATCAGGTGTAGCTGTTATACTTTCTACAATCAGAACTTTTCTGATACATCACAGCCACCAAATCTTCCTGTGTCCCCCTGAAAAGAACTGGAATTGTTCAGGTCATGCATGCTCAATGGCAACCATTGCATCCTCTTTATATCTGAGAACAATGAACATCATAGCCGTATTTTCAGTGCAGTCACCACAATGTGAAATAGATTGCTATTTACAAAATACACTACTACATGCCCATTTTTGTGCAAGACTTGCTACAAACAGATTTTTTACATTGTAAAATTACTTTCATGACAGTTATGCACATTTTACCTCTAAATCTCATTGCTTTAATGCAAAAAAATTGTCTTTTATAATATTCTCATTTGCGCAATGTGGAAAAAAAAAATATTATTATTTAAATTGTAAATTATATGTACATCATAGTAGTACTTCTTTGCGTTACACTATTTTGATGGTTCCAAATAGATATTTAACTGACTATAAGTAAATATTTAACTGACTATAAGTGACTTATCAATTGGCTTGCTATAGCTAGTAAACAGTGTTTCAACAAACATTCAGTAAACTTTCAGTAGCCTGTATATAGATCACTATTAATGATCTACTTTATTGTTGAGAACTTCAGTTCATTAAAAGGTCATTAAGAAAGATATTATATATATATATATATATATATATATATATATATATATATATATTCAGGCATCTTAAAGCCTACTCAATGTTTGTTGAAACACTGTTTACTAGCTATAGCAAGCCAATTGATAAGTCAATTATAGTCAGTTAAATAGTTACTTATAGTCAGTTAAATATCTACTTGGGACCATCAAAATAAAGTGTTACCCTTCTTAGGAATGCCTTTTCATTGATTTTAAAATATAATTTTACAACAGCATTTTATTTACCTCAAAATGGTGAAAAGACTGTTATGGTAATGAGAATCATCATTGAAAACAATGGGAAAGTAATTGTCCGGACACATTACGATAATGAGGATTGGCGGGTAAAATGTGCTATTGTGTCCTGAAATAAAATCACAATGCCAAATATCTTGATGGCCCTAAATGAACAGTATGTTTCATTTTCTTTTTGTAAAATATTATTATTTCATATTTTTTAGTAATGCTTTAGGATTAAATACGACCAGAACATTTTCTTGACAGGTTGTGTGAGAACCCTTGTGTGGTGTTGCATTAAGATTTGTCTTCACTGAAATAGCCAAATCCATTCATTAGAAGAGGGTCTCCACAAACTTTTTGCCATGTAGTGTAAATTACTCCAAAAGAGAGTTCTGCCATGCTAGACTCTTCTAAAATTCTATGGATTAATAATCACTAAAATTAAAGACTTGCAAATATTACAGGATGAATTTATTTAATTGAAACTCAATTTTATTAATAGTTTAATAATCCTACCAAGTGTGAAAGTTAGCTCATCACTGAAAGTCCTTTTTAACTTATTGAGTGACACCTTTAGCATTTCAACTTGCAAGCAGAAAGACTTCTAGCTGACCATCAATTTAATTTATGCAACATCTGTGACTAGTTAGTTATATGAATAAGGACATTGCCTATCAATGACTTTAACATCATACAGCATAATTGTTACAGAAAATGTCTGTTACAGTTCATCAGGAAATACTCTTTGCATGGCTTCAATATACTATGCAAAGTTGCAGACATCTCAAGACTCTATATTCAGGTTCAAAGGCACTACTATGCAAAGCTACAACAGCTCAAAGTGGATTTCATTATTTCATTAACATGCATTACTTTAAGCTTGCCTTGTTTCCTCATTAAAAGACATTATATGCTTCTAAAAGCTGAATTTCTTTCCCCCTTGTCTCAGTGTAAAGCCTTCCAGCTTTGGTCTGACAAATTGTCTTTGTTCACCAGGTTTTATTTTTTTTAAGAGGCCAATGTTTAAATATTAGCAATATTAACAACAATAAAAGTCTAGCTGGATAACTATTATTGTGATTTCAGTATAATATCAGTTGTGGAGTTACAGTCTATCTTGCCATAACAAACAAATAAAAATGTCTGATACAAGATATCTTTAATGCAGAAAGAATATCTGCATAATATATTAGGTATTCAAACCTGTATAATATGTTAGATTTGAAATCAGAAATCTGAGATAGCAAACTTTTTTTCCCTTTATGATTACTTGTATAATGTATTATAAATGTCAGATAGGTGGAAGTGTAGAAAATATGGGCTAAACATCTCTCTCAAATTCAGAAGTAGTGGAGAAAAGGTTTGTTTTTGTACTATGATGACACTAACTACAAAATTAACAAATCTCAAGTGATAAAAGGGCCACGGGCTTGTATTTAAAAATCTGTAAATTCATTCAAACACTACATGTTACTGTAAAGTTTTGTAATTTACCATTTTCATTTTTGCTTTTACTAAAGTTGTACTTTACCATATTAATTTTTGTTATAAATAAAATTATATAAAAATATTATCATCTCATGATTAAAGTTGATATACATTGAATGTTAACCTGTAGGCGAATGCCATTTCAGCAGACTGTCTTTGGAGAGAACTCATTGATCATGTACAATAACAATACATTGTAAAGAATTGAATTCAAATTAAACGCAACAGTTTTGTGAGTGCGTAGCTCTCTTTTAATTCTTGCAGTGCGAGTGTCAATTGACTTTAATAGAAAATTACAAATATAAAGGTACAATGTACACATAGCTAAATATTCAAGATGGTAAACTCATTATGACAAAAATGTGTATGACCCAGTAAAGTGTGTGCCTTTAATCCCTTTAATTTTACCTCATGCATGAATATACACGTATTGAATAATGGTTTCTTGATATTTGATATTCCATGATACTCAAAATAATATGTAAGCAGTGTACTGACTATGCAGGACATAATGAATATAAATCAATGCAGCATGTGAAAAGCAAAAAAGAAAACAATCATTTAGGTACAGTATTAAGAAATAAGAGATATAGAGCAAGCTAAATGAATTGGTGTGATTGCTGTATTGTTTGATACTGCATTCATACACTGAACTTTATCTACTGAAATCCATGGAAGTTATAAGGGTTAAAAGGATTCGACAGACCCTCACTAGGAGGAAATATATCTATTTGCATGTCAGAGATAAATAAATTACATAGAAAACCAAAAATATGTGTATTTTGTAGTATTTACACAATAGTGAACATTTGGAAAAATGTAATTTTGGAGAGAGAAGATTCAAGGCAACCTTTTAAAAGAACAAAGATAATGCAACTGCAATAACAATTTACAGTATGTGATGTGCCTTTTTCTAGGGCACAATGTTGGGAGAGAAGGATTATGGGCCTAACCAAGTTTGGTTCATTCACACCACTATTTTGAACCCATATTTCTAAAGATAAAATGTGACTATTTGACAAAAAAAAAATAACATACTGGTCTCTAACAATGACTTGTATTTAAAGGTTTACGCCGTACAATTTTGGCCAAGATTTTCCCAACTGAGACCAATTTTAGGCACTGTAAAAAATGATCTTGTACAGCAAAATTGGCATTCTTTACTCGCTTAGCATGACATATTCACCGACGGCCGATTAATTGCCTTGGCCATAAATCTGAGCCTCCGACAAAGTTCTGGCAGTGTCAGAAATTTTGTGCCGCTGTGGCACAATCTGACTTTTATTTCGATGGCCAGATAAAACTCCCAGGCAGTGCTGTCAACCGAAATGGCTGTGTATCTTATAGTCTGACATGGTGTTGCTCAGTGTACCATGGCTTTTACCCAAGATCTCACTGGGAGATCATATCGTACAGTCTGACAAGCAACAATCGTAAAGGACCCTAGATATCGTACAGTGTGCAACCGGCTTCAGAAACCAATCGCATTGCTAAACACAGCTTTAGAAAAACATGACATGTTATGTCAATACAGTTTACAACAAGTCTCATAATTAGGGCTGTAAATCAATTAAAGATATGTCACTGGTACTATGAAAGTACTTGTTCTGAAACAAAGTTACTATCCTCAGGGCCATTTAATTTGTTACTGTTAGAGTTGTGTGTGCAAGGCCACAAACGGTGCTCCCAATAAACATTTTGACCTCCTTTTTGGTAATATTTAGCACCTCGGTAACAAAGGTGAAGTAATAAATGATGAAATGTGTAAATGATGCATGTGTGCAATGTGCAAAAATTTATATTTGTGAATATCTGAATCTAAGCTCACACTGTGTGAGAATTATCCACAGTCATAATAGTTGACTTCGGCTGCTTGTTTTGAATTGTTTTGTTGAATTGGAGGCCTAGTTCTGCTTATGAACATGTTACACCAAAAACTTTCATGTGACACTTAAGTCTCAGAGTACTTGGTACATCCTCATTGACTGGGTTTTGGGGTTCTAAGTCCCTGAGAACTGACAAAAAAGGGGGGGTAGAAACGTTTTTAGATGGTCTCTACATAATTGGCAGGGAAGAGACCCTGGCGTCCATCTTTGCTGGAACCCCTCCACCACGCTTTGTCGACTGTTTCTACATCACTGATGATGTCACCAGGTTCAAACGAGATTTCTGTTTCATCCTCTGTTAAAGGACAAATGACATAATTTTATGTTTTCATTTTTGTCTGTATAAATACATGTACAGTATATCCACATAAAACAACACTAACCTGCTTGGTAGTCGTACAAAGCTCTTACACGAAGAAGTCTATCTGGTGATGACTAAGGTAAAAGAGAGAACAAAATCAGATTAATTTAGTATTTTTATAACATTAAGATGTTTCTAAGAAGAGTTTACCATTTTTTCTCTTATTAATTAATTCAGATATTCAAAGACATTATTAATGTGGCAGACAAGTAAAGCATTACCTAGACAATTCAAAGAGTGGCTTTAGATATATTATTCAATATATTATTAGGTTTTACGGTCAAACAAAGCATGCCAGGAATGATGCTAAGGTATGAAGCAATTCCCACTGCTGCTTTTTGGATAATAGATCTATTCAAACACTAAAGTATTAGTCCAAGGTGGTCAAAGTAGCATATACATTTAAAAAGCCTTTATTGAATCATGGCTTCTAGATAAAAAAAAAATAAAAAAAACGCATGGCAGCTTAGACAGCCTTAATCAGGGCTAATTTGGTTTAATTCCATATCATTGAGCATAATCCTATCACAGGGCTACAGTCCACAGCAATCCATTTTATATTTGAGTTTATCAATTTGTACACTTGGGCTCTTCTCAAAGGATGCACGCTCTTGCGTTGCTTCTGTACACATTGTCAGACAGATGCTTTTGGAAAGCCTCACAGTGGTTGCTTCGAGTTTCACTAGTTTTGTAGTGTCTCTAGCCATAAACACTGTGTTTTTATGATGCTGTGTTGCTAAATTTAGTTTGAAACTTTACAAAAACAATCTCAAGACCCCTGCATTTTGTTCCATCCACCTGTACAGCTGCACGATGCCTGTACAACTTGAGCTGCGCTGACTGACCCCTGCTTACTGCGACTCTTAAAAACATGAAGGTGATATTTCAAGCTTAAATCGCTCCAGGGCTGTAACCACAATAGTTTCCAAGGGAGCAAACTATTCACCATTTCACAAAATTTGCCGCTTTGCATTGAAAATATGTTGAAGTCTGTACAGTTCGTGATTCGTATGCCATTCATAATTGTGAATGTGACAACATTAACGGAGTAGTTTGCAGCGTATCAGGCAAGACAAAGAGCGAATGTGTGTATATTACGAATGAATTGAATGAATGTGGTAATCTGGAAAGCTTTTGATGTAGCTTTTTTTTAGAAAATTCACTTGACCTTGTCTAAGAAAATGATCTATAAAACAAAGGAGAGCGTTATCACCCACAGATTAGAACTAGAACATGGTAAGACCTCTGACTTTTGGATTCATTTAGTTTTTAGATTGTGGCGAGGAAAATGTGTTGTATTTTTATGCAAATATTATTAGGTGGTAATTTACAGTAAATTAAATATTTTCTAAATAATTTCTTTGTCTTTAATTCTGAATTTTGTATAGCATCTCCTAAGAGCCTTCTTTTATAAGAGACCATTTTATTTTGAGTGTATCTTGTCAGGTCTGTGCTTAAAAAAATGGTCACCATTTAAAGTTGTTGTTCACCTAAAAATGGAAAATGTACCTTTACTCACTCATTTACTCACCCTAATGTTATTCAAAACCCATATGCTGTTACTTTTACTTGGAACATAAAAATAGATATATTCCATAGAATAACAGTTTCTAATGAGCAGGAGCTGTCAAGCTTAAATATGGACAAATACTATAAAGCACTATTAAAGGTTCAGTATAAAGACATCATAACTGTAGTCCATGTGATGTGTGCACTATATTCCAAGCTGCTGGGGCCATACAACAGCTACGTGTTATATGGACTACTTTTATGGTATTTTAATAATAATTTGTTTTTATTATTTTCTTTGGACCTTGACAGGAATGGTCAGTATGAACTGTTTTTGTATGGAAAAGAGCTGCGTTAGACTTCTTGAAGGAAAGATTGTGTTAAGATTCTACTGGTGGAAAAAACACAATGAGAAACAACTTGAGGGCAGTAAATAATTTTACAGACACATTCTTATTGCAGACACATTAATGATGAAAAGAAGTTCAAATTATAATTAATCTTTTCTTTGAGTCAGCACAAAAAAACAAACAAAAAAAGATCACTTAAACAGGCAAATTGCTAGCAATGCAGACACAGTGTTTGTATTGGACTTAAAATACTTAAACTATAAGAGATAGACTTTTATTTGCATTGAAAGTCTTTATTCAGAAAATTATTCCATTCTGTGTCTTTACAATTTTTAAGAACCACATAGGTTATATTTGTGACCTGTCAAAATGTTATTTCCCCCCCGGTAAGAAAATTCCATATTACGGAATTAACATGCGGTCAGGAGGCAACGTTATTTTTTAAAGAATTAATTGCAATGAATTAACGTGTTAAATTGACAATTTTAATGCACATTTCAAGGGTTATGATTGCTTATTTTTGTTTGTACCTCGCCGTTCTCAGTCACCAACTCAGCCTGGATTTCATCTTCATCTTCACGATTAACGGTGTAACAGTACCTCTCAGGAGTGCTTTGATCAGATACATCAACATCCTCTCCTTAAAAGCAAAAAGCAAGTCAAAGCTCATCACATAGGAGTCGACAAAACTTTATAACTATCACTGGTAACTTTATCTGTAACATTACCTGTACCGTTTACTGGTCTGCCACATTCTGATTCATCTTCTTCGGTCATCAGATTATGCTCTGATGTGTTCCCACACAACTCTGGATACATATCAAGAGAAACATGTCAATCCTACCCAAACTAGAATAAAAATATTCTGTATCTCTTCATATTGTGTCTTAGTGTTCCTGTCACCTTGGTACTCGAGTAGATCTTCATCATCCTCATCATCTTCTGAGAGCTCTTCTAAGGTTGGAACCACAGTTCTGGTTGGCTCATATCCTGACTGGAATTCCTCGGATTTAACAGCATGCTGCTCCTTAGATTCTGGTTCCTCCACAGAGTCAAACTCTTGTTCCAGCTCTTGCTCCTTGACCTCCTCCAGGGCGCTGATGACACTGTTCTCATCCACTGGCTCCAATTGTTTTTCTACTGTTTTCATTGCATCTTCATAATCTCTGGTGATCTTGTTAACTGAAGATGTAGCTGAAATGGCTGAAGGTTCCTCTGGTTCCTCCACCTCTTCTTCATCTTCTTCAACCAGAACAGTCTTGGCAGAGAAGTGTATTTCTGACTGTAGTTCACACAGCATTCGAGAGCCATTTACAAGCTCTGAGAGAGATGTTGAGAATAACAGTCAATCCAAACAATATAATTGCTGCTTTCAAACTGACACAGGAGAATTGACTCAATGTCATGAGTTTGTGGCAAGAAAATGTGTTTGTTCGACCAATTACAGATGGAGGCATTATTTGGAAATAAATTTAAAGAACTGATTTTTTTTTGCTATTCCTTTTGGCGACACTAGTGTCATAAATTACACACTTCAGCTTTAAAGGAAAGTTTTAGGTAAACAAAATTGACAGAATTTGTCACTTAATGTTATTTAATTAAGTTTCTGTTTATGGACTGGCCCCATTCACTTTGTTTTTTAATAAACGAGGGGAGAGATTGTTGTCAAAACATTATGCCACAAATGCTGTCAATTGAGCTTAACTTGTATTAAACCCGGAACATTCTTTTAATGCCTTTTAATGTGGAAGAGACAGTGAAACCTTTAGCTGGAATTTAGATTTTGGGTGAAGTTAATTCAATAAATTATTTATTTGTTTGTTTTGTTTGTATATCTTTTATTCTATTTTTCCAAGAATGGTTGAAGCCTCCTGCTTTAGACCATTTGTTGTTGTTACGTAAACAGGTGTGAATTAATTGAACTAACCCTTATCGTCCAGTGTGTCATCAGAGAGTGGAAATGGAGGCATTTCTGGTGCAGTAGCAAGTTCCTCTCTGCTAATGTCATAGCTGAATGTCTCAGACATATCTTGATTGCCCAGCAGCTGTGGAGATGCAGGTGAAGCTGAATCTGTGGCTTGAGGAGGTGGCCGGCTACGTGGTGATGACGGGGGTGGAGGGGGTCTAAAGACAGGCAGACTGGGTAAAGGCGACACTGGTGGGACAAAGCGCTGGATGGGTGATGTGGGAGGAGATGCTGCAGATGTTTGAGGGTGCTGTGGTGTGGGGATTGTACGGAAGGATGGACTGAGTGGGGATGCAGGACTTTTGAAGGGTGTGGATGGAGTGCGAGAGAAGGGAGACTTCATAGAGGGGCTCAGAGGGGAAGTAGGACCAGAATTGTAGCTGGCCCTCTCAAAGATGAAGGCTGTGTCTGTCAAACTGCGCTGATAGCGACGAAAAGGAGATTTGACTGAGGAGAAAAACAAAAAAGAAAGTCAAAAGGTCACTTTGAACTACTATATATCGGCCACAGTGATTATTCAGGCAATTTTGGGGGATTTTGAGAATACTGCCAATAACTGATCACAGTGCATATTGCTGATTAACAAAAGTGATCAATAAAATTCAGCAATTTTGTGTACGTCTCATAATCATTAGACTGAATAATTCAGCAATTATAAAAATAATTCAGCAAAATATAATTCAGCAATTATAAAAAATTACTTTTAAAATATTAATTAATCTTATTTTCAAGCTTTAAGTTGTGTGTGTGTATGTATATATATTAGGGCTGTCGATTTAACGTGTTAATTCAGTACGATTAATTTGACAAGAAATAATGCATTAAAATAATTAACACAATTAATCGCACTGCACCCGGACCATAATAGGGAAGATTCCTGAGAAATGCAAGCTTGTAGTACCACCTGTTTACTCCAGAGGGCAGTAAGTGAAATTTCAGCTGTATGAGCAACGTGCAGTTTATACAGTGACCAAAACAACATTCAGCAGACACACCTCACAAACATGCGTTACGTTCTTGCGTTCAAAACACTCGGAGCGCAAATGCGAACTAAGGGATCTCAAGATGTGTTTAAAGATTGAGTATCAAACTATATTTTACTTGACACAGTGACCTAAACATTTCATGTCTCGTATGACGTAGGTGTAAATTGACGGGCCCTTAAACAAGCCCTCATAATAAATCTCCAACTTTGACAAATTCACTTGTGAAATGGATTGCTGTGAACTGTATGCCAATGATTGACTTATGATCAATAATATGATAGTAAACAATACATTGTATTCTAAAGTCGCTTTTTGTATTGTCTTATCAATGATTAACTCTTCTACCACAAGAATGTAATACATTTTAATTATCTGTATATTTTTTATTATATATATATATATAATTTGATATATTTAAAGATAACTATGTATAATTATATATTGATATAAATATGTATAATTTTTATATATTGAATTATTGTTATATGAGGGGCTTTCTCAGCAAATATATGTATATATGTGATTAATCGTGACTAATTAATCAGGACACCATATAATTAATTCAATTCAAAATTGTAATCGATTGACAGCCCTAATATATATATATATATACAAATTTTTCCATATACAGGTATATATATATATATATATATATATATATATATATATATATATATATATATGTATATGGAAAAAAAAAATTTACTTTTATTCACCAAAGTGGCATTCAACTTGTATAATAACAATGTATAGTCAGGACATTAACAGTGTGAAAAATTACTATTACAGTTTGAAACTTCTTAAACTACTTCAAAGAGTTCTCATCAAAAAAATCCTCCACGTGCAGCAATGACAGCTTTGCAGATCCTTGACATTCTAGCTGTCAGTTTGTCCAGATACTCAGGTGCCCTTTCACCCCACACTTCCTGTAGCACTTGCCATAGATGTGTAGTGTACACCTTTGTATGAAATCAAGCATTGTGTAGCCTTCATTCATCAAAACAATGATTGAATGACGAGTTTCTAGAGAAAGCTGTTTCTCTTTTGCCATTTTTTACCTAATATTGACCTTAAGACATGCCAGTTTATTGCATACAGTGGCAACTCAAAAACAAACACAGACAATTTTAAGCTTCATTTAATGAACCAAATATCTTTCAGCTGTGTTTGATTTAATGGTAAGTGATTTTCTAGTACCAAATTAGCAATATAGCATGATTACTCATGGATAAGGTGTTGGAGTGATGGCTGCTGGAAATGTGGCCTGTCTAGATTTGATCAACAAAAAAAAAACATCAGTAATGTCCTGATTATCCTTTGTGATCAGTCGAATGCTACTTTTATGAATTAAAGTACCAGTTTCCTTCGAAACAGCAAAATCTGTACATTATTCCAAACTTTTGCCCACCAGTGTATATATGCATTATATATATATATATATATATATATATATATATATATATATATATATATATATATATATATATATATATATATATATAAGCAGAATATTGGCCATAAGCCACCCTGCTCTCTAGCATTTAATGGCATCAGCCATTCAAAATCTATTTCATTCAACAACTTCATTGAACGCTGTAACCTAATTACATGTGGCCGTTTTTACCTGTGGAGTGTGGAGATTCAGGGCGTGAGGTGTTTTGTGAGGAGGCAGATAGCTGCCTGAAAAACGCTCTGGCATTGATGGTGCGCTGAGAAACAAGTGCTGCTGCCTCCTAATGGACAAAAGAAGATTGCAATTGTTCAAACACAATCATGCTAGGTGAATGAAGACAAAATGCATTTGTAAATGATAAAGGAATAGAAGTAAATTATAATAGGAGTTAAAGGCAAAGCCAACCCAGAAGAGCCAACAGAACATGCATGAAACTAGCAAATTCATTAATCACAACAATTCAGTTTTGAAAGGCAGAGAGCAAAGAAAATATGAATACTAGTGTTGTTAATAAATGTAGAAACTAGACTTAGAATTTTCATAAACATCCCATGAAGATTTAGTCCATCTATTTTTATGCCAACTATATGCTACTGTACTCATAACAGATGACAAAATGAACTTTTAGCTGATACACACATTAAAAATGTTGTCTTTCTCCTGCGGTAAGAAAGTCTATTAGCTGTTAAAGAAGGGATATCCCTTCAACGTGTCCCACCCAAACTTCCAGAAAACTGCTCTTGTCAAGACATTTCATGGAGTCAATTAATCTGATTAATTTAAAAGGGGATAAACGTACCGCTGCTTTCTCAATGGATTCACTGCGTCTAAGTCGCGCCTTCATGTCTTCCTCGTGCTCTCTCTGCTCTTGCTCCTGAAAATTACACAAATAACCCTAATATCATACCAGGACATGAAGTCATATAATCATTTCACTCTGCTAGTAAATCAAAATGATATAAAGGTAACAACAAAATTCAGTTACAGAAAATTCAAACACTCACCCATCTTGCTCTTTCCTCTTTTTTAGTCTCTGCTTCAAGCTGAGCCTGAATTCTCCTGTGAATAAACGACAGGAAAGTAAAGTCGAAAGAATTTATTCCCCCCCCCCCCCCCCCCCCACCCCCCACAGAGAAAAGAGCATCTGTTATCTGGTCTACACTACAAACCTTTGCTCTTCAATCATCTGTAGCTTTTCATTCATCTTCCGGTCTCTTTCTTCAGCCTCTTTTTTTTCCTGGAGAACTCTTTCTCTCTCCCAGCGCTGTCTGTCTTCTACAGCCCTCCGACGTTCCTCCACTTTTCTCTCCTCTTCCTCACGCTAACACACATATTATATTAGTTTACTGGACATCTGCTAGCACTAGTAATAGTTGCAGTTTGAAAAAGAGTTTTGTTGATATTAACAGACATATAATATCATCAGACAGCTCTCAAGAACAATTGTTTCTGATTGGTGAATTGCAGCATTCTGAGGTCAGATATTTTGGTATAATGACTGCTAAAGTGTATCATTTACAGTTACCATTGGAACCAATTTCCTACATACTGTAACTGCTAGTTTCATCTCTCTTCTATCGATCTATTGTCTATTTCATCTAACATAATACAATAATTAAAATAAACTGAAATCAATATTTAATAGCCATTTATTAATTCATTCAATTAGAAGCCATGTAATAAAAAGGATAATGTACAGTCAGCAAAATATTATTACAAAATACACTCCTTATGGCACTATAATATCAGTCTTATTTGGTTTATTTTTTACTATGATGACCAGCTGGCTGACTGTTAATGACTGAAAAAAATGTGGGGAATACACATAAAAGTATATGCTGTCCAGTTCCAAACATAGCTGAGGTGTACCTCTGCACGTGCCCAGAAGGAGTCTCTGTTAATCCGTCTCATCTCCATGGCAGCATTTGTCTTCCTGTAGTTTGTACCCTGTGAGTGTGTCACAGAAAACGAAACCACAAAAGATTAAAAATGACCCAAAACATCCAATAGAGAAAATTAGACCACTTCCTCTGTGCACATCACTAAATTATACCCTGAAAAAGACCACTGATTTGACATTTTAATGAATGAAGCCAATTCTGTGGTATTTCTGTGGTAACTTACCACAGTCTCCTCCTGCTCCTTTGCCTTTGAGGGTCTCCTCAGTCTCTCCAGTGGTGGTGGCTGAATCTTTGCAAGAGCAGCTGTAATCTTCTCCTCTGTCACCTCATCTTGTTGTGAGGCTGTAATAAATATTTGGGCCTCCTGTAAGGACAAACAATTAAATATAAAAATACTGACCACATTCTTGAAACTCCTCCATATGAATACAGATAGGTTTGCTGTGCTTCTTAATAAGCCTGGTGTTTTGTTGATGAAGGACTGAGTATTTACTCATATAGTAGGCTATAGTCATATTGTACTGTCTTTTATATTATACAGTTTTTTGTGTATTTGTGTTTTCATTTTTATTTGCTTTTTATTTGCTGTTTACACAGTAGACCATAAGTACATTGGTCAATGACAAGACATTGTTAGAGACAACACATTTTAATACTTTAATTAATAACACCTTGAGATACAAGCACATTAGGTATCAAATATAGGATGATTCACATGTTACTCATCCCAACATTAATCACTACAGTTAAGACAGGTGTACACACACACACACACACACACACACACACACACACACACACACACACACACACACACACACACACACACACACACACACACACACTCTTCTAGGGTTGTAGAATATGCAACAGCTATGGATTTGGAAACTTTTAAAGTCACAAAATACACTACACTATACATGTTTGCCTTGCTTGGACCAAAACCATCAGTGGAGCTACAACATACTTCACTTAACATAGTTACATTCAGCAGAAAGCCTGCGTTGGAATCTGCTCAAGACAGTTTGTGAGCAGTCATGACACTGATATATACTGCTAAATAACTGTTATATAGGATTATTATAGACTCATGCTTAAAACTTTGCATTGGCTGTAGAAATGTCTCAAATGTCAATTTTGAGTAACAATGCTTAGAAATTAAATATAAGAGAGCTACATTTCAATGTAGGATTTGTAACTGCATACAATGAGAGAACAGGATATGGGTATACATTTTTTTCCAGTGTAGCCTACACTAGAGGTCGAATATAAGAGTACAGTATAGCTCCAACAACACCACAGTCTGCATATTACAATTTCCCTTATAAGGCATTTTCATGCCACCAGAATCCATCAAGAGCTCTGGGATCACTCAGATGAAAAGATCCACTGAGGATTTACAGTGCATTACATAGTACAGAATCCCAGGGTTAATCACTGCTCATCAAAACACCTCAGACTAAACAAATATATGTATTGTAAGACAGAGCGATCTGGTTTGTGGGAAAGAAGGGAGTAGCAGAGGAATGAGACAGCAACAGTGGGTGTGACAGAGGGCCGCATGAGTTTTGGATTGGGCTCAAACCCAACAAAACCAACAGCTTTAGAATGGACTACTATAGTATGCCGTCTTTACCGAGCAGCCTAATACATAAAATACAGGCCTCTTTCCACGTTCCTCTGAAATGCACAAGAACTTCAACATGTCAGGACCAATTTGCTTACATCTCAGTTGTTTTTTCTGTAACTAAAATGACTTTATCTACAGCATATTAGGCAAAAATCTTGACTATTTTATTCTCTCCCTTCGTTTATCCCTCTTTGTGCTTGGGAGGAGTTAAATGACTTAACACTCTGTTATTACTTGTTTTAGATGAAGCCCTTGACATGCAGTTAGCCCCTGGGCTTTAGTGTTGATGACAAGTGTATTAACAGCACTCAGGTCAAATTCTCTCTCACACAGCTATACACACCTACTTACTCCATACCTACATACTGTAGCTTACAGTTCAAGTTTAAATCAACCATATATCATGCATAGTAACACATTGCTGATAAATTTATTTTTAACAAAGATGGTCTACAGATATTATGTTACTGTGTATGTAATAGTGAGTTATAGTGTAGTGCAGTGGTTTGCAACTGGTGAGTCACATCCAAACAATGGATCACAGTCTACAGAACGCAGGTGATAAAACAAACACTTTTCATAGTTTTTGTTCCTGGCATAAAAGGCTGTGCATCCAATGTTAATTAAGCACAAACTCATCTTTCACCATTTGCCATTCACTATTCATCACTTGGTTATATGGATAATACGAATATAATATTGCACCCCGTATTTGTTCCATGTGTTAGGCTGGTAAATCACACAGTCACCTATGCATTTACAAAAACAGTCAGTGTAAAATGTGATCATTTTGCAGTTCATTGTAATTTGAATACATTTCAATGTTTGATTACTTTTATACGATAAAACCTTTGGTACTGTGTTGTGCTGCCACTTAATGTCCAATCTAAAAACTGGGACCTAAATATAAAACTGGTTAAGATCCACTGCTGTAGTGTGTTACTCATTTGATACACCTGCATGTCCTCATGAACCACATGTTCATGAGTGCATTTTGTGATATGAATGATCACCTTTGATGACTAATGTAAATTAAACATCAACCAACTTAATTGCTTAATTTAACATTTTCAAAAATCAAACAGTACTTTTAGAATTTTCTGGAAACACCAAAGAGCTATCAATCTGACATTCATGTCAGAGCCCCTACTAGCACAGACTCGTCATGAAGAGACAATAACAAGAGGGAGTGATTAAGAGAAAAAGCGGTGAGGTGTGACTGAGAGGGATTTACACTCCATTGTAGCTCATACTCAGTTGCTCATCTTGTTACTGATTCTCTGAAGGAAGAAAACCAAACACATACACTATGATAAATGAGGAAGGCTTTAGTACATTTGGTTCAGCTCTCTATGTAGACACCATATAAAATTTGACAAAAATAAAAAATAGGCTGTGATTGATAGAGGCACAGTTTGTTCAATTTGTTGTACTGCTCTGTACCTTAGTGTTGATCGTTCAGCTGGCGAAACATTGAAAATATGTCTTTCTATCGTTCTAAAAAAAAATCCAGAGAGAAAAAAATGGCAGTTAACATTAGTTGAGAATATTACAAGTGATCTCGGACCTTAAGACAGTACAACTGATATAGTTGTTCAGTTTGTGGTCCTAAATCCTGGAAGAGAATTAGCAATTTGGCTGTCTGCTCAATTGCACATTAACAGTTTTTGTGGCTGATGGTGACATGTAATTAATGGGACAAATACATTAGTCCTTTAGCACATTACATACAGTAGTTTAAGCACAGAGATCATCATTCAAAAATGATATGTAAGATACAACTGTGTCATTTATATTGTAGAAAACAATGGAAACTTGATGTGTTCTCGAAGTAATGTTACCATTGAATTTATTCAGAAGTCGGAAACTGACATTTTTAAAGCACATTACAAATTATTAAGAGAACCCATGGTGAAGAAGCCTTCTGGGTTAGCCAACAAATTGGCAGTCTTTCCATCTATCACTCACAGCCTTATTTTAATTTGCATGAAATTAAAGGGATAGTTCACTCAAAATACCTTTAAATTCTCTCATCATTTACCTACCCTCATTTCATCCCAGGTGTGTATGAATTTCTTTCTTCACCACAACACATTTGAAGTAAAATAGAAAATATCTTATCTCAGTAGGTCCTTATAATGCAAGTGGATGGAGCTTTCTCTTTTGAAGCTCCAAAAATCACAGACAGTCAGCATAAACGTCATCAATACTACTTCAGCAGATAAATTAATGTCTTCTAAAGCAACACCATCGCTTTTGGTGTAAACAAAAACATCAATATTTAAGTACTATTTAACTCTAAATCATCGCTTCCAGTCAGCAGCGGTATGTGCATGTGACGTAATTGCGTTGGCACTTTCAAGCGTGAACTAAGGCATGTGCATCACAGCCGGAAAAGCAGTGTTGTTTACTGCGTAGGAGGAACGCTGTACAGAAGCTTACTTGGTTTTGGTTTAGATTTGTATTTGTATCTGTTTCTTTACTCACAATGGTGCATTTATATGCTTACCCTAGATGTCTCAACCAAGATGAGAACGTGCTATTATGCCCATAACATGGCAACGCTAATACATCACACGAGAGACCACGAGAGACACGAGAAACTCCACCCACTCATGAAGCTTACCGGAATTGATGGTTTATAGGTAAAAATATAGGGGGTCTTTTTTCCCACCAAAAGCAATCATTTGACTTTGGAAGGCATTCATTTAACCACTGGAGTCATATCAATGACGTTTATGCTGACTGTCTGTGATTTTTGAAGCGTCAAAAATCTGATCACCATCCACTTGCATTTTAAGGACCTACTGAGCTGAGACATTTTTCACATTTCTTCAAATGTGTTCTGCTGAAAAAAATTTTATTAAGTCATACACACCTGGGATGGCATGATGGTGATATGGTTTCTACCCTGACTATAGTCCATCTGAATATCTTTGCTAGAGCATGAGAACTGGACACATGCAGTGGGAATAACAAAATTGGGTGCTGTTTCATAAGTAATCATTGATTAATGCCAGGCATCGAAATTGTTTTAATAAAGTCAATGCCAATCAAACTTTTAAACCATTCATTGAATGTATTTTTTGTCAACAAAGCAAATTGAAAGAAGCAAGATGATGCATATCTGTGAAGTGATATTGATTCAAGTCCTGCTTGAGATTGTGCAGATCACAATACGAATATAGAAAGGGTTATAATTAACTTTGAGGAATGTTGAGCCAGAACACAGAATACATCTGGCAGCTTGTCTCCGCCTGTCAGATTTTATGGCTGTATCTGAGTCAGTATATGGGTCCAGTCCCATACAGTACTTGCTCAAGTAGAGAACTGACACTCTGGTTTGGGGGCCAAGCCTCTCCCACGCAATAAAACTTAATTCCCAACCTAAAGTAGTCTAACAAAGTTCATGTGCTTGAACAACCATATATCAACATAGAAATCGATGCAACAAGATTTAAATCCATATGGAAATAAAATAGAAACATTTCTAACATCAGGGTTCCCACGCTTTTTTGACCAGTGAATATTTTTTGTAAATAAATAAAATACAGAATAATTCACTAAAGAATCATGTAGATTGATTGTGAATCAGTTTGACAGATTTGTTGAAAAGATAACAATAAGAAAAAGTATAATATCATTATGGCTTGCACAGAATGTTTACTCTACACAAGAGCAATATCAAGCCAATTAAATCATTTAAAGCACATAACTAGAAATTATATTCACTATAGAAATTTCCATGAAATTTTTATGACTTTTTTTTATTATTTATCCATGAATATTCATGAATTTTACAGGTCTGTCGAACACAGATATAAAATTATAAGCTACTTCCAAGATTTCCAGGATCTCGGGAACTCTGTAACTTACTCATGCTGACATTTATTGCATAACTACACATACATTATAGATGAATGACACAATGCAAGGTCATAAAGGTTGTTGATCTGAAAAGCGAGAGAATAACCCTGAGAATTAAATAAACAACATTCTTGGCATGCCTGTGGAGCTGACCAGGCAATGTCTTTATAAGGCATTAAAACATTAAGTATATGTTTGACGATCTCATTCAACTATCCAACAATTTAGAAAATACAACCACATACAGATTAATGAGACACACACATACATCACAAGATACATAACTACGTTAAACTTCCAAAAGGCTAAGATTGTTTCTCTATCACGCAACAGCTGAAAATAAAAATAAAACAAACATCCTTTCCTGCATATTTTCCTTTCCTTAGAAATGTCTTACTTTAATTCCTGCACTTATGTGAATGTCTTTGTGGTGCCTTTCAGTGGCACTGCTCAGTTGTTGAAGGAAACAATAGGACCTGGCACAGGGGAAGAGTCTAAAACAAGACCTGGAACCAAGCAGCTAGCCTTCACTTAACACATACAAGAAAAGGAAGGAAACCATTTACAAGAGGGAAATCTCAGAATAAAACAGGAGCATTTGTACACATGTTAAGAGGGTTTGTAGTTTCAGAATTGTGCGTGAGTGCCTTTTTTACATACTCCACCTATTCATTCAAATAGAGGCAAAATGTTTTTCTTTGGATAAATTCCATTTGTTCAAAAAAAGCAGCAATGCACGTTAAGAAAGATAGTCTAAAGCAGTAAAAAGTGTCCCAGTCAGTAGTGTTGAGAGTATCTAAGATATCAGATGAGAGGATCTGGCTAGACATGTCAATGTCACACAATTTTCATCTTTATGCCTATTTGCCTGTTTCTCACACTACAACAACACCTAAAAGATGAGAAACACACCTACATAAGTAAAAGAAATATTATTTGTTAAATGCAACTCTATCAACTCTAGCATGCAGTTAATTACCACAGAAAATACTTTCTAAAAATTGTGACTACCTCATTTTGTAAAATCAAACAAAAATAAATTTACAATGATGCATTTATAAGTAATGCATGGGGCAACCATGCATCGAACAAAGACTTTACTATTATTTTACACCTCCATATGGCCCTCTCTCTCTCTCTCTCGCTCTCTCTCTCTCTCTCTCTCTCGCTCTCACTCTCTCTCTCTCTCTCTCTCTCTCTCTCTCTCGCTCTCTCATTTGAAGCAGTTTTGTTCTGGACCTGTTTAACTTCATCATCTGTATCTCAAATAAACGCAAGCTTTCATTTAACTGTGCTGTGTATATGTACACACAGTGTTTCTGTGACAATCTGATTTATTCTCTGTATACTTTACCTTGGATAGAGCTTTGAGCAATATTCCTTAACAGAGAGAAGAGAGAGCACATTCCAGAATGATGCAAACACAGGATGTATACCAGAATGAGACAAATGTGTGTATGTGAAAGTAAAAAACATTATTTTACACTCTTCAAAATGTGTCTGTAAATAGCAGTAAATTCTACCTGACTGATGAAAGTAATGGGGTTGATTTAAGATCCACTTTTCTCTATTGTTTAGTTAATGACTTTAAGAAAATGACCAACAATACTTCTTATTAATGATTTTACATCTGTTTATCGTGTTGTTGTATTATCTATGTAATTTCTATTATTTCACGAGCGATATGTATATTTAATTTATGAGATGTGACTGAGGATCTTTTTACTGATTAAGGTCTGTTTACTTATTTAGCCCCGCATCAAGAGAATAGATATGTACTGGTGTTGTACAAGTTTACTCATTCATTTTAGAAAGATTTTAATTTATTTCAATATTATTGTGTTTATTTTATAGTATTTTATAGAATTATGTCTTTTGTAGTATGTTCATACAGCCAGTATGAGACAAATATGTGTGTCCTGTGGGCCTTGTAGGTAAAATAAGGCCACATCTATAGTGACTGTAAGAATACAGAACATTATAAGAAAACCTCATGACACCTTTATATTGTTAAACATGTTTAACTCTTTCTAGCTCCATTAATCACTGTTTATCACTCTATATTATACAGTATTTTGATTTATTTATAAGTGGAAGCTTCTGTTTAAAAGTCTACTTGCAGGCCTTACATTACAGACAGGTCTGGGTGTATCCCTGTTTAAATAAGACAAGACCTGTTTGTTCTTTCTCATCATCTTTACCTTCATGATAATGTGACTCTTATTTATTATTGTTAATGGGGTGCCTCATATCCAACCAACATCTACAAAATGAATATTTCATGGACATCACATGTAAATATGCCCCACAACTCATGATGCCATCCCAAGTCCTAGAAATTTGTATGGTTACAATAAAAAGTCTTATGTCTAGTTTTTTTTGCCTATAATTCCCATGTTTCTGGATTTTAAGTTATTTTGCTCCCTGAACTCATCTGTTACCTATCTTTCTGATTGTTGCCATTGGAATTGTGAAGATTGGAAAACACTCTGTCTCCAGTATATTGTGTCAATTGATTGCAACTTCGACTCTTGCTATTTATTCATAATGGTTTCTTTACTGGGGTAAACTGTATTCCCTACAAAATTTACACTGGAACACTCAAAATATCTTCAATTCTGTAACACAATGTAAGAATGAACCTTAAGTTCGAAGTTGCTGTGGAAAGATACATGCTAAAATTAGAAAGCTTTAGCCAGTCTATGCTTACTTGCTGGTCTTAGCTGGTCTCCCAGCCTGGTCATGTTGGTCTGGTTTGCTGGTTTAAGAAAGGTTTTTGGCATTTGTAAGCATGTGAGACTGGTAGTCCAGCTAGACCAGCTAAAGACCAGACTGGTCAGGCTGAGAGACTAGTTAGACCAGCTTAAACCAACTAAGGCCAGTGAACTAACTTAGACTTGTTTAAGCTGGTTTATCAGTTAGGGTCGATGTATGAAATCAGAAGAATTTTCTGGAGTAGTAAGGTAAACTGCCGATTACTGTATATAGAATGCTTTGTGATTACATGAACATCCTCCCCCTGAATGTTACTTAGGATCTCTATTATGTGAAAGCTGATGAGACACAGGGCAGCTAGTCAGGGGAGAGAGACTGTTTGTTACCTTGAAGAATGTCTTAATGGAAGGCACATGGCTGGCACATTCTGTTCTCCGGTATTCATCCACACTCTCACCAACCTGTTTGATGCAGTCAGAAGAGATGTCATGTTAAAAAAGTCGGGCTTCAAACTGGAGCCTTCAAGGAGGCACTAGGGGGTCTACAAAACATTTGGGAGAAATGTATAATCTTAATTTAAAAAATTAAAGCTTTAAGTTAAAGTATGCTTAAAGCCACCATTTTTTAAACATAATTCCATAATAGACCTATGTGTTCCATCACAGAACCTATTTTTTTAATAATAGAACCCTTCAGTTACATAATAGATTTATATCTTCCATCACAGAGCCCTTAAGTTCCAACATAGAACTCTTCAGTTCCATTACAGATCTATATCTTAATCATAGAACTCACCTGTTCCATCATAGAACCCTACTGTTCTATGACCATAGTGTCCCTATTCAATAATAGATCTATTATCTTCCATTACAGAGCTATTCTGTTTCATAATTGAACTCTTCTGTCCCATAACAGATCCATATTGTATATCACAGAACCCTTCTGTTCCATCATATAACCCTTCTGAGCCATAGCACTATATCTTCCATCATAGAACCCTTCTGTTTCATAATTTACCTTATTATTACATTAGAGATTTATATAATCATTCAATCATAATCAAACTGTTCCATAAGATAACTATATCTTCCATCATAGAACCCTTCAGTTCCATAGTATAATATAATTATATATTTAATCATTCAACCATTCTGTTTGCTAATACTATACATCTATTCCTTCCTTAATTGAACCATTCTTTTTCAATATAGTACCCCTTTTCCATAACAGATCTATATTGCAGAGCCATTCTGTTTCATAATAGAACCCCTCTGTCCCATAACAGATCCATATCTTATATCAAAGATACCCTTCCGTTTCAACATAGAACCCTTTTGTTCCATAACAGATCTACAGTATATCATAGAACCCTTCTGTTTCAAAATTTAACCTTTCTGTTCTATAACAAATCTGTTACATAATAGAGCCATTCTGTTTAATTACAGAACCCTTCTTTCAAATAAGAAAACTATATCTTCCATCATACAACCCTTCTATTCCAAAATAGAATCTAAATCGTCCTTAATTAAACAATTATTTTTCATCATAGAACCCCTGTTCCATAATAAATCTATTATCTTCCATCACAGAACAATTCTGTTTTATACAGTAATAGAACCCTTCTGTTCCATAACTGATCCAAATCTTATATCATAAAACCCTTCTTTTTCATCATAGAATCCTTCTTTTCCAAAACAGAATTATAATATATATCCCATCATAGAACCCTTCTGTTCCATTATAAAAACCTTCTGTTCCATAAAAGATCTACTTCTTCCATCACAAATCCCTACTGCCCCATCATACATCCAATACATTAATATTAATGAATGTGTATCTCCTGATACACAAGAAATGTAACCTGAACACTTTTTGTTACATCTTGAACCTCTAGTTTATCAGTGTTTGTCTCTCTCTGTCTGTCTGACTGTCTGTCTGTCTGTCTGTCTGTCTGACAGAGTACCAGTCTGTTCCACAAGAATGTTTCTTTTGCAGTTAACAGGTCACTGAGACCACTCCCCCTTCCTCTGTACAATGCCTGACTGACTACAGATGGCACCTCTGACCCTAACCACAACATTCCCACTTGTCGTCTTAGCAACTAGAGCCTTGAAGGATTTTAAAAAGGTTCCCAGAATATTTCGTTCTGTCTGTATTTGAGCTCCTCCAGTTACAAGTCTGAAGGTCAAACCCCTTTTGTGAAGTGAAGCCATTGACACATCTCATCAACAGGAGCCTCACATCCATTGCTTAAACATGGACTGTTTAATGATGTGGCAGCTCTAACCAATGAGAAACCACTACAGACTCACACCCCAAGGCAACATCCAATAGAAACTAGTCATTAAAGACTAACATCCCAACCGAACAAGGCAAAATGACTTAATCCAGAGGTATTTGTTAAAAGAGCTCTAATGTTTGATGCAGACAAATAAAATAGGAAAAAAAGAGTCTAAAGTTTTGGACATTTACTATTTGAATTATATTTATACATATATACAATTCACAGACCTGACAGAAATTATAGTATAGTATGTTTACATATAAGGGAGACGACCAGGGTTAGTTGTCAAATAGGGAAGTTGGGATATATCACAGTAACTATATGCTAAAATAATTTTTAGGAATTACATTATCCAAACTAAAATTCTAATATCATATTTTTTGTAATAGCTGTTAATTCATTAATTCAGGCAAGGGTCAACTACTGTATATATATATATATATATATATATATATATATATATATATATAAATAAAATACATTTTAACTAAAAGGTTGAACTGTGTTCAAGCTGGGTGTTTTTCATAAGTGCCAGGTTGGGTAAAGTTGTCACATTTTTCTTTGAGCAGGTTGTTACATTTGTTTTAAATATCAGAAATGTATACAATTTAACAATTACAATATTTGCTACCCAAAACAATCATTTGATAATTTTGCACATAACATTTTACATTTTTGTTTAATTAACTGTTTTGCATTTAAAAGTTGTTTGTTTCAATTTAGCTGAGAAGCTTATAATAGGCTTTTAATTGCATTCTCCACAGTGACAATTTACACCATATAGTGAGCAACATGCCCATGTATATAAGTTTTTTTTTGTTGTTGTTGTTTTTTTTTACTTTAATACTTTTAAGTGATAATTTTATAAACCTAATCTGAGAAATAGTCACTGGAGTAAAACGTCTGACAACTTACCCTGGTAAGTATGAACTTACCCAGCAGACCATGACAATCTGTGGTTGTCCTGTTTCTGTCAGTCCCACCCTGCAGAGTCCATACATGGGCCTGCCATTGTGAAATTTCCCAACCAATTCTGTCAAACCTCCAGCTGTCCGGTGGGAGAGATTTAAAGTGAAATCATGAAATAATAACAACATAAAAGCAAAAAACTTGCATACTTTTACCAGATTACCATAATAAGTGAGTAAAAACTGGTCTGATTTAATAAAGAGAGTCAGAATTCTCCTGCACTCAAGTTTTTTCTGCTGCATCTGATATTAAGTGGGAACAGTGTTGGCAGCCTCAGCCTTAATTGCTAATCCTCTCTACTTAGAACTGTTTCACATTTAAATGTTGCATGATTGCCCTCAGACTGAGCTTTTAAACTGGTTCAAATAGAGCATAACAGTCACTGCCCTCTTTTTAACTGGTCTTGGTTTCCAGAAGTATTTTTCCAATAAATTTTCTCCATAGTCACATTGTAACAAAAACATTGCAACACAATGTTATTTGTTACATATTGTGTATCAATTCAATATATATATATATATATATATATATATATATATATATATATATATATATATATATATAAATCAATTATATATATAAACTATTGACAAGTAATCATGGATTATAAGCATAAAATATCATATATTTGAATTTTATCACAAATTATTAAAACATATACAAATTCTTTTGACTTTCACAGTTGTTGGTCACCGTTCATGTTTTCATGGTAACAGGATTTCTCTGATCGATGAAACTCTTTTAGGATTATAGGTCTTTTTTTTCTTTAACAGGAATTCAACAATTAACTTTTTTAACCCCCAATAAGTTGAAATAAAACTGACTTCTACAGAAGCATAAATTATAGCATACAGACCGATTAAACATCAGTAGGTCTGTCTTGAAAAAGTTTATGTTATTATCACTACAAATAATTTATTTGTGGAGAAAATTAATGGGATTTTAACTTCTATTGAGCATTATTAAGCATATCAAGGTTTGAGGAGACATGGTTTAGAGCTCTTACCTCCTGAATCAAAGAGTTTAAGATTGTTGGTCACTCCCTCATATGCAAATAATGCCCTGAAAAAGAAAGTAAATCAGTAAATGACTCTTGTGTTGAGCAAAACGCATAGCAGTCCATATTTCAGAAACTATAGGGTTAAGTTTAAATATTAGTTGAAAGCAGACTGTAACAAAATGCCCTGAAACAAACCTTATCAAGGTCATGTCAAGAGCAACTCAAGATGAAGCACGTAAAACTTGCAAGTAAAATGGAAAAAAGAAAGCCAATATGTCAATAGAGACCACTGACCTTTCACAGTCTGTAACGAATCACAGACCCACCTTCATTCCACAGTCAGCTATGATCAACACCACATCCTCTCTTACATCATCTTAAAATGCAGTGAGTGGGCTGGTGTGTTAGGACCATGTGTGCAACATGCAAGTGCTTATCTTACACACTCACGCCATACAAGAATGATCCACATATTGGACATGTATTGTGCATTCCAAGCCCTGACCCCAGTAAATCTACCGAGCCCCATGGAGTAATGAATATACCATGTTCTTATAGAAGAGCCAACCTGAGCCCGCTGGCCGGGAGTGATTTGTGGCACGTTTTGACGTAACCGTCACTTGCCCGGTTGGGCCAATACTGCATTCTACATCTAGCTGGCTAAAATAAATACATTTTTGTAAAAATTGTGTGAATGACTTCTGAAGCATGAGTTAGATTGGGTTGAAATTTCTAAATAAATCAGTAATGTTTTAGAATAGAAGCCTTTATATTGGTCACACATTATACATACATTTTGGCAAATTTACAGTGAAATTTATTTGTTTTCACATATCCCAGCTAAGCTGGGGTCAGAGTGCAGGGTCAGCCATGATACAGCACCTGGAGCAGATAGGGTCAAGGGCCTTGCTCAAGGGCCCAACAGTTGCATCTAAGTGATGCTGGGACTTGAACCCTCAACTTTCAGGTCAGTAAACCAAAGCCTTAACCTCTGAGCTACCACTGCTCCCAGTCATCTTGTTGAGCCCTTTCTGGAGTCAATGCCCTCTGTCTTCAACTATGATTGTTCAGTGTTACAGAGGACTTTGTGAGCTCTAATTTTGACAGACTCAATTCAGGGCTCGTAGCCCAATGTTCTCTGGGGCTACAAACAAGTGTAATTGCAGTGTATGGAAAAGCAAAACTGCATTTGAACCCGGTTCACAGCTGTTTGTGATTATCTATCATAGCTGAATTTGGGACTATTATTTGGAACCGAGGCTGGGAGAAAATTATGGATGTTGTTTTGTGGGTCCACCAAATCAAATGTAACAGTATAGGTGGAGCACTGTATTTGTGAAATGTATAAGACTCGAAGTTCAGAGCAATTGAGCGTAACAGTGCAACTGCTCCTAAAGATGAGTTCAGCTAGTATTATGTCCGCCTGAAACCACTTCAACGACAAACACACCAGAGGCTGTGGTACATGTGGTTCAACACTTGGAGGATGTGGTCAATTTTCAAGTGGTCATCTAAATGCAGTATTCCCTGCTATAGGTAACTTTTAATGACAACTCTGAAAGTGTTTAGGGATCACAGTCTGTAAAGTTTTCGAACTGCTCCCTTCCGTAATGGTCATTTTGCAGAGAATTTCAGAGTGAGCTTAGGCTGTTGACAATAGAGTGTGCAGTGTTCTATTCCCATTTGGAACACAATAAATGTATTCTGTCAACTTCAGCCCTTCATGACATCTAAAACATTGAGTAATGAAGTACAGAACAATTTTTCACTGCATCAGTTTTTATGTCTCTCTCCAAAAGAAAAAAAAATAATCCTAAAGTGACAAATATGCCAAAACCATTTTTCTGCCACTGTGCATTTCTAGTATCAAGAATACACTTTTTAATTAATATGAAGCCAAAACACCCTGGTTCACTCTGGTGGGTGTTTCTTTCAACTTCACGAAGCAATTAATGGGCTTAAGACTGTAAATCTATCAGTTGGCTTTCTGTCGAACCTGCTGTGGCATGTGCACCACGGCTGACTGACATCATTTAACAGGTTTAATCACTGGGAAAAAGCAGTGTGGCATTTTCTAACAGTTTGCTTAAGCAAAATGTTAAGTAAATCCTATAATTCTATATAATAACATCTTCTCAACATGATTCAGATTAATAATAGTAATAATAGCTGGGAACCTTCAATAATTTCTCATGTATATCTTAGTTTCACAATATGCAAAGTTAAGAAATAATTAATCAATAAGTGAAAATTCTATCCTCAGTTCCATGTCACTTTAAACCTGTATCACTTTCTTTCATCCCTGGAAAACACAAGAAGAAACTGGACTGGAGCTTTCGAACGCATTTGTGAATAAACACTTTAAATGATTGGTCTGTTCCCCACACAAAGTTAACGTATGGTTTTAGCACAAGTCTTATGGACAACTTTTATGTTACTTTTAAGGTGCTTATGCTTCCTTTTTTAAGCTTGAATGCTCCAGTCCCCATTTATTGTGTTTCGTATGGAAAAGAGTGACCAGTACATATCTTTGTGCTTTTCATGGAAGAAAATCTTTAAAGAATTTTCATTTTTGGGATAACTAAACCTTTGTTTAATGGGTGTTAAACTGGCTACGAAGTTTGACACCTCTAACAGAAAATTGTCTCCCTCTGTCCAATGGATTTCTTCTGAAAGAGAATAAACTAGAGGCCAGCCTGTGGTCATCATATCCCTATTGTCTTCAAATCCTCTGATCTCTGCAAGCCACCCAGACTGTGACCTCTGGGCTTTTGTCTTAGAGCTCAGACACAAGCAACAGTAACAGCCTGTTTCCCCTCATCAGAGTCTGTGTCCAACAAAACCCAGCTAACCAACCTACCATTCAGTCTGCAATTAGCATGTTGTGACAACGTTGTTCCAGATCTTTCCACTAGCACAGGGATGAAAAGGGTGAGGTAGTAAGAATAATGGGAGTTTTGAAATGTGCTTGTACCCGCTGTCTATAAGCGTAACATGACACAGGTCTATCGTGAAGGAAATGATGCTACAAGATGTTCAGGATTTTTAATGCAGTAATGACATAAACAGACTTAAGTATTTTTTGATGTTGCGCTGGCCAAGAGTGGTCTTGGACTTTACAGTTTACTGACACCAAGCAGCGTAGAAATGTTTTTGGCTATGATGCCATTGTAGGATTGCAAAATTTTGCAAAACGCAAGTGTCCAATAACGGGTGTTACTTATAAGATGAATAGTATTAACCTGATCAAATGACCTTATATCAACCCCTTTGAGGCGACCCGCTCCATGTAGAATATAACAGATCTTTAGGCCAGTGAATTGACTTCATATAATGTGAGTGTACATAATTTGAAGTCTTTTTTACATTTCACATTTGAAACTATTTTCATATTTTTATAAAATAGTAAAGCTTTTCCAGTGAAAAGCTAATTAAACCATTTATGTTGTATTTATTTTCATTTTAATGTTGTCATGTTAATTTTTATGCCAGATGTTCGGATTGCAGAATTTAATCATGTAATCTGATATTATTTTAATTAAATGTAAACTAAATTAAATATAATTTATTCTTAATATCAAATTATATTATATAAATTATTATAATTATAATAAATTATATAATATACTGTATAATATAATAAATATAATAGTTATATTATTTAAAAGATGGCAAGCTTCTACTGTTGTTGCAGTTAACTACTTTGGTATATTTTACAATAAGGTTCCATTTGTTAACATTAGTTAACAACATTAGTTAACATGACCTAACAATGAACAATACTAAAAATACGTCTTACTTGTTAACATTATATTTTTATTAACTGACATTAACCTAGATTAATTAAATACTGTAAAAAATACATTGTTAGTTCATGATACCTAATGCATTAACTAATGTTCACGAATAGAACCTTTTTGTACTGTTACCACTACATAGTTGAACTAATTTAAGATGTGTGTAGCTTGTTGCTTGGAATGTTGCAGTTTCACAGTAGCTTCCCCAACTCTGCGCTCTACTTAGTGACCTCTACAAATTCACTTAAATCTTTACAAGCAATAGCGTAATCCTAAACTGTTGAGCCAAACTCATGCAAGAGTTAAATCATACTGACAACTGGTACTAAAGATCTCAAACCACACTATAAAATCATGCTTGAATGCATTACGATAAACAGTTGTGCACTTCATTAGAGTGAGCACAGTATAGATTTAGTGACACGTGTCCAGCACCTGCATTTAAAGCCCATTGTATATCAGGGTCGCATTCCCTAGTCTGCCTATTGCTAACTGGTCACCAGACTTTCATGGTTCATCTAGAAGTCATATTATGTCATTCTGTAATCTATGGGTTTTAAACATGGCCTGTGTGAAACGTGACCACACACATCCCCATTGACATTGTAAAATGAGCACAAACAGTCGGCAATTCACTCTTTGTCTTTCAAGCATGCATATAATTTTCATGCCTTCAATGACATTACCCTGGTGAGCTAAAGTATACATGCAGCTACAGTTGTTTTGCATGAAGTATGGGGCTTTTGTTTTCACCATTTTCTCCTCCACTCTTCCAGTCTTTTACGTTTTCATGAATCAGCTTCAAAAACAGTAATTGCTCTTATTGTTTAGAAACAATGTTTCATAAAGTGGTGGATGTTATGATAACATGTCTACATGCAATGCAGCCTATAAAACTGCTTATGATTGCAGATTTCAGGCTTGATGCACCAAATATGATTGTAAGTGTTGAAAAATTACACCTTTCTTAATTCAAGTCACACTGCGGTAACAGATGCTCTTTTGAATGCATGCTATACAAGGGTGTTTCATAACACAGCATCACATTTATACCTTATAAGAGTTAAGGATAAAAGACATTGTATTGAATACTCAAGAACAATTACACATGCACTGTGAGTACACACACAAAACTCAAACAAACACACACACACACACACTGCAGTAAAATGTCAAACCTTTCAGAACTACAGGTTCAGTTTATCTGGACCTGATCTGAAAAGCTCAGCTTAGACCAACATGAATTTCCATGCAGATCCAGGCTGGTTTGGCTTTGGTCTAGCTGGTGGGTCAGCATTGATATGCTGTTCATGAGCATAAAAATGCACTAACATAGTCTTTCTTCTAAAGCTGTTTGAACAAGGACATCTTGTTGTTGAAGCTAGTTAAGAAGCCTATAGGGACACCAGCACATCAACATCCCCTTTTGGAGACCAGCATCCAAAACCACCATATGCTGGTGGTATTTTCAACAGGGGAGCTTGTCAGAAAACACTAAAATCAAATCTGAGAATTCCATTGAGACCAACATGCAACTGAGAGCACAGCCTCCAAAATAATGTGCAGATTACGTAAGTATGACCTGACCTGTCGGCATTGCCTGTATACATTACAAAAATGAATGTTCAGAACTCAACTAATGCTTAACTAATTCTTGCTTAACTAAATAAAATGCTTAACACATTCTTTACTAAATAACTTGAAATCAAATCTAAAATCATGTTATGCATTTCCAGCAGTGTGTTGTGAGTGCTGTGAGTTTTGTGAGTGTAGTGTCGTCTGGAACTCGTCTGGACCATCTTCACCTCACACATACACACTTCCTGTGTCAAAACTCAAGAGCCTGATGAGAAAAACACAAGCAACCCTGTTCTGCAGTCCACATCTGAGTAATCCAGCTATGAGCTCAAGAACAGAGAATGAGGGATGAAGAGAAAAGAGGTCATAAACAAATGAGAGAGGATGGGCTTTGAGCAGGGAGCACAAAGGAGATAGAAAGACAGAGAAAACATGGAAAGGAGGAAAGCATTAGTTTTAAAAGGAAGTGATTCATGTGGGGATTGGTGTCACAATTAAAAAATACTTTGTGATTACATATCCGTAGCATGTGTTTTCCTTTAAAAATAGTATTTTTAGTGAAATCTAAATCTAATTCGTCAAGCTGACACTAGTTGTCTCTGGTATGTATATTTATACAGACTAGCTCCTAAAAGTTCACAATGTCATTAAAAAGGAGACAAATGATCTAATATCTAATTTATCTAATAATTTGCCTGAGATCTATTAGTTGTAAATACGTAATTGAGATTGCAAAAGCTTTTGTTAATCAACAACATTCATCATTTCCCGTCTTTGCAGGGCTCCAGATGCAATTCCCAATCAATCACTATTCCTCCTTAAAATCCATTAACAAATGTGCATTTCTATTGGAAAAGCATGCAATATTACTGGTAACTGCACTTAATTGTGTAATAAAATACTATTATCACTATTATCATTTGTTTCTATATCCCCAGATATCCCATCAGTTGCTGGTGCTACAGTCTGTAAATCTTGTTGGCATCAGTGTCACTTTTATATGTTAGTCTGGAGCTTTGCATTTGATACCCATAAAGTTTGGGAGAGATGACAGTGAAATATAGTATTACTTTTAACAAATCACTCATTCTCAACTCTCAGAACACCACATGCACAGGCATGAGCACTGGTATTTACATAGAGCCTTTAAAGACAGGAATGATTTGTATGGTACACTTTAACGTGACATGATCCAATCATAATAAAAATAATGTATCACTTGAAAATGAAAACTGACTACATGAAATTAAAAGGAAACTATGCCAGTATAGCATGGCTCTACCTTTTAATATAACATTATCCAAGACTTGTTTTTCAGTTATTTCCTCTCTCAACACCTCAGAAGTTCCCCTCATTTCTCAATGTTCAATCCATCTCTGAAGATGTTTAGTCAGAGGTTACAACTCAGAGGTGTTTTATTCTGGTAACACTGGCTCAGATTTGAGTTCGGAACTCACAATTTACAAGTGTCTTTACGAGCTGACAGCATAGAAAAATACAACATTACATCGATATGTTAGTTCCAATTTGCTGAACTCCCATCGTGCTGAATTCCTCACACACTACACCATGCAAACAATGTTTATGACCCCAAAATTGACCATGCCTGACTATGACATTATATCCCTCTTTATCTCCAGCAGCAGTGTGCAGCTTTGGAAAGCTGAGACTGTTTTTAGTAGACAAAATATCCTGTCAATCTCCTGTCTCCAATTACCCGTTAGATCAGTTTTTTAACATCCACTGCTCACTTCCTCTTTTACTGTAGATTTGGCTAAATATGGCCAAATCAATCTTTTTTTATCCAATACCCAAGTGATATTGCCCTTATGTTGAGCAAATGTTTTCTCAAACAACTTGACCATGTCTATCTGGGCATTCTCTAAAATTGATGTTGATACATTTACTGTATAATAAACTCCCCAGACAAATCTACTTGGATGTCCACTTTGCCTAAGATGGCCACATTCCATCTGTAGTGTGTAAAGCTGGAAAGCAGCTGTGCAGAGCAGAATTCAGTCAAATCTATGGTTGGAGAGTGAAGGGGGGAGTTTGACCAATATGGTTGTGAAACTAACTGGCACAAAGGAATCAGTTTTTGCTTAAAAGCAATATAAAAAGTGTCAAGCATCATCTGTGGCATTATTTAGTGTTCCATAAAACAAATCCTGGAAGCCCCCCCGGTCTGAATCAACTAAATGACGAACAGATCCTTGCCAGTCCACCATTTGTTCCCACAAATTTTTGGCAGTGTTAACTAATATTCTTGGGCCTTAGTCAATCTTCTTGACAAAGCTGTCTGAAAATGACCATAAACCCAAAGCAGACAAACTGACTTAAATTGCTCCCAATAAAACCAACTGGTCCAAACAACACTGGATTGAAAACATTAGCAAATGACAGATGGAAACTGTCTGGGTTTATATGTAGTTTTGTAGGGTTTATATGAAAATGAGCTTTGCACATTATGACCCAGGGAAAGGTGATAAGGCCAGCTACCATTTGCACCAAAATCTGGAAGATAAGAAACCTCTTAGCAGGTTTAGAAATTAAGGGGGCTCCGATGTAAAAATGCCACTGAAAGTGACGAAAATACCCCAAAAATGAAAAAAATATTACAAAATAAAAATGCAAAACAATTCAACAAAAAAATTGCCTAGTAAAGAGTTCCTCTGTTTATTAGTTGTAATATCTGACAATTTCTTAATATTCTATGTTGATTTAATTTTGCGGGCAATGCAATATATCTAACTCTTGCGTGGCGCTCAGAAATTCTGATTGGTCAATGGTGCCACCTAGTGGTCTGATATTTCTGAGTAACAACCGCACAGCATGCTGTCATCTTTCCTGCTTCTGGTATTTGTATTAGTAGTAAGTAATAAAATAATTCCAACTCAAAACAATGCTTCATGTTCATTTATTTATTTGGCAAGTAGCCTTGTAATAAGCTGGATAATGAGGGTTCAGATGGTCATTTTTACAAAATAATCACTCTGAAACAAACCAGAGATGGATATCAGCTGTTTATTTCTTCAAACATAATTACATCATTTCAAAACAAATCAATATTTTATGTGTATTTATTTGCTTAGTAGCTATGTATTAAGTGGGATAATGTACAAACAGTCAATTGTATCACAAAATAAATCCCTTTTAGGATGATACAAGCACCCTATTCAGCACCTTGGGGGCCTAATCACCCTGTCATGGTTTATTTTGTGATAACCACCTGACTGTAAATTAGTCCTTACTTATTCAGCATGACAGTATAGTTTTATATATTTAGAAAAAATGCACTAAATTTAAAAAAGTATTCCAAGTAAAACTAAGGGTTTTCTTAACTTATAAGGGGTTTGTGGTAACCAGGCCCAGATTTTTATTTCAGCCAGGTGTCTGAAGACTGACTATAGTCTGACTATAAGACTGACTTCAGCTTATAAAATGTAGGTAAATGGGCAGATAAAATCACCTTGCAAATAAAATAGCAAATGAAGAGAAAGGGTTTGCCCAAGCTTGCAGTTGTCTCAGTTAGTTTGCCTGAGGCATCCTGTGTGCAACAATAATATCTGCATTTGCTTTGTGTGCTGAACCACAGATTACAATATCATATTTCTGAAGTTGATGAAATTTGTTTCATATTTTCAACCTAATATGGCATGCAAAATGAAAATCCCTGGTAGAAACAAATGCTAGGAATAGAACAAAGCTCTGCTTCAGAATCTGGTTTCCCAAGAAAATAAGACCTTCAGAGGACTGGGGATCAAACTGGCCATTGCAGGATCAGACAGAGGCTGCTGCCTGCCAGAGCTGACCCACTATGGACTCCAAGCTCAATGGTCCAGACCTCAGACTCAAATGGTGGGCACTCTTAACAACCTTTGCAGAAAGCACAAAACAACCCTGAGCACATTGCCATCTGGCACTGTTACCTTGTCATACTGAACACAGTGTGCCAAGTGCTATTCATTTGGGTGTATGCTGGCCTGGAACAGACACAACTGAATTGCTCAACAAACTAAAATGAGTTCAACAGCCAAGAGACTTGGAAGGTAGACTTAAACTCAGAGACATGAGTCTAATGAAAACATTTATTTAAAATACCTATTAAATTAAATTTAATGCTTGATTGTATGGAGTTGTCTAAACTTCATATGGTATATGGATGAGAGTGTAACTAATACTGCCTTTCCTTGTAAGAGGGATCAGTCCCCAGGGTAGCAGTTTTGTACTAATGGCAACTAGAGGAGCAATGATCATGTCCAGTATTTCCTGAGAGGGAGACTCGAGCAGAATACAAAAGGATACAGTGGAGGAGTTGACATGAAAATGAAAATGAATATGGGGGACTGAATCTTAGAGAATGGTGGGGGATGGGGAATAGAAAACAGACTGAGAAGGTTGGCATGCACATAAGATATATGATTGCAAAATAAAAAGGCGTGAGAGTATGAGAATGAGGGACCAGAGACTGAAACAGAAGGTTAATGAAATGTGGAGGGAGGAAGATTGAAAGATCTAAACCTATAGATCAGTGCCAATGTCAGTTACATGTCATAATGAAAGGTAAATGTTCATGAAAGAAATATATGTTCTTCCAAAAGCCATGACAAACAAATATGACAACATGGCAAAAATAGTCAGAGTAACTCTAAAGAGAGCAATGGGCCAAAAGAGTGAGTGAACAAGATTAAATATTCACATATTCATTCCAGAATCATAAATTCTTCAGTATTTCATATACCTTCATGAGTTTTTTTACAAACAACTTTTAACCAAGCTTAACGGTATAGGACTATTTCACCCATAAAAGAAAATTCAGACATCATTTGCTCACCCCTCATGTTGAAACCTGTATGACTTTATTTTTTCTGTGGAACACAAAACGAGATGTTAGGCAAAATCTTGGCCTCAGTCAACATTCAATTTCTTTGAATGGAAAAAAAAGCAATGAAAATGACTAGGCTGTCTGTGGATGGTAAACATTCTGCTTATCATTATCTGGATTTTTGGGTGAATTAACACTTTATTTGTTAATATTGGGGGTTACTCTGTTTTAATGTTTGTAAGGTGGAAAGTAACAATACACTGTAGGTCTAAAGATTTTACAGAATAGCTGTTGAGATCAGAATTTCCACCATGGAAAATCTTAGAACTTTGCAATTAAGCAAAATTGTTTATATGCAATATTCAAGCACACAAATGAGTCCAAAGGTGTGTCCAGGTTTGTGGTTCCAAGTAGCTTTATTAGGCTTGAAGTACCACAGAAAAGGGAACAATAAGTCTACAGTTTAAGCATCGATTAAAGCTGCATTTAGCCAAGTAACTATATTGTGTCACAGGAACCCAAATCTGTAATCTAAGACTACACATGGAAACATTAGAAGCCTTTCTTAAGTAACCTTATATGTTAGCTGCTACATAAATACATTTCCACTGAAGACAAGGTAATCCTGACTCAGCTATACATTCATTTGTATATCTTGTTAGCATTGAGGAAAAAAAATATCACAGGTCTATTATTCCTTTAACCCTTCTCTGAGCAGTAAGTCCAATTGAGATGATGGATCTTTTCAACAAGGCATAACAGGCAGAAATGTTTCTACAACTGCTATCAGAATTGCCAGAAATAACCTACTGTTTTCCATCAACAATGCTACAATTACCCTTTAAAGACGATATACTGCTAACCTCCAATCATTGAATGTGTTGTTATTTATTGTAGGACAGAAATGAGACCAATTCATTACTTAGTCAGAGTCATATTTTGATGACAGGTTTTTTATCTAATGAGCATTGAGGTTAAGATGGGAACAACTACTATACAGTTATTATATAATTATACTGAACAATATATAATGAATAATTATTTCAAATGCTTTTCTCAGACAATTTTTAAACAGTATATTTAAATGGTAGGCCAAAGTTGCTATATCCCAATCCCAATGTTGATTTTTAAGGTTATTTAAAATATTTTTAAAAGCAAAATCCAAAGTAAACATATTTATCTCTATAAACTATGTTGCTTGCTTCAACACCTTCCTGATAAGCCTGGGGACTTTAGATCAGCAGGCCTCTCTTAAGTTGCTAACTGGACAGAGTGAGTTTAGCCTCTGGCCTCACCAAGAGACCACTCCTCTGGGATAACTCTGGCATTTCCCTCTTAGCTACTGAAACACAGACCCTTACTCATGTACACACATGCTGGCATCCATAATAAAGTCACCAATACATAAACAATATTAATTCAAGTTTTTCTTCATTCTGCCTCACTGAAGAATCTTAAAAGATCTTACTGTCTTTCAGTAGAACCTTGTCTTATTTTGTAGAGGGTCTTTAATCAATATATAATCTCCTCTTTTCTCAGGACCACACTATAAAAAAATTATTTTCCTGATTCATCAGTTACTCACAGGTCACAAGTAAGTACACTCGCCACTAAAAAAATTAAAGTAATTCACAAATCGACCAAAATTCCTCAGATTGTTTCAAAATCAAATGAGGCAGCATTTCAAGGGATCACAGGTGCATTACCAACACAAAGGCTTTTCCAATATGTAGGCAATGTAAATGCTGCCTCCTAATTTTTTTTTTTTTTTACCAGTTTCAAAGCAGCATCATATCCTTTGCAGAGAAGGTAATCCTGAATGAACTGTTATGCACTCATGATGAAATTCATCCAAGATAATGAACTTGAGTTGAGGAAAATGTTTATTATAAATAAACATATTTAATTCAATATTGTAAAGATTCAACACAAATGCTCAAAAATGTATTATTTTACACAAAATATGTGGTTCTATGTATTGTTCATCTTATTAGAGTATCTCACTACTAGTTTAGCAACATGCTAACGTCAAACTTTTGAAATCAATTGCGAGTCAATACTGCAGTGGGGAGTGCAGTTTGTGTGGTGTAATTTGGAACATAACTGTCATGATCCTGTCGAGACTGCCCTCTCTTGCCTGTCTTAGTTTTGTGCATTTTTGGTCTTTGTCTTGTGTTGAGACTCCGCCTCCTTGTTTCCCCTCACCTAGTCTAGTGTTCGTTTCCTCAATTGTTGTGACCTGTTCCTCATGTGTTTCCTTCAGTATATTTTGTGCCTTACCTCATGTCTTTGCCACTTTGTTCCATGAGTTCATGTCTTTAATCAGTTTGTTACTCTTTGGTTGGTCTTGTATCTGTTCTTGTGTATTACTAAAGTTGGTTATTTTGGTTATTGTTGTTTTCTCCCTCAAGATTTTTATTCATGTTTTGAATTATTTTGATTAAAAGCCCATTTGACTCACCATTCATTGGGTCCTCACTTCCCTCAGTGTTTCGTAACAATAACACCCTTTTTACCCAAAGAAATAAGAAAATTGCAAGCAGTTCATAGCTCAATTGATGCCTAAACAACAATAAAGTTGAGCAAAAACAATGCCATGGGAACTAAGCAGGTCTGGGCTGCTGACTTCTGCAGCAGCTGTCTATAATGTCTATAAAACCTCTTTTAAAAGCATTCTGTGTTTGATGTTGACAGAAACTGCCTTTTATACATGGTCTCAAGTTATGATTCCATCTGATAGACATCTGCAAACCACAGAAGTTGAGTAAGCTTCCAAGCTTTATTGGAATTTTACCCCAATGTAAACGCTAATTCGAGCAATTGAGAGGTGCCAGATCATGTGTCCTATCTCAGTGATACTTCTGAAACAGTCACTTAGATTTTTTTTTGCTGCAATAGACAAAATAATCTAAAATAATACAGTTGTTAGTTTAACTAAATCCCATGCTCTTGGTTGATGAGATAGCATCTGCTTACACTGGGTATATCATTGTGTATGAACCTTTCTTATTACTTTGTGGGCAGTGGCGGATTTAGGAATGGGTGATATGTGCAACTTGTGGGGGGGGGGGGGGGGGGGGGCATTACGGTGTGCCCTTAGCCAGGGCCGCCATCAGGATTTATGGACTGGGAGACAACATTTTCCAAATTGGAGGAGGAGCAACAGACTTTGACTTTCCGAAGTGCTTGTATGCTGCTTGTGCATGCTCATTGCCAACCTGAATATGAAAAACTAATATTCTAATAAAGAGCATTTTCTTACCCTTAATGATTTTTGTTTCTTTGTGTTACTCAATCACTCACTGTTTAGGGATGCTAGTCTCTCCCTCAGTGGACATGCTCTGCATGGTGGGGATGGTTGTCTCTCCCTCAGTTTCTGATAGAGGGTGATATCATAGGAAGAGTCTGATTATTTTTTGATGACTTCAGGCCTAAAAATTAGCGTAAAGTGTAAGCTTTAGTAATTCCAGCAGGTTGCAATATAATTATAATATGGATGGGTATCGTTAGGATTTTATCAATACCATTACTCTTTATCGTTTTTTATCAATTGTTAAATAATTTATAAAAATATATAATTTTTAAAAGAATGTTGTTTCTAGAGTAGCAACAGTAATGTTTACAACATAGTTGCTATATAAACTAAAATGTCAATAAAATAATTGTATCCAATGGCTGTCATCAAGGGGCTGTGTTTGATGTCAATCAAAATGCGCACATGTGGGTCAAGTGCAGGTGGAACTGTCACCATCTTTGCTGCCTACATAGCGCTGGGGAAAATTGCAATGTTTATTTTTTAATTTAGATAGATGTCATATAAAAAAAATCTCAGCATTGGTAGCATGTCCCACATTAACATAGCTACTCTTTGTCCCATATTTGGTTTGTTCGGATCTGGTCACCCCTAGTGTGTGTGTGTGTGTGTGTGTGTGTGTGTGTGTGTAGCGCAGTTCCAAAACAGAGTAGAGAGGCTGCAGCAGCGTTATTATAATTTACACCAAAATGTAAAAAAAAAAAACGTAATGTAGGAGCTTATCAATACTACGGTCATTAATAATTTTGCATCGGGGCCGATTAATACTGGGTTTTGGCACCCATACCTACTTATAAGGCCACTTATATCTATCTATTATATTGATATCTTGTCTAGTTAAGTGAACATCCTAAAGTTAAAGGTTAAGCTAGCTATCTGCACTTTAATTTGCTAGCCTACACTAGCTCCTCGCTTTTGCCATGTTCCGCTTCGCCTGTCATACCTAGTGCTTCATGCTTCGCCAGAAATTTGGCCATCGCCTCTCTGCTTCTTTCTTTCTTTCTTTCTTTCTTTCTTTTGCTCTCTGTTTGCTTGCTCTTCTTTTTTGTACCCCTGATTTTAGCCTTTGATGAGGCATTTTGACTCTCTAATCAGTCCCTGCTTTGCAAAATGCACATCATGTGTGTTCTGCACATCTGACTGACCAGGTGTTTCGATCGAACCATTTTCACATAACAGTGGGGGATGGGGTATCAGAATCAGGTGATAAGTTGAAATGTGTTTTAATGATACAAATTAATGTATTTGACATGTAAATACATATGCAATCTATTTTCGGTTATATAAGTCAGTAAGTATATTGTTGTGCTTGATCCCATTAAGGGTCAGCTATAGGCCTTGGGCCTGGGGTCATCTGTACCCTTTGACCCCCCCGCCAGTCAACAACTTTGGTTTCACCCAGGGCACCATACAAGCTAGAACCACTACTGTTTGTGGTAGTGTTCAGATATGCAGACTGTTAGTTGATTTATTCTCCCCTCTGCTATTTTCCAATCTGAGGTGATTAAAGCCCTCAGGCAAAGCCAAACTTGTGTTGTGTAAACCATAACTCAAAAAACACAACAAACTTTCTCATTTTATACCTCATATGCCCCCAAAGGCACAACAGGTACTTTTATCATCACAGTCAAGATTCATGAAATGAAAGGTCTTAATTATGTCAACACAAATAATATTTAAAATATAAGAAGAGGCGAAGGTACTGCTAGCCACATTAAAGGGGTAAAACAGCAACGTCCCAAATGTGATGTCACTCTATGGTAAACATTTGCATCCGATCGCCTCCACATCAACTCCTAAGGTGCTTCTCATTTCCTCGCTCCTCGATCCTGTGACCCGGAAACCATTCAAAGTCCACCATAATGAAGGACGTATAAATTCTCTAAATGCAGAGCAAGGAGGCGAGGACCAAGGACAGAGGAAGCTTCCTGAGGACGCTTGAGCGAGGAAACACAGGAGCTTAGTAGCAGTGAGCAGTGAGATGGCAAGCAGAGAGCAGGTCAGTCAAGAGCAGAGAGCCAATTGTAAAAAGTGGGCGTTTACTGTCAAGTCTTAAAGGAGAAGCAGCACCAAACAGAGCGTTTCTGATAGAGGGCCATGAGGGTAAAAAAAATTATATATATATTTTTTTTTTTTTTTTTTTTTTAAATATATGACTGTTATACTATATTATATAGTCATATTATAATAACAAATATTATAAGTTAACCTCAAGGTAATATAAAAATCATAAAAAGTCATGTCTTGACCACTTTAAGATTTTTTTACATTACATATTTTAATGATTCAAAAGGACTCTTTTGTCCTTTTGCCTTGAAGAAGTCATGGTCAGAACTGCAAAGCGTGGAGGGGAAACCTGCAAAGAGCGTGAGGCCCCCTACATTTGATTGAGCATTGATATCACTGACTTGGTTGTTTAAGAGTTCAAACACATGCTAGTGCGCAAACAACCTGACCTCCTTAAGCACAAGGCAACTGTGAGTTATTAGTGAGAGGTGTGATAAAGACCGCCTTGTAACAACACACCTTTAACTGCATCATGTCATTCACCACCTTTGAGGTGCATGTGTGAAATTTGGGACAAATCCTGAAAGCTGCATTCCTGAAGAATGTAAAGGTTCAAATCTTTGAAAAGAAGTACTTTTACAGGTTTATCAAATTATATATTAATTCTTGTTTTAAGATTTTGTATTTGAATAAAGGAATGAAATGTGAGAATCATGCCTCTGTGGTCAAAGCAAAACTTGTTTGATATTCTTATGATGTACAGTAGGAACTGGAATGGAAAGAAAACTAATTCAACTGCACAAGACTGGCCAAGAAGAGTATAATATAAAGAGGGGGGTTGCAACATGTTTATTTGCCAAACCTTTTGCCAAGGTCAAAACGTGAAAGTTACCTACACAAGGGCTAGGCATTTTCCAAGAAACAACAGAGCTTCTCTCTAAAAGATTTAATGATTCATGAGGTGAAATGAGAGTGAAAGTATCAACTCATACTCTTGTCATTTTCTGAAGTCTTTTTGTTTCCAAATTTAGATGCACTATTGATGTTCTATGTGGATCCTTCACAAACTATTGGAAAATGACTGACAACAGAGGTGGAATTAGAATCCTAAGTCACCATTTGAGCAGCTCTGAGTAAAGCAGGCTGACATATTGAGCATCTGGGCATTCTGTAGCTGTCTGGAATGGCATGAGATTGAAGAACACAAAGTAATATGCCATATGTTTATGTTTCAAGAAAAGCTTATGTGTAGAGCCATTCATCCTTTTTCCACTGATGCTTGTTCAGAATCTCTTCATTAGACCAGTGTATTGCAAACAATAATTGTTACATTTAAGGTGGTAGTTTAAGGATTAGGATATGTTTCCAAAACATAACTGTGCCAACTAACTAGTGCTTCAGAGGTCAGTTTATGTCTGCAACATCAGTATACAGTACTTAGGGAAATCCCATAGCTCTTTTGAAGCAATGAACAGAATAAGTGTTTGCATTCTCTATAAAATCAATGAAGCACCTGGGACAAAGCAAACACTGAAGCTAATAATCTCGTCATTTACAGCGGAGGAGCTTAATTACTGATCTAGCACTCTAACATTCCTGTGGTAAACCAACAACCATAAAACAAAATAAGCCTGCAAAGGTGATACTTTAAAAGTATCATCTTAACAAGCCACATTGATCTTCATATTGTGTTAAAGAGTCGTGACATGCTTTTTATTTGTGCAAGATCGATTACAATAATAAACCGTTGCCTTCTTGCAATGAATAATACTATAAGCATATTATATGATGTTATTTATGCCAGATTGGACAAGCTGCATAAAACAATGGTGGTACAGTATTTTTCAAGACATCAAATGGTAGATTGGTAACACTGAAGAATATATATAGTATATTTCACTACAGATAAAGCTACACAGGAAATAATAAATTACACTCTTTTAATAATTAAGCTGTCAAACAAGTTTTTTTTATTATGATATAAAGAGTATGAACTATTTTTATACATATAAGGTATTCCTGCTGAGAAACATTTATACAATCTCTCAACCACTATAATAGTAATTTTCAATTAAATATCTTTATTTCAACATATATAAACATTGCAAGTGCAAAGAGAGCAGGAAAGTCCATGGAAAGCAATAACACCAGCCCTGCAAGACGTTATATAGTTCTCCAGAAAAACAAGTTAATGTAAATATATTACAATTTATAAAAAAAATAAAAAAGACAATGATATAGAGCTAACAAAATTAGTTGACTTAATTTTAATGCAAGCTATTATTATTTGAATCACAGCATATAGTTTTGCTGTAATAATAGGTTATTGTCATATAAAAGTTCTTGCATCCATGCGTATTTCTGTTTGAAATTACAATGTAAGCACCAATGTAGCCCTAATCTTTTGACATTCCAACCAGGCCAACACAGCACCACTGACTGAACCAATGGCGAGAGTTTGGGGCAGGACTACCTGTTTGCTAATCAACAGCAGGTTGGGGGGTGGGGTGGGTGGTGGTACTTCAGAAAACAAGTTTGAAAAAAGTCCTCTTTTTTTTTGCAATTCCATTTGGTTTTGCTAGTGGTGCAGAAATAAAACACTTCACCTTTAAACTAATTTATCAAAGCTACAGGCAAAGGTCGATTAAGGTTCATGTTTTTATCAGCTCTAAGAGTTATTAGTACAGAACAGTGTTCTAGTTAAGGCGATAACTCAGCATTCTTAGCAGATGTTCATTAGTAGTAACATGAGAGGATTGCACCTTGAGGCTCTTAAATCATGCATAAACCTATGCTAACAGCATGGAGATGTAAACACCTGAGCCACACTGAACCTGAGCTCTGTTACATTTCTTAAAATAACAGAGTGAGAAGATGAGTAACTAGGTGAGAAAGACAACAAGGTTTAGCCTCTGTCACTATGGAAAGACAAAGGTGTGGTATGTTCGACTTTTCCAAGCACAATTCCATATTCACTCAGTGAAAATGTTTAATGGCAGAGGCTCAATCCCTCTTTGTCTAAAGGGTGGTGAAGTCGCCTTCAAGAGTCACAAATTGGGCTGTTCATCATAACCTCCTACATTGTTCATCGGAAAGAATTCTGCCACGCCTTCACAGTTTCCTATCTTTTCCAGTCCAGTCACATCCCTGAGGAGTTGCCTTTGCCTGCCTAAAGCTTTGGATGAGAGCAATAAATCTTAAAAAAAAAAAAAAAAAAGATTTATATGATTATATTACAAGATATGAGAATAATATGTTATGGCTTACAACCAAATCAATAAGTTATGTAAACCATACTTGCTACAAAAACAGATCATTATATTGTCTTTAATCTCATCATATTGCATACTGTAGGCACTCCAAAATTACTGCAACAACAGAAAAAACAACAACTAAAATTTTTATAAAATCAAGCAATTATCCTTATAATCTTTGAATATGTTATCTTGGACTCTACACACCCATACCACAAAGCAAATAGTATAGCTGCTAAAAGCTATGAGGAAATAAACGACCATTTGCCAAAATCTACTTCTAAAGAACTACTGAGTGGCATGTGAAAAGGCTGCCTAGGAATAATTCTGATCATATGTCCACTAAAACTGACAATTCAAGTCTTGGGTTGGCACAGGGTATGTCCTGCAAATGGAACCACCAGCCAGACCAAAGCTAAAGATAGTTTGGCAGCATTTTATGTGGAAAAATGTCAATCAGTGGAATTGGATTTGTCCTATTCAGAGACTGTATATACGCCTGCAATTTGACCACTTAGCAATGCTGCTATGCTGCAAAACAATGCCGCAGAACATCAACAATTCAACACTATAAATCAACCTCTTGTCCTAAACTTAATAGCATAAGCAAAAGACCCAATTATAAGTAGTCGATGATGATTAAAGGGACAGTTCATCCCAAAATGAAAATTCTGTCATTGTTTAATCATACTTATGTTGTTCCAAACCAATATGGCTTTCTTTCTTCTGTGTAATTCCAAAGCAGAAGTTTGGCTAAATGTCCAAGTTGTTCTCTTCCATATAATGAAAGTGGATGGGGAAAAGGGCTGTCCAGTCTTTTGAAGCCATATGAGAGCTTTTTGTGAGGAACACACTGAAATGTAAGTTGTTATTCACTGAAAATCTTGCTTTACTGGAAACTCCTTTTGTTTTCCACGTAAGAAAAATAACACAGGTTTGAAAATAATGACTGAATTTTCATTTATGAGTGAACTATTCCTTTAAGTTATACAGTACATACAGTAATGCTAACCTTTGCGACCAGAAAATGTGCAGCAAATATCTGCATGTTTGTAGTACTGTACGTGTTGTTGAGAAGTAAGAGTTTCCCCTTTTGCTACAAATTTGCAGGCCTTATCTAATGACTCATTTTCAGCTTCTGCTTATGGGCTATTTTCAGTTATATACAGTAAGTACTTTGACATGTCAAATGGCAGTGTGAAATACAGAATTGTATAACCTTCAACATGACTGCTTTTCAGCCGTTTCATCTGTCAGCAGATTGCACAAGGCTGCGCATGAATGGGCCTGATTGGCTTGTACAGGCTAAAGTGCCAGCAACTGTTTCTGAGAATGTTTCCATGGTGATTAAGCATGTGGAAAAACAGAATGGGTGCTGCCTGGATAATTTAGGCAGCTACTGACAGGGCATTTGTTAGAATTAGCCTGTACCTGCCTGAAATGAGACGATGATGCTACTGATCTAACAAATGTGAGTTGACAAGATCTGACAAAGGAAGCACACTTGAGAACTGTCAGATTATTGTATTTCAATTACTTTTATGAGTAATGTGGATGAAGAGGCAAATAAGTTAGTTTAGCCCAAAGGGTTAGGTTAAATACTAATCTTGGCATATAAATTTGTTTCAGTTGTAATCAGTTTGAGTCAGAGAGTATATACACATGTGTGTGTTCAGTGTAACAATATATGTGATTCTAAACAATTCTTCCGAAGTATGTTTACAGTTGAAGTCCAAAAAGAAATGGCAATCATAAAGGGATAGTGCACACAATTCTGACAACATTTACTCCATGGAAAGTGATAGGACCAGATTTTAAGCCTCAAGTCACCATTCACCTTCATTGCATGTTATTTCCAAGCTATGAAAATGGTGACTGAAGTTAACATTCTGCCTAACATCTTTTGGGCTCCATGGAAGAGAGAAAGTCATATGGGTTCGGAACATGTGATAATTAAAGTGACAACAAATGCTGAACAAATCATTGACAAGTAAGCTGATATGCAACTAATGCATTAATAAATGAATACCTGTAATTACTGTTATCTTTGCAATATGTTGCAAATGTATATTAGAGGCCAACAAAAGATGACATCATGGTTGGGTGAGTGGCTAGTAATTATAGGTTATTAACTTCTTTTCTAAATGAATAAGAGACTGTGTATTCAGTTTCAGAAAAAGGTGTCTCTAATCATGCGGTTGCTCAACTCAAGTGCAAGCCACCACGCAAACTACTACTCTCTGCAAAGGCCTGAATCTGATGCAGAACATATGACATCATGGTTCAAAGTCACAAATGAAAGGGACTGGTTGGTTTCCTTACATCATTCATACCAAAATATGCACATGCACATGTATGCACATAAAATAAGAAACCAAGAAAAATCCTTTGAATCACTTTACAGGCCAGTAAAAGGTTCTCTTATTTTAGAACACTTAGCTTACAGTTTGTTTGTGTGTGTGTGTGTGTGTGTGTGTGTGTGTGTGTGTGTGTTAAAAAATTTGCTAATTTGCATACAGGTAAACACAATGGGAAGAACACAATATATCAAGAGGAACATACAAGTGTACAATCCCTGTATGCTCTTAACTTTCAATTGTCTAAACATGCACACGTGATGAAGAAATAAAAATCAATTACTGCCAGAATACATTACAATAAAATTATGATAATATTAATGATAAAGAAAAATAAAGGATGCAAAATAAACCATTAGATAATGTTCTTTACGTTCTTGCTACACAAAAATCGCACTGCAAAGTTCTGGGAAGGTTAGCTCGTGATTATAAAAAATAAAAACCTAAATAGAACGTTCCTTGAACGTTAGGAGTTGGTTCTCAAAATCTAGCAAGCAACTGCCTCTTTCAAAACGGGATAAAACAACAACAACAACAACAAAACACAATGCTCAAGTCTTTGTTTGTGGCTCAAAACCTTGTAACCTGCCTATTCGACTGCACGCGCTTTTATGATGCCCTAAAAATTGGTCTATGTAGGCAGCTCACTAGGTTTTGAGACACAGCCAATAGGCAATCATTTTTGTACCAGTTAGTGGATGCTCGGGGTTTCAGGATGTCTTCTTTAGCAGTGAGTAGAGACAGGCTGTACGTGTCCAAGTTAATCGCGTGCATCCTGACGCTGGCGATTGTTAATGTACTCCACGACACAAGTTCACTTCAACAAACGCTCTTTAATACGGGAGGATCCCTTATCCAGAGTTGCATTCAAAGACTTGTGAGTTTTAACTGCAATCTTTAAATTATGTAAGTCAAGAACTGCTGACAAGTTACAAGCGCACACTCACTGATGGTGTAACTGCATCAGTCCTGCTGGAAAACAACTTCATGAAGAGGAATCTCTCCAAATAGCTCCACCTCTTGCTCTGAAAAGAAAAGAAGGGGGGAAAAAAACACTGTTGTTGCACAATTTCAGTTTATCTTGGTTGCTGGTAATACGCATACGGACCAATGTATGCGCCATCTACGGGAACATAATTTAATCTAGGCTAGTTTTATTATATTTTACACACGATGACACATTTCTAAATTAATTTATGGGCATTCTTGTTGAGTTAGGTAATGAGCTGTCCAGATGCCTTTATGCGTTTCATGCCGGTATGTTGTCATTTGCATACGTTTTTTAGTTTTTTGCACACCCAACTAGCAATCATTGGTTGCCAAAATGTTCAGAGCTTTAAAGGAATATTCCGGGTTCACCAAGTTAAGTTCCATTGACAGCAATTGTGGCATAATGTTGATTACCACAAAAATGTATTCTGACTCGGCCCTCGTTTTCTTTAAAAAAAAAAAAAAAAAGCAAAAGCCTGGGTTGCACTTACAATAGAAGTGAGCAGGGCCAATCCGTAAAAGTTAAAATACTCATTGTTTCAAAAGTATAGCCACGAGACATAAAGGATATCTGTAAACATGATTTTAGTATGATAAAATCACTTACTAAATATATAAACTATGCGAAGTTTTATCCAATTTTGCAATTTTGTTGCCATGACGATGTAACGCTGTAAACCCTAAAAGGACTGCAAAAAATAATAATAATTACATTAAACACAAACTACTCAAATAAAAACTTTACAGCTCCAATAATACTTTAGTTTTAATAGAAACATTAATATAAGTACTTTTATAAAATGACAAGCTTCACATTTCTGCCTTTAAACCCTCAATAAACTTGCCCCCATTCATTTCCATTGTAATTGCCTCATTGTAAGCTTGTTTTGTTTTTTTGTTTTTGTTTTTTAAGAAAAGGAAGGATGAGCCGAAATAAGTTTTTTTGATAATCAACATTATTCCACAAATGCTGTCAACTGAGCTTAACTTGTATTGAACCCGGAATATTCCTTTAAAGTTCCCCCAAAAATGACAAGTATCTCTTCATTGACCCTCATGCCATCCCAGATATTTATGATGTTCTTTCTTCTGCAGAACACAAATTACTATTTTTAGAAGAATATTTCAGCTCTGTAGGTCCATACAATGTAAGTGAATAGTGAGCAGAACTGGGAAGCTCATAATAACAGCAAAAAAAGTAAGCCATACGACTCCAGTGGTTTAATCCATGTCTTCTGAAGTGATCCAATTGATTTTGTGTGAGAACAGACCAAAATATAATTTTTTTCACTGTGCTTCTCTGGGCATGATCATGATTTGAAGCTTGATTACACTTCCTAGTGCTTGACACATGCACAGAGCACTAGATGGTGCTAAAGGAAGTGTAATCAAGCATGAATCATGATTGACAAGCAGACTGATGATGTCAAGGTTTATAGCGAGTTACATTTTGGATGTTTTCACCCAAAACAAATCTGGGCTGTTTTTCCCAAAAGCATCGCAAGCTTAAGTTGATCATAGAGACCATTGGCACCAATGGCTTCTACGATCTACTTACACTGCTTTTGGGAAACACAGCCCAGATCATTTCAAAAGACATGAATTAAACCACTGGAGTTGTATGGATTACATTTATGCTGCCTTTTTGTGCTTTTTGAAGATTTGGTCACCATTCACTTGCATTTTATGGACTTAAGTTAGAGATCTGAACAAATCAGGTCTGTAAGTGAAATGTAAGTGAAAAATTAAAATGAGCTTTTATACTTTCTTCTGTAGAAGAAAGAAAGTCTAAAGGCTGATTTTGATTTTGTTTTTTTGTTTTTTTGGTGAACTATTCATTTATGATTATTCTTGTTAGGCAGGAAAATAGTTTTTTTGGAAATAGAACGTTTCTTTTAGGATGTGCATAATGGTTCCCCTAATGTTCCCTTACATTCACTTAACCTCTAAATAACGGGGACTTTTCAGCAACCATACTTTAAATTACATCAATACTCAGTATACAAGCAAGTCTTGTTTTGTTTCTCTGTTTAGTTAATAATTAAAATAAGCCTACTAAACATAACTTTAATAGATTAAATGAATATGTAAGATTTAATTATTATGTTAATATGTACTGTAAGATTTGCTGAATCTTTTTATTTTTATCATTTTAAGTTTCCGGAAACAGCACTGTACCTCACACACTTTAATTTTCAACACACACACACACACACACACACACACATCTTTTGATTTCTATGGATTCTAGTCTATTTAATAAGTTGATTAAAGTCTGTTTTTTAGTTAAATGCTTTTACTTAGTTTATGTTTTTGTACAAGATAAAGGAAATTTATATGGTTTTCTGCAAATTCATGTGGAATTTTCAGATCTTTCCAAGATCTTTTCTGCTTTGTGCCTAGAGCTTGAAGCGTGGCCATGAATGAGTGTGAGTGTGGTTGGAAGTCCACAGGTCCTGCATTGACAAGCTATTGAGCTGCCAGTCTCTCTTTGTGCAGGCTTCCTGTGAGCAGTCTTTGGAGCACTTTGCAGCCAGCTGAGAAGCCGTTTACAGTGCATTGATCTCTGGAGGGACCCTTGCCCCAGCAGGACCAATTTCATGAAAAATGAACTTAATTAAATTCAATTCAATTTTATTTGTATAGCGCCTTTCACAACACACATCGTTTCAAAGCAGCTTTACAGAAGATCAGAACTTAATGTCGTCTCCATTTAAATTGGCTTTGTTGCTGTTGAAAATGCAAAGCTCTATCTCTCTTTATACAAATAGAAGCACACTCTTTTAAGAATTAAATTGATGTGAAACGACGCATGCTGTGAGCTGTACTCCTGCCTTTAAAAATATTATCTTCAAGATGTTTTATGCTTTTCATGGTGTTTGATCTGGTCTGATTTTCTCTTCTATTGTTTGACTTTTAGATCTATTTTTTGGTTGGGAATTAATTTGGCATTACACTTTAGGTACACATTATAATTGAATTGTGCATGGAATTCCACAAAATTATGAGATAGCATCGTAGATGCTTAAACCCAAGTTAAAATAACCTCACAACATGAGAAAAGAAGTTCAGTCTTCATAGTCTGCTCCTCCTCAATGACATCAGTTCAACATACTCCACATACAGAGCGATGAATGAGAATTTAACCCACATCTTCGTGTCTGGCTCTTATATATAACATAATTTATCTTTATGGTTTAATTAGTTCATGTCTTAGAGTTCTGCTAGCAAAGGGCCCCCACTGCCTGGCTAAAAATCCTCTCTGCGGTGTAGCAGCTCTACGAGAGTGGGTGTGTTCAAGATCCCATCTTAAACCACTGGAGCCCCCTAAAACATCCTCTTTGGAGGTATGTGTTAGGGTTTATGGCACATGGTGTAACAGAAACGGTGGCCAAAATATCCAAATTCTTTTATGATCTTAGCAGCTTCCTGTCTCATGTTGTCTTCTCCGTTGATATATTTGAACTGTTATGCTGTTGTGCTTGACTTGATATTTCCTTTGAGAGAAATGGGAGATTTTTTAGGATAGTGCTGTTTATTTGAAAGCAATACATTTAACATTAAAAAAACAGGTTGTGCCTGGTGGCTTTTTATTTCAAACACTGTCAATAGAGAAGAATCGATGAAGCCAGAAGCCCTCGTGTGTTGACTGGTCAGACTGTTAAAGCCCACTGTAATATGCAACCAACTTTATGTCTTTTTTACTCTGGCTTCTCTAGACTACTCAGAATATAAATAGGCCTAAATTCAGCACAGTCATGCTTTAAACAGAAGTGCATTGCAGAATGAATTAACATTCAAGACCAGTGCTGTCTCTGTCTTTTTACTACATATGTCTGCCTTCACATCTTGGCCAATTGCAATGCACACACATAGTCGTGCTGCAATGTGTTTAGACATGAAAGAGAGGTCAAAGATCAGCATGACCTCTACTCTCTCATACCCATTATTCTTCTGTCATCATATGTTTTATGTTAGCATTTCTTCTCTTCATCTCTTAAACATTGAGCATTTCAGCAGCCTTTTCTGGACTTTTGATACTGTGTAGTTGTCTGTGAATGTAGGAGGTCTTTCTCATAAATAAATGCTTGTATCATCAGGAGTGACTTCTTGGAAATTCATTACCTTTTGGAAAGCTCACATATCCAAAGGGTAAGAAACAGAACAGAGTGAATATTTATTATGCCATATGGAACTATGGCATAATAGAACTATAACATATGGTACATCGCATTACCAATCCAGATCTCACAAAAATGAATGTTGTCATCATTTCCTGTATTTTTTTTATCTTTTATCTTTTTTAAACAATATTATCTTTTCTGTTTCTTTAAGTCTCTTTTCGTAAAGGCACACTCAGTATTGTTTTTTTTCTAACAATGAACAATATGTTTTTTCAGGATTTATTCTTTTTTATTAAAGCTACACTTTTTACCCTTTTGGCCCTATAACTGTTGAAGCAGAGAACTGCAAGTTACTTGTGGAAGAACATTGTTTTGTAATTACGTGAGTTGGGCTGCTCTTCTGTGTGGATGAATCTGATGGTTTGAGGAGTACCGGTGTAGCCATGAATACAGACAATCAACTTATCAGAGCGAATGTCACTAACGATAATAAAAATTGTCCCCTCCCCCCAAAAAATTAAATAAATAAATAAAGGAAGAAAAAGATGGATATCCGAAAAATATGTCTTATTAGCAGTTAAGTAGACTTGTTGAAAACAAATGTTTTAAAATAAAATAGCAATACAAAAATTAGGCAACGATGACACCAGACAACGATTACTAGTCATATCAGATCAAGTCAAATGGTGGAAACTATTAAGAAGGCAATTAGACTAACTAAATTGGTTTAGTGATTGTCATTGTTACCAGCATTAAGTAAATTTTTCTCCCATTGTCCTTCCTTGAAAATGAAATCAAGCACTGCAGTTCCACAATCCATAATAATATGCCACATTAGAGGGGATAATGCTATCTAATGATGAACCACCGGACTAAGAGATAGTCCAATAAAATGAATCACACCTGTCTCTTAATTTTATCGGTCTAATAAAATATCTTACCTGTCGAGTGAGAAAAACTCCATCTCTGGGTCCATTTTAAATCCTTTCTGAAAAGCCAAGCCACATTTGTTTCATGTTTTATTATAATGGGCTCTCTCATTTCCCTTTTTGCTTGCAGACTCTTCTCAGTTTGAGGTTTCTTTATTTAAAGAATAGGTGATTCCCCAGAGGGTTGCCTTTTTGATTGATCCATGGTTAAAGTTGCTTATTGCAGCAACAATTTGTCAGCTTCAAACTACCACCACACCTATCATCGCACATATACACGTGCGGTAGTAGCTAGCTGGACCTTTTTTTCTTTATTTACGGACGTGATGTAAACACGGACATATGACTGATGGAAGTATGCAATTTTCCGCCAAATCCGTACCGACAGCTCAAAAATATAAAACATCATATAGGCTTACAGTTGTGAATCAGGGTGTGGCAAATACATGGTTTGAAAGACAGATTGTTGGTGTACATCATTAATGCAATTTTGTTCATTTCTAACCAATGAAAAATCTTATATAGCATAGATTTAATGTTAGTTTCACTAGTTCGCTGGTTCATATAATCCCGGAGCACGATAAATTAAACATGTTTGATGTGCTGTCCATCCAGAGGGGCTCAAGTACGGGACTGGGCTCAAGCTGTGCTATCCCCATTAAGTGGTTAGGAAGATTTGTTATACAAGGTCTCGTATCAAGGTGGCAAAGGGGAGGAGGAGGGATGCCAGAAGAATGTCGCTGGAGTGAGTTAAGCGACTGCTTATATTCCCATGAAATGTAATTGAACAAGCTCCTCCCGAACTTATGTTTGGAACTTTTCATTAATAAAAATACAACTGTTCATTGTTAGTTCATGTAAGTTCATAGTGTATTAACTAATGTTAACTAATACAACTTTTGATTTGAAAAATGTAGGCTATTAGTCTATGTTGAAATCAACCAAGTTTCATAAATGCTGTAAAAGTATTGTTGATTGTTATTTTTTGTTAACTAGTTTTAACTAATGTTAATGCAACCTTATTTTAAAGAGTTACAAAAGCTTTTACTTTGCATAATGCTGCATCCCCACTGATAGGGGTCAGTATAAACTCCAAGACCACTGTCACATTGCCATGTGAAAAATAAACAAAAAAAATACAGAGTGCACTTTTCTGTCCTTTCCTTATTGTAAGTCCAATAAAAAAAACTGAAACACGTATTTTTTAAAAACTGACCACACTGTCACATTTAAATTTCAAGGCAATTTGTGGGCAAAGATTTAAAACTGACAAGAAAAAAAAAGTTCAAAATGTTTACTTCAAAAGTTTGATTTCAGCATTGTAAGCAATCTGTGTTTGCTTTCTCATGACAAAAGAACACTGAGGTCAAACCATACTTGCTTCTCTTTACAATATGATCACATACTTGTGAGGAGTCTTCAGGGAATATCCTTCACTGAGCTCTGGCCTGTTTACATAACCATTATTTAGTGCTTCTCTTATTATACCAGAAGATGTAGATCTCATGCTTTAGTTGTCACAGTCTGGACTCCCACATGTGGTACTGAAACTTGCCTTTGCATGCTAATAGCTTCGAAAGGACAATGCTCCTCACTGAGAATGTCACACCAATTGAGACCTGAGTAGGAGTTTTTGGGGGGTTTTGATGGGAGCACTAGAGGTGTCTACCTGTGCTTTGCCGAACCAACTCGTCGAGTCGTCGCAGACTACAGAGGAGGAGATATTGGTTGAGTTGCGATATGCGACAAGAGCATAAACCGCCTTGGCATTTTATATACGCTACTGTTGCCATGTTGTCTGTCTGGACCAACACATGCTTTCCCTGGATCACCAGCAATAGCCTCCGCAGGGCGAGCTGTACTGCCAGCAACTCGAAGCAGTTGATGTGCCAACACAGGCGTGGTCCTGTCCAGGAAACGATGGCTGCATGCCCGTTGCACACAGTGCCCAAGCCGGGCGTCGCATTCCTGCAGGGGGCTCTACACCGGGGCCGAGAGCTTGGTTCAGGCTGGGTCGGAGCCGCTTGGACTTGTTTTGCCGCAGGGGGATGCCCTCGGCGAACAGACGGTGTGCGCACTCTTGAACTGCACTGGGGCAAAATGTGCTGAATTGCCTTGGTCTGATACTTCACTGGCGAGAACTGCTGGGCAAAGTCCTCGACAGTGTCGCTGAATAGGCCGACCTGGGAGATATGCCTTGTACACGTCCCTCATCTCAACCAGGTTCAGCCACTCTCGTGGCACTCCTGAACTACGAGAGCGGACATCGTCTGCCAGTGCGCACATGCCGTGACCTTGGTCGCATGGAGTGCGAGCTTCTTGTAGCACATCGGGATCAGAACTACCCTCGTGCAGCTCTTTTAGTGCCATGGCCTGATGGACCTGTAAGAGGGCCATGGAATGCAGGGCAGAGGTGGCCTGACCGGCAGCGCTGTAGGCTTTGATCACCAGAGACGACGTAGTCCTACAGGCTCGGGGAGGGAGTGCCGGGTGACTCCACCAGGAGGCGGCACTCAGCAGGCACAGGTGTACCGCAATCGCTTTATCCACCTGGGGTATTGTGGCATAACCCTCTGCCGCTCTGGCGTCTAGGGTAGTGAGAGCGGATGAGCTGAAGGATCGGGTTCGGGCAATGAAAGGTGCCTTCCACGAACTCATCAGCACACCATGCACCTCCAGGAAGAAGGGGACTTTGAATGGCATGCCGACCTCAAGAACCAAGCCACGACTGCTCAGGGGGCATGTGGAAGGTTCCAATCTAGCCCGACACTCACGGCAGCCTGGGCAAGCAGCCTGGGCAAGCTCCGCATCGACCTCAGACTTGGCCGGCACACCCAAAGTCACCAGCCTGGTTGAGTCCTCGTGTCTGATATCAACAAGGCACTCTACGATGCAGTGATCGGCATCTCATCCAACCCGCAAGATCCAAAGGGACATTAGGCTGGCACTGAGGTGAGCTGCCTAAATGGTAAATGGTAAGCACTTATATAGCGCATTTTTCTAACCTCAGAGGTTACCAAAGCGCTTTACACTGTGTCCCAATCACCCATTCACACAAACACTCATACACCAATGGCGGCAGACCTGCCATCAGGAGCAACTTGGGGTTCAGTGTCTTGCCCAAGGACACTTCGACACGTGGAGTCGTATGGGCCGGGATTCGAACCACCAACCCTGCGATTAGTGGCCGACCCGCTCTACCACCTGAGCCACAGCCGCCCCATCCCAGAACTGGACTGGAGCAAATGAGCATACCAGGGAATGAGCGGTCCGTGGGGGATTACCCAGCAGAACCAAACCCATAGAAGCCCCCGAAATGCCTTCAGCGTCAACCAGGGTGGCCACATTCACATAGGTAGAAGGGCCAGTGGAGAGGACAGCAGAAGTAGCTTTCCCACCGGAAGAAGTAAAGCTGCGACCGCAACGTTGACATTGTCATGTTTTCGCTGTGATAACATGAACCATCCACGAACACTTCGTCAACGTGATTACGGCCCAGACACATAAGGCTTTGATCATGCCTGTCAGAGGCAGAGAGGTAACGACCACACACAGGAAATACACAGAGAACACTTTACACTTTAAAAAGACGTTCACGTCAATGTGTTTGCTCTAATAGAGGAAATATACTCTTTAGAGGAGAAATACACTCTTTTAGCGCTGTTGAAGCGCCCATGGGGCATTGCTTTGCAATAAGCGTGCAGATGGAGAGAAAGTTGCTGGAATGCACTGTAAATCCAACAGCAAACCTTTCTTTAGAGGTGAATTGGAACAGCAGTGGATTGGAATGGAGCAATGGAGCAGTGGGGATTGGCATGCAAATTCCACTCACCAAATTTCATTGGCCATTTCTCAAAGATTTGAAGGTGTTTTGGGGCTCCCAAGAGCGACTCTAGAGTCACTACAATGTAATTCACTCAACGTCGAGTGAGTGACAGAAGGGGGACTACATGAAGATTTGTAACTCATCAGATTTAACAGTATGTTCTCATCTGATTCTGTTTCACCCAATTATACTGAAAATAATTTAATCTAAAAAGTGCTTCATGTGGTAACATCTAAATTGAAAAGTTTTATTCAAGTCAAAAATATTATTTAACATGACAATCTGAATAAACTATGTTGTGCCAAGAATACACATTGTAAAGGTTAGGCCAAGTAGAAATAACTAAAATTAAGGTAACAATTGCAGGGTTATTTCCTCCTTCTTCTTCTTTTATTAAGTGGTCCTGAATGATCTGTTGCAAATGTGTTTGAACTTAATAACAATTTATGGTCTATAGTTTTATTGACAGTGTGCAGTCCTGCAACTTCGCCCTAAAATAATTTATTTATCTTTAACAGATTTATAAACAATTGCTCACAAAGAAACACTGACTGCAGACAGTTATCATACTGGAGATTTTAGTCTTCTGTTGCCAGAACAATTGCCATTCACTGTAAATTTAGGCATAAGGAACTCACGCATGTAGAGGAATTTATTGTAAGAAGATGGGTCAAATATCCCCTCCACTAGTAAGTCTAGGCATGCAGTTCTTGTCAGGAATGTCAGTGAATTTGCATTGGTGATTTCACTAATGGTTTTGGACTTGGGGCAACACATTAATTGACGTATAATTTTGAGGAATTCCATTCTAGACAAGAAAAACATCGCCAGTCCTCAGTCATCATACTTTGTATGTTTGATGACTGCAATAAAATGAAAAGGCATTCTATGACCCTGTTTGGTAACATTGGCATTTTCAGACATTTTTAGGGGTTTTATGCGAAATTGTATTTCTTGATGGCACGTTGATGTGAAGGAAAAATGTGCAGACTGCTGCTTAAAGTGGGGAAAGAAGACTATGATCTCACAAGGGAGGAATGCAATGGCAAGGTCAAGTTGATTTTACACTTATGCAACACTTTAAACACTATAATGTTACAGTTTTGTCTAATAACTTCTACTTTTGTATAAAAGTCATTGTAAAGTGAAACTACAATAATCATTGTCAATATGTGAGCCATGGACATAAATAAATGCGTCTGAAAAGTTTTTTTTTTTTTTTTTCATTTTTTATCACACATTCTTTTCTATAAGGGCAGCCAAAAAAGTGCCTTCTGCACTTGCACAATTAGAGCAATAAGAATGTAATCACACTAGTGCTCAAGCCTTGTGTTCTCATATAGGCCTAGAGTTTCTGCTAGTTATAAACCAAACCATGTCACCAGTGAGCACATCAGTCAATGACTCAGGCACTACGGCTGTAATCAGTCTCTCTCTCTCTCTCTCTCTCTCTCTCTCTCTCTCTCTCTCACATACACACACACACACACACACACACAGGTCTCTTACAGTGCACTCTTCTGGTCTAAAATATCAATTACAGCATATGTGGCAGCTTTTCCCTTTTAAAGTGTTGCTGGAAATGTTTGTTGCTCTGTCTGAGTGTGTGTGTGTGAGCATTGGAGATGACTTATTTCCTGTTATTTGCATTTCTACTGCAACCACCAGTTTCCCATGGCAACTGAAACTAAAAAATGTGTAGCAGTATGAATACCTGTACTATCAATAATAATAATAAAAAAACCTTCTAAAATTAGCTGATGAAATCGTAGAATCACTAATGGGACACACATTTCGATACAATTATTTTGTGGTTTTGGAGTGTTTCGGAGGTAATGGTGGGTTGTCTTCACTCAGACCTCAAACAAAGCTACCATTGACTGCCAGCTATTTCAAGAGAGTCATAATCAAAGAGGGCTGGATAGGGCTGCTGCAAAAAACCTGAGCTGCCAAGCAACAAGAAAAGTTTCATATTAGTATATAATGGCTATGCTACTGTAACATTGATTAGTTTTATTTTGAAATCTAATTCATATATATTTGCCACATGATTTGCCAATCATGTGGCAGCAGTGCAGTGCATAAAACCATCCAGATAAGGGTCATGAGTTTCAGTTAATGTTCACATCAGTCATCAGAATGAGGGAAAATTTGATCTCAGTGCTTTGGAGGATGGCATAATTGGGCTGGTTTGAGTATTTCTGCATCTGTTGATCTCCTGGGATTTTCACTCACAACAGATTTTAGTCTCTAGAATTTACTCCGAATGGTGCCAAAAACAAAAAACATTCAGTGAGGGGTAGTTATGTGGATGGAAACACCTTGTTGATGAGAGAGGTCAACAGAGAATGGCCAGACTTGTTTGAACTGACAAAGTCTATGGTAACTCAGACAACCGCTCTGTACAATTGTGGTGAGAAGAATATCATCTCAGGATGCTATTCTGAAATACGGGTTTGCGCTGTTTTGGCAGCACAAGGGGGATCTTCACAATATCAGGCAGCTGGTTTTAATGTTGTGGCTGATCGGTTTGTGTGTGTGTATATATATATATATATATATATATATATTCTCACTGGCAGCCAAAAGTTTGGAATAATGGACAGATTTTGTTGTTTGGGAAGGAAATTGGTACTTTAATTCACCAAGTGGCATTCAACTGATCAGAAAGTATAGTCAGGACATTACTGATGTAAAAAACAGCACCATCACTATTTGGAATAAGTCATTTTTGATCAAACCTAGACAGGTCCCATTTCCAGCAGACATCACTCCAACACCTTATCCTTGAGTAATCATGCTAAATTGCTAATTTGGTACTAGAAATTCACTTGCCATTATATCAAACACAGTTGAAAGATATTTGGTTCATTAAATGAAGCTTAAAATTGTCTGTGTTTGTTTTTGAGTTGCCACAGTATGCAATAGACTGGCATGTCTTAAGGTCAATACTAGGTCAAAAATGTCAAAAAAAGAAACGGCTTTCTCTAGAAACTCATCAGTCAATCATTGTTCTGAGGAATGAGGCCTATACAATGCTTGAAATTGCCAAAAAACTGAAGATTTCATACATGTGTGTAAAGATTTTTCTTTTTTTTCCCCTGAGGACCTAGTGGGCCCTGGTCTACAGGTTGAGAATAACTCCTCTTTCATATTTTACAATTAAATGTTTATAACATGAGAAACACAATTAAGACTATGAAATGCATCATTAACTGTTAACAAAACACATTTAATACCAAAGAAAACACACGAGTGATGAATGGTTTGAAGGGTTCAATTAAGTTTTATTAAAAGCCAAGCAAACATTAAAATACTGAAACAGATAACCTTTATCCAACCCTTTTTTTTTTTTTGCTCCATTTTGTACAAATCACAATTCTTTAAAAATATTACAAAGGATTCAATAAAACATTTTTTTTTTATTTTTATTTTTTTTATGCAACAGCAGCAAAAACATTCTGATTTCGTATTTTAAAAGCCCTTAATAGTGTGTATGGTGCGTGTGCCTTTTCTGGTTCAGAAAAAGAACAATAATTACAGAAGAGTAACACAAACGCTCTGGTTCAGGATGAGAACAATATTTCTTTAAACATAACAGCTAAAAAGAAAAACCACACAGTGCAAAACAGCTTTAAATAGTCACAGATTTGAAAGAGGAAGAGAGGTCAAGGGAGGGGGTCAGCTTAACAGGCAGTGAGGGACACGGGACTTTACCTCAAAAGGACAAAGAAATGGATGAAACAAAGATGGATTTCAAAGAAAATTGCACAGAAAATAAGTTGGTTCTGTGTTGAAGCAAAGGGTTTGCAGTGGTCTCTATCTATAAAATGAGGTTGGTACTTCATTTTACACACAGTAAGTGGTTAAATCAACAGTAACTGATCTCTGACATTAGTATTTTGAGACTAAATAACTAAACCAAATTCATAACCAAAACAAAAGCATGTTGTGTAACATATCACCCATGCCTAACACATCAGTAAAAGGGATAGTTAACCCAAAAAGAATATTCTGTCATCATTTACTCACCCTCATGTTGTTCTATACAATGAAAGTAAAAGGTGACTGAGGCTAACATTCTGCCTAACGTCTCTGATTTTGTTTTACAGAGGAAAGTCATAAGGGTTTGGAACAAGATGAGTGAGTAAATGCCAGAAATGTCATAATTGGGTGAACTATCCCTTTAAGAACTCTGAGGTTTGACCTGTAGATGGCACAAATGTGCCTCTTTTAATGTCTATACATTCTCTCTCAGCCAATCCAGTATGATCACCATATGAATGGTATCCACTCAGCTCAGCACAATCAGAGTGAAAACAAAAAGTGTGTGTGTGTGTGTGGGGTGGGGTATATGTGGTATATGCGCGTACAATTACCTAGATCCAAACTAAAAGCAGTGGCCTCCTTCAGAAAGATGGCAGGAGATTTTATTTATCAATTAAAGGCATGGGACACAGGAATAGACCACAACTCTCACGTGTTGTTCTTATCTCATAAACTAGTGGGTTTCTATGCTGTGGTATTAATCACCGGATTAATATACCATATTAATAGACATTAAATAATTCAAACTCCAACAATAATAAATGTCAATAACAATGAACACGATGAACTTATTGACAATTTAGTCTAGATTACAGATGAGTGTTCTGGATGAATCACTTTTGCAACATATCTATTGTTCAATGAGGGCTCTGATCTCTTTTTAAAAATACAATGTGCATTATGATTCCATTATAATAATAGCTATCATTATTCATAATGCTAACCCCCAAGCTAGCATTTAGACTATTCCCATGCACAGCTAACCTGTAAACGTGCATTGATAAAATACTTAACAGTTTGTCACTCAATAAAATTGAAAGAAATTCGAAAGCACTTTGTATCAAATTTTAAGCTAAAGTGCATATCTAACAAGCAGGTATACTGTTAGCAGTAATCTTTTAATGTCGTTAAAGCCATTTTATAGTGCCTACACCAATGTCTCTTCTTAAAACGTATGTTAAGAACAAAAGGGTCCTCTCTCTAATACTGTTATATGAAACTAAATAGTACTGAAATACATCAACTCACAGGTGAATCACGAGTTACTGAAGGCATGTTTGATTAAAGCACAAGGTACAAAGACTTTGAAGCCTTAAACAACAGATATCAACGTTTTACAGAAAGCATAAAATATGTTTTTTCACGGAAATCACGAAATGTTTTGGGCCATCAGGAGCACCGTTTTAATGGAAGAAAAACAATTCATGCTACAAAATGTCACCTCTTTTAAAATGCTATAGTTTACAAACAGTCAATGCTATGCACATCAAAGGCAGACCAAAAAAAGCGAATTGCGAAAGAAATAAAAAGTGCTAACAAGCACAAATCTCCATGGAAACAAAGCTTTCCATCCTGAGATGTGTGCTGATGTTTGTAGTACTTCTTTGTGTGTGTGTGTGTGTGTGTGTGTGTGTGTGTGTGTGTGTGTGTTCTCTAACCGCTTATCTGGAGTTACAGTAGTTTACTTTTGTGGGTTGATAATCTTTAACTTGGCTCAAAAAGCCAAGTCAAAGACCTAAAGCATCTTTAATGAGCAAATAAGCTATCTAGGACAGGAGAGTTGTGATTAAATACATAAGTCTTTGCAGAGCCTGTCTGCAAATAAACAATAAATGGTGTAAATTCTTTGTTTTACTAATTATAGAGCCTTTAGGCATAGTGTCTTAGTGCTTCTATAAACATTCATTCATTTGTCTGCCCCATAAATACTGCAAGAAGCTGTATTTTTATTTAAAAAAGGCTTAGGGGATGGTGGAATAAACCAATAAAGTGCCCATTAAAGAATTTGAGGGATAGTGGAATGTCACAAGCTTTGATCAAATAAAAAAAACAAAAAATAATCTAATTGCTCAATCAGTATTTTTTGCCTTGTTTTCCAATAAAATTAAAACATGATCTACTCTATTTACTTGGAGAAAATATCAAGATAATAAGACTTGTTTGGAGAGAAAATATTTTGAACAAAGTTTATATTTATTACCCCATTGACCCTTTTTTTTTTACTAAATGTTACATTTATGACTCTCTTATTATCAAGCAAATGTACAGTATCTTGTTTTAAGGATTTTTTTTTTACTGAAAAACAAGACACATTTTTTTTTATCTTTTTATTTGCAATGCAAACCATAATAACGAACAGATTGAAAGTATCTGCTCTCTAGTTCCCTATTCTTTTTTATTGTATTCATTATTTGTGTGGAGATCGGCCTGGCAGAGCACATGGGCTCTGCGTGTCTATTTTTGTAGCTGTTGGTGATTTCAGCTTGTCTGGTGAGAAAAGCAGGGTGCAGACTTGAGAAAGCTAAATCAGAGTGCCAGAAATAGAAAAAGATGCCATAAAAACTTAAATATCTCAGATATCTCATTCACCCCCAAAGTAGCTATTAATAACACTCTTGTTCAAAGGCACAAAACAGGCACAACAAACATGCTTGAAGAATGAGTCTACATGGATGTAGAAGGGGAAAGTGTTACTTGGTCATAGGCACTCATGTTCTTAGATGGAAGGCAGTTCAGACAGACTTTAGCATTCGGATTCAATGCAGATTTCACAATGCTTCACAGCGCATGCACATCTGAAAGAAGGAACCAAAATGAGGTGAATGAGTGCATTAGCCTATCAGTGCCAGTTTAACCACAAACCCTGTTTTAACGAAGTACAAAGCTCAAAATTAAAATCCATAAAGCTTTTCGATAAAAAAGAAAGAAAGATGCACTTCAAATTTACAGCTCATGTCTGGCTATTCTGTTATTAAGATTGTCAAACAGTTAAACTTGTAGAAAGAGTGAGTGGTTTAACGTGGTGATGTTTAGCAGGCTAATCCTGAGCACCAACTTTACCTGCACGTGTAAAGTGCAAAGTGAGATTCTAATTGTGAGGCATCACATTGCAACGTATCAAAAACTACAGAGGAATACCAGCGGGGAGCAGATTTGTTTTTAGCATGAAACAAGAAAAATCTTTTGGTTATCAATCATGTTTCGCCATAGTCGAGATTTTAAAAAGTAGTGCTACAATGCGTATATTTCGCAAGGATTCTGAGCTGCACAGTTGTAAATATCTAATTTGTAACTAATAAGTTCTAAAGATGGGTTAACTCAGAGGGCATGGGCGCCCTCTAGTGGTGCAGTTGGTACTTAAGCAGATGATCATATTTCACAAAAAAGAATCCGTCCACTTAAACATGAAGTGACATAAAAGCTGTGATTAATACTCTCGTGGCAGTGGTAAAATAGCCCTAATTTTAATAGTTCACTTGCTGTCAAGTTTTGTCTTGTTTCAGTAGATTTTGGTAAGGCGTTTGCGTCTAAATGAGTTGTCTGTCTTTGGTGCTTTTCTAAAGCTTTTATGAGTGACCGACGCAAACTATACAACCCTTCTGTTCCTAACCCTTGGACTACCAAGGGTTAGTAACAGGAAAAGCAATCTAAATTGAAAAACAATTTGTCAGTAGGCAACACAATTGTTATGTAGTTCTAATATGGGACAACGGAAGATTCAAAATGGTGTTTTCTTGTTGTTGTTTTTTTGTGTGAGAATGTAGGCAAGACATAGGTTTGAAATGGGGGCAATTACCACCCCTTTATTTAACAAAAGAATGTATATTTCCCTGCCGCCATTTTAGTTGCTAGTTTAATTCAAAGTTGAAATTTTCAGCGTTTCAGCTTGTATGCATTGAACATGACTGTTTTCCCAGAAATAGGTCTCTTAGAAAAGCTCAACATAGCAGTACCATGCAGCATCCATCTGCCTGTGCGCCAGCACTCAGACAAGGTGCTAGTGTGAGAGTGTATGTATAACAATAACAGTCACAAGAGGTGAAAGCAGTCCACTGCACTAATGGCATTCCCTACATGATGCTGTGGTGAGACCTCACACCTGTTGCATTTGCACAGTGAGATTCAAGACTTTATCCAATCTGGGGACACTCTTGCAGCGAGCCACCCACTAAGGCCCATCTTAGGGAGGGAAGGCAAAAGTTGAGCCTCCCCAGATTAACTTCCATCAGCTAGGACGGACACGCTGGATACAGACAAAGGGCCCCCCAAGCTTGGCTACATGCCTCTTGATAGAGATGGTGAGGGGTATGGAGGGGGTGGGAGGGTGGATGAATCAGTGGATGGATGGATGGATGGATGGAAGTAAACACTCAGGAAATATGGTGTGCTGAGGAGGAAGTATGTCTCCAGAAGCACCAGCCCCGTTTGGTGTGCTGCTTGCGTAAGATCTCTTCCTCACGTGCTCGCTCTTTTTGAGAGCGCAGGTAGCGGTCTTCCTCCTTGAGGAACCAGACAGGTGGCCAGCGATGCTTCTCAAAGTGTTTCTGGTTCTCTGGTAGGATAAATTAGAAGATGAAGGAAACATAAGATGGCAATAAAGTACAAAATTTGACTAAATTGCCAACCTAAAAACTTAAAGAAAAAAGTTAATCAGAAATTTAAATTCTTATATTATTTACTCACCCTCATGTCATTCCAAATCTGTATGACTTTATTCTTCCGTAGAGTACAAAAGACATTTTGAAGAGTTTAATGCTCTTTTCAGTGCAGTTACAGTTAATGGGGACTAAAGCCTTTAACCTTTAGACTTTAATGGCATCGATTATAATTTTTATGCAGAAGATACACAAATGTACATGGCTTTGAAGATTGGGCATTCCCTCTCCGTTCACGACTGTTTAGTTGATGTTAAATATTGGTTGGCTAATAACTTTCACCAGCTGAATGAGAATAAGAATTCATCCTGTTTGGTTGAAATGGGTTTGACAAGGATATTATCTACAGTTTTGGATCACTGCCTATTAAAATGCCCTCTCATGTTAAGAATCTGGGTGTAATTTTTGATTCAGAGCTCAAATTTGATTGACAAATAGATGCTGTTGTGAAAAACAATTTTTTTTTTCAGTCTAAGAACTATTTAAAAGCTGAAATCAGTCCTCTCTCCCAGTGATCTGGAGAAAGTTATGCATACCTTCCATTTCCTCCCATTTGGATTACTGCAATGCCTTGTATTGGGGCATTAGCCAATCCTCTTTATCTGGCTTGCGCAAAATGCTGCTGCGAGGCATTTAACAACACAAACAAAAGGACCAAATTTCACTTATCCTCACTACATTGGCTACATATAAAATACGGAATCTAATACAAAATGCTTTTATTTGTATTTAAAGCCGGGCATGTATTGGTGCCAGGGTACATCTCAGACTCAACTATCCCAGATATCACGCCATTCTTCTAACCAGCTGCATCTTACTGTCCTCCACTCTGGTCTGAAGTGTAAGGGTGACTGCACTTTTTCTGTCACGGCCCAGAGACTGTAGAATAAATTAACGCTGTATCTTAAATCTTCCAACAATATTGGTAAGTTTAAAAGCGGCCTTAAGACTAATTTATTCTCTCTGGTATTTTAATAATCATCTATTATGGTGTAATGTTTTTATTTATCTTTGTACAGCACTTTGGTGTACTTTGTAGTTTTAAAAATGGTTTATAAATAAAGTTTGAGTTGAGACTTGAAAAAAAAAAGAAAATGTAGAAGCTCCATAAAAGTATCACAAAAGTGGTCCATATGACTTGTGTGCTATATTCCAAGTCCTCTGAAGCCATTTGATAGCTTTGTGTGAGAAACAGGCTGACATTTAAGTAGTTATTCTTCCTTTCCAGTGAGTTCTTAACTCGTAAATGCTGTAAATGGATAATTAAGACCTATCAGACTGATCCTTCAGAATGGTTTTGTAAAATGTATCAACGGATCAGAAGAACTTTGCGTTTAGGTGACATACATCGCTAAATCTCTCGGGAAATCATGAAATGAGAGCTAGGAAGGCTATCCAGAGTTTTAGTTGCATAACGACTTTTGTCTTTTCCTCTCTAAAACCTATTGTATGGCTTCAGATGACTTGGAATAGAGTTCAAGAGTCATTTGGACCACATTTATGATACATTTATGGTGCTGTTGGGTCCTTTTTGAAGCTTGACAACTACAGTCCCTATTCCTTGTAAATTCATGGCGGAAAAAAACGGTTCATACTGTGATTCAAAATATCTTCTTTTGTGTTCCACGGAAGAAAAAGTCATACCAGTTAAGAATGACATGGAGTGAGTAAATGCCTACAAATTGTCAGTTTGGGGTGAACTTATCCTTAAAGAACACTTCTTTGAAGGGTGCTCCAGGCAATGGATGAGTCCTTACCAGGAGACATGGTCTTCATGTCTTTGGGGAATTTGCAACAAACGCTATTGTAGTTGGTGCAGATGTGATGTAGACACCAGGCAGAGAGCTGTTTTGCATTGTGGAACTATAGCAGACAGAAAGCAGAGTTGATTGATTACATCAAAGCGTGATTTCTCTCAATGAGGCTCATTTATAAAGCAAAGTCTGTAGCTCCTTTGATCCAGAATAAAATTAGGTTATGAATGAATGGCAATTCTGTAATGCATTTCATTTGTCATATAGCCACTTCATTACTATACAAGAGTGTGCTTTGCATACTATTAATGTCTTTGTTTGCTTCATCTTTATTAATTTTACCTGAGCCATCTCCAGATAGGCCAGCACCTGTCCATCAATGTCCACTCCTTTAACGGACAGCTGCAACAGCTCCTCAACGGCATGTTGCTCTGTAAGCCATGGCAAAACACCACAAAACAAGTGTTAATGTGTCAGCCATGAGGCTTAATGGTTAACATTTGGCATAGTATTCCAGGACAACAAAATTACCAACAGTGACAAAAAAGTTTTACATCTCACCTCACTTGTGTATCTTTAACAAATATGCTGATTTTTCAGCATGTGGCAGAAATGAGTGTCATATTGTATGCAATAACAGTGGGTATTTGCAAGGATAGCGCAATGTGTATTACTGCATAAATGTATTATTTCCAGTAGGAAATTATCTTTGTAGTCCACAAACCAAATTAAAGATGGGCCCTGACCTGAAAACAAAGTGTAATATGTTTACATTTTTGCTAAATAGTTGGCTGCTGTTTGGTAGCTTTCGCAAGATTACAAGTTGAATTGCAATATCCAAGTCTTTTAAGCCTGTTTCCTTTTTCAAAGTCTTTTGAAGGCATTCAATATTTAGTACCATTTTTTCAGCTAATAATTTGATGACCGTTGTGCATTTATGAGTGCATAAGAGAACGAGAATGAGTGTGAACGACCGCGGAGAGGATGTCTAATTTTCTCTGAAAAATGACATCAATATCGGGTTGCTTCTCAGCTAAACCTATTATATGCCATCAAAAGACTTGTAATATGATGCACAAGCCACATACACTACTTTTATGATACTTTTGGGTGCTTTTTAAGCTTTAAAATGAGAAAAAAGCAGAATGTTAGTCACGTTTATTGTATAGAAAAAATATGTAATAAAAGTGAATGGTGACTCTCCTTTTGCATTTCACAGAAGAAAGAACCACTGGGGTGAGGATATGTCGACAGAATATTCATTGCTGGGTCAACAATCCAACATTTTGTGTATGGCACATGTTAATTTTACAGATCCAAATGACAGTTTTAGAGCTTAGCAAATCCGTTCTGAAAGTACTTTGTCAAAGTAGTATATTGAGAAACTTTTTTTTTTTTTCCCCTCCCCAGTCCTATTAATGACTGAATTATACAGTAGTATTTCAAGGTACACAGTCTGCCCCCAGGTAAACAAACAGCCATTACCAAGCCTACCTGTTAGAGCTACAAGGCGGGGAAGACAAAGGCGGTTGGCTAAAATTATAAGGTCCATTGGTTCCAGTTCATGACATGGTGTCAATACACCACAGTAGAGAAACTCCAGGACTGCTCTCATACAGGCACAACTGGTGTTAAGGATAGACACCTGAAGAGACGAGAAAGAAATACAAAAGAAATTAGTTGGTTAGCACAAATTACCCCAAACATATCAGTTCAGAGTTATTAACAAAAGCCCACGTTGAGAAACTTGTGAACACATTTCATAACACGCAATGAGGGATGTTTATTCGTAGCTCATATCCAGGACATGGAAACTCAATAGGCAGATTGATCCAGGGATGAAACCATCTGCCAGCACCTCTCCCCTATTGAGACCTGCATGGTCTTGGCCGCTGACCATATGAAGAGGCCATTATGTTGACATGGCAGGACCAGGAGCGGCTAGGAAAGTGGTCAGAAGGGAACGTATGTGGCTCATGGTGGAAGGGGCCTGGGAGGGCAATAAAAGGCAGAGGACAGCAGCCTCCACGAGGGGTATTTCATCCTTCAGGAGATTAAAGCACTGTGTGAAACTGCTGACAGTCTCAGCTTAATGCTGTGGAAAAATTACTCTGTGGGCTTGTCGCTATGGGAAACCTGACCTCGGCATAAACCAGAGCCAACAAGCCAGCCTACAGGTCATCATATAACAATGAACAGAATATTTACAAAACAATTACACATTGATTAAGCCTCAATGTGAGAATTATGAGAGCCATGTTGATAACCTAATGCAGTCCAGAATCATTTTGGCTTAGATTGACATAGGGCCTGATTACCAGTAGTGCCTTGAACTAAATTCTGAGTATAAGTACAGAACAATATCTTGCCTCGCATTAAGAGAGCCATTTTTATCTCCTCAATGTACATGCAGACCTAACAGTGACAGTGTTTCACTCTACAATGACATAGCAGTTTGGACCATTTTAGGAAAGCCCAAACATCAACAAAAATAAATTTAAAAAAAAGACTAAGGACTGAAATATCATCTTCATTTCAGACAGAATAATCTGGGAACTTTGAAGAGAGAGTAAGTCAAGGAATCTGGATCAAACTGGTGAGATTTAGCATCATGTGACTCTCATAAGATCCCCCTGTCCAAACACTATTCATATCCAAAATCACATAAACCAATGCTAAAAGGGAGGAGAGCTTATGTTTGGACTCTAATTTGGCTGGAGGGTGGAGAGCAAACAAAGGCACGCTTTCAGCTCCAAGGAACGACCAAGGAATTAGGGGAGAGCTTTCAGCAAAACATAGAGTAGAGGAAAGTGCCGGGCTTGTGAATCAATCCATGGCAACCTTCTCCTCATGTTGTTGCCTTGCTCAAGACTAAGCAGTTGTTCCTCTGTGAATTAGGACAGGATGCAGTGGATTTAATTGGCTCTGACGTTACCCTGTTTGATGAATGAAAGCTTAGGGCACATAAGCTTACAGCAACCTGCAAAACCATAAGCACTTGTGTATCTTTATCTTGTGAAGGGGTTTGTCCTCTACATTGACAATTACAGAAAACAGGTGCTCAAAGGAGTGGGTCATGAGTAGACTAAGTAAACTGGAACAAGAGCAAGACTCAAAATCAAACAGAATAAGGACAGAAACATACTTTAAGCAAGTATGCATGTGCACATTCAAGCGCTTGTCAAACACAATGCAAATACGTGGTTGGTTGAACATGTTTGACATGTTTCCGCCATGACAATAATGGGCTTGAAAGAGAAAACTCGCCATAGAAGCTTAGAGTTCACATTAAAATCCACTATAGTGCCCCCTTGCGTCAACGTTGCGAATGTAACACATATTTGCAATGATATGAGCTGCATTCATGTGTTTGCATAGTAGTGCTGGGTTCGAGTTCATCTTTGTCGAGTCCGAGTCAAGCAATAGAGTCAGAATCTGAATTAAAATTACAACCGTAAACTCAACATCAATATTTTAAGCTTATTTTAACCTTCACAACTAAGAAACACTATTTGTCAATATAAAAGCAACAAAAACACCTCTGTTGTATTTCATACTCACATGTTATGATTATTATCCTGCTGAACAAACCTCAAAGTGGTTTAGTTTAGATTTTTCTACTAGAATTTGTCCATTCAATTTAGTTTAGTTTTATTTAAAATTATGGGTAAAATACATGTATTGTAATTTATTAAATACATTTAATGTGTTTAATACATTTAATAAATGGTAACATTAAAACATTGTATAATGCCCATGAAAATTAAACATTAAATAAAAATAGAAAAGATAATATAGCATTAGAAATGTATTTTTATTCTACTACACTTTTTCTTTTCTTTTTTTTTTTTTTACTGTTTTGCCATTGAAACGCAAGTGCCAGCTTTACAGGTAACACACAGAAGTTGCGCTACAAATATGTGAGGAACTGAGTTGCACAATTTCAATCATGGTCTATTACATCTGTCATAGCTTAAATATCCATGATCCCTAAAATATTTGATTTTGTTTCGATAGTCAGAATTTTCAGTTAGAAATGGCTTTGCGTAGTAACGTGATTCTGAAAAACATTTGGTCTATTTAATATTTGCAGAGTTGGGGAAAATACTTTTTCAAGTGTTAATACATTATTGAGGTTTTTGGATGAGAGTGGTGGAGCACATGTGGCGATCCTTTCCCGCACATAAATTCATCACGGGCGTGAGGGTGAGAGAGTTAAAAAAGTACTTGAAAGAGTGTGCTCAATTTTTAAATCCCAGCCAGATGCTTTTTTCAGGTCTGAAAAAGAGGATGTATGGTCACCCCATGTTACGTTATTTGTTTGCTTGTTTGTTTGTCATTGCATCACAAATGCCATGGACTCGGCTGGACTCGGAAAAAAAATCCCGAATCTTACAGATTCGAGTCCGAGTAAAAATGCATCCGAGTCCGTGACAAGTCCATTCAAATTGGACACGTGACTTGGACTTAAGTATGAACTCAAGTACCCCAACTTTATTACATAGAGTATGTTTCTTCCTTAACTGTAGCTAACCTGTTTCCGTCATATAAGGAGTTTGTCGGGAAGGAGCCTGTGGCCTCAAGCTGACAAATATTCTATAGGTCATAGATAGTACATTGGGGGGTAGCAAGATGACACTCAGCGGTACTTCAGAAGCCTTAGGGGTGCTCTTCACCTGCCTATCTCAAAGCCAATTAACAGAATGTCAGTGTGAATATGACCTCTCATTACGGCTAAAGGTTTCATTCCTCAAACAGGGTAACGTCAGAGCCAATTAAACCTTGTGTAAATTGTCAGCTTTACGCTAAGCTAAAATGCTATTTCTAGCCATTTTTACATGCGAATGTTACCAGGCACCATCATATTTTTTCCTGGTAAGACTAAAAATCCTTCAAACAAGATTTAAGAGAAACAGCACTGCATAAGATATTTTTACTCAAAACAAGTAAAAAAACAACAAAAAAAAAAAATCTACCAGTGCTGAAGTAATCCAAAGTATTTAGAATGCGTTACTGACCTTGAGTAATCTAATGAAATACATTACAAATTATATTTTACAGCATGTATTATGTAACCTGTAGTGGAATACATTTCAAAAGTAACCCTTCCAACCCTTTGCATGGACAAACGTTTGCATGCAAAAATACTTTTTGGGAGAAAGTGTGCAATTTGTTGGAAAGATGCAGTACCCAGTTGAGCAGGTGGGGGAGCGGGATAAATGTGAGAACATGTGAAATAGTTTTAGATCTAATTTAGATTAACAGATGTACAAAAAACTATTTAAAACTGCATAACATCCAGAGAGAGAGAGAGAGAGAGAGAGAGAGAGAGAGAGAGAGAGAGAGAGAGAATCGTATTTATTATGTTGGGAAATAGTCTGCTAACATGATGATATGGTATGTACTGTATATTACACAATTGGTACAATAGGGCTAAAAGCCCACCAATGCTAAAAGACCCATTGGATGTTGTTTCATAAAACATTAGTCCCTGTAGCACGGTAACAAATTGTTTGACAAAAGTGGCAAGGAATCGATTTGTTGCATTGGATGCGCAAAATGCATTTGACTGCTGGATTTGTGAAGCAGACAATATACTAAAATTGCAACTCTAAAATGTACACTGTTCTTTTTTTAATCAGACTAAATCATACTTCACAGAGCACGCTAGCAAATATGCATATGCAGCCAATTAAATAGCGTACCAAATGGAGTCTGTACTTGGTAATACCGATACTGTAGAAATAGTTTTTTCAACTTGGTACAAAAGAACCGGTACTTTTGAAATCCCTACCCTGGAATGCACAATGATTTGCCTTTCCTACTTGGGACAAAGAGATTTAAACAAATACAAATGAAACTAAATAGAAACTACCATGAGAAGAAAAGGGGTCACGACCCAGGGCTATGTGTGTCACAGAGGATGCGGTCACTTACAAAGCAACCAGACTCCTCATCAACAGCCAATTGCAGTGCATACTGAAACCACACAGTCTACGCATTCATCGTTTTTGTTTTCAATTAATCTTTCTCTCACGGGAGAAATGTGAAAGGTTCTCACATATGAGCTTCTGTTCAGTCTTGTTCTAATCACACACAAAAATATGATGCTGCTAACAGAATTTCTGACACCTGAGCATATGTCATATGTACAAACTCTGCCTACCTTGCACAAAAGCTAAATAAAAAAATAGATAAAGACCAGTCTCAAGTAGACAACAGGAATTTTTTAACAGTTCAAGAGACTCAAATTCAGTTTAATGACATGTACCTATGAATAACATTTTGATTTGGAAGTAGCACAGACATTAGTGCGCATGCATTTTAAAGAAAACTGTCTTTAGTAATAAGTAGTATGTGTTGTCTAACCTCAAAAAAACTTGAGAAATACTTCAGCACAGGACGTTTATGGTAAAGTGTGCTTAACTCTTCACTTGCGTCATGAACTGATGTGAAACAATGATGTTCAGTTGTCGATGTGACACATTTGAGCACAGATTCTGCAAAAATTCATTAACGAAGATAAATAGCTTTACTGAACTGAATGACACTTTCTAAATCTTTGTGGTCTAACAAAGGCTTTTTATTCGCTTATACAACACATTCTTTGCCGGTTGTCATAGACAGTGACAAGGCCTCACTCTATTGAAAACCTCTTTCTAAAAATAGCGCAGTGTTCACCACAGCTAGTTGTTGCACTGCGTAGTGTGCCAGTCCAACAGAGAATTAAACCAAGTCACTTGGCTGCTCCTTGCCTCACATCATCATGGCATGAAATACTCTAAGCTCAAATTTTCAACAGTGTATTATCATTAGTGGAGCTTTTACAAAATCCATTCAGCATTTCCAAAAGGAACAAAACTACCCCTTCTAAAAGAGTCTGTTGAGAGTGTTTAAAGACAATTTAACAAACACAATCTAAAGACAATCTCTCTCTCCTTGTAGTTGTAACTTTTTTCTAATTGTAATTCTATGAAAAACAGAACAAATGTTCTTATATTACATTTGCCCATTTTTGCCCAACAAAAAAAAAAGTCTCTCCACCCTTGTTAAATTGTAGACAGAACTTCGTCCTAATGGGATTTCTACTGAAAACACACCTATATTAGAAGACAATTCAAATGTTCCTCTATTAATTGTCAATTTTGCACAAATAAGAGAGAATGATTAAAAAAAAAAATGTCTCCCAAAAGGTGTTTGACTTATTAACCTAACAACAAGTAACTGAGTAACTTATGAACCTAATAACAAGTAACTGAGTAACTTACTAACCTAATAACAAGTAACTGAGTAACTTACTAACCTAATAACAAGTAACTGAGTAACTTAACCTAATACCAAGTAACTTATTAACCTAATAACAAGTAACTGATAAGTTATTAACCTAATATCAAGTAACTGAGTAACTTTTGAACCTAATATCAAGTGACTAAGTAACTTATTAACCTAATAACAAGTGACTGAGTAACTTATTAACCTAATAACAAGTAACTGATAAGTTATTAACCTAATATCAAGTAACTGAGTAACTTTTGAACCTAATATCAAGTGACTGAGTAACTTATTAACCTAATATCAAGTGACTGAGTAACTTATTAACCTAATAACAAGTGACTGAGTAACTTATTAACCTAATAACAAGTAACTTATTAACCTAATAACAAGTAACTGAGTAACTTATTAACCTAATAACAAGTGACTGAGTAACTTATTAACCTAATAACAAGTAACTTATTAACCTAATATCAAGTGACTGAGTAACTTATTAACCTAATAACAAGTGACTGAGTAACTTATTAACCTAATAACAAGTGACTGAGTAACTTATTAACCTAATAACAAGTAACTTATTAACCTAATATCAAGTGACTGAGTAACTTATTAACCTAATATCAAGTGACTGAGTAACTTATTAACCTAATAACAAGTGACTGAGTAACTTATTAACCTAATAACAAGTAACTTATTAACCTAATAACAAGTAACTTATTAACCTAATATCAAGTGACTGAGTAACTTATTAACCTAATATCAAGTGACTGAGTAACTTATTAACCTAATAACAAGTGACTGAGTAACTTATTAACCTAATAACAAGTAACTTATTAACCTAATAACAAGTAACTTATTAACCTAATATCAAGTGACTGAGTAACTTATTAACCTAATATCAAGTGACTGAGTAACTTATTAACCTAATAACAAGTGACTGAGTAACTTATTAACCTAATAACAAGTGACTGAGTAACTTATTAACCTAATAACAAGTAACTTATTAACCTAATAACAAGTAACTTATTAACCTAATATCAAGTGACTGAGTAACTTATTAACCTAATATCAAGTGACTGAGTAACTTATTAACCTAATAACAAGTGACTGAGTAACTTATTAACCTAATAACAAGTAACTTATTAACCTAATAACAAGTAACTTATTAACCTAATATCAAGTGACTGAGTAACTTATTAACCTAATAACAAGTGACTGAGTAACTTATTAACCTAATAACAAGTGACTGAGTAACTTATTAACCTAATAACAAGTGACTGAGTAACTTATTAACCTAATAACAAGTGACTGAGTAACTTATTAACCTAATAACAAGTAACTTATTAACCTAATATCAAGTGACTGAGTAACTTATTAACCTAATAACAAGTGACTGAGTAACTTATTAACCTAATAACAAGTGACTGAGTAACTTATTAACCTAATAACAAGTAACTTATTAACCTAATATCAAGTGACTGAGTAACTTATTAACCTAATATCAAGTGACTGAGTAACTTATTAACCTAATAACAAGTGACTGAGTAACTTATTAACCTAATAACAAGTAACTTATTAACCTAATAACAAGTAACTTATTAACTTATTAACCTAATAACAAGTGACTGAGTAACTTATTAACCTAATAACAAGTAACTTATTAACCTAATATCAAGTGACTGAGTAACTTATTAACCTAATAACAAGTGACTGAGTAACTTATTAACCTAATAACAAGTAACTTATTAACCTAATAACAAGTAACTTATTAACCTAATAACAAGTAACTGAGTAACTTATTAACCTAATAACAAGTAATTGATAACTTATTAACCTAATAACAAGTGACTGAGTAACATATTAACCTAATAACAAGTGACTGAGTAACATATTAACCTAATAACAAGTGACTGAGTAACATATTAACCTAATAACAAGTGACTGAGTAACTTATTAACCTAATAACAAGTAACTGAGGAACTTATTAACCTAATAACAAGTAACTTATTAACAAGTGACTGAAGGTGTATTTACTGTACAAGTTATGGAAAACCAATTCGGTATCAAACAAAATAGAAGTGAAAATCGCAAGAAAAAAAAAAAAGAAAAAAAAAATTCTGTTATACTATGTAAAATTCAATGCTTGACCAAAGAGCATGTCAATATCAAAGTAGCACCAAGTTTACTTGTCCCTGGCCACCTTCTTTTGCTCTCTATGTGACATTCTCTCAGTTAACGCTGTCAGAATAGAAAAGTGGCCAGCATCCTATTTCCCACACTAGTTTGAACTTGTGCTGTAAATCTAGCTCCCTGTAATGCATGTAATGTTATACAGGGTGATCCTTTTCACCTGCAGGCCTGGGCATCTATAACCCAGCCATTGTCTCTAGCTCTTGTGTTGGTCAGTTTGGTCCCGAGTCTCTGCCCTCAGGGAGTTAGTCTTTCTAGAATTTGAGCTGACAGCCGGTAGCCCAGGGAAATCAGAGAGCAAGCACCGGGATAGACCTGGATAGAATTATGCGAGGCTGAGATGGCTCAGAAAGGAACACTGCGAAACCATACATTTGTCACCTGACTTAACTGTGATGAATCAAAAATGCATGAGCTAAATTTATGGTCCTAATCCACTACATAATCAGATTACACAAATCAAGTAATTGTAATTAGATTACATTACCAATTGTTTGCTCATGTTTACTTATGTTTAATAAAATTAATATAAATTTGTACTTACAGTTATAATGAGATTTTCATCAAAACATGCAGTGTAATGTATCCAAAAGATATCTAATTGGAGTAATCAAAAAAATTATTACTTCTTAAAATAGTTAATTTCAAATATCTACGAAACATCTTTTACGGATTGGCTGTTATCATGCTTAGGAAGTGAATCTGTCTGCAGTTTAGGAAGTGCCCAGTCTAACAGACATCCTCTTACTGCAAACTAAGTTATTCATCAAAACACAAACACACACAAGAATGTTTTACTATTATAGTGGGAATTTTCCACTGACTTGTCATATTGTTATACAGATCAAATAACATTTTCTATCCCCTAACTATACTATTAAACCTTACACAAGCCTTTTTGCATCTTTAGATTTTTATTAAAACATCAAGTATGTTGATTAAGCCATTTTCATTGTGGGGACTAGTTAGTGACACACACTAACCCTAAACCTAACCCTCACAGAAAACTTTCTGCATTTTTACATTTTCAAAAAACATAATTTAGTATGATTTATAAGCCGTTTTCCTCATGGGGGCCGACAAAATGTCCCCACAAGGTCAAAAATGTGGGGTTTTACTATCCTTATGGGGACATTTGGTCCCCACAAAGTGATAAATACACGCATGCTCACGCACGCAAGCACGCACACGTTGGTCAAACTATCATTATGAGGACTTTCCATAAACATACTATAGATTCTATCCCCTAAACCTAACAACACCTAACCCTCACCAAAAACGTTCTGCATTTTTACATTTTCAATCAAATATAATTTAATATGTTTTTATGCTATTTAAATTATGGGGATACTAGAAATATCCTCATAGACCACATTTATAGCATAATACCCTTGTAGTTACCAGTTTGTAACCTGAAAAACTGTCCTCGTAAACCACATAAACACAGTTGTTGTTCAATCGGTTTTTGAATATTTCAAACACACTGTAGCCTATGGCTCATATATCAACTGCTGCGTCACATATCACATGTCAATGAAACAAAAAAAACAAAACAACCTGATCTACCTTATCCAGAAAAATATGTCTAAAATATGGCTTTAGTAATAGTAATTTATTCAACAGAGAGGATATAGGAAATCCTTATTGACACTTATATACCTCTTATGATTTCCCATCAACATCTCCTCAAACAGGAGCACAGACAAAAAGTAGATATATCTAGGTGAATTCTCAGGTCATCTACCAACTTCTCAGCATCTGTCTGCCTGGAGTTTATTCCTGTGGGGCTGTTATCTCATCATATGGATGAGATGGTCTCCTGTCGTGCCTGCATAAATGTAGGTCAGGCTGTAGTATGAGGTGGCCTAGTTTTTACTACCTGTGCCAATTTTTTGTGGGATCTGTCAGAGCTCCAGGGTAGGCAGGATCAAGGTGACTGAGTCTAATCAGTACATTGTGGTTCCATAAAAACATTTTGCTAAAACTTTGAAAAATTTGAAATAGTTATGGCAAATGTTCTAATGAGCTTTTAATCAAACTAATATAACAGACTGTTTTACAGTTATGAACTTCAGAGGTCTTTGTGGGCTCCTTAATATTTCTCCTTTTAAAGGGATATTTCACCGAAAAATTAGAAACATTTACTCACCCGTGTGTTGTTCCAAACCCGTATTGACTTTCCTTTTCCATGGAACACAAAAGGAGATGTTAGACATTATGTCTCATAACATTCTGCCTTACATCTCCTTCTGTGTTCCACTGAAGAAAAAAAGTCTTACATGTTTGGAACAACATGAGAATGAGTACATTTTGGTTCAACTATCTCTTGAAAGGATTAGTTCACCCAAAAATGATAATTCTCTCATCATTTACTCACCCTCATGCCATCCCAGATACGTATGACTTTCTTTCTTCTTTAGAACACAAATTAAGATTTTTAGATGAATATTTCAGCTCTGTGGTTCCATAAAATTGTAATGAATTGGTAAATGAGAACTGCAGCATAAACTCCATTTGTGTCTAAAAAGTAAAATCTATGCAGAAGAGGCTTTTGTATTTGCGTCACACGTTTGAACTCCACCCTCGGCAACGTACAAACCTCAGGCTGGCTGGAAGTGAGCATTTTTAGTAAAAAAAGATTTAAATATTGATATATTTCTTACAAACACACCTAGCGTTTCACTTCGGACATTAATTAGACCACTGGAGTTGCATGGATTATTTTTATGATGGATATATGTACTTTTTGGAGCTTCAAAAAGTTGGCACCCATTCACATTTTATAGACCTACAGAGCTGAAATATTCTTCTAAAAATCTTAAATTGTGTTTGCTGAAGAAAGACAGTCATACGCACCTTGGATGGCACGAGAATGAGAAATGATGAGAATTTTCATTTTTGGGTGAACTATCCCTTTAAGTACGTGAGATCAGTATATTTCATTACATTTTTCAATATCTCCTTATAACAAACATTACCTCATAGCTCCTGCTCTAATTAAATATGTATCAGTAGAAGCTCTGCTCACCTCCTCAGTGTAGCTCTCCATGAAGGATCCTCGAAACATGGCTGCCATCCAATCACAACTTGAGATGAGCAGTGGCTTGTGGGCCGGCAAATACCCATCGTCCAATTGAAACACCACATCTAAAACCGGGAGGAAAAGAGCACACATCTCGACGTGTGTCACAGAGTCGAGGCTACAGAGGGGGAGACAGGTGGACGGACAAACACAGAGACAGACGAAGAGACAGATAGACACACAGACCAAGAATAAATAGACAAATAGACAAGGCTAAGGATAAGAAGACAGAAAATGTGAAGGGAGGGTAAGCAGACTGTGACCATATAGGGCGAGAATTCATTTTAGTACCGAGACCTTAAAATATTTGGCTCAATAATTCTGTTCAGCAATTCAATACCATTCTTAATTTCTGCTGGGAAACACTAATGCTTTTGGGGAGGTTACTTAACAGTATGCTTTGAGCATCAAGTAGGGATGGGTCATGATTGCCCAACAACCGACAAGTCCATTAGTGAGGTTGGTTAGTTTACCTCAATTTTGTTTTCTTATATTTTTACTGGGGCTTAGTTTTAGCTGTAAGAGATTTGCACAGTAAAACTCACAGAGAAGTCCTTGAATTAATCCCTTTTAGTATTTGTTCACCCAAAAACAGAAATCTGTCATTATTTACTCACCCTCATGTTGTTCCAAACCTGTATGGTTTTCTTTCTTCCGTGGAACACAAAATGAGATGTTAGGCATTATGATAAGAAGAGACAGTCTTCGTCACCTTTCATATTATAGAAAAAGAACAGCGTTAACATGCTTCAAAATTTCTGCTCGTGTGCCACAGAAGACAGGAAGTCATATGGGTTTGGAATAACATGAAGGTGAGAATATCTTTACAGAATTTTCCTTTTTGAATGAACTATTCCTTTAAGCCACTGCTATTACGTTTTCAAAGATTCCCGCCCCGAGCGTTGCATTCTTAAGATGGTGTGTCAAGTTACAAATATTAACATTTTTAAATACTCTTCTTCAAACCCCCTGAATGCTGTTGCATTTCATTACACTCCATCTAGCTGTTCTTTTTTAAGAGCCCCCTAAGAAACATGTCTGATCAGGACAGGTGACTCCTGACGCTAGCCCAATTGTACAGAGCTTCCTTTAGAACAATTAATTGACCAGTTGTTCAGGACACCCACCTACTAGTTCATTTTGAAAATATGTCATTTTGCATATCCCAAGGCCATGATGAGAAAAATGCACCGCAATCAAGCCTAGCATCAGTTCATGCAGGTCACGTTAGTTAGCTTGCAGTCAGCTGACGCTCAGCTGATCATGATGTCTACCAATGCAATTCAGACTCTAATCAAAGCATCCTTTTAAAAGTTCTATTAAATGTCTATTTAAACCTACACAATGTAAATTTGTTAGAAATGAAAAAAATGTAATTAATGAGCAAATACACTAACACTCCATTTACAAACCATGTTTTTGCCTCCCTGATTCACTATATGGTAAGCCTACAATAATGATTTTCATTTTAGCACTTTCGGGACAGATTTGGCAGGAAATTGCACACTTCCATTAGTTATCGTGCATGTTTATGTAACATCCATAAATAAAGAAAAGAAGGTCCAGCTAGCTACTACCTGGGGCATTTTATTATGGATTGTGGTACTGCAATGCTTTCAATTTCATTTACGAGGAAGGACAATGGGGAAAAAAGTACTTTATGCTGTTAACAACGCTAGTCTTTAAATCAGTACTACTTTGGTCTGTTTTCCTGCTAACGAAGTAAAAATTTCCACCGTTTGCCTTCATCTGATATGACTAGCAATCGTTATGTCTAATGTCATCATTGCCTAATTTTTATTTTATTTTAAAACAATTGTTTTCAACATCTCAAAACAACAGTGGAAGATATGCTACTTACCTGCTATTAAAACATTTTTCGGATATCTGTCTTTGTCTTCCGTTGTTATTTATTTTTTTCATTTTATTTATTGAAGTGAGGGAGAAAGTTTTGTTATCGTTAGTGACATTCGCTCTGATAAGTTGACTTTCTGTATCCATGGCTACACCGGCAGTTTTCAAACCATCAGATTCATCCACACAGAAGAGCAGAGCCAATACCCAACTGACGCAATTACCAAATTAACAAAACAGTGTTCCTCTGCAAGTAACTTGCAGTTCTATGATTCAACTGCGAGAGGGGAAAAAGTTACATAGTGTAGCTTTAATCTATTGTACCATCTATTGTACAATTGTATCATGTTGTACTGTCAGAAATATTTTATAAAAATTGTATAATGTTGTAATAACTCTTCTGGATCTGTTATTTTACTACAGGATTGTGGGGATGGCTGCATGGATGGGCAGGGTGTTTGCCCGGAACAGAACCATACCACCAACAGGTAATTCAATTGTGTACAAATCAAAAAGTATTAATTCAAGTCCTCATTTGACGGAAGTGGCCCTGAATTTCTACTGATTTTTTCTACTGATATTTCTGCTGATTTCTACTCTTTAGGAGAAAACAAATACATTTCTAATGCTTCAGCATGCCTACAGGGAATGTACAAGGAGTTTTCAGGCCACAATGAAGTTGAAAATGTTCTGGTTCTCAAACATGAGAGAAGCACTTTCATGGATGGGTTGGGAGATTATGGAAATTGGAAATGATGCAATGATATATACAGGTGAAGTGTGAATGTACAGAAGTATTGGTAGAGGTTATTTACAACAAACATGCAGAAAACATAAGATGTGACAACAACAGAGGGTAAGCGACACAACACAGAGCAGTACATTCACAAATTGCAAATAATCACTAACAGCAATGAAGGAACATATTATAGAGCTATCCACTGAATAATTCCTCAAGAACACAGACAGAATGAAGGAAAAAAACGACAGATTGTGCAAATTTACTTTTCTAGATGTACTATTCTATTCCAATTCCATTGAATTTTGGAATCGAAAATAGAACTCATGAGACTCAGAGTCAATGGTGTCAATACGAAAATTTTTGAATGTGACGCGCTGATGAATAATGGAAATTAGCTACCCATTAACACCAGAGATTCCTGAAGAATCTCCTCTATACTAATTAGGACATGTAATAAAGTAATAAAAAGAAAAAAAAACAACTATGAAAACTGCTCATATTTTAGGCTCTTTCCCTCAGCAACAGCAGCTGTAAGATGTTTGTTATAGGTCAATATAGTTGGAGATTGACAACTGGACAGAAGAACTGGAAGATTCAATTGCTTGGTGTAAAAGGATGAAATAAAAAGGATATTGAACGCTTCCAAATCACCTTGGATCCCCCAATACAATAGGTAGAATTGTCATGAGAATTGGGTCACGATACAATATGTACTGAGATTACTTGTATGTGTGGCAATAATGTGATAAACTGCGGTTCATCAACTGTTTCTGTTTTAATATTTATGATATTAATAATACTTCATATCAGTATGATTCTAGATACCAGCATACCAGCAAAGGTGCCCTTGCTCAGGCACTCTTTGATGCGGTTGGCACGACGCACATGGAAGGCTTTGGTGATCTCCTGGTTCATGAAGCTCTCATGGTTCAGCACATTGGCCACCATCATCCGCAGGTCGAAGACCTCTAGAAGCTCAGCGATGGTGGCCACCTGCATTAGGTCCCCACGACTCTCATCCAGGTGACCTGTGTAAAGGTACTGCAGTACTGCCTGAAAGAACAGAGAGAAGGGAAACAGTTAAGTATAATTTATACTTACTGGGCAAACTTGCTTCCTTTAGTTTGTCTAAAATGTCTGACAAAATGTACTGACGATTTATTAGGAAACTTAGTGCTAAAATTATTTCCTTTTGACCACTGTGAATGTTCTATGTAGCTAGCTATTTACGAGCACTGGCCACACAGAGGTCACTGCAAAACCAAGCAACTTCCTATTGGTCAATGCTGCAAATTTGCGGGTTAAAGTTCACCAAACTTACACCTCACTTGAAATTGACGTAGGGAACTTTCTTCGCCACTGGAAGTACATCATAAAATTCCTGATTGCGTGGATTCCTGTTGAGATGACTGCATTTCCTCCATGGAATTTAACAGGGCAAAGGTAAATGTAACCAAGACTTTCTGTTTTAGCATGACAAATGACTCTACAGTAGAGCGAGCGTCACCAAAACTTGTTTGGTTCAGAGCATGAAATATTTCTGACTGCTTTCAAATGTATGGTTTGCATTGCATGAGTCACTGCTATAGATTGTGTCACCATCTAAGTTTGTTCTTACCTGGAACGGCCCTTTCTGAATTAGATCATCCATGGACACCACTGTCATGAGTCTCGGCCGACCTGTCACAGGGTCATACACCATCTCCAAGTATACCCCTAAGAAACCACGCCCCCATCCTAAAAGAGCACGTCCTGCTTTGAGGTGTCCCATTGAGAATTGGCTCCTTGCAGGCAGAGCGTTATCACTCTGTGAAGTCCTCAGGGAGCCTTGCTGCAACATGAGCAGCCTGTTGGAACCCCTGGTGCCACAATCACCCTCCTTATCAATGTCCAGGCTCTTGGTACGCCCAGCCTGTTCTTTAGCTCCCCTTCGGCTCTGCTCCTCTTCCTCACTCCCTTCTGAGCACTCCTCACCCTCCTTTTCCTCCCCAGCTTCCCCAAGATCCAATGTAAAGAGGTCATAGAATTTTGAGCAGGAGGTGGCCAGGTACACCTTGTGGGCAAAAACACAAGTAGCCCCGCCCTGGAGAAGAAACAGCACGTCTGCACACAAAGGCTGGCAGAAGAGAGAGTCTGGACCTTCTCCATCCATGGGAGGTGGATCAGGGATGCCCACCACTGGTCGAGGTGGTCTGGGGGGAAGGAAGGGGGCCTGGAGGAAGGGACGTTGGACCTTCTTTAAATGTGACTTCCAGAACTGAAGGTGGCGTCGAGAGATGAGTGCAGCACGGATAGCATTGTCAAACACATCCTTGACACCAAACTGAGCAACAATACTTGTTTCATAGTATGGAATGCCAAGTTCTTTAGCAACCTCATTGCCTCGCTCTGGGGGAAGGATGTCTGTGGGTTTGATGGGTCTATGAGGGGGAAATATAGAAGCATTGTTAAAGACAAACTCATAAAATAAGACAGATAACAGAGGCAAATTTGAAAATGTATATGAGCTAGCAAAGACAAAATCTTTTTAGCCACTTATCCACCATCAGGCCAAACCACTGTGAGTAACAGTTCTAGTGGAAATTCCACTAGAAAACAGTTTGGTACAGTCCAATTACAAACCGTTCCCAACCGTGGATTTCTCAGCATGGTTAGCTAACCATAGTCAGGATAGAGAACAGTGATGGTGACTCACAAATGGTCACTTGCCCAGTCCGTTCAATCTAATCTTGATTTTGCAGCACCACAATAGAAAACCGTAACTGTGCCAACAAGAACGGATTGGTTCACAATGACAAAAATCAACAATGGAATCTGTTCTGTACCATGGTCAAATGCACCTTTTGTTTTAAGTGTTATAAATGCATAAGTGACTACAAACATCTTGAAAACTTTTCATGCTGAAGTTTAAGCAATGGAATATGTGCTACGTGTTGGTATAGGATGTAGTTCTTACTTGGCCAGCGGCCGGCGAGCCCTGTTAACAGCATCCAGATCAGCATAGCGCAGGTCCAGCTGGCAGCCCACAAGGATGATTGGGGTGCGTGGGCAGAAGTGCTTAATCTCAGGGAACCACATGGTGCGGACATGGCGCAGGGAATTGGGATTGGCCAAAGAGAAGCACAACACTACCACATCTGATCTAAACACACAGAGAAAGAAATCTGGATGTATTGTCTAAAGAAAAACAAACAAAAAAAAAAATACAACATGTAATGACCCTAAAATTGGCAAACCCTGGAGGCTAAAAAATTGACATAAAAAATACTTAGGCTTAAAAAAAATACTTCTGGAATAATAAAATCTGTGAAAAGCAATGAATAAAACAGATGAAAACAGACAATACTACTCTAAGCTAGAAAGTTGCTTTCTCGCTTTTAAAGTGGCATAAACACAGTTAAAGACTTTTTTTTCTCCACATAAAACGATTTGACAAGTGTTAGTTATGGCACTATTATATACCAAAGTGATATTTATAAACCATTATTTTAGTTATAGGTTTAACGATTAGTCATAATGGGATTTTTGCATGAATGCAGCTCCAAAGTTCACTAGTTCAACAATTATAATCAGTCTATTTTCCCAGAGGCATAAACAAACTTCTAAAAAAAAAAACAATCAGCAAGCAGCCACATAGAGTTACGGTTGTGTGTGTGCTTTTTCAAAGAATGAATACTTCCAACAAAAGCATGCACTGGGATACAGTATAAAAAGCAAGTCATGAAACCCTTCTCTTGCACAAGTCTTTAAAATATCTTCTGACTCAGTAAAAGCCATTGTTTTAATAATAGCGTGTTGTCTAACCCAATCATGTGAGACCAGCATACACAGGAATGACTAACGGAACACTGTGTTGCTATTGTAATATAAACACACTTGCAATAACGGATTACATCACATGAGTTATGCAGTTAAACTGGAAAGTGTTCACATGCATGTTTACATTTATAATATGTCAAAGAGTGTTTCTCAGACAACATTTCTCAGATATGGTCTTGCTTATTGATAGACCCTTGTTTTGAAACATTATAGCATCTCAAACATGTTTTAGTACTGCTGCAAATCTCATGCGTGTTGCCTAAGCACTGCAATTTCCTATAAAATTCCATTAAAGGTATTCAAAACATCAAGCTATGTGGACAATTAAAAAAGGGTTTTGTGTTTGGAAAACACTTGATTTTCCCCCATGCATGATAAGGTTTATATTAGCACTCAGTCAAAGCCTCATTACTAAACCTAAGACAGCATTTTTAGCCATACTAAGGTATATGTGCAAATAAGCTTACAGCCTACAGGAGTCCAAGTCGACATCTGTGTGTCTGTGTGTGTTTGCACGTGTATATTCATGAACATGGGAATGTCTGCAAGAATATGTGGAATTGAGTCAGGGATAAGACAGAAAGTAACACACAAACACAGATCTATCCACAACAATCATTTACCATCTCCTCAGTGAATAATAACGGCATGTGCTGTAAAAGCAAGTGTTGAGGGTCATAAAGGACTGTGTTATGTAATCAATGTGTGTGGTGTTCTGTAGCGTTATGTAGAGCATGTCTCAAGTTCAAACTCCTGACTGTGCGTCTGCCTGACTGAAATGTAAACACAGTTTTGATAACAGACACAGATCTAAACATCTAGAGGGCATTCGAGATGACTGTCTTACCATTCTAAGAACAAAGGAAAAATATGATCTATAGCTCCCAATTTTAACTGTGATAAGCTGAAAATTAAGCTAAGAGGCCTTGCAAAAGAAATTACTATGGTGGTGCCATGGCAGGGCATTAGAAGGTACTTTGATATACACCATGGTATTGAATGCATACCATATTCATGTACCATGGTATTAACATGTTACGTCAAGGTATTTCATACTATCGCATTTATTATTTTTTTTGAGTAATCACTAACCATTTTGATAATTAAGGTTTGATTTTGTAATTTTTGCAATCTGTTTGCTTGAATGGACATGACAATATTGGCACAACTAATGACGTTAATTTGTTTGAAGACATTATTTGGTAACAGTCTTTGCAATTATGTTTAGTATCACTAGTGGCACAGAAATTACATATATCACCTTAAAGCAATGCTGTTATTTAAGCAAAGGCTGTCTCTTCCTATGGATCAGTTTGATGTTAGATGTTCTGAAAAGCATTCAGGCTTTCAGAGAGAAAGCTTTAAGGTAGGTTATTTGTCTTTTAAAATTACAATTACTTTGTTGCTGTATGTAAACTACATTTCACAATGTATTTTCTGAATATTTTTTCGCAAATAATTGAGGCATTGAACATTGTCAAGAAATGTTAAATGCGTCTGTGTGGGTTAAGCTTAATTAACAGACAGTGGGGGTAAATGTCATCTAATTCTGTGTTTCCATAACAGGGCGCACGCGCGCGCACACACACACACACACAGAAAGAGAGAGACATTTTTTTAACTTTTAAAAATCCTTTAAAATAATTAAAACACATTTTTCAGTATATATCTAGGAAGGGAAAAATTCTAAAAGATTAAATTAAAAGAAATAAAATATTTAGATTTATTTGAGAGAGAGAGAGACACACGTGTCTGATCTCACATAGACGCATTCTACCGATTCATTCACACTAATATCTCTGACTTTGAGTGAAAACACAAGTGCATACAAAACCATACTACAGCCACACTGTTACATATTATTTTTTTTATTAGATGTATTACATAATCAAAACCTAACTTGCCATGACCTCATAGCCTACCATGTAGGCTATTTGATGTGCAGGTAATGCATGTATACTTTGTGGGCAAGGATCTGCGTTGGTAATGATGTCATAAATAATCATCAGCCTTTAACAAAGACCCCAAAAAGTATTTGAACACTTATACAACATAAATGTAATTCCATTGCATTAAATAACAAAATACTCAATACAGTGGCATTTATTTGAAAGAAAGACAGCATGAGCACACTTTAAGCATAAAATATCACACAAATACACACTTTCTGATTGTCAAACTTAGTGGAACAATGTTATGAACAAATCTGTGGTTACTCTACTAGCTAGGACACCTGTGTGAACTTGAGGTAAACTGAATTCCTACATCTACTTGAAATTAACTTGATTAAAAGTGATTGCAAAAATGTAAAGAAAATGAATGTTAGATCTCAGAAAAGGTCTTGCACCGTTTGTTTTCGGATGCATCTTGGTTTGATATTTTATCTAATGCAAGGAAATTTATACAGTTATACTGCCCTGCAAAGGCAAAAATGGAGCAACTACAAATGTCAAAATTGAGTTCTAACTGAAATCGGGTCTCCGAGACTTTGATCTATCCTATGACTGTGACAGATGAGTTTTGCTTAACTAAGATCAGATTCAGAGAAAACTGAGTGAGACTATTTTATAATCCACAAAAACCTTTAAGCCATTTTTCTCAGTTTCTTAGTGTTGGTGTAGTAACTGCATTTTTGGTTTGTAGGGCAGTAGAAGTGTGGTTTAAATGTACAAAGGCTGTTTTGGCAACTATATAAGTTTTCAGGAATAGTGTCAATCTAACTCCTCCTAACTCATCTCTCTGCCCTGCACCAAAGCACTGCCGCTGATCCACTGATCCTCCACTGCCCTGTGCTGCACTAGGAATAAGAGCATCCACGTTGTGCTCTTTAGCACATTACCTTCCCAGCTGGGAGGATTAGGGCAATAACCAAACCTTGGCAGAACAATAAATGACATAGCCAAGTGCAATGAGGAATCAGAACAAACAAATGAAAGACTGATCTGAGCAATAGTGTTCTGGGATATGAAGCAAATATGTATATCAAGAGATTGGTAAAGTTGCAGCCGTGGCCTAGCAGTTCGCACTTTGAGCTGTGGTGCTCATACGGGCAATGCCAGTTTGTATCTGACATGTCATGTTTCCCAATCCCATTCACCATGCTCCCTCTCTTTACCTTCCTTTGAATAAAAAAAATTGGCAAACATCCAAAACATAATGAAAGCAAGGGATTGGTGAAGGTCTAACTGGTGTATGGGGCTTATAACATTGTATTGTGTAACTGACCTGCCGTAAGCAAATCGCCTGTCTTTGTGATGATCTCCAAACGTGTCCCACAGCCTGAGGGAGACACTGACCTCATCCACCACATCTCGTGACCTCTCCAGCACCTAGACAACAGATTCAACTGTTCAGTAGGATTTAATTGTACCAATGCAAGCACATCATACTGCTTTCTTTGCAATATTAATATCTGAAGTTAGACACAACTAATATTTTATACATAAATTTATATGAATTTTTTTTTTAATTGCAATAGTAAAATTTTAAAATATACTGGTAAACTCCTTTTGCATGTTTTTTGTACTTCTTACAATAATATGTAGCCTATGGCTCTGTAGCTCTTCCACTATTATGGTATGACTTCCGGCAAATGAGATGTATGTCAACACTCAACACTCTTTAAAATCTACACAATATGCCAAAGGCCTGCCCACCTCCTGGCACACACGGTATTGGTCGATGGCCCAGACAGTTGGCACGTGGGTGGCAAGCAGCTGGTACTGAGTAAGGGTGGCATTGCAGGCACGGGCACAGATCAACCGGGTCTTACCCACCGCATTATCACCCACCACCACACACTTTATGGTCTCCACATTAGGTCGCTCATAGTCTGTGTCTATATCCATTGAGAGGGCCCTGAGTGACATACAGAAAGAGAGAGATAGTTTAAGTGATGCAGATCAATATATTATTGAAAACTGTTTATCTTCAAGTATATTTTACAAAAATTGGTTCTAGTCTTTAATCTAATTGGTTTAGTTGTGTTTCAAGAGAGCTGATATTTCTTGTTACATCACTGGAACAAGTCACTGTTTGCATGACTTCACTTGTATGTGTCTGCAGTGTTCCAGACAGGTCATCAGTCTGTGCACTGATCGTCAATATGAAAAAGTTGACACTGCTTTGACGACTTCTAATATATTTATTGGCAGTGCGTAAATAAATAACTAGCTATATTATGTCTAAATGCAAGTTACTCAATAAGAACTTTTTGTTTATAGAACTTTAGTATCATACCTGCAATTATGCTGTTATACTGTAGCAGTACTGATATTCAGTATAACAGCACTCTTGCTAGTGATATCGCTTAAATACAAACTTGAATTGTAATTTTTTAGCAAACACTTAAGTTAAGTGTAAACCTAACTTGCACAATGATTAATAAAAACACAGTCCATTCACAATGTGACAATGTGGAAACAACTATTCACCATAATGAATGGCATCATCAATACTGACTACTCATTCACCAAATGTTCAAAGTTTAAACAGAAATCTGGGTCAGGTGCTATTTCTGTCTGAGGAAGGAACAACAAAGACAGCCAACACAATTCTGCACTTGCCTACAGTATATACACCCTTTGAATGTGTTTAAGTTTCAAATTCAGCATCTAGTAATTCTTTTTTAATCTTTAAGAACAAATATATCTAGCACATTTTTTTTTTCTTTTGTGTTGGCAGTGGCAAATGTTTATTTTGTCCACTGCCCCCTCTTGGTAAACCACACTTTTACCCAGGGAAATTAAACAAACAGCTTCAGCACAAACATTAACAAATTAACATTGACTTACAGGCAAGGGTGTACATTTGGCTTGAACACAGGAGGGGGGTTACAGTATGAAGTATTTACATGTTTCAATTGATCATGGTATAAATATTGGGTTGGTTGTACTTGCTTGTATTGATGGGGCTCCCTTAGGAATAAAAGATGGGCATCAAAAAGGTCATGTGACTGATTAACTTGTTCATAACTGGACTAACCAATCATCACATCTGAAATGTTACTCTGGTCATCCTGAAATAACAGTGTCTAGAAAGTCCAAAGCCTACAAAGAGTTTGCAGAGCAAATAAGTCGAAAACAAACTTGAGCTGTATGGAAGAGGTTTATTGACACTTTTGAAAAAAAATATCTTAGATTCGCACAGTCATAAGAATGGATGAACGCACATATACAGTATGGAGCTCCCAGATGTGTGTGACACACTCTCGCTCCCAAACATGTGAGAAAGTTATTTTGAGTGTTTTGACTGTGTGCTCTAAACCACCAGTATTTTATTAAAAAAAAAAAAAAAACTCACAATGGCAACAATTTCTCATTAAGTGCTGATTTCATTCTTTTGAACACCCTTGGATGGAAACGGCTTTATTTGCACATTGTTTTTGTAATAATTTGGTTTTTAGTATAAATTAAATTCACAATTTGGATGGAAACATAGCTAATGATGACTGAGGTGGTCTCCCTTTGAGTTCCATGCTTAAAAAGAAAGACATACAGGTTGTAACAACATCAGTTTGAGTACATTATGAGAGCATTTTCATTTTTGGGAACACTATCCCTTTAAAACCCTTAGGTTTTAAAACTCTGAGGCCAAGGCAGCAACTCTCTTGTGGCATCAGATTAATATCACCAGAACTTGAATTTGAAAAGGCCTCCAAATTCATGATTATGAAAAAAGACCTGATGATAATGAGTGAAATTTGATGTTATCAAAACATTTTGCTGTTAATTTTAAATTCTTGAAAATATTTTGTGTGATTTTAGCTCATAGATCAGTTTGTGAAAGTTTTAATTATTCAAGTGGTGGATTTCAGGTCATGAAATTCTGGTCTCAATTTCAAGACATTTTTAAAATGTTAAAATGAGGTAGTTTGATTATTTGTTTCTACTGGTAAAAGTCCTTCGCTCATATGATTATTATATAAGGTTTTATATCCAAATTACTGATTAAGTTGATCTTCACATTCATGAAACATTACAATAAGTATCCCTAAAGGACGCTTTTTTTGTATTTTCAATTGTTTGTTTAAAATCATTTTGAGTTGTTTCCATCACTTTGCGGTTGTCCAAGAGAAATGGATTGCATTTATGCTTGTTTGCTCTTTTTGCATTCCCGTATGTCATCCTCGAATTTTGCGACCTGAATTTCTCAACCCATATTTAACAACCTGAATATTGAGACAACAAATCCACAACTTGAATTTCATAACCTGAATTTCTATGAGGTAAATCCATACAAAATATTTTAAATTAACAGCAACATCAAATTACACTCTTTTTTCAAGATCATGAATTCAGAGGCTTTTTCAAATTCAAGTTCTGGTGGCATTAATTTGATGCCATTCTCTATGCAGAGAGAGAGAAAAAAAAAGCTTCTCTGCTGAGGGATACAGCTGAAACAAACCATTAAGAGACCTGCGTGCCAACAAATATGATGACTGTAACTCAATATCCAAAGAGATCTTCATAAAATTCAATTAAAATTATTTTAGGTTTAAAGAATTACTTTAATACAAACATGCAAACAACATCCTTTGCCAACAAAGTGCATTGCTTTCTTGTGATACAGCTATCTAAATTACAAGCCGTCCAGAGCTCTGCTGTGCTAGTCATCTAACGTTCCATAAAAAGAATTCATGAAAGATTAATGTGGCCACTTTTTATTGTTCCGTTGACAAAGATGTCACAATTCAGGCCTCGAATGTCAAGCTGATGTCTAAACATGGTTCAAATTCATTCAATTCACTCATAGAGAAGCATAGAGGAAGGTAGCGATACTGACCAAAATTAGTAATGTGTGAAATTCACCCATTAAAAGGTAAACAGAGATGGATTTAATCAAGAGCAGGGGAGCTCAGTTTAGTTCCTCATAAAGGAGACGTCATTGCCTACCTTGAGATTTTGGTTCTGTGAAGGTTTCAGAGAAGTCAGATCTGAATGTTGTCAGTGGTAATGATGCTCTGGAGGAAGCATCTTTCACTCAGGTTGCAATGGTGGTGTGTCATGTCAAAAGCGCCAAGCGGTGAATGTTACTACATCTTTGTGCTATTTAACTGTAATCTTTATGGTAGTTCTAACCGTAGTGTGATAGTCACAAAAGTGCTGTGAATGTAAACATTCTAATTATTGCATAGCCTGTAAAAGCTGGGAGACCTTGACCTAATTTTCATAAAAGCAAAACTTGTCATATCAGCGAGCAAAAAGAGAGGAAGTGGGTACAGAGGTGTGGGTGTGAGCTTGTGTACTTGAACCTACGAAGCACAAACCACAATGTTTCCTGTTTAATTCTCATAGGGTCATACACACAAAACTTTTGTGTCGATTTGTCATTTGTTTTTCGATGTAAACATTAGCTAGTTGGACGTCTTTGGCAGTTGCACTGTGTCTCAATGTTTTTGAAGAAACTGTACAACAAGTCCGCCTCAACCAAGAGTGGGCCCAGCTCTCAGCCCCAGCGTCGAGCACCCTGCAGGAAGCGCACGCCCCCAATCTCACGGACTGTGTCAGTGCTCCTGAGACGCCCGACCCAGAGATCAAGACAGTTGCTCCAGACTTGGTAAACAGACCACTCCGTCCCCCGGTGGAGGGCTGGGAAGAGAACCTTCAGTTAAAGGTATTTTTTGCACATTTTTCAATAGAGCACGGCCCACAGCCAGAAGTATCAGTACAAGGTCCCCCCCTTTGGCATGTCCCAGGTGTTCAGGCACCTCAGCCGTTTAGGGCCTCGGGTCAACCGGGAAAAGAGCTAGCTCGCCCCGGTTCAGAGGGCATGGCCGGGAGAGTTAGACTCAGTCAACAGTCAGTGCTAAAATACCTCGCCGCCTTCAGGCCAGGTACGGCGGTCCCTTTAAAACCTTTTCAGAAGCTCCTGGGGCATATGACAACCCGCTGGGGTTGATGCATAGGAGACCGCTTCAGCACTGACTCAAGTCACGAGTCGAGCATGGCACCGTGGCACGCACCGTGTGATCATCACCCCTGCCTGCCGCCAAACTTCAAAACCCTGGACAGACCTCTGCTTTCTGCGGACAGGAGTCCCCTTGCAGCAGGTGTCCTGGTCACGACCGATGCCGCCAAATTGGATCTGGCGCCATGTGCAACGGGCACACAGCCGCGGGCCGTTGGAAAGGGGCCCCGCTGCGCTGGCACATCAATTGCCTAGAGTTGCTGACTGTTTTCTTTGCCCTGCATAAGTTTCTCCCATTAGTTCGGGATAAACATGTCCTAATCAGGTCAGACAGCACCACGCGGTAGCGTACATAAATTGACTCGTCACTGCGTGCCACTCACATCCCTGGCAACCTCAATGTGGTAGCGGATGCGGTCACGACAATGCTTGCCCGGTGGAGGCTTCACCCCCAGTTGATCCAGCTGATTTGGGAACGATTCGGCAAGGCCCAGGTAGACCGGTTTGCCTCCCGAGAGACCTCCCACTGCCAGCTCTGGTATGCCCGAACAGAGGCTCCCCTTGGGGCAGACGCACTGGCACACAGCTGGCCCTCGGGGCTGCGCAAGTACGCATTTCCCCCAGTGAGCCTTCTTGCGCAGGTGCTGTACAAGGTCAGGGAGGACGAGGAACATGTCACCCTAGTGGCTCCCTACTGGCCCACTCGGGCCTGGTTCTCGGACCTCGTACTCCTCGCAACAGCCCCTCTCTGGTGAATTCCCCTGAGGAAAGACCTTCTTTCTCAGGTACAGGGCACGCTCTGGCATCCACACCCAGACCTCTGGAACCTCCACACCTGCCGTCATAGTCCCGATCAACCAAGTCAGAGCCCCCTCTACCAGGCAACTTTACGCCCTGAAGTGGTGCTTGTTCGCAGATTGGTGTTCTTCCCGGGCTGAAGACCCACAAAGATGCGCAGTTAGGTCAGTGCTCTTATTTTTGCAGAAGAGGCGGGAGGGGAGGCTGTCCACTTCCACCTTGAAGGTGCATGTGGCTGCTATCGCGGCCCACCCCGACACAGTAGACGGCAAGCCTTTGGGTAAGAACGACTTAATCATCAGGTTCCTAAGGAGGCGCCCGGAGGTTAAATACATCCCAGCCAAGCCTGTTCCCCTCCTGGGGTCTCTCAGTGGTCCTCTCGGGCCTTCAGAGACCCCCCCCCTCCTTCGAGCCGCAAGAATCAGTCGAACAAGGCCCTCTCCCTGAAGACGGCCCTTGTGATCGCACTCACCTCCATCAAGAGAGTCGGGGACCTGCAAGCGTCCTCTGTCAGCGACACCTGCTTGGAGTTCGGTCCAGCAGACACTCGTGATCTTAAGACCGCGACCGGGCTACGTGCCCAAGGTTCCTACGACTCCCCTCAGGGTCCAGGTTGTGAACCTGCAAGCGAAGCTGCTGGAGGGGAACAGTACCATGGCTTTCCCACTGAGTAGTTGAAACCCTTGCGGGTCCGAGCACACTCGACAAGGAGTGTTGCGTCCTCACGGGCACTGGCCAGAGGCATATCCCTGGCAGACATATGCAGAGCAGCGGGTTGGGCAACACCTAACACTACTGTGTAGAGTCAGTTTCATCCCGTGTTTTCTCAGGTCTGAGCCGGTAGAACTCGGTAACATGCTGACAGATTGGACCGGGTGGACCGCTTGCGCCTAGCGCCCTTCCCCTTGGCCGAGGTAAAATCGTGTGCTTTTTACTCCCAGGAGATCCCACTAACTCGGATCCCTGGATGACTCCTCCCTAGCCCTGTGGGTCCGCAATTCAGCGGAGGAATTCGCCGACCCAATCCACTGTGGGTACTCAAATCTACCCTGCACTGGAATAGGTGCTCCACAGGTCTCCTGCGTGGACTTCCAACTGTATGTGTATTTTCCGTGGTACGGTCCCCTTACAAGTGGACCCGCGTCTCCCTTAGGCAGTTCCAGCTGCCCTACGGTCGCCGTGTTGTAGCAACTTTCCCCTCCTTGAGGCTGGATCTACTACCGCGCCATTTTCCCACATGTGACCTAAGAGGCCCACGTGATGTATTTCACCGCTTTTACCTGCCCCTTCCTGGGCAGGTGTGGTCTCCGCAGGGTCTTTTCTCCCTGAAAGAATAGGAAACTGGGTAAGTTTCCCATCATGCGTGTAAGGGCCCCAGCCGTTTGGCTCTATGTGAGAAACATAGAGAGAAAAGAGGCCCAGCTTGGCTCGGCCCGTTCCCAGGTTGGCAAGTGCCGCCTTGTTCCCCCGTTTAGGGTAACCAGAAGGATTCCGACGAGTTTTATGGAGCATTGGGGAATGGTACGTGCAGTCTGACACAGCTGGTCGCCTTTGCACATAAAATATCTGCCCGCTCCTGTGTCAGCAGTACACATACATGGCTCAGCGCATGGCATGATTTAAATTGGACCCCTAGTGTCGCTTCTTCGACACAATGTCGAAGTGAGCGACAGACGGGGAATGTCTAGGTTACATATGTAACCTCCAGGGAATGAGATGTTGTGTCCTCCCGGCCACGTCACTGAGCCAAGCCACTGTTGTGGCTGGACAATTTCCGGCTCCTCAGAAAAATCCTGAATGAACTAGACGTATTTCCCTACCTTTATACCAGTATGTCCGGGGGCGGGGTATGCAAATACTGTCTGCCAACTTCTCATTGGCCTTTTTTCATAGATCAGAGGCATATTCGGCGCTCAAGAGAGACCCCTAGTGCTTCTTTGACACAACGTCTTGTTCCCTCCATCAGGGAATGGAGGTTACATTACTAACCTAGACGTTTCCTATATGCATGTTATATTTTTTCAGGCTCTCCTTGTATAGTACATCTCCTTATAGCTCTTGCTTAATGTGCAATATTCATGAACCTGCAAAAAAAAAAAAAAAAAAAAAAAAAGTACATTTTTTGCTGTTTCTTACCAAAAACCTGTTGAATGCCTTCAGAAATATGGTGCATGAGCCATATGGCCTATTTTTGATTCATTTGGGTCCTTTTCTATGCTTTAAATTTAGGTATTTACTTTCATTGCATGGAGAGGACAGACCTTTTGTGTTCTGCATATAGAAAGTCAACGTGAGGTAAGTAAATTCTCACAATAAATTTTGAGTGAATAACTTCCTATAAAAACAACAGAACATTTGGTCAGAGCTTGTAGAAACCAAAGTATACAGCATCCTTTTCTCTGGAACACACACAAACACAACAAACAAATGTGTATAATGAAAGCAATGATACCATTGGCTCATGGATGCCTCATGTAGCGTTTATCGGAGTCAGTTGAGTGAATCAGTGTTGTGTCATGGGGAATGAGATGTGCAGTGTGCCACACTAGCACTTGTTTTAGTGACAGGCAGCGATAGAAACAGTAGGAGGTGAGGTCTGAGAATGAGAAAGAGAGAGAGAGAGAGAGAGAGAGATGAAACGCGTGGCAGACGCCCACTCCATTCACAAACACTGCTCGGCCCACACAACAGTTCGTCTGCTGTATTCGGTCCTGCCAGCCTGGGTGTGTATGTGTGAATATGTAGGTTGAGAGAGCAATATCACAGCATGTGAATTAAAAACCAACAAGCAAATATGACTGATATTGAAAAATAAACTGTTTGATATCCTCCAATAACCTAATTTAAGCTTTCTTTATCAGTGTCCTGTATTTCTTGTGGAAAACACAATATTTGAACAATGATTAAAAAGCACTTTCAGAATATCCTCACTAGATGAATAACAAAAGAGAATTTTTCAGTAAGTTTGACTGTTCATTCCCACTGTCTGTCTGTCTGTCTGTCTGTCTTTCTATAGAGCTGGACGGTGAAGACTTGCTCGCCCCTCCCATGCTCTGTGTGTGTGTTACATAACAGCTCCAGTGACAATGGCTGCTCTGCCCATAACCACATAACAAGAATCCTCAACAAACCTTCCCTCTTAGAGAGCACCTGTCCTAAAGCTAATGACTTCAAATAAACACAAATAAACGTCCTTTTGCAAAAACACACTACAATACGCAAATTAAATCAAGCACATTCAAAGAAACACAAGCTGGATGTTAAAGGTGAGACTTCAGACTTCAGGCAAATCAGATTTTTTCTCAAATCAGATCTTTTTAGGCAGACTGTCCGCACTATTAATTGCAAGTGATCAAATCAGATTTCCGCATTCAGACATAACAAACCTATCTGCATGGGTTGCTTTGGTAACGACGTAGGCGTACCCACGTGACAATGTCTTCAAAACAGATGCGGGAAAAATGGAGGTGCATCATCTCGCTCACGAAATAAGTGCTCTGTCCAGTCGCAGTGCAGAACTCCTCCGTAGACTGGTAAATATTGTGATGTTCCGTGCTGCAGTCAACGATTTTTGATGTTATCGTTGTGTGTCGCGTTAAGAGTGACGAAAAGATCATTTGAAATCCGAATTGTGCAGCCAATGCGGCTCCCGATGTGGTTTGAATCAGATTCTGATAAACCAGATTTCATGTGTTTTTTTGCTGTCCAGCTCCAGACATCAAAAACTCCTCTGGATACAATATGGATATGCAAAAAAAAATCTCATTTTTAGTGACAGTCTGAACAAGGCCCAAGTAATTTTTTCCTCAGTAAAAATGTTTAACTCATAAAGACATGAATTGTAATTTTGCACTATATGTATGAAATCATGACCACTCACATAAAAATCAAGACTCCAGTCATATCAGTAACCTGATAAAAGCAGTTTTATTCTACATGGAGAGGGTCTGTACATGGAGGCTGCCATGTTAGAATCACCTGACCAGCCAAATACTACTCACTTAATCTCAGTAACCATCTTGTTATACGACACGTACACTCGTTGATTAAAGTAATTATGGCTGACTGTGAATACAAAATTACAATGGCCGTTGTAATTACATCTGAAACAGAAAACTATTGATTTTAAATTAAGCTGCTAGGTGTCAGTGCAAGTCCAAGACGACACAGACAAAAGTTACTGAGAGCACCTTTAGCCCATGTTTGTCATAGTGACCTAATTTCTGCTGTTTCTGTCAGTTCAATAGAAAATTCATGTCTGGTGTGTCTTCCTGTGCATATTGTATCTGTATGGGTGTTTGCAATTTTCAAATGTTTCAAATGTTTACAGAGGGGGGGCATGTAGAAACAGGCTCTGCCACGAGTAAGATGAGCGCAGACGACTTACATAACGCAGTGGTCTTCAGCCTGCCATTAAACGGGTGAAAGGGGAGCAGCATTTCAGAATATTTTTCTCCAAACACTGGAACCCTCCAAAACACTTTTCTTATCCATGTAATGCGGTTTCCTCTAGCAAACACTGAGGCTGTCAATGCACAACTGCAGCCTACAGCACCATGAAGTGCTTTGAACTACAAGGAGTCAATGTCTCATAGTGGATCAATCACAATTTATAGCCATGCACTAGGCTACAAAGTCCTTAAGAGTCCTATAGATCAGGGAACAAGTTGGATCTTTCCCCATATTACCATCAGTCATTGGGGCATAATGGACGATTTAACCACTAGATCAACTGTATCAGAGTGTCTGCTGGCAGTTAGTTCACCCCAAAAAATTATTTCTATCATAATTTACTCACACTCATGTTGATACAAACCTGTATTACTTTTTTTCTTCCATGAAACAAAAACAGTGTTTGCCTCAGTCACCATTCACTTTACATCAATGCATAATTTTTTTTTCATAAAATGAAAGTGAATGGGTCATATATGTTTGGAATAACATGATTAAATGAAGACAGAATTTTCATATCAAGAGGAATTAAATTTTCCATGATATTTTGACAAATAAAAGGTCTATTATAAAAATATTCTGTGAATTTCAGAACTCAAAACTGAATCCCCAATGCAATAAATGCATTTCTTAAAATCAAGCACCAAAACGCCTCACTCTCTACATTCATAATATTGTGGTGTCACAAAGAGAACTCATTAATCCATGACCGCCTCTATAGCAACAACATCGCACCCTTGGCCCCACCCACTGGGGCTCAGTTCGTACTCAGAGAAAGAGAGTAGGACAAACAGCCATAGTGTGGCCTAACTATTCCTGAACCACCCATCTGTGTTATTTTTAATTGTTGGTGCATGTAAACACACTTGATGGACGTTTTTGACAGTATGGATGCATTTCCAGCCATGTGCATTTCAGATTCAGTGCATGCTGATGACACTGGAAACTAGATATTTGTGTCTTCATTGTGCTTTGGATTAAGTGTTTGCGTTATGTGGATGTGTCTTCAGCGTATTTAGCTAGGATTGCATGTTTTGTCAACTTGTATCAGTGTGATTGCTTGTGAACCAGTCATAAAACAATTCAAGCTTTGCTAAGGAATTGAAGGATAGGGAAGTTAAAACACTTGGACCAGATCAAAACGCAAGTAAACAGTTCCATTCATGAATATTTCAAATACCATTACTGTTTGATGGTGCTGACACACGCTCTACACTGTGTGTGTCCGTTGATGTGACGCAATGACTTGAGGCTGATCAGAACAGTTGCCGTTTATATTGACATTTAAATTAGGGATATGCAAGACTAGTTGACTAAACTGTTCTGATGCTGCTAGTCGACACTGGAATATCTAGTCGGTTAATATTTTACCCCATTAAAATTTTCAACATTTTTACATATTTACGTTTGGATATATATTTTTACAGAGGCTGCACTTAAATTACTGTGATATTAATGTTACACATCTATATATAATTAATACAAATATTATTTAAAAACAGAATATCTGGAGCAGATCCAAAGTTTAATTTTACCTCAGGTTGCGTGTGCTGCTTCCCTCTCTCACTCCAAGCGTACCCAGGAAATTGTCCTCTCACTAGACCAGCAAAGTCAGCATAGTAAAGTAGCTATGAAATCACTTCGGTGGTGGTGCAGGAAGCAAATGGCTTGCTTGAAAGTCTGAGGTTTTCACAGGACCATAATTTCGCTCATGAAAAAAAAAAATATTCTTTTGAGTGGCCTAGAAAATAACTGTTTTATGCTAGGAATGCCATTTCTTAATCTGCTGATTAAGACGGCAATTTTCAACAAGGTGCTGACTGCTTAAAGGGTTAAATTATCTTTTATTCCATGTGCACATCATGTTTGCAATGCATTAGGTTTATTGTAGGTTACATCACAGGCTTATTTTTATTTCTAATAGTGATTTATTTATTTTTTTACATCGTAACTGTTATTGGTTAACGTTCTTTACAGAACAGCTGTCATATCAGATTAATGGCTAAAGCATGACTGCATGTCGTGAAATACGTGCAACTTTTCAGTACATTTGTTTTCTCTCATTGATTTGCCTTAGCCTAATTATTTTAAACAATGTCCTGACTGTTTTAAAATGTTAAGTAACTTTTATGTGGTGAATTCCTCTATTGGTCCTGCACTATTCATTCAATTGTTTTCATTAAATAAACCTGTACTCGCTAAAGGTGAATGCATGTTGTGTTCTATATTTAAATGTACAATGATGATAATGCAGATGAGCACGACACAGATAAATGCCCCTTTTCAGTGGAATTTAGTGTTGGATTTCGAATAGATTAAGTATTTTAAATGGGTCGCATAAACACAATTTATCTGGACTGTTTTCTGAAGACTGGTTTCATTTTAGACTAGTCGACTCCGAAAGTTTAGTTTAAATGTCAGTGAAATTGGTTGTTCCGCACATCCATAGTTTAAAGGTCAAAACAGAGTGTTCAGACAGAGGGCCTGAGACAGGGTGGAAAATTGTCATATATTTATATTGCAAAAAAAACTTTACTAACATTTTACTAACAGATTATACAAGGCCCCCTAAACAGGGCCCTGTGACTATGAGGGCACCCAGAAACCATAGGCGCGCTCCCAATGCAAAGATTGTTACAAAAGGTACATATCTTTTTTCTTTTTGTTCCCTTTTCTCCCCAATTTGTAATGCCCAATTCCCAACGCACTCCAAGTCCTTGTGATGGCGTAGTGACTCACCTCAATCAGGGTGGCGAGTACGAATCTCAGTTACCTCCGCTTCTGAGACCGTCAATCCGCGCATCTTATCACTTGGCTTGTTGTGCATGACACCATGGAGACTCACAGCATGTGGAGGATAATGCTACCCTCCGCGATCTACGCACAACTTACCACGTGCCCCATTGAGAGGGAGAACCAAAAGGAGGTTAACCCATGTGACTATACCCTCCCTAGCAACCAGGCCAATTTGGTTGCTTAGGAGACCTGGCTGGAGTCACTCAGCACACCCTGAATTCGAACTCGCAACTCCAGGGGTGGTAGTCAGCGTTAATACTCACTGAGCTACCCAGGCCCCCAATTATGCTGCCTCTTATGATATCTTGTTTTGGCCAAATTCTAAAGTAGCACCGTATGCATCCATCCCGGCGATCCCAGAATGCACCGTGATGAGCTCAGCGCAAAAATAAATCCAAGAAAATGCTCTTTTAATGATGCGGAGCTTCTGCACATGTAGAGTTTCCAAATTGGTGTCTTATGAGACCTCATTTCAGTAATGATGCTGCCATAGAAGACAGCGGACTATGTAGGCAGGAACAAACCTATAGATTTAACCACTAGAGTCATATGGATTATTTTTATGTGCCTTTGTGCTTTTGGAGCATCAAAATTCTGGTCACAATTAATTTGCATTGTATGGACCTGCAGAGCTGAGATAAGCTGTGTTCACACTGCCAGCTACTTTGTCACTGCATGTCGCCAGTGGCGTGTATGGAGGGTCAAAACAGCACGGTTTCTTTACAATTCATATTATTAAAATATTAGGATCACATGAGCTCTACCATCTTCTCTCATATTGGCTGTCACTCCTGAAAGTCGCACCTCATTTGCATAAAATTAAACATTTCTCAACTTTGTCGCATCGCTGGACATGCCTACATGCTGTCGCCAATGGTCACCGTTGCTCGTGTTGCTGGAAATCGCCAGCTCTCACTGAAAATGAATGAGATGAGGTTATTTTGTCGCTGCGTGTCGCTGGCAGTGTGAATGCAGCTATAGTCTTCTAAATATCATTGTGTTCTGCAGAAGAAGAAAAAAACATACACATCTGGGATGGAATGAGGGTGAGTAAAGGATGAGAGAATATTAATTTTTGGGTGAACTATCCCTTAATGGTTGCTTTACATGCTCCACATATCTGGAATCAGAAAAGGCACAAGATAGAAGAGGGAAAGTGACTCACACACTATTTTAAAAATGTATTGTGTTTCAATGAAGTCTATGGTGAGGCAGACAGTACATTACAACATTATAACTATGTGGGGTCGATACCTGCTGGTGCTTTTCAACCATCTACCTAATTGCAACTGCAACCATTTTTCCAGCTGGCTTTAGGAGGCCCCCAGACAATACACATTCAAGCTCATGTCAGCAAGAAAGACATCTTTGCAACTCATGCAAACACAGAGAGATGTGCATGAGAGTCAAGATAACTCTTAACAATGTAGCCATCCAATTAGCATTCACCAAGAGCTTAGCCATATAGCACAGTGGCCCACATGCATCATTGGCCATAAGGACCTCAGCAGTCAGGTGCACTTTATGTGCCACTGAGTCTTTGCTCTTGAGAGAAAAGAGTGACTCATTAATGTTGGTCATGGAAAAAAAATAGTCTCCGGACTTCAGCTCTCAATGGTCCTGTCAAAGTGAATTTATTATAATATTGCTGATTGTGAGAGCATATCTGAGAGCACTTTTGCTTTGGATGATCGAGCAGCATTCATGCATGTTTGATGATTATCAACATTTTTAGTCAAATAAGGTGAGGTTAAAATAAAGTTTACATATGCAACTTGTAATATAAACAAAATAAAAATCGGACTCATGATAAAACTGCAATTGCATCACAATTGTGTTATCAAGTTCTGAACAGAAAACAGGATTAGTCCCTGGAATTCAATGGACAGAGAGACAAACATCTCCTGAACTTTATGTCTAAAAAGAAACAAACCCCTGCACCAGGGTGTAATTTTGAGATTTCTAGCTTTAAGATGAAAGGGACTTCCAGTGAATGAAATGTGAGTTCATATAAGAAAGAGAGATGCAGGGAAACAGGAGCCAAGCCCATGCATGCCACAGAATCGCAATATACAGCTGGAAATGAATAAATTAGCATAAGAAACATAATACACTGATAATTGAGAGGATGCAAAACAACAAACTGCCCAAAGCGAAGAATTGGATATAAAGAGCAGTCACAAACACACGCTTCCAACATCTCGCATTGTGGATGGGCGGTGGTTATTGTGTTTTTATCGAGGGAACTGGTCAGTTGTGATGCAGCGCTCAGTGTAAGTGGACGTTCAAATCAAACACGTTTTTGCGCCCGCTCGCGTTGTTTTCCCAATTGTTTTCCAACGCAAACACGTTGGTCTTTGACCGTTTTTTAGACGTCGTGTCATGTTAAAAAAGAACTTAAGCTTTTAAAACGCGTCTCTAGACAACTGCGTTGTGCTCTATTCGTTGTTTTTATCACAAGTACACATTCGGTGTGAACGGCCCCTAAGAATGCAACAGTGGATGGGAATTCTCAGATAAATGCTGCAAGATTGTTGAAGCATGTGACTCGCGTCGCTGGTGTGCAAAAGTGAAATTTCACCACCTTACCTTCCGACGCTTCCAGAATTGACCCACATGCCAGTTTGCTCGTGGTTCACTCCCGGCTCCCGTTTAACCGGGCGCAGGAGATCAAATAAAAGCTGTGAATGATTAGGATGACTCTGGAAAAACTCTCGACTTGTTTTGTGTTAAACTCGCTGTGGTGTTACAGCTGTCACAAAGGCAGCATCTTCCCTCTCGCCTTCCTGCTGAGCCGATAGATTCCCTGAAACAAGTTTTCCGAATGCAGCACGAAGAACCTAAACTGTAAATTCTAGACTTCCCACACTCTCACAAAGGTGCCTCTTTGTCCTGGAATTACTGACATTTATAGGTGAGCTCTCATTTTGGGGCGTTCGCCGGGGTGTTAATGTTTCTACAGCTGATTTAGCCGATGACACGCCCCTGCTGTTGCGTCACGTAAACTAACTGTACTCACCCCTGAATCGCGGTGACAGGCAGCCAATCATAAATATCCGAGACAATGGCCCCGCCCCGTCTGGAAATCTCGCACTGTTAACCCACACTCTACCAGTCATTTGTTTATAGGCACACGTTTTCTCCTGTCACACGTTGAATATCTTGAGGCACTGGATATTCACAAGATATTTCTGACGTTATCTGATATGACGTTAGCGCAGACATTACTTCACTTTTCTGTCACATATGGTGACATCACTTACAATATGACAGACAGTAACAATATACACTATGATGGAAATATTATGTCTTATCAGGTATGCTTTCATACAGATTCCCTATTTCCTTTCAGTAATTCTCATCAGTTGTAAAAGATACGCCAAACTGAATTATACAGCTAATGAAAACCCATCTAAATTTAGGAAGTAATGAAAAGATAATGCGATGCTACTGTTATAGAGTTAACAGTAGATGGCTTTAAATTATTAAGTCCCCCTATAACAATACATGCATTAGACAAATATTTCAATATTTCAAAAGTAGCATAAAGTTTATCATATGGGGAAAATCTTTTGGAATGCTCAAATTTCTGACACTGGAAATTTCCAGTAAATTTACCCCAAATGTCCCCAGTTATGCAGCTTTATCTAAAAATAAAGAAAATATTGATAACAAAATGAAATTTTGTGGTGTGAATGAGGAAGATCTAATTCATTTATTGTATAACTGTAATGTGTCCTCAGAATTTTGATGAATGCACCTACTTATTTGATCCATGAAAAATGAACAATGTACAGTATATCTGAAAGATATCATATAAGAACAAGACGTTGAAGCATGTGGTAAACTTTTAATTTGCAAACTGCCAATCAATATTGTACCTCTTTTTATTCAAAACTGATCTCTTGAAAAAGTCTTTAAAAAAATAGCCAATAAGAAGAATTCAATTTATTCTTTGTATTTGGGGAAAATCTTATTTAATTTAAAAGTGTCCTTTTCAGAAAAGGTCGACAGCAGTGACATAACTGGGACCAGATCCATAATTTTGAGTCACTTTGAAACAGAAGCAGATTTTTTGTTTAATGAGAAGGAAAGTCTAAGCTTTCTAACAGTATGTTTCTACTCCAAACATTGTCGAGATGTAACCATTTCTGATATATTCATTTAAATGCTTTCCTTTTTACATTAGTACATAAGCCTCAAAACGTGTCACTGGGATGAAGTGACTAAAGGTATATTTTACAGGTTAACATGCTGTCATCTTTACAGAAAGCCAATCTTGTCTCGGCAAAAGATCTTGATTGGCACTAAGTATACTATCAATGATTTGTTTACTATAATATTTTGAGCAGCAGCTATCCAGGAGAAGCTATTCACTGTTGGCACGTTGATAACATCTAGATGAATGTTTTAGCTTAGGTTGATTTCAAAAGGCTTGTCAGCTGTGGCAATAGAAAGCAGAATACGAGGGAAAACAAAATAGAAACATTTCCTGGAAAATAATAATGTTATTGCTCTAAACAAAAATCGTTAAATATTTAAGACATACAGTGGCACGGAAACTCATTGATACTTGTCCCTGTAATCCACTAAAGAAATGATTGAACACTGACCTCTAGCGATGTCTACTGGCAAAGACAGACATCAGACATCAGACATCAAAAAGTTCAAAGATAACAAAGATCACGCACAACATGGTAATGCCCCTTTTTATAGTCAACCATATTCATTTAAACAAACACTTTAAAAAACTAATTTCTCAAACATTCAGACTGCTGATGAGGTCTGAGCTTGATGACACTGCACAAAGTCTGACAGTGTTGTCAGCCACAGACTTTAGTGAAGCATATACAGCCCGTTCCCACACTTCAGTCAATGCAGCCCTTTCTACCATCCATCTCAGACCCAGCTGGACTCTCACAGGCATGCCAGTGCGAGTGCAGCAGCGGGCCATGAGAAAGTGATGCCCCTGTAGCCCTCTGGAGCACTCGGAATAAGAGTGAAAGAGATGGAGAATTGAGAGAGAGAGAGAGAGAGAGAGAGAGAGAGAGAGAGAGAGAGAGAGAGAGAGAATATTGGGATTGTAGGATTTGTCTATGAAATGGTTTAAACTGAAACTAAACATAATATAAGGTCAGTGAAAGTGTCAGAGCCTCTAACGTACAGTCAGACATCTTATAGTGACAATATTACAGTAAAAAGCAAAGGAAATGAAGGGCAGAAACATAAATTACTGTAGCGTGCTCTAGCTGAGACAGGGTGGATGAAGGGTAAGCCTGGGAAATATTATAAAGTGTCTCCTGCAGAGTTGATCTAAGTTTGTTATTGTGGCTTGAGGATGTGAGTATTGGTCATGAGCATACACATAACAACATTTAGACAAATGCTAAAACTACTTAGATACTAAAAATCTCTCTCGGACAATTCTTATATTATACTCTTATTCCTCCTCCTTTCTCTCTTAAATAAACACACACATGCACTGTTCTTTAAAACACTATCATGCATCTCACTGACTGTTCAGGCTCCCCAGGCACAGGGGATACGAGCTGGATGGATCCCCTGTGCTGGCCTTCTTGTGCCTCACTCACACACTAACAATAATAGGCATGACAAACTGAGCCCAGCACAGACTGTGATTTACATGGTACCGGTGAAAGTTTAGCTATCTTAACAGGATGGATAACACTTTGGATGTACAGTAAACCTATTTACCTTCTGTATAGCCAAAGTAGGTCAACCCTTTTAAAAAATTAGGAATCTTTTTAAGCCGGCAAAATGTCTATGATGTTGATCCGTGTGAAGGCATAAACAGGAAGTCGTGCTACATCAGTAGAGCGATAACAGTGGACAAACAGTCATTGATGCAATATCTTAGTAAGAACAGTGAACTGCATGCTTCACACTCCTGACATGGGTACTAATAGTTTGTGTTAATAGCTATGTGCCATGGACATAAAGTTTTAAAACAAATCAAGTCCTTAAGTGCATATTGTGGAGAAAAATATGTGACTGACATTCTCAGAACAGGGGGAGGTTTCCTGGTATCGGTCCACAAACAGTGGCATAGAGTTACCCAAGTGAGAGGCTTGTGAGGTTGTGTGCAGATTATCCAAACAAAGATAAGGTTTAAAAAAAACAACAGAAAAAAAAGGAAAAAGTGGGTGAATGGAGAGAAAGAAAGAAAGAAAGAAAGAGAATATTTGACCCTTTCAGGCTCAGACACAGAAATTCTTATAAACATTAACATTATTTGTCATGAACATATTTCAAACCATCAAAACAAAACCAATGTGGTCTTAGTCTCACTACTTGAAGATCCTGAGGGTATAGCTCTCTAAAACTAGAAAGCAGAACCATTTTCCATGTGATTTTGTATTTTCTGTATTTGCATTGTGGTTTCTGTATGTAACCACCCAGTTTTGTCCATGTGACTATCTATTCTGCATATATGCATAGTGGTTACCCACCACATTTTACCTTATAAAATTAATGTATTGTACATTGCATCCAGAAAGTATTCACAGCGCTTCACTTTTTCCACATTTTGTTATGTTACAGCCTTATTCCAAAATGTATTAAATTAATTATTTTCCTCAAAATTCTGCAAACAATATCCCATAATGGCAACATGAATGAAGTTTGTTTGAAATCTTTGCAAATTTATTAAAAATAAAAAGCACATGTACATAAGTATCCACAGCCTTTGCTCAATAATTTGTTGAAGCACCTTTGGCACTAATTACAGCCTCAAGTCTTTTTGTGTGTGATGCTACAAGCTTGTCACACCTATTTTTGGCAGTTTCTTCCATTCTTATTTGCAGGACCTCTCAAGCTCCATCAGGTTGGATGGGGAGTGTCGGTGCATAGACATTTTCAGATCTCTCCTGAGATGTTCAAGTCTGGGCTCTGGCTGGGCCACTCAAGAACATTCACAGAGTTGTCCCGTAGCCACTACTTTGTTATCTTGGCTGTGTGCTTAAGGTCGTTGTCCTGTTGGAAGATGAACCTTCGCCCCAGTCTGAGGTCCAGAGCGCTCTGGAGCAAGTTTTCATCAAGATGTCTCTGTACATTGCTGCATTCATCTTTCCCTCGATTCTGACTAGTCTCCCAGTTCCTGCCACTGAAAAACATCCCCACAGCATGATGCTGCCACCACCATGCTTCACTGTAGGGATGATTTTGGCCATGTGATGAGTGATGCCTAGTTTCCTCCAGACATGACGCTTGCCATTCAGGCCAAAGAGTTCAATATTTGTTTCATCAGACCAGAGAATTTTGTTTTTCGTGGTCTGAGAGCCCTTCAGGTGCCTTTTGACAAACACCAGTTGGGCTGTCATGTGCCTTTTACTGAGGAGTGGCTTCCGTCTGGCCACTATACCATACAGGCCTGATTGTTGGAGTGCTACAGAGATGGTTGTTCTTCTAGAAGTTTCTCTTCTCGCCACAGAGAAATGCTGGAGCTCTGTCAGAGAATACTATCAGGTTCTTGGTCACCTCCTTGTCTAAGGCCCTTCTCCCCTGATCACTCAGTTTGGCTGGGTGGCCAGCTCTAGGAAGAGTCCTGGTGGTTCAAACTTCTTCCATTTACAGATGATGGAGGCCACTGTGCTCATTGGGACCTTCAATGCTGCAGAAACCTTTCTGTACCCTTCCCCAGATCTGTGCCTCGATACAATCCTGTCTCGGAGGTCTACAGACAATTCCTTGGACTTCATGGCTTGGTTTGTGCTCTGACATGCACTGTTAACTGTGGGACCTTATATAGACAGGTGTGTGCCTTTCCAAATCATGTCCAATCAACTGAATTTACCACAGGTGGACTCCAATCAAGTTGTAGGAACATCTCAAGGATGATCAGTGGAAACAGGATGCAGCTGAGCTCAATTTTGAGTGTCATGGCAAAGGCTGTGAATACTTCTGTACACGTGATTTTATTGTTTTTTATTTTTAATAAATTTGCAAAGATTTCAAACAAACATTTTTCACGTTGTCATCATGGGGTATTGTTTGTAGAATTTTTATGTAATATAAAAAAATGTGGAAAAAGTGAAGCGTTGTGAATACTTTCTGGATGCAATGTTTTTATGTGGACTCAACTTTGCAGAGAAACTACAGCTATTACATCACTTCATGTGTGCTACTTAAGTTCATCTTAAGTACGTCTTTGTGTGTGTATGTGTGTGTGTATGTGTGTGTGTGTGTGTGTGTGTGTGTGTGTGTGTGCATGCATGCGTACATGCATGTGAATGTACAGTATGTGGGCTGTTTATTCATTATTTGGCAATGTCAGCTCTTGTTTATCATGCCAATAAAGCCCCTTGGAATGTTGAAAATGGGATAGACAAAAAGACAGACAGGGGATGATGGAGGGGGGCTAAGAGGGGATGTCGAGACGGAATGTTAGACAGAGTGAAGTCAGTTTGTTTTCACCATACATACATTATCTCCACAGCATTAGGACAAGCCACACTGTCTTATCAACCCACAATTTCAAGCTTTCCAAGTATGTCAGCACTGTGAGTTCGGACCAGCTGTCAGTGTGCAACATGTGACCTACTTACTGTTCTGATTTATGTACAGCATTCTGGGTGACATTTCCACAAGGTTTTTAAAAAGTGCATCTTCATATATCAGTAAGTCTTCATAAGGACACATAGTCCTTGTGATATGAAACAAGTTCTTAAGTGCATGGGCTCCACCCACATTTATACACAAACAACAAGAACGTAATGCCCAACTGGCCTTTTTTCCAACATGATCATATGGGAAATCGACAAATCGACCCCCCATTCTGTCGAATTACTGACAAGCAGCATCCCCCATCAGACATTTTAGCATCATTTCAAATATGTTTTCCTTTCCCTGTGGTGTTACAGATAGCACATTGCTTGAGCAGCCCCCAAGACACATGTTCTGGTCCCATAGGATCCAGGAAGTAATCACGTTCACATAGTCTGCATGATTCGGAGGTTAAATAAAAAAAAATGTAAAAAAATATATATACAGGTATATATACTGTATATATATATATATATATATATATATATATATATATATATTACATTTTTTGGGTCAATTGAAAGAACTCACCAGCATTCTGTGGATGCCTGACAGGTAAAGCCTCAATAGGATGGGGTTGCCAGTATACTGAGACACTTGCAGACACTTCTGCTTTATGTAAATCTGGAAACAATCTATATCAATTTATTTTTAAACAGTTAGACAGTAAATGCTTCAAATATTTCCTGTACTTAAAGGAATCATTCACACAAAACTGTAAATTTTGCCATGATTTACTTAATCTCTAGTTGTTCCAAACCTAAAATGACAGTACTCTGCACTAATGGTTAGGTTAAATACCATTTGCAGTGTTGCCAGAACTCACAAGTGAAACAAGCTACATGGTCTGGAAAAACAAGCCCAAAATAAGCCACTTGCCTCACCAAAATCAGCAAATATCAGTCTCTTTTGTTTTCTGTGTGGTGGATATATTGTCATAGAAATAATAAAAAGTGGTTAATTATCAGTTAAGTATAATCTTATTTACAGATCTGCTTCTCAGTCAAAACCAGGCAGCATCAAATCTGTATCAATGCATCATATCTAACATTAATTCAGTAAAGACTTTGAAACATCTGAGAACAGTACTTTTTAACTCTAATAATGTTTTCCTTGTATATGGATTAGCCGTGCATGTATATGTAGTAATTATACATAGCTGTGTTCACAGAATGCAATTAGGCAAAGAAATGTGTGATGCAGCAGTTTCCTTCAGGATCAAAGCTCATGTTTAATTTTTTTGAGCAACATGAAGTGGTGTATTTCCAAAAGTTTACTGTGATAAAACCTTTGGTCTTTAGTTTCCTGAAAAAATTATGGAAGTGGAATTGGTGGTGGCATAGTGGGCTAAAGCACATAACTGTTAATCAGAATGTCGCTGATCCGATCCCCACAGCCACCACCATTGTGTCCTTGAGCAAGGCACTTTACTCCAGGTTGCTCCAGGGGGATTGTTCCTGTAAAAAGAGCACTGTAAGTCGCTTTGGATAAAAGCGTCTGCCAAATGCCTAAATGTAAAATGTTATCAGAACAAAATATACCAGTTATAACCAGTAAGCAGCATTTAAAAATAAAAACTTCAAAAACAATTGAAAATCACTTTAAGTTTTTGGTTGCTTTCTGCTAAAAAAAATTTTAGTTTTCGGTTTTGTTCATTGAACTGTTTTTAGTCCCTGTTTCTGCCTAATGTCAGTAAATGATGAAACAATTAAAATTTTTGAGTGAAATCCCCCATAAATGGGCTGATGTATCAAGTTATCTGAGCTACTTTAGGCTTTATATGCTCATCCCATAACAAATAAGATATCCTGACTCAAATGTGATTTTCATTACCACCTACTTTGCGGTTCATATCTTTACTATAAGCAAGACATCCTAATCTTATTGTAGATTAGGAGATAAAAGTGCTGCCCCTCTTAGCAGGATGTGACTCATGTGTTAAATGTGAACATCTTTAATCACAAACGCTCAAATGAAGAGGCTGGTCTCATTAAGGCTTTATTCATTATAATCAGACAATAATGGGCTTGAAATAATTGTATAATTTTTTTTTGCACATAGCTTGGGTTTTAGAAATATACTGACATAGATGACTCAGGCTAGCCGAGGTAACATTTTTGCAAAAATGTTGCACTTTTTTTTTTTTTACTCTTGCACTGTTCAGCAAAGGATAATGAAAGCCATCTTCGTTTTAATCAGGTGCAAATTCCTCTTAATTTTATTTTGTTTCTGAAGCCTTATGACCTATAAATTACATTATAACCAGTTTGTTATGCACTCAGTTGAACTATAGGCAAAATGCTGATACTGAATGTTGCTTTCCACAAAAACTGCAGTCATAAGAACAAATCGATGCATTGATATATGCTCAGTTTAAGGGGATTATTTACAGAACTTAAGTTTTCTTTTTAGACCATGGAATCACAATTGATGAAATTAAAATACTCAGTGGGCTGTGTAGTATATTATGGGCAGAAGAATGAACAATTGCTTTGCAAAATGACTTGAATCCAGGATCCACAATGGAAATTCCTCAATGTCATAAATTAAACACTCAGCTCTGCTGACACAAAACAAACGATTCAGAGGCCTGAAAAGAGTCCATTAAAAGCTGCTCTTTTGAATGTCAACTGTCTCGAGAACAAAGAGAGTTCTGTGGATGCACCAAGACCTCTCTTTGCACATGTGGTAAATCCGAAACCTCCACACTTAATGGTCATCACATGACTTAAAGACTACTCTTCTGAACAAACCCCCATGCCATCAGTCCAAAAGAAGCTCCTTTGTTTCATTCATTCATTAACACACAAACACTTTAAAATTATATACTGAATGACCTCCATGAAATATTTCCTGTGTCACATGCTAAAACTCTGTACAAGACAAGAGAGAGCATGAAAACTGTCTTACTGTCTTTGGAAGGATCGCTTTGAACTCTTAGTAGCAGGACAACCAAGAACTTTGACACAACTGCAAAACTAACCTTTCTTGGGCTTTAACAATGCATATACATGTATTATGAGCTATAACTATCAAAAGACTTCATTGTATTGTTCTAAACTGCACAACACACAGTCTATTTTTGATAGTAAAATTTTATCTTACACAAATGATTGTAGCCTGATGTAACCTTTAACATATGTGTAGTGATTTTTAATCACTTAGAATTGACAAATTGATTATTATAATCTTTAAGCTTGTCTTATTCATGCCATATTACTAGAATAGTAACCATTCACGATAAAGCACATCATGTTTACTTTCGTTGAGATTATTTCTGAATTTCAGGACTGTTTATGATAATACATTTTTGATATATTCAGTTCTATCCGAGATAGAAAAGGCAATGATTAAACATTACCCTATTTTGAGTGGGAAATTGGAATCTTCACAGACAAAGACTCATTAATCGCCTTCAGAAGGAGGGACAGGGAGATGATCACATGGTATCTGAAAAGACAATTCTGATTGGCTCAAGACACCTTTGGGGTGCAGCCAACCTCAACAGTACAAAGCCTCCCTGCATAGGATAAACGCCCTCTTCTTCTTCGTGTTTCTCTCTCTTCTCCTCTCTTCGCACTCTTGCCTCTCTTGCCTCTTCCCTCTGGGCTCTTAGCCCTTCTTCGGCTGGCTTTGCTCCGGCACCCATCTGCCCAGGATCCACACAATTTAGAATTCAGGAAAGCTTGGAACGCAAAGTTCCGAGAATCACTTCTCTGCACTACGACTCACACACGTGAAGGGGAGTTGCGAGTCTTCCTTGTGGGAGGCCTTGCTTCAAAGCCCTGCCTCATCATTCCAATCCACGATCTTAACAGAGGTCCCAAAACATCAACAGAATGAACAAAACTTTCTAAAAAGAGCAAAAGAACCAAAGCAACACAAGGAAACACAAGTACATCTCCAACTTAAGCTGAAAGTGCTGGTGTCTCTTTAATATCATTTGAGTAACCCGACTGCAAATCGAGCTACTTATTCTAAATGAAGTATCGCTGGTTCTCAAGTCATTGTCTATAGACTCCAAAAAGTTCAATTTCTCTGCAAAGATCATTTACCTTCTGTTACAATTTACTCACTAACGTGTTTTTCATGTTGTCTATGTGTTTAGATTAGCAATAAAGTCTTGTTTGTATTCAAGGATAATTTGACTGTGGTATATTTTGTTAAATAATCTTGTCACTTGATTTTTTTTAAAAGATCTGTGCTCCGAAGCTCGAACCATATCTAAACATATATGTTTTCAATGGCCATGAGAATAATATTACTCTAAAGGGTTAACAGACGTGTCATATCAACTCAGTGTGGCCAAGTGATTAGACCATCCATCCATCCACCCATCTTCAACCGCTTATCCGAAGTCGGGTCGTGGGGGCAGCAGCTCCAGAAGGGGGCCCCAAACTTCCCTATCCCCAGCCATATTAACCAGCTCTGACTGGGGGACCCCGAGGCGTTCCCAGGCCAGTGTGGAGATGTAATCTCTCCACCTAGTCCTGGGTCTTCCCCGAGGCCTTCTCCCAGCTGGACGTGCCTGAAACACCTTCCTAGGGAGGCGCCCAGGGGGCATCCTTACCAGATGCCAAAACCACCTCAACTGACTCCTTTCGACGCAAAGGAGCAGCGGCTCTACTCCGAGCTCCTCATAGCTGACTGAGCTCCTCACCCTATCTCTAAGAGAGAAGCCCGCCACCCTTCTGAGGAAGCCCATTTCGGCCATTTCGGCCACTTGTACTAACGACCTAGTTCTTTCGGTCATGACCCAGCCTTCATGACATAGGTGAGGGTAGGAACAAAAATTGACCGGTAGATCGAGAGCTTTGCCTTCCGGCTCAGCTCTCTTTTCGTGACAACGGTTGCACCGATTCTTCAGCCAACCTCCCGCTCCACTGTCCCCTCACTCGTGAACAAGACCCTGAGGCACTTGACCTCCTTCACTTGGGGCAATACCTCCTTCCCTACCCGGAGTACGCACTCCACCGGTTTCCTGCTGAGAACCATGGCCTCAGATTTAGAGGTGCTAATCCTCATCCCAGCCGCTTCACACTCGACTGCCAAGCGATCCAGTGAGAGATAAAGGTCACGGACCGATGATGACATGAAGACTACATCATCTGCAAAATGCAGCGATGAGATCCCCAGCCCACCGAACCGCACACCTTCCCCACCCCGACTACGCCTCGAAATCCTGTCCATGAGTATCACAAACAGGATTGGTGACAAAGCGCAGCCTTGGCGGAGACCAACCCCCACATGGAACAAACTTGAGTTTGTGCCGAGGACCCGGACACAGCTCTCACTTTCGACGTACAGGGATTGGATCACCCTAAGAAGGGACCCCCCCCCACCCCGTACTCCTGAAGCACCTCCCACATTCTCTCCCGGGGGACCCGGTCATACGCCTTCTACAGATCCACAAAACACATGTAGACCAGATGGGCATACTCCCAGGCCCCCTCCAGGATCCTTGCGAGAGTAAAGATCTGGTCCGTCGTTCCACGGCCAGGACGGAACCCGCATTGTTCCTCTTCAATCCGAGGTTCGACAATTGGCCGAACCCTTCTCTCCAGCACCTTGGAGTAAACTTTACCAGGGAGGCTGAGAAATGTGATACCCCTGTAGTTGGCACACACTCTCTGGTCCCCCTTTTTGGAGAGGGGAACCACCACCCCATTCTGCCACACCTTAAGCACTGTCCCAGACTTCCACGCAATGTTGAAGAGGTGTGTCATCCATGACACCCCCTCCACATCCAAAGCTTTCAGCATTTCTGGTCAGATCTCATCAATCCCCGGGGCTTTGCCACTGCGGAGTTGTTTGACTACCTCAGTGACCTCCCCCAGGGAAATAGAATCTGATCCCCCATCAGCCTCTGGCTCTGCCTCTAGCATAGAGGGCATGTTGGGATTTAGGAGTTCTTAAAAGTGTTCCTTCCACCACCCAATAACCTCCTCGATTGAGGTCAACAGCTGTATACAGCTTGGATGGTTCCCCGTTTCCCCCTCCTAAGGTGGCGGATGGTTTTCCAGAAGCACTTTGGTGCAGACCAAAAGTCCTTCTCCATGGCTTCTCTGAACATTTCCCACACCCACTGCTTTGCCTCCCTCATGGCCGGGGCTGCAGCCCTTCGGGCCTGTCGGTACCTTGCAACTGCCTCTGGAGACCTCCGGGACAACAAATCCCAGAAGACCTCTTTCTTCAGCACCTAAAACCTTGAGGCCGCAGCTCTCCACCGCGGCTTCGGCAATGGAAGCTTTCAACATTGCCCACTCCGGTTCAATGTCCCCAACCTCTGCAGGGATGCCTGAAAAGCTCCACCGGAGGTGTGAGTTGAAGATCTCGCGGACACAGACCTCCTCCAAACGTTCCCAGTTCACCCGCACTACCCGCTTGGGCTTCCCAGGTCTGTCCAGAGTCTTTCCCCACCCCCTGACCCAACTCACCACCTGATGGTGATCGATTGACAGCTCTGCCCCTCTCTTCACCCAAGTGTCCAAAACATATGGCCTCAGATCTGACGACACAATTACAAAATCGATCATCGACCTTCGGCCTAGGGTGCTCTGGTACCACGTACAATTATGAGCCTCCTTATGTTCGAACATGGTGTTTGTTATAGATAATCCATTACTAGCACAGAATCCATTACAACACTAGAGCATGGCAGACCCGGGTTCCTGCCTATGGCAGCATCATCACAGCAAGACTGAACCATAGAAGCGAGCCCAGCGGAAGGGTCTTCATCAAACATAGAACAGATACTGTCAGCCCTCTCTGATCAAGTCACAACCATTCAGAGGAATGACCAGGTTCTGTCAGAGATCCTTCACCTTCTGAGTCACCAGTCTCAAGCCGCATCATCCCGAGACCCACCTCCTAATCTTTCACCAGGACCTATACTTTCTTTGCCGTCAGAGCTGTCACAGAGGAGTAAGTGTGATAATAAACTTCACCCATGTGCATTCTTCTCTCATCGGCTACTATGATACTAGGAACAGGGAGCTACTGGCCATTAAGATGGCATTGGAGGAGTGGAGGCATTGGCTGGAGTGGGCCAAACACCCTTTCCTCATATGGACGGACCACAGGAACCTCACTTACATCCAGGAGGCAAAGAGGTTGAATTCTTGACAAGCCCGTTGGTCCCTCTTTTTGAACTGGTTCAATTTCACTCTTTCCTATCGCCCAGGTTCCAAGAATCTCAAGCCGGATGCACTCTCGAGACAGTTTGAGCTACCAGAGGGGGAGTCCTGTCCAGAACCCATTCTCCCCACCTCCAGGGTGGAGGCCCCCATCCAGTGGGATATTAAGACGGCTGTCAAGAGGGCCCAATTACAGCTGCCAGGACCAGGTAATGGCCCTCCAGGGTGCCTCTTTGTCCCTAACCATCTGCGTTCTGAGGTTTTGCAGTGGGCTCATGCCACCCTCCCTTCTGGACACCCGGGAACTACTAGGACTTGCAAGCTTGTCCAGAGGAAGTTCTGGTGGCCTAAACTGCAGAGGGACGTCCGGGCCTTTGTTGCTGCTTGCCCCGTTTGTGCCTAGAACAAGGAACCCAAGACCCACCCTCATGGCCTGCTGAACCCACTACCTATCCCGAGACGCCCTTGGTCCCACATTTCCTTGGACTTCATCACAGGCTTACCACAGTCTCAAGGAAATACGGTAATTCTGGTGGTGGTGGACAGATTTTCTAAGACTTGTCTCCTCTTACCTTTGCCTAAGCTCCCCACAGCCAACCAAACAGCAGAACTGTTAATGAGTCACGTGTTCAGGATCCACAGGTTCCTGCAGGATATGGTTTCTGACCGAGGCCCACAGTTCACGTCACAGTTCTGGAAGGCATTTGGTTGGCTCATCGGATCTTCCATCAGCCTGTCTTCCGGCTTACACCCCCAGTCCAATGGCCAGACAGAGAGAATTAACCAAGACATTGAAAGGACACTAAGATGCCTGGTCACTGAAAACCACTCTACTTGGAGCTCTCGATTAATCTGGGCTGAGTTTGCACATAACACCTTTTTCCATTCTTCCCTAGGCATGTCTCCTTTTGAGTGTCTTTATGCCCCCCTCCCCCACCCCCCCCCCCCCCCCCCCCGCCCCCCAACTATTTCCCTGACAGGAGCCAGAGGTTGAAGTCCCTGCTGCTACACAGCTGGTCCGCCGGTGCCAACGTTCCTGGCAAAGAGCACGTGCTGCATTATTGAGAGCCACCTGAAAACAACAGATGCAGGCTAACCGATGCCGGAGGGTGGGACCCACGCTTCACCCAGGGCAAAGAGTATGACTGTCAACCCGAGTTCTTCCTCTGCAGGTGGAATCCCGAAAGCTGGCCCCAAGTTACATTGGACCATTCAAGGTCCTCAAGAAAATCAACCTAGTTTCATATCGACTCAGTCTGCCCAGGTCCATGAAGGTTCACCCCACTTTTCAGGTTTCACGGTTAAAACCTGGCCAGCCAGCTTACACTGTCCGCAGACTGCTTGATTCTTGCGGGGTCTGTGGGAAGACTCAATATCTGGTGGAATGGGAGGGCTATGGCCCGGAGAAGCAGACCTGGGTTCCTGCTCGAGACATCCTTGATCCGACTCTCATCTCTGAGAGCCCGAGGGAACTGACTGGAGAACGTCAGGAGACGTACCTAGGGGAGGGACTCCAGTAAGGGATCTCCTCTTTGGGGTGCTGTTCCCCTCCAGACCAGCAGAGGGTGCGTGCCTTGTGCCTTCCATGCCATGCTCCTTCCAGACCTGCAGATGGCACTTATACCTTGAGCTCTGTCCTCTCCACTCCTGAAGATGGCCCAACGCCCCTAACCTTATTCTACTCCCTGCTCGTTTACCCTCATTACCTTCACCTGTGTCTAGGCCTATATAAGTCTGTTTGTTCCCTGCTTATGTGTTCAGTCTTGAGCCTATGCACCCTGTGCCTCGAGTGACCAGCTCTCTAGCTAAGTGTTTTTCTTGTTATACCTTTTTGACCCTTTTTTATTTGTTTATCAATTAAAGATCATATTTTTTGCTAGCGTTAGCACAGTGGTAAGGCACCTAACACTAGAGCACGGCAGACCAGGGTTCGATCCTCGCCTATGGCAGCCTCATCACAGTTTTGGTGGCACGGGGGGGACCCAAACAATATTAGGCAGGTGGTGTTAATGTTGTGGCTGAACGGTGTAGAACATAGGCAGCACTGAAAGGATTTTATTGATGTAAACTAGTAATAATGTCTTGTGCTGTGTTGCATAATTAATTTAGTAAATACAACACAGTCAGGAACTGTTACAACTTTAATTTTGACTGCATTTCGAGGATTGTGCTTTAAATGTTAAACTAGTATTGTTTTCAACATTTGAGTATTTAAAACAATGCATACCAAACAGACAGTGGATCTACAGAAGTAAAAAAAGAAAAAACACAAGAGGGTGCAGAATTACCCCATTTACCCAATTTTCAGAATTTACTTTTTCACTCAGTATTTTGTCTTATCAAGTTTTTATTTTGGAGAAATCAAACACAATTTAGTGAGGTTTTTTCTTAAAACAAGAATATATATATATTGTCCAGTGAGGCACTTACAATTGAAGTGAATTGGGCCAATTTGTTGAACCATAAAATATTGTATTTTTTTTAAAACACAGGACATAAAGGATATGTGTGTAAACATGATTTTAGTAGGATAAAATCACTAACAAACCTTTTCTGTGTAATGCTAGACAATTTTTCAACTTCTTTACCATGACGATGTAATGTCAACAAACCCTAAAACTGTAAAAATGGCAATTTAAACAACTTTACAGCTCAAATAATACATGCGTTTTAACAGAAGTGCTTTTATAAAATTATAAGTTTAACATTTCTGCATTTAAACCCTCCAAAAAATTGTCCATATTCACTTTCATTGTCCCCATTCACTTCTATTGCAAGTGCTGTAACCTAGATTTTTGTTATATCAACATTATGCCACAAATGTTGTTGATTGAGCTTAACTTGAATTGAGCATAGAATATTCCTTTAAGATTATTTTTCTTAACTCATTGGTAAACAGTTTTTTGCAGTGCACATTATCTTTGTAATAATGTGAAAGAAAAAATTCTAAATTTGTAGAATTTAAACAATACTTTAAGATGAAAAATGTAATCTAACTTCAGGAGGCATTGACTCCTGTAGTGGCAAGCAGTCTTGGGTGACTGGGTTCTTGCTCCCCAAAAGTGTGTCAAAAGTTGTGCAATGTGCAACCCTATCTGCAGTTTCCATGGATCTCAAAGCATACACACATGAACAAACTGACAGGGAGGAGGAGAGGACGAAACCAAGACAAGGAGGGGGAGAGCAGTAGATCACTGAGTGGTTCCAGCATAACACTTCCCTGTCCTCACGTCTTTCAGCGCTGTCACTCATGCAATGTGTGAGTCTATTCTTACGTGCAGCTTAATAACGGTTCCTGCTAATGAGCAATGTGCTAATATCAGAGAGATCTAGGAGTCAAAAGTTTTCTAATTTCCTGAGGTTTAGAGGAAATAAAAATTTGATCTCAGATGTGCCTCCTGGTACAGTGTGTAATGAATGTGCATATGCTACAGTACTATATCAATCCATTTGTTCAGACAGAGGAAAAACCCCTTGCCCGAATTTGCTTACTTCCCTGCTACACAGTATGCAAAAAGTAGTAAGTTATTTGTGTAAGATGTCTGGAGACTTAGAATTCATGATAGAGTAGGTGAACAATACCTAAATGACCTGCTGCAACTGCTGATATTCTGAAAAGTCACATTAGATTAAAAAAATCAGAAACATTCATACAGTAATATCAGAGAACTGTGAGCTGGGCGACTTTGTTCAAGAGTAAGTGCTTTCCGTAACAAGAACGTTCATTCTTTGTGGTTAAATATTTCTTATTTAACAACACCCAAATTAATAGATTTTGCAGTTGTTGCTGGTACATCATTTCGAACATGGCGGACATTTTATGTCTGGGAATGTATTTATACTACACTCCTGCATACCTAAAGAACATACTTCAAATACAGAAATGCAAATGCTGCCATGATAAAAAGCAACGCAGTCTTTTTGAACTAACCCAGTCAGTTCTCTGAACAGCCTCATGATCTTGCATTCATTGAGTCAGACTGTCACAATATCTATTCATTCATTCATTTAATTCTGTTATAGATTAATTTCGTTGTGCTGTTGATTTTCTATTGTGTTACGGCTTAAAGGAGCAATATGTAACATTGACATCAACTGTTTAAAATGGGTACTGCAGTCCAAATTCTAAATATTGTTGAGAGATGAATCCACCGCCACCTCCTCCACAGACTCGAAGCTCACGCGGGTTGCCAGGTTGAGGATACGCCACAGGAACGAGCAAAGTTACAATGGCAAACTTAACACTGTAAATTGATCAGCTATTGTATACGTTTGCAATGTTTTTATTGTTTGCAAATTATAAACCAGCTCATGTGGATTTTTTTATAACTCTGTCAATGTTAGCTAGATGTTTTGCTGACATCCATGGCTGCAGTGTGCTGTGTTTGCCCGCTAACTTGTTTCAAAACTCGCAACCTGTGGTGTCGAACTAGTATTGGGAAATGGGCAGTGGGCGGGATCACATAGGCCAAATCACAAACAGAAATTCAGGCCGGACATTTCAAAGTAGAATATAATATACTAGCTGTAACATTGTATTCAGAGAAGCCAGTATTTCAAATTAGCATGTTTCCTAAATCTCTGATAATATGTTATGATTAGTTTTTAGTACACAGTAAAAATATTACATATTGCACCTTTAATTGTGTTGTGTAGTGGCTCATTTTAATTGTGTTGTTCCTTAATTGATTTAACTGAATTAATATTAAATGTTTGTTTTTCTAATACACCTACAGCTTCTTTAATGTCTTATAATAATAAGATATAAAAGCCAATGAAGATGCTGCCACCACATCCCCTCACTCTAACCCGTCCCCCATGGGGGTGCCAATAGGGATCTCGCCTAGGGTGGTAAAATGGTCAGAAACGGACTTGGTCCCATTAAATTAGTTGATATAGATCAGTCAGCTCAGTCAGGGGTATCAAGGCAAAACATTTTTAGTCTATCCCAGAATGTTTTTTTGTTAAGAACTGTTTTGAATGGAACTGAAGTTAGAGTTATTGAGTAAATGTTGGTTATTGTTACTTAGTAAGTCCTTATTTCATAAAGATGGATTGTTGATTTGCTAAAATCTTATAAAAAAAAAAAAGAAAAGATTTTTCTGTCTCCTGTATGAGTCACTTTTTTGAGTCGGTTCTTTTCAATGAATTGCTCAAAGGGGTTAGCAAACAGCCTGAAACCGTTCGTGATTCTCACAGAATCGTTCAGACGTCTGCCGCACAGAATGAATCTTTAGGAACAGTTTCTCGTACTATAAAAAGTAATGGGATACTTTAAACACCTTTACCCTTAGCCCCTTATGTTTTTAAATCCTAGAAACACCCATGAACTCAGCCACCGATGTAGATCACATCTTAAAAAATATATTTTAATTTGTGATCTACAAACCATAAGAATTTCCATCTGTAATTGGTTTTAAATCATTTAAAATCAAATCTATTATAATTTTTGAAATGTAAATGTTTAGATTAAGGGTGTTTTCCATGATACTATCATTGGCTATTATCATGTGTTTATTCTTGTATATTCTGATTCATTAATAGAAAATACATCAGTGAGGGTGCGGTGTGGACTACGACCGGACAATCAGTGTTTACGCAGCTGTGTGAACTCCCCAAAACTCAGTTTGTGTGTGTGGAAGCAATTTAAATTCGTTTGCCAGTGAAGGAGCAATATTTCTCTTGTTGCAAACATGTTGTACGTGTTCATTTAGTAAAATCATGCAATGTATTCAGACCCCATATTACATGAGTGGCTCACTGACACTTGATGATATAGTTTACAAAACAAACAGGCAGGATTCCAAAACCCATTAAGCTGCTTATCTAGACAGCATTAGTGGGCATCTTATGCACCTGCAATATTTTTGGCCATAATTTTGCATTTAAAAAGTCCACAGAAATACTCCAAGGGCCCACAAATGCTGTCTAGGCTTCTTAGGGTGGTTGAAGAACAGCCAGAACTGTGCAAAAGATGAGAAATCACAGAAGAGTGAACGTTGCAGTTCTACTAATCTGAAGACATGTTTGTAGTTATTTGGAAGTAACAAGTTTGGTGAATTTGGTGCTGTCAAAGAAACAGTGTAAGCTGTTGAATTCATCTCCTCATGCACAAAGCACCTCTATTACTTCATACAAAAAAGAAATAACATTTTATAATGACATCAGCCTTAATTAAAGCACATGCCAAAGAAGGAATTCATTTTTAAAAACTGAAGAAAAAAAAGAAAACACTCCAAGTGATGCAATCTGATGCATATGTGGCCTAAACCCACCTGAACCAAAATACAGGAGGAAAAAGGATATCACAATCATATTTCAAACTATGCAAAAACATTTCTGTCAGTAAAAACACTTACCTTAAGTGTGATTTTGCCGCAGGAATATTTTGGGGTGCACAGCACGCGTGTCAGTAAATTGCTCACTGCCTTTTACTTTAAAAAAGAGACCTGTTTGAGTCCTTCTTCCATAAGGATACGATAAAAAACGGATCATTGAGTTTGGACAGCCCAAGACTCTTGCGGGAAACACCAGAGCTGTAGACCAAAATTTCGGAGGTTGCTTGACGTTCTGGGAATCGATGTGCTTCAGTTCAAAATTTCTTTCATACAGTGGAAACGGGCTCTTCTCGCCCAAATCTTCAGATGGGCTCACGATGGGGCTGGATATTGTGGTGCTGATGTGAGTTGTCTGTCTCTTGCTTCTAAATCGGTCTCGCCTTTGAAAAAGAGAACGTCAAAATGATCTCTCCACTTTTACACAACTTTGTAGGAATACACTTTAACACATCAACATACACCGATCAGCCACAACATTAAAACCACCTGCCTAATATTGTGTCCCTCGTGCATCAAAGAATAGCATCCTAAGATGATGTTCTGCTCTTCACAATTGTACAGAGCGGTTATCTGAGTTACCATAGACTTTGTCAGTTCGAACAACTCTGGCCATTCTTTGTTGACCTCTCTCATCAACAAGGCATTTCCATTTGCAGAACTGCCCCTCACTGAATATTTTTTGCTTTTGGCACCATTCGGAGTATATTCTAAAATGTGACAGTTCCCAGGAAATCAGCAGTTACAGAAATACTCAAACCAGCCCGTCTGGCACCAACAATCATCCATGTGATTATATAATCATAACATCATTCAGATATGGGTCAGGTGCTTCAGTTAATGTTCATATCAACCATCAAAATGAGGAAAAAAGTGTGATCTCAGTGATTTGACCATGGCATGATTGTTGGTGCCAGACGGGCTGGCTTGAGTATTTCTGTGACTGCTGATCTCCTAGGATTTTCACACACAGCAGTCTCTAGAATTTACTCTGAACTGTGGCAAAAAAAATATTTTAATCCAGTGAGTGGCAGTTCTGCCGACTGAAACAACTTGTTGATGAGAGAGGTCAACAGAGAATGGCCAGACTGTTTTGAACTGACAAAGTCTACAGTAACTCAGATAACCGCTCTGTACAATTGTGGTGAGAAGAATCTGATCTCAGGATGCTATTCCGAGATGCGGGTTGGCGTTGTTTTGGCGGCATGAGGGGGGACCTATACAATATTAGGCAGGTGGTTTTAATGTTGTTGCTGATCGGTGTATATACAGTAGCAACGTATTTTATAAAGACAAAAAACGACCAAACAAAGCCTCTATTTGAAGCTTTATCGGTAAATATTAAACCCGCTGATCCTAAACTCGGTGGTTAAATAGTTTAGGATAAAATAAAATATAAGCGAATTCAACTTTTTATTATTAAGTCCATAAACGCGTTCAAGTTATCTGGGTGGACAAACTAAATGGAAAACTAAATGCCTGCGATTCCTTTGTCTCCCCTAACCATCCACCCATCCCTCCAACATGTGAATTGCCCTGTCATACAGCGCTGTGTGCTCACCGTATCGCCAGCAGTCGCCTTTTGCCCCAGATGCCCGACTCTGTCTCGCTCTGGCTGTTGTTGTATGCTGTCGCGGAGTCCACTTGCTGTCCTGTCAAGTCCACTGACGAACGTCAGCGCCTATTAACACCGTGACGACACTGACACTCACACACCAGCGCCACTCCCATCCATTCATAAACTGAAGCGCAGCTCTTTTTCAGTTCTCGCTCGAGCGCGTGGACAGAGGAGTTTTTCGCTGCTCAAAGGCTGACTAAGAGAGAAATATTTAGAAAAGGATCTGTGTTAGCTGACATGACCATGGCTGTGTTTTATGAGCACAAATGCAGATAATAAAAACAAACAAAAAGCAGGCATTATTGACAACGAATGTCACCAAATATCTCTTTACAGTCAGTGGCTTCCTCTGAAGGAATGCGTTGACTGTAAACGTTTACAGTGCCAGAACATAATAAATAAAAGGAATGTAAATATTTGAAATATAAATATCATAATTGTTATTGTCAAAATATAAAAGCGAAGATAAACACAAAATATTGCAAGGAATTTAATTATTTTAGCTGATAAGTTGACCATTGGTTTTTGTCTTGAATATTGAAGAGGCCTGCTGTTGGTTTAACTCAGAAAAATGTCACACGGAAAGCATTGCTACGGCAATGTGTGCTGCCTCCTATTATTCCAATCAAGGAAAGGCAATTTTCTTTTATAAAACAATCATTGTGCAACAAATTATGCCGTTACAGAAAATGTGACAGGCTACACTTCCTGCTTTTGTACAAGCTAAGCTCATGGGGAAATGTATCAGCAATGCACTTTGCTTCTTTGTTATGTCATGTCTTGGGGTATGGTTTAACAAAACTGCACTGACCCACAGGGGGCACGCTCACTATACAGGAGTAAAGCATGTTACACGTGGACCACTGTGCAGTAGGTGCATCTCTGTGTGGATAAATCTGCTGGTCAGAGAGCCTCACATATGGCCTACATCAGTGAAACCATGCAGCTTCATCTCATTATAAACACACCTGGGGCACGTTCAGCAGGGTTTGTTATTCCAGAACATTTCAGAGAAATTCACAGAACTGAGACTCCCCCATGTAATGTGAGACAGAATCCAGCTAAGTAAAACTAAACCTTTTAACTTTTAAAGGTAATATTTGCTCATTAAAGTTGTTAAAATTTTGCACTGTGACATGTAATGTTGAAATTCAAATTTGGAAACTTCTCTCCAATTGGTTTGATTTGATATGGACAAAGAGTTCTTATCAGAGCCCTGAAGATAAAATGAAAGATAAAGCCATAATCCTTTCATTTGTACTTAACTTGTACTTAAATTTGCAAAACCTGTCTACACTTGAATATCACATTGCACTTTTCTGCTTTTTTTGCACTTTTGGTTGGATGCAAACTGCATTTCGTTGTATTTGTACTTGTACTCTACACAATGACAATAAAGTTGAATCTAAATTTAAATCTAAACTCTAGGACCATTTAATGGTTTCTTAACCAAAATAATTAGCATATGAAAAACGAACATCTTTCGTATGCAAAGGTGCATACGACTTGGCACTATTTGTTGTCAGAAAGTCACAAAAAAAGTTAAGACTTCCTTTTTATAAATTTATAGATTTATAAAATCCCCCCTCAATATTTATACCCCCCAACCCAATGCTCAAGCCATATCTATGCCCTTGGATGTCACTGACAAAGCAAGATTTTACGATGTGTTTGCAATACAGTGCACTTTTCCATAATGAATGAGCATAATTAGGTGATGCTGTTTACTGTTCATTGACCTTAGAACTTTCTGAGAAGTGACCTGATATTCCTTCATCCTATTAAGTAACATCCTTTGAGTTATTTGGAGTAATTACTGTATGTGCACATTGGTTCCCCATCTGTAGCTCACTTCGACGTTGTGTCGAAGAAGCAACACTAGGAGTCTCTCTTGAGCACCGAATATGCCTCTGATCTATGAAAAAAGGCCAATGGGAAGTTGGCAGAAAGTATTTGCATACCCCGCCCCTGGACATACGGGTATAAAAGCGGGGAAATACGTCAAGTTCATTCAGAAATTTTCTTCAGAGCCAATGGTTGTACTGCAGTGAGCTGCGAGTCACACACCCGTTCCTGTTCCTCTGACGCTCTCTGCTGTTGGATCTACGGAGCACTACAGCGGCTTTCTCCTTCCCTGCACAGCAGTGCAGCTTGCTCCTGGGAGCTTCGACAGTGCAAGAGCAAAAAAGTGTGATATTTCTTGTAAAAGAGTATTTTCCTCTATTAGAGCCTTTTCAGGACGCATCTCTGTAAAGATGCCATTCTGCCCCTGTGTAATTCCTGGATGCGGTAGAGTGCTCTCCACTTCAGACGGCCACAGGTGTTGTCTTGGGCAGCGATCACACCGAGGCAGCATTTGTGGATGGTTCATGCCCTCAATGTGAGAGCACTGTGAGAGCAACCTCGCCCCGGTTCAGAGCATCTCTTTCCTCAGCATGGAGTTGGACTCAGTCTCAATGTCAGCACGTCTCACCAACGAGCGTGCGCAGTCGGTGCTGAGATGCCTCGCCTCTTTCAGGCCAGGCACAACAGTCCCTTTAAAACTCTTCCAGAGGCTCCTGGGGCATATGGCATTCTCGGCGTTCGCGCCGCTGGGGTTGATGCATATGAGACAGCTTTAGCACTGGCTTCAGACTCGAGTCCCGAGATGAGCATGGCACCACGGCATGCACCGTGTGACGATCACCCTGCCTGCCGCCAAACATTCAAACCCTGGACAGACCTCTGCTTTCTACAGGCAGGAGTACCCTTACAGCAGGTTTCAAGTCGACTCAAGTTGCTGCGTGCCACTCACATCCCCGGCAACTTCAATGTGATAGCGGACGCGCTGTTGGCCTACTCGGGCCTGGTTCTCGGACCTCGTACTCCTCACGACAGCCCCTCCCTAGCGAATTCCCCTGAGGAAGGCCCTTCTTTCTCAGGGACAGGGCACGCTCTGGCATCTGCACCCAGACCTTTGGAACCTCCACGTCTGGCCCCTGGATGGGACTCGGAAGATCTAGCTGGTCTACCACCTGCCATCATAGACACAATCAGCCAAGCCAGAGCCCCTTCTACCAGGCATCTTTACGCCCCTTCTACCAGGCATCTTTACGCCCTGAAGTGGCGCCTGTTCGCAAATTGGTGTTCTTCCCGGGCTGAAGACCCACAGAGGTGTGCAGTTAGGCCAGTGCTCTTATTTCTGCTCTTATTTCTGCAAGAGAGACTGGAAGGGAGGTTGTCCACCCTAAATGTGTATGTCGCTGCCATCGCAGCCCACCACAACGCAGTAGACGGCAAGTCTTTGGGTAAGCACAACTTAATTATCAGGTTACTAAGTGGCGCCCGGAGGTTGAATCCCTCCCGGCCAAGCCTGTTCCCCTCCTGGGATCTCTCAGTGGTCCTCGCAGGCCTCCAGAGACCTCCCTTCGAGTCGATAGAATCAGTCGGACTCAGGGCCCTCTCTCTAAAGACGGTCCTGCTGATCACGCTTGCCTCCATCAAGAGGGTTGGGGACCTACAAGCGTTCTCTGTTAGCGACACCTGCCTGGAGTTTGGTCCGGCAGACACATATGTAGACACAAACAGAGGCTTTCCCACTGGGTCGTGGACGCCATTTCATTGGCCTATCACACCCAGGCCGTGACACCCCCACCCCCCCCCCCCCTTGCAGGTCCGAGCATACTCAACAAGGAGTGTTGCATCCTCATGGGCACTAGCCAGGGGCACCTCCCTGGCAGATATATGTAGAGCAGCAGGTTGGGCAACACCTAATACTTTTGCGAGATTCCACAATCTCCGGGTTGAGTCAGTATCGTCCCGTGTTTTCTGATGGAGGGAATGAGATGTTGTGTCCTCCCTGCCACGTCGCTGAGCCGAGCCACTGTAGTGGCCGGACCATTTCCGTCTCCTCAGAAAAATCCTGAATGAACTCAACGTATTTCCCCGCTTTTATACCCATATGTCCAGGGGCGGGGTATACAAATACTGTTTGCCAACTTCTCACTGGCCTTTTTTCATAGATCAGAGGCATAATCGGCGCTCAAGAGAGATGCCTAGTGTCGCTTCTTCAACACAGCGTCTTGTTCCCTCCATCAGGGAACGGAGATTACATACGTAACCTAGACGTTTTGTTGAGCCTGCATAATGGGTGAACATAAAGCTTTTCAAGTGAATATGTATTTACTAATTAACATTTTACTAGATAAACAGTTTGTTTTAAAATATGATCATTTTGCGGTATGATCTTTTATCTCCCAGTGCTATATAATACATCATGCATGACTTTTTCATGTATTAATTGTGAATTGACAAAAATAGATTTAATCTAGCTCAGATTGTTGACTCTATAAAACAATGTATTTCTGTAATACAGTTTCATTTCACAGAGTAAAATGGAGTTTGGAAGAACATATAGACCAGGAGATATTGTCAGGTAGAGATATTTAAAACCAGTCACTGTCCAAACTAAATGACCTAGTTTGTTTAACCTTGTGGCAACTGGCAATTTCACCAGGGTTTTCAGACATCCTGGGATCTGTTCCAAGAAAAAACCTTCCTCACTTTTGCCAGTCTGTTCCACAAAGTGTTTTTTAAAGTAGGCCAGTAGGATGCGTCCAGACTCGTCCCTCTCAGTTAAGATATGAAGTATCACTAAAGTATTTGAAAAATCTGTCTTTATTCGGTAGAGATATTGTAAGTATACTACCACAATCATTATGGATTCCAAAGCCAACATACTGCTATTCTAAAGACTTGGTTTAGGCTTGCAGTTTTCAAAATCCCTAAACCACGACCAAAACTTGTGACTAGCTGGGTTCCCATCAAAATATTTTGCATTTTTTATGTGCATTTCTAAAAATTAGCCAAAGAAAATATGATTCATTGCACATTTCCATCCACTACGTCATGCACATTATCTTTAGTGAGCCGCCATATCATGATGGAGCATCTGAACAATCTCCTTGCTTGGAGCAATTGTAAAGTAATTAAATGCTGCCAGGATAGGCCTCATGAAAAATGTCATATCTGATACAGTTTAATGAGGACTTAAATGGATGTGATGCCCATACGCCACCAGCTTCCACATACCTGAGTGCCCACATTTAAAACTGTTCTAGGATTGTAAGGCCCACTCAAAAGACAAGCTGGGGTTTAAACACTTCTGAATGTCAATGGCTTTGCTCATAGAATTGTGTGCCTACTTCCAACCTCTGTCCTTTCGTTGGGCCAGTCTCATGAAGCTATCGTACACTCATGACACGTATATGAATGGTTAAAACATATTATTGCTTTGCAAATAAACTTTTTTCATCATCTCAATGTGCATTTGAACTAATGCAAAACTATAGAAAATCCACCTCCTCCTAGCGTGTTCAATTTTATACTAATTTTGAGAGATTATTCGCATGTCAAGCGTTTCCATTCAGGATTTCTTATGCACAGTTGAATGGAAACTCAGCTATTGTAACTTATCCTGCAACTTTCAAGCTACATCCACCAGACTCTTCACAGACCTTCAGGCTGTCCTGATTTGGGTTGCAATGTCTTTTCTAACTGATTGGAATTACGGACAGCGTATGTCTGTCTGTCTGTTGTTAAAACTTTAATTAAAAAACTAACTTTCAGATAATCTTTCTCAAGCAAACATCAAAGTTTCTATCTAGTTAAATTTCTATCCAGTCATATTATCTATCTAGTTAAATTTGTTTGTTTTGAAATTGGTTAAATGCTTTGTAGTGTAGTTCTTTTTGTGTATAGACAGTCTACAGTACAACAACAAGTTGCTGATTTCCGCAGTATTATCAACTCCTAAATGGGTTTTTATTCCAAAGTGTCTTTCCCAGCAGTTTTTTTTTTTTTTTTTTGCTCAGCCTTACACGGCACAATTGATGTACCCATGGACATAATGGGGAATAAAGGTGGCTTCAGTGCAGTCTACTGCCTCTCTCCCTTCTCCCAGGGGAGTAAAGTGCTGATCATTGGGTCAGAAAGACCTTGCGTAGGCTGATTTTAACAAAGACAATCCTGGCCAAAGCCATAGACAGATGAAAGACTGGGGTTAAGCCTGGCCAGATCAATATCTCTCAGCAACTCTCTGTGTCCCTGGCACAGAATAGGCAGAGCCCACAATGGCTTGTTTTTTGTGGCAAAGAGCCGTGCCATTCTCTTCACTGATCCACTTTACAAAAGCCCATTAAAGAGGTGCCAATTGAGCTTGAACAATCACCTACAAAAGCTGTTATTTACATAGATTCTGCCCCCCTGGCCCAACCCCTCTGCCCGAAAAAACTGTCCAGTGCTGGGCAAGTTGAACTCTCCTCACTGTATGAGATCACTTTTAGGTCCAATCACAGACTGAGTTGAGATAATTGAGACAGAAATGCATGGTAGTACTTTTAAGTAAGGAATGGATATGTGATCTAATTATTAATGATAGATTTTAATTTTGTACAGTTGCAAATTTCAGTAAAGGATGTTTGTGAAGATTCTTGTCAGACGAGAGATAGATGTTTTCTATGACACAAAGAATGTTAAAATGTTACACTAAATTATTAAAAAATGAAAATAAAAATGTTTCCTAGATTTACACCGCAAAATATGGTGGAAAAGTGTAATTTCACAGTCTGCTAAAAGGGTCTATTGAGTCTTTAGCTGGGTTTCCAACCACATGTTTTTGTGTAAATTTTGGGATATTACAAAAAAAAAAATGCTGGATGAAAACACAAAGATGAAAATAAAGTTCCCAAAATGTGCATAAACTATGATAGAAACACATTTACTAAATATATTCCAATAAAATTTGTAAGCTATAGTAATATTATAGATGTGCATGTTCAAAGTAATGTGCCTCAACAGGTTATGTGAATACATATTTCGCTCAGAAAATGCAGCGGTTAGCACTGTCGCCTCACAGCAAGAAGGTCGTGGGTTCAAACCCCGGTTGCCCCGGCCTTTCTGTGTGGAGTTTGCATGTTCTCCCCGTGTCTGCGTGGGTTCTCTCCGGGTGCTCCGGCTTCCTCCCACCATCCAAAGACATGCAGGCTAGGTTAATTGGTGTCTCCAAAAATTGCCCTAGGTGTGGATGTGAGTGTGAGTGTGTGTCTGTCTATGTGTGGCCCTGCGATGAACTGGCGACCTGTCCAGGGTGTACCCCGCCTTTCGCCCAATGTTAGCTGGGATAGGCTCCAGCCCCCCGCGACCCTGTACACAGGATAAGCGGTTGATGATGGATGGATGGATGACCTTAAATGTTGCTTTGGTTATTCTGAAATGCTAGACATCAAAGCCTGTCATCAAAATGACAGGCTACTAACACCTCCCAGAACTATCTGTCACACTCTTGCTCTAAGCCACAAGGTATCTGCCACTAAATGCTAGCAAACATGAAGTTTGTCAGAGCATTGTGTCTTTGCACTCTGAAAAATATGCAAATCATAATTAAAGAGACACAGTGGCTTCAACTTCCATTTCTATTTTGCACCAATTTTTCCAAAAGTAACGATTTTGTTCTCTTAAACACACAGAGTGTAAACGCTGCTTTATTCACAAATGTTTTTGCAATAATCAGATTCTGCTTAAAATAAATTTGCAACTTGAATAGAAACCAAGCTATAGAGATGAGATCTTGTGACTTGGAGTTAAAATGCTGAGGTATGGAGGCATGTCCACAACTGTTGAAGCCACTTGGATGAATGTTGAAAAGTCTTGAGCTACAGAGAAATACGTCTAGTTGATCAGAATCTACATGAACATGCTGGATGATGTTTAGATATGGATTTAAATATGGATGCCTCCAAATTGCAGCTCAAACTATTTATCTAGGGGAAACTATGTCACCAAAGCCCAACGTCATTGGACATCAGGTATTACTCAGCCTTGAACAGAACTACTGAGAATTGAGGTTTTGACGTCAGCCAATCCACACACCTGCGCTCTGCCAGCCCTCTCACTTTCTACTCTGTGTTTCTCTAAATATCAGCATGGTATGATCTGATCGGGGTTGGGCTGCAAAGCCCAACTGTACCCGCCACATGCCCATCCTGAGCCTGGCTCACCACTGAGTGCTATGAATAGATGCTTAGAGAACGCAAGATAGGCAGTAGGCTTTAGCACATGCCACACTCCAAGAAGAGTCACACCTCTGAGCAGCACTTTGGGGTTGTCATGGAAACAGGGATGAGCTAACGCTGCTGTGACACCTTCGTATCATGCCCACTCAAGATTATTAACGTTGCATGTCTATTTAACTTAACCTCCATGACAGGTGAAAGCCAGCCTCTGAAATTTAAGGGGCCGGAGGAGTCCAGACCAGCACGTGTCTTTCTTTGGATTATTCTTACTATGGCTCAGATGAAAACCATCCTTGTCTATGAGCAAGAGATTCTCAAACTTGTTTCTTTACAATGTGTGCATTGTAACAGGTTGTAATTTGATAAGCATTGATAATGAGAAACTGTATTACATTTAAGACATTGAATGAAACCGTTTATATCCAGGTAATATTCAATGTAAAGCTGAAGTGTGGATTTTCTATGACACTAGCGTAACCAATTGGAAATGCAAAAATAATCACTGTTTTCAAACAGATTCCAGAAAACCTCCCATGTCTTCCAGTGGTTGTACAATTAGATAGTCCTGCCCCAAACTCACACCATTGGTCAAGCCATTATTGCTGTGTCCGGTTAGACAGGTTGCTCAAACAAACAAAACACATTTTTTGATAGCTCCACAGTGGAAGCAGAGGGTATCCAAAAAAAGTTGCCCTTCATAAGCAAAATACAGTAAATACAATTGTTACACTCTGTATTCTCCAAACCTGAACAAAGTTAAGCCAAACCCATCTGTTACAGTGCAGATCACAGTGTATTGTAACGATCCACACTGTCTTTGGTTTGTTTACCTTTTTACTTTTAGTTTTTGGCACTTTTTATGTTCCACACTGTTCTTTGTTTATGCACTCTTTGAGTTTTGGCACCTTTTATGTTCCGTATTGCTTTCTGTTTTATGCACTCTTATTTTGAAGTTTTGTCATGTCATGTTTTCCCTCCTTTGTCCGTGTCTGGTTTTCATTGGTTTATTGTTTAATTACTTTACTATCAGTTCTAGTCTTGTCATTGGTTTTAGTTCATTACCTTGTTATCTTGTTTTGAGTTCTGTTTGTCTATTGGTTTATGTTTTCCCTTGTTTTGTATTTTAGGTCCTGATGTTCACCTTGTCCTTTGTCGGTCGTTGTTGATGTTTGATGTTCTACGTTTGAAGCTCTGTCCCGTATCCTGCCTTGGTCCATGTCCCTGCCTAAGCCCACCTTGCTAAACCCCCGTGTTGTTTTCTTGTTTTCTTTCCTTTATTTTTCCCCTCGTGGAGGTTTCATTTGTTCCTGCCTTTGAGTTTGCTTTTACTTTTAAAATTCCAATTAAACTGCATTTGGATCCTTACTCCCTCGTCAGACCTCATCATTACAGAACGACCGAATAATGGATCCAGCAGCCTTCACCGCTCAACAGGCCAATCTTCTGCTTCTCGGCCTCAGACAGGAGGATCGCCCAATTGAGGTCCACGTCCGTGAGTTTCTCGAGCTGGCCAACCTGTCTGACTTCCCGGAGTTTCTTTTGGTCGGTTTCTTCCGGGCGAATCTAGACCCTTCTTTAAAGGAGCTTCTTCCACCAGCGACCCCAGGCTGGACGCTCATGGCTTACCTTGATGAGACCCTGAGGATCTGTGGCTCTCCTTTGACCGTGGGTGTTGCAGAGGAGGACGCTATCTCACCCCCCACAGTGGTCACCTCCCGGCCTTCCATGACTCATTCTTCCACGCCTGCTACGGCCAACGTGCCCCCAGCCTTGTCTGTCCCTAGGCCAACGTTGACAACCCCGTCCGCCAGGAGGAGGAGGAGAAGAGGGAAGGCTTCAGCTCCTCAGTCTCTGCCCCCCACGGCCAACGAGCCAACGCCCACGCCTGCCACGGCCAACGAGCCAACGCCCACGCCTGCCACGGCCAACGAGCCAACGCCCACGCCTGCCACGGCCAACGAGCTGGAAGTCTCGTCCGTCCCAGAGCCGGCGTTGCCAGCCTCGTCCGTCCCAGAGCCGGCGTTGCCAGCCTCGTCCGTCCCAGAGCCAGAGCCAGCGCCTGTAGCCTCGACCGTCCAAGAGCCAGAGCCAGCGCCTGTAGCCTCGACCGTCCAAGAGCCAGAGCCAGCGCCTGTAGCCTCGTCCGTCCAAGAGCCAGAGCCAGCGCCTGTAGCCTCGTCCGTCCAAGAGCCAGAGCCCGCGCCTGTAGCCTCGACCGTCCAAGAGCCAGAGCCCGCGCCTGTAGCCTCGACCGTCCAAGAGCCAGAGCCCGCGCCTGTAGCCTCGACCGTCCAAGAGCCAGAGCCCGCGCCTGTAGCCTCGACCGTCCAAGAGCCAGAGCCAGCGCCTGTAGCCTCGTCCGTCCAAGAGCCAGAGCCCGCGCCTGTAGCCTCGACCGTCCAAGAGCCAGAGCCAGAGCCTTCCACAGCTCCGCCTCCAGAGCCACTCACAGCTCCGCCTCCAGAGCCACTCACAGCTCCGCCTCCAGAGCCACTCACAGCTCCGCCTCCAGAGCCACTCACAGCTCCGCCTCCAGAGCCACTCACAGCTCCGCCTCCAGAGCCACTCACAGCTCCGCCTCCAGAGCCACTCACAGCTCCGCCTCCAGAGCCACTCACAGCTCCGCCTCCAGAGCCACTCACAGCTCCGCCTCCAGAGCCACTCACAGCTCCGCCTCCAGAGCCTCCCAGAGCTCCGCCTCCAGAGCTTTCCACAGCTCCGCCTCCAGAGCTTCCCAGCGCACTGCCTCTCGAGTCACCCAGCGCACTGCCTCTCGAGCCTTTGAGACCAAGGTCAAGGCCTCCCACGCCTCAGCCACCCGAGCCTTCCGCACCCCTGTCTCCCGAGCCCTCCGCGCCTCTGCTGCCAGAGTCCCCCAGGTCTCCGCCTCAGAGGACTGCCTCGGCTCTGCCTGCAGCTGCTCCGCCTTCCACGGCTCTGTCTGCTCCGCCTTCCACGGCTCTGTCTGCTCCGCCTTCCACGGCTCTGTCTGCTCCACCTCCCACGGCTCTGCCTTCGCCTACTAAAACCCCAGGACTTTCCAAGCCTCCTTGGTCACTGCCTACTATGGCACCGTCCCTGGGGGCCTCCTCAACTCCTCTCAGGCCTTCTGGCCTTGTCCTGTGGCCTCCTCCCAGGCCTTCTGGCCTTGTCCTGTGGCCTCCTCCCAGGCCTTCTGACCCTGCCTTGTGGCCTCCTCCCAGGCCTTCTGACCCTGCCTTGTGGCCTCCTCCCAGGCCTTCTGACCCTGCCTTGTGGCCTCCTCCCAGGCCTTCTGACCCTGCCTTGTGGCCTCCTCCCAGGCCTTCTGACCCTGCCTTGTGGCCTCCTCCCAGGCCTTCTGACCCTGCCTTGTGGCCTCCTCTCGGGCCTTCTGACCCTGCCTTGTGGCCTCCTCTCGGGCCTACTGATCCTGCCTTGTGGCCTCCTCTCGGGCCTACTGATCCTGCCTTGTGGCCTCCTCTCGGGCCTTCTGACCCTGCCTTGTGGCCTCCTCTCGGGCCTTCTGACCCTGCCTTGTGGCCTCCTCCCTGGCCTTCTGACCCTGCCTTGTGGCCTCCTCCCTGGCCTTCTGACCCTGCCTTGTGGCCGCCTCCCTGGCCTTCTGACCCTGCCTTGTGGCCTCCTCCTAGGCCTTCTGACCCTGTCTTGTGGCCCCCTCCCAGGCCTTCTGATCCTGTCTCATGCTCTCCTGACCCTATCCCGTGGCCTCCTCCTGACCCTGTCCCAGTCCTGAGGCCGTCTCCAAAGCCTCCTGACCCTGCCCTAGCCTTGTGGCCATCCCCTAGACCCTCTGACCTGATCCCTACCCTACGGCCCCTTCCCCGGCCTCCAGACCCAGTCCCTGCCCTAGAGCTGCCTCCCTGGCCACCTGACCCGATCCCTGCCCTACGGCCACCTCCCCGGCCTCCAGACCCAGTCCCTGCCCTAGAGCTGCCTCCCTGGCCACCTGACCCGATCCCTGCCCTACGGCCACCTCCCCGGCCTCCTGACCCAGTCCCTGCCCGATGGATGTCCCCCGACCCGGTCCCCTCCTTCAAGTTGTCCCCTGGGCACCTACCCGGCCTCCTTGTTCTCCTGGCCACCCACCTGTTCTGTCTCTGTCTTCCTGTCCATGTCTTGTCCCTCTGTGCCCCTCGTGTTCCCTAGATCTGCCTGTTCGTTCTCGTTTTTTCGTTGTCGTTTTGCCCCTCCTTTGATTAGGAGCGTCTGGGATCCGCTCCTTAAAGGGGGGGGCTCTGTAACGATCCACACTGTCTTTGGTTTGTTTACCTTTTTACTTTTAGTTTTTGGCACTTTTTATGTTCCACACTGTTCTTTGTTTATGCACTCTTTGAGTTTTGGCACCTTTTATGTTCCGTATTGCTTTCTGTTTTATGCACTCTTATTTTGAAGTTATGTCATGTTTTCCCTCCTTTGTCCGTGTCTGGTTTTCATTGGTTTATTGTTTAATTACTTTACTATCAGTTCTAGTCTTGTCATTGGTTTTAGTTCATTACCTTGTTATCTTGTTTTGAGTTCTGTTTGTCTATTGGTTTATGTTTTCCCTTGTTTTGTATTTTAGGTCCTGATGTTCACCTTGTCCTTTGTCGGTCGTTGTTGATGTTTGATGTTCTACGTTTGAAGCTCTGTCCCGTATCCTGCCTTGGTCCATGTCCCTGCCTAAGCCCACCTTGCTAAACCCCCGTGTTTTCTTTCCTTTATTTTTCCCCTCGTGGAGGTTTCATTTGTTCCTGCCTTTGAGTTTGCTTTTACTTTTAAAATTCCAATTAAACTGCATTTGGATCCTTACTCCCTCGTCAGACCTCATCATTACATGTATAAGACCCGATTTCTGGCATAATTTTATTTTGACAAAATGTTACTTTGTTTTGTGTTCTCGTGACAAATGTGAACTTATAATACTTCTATCAGGAAGACTCGCAGACTTGAGAGAAATTTAAGATGACATTTATTTGATGAATATAAAACCGAAAAGTAAAGTCTCCCTTTGGCGTAGGCCCCTTCTGGCGGTCCGAAGAAGTTGTACTCGGAACCGTCAAATCCTGCCAAAGATAGGACGCAGGGGCGAGGAGCCTATCCCCATGCAGGACAGGACTCAACTGGTGATGGTGGGGTGGTGGAGGTTGCCGTGTTAGCACACTGAAACAGCAATGTGATAGATTGTGAGCAGATGTATAAAGCAATGGCTTACATGTGATTGGCTGGAAATTACCCAGCTAATGGTGTGGTACAGCTGCTAGTCTTCCTGCTAGAACTACACTGCGCTTACATTTACTGGAGTTCCACTATAAGAGAATCTACTGATTGTAAGGTAGCTAGCAACACACTGACATAAATTCCAGATAGGGTTTTCTAATCACAGTCTACCATTTAAGCCTACGTCTTGCTCACATTATTGTCAAAGGCTAAATAGTGATCCTTACACTTCTTTGATCACTTTCAATTAGTGTTGGTCCTCATTAACTCGAAAATACGAAATGAACAGACTGTCAGATTTGTTTTTCTCCTCCATTTATATTTCAGTATTTGTACACTTCTGATCACACTGCCCAGGCTTACATGCCCATCTGGAGGCCACACGGGTCCAACAACCCAGTCTCCTATATAAACCCGAGGAGAAGAGGAGAATTCCCTGTATAGGTGTTTTATTTACAGGGCATTCCGATGGCACTGCTTCTAGGATCTTGTGACTGTGTGGTGGCTAGTATGCTTGTGTATCTGGAATAGGTAAAGTTAAAGTTAAAATTTGACTTTATGTGTAGCAATGATGAGGTAGTTTGAATTTGGTTTAGTTAGTTTTGTGTTGTAAACTGGATGGAAAATTTGCTGGATGCACAAAAAATACTGAGATTAGGCCTTGAACCTTGGGTGATTTTTTTTTAGGGTGCCAGAGAGTAGTTACAACTAGGTCAAATTTCTGCACAGCACAGCAAATTTAGATCCTCTCAGAGGGCAAAGACCAGTTTGTGTTACTAGTGTAGTGGATTTCCTTGAGTGACAGTGCAGCTGGGGCACACACACTCATACAGTACACACAGACACACACACTCATACAGTACACTTAGACACACACACTCATACAGTACACAGACACACACACTCATACAGTACACATAGACACACACACACTCATACAGTACACATAGACACAACTACTCATACAATACACATAGACACACAGACTCAGAACAGAAGAAAATAACCCATAGTACTCCCTTGTTTGCTCATGGTAATACATATTATGTAATTGATATGTCTCTGTTGTGGCCTGAAGCCAATTCGCTGATACTGCCTTAATTTTATAATATGCTCAAAAGTTGTCCACTTCTACACATCCTGCTATGCAAAATCTCGAGAACTATCTGTTATATTTAGCCAATCACACAGATAAGAAAAAATAACAAACATCTCTGCACTCACTCGAGACATTGCTTACACTGCTATGTCAAAGTCATGTTTCTGTTTCAACTAATATTAGCAGTTTGTTAGACTGGTTTGTGGAAAAATTCAGAAATGTAAACAAAACCTAATGTTTACAACATGGAATTGAACTCTGTTATGGATGAATAGATGTAACTGCTCCAGATCTAAATCTTATATGAATATATGAGTATGCCATGAAGTCACCAGTTTCCCATGCGATACAAATCAAAACATATTGACTTTAAACTTGACATATGAAACGAGGCCTGAACACGCTGTGAAGAACTTACCAGGAATTCTCTGGTAAGACCTCACTGCTCTACAAACATTATTTGTTGACATAATCAGGAAGTGGCTATCTAGCTAAATATCTAACTAAAACATTAAGTTCAAACGGTGAAACACTGTGTTCAGGTTTGAGAACTAATGTTGTATTTGATGTTACAGAGATAAACTGAAATTTTGAAACTATCAAAATTATTAAAACACATACATATACATATGCATATGCAGTGTTGGGGAGTAACGAAATAAAGGGATTACGCATTTAAAATACAAAATATAAGTAACTGTATTACACTACAGTTACCATTTAAATCATTGGTAGAATACAGTTACATTCAAAAAGTATTTTGACTACTGAAGAGATTACTTTAATTTTATTGTCATTTGTTTCATTTAATATTTAGTCCTTTCAGATGTAAAATCGAGTTATATAAAATAGTGTTTTTTTGTTGTTGTTTTTTAATGAATTTAGTATACATTTATAAGCTACTATATGTAATTTAACTACAAGCAATTTAATAATAAGCAATTTAACATTGCCACCCTAACTGACCTACAATTACACTGTAAAAAAAAACTTGTAAAATAACAGTAAACTACTGGCAGCTGTGGTTGCCAGCATTATACTGTAAAAATACGGTTTGTTACCGTTCTTGAAATCAACAGCAAGATACTGTTTTTGACAGCTACAGTATACAACTGCAATTTAGCAGCATATTGCTGTTAATTTACTTACTGTCTACTGTTGTTGAAATTCACAGATATGTTCCCAGCATGCACTGCGGCATGAAGAATTTACTTAGAATTTACTTTCATTTTTACTATTTGCTGGTTTATTTTGATGTTGTTATTGATGTTGCAGTCTAAGATACTTGTATTTTAATGTTCAGCTTTTACTTTTTTACGTAAAAGTTTGTTTGTTAATTGTCACCACTGTTGCGTTTTGTATGCTGAGTGTTGTTATCAGTGTGTGTCTTGTTAACAACTTCTGTTATTCTGTAAGTTCATCAAAAACATCAAACACTCAGTTTGCTGATTTAATTTTGCTGAAATATCCTTTACTGTTTTTACTTTTATGTTTTCTGTGTAATGCATCACTATTGACACGTTTAGTGCCATTTGCAAGGTAGAATCAGATATTCAGTCTGACCTTAGGTTTTGTCTTTTAAAACTCATGTTTTACTTAAACACAAATTTACTGGCCAGAAGATCATAATATAATAATAAAGAAGGTCCGACGTGCCAGCTCAAGAGATCACTAATCACCATAATGATGACTTCAAACAAAACACAACTATTGATAACAAAACTACAACACTAATTAATCTAAGACTTTTAAGTATGAATAAAAACTTTTGTACATGTTTTTTTGTTTGTTTTTTGTAGCCCCAATGCATTTCCAAAGCATACATACTTGTTCAAGCGCAAAGGCTTATGGGTATTTCACCATTATAACCCACAATGCAGTTCTATGCTCTTATTTTACTGTGTGCAGTATGTTGTTTTTTTTGTTTTTTATCATAAAAAAATACAATTTTCAATCCTGGCAAAACTGTAAAAAAAAAACTTTATTTGACTTCTCATTAGACACACAAGCGAAGGCTGATGTGAGATGATAAAGAACAGAGGAGTTGGTCAGAAGCACCATGAGATATATATATATATATATTATAGCTTTCACCAAGATGATATCATGATTTGAAATGTTCATTTTCCCCTAATGCCTTGCATAGAACAGCTATTTACTGTAAAACTAGTCACTTCACATGAGCCTGCTCTTGATCTCCCAGAATGCAAAATTTTTAACAGCAAACTATAACTGTATTTAAGAATCACAGTAAATTGCTGTAGGAATTTGGCCGTAAATTTACAGTAATTTTTTTACAGTGTATATGTAAGATTACATTATAAATATTTATAGTTCATACAACCTAACCAATTCTATATGGTCTAATATATAACTACATTTGTAGAACTCCTGATTGAAAAATGAAATAACACTGTCTATATTGGGCAAAGAAGCACAAAAATTGACAACATTTAATTGGAAAGAGAGGGTAGCACTTTATAATAATGGTCTTTCATTAAAAGGTAATATGCAGGAATTAATGCAGGCTCAATGAGTAGTACTTGTCATGAGTAGTTGCTGAGTTGCTGGATCTATTTGCAGGCTTTAAAAAAAACTTATGACGGGAATTAAAAACGGGAACTCAAATAACAACAAACAAGAACTGACAAAAGGAATGCAAAAACTTAAGGGTATTTATACAAACAAAAGCTATTGAGGGAATGGAAAACAGGTGAGAACATTGAGGAACAGATGGCAGTGATGAGGGCAGTGCATGATGGGTAACGTAGTCCGGGGGAAACACTTCAAAATAAGAGTCCTGGGAAACACGAGGGAGACAGACTGTGACAGTACTACATTACCACTTATAGTGAACTGATGACTGAGATAGTTCACTGTTGGGTTAAAAATAATGAATGAAGTTGATTTTCCTCATTAAGAACTAATTAAGGCTAATTTAAAATAACTAATTACTAATCAAGACATTAACATTTGTCTAAAAGGTGAATGATTGTGTTTTTATTGTGAACAAGATCATGCATGGGTTCTTTGTGGGAATTAATTTATGAATGTAACAGGTCATTAAATCAAGGCTACAGTGCCTGGTAGAGTATCATAGTCAAGGATGTAGTCACATATTCAGGATTGATGGGGACCAAATTTAATAATGTAATAATTAACCATGGAAAAAACATATCAGAATGGTGGTTATGACATGATCATAGTCAGCTTACCTTACAGAAATACAGGGATGTATGTGCCCAACATGTGTATTCCTTGGGAAATCCCTTCTGTTCATTAAAAATAATTAATTCTGCCCGTTTGATATTGCTGAAGGTCTTTTTTAAATAATTCTGGTAACCCATAAGTAATTAGTCAAGTGTTACCTCATAATTATGGAATTACTAATGATCTGGACCATCATATTGAAGTGAAGGTCAGAGGTGGGTAGTAACACACTACATTTACTCCATTACATTTACTTGAGTAACTTTTGAAAAAAAAAAATACTTTTAGAGTAGGTTTAAAAGTGGGTACTTTAAAAAATTAAAGTACATTTCTAATTACATTTTTTCACTTTTAATTCTTTACAATGGTTCATTCATTCACTATTTCCTTTATATTGAATGGCAGTTAGTGCATTATATCTCAGCAGTAATTGAACGAAGTGAGTGAATTCGGACGCGCACATATACACCGAGTGTCGGAGCTCTGGGGCTGTCACAGAAACAATGTCACATATGCACTTTTAAAACACTTGGTCCTTACTTGTTATTCTTATTAAATAATATATTAATACAATAATTCTTCATTCTGTTGGTAATTTTTAATATATACTGTGTGTTAATATAAAGAGTAAACACATTTGATCAAATAAAGAGTACATTTTAAAATGTATCTGTATGTTTTGTCAGTCCTTGCTCGTATGTCTTTCCCGTGTTGGATTGTGGTCAATTAACCACTGTCGAGTGTACGTCAAATGTACACTTGAAATTATAGTGCATTGTCTGTAAAAATGAGTGGATAAAAATACAGAACGAGTGGCTCACTCAGAATTCAGACACTCCTACAAAATGGCAGACACTCAAAATAGTGCACTAAATTGTGGATAGGGGGAGGTTACAGCGAGTGTTCCACAACCGGGGTTGGTGCCCTATGTTTACATTTACTTTTACATTTATGCATTTGGCAGACGCTTTTATCCAAAGCGACTTACAGAGCCCTTATTACAGGGACAATCCCCCCGGAGCAACCTGGAGTTAAGTGCCTTGCTCAAGGACACAAGGCCGTGGGGTACGAGCAGCCCTGTGCTCTAGCCACTACGCCACTACCACCTTCTCCTCCTATGTAGGTTGTGTACTCTGCAATTAGAGAGCAGCAGTACTGCTGTACAGAACTAATGATCTAAATACTGACAATACTGAAAATTGTAACAACACAGAAGAATCCACACAGGTACTTTTGGGTAAACTATCTCTTTAAAGTGATTGCTCAGCCATAATGTAATAATCTGTCATAATTTCTCTACTCTCATGTTGTTCCAAACCAGTGTGACGCTTTGTATTATGTGGAACATAAAATATGTTAGACAGAATGTTTGCCTGAGTCACTATTTACTTTCAGTGATTGATTTATTTTGAAAGTGAATGGTGACTGAGACTGTCAGTCCCTAACATTCTGTCTAACATATTTTGACAGTCTCAGTCACCATTCACTTTCAAAATAAATCAATCACTGAAAGTAAATAGTGACTCAGGCAAACATTCTGTCTAATATCTCCTCATTGTGTTGTATGGAAGAAAGAAAGTCATACGGGTTTCTAACAACATGATGGTGAATGATGACAGAATTTACATTAATAATAATAATAATAATTCTGAAGTACATGTTCAATGTGTATTATGTAATTGAATATAGGGGAGGTAACGTGTATTATGTCATTTGTGAAATTAACGAGTTACTCACTACTTGAGTACTCTTTTAATTGGATACTTTCTTACTCTTACTCAAGTAATTATTTATGTTAATACTTTTACTTCTACTTGAGTAATTATTTTTTTAAGAAATTGTACTTTTTCTTGAGTACAATTTTTGGCTACTCTACCCACCACTGGTGAGGGTCATGGTAACACATTATTAATTAATGAGATCTTACTGTTTCCGTCCTTGGGAGTTAAAGTTTATCTGGTACATTATTCTAAAGTGAAAACACATTATAAACCATTAATAGTAGGTGTTACTTGTCAGTTAGTAATGAATACTCAAGTGTGTGTTCCTACATTTTTTTCCATTTAATCAAACAAATAGTTAACAAACATTCACAGACATTCCCCCCCCAAAAATTCTTATCTCTTAACATAAAGTAAAATATCACTGTAGCCATGATTTAGAGAGCTGTTATGTTCATAAATTAATTCCAGCAAAGAACACACGTGAGGCGCATGTGTCTCTGAAGGCACATTTCATGATTATGTTCTCACACACACACAAAAAAACATAATCATTCACATTTTAGACAAATGTTAATGTCTTGATTAGTAATTAATTAGTAGTTATTTTAAATTAGCCATAGTTCAAAATCTAATTCAGTAATTATTGATAACCTAACAGTGAACTACCTCAGTCATCAGTTCACTATTACTTACTGATTGGTTTATCACATTTTCATCTTAGTTAATAGCTGTAACTAAAGTGATAATGTAGTACTGCTCATTAATCCTGAATTAATTCCTGCATTGTTACCTATTAATGATGGACCATTATCATAAAGTGTTACCAAAGTGTATTATGGACCATATCCCATTGAAGATTTGTGAGAAGTGCCCAACAAGACAGCCACATCTATGGCAAGTGCTACAGGAAGCGTGAGGTGAAATGACACCTGGAGGAGAAGGGCCTTATAAGAGAGGTGACCAAGAACCCAATGGTCACTCTGGTTGATGTCCAGAGATCATGTGTGGAGCTGGGCGCAACTTGCTAAAGGACAACCATCACTGTAACACCCTGCCAATCTGGGCTTTATGGCAGAGTGGACAGACAGAAGCCTCTGCTCAGTGCAAGACACACGAAAGCACGCTTGAAATTTGCAAAAAAGATCCTAAAGGACTCTCAGACGGTGGTGGTGGTAGCATCATGCTGTGGGGGTGTTTTTTAGTGGCAGGGACTGGGGGACTGGTCAGGGTTGAAGGAAACTGAACGCAGCAAAATACCTTAATGAATATCCTTAATGAAGATATCCTTATTGAAAACTTGGTCCAGAGTGCTCAGGATCTCAGACTGGGCTGAAGGTTCACCTTGCAACAGGAAAATTACATCAAGCACAAAGCCAGACAACGTGGCTTAGGGACATCTGTGAATATCATTGGTGTCCCAGCCAGAGCCCGAACTTGAACCCAATCGAACATCTCTGGAGAGACCTGAAAGCGACTGTCCACTGACGGACCCCATCCCCCCAGAAATTGAGAGGATCTGCAGAGAAGAATGTCAGAAAATCCCTGAATCCAGGTGTGCAAAGCTTGAGGCTGTAATCGCTGCCAAAGGTGCTTCAACTAAGTGCTGAGTTCAGGGTCAGAATACTTATGTCAATGTTATATTTCAGTTTTTTTTCTTTTTAAGAAATTTGCAAAGTTATCAAAACTCTGGTTTTTGCTTTGTCATTATGGGGTATGAGTGTAGATTGATGTGAATATATATATAAATTCTTATCTCTTAACATAAAGTAAAATATCACTGTAGCCATGATTTAGAGAGCTGTTATAGTTTACCCAAAAATGAAAATTATCAAATGATTTACTCACCCTCATGCCATCCAAGATGTATGACTTTCTTTCTTCTGCATACATTGCAGGGATTGGTTACTAGAAATCAGAAGGTCCAAAAATGACATAAAGGAGGCATACAAGTAATCCATATGACTCCAGTGGTGTAATACATATCCTCTGAAGCAATATTATGTGGGTGAGAAACAGCTAAATATTTAAGTCATTAAAGGGCGAGTAAATGATGAGAGAATTTTAATTTTGGGGTGAAATATCCCTTTAAGTTATGAGTAGTTTGTAGCTTAGGAAGAAAGCCTCCCCAAAACGTCATAATCATCACAATTGTGTGCAGCTTTGTATTACATACTCAAAAGTTAATTGTTGATTCTAATGCACAGTCAACAGAACAAAGATATGCTGATTGTTACAACAATGGCAAAGTTTAAAATCCTAAAGTTTAAGAGATATTATATTTGTCATAACTATACCATTCTACTGCAAACAATAATGATTCTAAAAAAGGCTTTTTATTTATTTGACTCAAAGGCTCAATCAATTATAAAACAATTTAAGCTCTGGACCGGCACTCCCCAAACCAATGCTAAAAGCAGAGATTATTTTTCTAGCAAGGAATAATTCATTAGGTATTTTATTGAAATCAAAATATAAAGTACACCATAACAGATAAAAGGATTGCAGAAACGAATAGATCCATCATGAAAGTGTTATCCACCACCATCTTAAAGCACATTAAGACAGACCATCAGAGATAGATGACTCAATGGACCCACACTGCCTGGCAACTCTTCCATTTCACTGTACAGTGGACAAAAATCTAAGCATGTTTATTTAACACTAAAGCACTTAAGCCAGGATGCTTCTTGAGCCAGCCAGGGGACTGGTGCAGTATTTCAATGTGGAATATTTGCTTTCTGCCTTGATATCTAGGGTATGATACTGCCTCCATATAGCCATTATGCTGGACAATGCAGCTAAATAAAAAAATAAATGTTATGATATTTTAGAATATAATTACCTTCAGAGTTATATACACTGACAGGTTTTTTTTTGTTTGTTTTCCCTTACTAGGTATCTCAACTTGGGTCTGTATCAGTTAGGCTTCTACAAGTTATTTTTATGAGTATAGAGCTCTGTAAAGTATAATTACGATGTTCATATAATACAACATATCTGTGAGCAGTTTTAAAAATTTCTCAATTGCCCAAATGACATCCACAGGTCATCAGTTGCCAAGGTTAGTTTTGGGGAGATTCATATTAAATCTTGAGAGCTGAAAGGTTCATGCAACCACATTAGTTGGTGTTTGTTTGTGATCATCAATATTTTACTACACCTCTTGTGATGACTGAAAGAAAATTAGAAATAGCAAAGGTAAAAGTAGAGAGAGAACAATTTCTAAAATGTTCTTAAATATCTCTACAGAATTTAAGAATTTACAATTATCAGTTTTAAGGGTTGACCCATCACATAACCAGCCTCTGTCTGTCTGATCATTGTTCAAAGTCAGGGTAGACGTGTCACCATTAATCTCAATGACAAATCAAATTAACTTGTTGCATTGTCCCATCGCTGGGACAGACAGTTCCTTAAAATAAGCTCACTCTCCTTTTTCTTCTTATCACTGCCCAGCAGTGCAGACGGGAGCAGCTGTTCGAGCCGGGTGGAGTGTGCACAAGTTTCACTCCCGCTCATTCTCATGAGATGGCCAGATGAATCATCAGCATGGTGTCAACCTTTTTCTCACTTCAGTTTCTATCACTCGCATTCTCTAGCCAATCCCTAGTCTCTCTCCTCCACTATTTTCTCAGCCGGTCCCTGTCTGTGTGTCTGATCCCCCTCCTTTTCCTTTTGCTGCCCCCACCCCTTCCAGATGATTCCAGTCTTTTTATATAAACTATTTTTAAGAGACAGTTTTCCCTAATTTCCTCCTTGCGTCCGTTTTTTCCCTCAGCTCCAGACTGGTGAGGAATTACTTTCTCAATCCCAGTGTGGTGGAGCTTTCCCAGCAGGCTCAACTTTAAGACTGATAGAGTCTGGAAAATCTTAAAAGTGAGTGCGAGCACCTCGTGTTCCATCCTGACAACTCTGAATTAATCATTCATGTTAAAGGGATCTGTCCAGTGGCTTTTGTTTGCGGAACATCAAAGCCGGGTCGCTGGGTTTGGCTATTGCTAAAAATACAATGAAAAACAGGCATGACACATACTGAATGGTTTGTTACAATTTTAAGTACAATAGAGAGATTATTCTGCACAATTAAAAGAGGATTTTGTTTATGTAAATCTCATCAGTGAAAGACAAATACATATAAATCTTTGTCTTCTTCAAGTATTATGATTGCGGTTACTTCTGTCTACCATACTCGAAAGCCATCTCCTCCTCTCATTTATATGAATAAACATGTAACATCTTCCATCGCTACATATTCCATTCAAACTAATGAGCTTGTTATGGTCCCTGTTAGCTTCTGTCAAAGGGCAAACAAACAACTATGCATGCTTATTTTGAACCCCAATGGATAATTAAAGATAAAACGGTGTGCCCATGTGTACTTGTCAAGTCAATATGAGTATGATAGTTCCACATTTACGTGAAATGCTTAGAAGACACAATAATTAAAAATGATCTTGCACTCCTCTCTGCTTCAGTTAAACTATAATAAATGTGCATCCTGCATTCACTGGTATTGCATTGTGCCACGATGGTAGTCCCCATCTGCAAACAAACATCATCCACAACCCCCGGAGGCCACAGATCTGATGTGTTGGAGAGCAATATTGAATTTTGCACGGCCTGTAACCAAGCCATAGTGATTATTTCCTCAGATCCCACTAAACACAATGACCTTAAACACATCAGTCCCTCCCTGTGCTCCAGTGCTGCACAGCAGCGTTACATAATTCCATTAAATCCACATCCAATGGAGTTCTCATTGACGCAACCCTGACTCTCTCACTGTCTGTCCACCATCAAACCTGATGGTCAGCATTCTACTCTCTTCACATTAGATATGTCATTAACATCTCTTTATAGCAGATATGGGGCACAGAAAGTGCCATCCATTGGACAAAGTTAAAAGTCTTACATAAGAAAGTATTGTGTTTTAACAAACTGCAGGTTTATGTGTGGATAAATCTATGAAGCAACAACAGAATTATGAAGATGCAAATATTTTGAGGGAAATAAAGTACGAGCATAACAAATTGTTTTTCCAGGTTACTGATCAAATATCATGACATTGTGATAATGTACATGCATCTGGTGATCTGCTATGACCTAAAAACAGAGCAACACACCTGAGACCTGCACAGGTGAATGACGTAATAACATCTAAACATTGCAGTGTGATAATACGTGAAATCAAGGATGAGGATTCATAAGGGCCTGATGAAAGGTGGATGTTGAGCACTTCTGACAAAGTCTCTCTGTCTGTCTTTTTACAGGCAAACAAAGAGGCACAAAAGGACCTGAAATTATAGTTTTGAGCATTATAATAGGGATGATACATATTTAATAAAATGAAAATACTGCTTAAATACAAATTTGCTCTTGATAAAAAAAAAAAATCTATTGTGCAGAAATTCATTCTTTATCATTTTAAAGTTGTGTGATCACTTAATGCCTTAAAGGAATATTCCAGGTTCAATTCAAGTTAAGCTCATTCGACAGTATTTGTGGCATAATGTCGATAATAAACAAAAATGTATTTAGACTCGTCCCTCATTTTACATATTAAATCTTCTGTTAAAACTCATGATTTATTTGAGCTGTAAAGTAGTTTAAATCATAATTTTTACAGTAGTTTTATGTGTTTGTTGACAAAATTGTCTAACATTACAGAGAAAAGGTCAGTTAGGGATTTTATCCCACTAAAATCATGTTTACAAAGATATCCTTTATGTCTTTTTGATATACTTTTGAAACGGTGTGTATTTTAACATTTAAGGATTGGCCCCCATTCACTTCCATTGTAAGTGCCTCACTGGAACCAAGATTTTTATATATTTTTTTAACTAAAGGATCAAAATATTTTTTTGTGGTAATCAATATCATGCCACAAATGCTGTCGACTGAGCTTAACTTGTATTAAACCCGGAACATTCCTTTAAGTTAACACCGAGGACAGTTAAAAACCCATTGGCCACTGGAATTACATAAATACTTATATAGCTTAAATCCTCTTTGATTGATATGCTTTAAACTTTGAATATGCATACAAGTCTGAAATGTGTAAAATGAATATAATCTATTTTATACGAAAACGTATGTTTGATATACATTTTTTTATTATTCTGATCATGGATGCAACAGAGTTGCCATTCAAAGAGTACTAGAAATGCAATAAACCTATTGAGAAGCTTTTGAAGAAGCTTGTCAAGTTCTTTAAGATTTCATTAAAGAAAATTAGAATTGAAATGTAGGCGAAGAATTACGTTTTACCGCCCTCTACTGGTTTCTAATTGCAACAAAAGCCACAGTAAATGAGAGTTTTAATGAGATTTAATGAGATTTTATATTAATTAAGTTTTCTGGATTGTCACTAAAAAAAAATGCTTTACAAACACAGAAAACAAAAATGAATGAAGACAACAACACAAATCATTGTGAAATATTGGCTTTAACGCCAAGCTGAGATATGAATATACAATGTGTTTGTTTCTAAGGCAATAAAAACATTTAAATTCCCTTTGGAAAAAATAGCCTCTGCAATTTTTAATATTTATAACATTCATATTAAATAAATACTTAAAACTATTTTAATAGATAACATGTTCAATCACAAATGAGAATGCGTGCTCTTTGCCTATAAAGCAGCATCGAGTTACAGTCCATTGTTCAATACCACTCAGATAAATAAATGTACTAAACTTACAACACATTTGCTAAAGTGATTATTTTAATATCTGACATTCTGTAATTGCGACGAATGTCACAGAAAATTCTGCGAGCAACAAAATTACAAAAGAAAATTATCCTCCAAAATATATTCATACTGACACTTTGAACCCATGTTTGGAGGGAATCTATGTGTTTTCCTGATATCAATACGTTAAACATTTTACTCTACAAACTCAGAGGACGAGAAGTGTATTTTTTTACTTGGTACAACAGGCAGTCAGGTAGACATACTACATATCACTTGTCTGGTGTTCAAACGGTGCATTTTAGCGTATTTCAGTTAGTGCCTTACCCAGTTAGAAAATCATTATAATATGAACTTCATTCCAGTCTGACTCTGTTGTCATGATTGCACACTGATAAGTTACACACCAATATATTGTCAAGACGTAAGTGTCCTCATGTGGAATATGCCACAGTTGACTGCAGGTGACCCTCACATGATCAGGGAAACATACACAAGTAGTACACCAAAAGTGTTCCCAATGGGAATGTCTCAGAAGTGTTTGTTGTATGCCATCTAGGCTTGTGTGTAGCGGATGATCTCACTCAAGTCATAGCCAGTCACTGCAAAGGCATAGCCATCCCCGTCACAGAACTTGGCACCACAGATCTGAGTATCAGTCACACACTCGTTATACATGTGCTCGATCTAAAAAGGGCAGATAAAAGTATGGGTGTAGAATGTTTTGGTTCTAATGACTAAAATCACTTCACTGAACATCAGTTGAACAGAACAAAGTGCTTTGCAACACTACATATAATCTCACTGTTCAAATGTTCACACTGAACTAATCTACAGATGGAGTTATGCTGTAAAGGAATGGCGTTTGGTTGAGGTATAAGGAGTTTTACCTCTACACTGTTAGTCTCTGGGGTCAAGCTCAGGTGCCACACTCTCACCCAAGAGTCTTCTGCTGCAGAGAGCAACTTTTTCATCAATAGAAGGAAAGATATAATTGACATGAGTTAGCCATTTTAAAGAATACTTATGAATACAAAAATATCTATGCACAATGTCTACATTTAAATTATTAGCTGCAATATTTACAACTTTAAAGTGCATATGTGTAGCACTATACATTATTTATACTTAATCTTCCTCTCTATACTCACAAGGCCTGTGAAAGGGGCAATGTCCAGAGAGTAGATCCAGCGTGCATGGGCATTGACCTCTGCATGTAGTATACCTGTGACTGCCTCATATAGACGGATCTGTCCGGTCCCATATCCTGCAATGACTGTGCCCTTCCACAGCTTCACTGAAGAACAACTTATGCTGAGAGAAGACAATTACACATTTTAATATGTACTATAATATTTCCTGTGGCCCATTTGTTTTCTGGCACACTTACAGTATATTGTCTATTCTATAGTGGTAGTCGATGTGAAACATACTCAAAACCAGGGATCTTGTGGAGCAATTGAAAATCATCTCCTGATTTCCATACACAGAGGAGGCCGGAGTCATCAGCACTAACTAAATCAGCAATGCTCTCCTGGGGGAAAAAAAGAGGAAAAATTTGCAAAACTTGGATCACAGAACACTTTTATAGACTGTGTTCATATCAAACAGCGTTCTCAATCTCCATGTGGTTTGCAAAAAATAACACTGATATGAAAGACAAATCAAGTTATTAAAAGTTAATACCAGACTGCCTGAACACTCAGAGGCCATGTCTGTTATGGGTTCTTTGTGTTCCTCCAGAACCTCAGACAGAGTGATGTTACTGCCTTTGCTGGGAACATCAAACACCAACACTGTGCCAGATGAGATCCCTGAAGGAAGAGTGAGGAAAGGAAAGGGGCACTTGCATTATACATACTGATGTTTAGTAACTGGCTTGCTTAGAACAGAAAGATATTTACTATATGACCATTATTGACAGATGAAGCTACTTTAGCCACTTACCAACACAAATGTATTTTTCTTGTACTGCTGCAATCCCTCTGGCAAACACTGCCTTAGCTGGGAAACACAACCGATAAAGTAGCATTAAAATTTTTCCTCAGTTATTTCAAAATGTCAAAAGGGATTTAAGAACAACGCTAAAAAGACAAAAGCACTAAATCGCAGCCCTTATGTCTTTTTAGAGAAAATGCATATGTTTACTATATTTGCAGAGCAAGATAGACCTTGTTTATCAGGGTATACCAGGGTCAAGACAGACCTTGTTAATCGGGAACCTGCGACACACCACTAAACACATCTTTACATTGTTGGATGTGGGCCCCAAGAATTCTAGTGGCATCCCTGTCTGGTGTCAAGATGCATTTTAGGTGATGCAACTGTAAGTGGACAGCAGTAAATACAGGTATTACATTTGCATTTAGTCATTTAGCAGACGTTTTTATCCAAAGCGACTTACAAATGAGGAACATGGCAAGCAATTTGACATACAAAAGTCAAGTTCTCAAAGTGGCTGGCGGTATAAGTGGGGACAAAATCATTTAAACCACATTCGGAGGAAGTTAGAGAGGTAGATTATCTGTCCCTGGGGTGGGGAACATCCAGCCTTAAGGTCATATAATGCCCGCAAGACCATTGTACCTGGCCCGGAGCCTCGAGGCCATTCGAGAAATAATTTGGAAACAAACAAAAAAAATTACAAATATAAATGAATAAATAATGATTAAAAATTATTTAAATGAATAACTGCAAAATATTGTATAAAAGTAAGACCTTTTTAAAAAATATTCTGATGCATGAGCATGCAACAGTCTGCGTACATTAATTTCAACTGTCAATCAGAAATGATAAGCAATTGTATGGCCCGAAATTATTTTGTAAATGCTGGAATGGCCCTTAAAGGAATAGTTCACCCAAAATAAAAATGTACTCACCTTTATGTCATCCCAGATGTTTGAATTTCTTTCATTTGCTGAACACAAATGAAGATTTTTAGAAGAATATCTCAGCTCTTTTGATCTATGCATTGCAAGTGAATGTGTGCCAACATTTTTAAGCTCTAAAAAAAATCACTTAAGTCAGCGTAAAAGTAATCTATACGACTCCAGTGGTTAAATAAATGTCTCCAGAATTGATTTCATAGGTGTAGGTGAGAAATAGATCAATAAGTCTAATTTAAGTCAATATAAATTCTCCTCCCTGCTCAGTCAAGCTCCACTTTCAGATTTCACTTTCTCTTCTTATGTTTTTGGTGATTCACATTCTTCATGCATATGTTCCCTAATGGGCAGGAGGAAGAATTTCTAACAAAAAAAAATATACTTCCCCTTCTGTCACTCACTCAACGTGGTGTCGATTGTAGTGACACAAGGGGTCTCTTCTGAGAGTCTCGCGTACCTCTGAACTTGAGAAAAGGCCAATGACAAATTGGCAGACAGAACTTTCATGTCCCGCCCCCGGACATACGGGTATAAAGGGGAGCAGGCGAGTGTCTGTCAGACAGATTTTTGCTTCGTAGCAGAGCGGTTGAGTGATCAGCGTGCTGTGTGTCACGACTGCTTCACCCACCTCTGCAAGAGAGCTTCTGTTGGATCTGACAGTGCATTCCAGCAGCTTTCTCCTCTCTGCACGCTGTGCAGACTCTGCCCCTGGGTGCTTCGACAGCGCTTCTCTCCTAAAAGAGTTTGATTTCTTTGAAAGAGTTTATTCTCCTCTAAAAGTGTTTATTTCTGGTAAAAGAGCAACATACACAAGCGAGCGTTGAACGTCTTTTTCAGGATGCATCTTTTTAAAGATGTCCTTCTGCCACTGTGTAGTTCCTGGATGTGGTCGGTATCTCTCCAGATCCGGCGGTCATAGACGCTGCCTCGTGTGCCTGCCTGGGTAGCGATCACACTGAGGCAGCGTTTGTGGATGGTTCATGTTCTTACTGCGAGGACATGACCAGGGCAACGGTGCGGTCGTGGCTTTCGTTTCTCAAAGCGAACACCACTCCAGTCGCCGCCCGTGTCGCTCCTTCCCATGAGATTGAGGACGACCCGGCTGGTGATGATTTGGGGGTGGCAGCGGGCTCGGTTTCACCGAGCAAAGCCTCACGAACCACCCCCGTCTGACGTGCAGATGGCCGACATGCTTTCCTGGGCCGCTGTGATCGGTGGGCTGGACTGGAACCCTCTGTCCTCCCCCCAATCCTAGCGGCTTTATGATTGGTACCTCGGCTCCAGGCGCCACTACCAGCCACGCCCCCCCCCCGGTACCATTCTTCCCGAAACTGCATGACGAGCTGACGAGTTCGTGGAGGGCACCTTTTACTGCCTGGACTGACCTTCTCGCTCGTCCCTCAGGTGGACAGGACGGTTGCGATCCACCTGTGTCCTGAGAACGCCGCCATCTGGCGGGACCGGTACTACCCTCCAAGGCCTGTAGGACAACGCCATCACTGACTGTGAAAGCCTACAGTGCCATTGGACAGGCCGCCTCCACCTTGCATGCCATGACTCTCCTGCAGGTACACCAAGCCAAGGCACTGAAAGATCTGCATCTGGGAAGTCCTGATCCCGACGAGCTGCAGGCTCTACCACCGACCTCACTCTTAAAGCTACAAAGGTCACAGCACAAGCACTTGGGCGGGCGATAGCCACCCTCGTGGTCTAAGACCGTCGCCGACTTCGCCCAGCATTTTTCGGCAGTGAAGAAACAGACGGAGGCCATCTCTCACACCCGTCTGCTCGCTGTAGGCCTCTACCTGGTTCTCCCTCTACCAGGCAGCTTTACAAACCTCAAGTGGCGTCTGTTCACAAATTGGTGTTCTTCCACATCAGATCAGGTCCCTTAGAGGTGCCTGGAGGTTGAACCCTTCCCGGCAAAGCCTGTTCCCCTCCCGGGATCTCTCAGTTGTCCTCTCAGGCCTTCAGAGACCACCCCCCCTTCAAGCCACTTGATTCAGTCGAGCTCAAAGCCCTCTCCTAGAAGACGGCCCTCCTGATCACGCTCGCTTCCATCAAGAGGGTTGGGGACCTGCAAGCACTCTCTGTCATCGACAGTTGCCTGGATTTCGGTCCGGCAGTTGCTCACATCATCCTAAGACTGCGACCGGGCTATGTGCCCAAGGTTCCTACGACCCATTTCAGGGACCAGGTCGTGAACCTGCAAGAGCTTCCCCGGGAGGAGGCAGACCCAGCCTCTTCGTCGTTGTGTCCGGTACATGCTTTGCGTATCTATGTGGACCACACGCAAGGCTTTAGATGCTCTGAGCAGCTCTTTGTCTGCTTTGGTGGACGGTGGAAAGGGAACGAATCAAGTGGCTCCTGCTGGCAGGACCTGCGTCTCCCATGGGCAGTCCTCGCTGCCCCCCGGTCGCCGTGTCTGTAGCAACTCCTCACTTGACATATTCTGGAGGGTGCATCGGGTGGATCCTTTGTGGCCTTCAATCACCCACAATCCTTTGCACATGTCCCAAATTATTTAAAAAAAAGGGAGGAAAACAAGCTGCGTGACCATGGAGATGGAAATTTTATGACACAACTTTTTTCACTCTCTCTTCAAGTTATTGTTTGCATTTGCAGCAATGACAATGTGTAGAAAAAGTACAAGTATTTTAGACAAAACAACAAATTAGACCAAAGAAATTAATGAATAAAATTAATAAAAAGGCAATTACATGAATTTGAACAACTTTAAAAGTTTTATAGTTTTTACAAGTCTAGTGTTCCGTTTTTTCCATTATTGAAAGGATTAAAATTTCTTTGAGTGATACTAGCTTTGTGAATAACACATTTTGCTCAAATAATTTAGAGATTAAGGAAATATTTCTTGTTTTCTGAAGTATATGGCTTTTCTAAACCAAGTAAAATATCACATTGTTCTAAGCTTATTGTTTGCCATGCGCACTTACTAGATCGTATCATTCTAGCACTGAATGTGAAGAGGAGTCTAGCCTACTGCCTCAGAAGGACTGCCTAAATGCCTAAGTAGGCTGCAGCCTTCTGTTTGAGAAGTACCCATTGATCGATTTCTAACCCACACCTATCACATCACTTCTGAAGATATGGATTAAAACACTGGAGTCTTATGTATTACTTTTATGCTGCCTTTATGTGATTTTTGGAGAGTCGGAATGTTGGCACCCATTCTCTTGTATTGTGTGTACCTACGGAGCTTAGATAGTCTTCTGAAAATCATAATTTGTGTTCTGCAGAAGAAGGAAAGTCATGCACATCTGGGATGGTATGAGGGTGAGTAAAGGATGAGAGAATTTAAATTTTTGGATGAACTATTCCTTTAATAGGAAGACGATCCCCCAACCTTGCTTTAGAACTATGCACTAACCTGTGGGGGTCTCTGGCGTGTCCAGTGCATGCCAATACACCATAATGGATCCATCTGATTCGTACATCTAATGAATAAACAGAGTCAGACCTGGTTCTCAGGCGAATACTGTAAAAGGTTTCAATGACCAGCGTAGCATAACTCTTGGCCCACCTGTATTCCTTTTTGAGAAGTGAGAACAAGGAGATCTCTTGAGGGCAGGACACACCAGGCTGCCTGTGAGACAAACATCAACAAGACTAAAAGAGTTCAATTACTTTCTTTTTCATGTTAAACCATAAACACACACACACACACACACACACACACACACACACACACACAAAAAAGAGTATCAGATTCCTTACTAAGGGTTTTAAAACAGTGACAGCATTCAGGCAGAGGGATATTGCACTAAAAACAACATCCAGAGAAACAGAGTAGAAACTTTGTCTTGCCTGCATGATCAGTGAGGAACTGGTGGCCACGTTTCCCTCTTTGGACTGCAATTGTCGATGGGAATAGTTCAGGCCGTCCCAGGAGGCGCTGACCATATTCACCACGTTGGCGTGGACCACGGTGAAATAGGTGAGGCAACGCGGCGCGATGCGCAGGACGCTCAGGTTGTTGTACAGCGCGGAAGCGCTACTCTTTATCTGAATGCTTTTCTCTTTATGATACATTTTCGCCATTTTTGATCAAATGAAGAAAAGAGTCACTTTTTTAAAATGGGAATGTTATTTCTGGAACACAAAACAGGACAATGTAAATCAGTTCCAATCAAACAGATTAAAACTGACTTGCACTGCATTTTCCATAGACAAACTACTAGTACTAACTAATAACATTACTACTGCACTACAAGCATTGCACTAAATCGGATTTTAGGCGCATGTGAGGATGGACAGACAGATCGACTGCAGGATTATGAAGTCTAGAATACTCTACTCTAAATAGCGCAATAGCGAGTGACATTCAATAAACTTCTGAAGTTATTACTGATCATTTATCAATATAGCTTTTCTAGGCAGCTATCGTGAACTTATCCTAGAAGGAAGCGGATGCAATTTCATCTCCAGATAATCAAATTCCTTTCAGGAAATAATGAACCAAATGCTCGAAACGTTGACAAAAATTTAAAACTGTATGTAGTGTTATTAGTTCTACGTACGTCAGTTAATAGGCCTGATATATATTATTTGCCTGATTAAATAAGGGGCTTATTCAAGTGTGCTCTCACCATTTCGCGTCTCTTGCAGCCATAGTGACGGAGCAAACGTGTGTACATCATCACAGACGTGTGTAGAACGTCACAGACGTCGTCGTGACGTAAACATTTCTGAGCGTCTAAAACAACGTATTTAAACTATTTTAAAAACATTGCTCATTTTATTTCAAATTAAAATACTTGCTAGTCAATAAGCTTGCTTAGTATTTAAATACCAAGTATTTGATTAAATAATGATTGATTATTTGGTCATTTAAATAAATGTATGCGTACTTTTAGATAAAAAGGCAATATATGAATCTTTAGGGCCACTTTGACAAAGACAAGGTACTGTAGCTGAAGCAAGTACAAAAAAAGATTCACCAACAGCCGAGCAAATGCTATCAGCAGACTTTATGTAAACCACATGAATGGCCAATGATCAAATGAACACTTCCATAACAAAAAACACTTATTAATAGAATCCTTTATTTTGGTCACGCATTATACACATAGTTCTGTGCATATATACAGTGACATGTATTAGTTTTCACATATCCCAGCTAAGCTGGCGTCAGAGTCAGCCATGAAATGGCAGATAGGTTTAAGGGGCTTGCTCAAGAGCCCAACAGTGGCATATTAGTAGTGCTGGGAATTGAACCCCTGGCCTTCTGGTCAGTAACCCTGAGCCTCAACCACTGAGCCACCACTTAATCAACAGCATTTGTGGCATAATGTTGATTACCACAAAAAATTATTTTGACTCATTCCACCAAAATCTGAGACAGCGAGGAACTTAAACCCCAAGTGAATGGGGGCCACTTTTTCAAAAGACTTGCGTGTCTTTTGGATATGAAAAAAGGATGTGTTAACATGATTTCAGTGTGAAAAAAAATAATAATAATAAAAAAAAAAATAAAAAAAAATCGCTCACTAACCTTTTCTGCGTGCAGTTATAGCCAATTTTACAACTTCATTACTATGACAATGTAATTTAAACAAACCCTAAAATGACTAAAAATTACTTTACTGTAGAAATTGATTTCAGAATCTAACAGAACTACCGAACTGTTACTCATGCTACGTTATTACTGTTGATTCCCAATAGTTTGCCTGTGTAAACATTGTGAAACTGATGAACCAAGGAAACCCCCAGGTATCCCTGTAACAAATGGGAGGAGTGGATTTACAATACAGCATTGAAGATATGCAGTGCACATTAAATACCAAGAATTTACTGTTAATTTATATAATTACAAAACAGACAATGTATTTTATTGTTTGTTTTTTTATTGAATACTGCTTTGAATATCAGTGAGATCTGCAAATTTACATTTACAGCTTCAACAGAAACATAACTTCCATAAGGCACATCTTATCTAAAACCTCTGAAAACTTACAGAAGTTTAAGATTCTATCAAAAATTAACATACCTTCAAATTTAAGATTTTGTTTTTAGCTTTAAGTACATTAATCTTTGATTAACAAAACATGTACTAAGAAACTCTATGACACATCCATTCTTTAGATATAGGCTACGTGCATATTAATTAACACCCAAACGCTTCAATTTCTATCTTTGGTTGTTTAATTAGTGACGTGCACTTAATGTGGTAAAAGATGTTAGAGTCTTGATACAGCAAAACCCAATCTTATACTTTATATATGTGTCAGTTTTGTCTCTTCACTTTATTGGTATCAGATTGCATTTTGTCACTGTGGCCAAATGTTTTCATGTGTTTTTTTAAGCTATTAGTTTGCTTAAATAGTTTTCCACATTCTGGGCAGGGGAAAGGAGCCTGACCTGTGTGGAATAAAACATGGGCTTTCATACTGTTCTGATAGCGGAAAGTCTTGGTGCAATAGGTACATTTATAGGGCTTTTCGCCAGTGTGCACTCGCATATGAGCTTTGTAGCCTGAAAGCTGGGAATATGCCTTGGGGCAAAGCTTACATTTATGAGGTCTTTCTCCTGTGTGTGTTGTGGCATGTCTTTTTAGGGCACCAGGATCTCTAAAGCTCTTTTCACACTCCTTGCAAGTATATGGACGTGCACCTGTGTGACTAAACATATGTCCACGCAGTCCTGCTGTGCTGCGGTATGTTTTGTTGCAGATCACGCACCGATGTGGACGCTCTGCAGTGTGAACGAGCTTGTGTGTTTTCAGCCCTTGAGGCTGTTTAAAGCTCTTGTCACACAGTGAGCACTTAAACGGCCTGTCGTCTGAGTGCACGGCTCGGTGGACATCCAAATTACTCTGATTTTTTGAAAAATGACCACACTGCTCACAGACAAACAGTCTGCTATTGGTGTGAGTTAGCATGTGATTACGAAGATAAATAAAACGTGAAAAGCTGCTACTGCAGCGTTCACAAGAGTAAGGCCGTTCATCTGAGTGCACACTTTCAAGATGTCCTTTCAAGGCGCTCCACTGTCTAAAGCGTACTCTACATTTCGGACATTTGTAAGGTTTTTCTCCTGTGTGTATGCGCTGATGAATAGCAAGGTTACTAGGAATACGAAACTTTTTATCACAGTGTGTACAGGAATATGGTAACTCTCCAGTATGGATTAGTAAATGTTGCCGCAAGTGCTCTCCTCTTCTGAATTTTTTACCTAAAGGAGAGACAAAATGGAGTACAAATAAATGAGAACTTTGAAGTACAAGCTGGAAGGACACAATCTATTCTGAAGACTCACCACATTCGGTGCAGCTGTGCCGTTTCTCATCAGTGTGAGTTTTTTTGTGTGAATTCAAGTCGGCGCATCTGGCAAACTTTCGGCCACATTCTTCACATTTATATGCTTTAACACCACTGTGCCGTATCATATGGGTGTTCAGAGAGCCCTTCTGAGTAAAAGCTTTATTACAGATGTTGCAGGTGAAAGGACGCTCTCCAGAGTGTGAGCGCATGTGACATTTCAGTTTGGCTGGCGCATTGAAGCACATGCCACATACATGGCACTTGAATGGACGCAAATGACTATGTGCCGCCTGGTAATGCTTCACAAGGTCCATTCTGCTCTCTAGAACCATGCCACATTCTTTACATGGATATATACCATCAACCCATTGATCAGTCACCTTGGGCTGCCTCTTTTTTCCACCACCACTGCCTTTCCCACGGTAATGGCTTTTAGGCAGGACGTGACCTGCATTTTTTGCAGAGCATATGGCACTGATGATCTTACCACTCTCAGTATTTCCATTTATACCATGAAGCTTGGCGTCTTCTTTGCAACTGCGACCATTAACGTATAGCAGTTTATCTTTGCTCTGCCTTTTAATTGGTTTCTGTGGGGGCTGGATATTTATCTGAACAACAGGTTCCTCTCCATTTTTTTTCTTCTTATATTCACTTACTCCTGCAACAAAGAGAAATGCTTCAATGTGTTTTAAATGTACTGCCATGGTATATTAAATTGCCACTCGGACAAATAATGGTAATAATACTGTAACTGCTGAAATTATTTTCCATTTATACAACCCTCGACACCCTCTTTTTCTAGGCAAACAGAGCCAAGCAATTGCAGCACTGCATGTGACTAATTATTTCATGAGGTTATCCTAGTATAGAGCATGGAAAACCAAATGAAGCGGGTTTGTTTACCTTTTTTTTTTGACGCGTTCTGCTTCTGCGCGCGTGTCTGCATATTCCTATCAGATATTGATTTCTACTCTTGCATGTCGCGGCTGCGTCACGAGTGTGTTTAGCGGCTGATGCCGAAAGACTCGCGTGCTGCTTCTATAGGTGATTCCCGCTCCTCGACTAGTACGGAAATATGATCAACTGAGCATGCGCGAAACATTTCGATTGGCTCTGCCTCAGACGGAAAGTTCCCATCTGATGATGGTTGTCTCCATTTTGCACAAATGTCTCCAACTTCTGCCAAATTAAAACACAACTGGTTAAGTTTCCCACTTTATATTATTTACATTGAAAAAGTGATAATGTTATTTAACGATGACTTAATTGGGATGATGAAATTCAGAAGAACTTGATTCCATGCGTTATGCTATTTAACCCCTAATAGGGCAAGAATATAGAGACATAGAACAAATATATATTTATTTCTATTTTTCAACACATCAGAAGCAAAATAATATATTTTTTTCTTCAAAAATATTTCTCTTAACTTTCAATAGTTTGTAGATATCATGAAAATAACAGACAAGATAGGAATATTTGCCTCTGAATGGTCAGATAAAGATTGTAAGTTTATGACAGTTTTTATAAAGTCAAATCACAGTAATTGCAAGACCCCCTTTTTATTTATGTATTTATTTTTCAAAATTTTGTCCCACTCGCAGGAAATACAACATTTTAGGGTTAATGCAGTGTTCAAATACAAAATCATAGATTTTTTTTTTATTTGATCCTCATTTCAGCTGCAACATTTTGGCAAACTTGTGAGTTTTATAATATAGACTTGCAAGCAACACTTTGAAATCTCTTTCATGTCCATTTGTGAAAGATGTAATTGCTAGCATACTGTGTGATTTGCAATTTTTTTTTCTTCTAAAGAAACTGAGAAGAATGTGTTTTTAGGCCTCCCAAATGAAAAGCACATTATTTATTAATATCAAACCACTACAGTCCAACAGAAATGCCACTGTCCTGAGAACACATGTACTTGTCTACTTCTTGTGGTTAAAAGCTTCATAACAGACTAACCTTTACTGCTGTGTGGTTTTATTTATTTATCCATTTATTACTTATTTAATTAGTCTTATATTTGTAAAAGACTTTCATTAAACATCCTAATTTAAGAAACGTTTGGACTTTAGGCTAAGCAATTTGTTTTGACAAAAAAAAAAAAAAAATGACCTTGTTGAATGTAAAATCTAAATCTTAATTCCAAATCTATCATAAACGTTGTGAGATGTCTAATATGATCTGATTTTGATTTAAGATCTAAAATTAATAGACTATTTATTTTAATTTTAGTACAAATTTTAGGTGACTACACACTTTACCACGCACGTGCAGTTAAAGCAGGGGTGTCAAACTCAGTTCCTGGAGGGTCACAGTCCTGCAGAGTATAGTTCCAGCCCAGCTCCAAAATGCTTCCTTGTAATCTTCAAGAACTCATGAAGACCTTGATTGGTTGCTTCAGGTGTGTTTAATTAGGGTTGGAGCTAAACTCTTCTGGACTGTGGCCCTCCAGGAACCGAGTTTGAGTTAAAGGAATAATTGACCCCAAAAATGAAAATTCTCTCATGATTTCAATGTGTTTTAAATGTACTGCCATGGTCTATTAAATTGCCACTCGAACAAATAATGGTAATAATACTGTAACTGCTGAAATGCAGAATTATAAATGTCTCATGCCATCCCAGATGTGTATGACTTTCTTTCTTCTGCTGAACACAAACGAAGATTTCAGCTCTGTAGGTCCATACAATGCAAATGAGTGGTGGCCAGAACTTTGAAGCTCCAAACTGCATTTAAAGGCAGCAAGAAAGTATCCATAAGATTGCAGTGGTTAAGTCCATGTCTTTCATATGATCAGTGTGGGTGAGAAACATATCAATATTTAAGTCCTTTTTACTATAAATCTCTACCTTGTTCTAGCCCCAACCAGTAGGTGGCAATATGCAGGAATAATGCGAATCGCCAAAAAACAAAAGAAGAATGTGGAAGTGAAAACGAAAGTGGTGGATTATAGTAAAAAAAAGATTTAAATATAGATCACTTCTGAAAACATGGATTTAACCACTGGAGTTGTACGGATTACTTTTATGCTGCCTTTATGTGCTTTTTGGAAGCTTCAAAGTTCTGGTCATTCACATGTATGGTATGGACCAACAGAGATGAGATATTCTTCTAAAACTCTAAGCTTGTTTTCAGCAGATGAAAGAAAGTTATACACATTTGGGATGGCATGAGTGTGAGTAAATGATGTAATGATGAATGATTTTTGGGTGAACTATTCACCTTTATGTTATCAGTGGATCTGTTCATTTACGTCTCAACAATAGCCTACTGTTGAGCTGTGAAGCAAAGTGCGGCTATTTGAAGCATGTATTATTATACTCTTGCTGCACCATAGAAACACAAAAATGTGGAAACATGCTCTACATGTTTTCGCAATGTCCTCGCTCCGTCGACAACAGCTTAGCAACGGGAACAGAAGCTCTGTCGTTTCAGCTTGCCATGAATGGAATGCCATTCAAGTTGTTGTGCCTCGTAAAATACGCCTACATAAAACAATTATAGAGTTTTATCCAGAATTATATATATATATTTCCTAGTATTATTTGATCAACAAGCAACCCTTATTATGATGTTCTTTTGTGTTCAATGAGGTAGTGGTAGCCTCCTAATTTTTTCATATGCTTTTTTTATACAGTCATTCTCCCCTTTCCCAACAACGCTGGGTATACTTCATTTGCACCCATCGTCTCTTGGTAATTAGTATTCTGTACTCACTCTTTAAACACTTTTGCGCTACATGAATGCGGCACAAATTCCCTGTCTTCTTCCAAACTGTTTTGCTAGATTGTCCAGTATCGGGTGGAAGTGCTTGTCGCTTCTCACTGGTACTACAGTTGCTTGCTTTAGAGATATATCAGGTATGGTCGGAATGACTGTTTAATTCTGTGTTCTTGATTAGAGCATATAAAAATTGAATTTGGAGTATAATATCTTGTTGTTGTTGTTGTTATTATTATTGCGCTTGAAGACCCGCGGTAATGGATGGCGTTTGGAGAGGATTCTGCACTCTTTTTCTCACAACACTCATTTTTAAAGGTAAAGGAAATGTATTATTGCAAGTAGCAATACAAAGTGACTTTTAGTTAATGTCTAACTCTTAGAACAAATGGCATTTGATGATAAACATTGATGTCAACATAAATTAGTCGCTTCTTTGATCAGTAGGCTACAGTTCGCAATCTTGGTAATCTGGTCACCATGAACTTGAATTTACAGTAAACAAAGAAAGCAATTTTTAAATTGTAGGCGTAAAAGTGGCCAGCTGATAGATAGCTGTGCAATGTTTATATCCCTCACTCTCCTGACCTCAAGAGGTGCTCTAACGACTGACACTAGGGGCCGTAGTCTTTATCCTTCTGAATAACCAAATTTCTTATTTTGGGTTCCTCTATGTCCTCCTACCTGGCCTGGTTGCCCAGGCAGGCTCCTCATTAATTTTCAGTTAGCAGATCAGTGCTGTTGTCATGGGTAGGTTTTTCACCTTCGATCTATTGCTAAAATAAAACATTTTCTTTCCCATCAAGACCTGGAAATTGTGATCCACTCACTTATCACATCTAGGTTGGACTATTGCAACTCATTGTACATTGGTCAGCCCCAAACTGCATTATCCTGCCTACAGCTTGTTCAAAACGCAGTAGCTAGCCTTTTAACAGGGTCAAGAAAGACCCTGTTAAGGACCACATTTCCCCCGGTTTTAGCATCTCTACACTGGCTTCCGGTGTAATTCAGGGTTGATTTTAAAATGTTGATTTTTGTCTACAAGGCACTAGCTGATCATGCGCCTCAATATATCACTGACTCACGCCCCTACTCCCCCACCAGAGCGCTTGGGTCTCCTGATCAACGTCTATTGAAGGTTCCTCGTTGCTGTTATAAATCTAAGGGTGACCATGCCTTTTCTGTGAATAGTATTCTATGGAATAGTCTCCCTTTACATGTTAGGTCAGCTTCATCTCTAGCCATTTTAAAATCTTCTGTGAAAACGTATTTTTACTCTATGGCTTTTGAATAGATAATTGAATAGGTTGAAGTGGATAAATATATGATGTTGTATTTAAATGTTTTAATTTTTTTTATTATGTTTTATATATTTAAATCCATCTGTTTTTATATATTTTGTTTGTTTGATCTGTAAAGCACTTTGGGTCAACTTCTGTTGTTTTTAAATGTGCTCTATAAATAAAGGTTGATTTGACTTCTTGTTGCCTCTCCCACCTCCCATGCCGGAGATGCCGGTTTGAGTCCTGTACGGAGCGGGTAGAATTGGAGCGTAACATAGCCCTATATTATTTTCTAACTATGTAATTGTCATATATTTTTCATAGGTCTTTAACATCGTCTGCAGACTGTTTTCAAACCATTTTAATATCTATCAAAATGTTTCCGGCAAATTTAATGCATGCAAATTGTATTTTTAAATTGGTGGACTGAATAACGTGGTTAAAGATAGTTTTTTTTTTCTCAACACATACATATGTGTAATATGAACCTTTATGAATGAGAACTTCATGAATGAGAAGATCATTTACCTACTAGCCACAATGTTATGCTTTCCCTTTATAAGTTGCAGGGCTCAGGATCAGGAATGAAGAGCTGAGAAAGTGTGTGCAGGTAAATGAAGGACAAGTCAGCAGCAAGTTAACCCTGCAAGAGTGTAGAACAGATTCAGCTCTACAACAGTGGGAGTGGGACGCTGTGACTCGCTCCATCAGTAACCCACAGACGGGAGGGTGTTTAACTGCACCCCAGATCCAAGAGCACGAGAGTGTTTGGCTGCAAGCTTGCAGGTCTGCGGAGGAAGATCGTGAGGGCCAGAACTGGAGTTGCTCTAAAAAAGGTCTTCTGACATTACATGGCAAGGGTCTGCACCTGAGCGCACGGCATGATTCCTCCAAGGTTTTCCTTTTCAAAGGCCGCGGGAAAGGGAGCAAGTGGAGGACACTGGCTAATCAAACAGTATGCGAGGAGACAGACAGCACACATCGTGGTCCGAATGAGTTACAAGGGTCTCAGCAGACACTTCCAACTGGACCCCGAATCCTCACTAATGTTCGCTATTGGCATTGTAAGAGTTCTTAATTCTGTGTTTCATCATTCTTATTAATAGCATCTCATCCACTTTAGTTTAAACTCCATAGAATTATGACAAGCGTCTATTTCAGGTCTCTCCTGTCATACAAAACATTATCATCCCAAGTCATGTGTTTTGTTTAGTTTTTTTACTTTTACAGCTGGTCTTAATAAAGTTGCACATTGTCTGTTTTTCACATGTTATTAGTGTATACTCTTGATATATATTCATTGGATTTCCTTGCTTAAGCTGGGAATAATGGCCTGCAGTCGACCGAGGTGACACCGAGTTCAGAGGCATCGCCTGAACCTCAAAGCAGCATGGAGCCTGGGGAACCTTCTGTAAATGTTTTTACTACAGATTACGGTGTGTGGAAAGTGTTTATACATTTCAGAAAGTTACATTATTAATTTTAGCAGTTAAATGCTTATCAGTGAAGTCAGAAATAACACAATGAATTATTAAAAACACCTAACTGTCCCATGGTTCTGGAATATTTTAGACTTTTGTCCACACGAGGGCAGCAGAGGATTGGAAACTTAAACTTAAATCGACGACAACTCGTGAATCTTTGAATCTTTTATCAGAGCTGGTGAAAAATTAGGAAAAAGTGTATACACTGCAGAAAAATAATTAATGTTGGCAATATTTAACAGTTGCCTAAGGTATTTTTTTCTTCTTTTAGATTTTTACTTGCCAAGCCAACATTTCTTCTTTTTCTCATAAATTCACCCCACCTCAAAAAAGTAAACTTTTATACTTAGTAATGTATTTTTACGTGTAAGTATAGTTGTAGCAGTCTGGAAACAGAATGGATATTCTTGAGATATTTGCTGCAATATGTATCACACTTGCAGTGAATGGTCTGTCGGCATTCTATGGGCATGCTGTATAAGACTGAGATTAACCTTTAGCATTGAGCAATTTTAAATCTCCTTGAAACTTCCTTGTCTTAAATGTAATGTTTTTTGCTTTACAGCAACTACAACATATGGGCGAGCAAAATAAATTATCAATCACCTTTTAATTAAACCCACATCCATATCACATTTTTAATAATAGTGACCTATTTTATTACAATTTATACACAGTACATGTTAAGATAAATGATAGCAATTTCTAAAACTCCACCACACCAAATAATATGTATTTTCTAAATTCCTGCTTTGTCATAAATAAATAAAACCCCACTAATACATTGACAGTGGCAAGTAACAGATTGTGCAATTGACCTAAAACTCTCACACATGCCCCAGGCCAATGGACCATCCTTATTTCTGAACCCTGGTTGGTGATATTCAATAACTAGTTTGTTTACTAACAGGAACAAGCTGGAAAATGACAATGTTGTTTCTAAGCACCTTTGCCCTGTTACTTGGACTTGTAATCCTCACCCTTAACATCTATCAGAACAGGTGAGATATGCCTATTTTTGGGGAAAATAAACCAGTTCTTATTTATTGTAATTCCCAATGCCACTATTTAATTTCACATAACAAGGAAAGACACCGCAACAATGTTTCTAAATGTTTTCCTGTTCATGCTCAGGTGGAAGAAGACTGTTGTTGTGCTGAAATCCTACACTCCAACTAGAGAGGTCAGTCAACCAGGGTCTCCGGTGCCTAGTGAGCGAGCCCCTCTAACCCAACACCCCATGAAACTTGCCAAGTCACCTTCCATTCGGCGAGGGGAGATCCTTGTTGAGTGGAAAGATGGAACAGTCACACCACTGTTTGAAACTTACCTAACTGACTAACTTCCATACTTTGTTACATTAATGTTATGTGGGAGCAAATGGTTAGAATGGAAACATTACATTTTCCTGTTTTGTTTTTATGCTAAGATTTTTTGTGAAGAAATGGGTGAGAGAAACTCGTGTATCATTCCCAAGCAAATGGACAGAAATGCATTGGGGGTTTTATTCTCATATGCAACATGTGAAAAACATCACAGACATGTGTGCTCTTGCGAACAGATTCCCTCAATGCCAACCTTTAAAACAGAGGTTGGGTACTGATCAAAGACAAAATTCTGTTACATGCCAAAAAAAAAAAAAAAAAAAAAAAAATATATATATATATATATATATATATATATATATATATATATATATATATATATATATATATATATATATATAACTTACATCAGGTCAAATACAGTTCAAATCTTAACGTAACAAAACATTTACTGTATAATTAACACTGCAAGCTCACTGAACTGCATTTGTCTGTGTGAAATAGAGAAAAATAGTAATGCTGTTTCTTGGAAAACAATAATTCATTGAAAACATGCCTTGCTAAAACTACTATAGTATTAGCGTTAAATGTTTAGTTCCCCCAAAAATGAAAATCCTCTCATGATTTACTTACCTTTAAGCCATCCCAGATGTGTATGACTTTCCTTCTTCAGCAGAACTGAAGTGAAAATTATTATAAGTAGATTTCAGCTCAGTTTGTCCATACAATTCATGTAAATGTGTGCCTTCAGGCTGCTGGCTATTTGACGGTCCAGAAGGCATAGGCATGTGGATTACTTTTATGCTGCCTATACATGCCTTTTGGACCATCAAACAGCCAGCATTTGTATGGACAAACTGAGTTGAAATCTACTTATAAAAAATCTTCACTTTGGTTCTGCTGAATATAGATAGTCATACACATCTGGGATGCCTAAAATGTAAGAAATTTGAGAGGATTTTCATTGATGGGTGAAAAATACACACACACGTACGTATGTACGTATGTACGTACGTATGTATGTATGTACGTACGTATGTATGTATGTATGTGACGGACATGTCCGTAAATGATCTCTCTCTCTCATCCCACCACTGTCCACCATCTGCTTTTATCCCTCTCGAAGGCTTGATTAGCCTGATACGGGACCGGGTGTGTATCATCACGACCCGGCCCCACCCTCTGCCCTGCCACAGTGAACTAACCCTATTTGGTTTAATTGAAGAGATTACTGTGATTTGAAGCCAAAATGTCTGATGGTTTTTGATAACAAGTCTTGTGTTTAACTAATTTTAATTGGACATGTATAGCTGCAATTGTTGTTTTTATAAATTAAAAAAGTTTTTATAGAAGGAATTAGAATTGTAAACCAAAATTAATACTATTGAAAACATTTCAGTCACATGTAATATACTGTAGTTATATTTAACATTTTTAAATAAATTACTGTTGTCGTACAAACTGTTCTACATGGTGTGTAGGGGCACCACCTCAACTGTTTTTTCCAAAAGTTAACTAACCTGTTTCATTTTAACATCTTGCTTTGCAAGTCAAGTCAAGTCAAGTCAAGTGAAGTCATTCTTATTTGTATGGCGCTTTTCACAACACACATCTTTCAAAGCAGCTTTACAGGAGATCGTGCTTTAACACAAAACAAAACTGTAATATCTGTAAAGTCTTAGGAGCTATGTAAAGCTGTTCTGTAAAGGACAGCACCCAGAAAATGTATAACATGTCTGTGCAAGTGTATTTTCAGTGTGTAATGCCTACTTGAAAGCAGAAATATTCAGAGAGAGAGAGAGAGAGAGAGAGAGAGAGAGAGAGAGAGAGAGAGAGAGAGAGAGAGAGATGTAATAGGGGGGTTGACATGTGAGCATGAAAGTTTAAGGTAAAAAATCTTAGCCAGCAACACTTGAAAATCAAGTAGTTGTTTTACTTCTAGCACTGCTATTGTATATTTGTGTGTCATTGCTGTGCCAGATCATCACAAAAACACTTTTTCTATATAAAACGTTTATCATAAATTTATATTCATTAGTCATTTGAAATTAAGCATTTAATTTGATACAATTTCTAGACAAACTCATTTCTTATTATGAAAAAAAAAATAAAACTAAATTATTTTGACTGATGATATAATTTCTAAATTAACTCTGATTGTGTTCATTATTTTGCATTTAGTGATTTACAACACATTGCTTCCTGGAAAAGCATATCATGTCAACCATATATATTTGTTTTCTTGTTGCAGCCTTTGGAAAAATGTGAGCCCACCATAGCGCAATTACACAAAACTCACTGAGATTAGATCTTTCAGAAGTATCTCATGTGGATATATCTGCATTCAAATGTAATCTTTGTTACTGCGGTTATAGTTGCATGGTTTTAAAATTGGGTAACACTTTACAGTAAGATTCCTGTAATGTGTAGGTGCAGGACAGAATGAACCAGGAGCAGAGGTAACAGTTCTTAAATATTTATTCAAAAAGTCAGTATTGCACCACCACACAGAGTTGAGAGTAGTATTTGTGGAGTGTAGTGGAGTGTGTGCACCCTGGAAGTCAGGAGAAACTTGGCGATGAGAGAGATGTCCAGCTGACAACGCGAGCAACAGCAGAAGTATACATCTTCGACATGTGAGCATAGATCGGAATACCTTCATGGATTACCTGGCTGAACTCAATGAAGACTGGAAGGCAAACCACAACCCGAATAACATGGGCAGCCAAAAGAGTGACAAGACAGGACCAGCTAAACAAGGAGAGCAAGGTTAATACTCAATTTAGAATAACAATCTGGCAAAAAAACGGAGAAACATGAGGGCGGTGAGTATGTAGGGAGTGATATCAGGCTGTAACAGGTGTTGCTCGACAAGCTAATCAGTAGCATGATAGTCTCCACCCTGAGAACAATGAAAGATCCCATAGAAACACCGATAATGCCAGTTGAGCACGCCTGTGAAACACGAAGGAGAGAAAATGACAAAACATACAAAACAAACCTGTGGGCTTACCAGAACCTTGACAGTACCCTGCCTCCTGGAGTCCCCGTCAGAATTACCTTGCCAGAGATTAAACTCATCAATGAGGGAGCATTCCAGGGTGTCCTGATCTGGGACCCAACACCTCTCCTGAGGTTCATAGCCCTCCCAGTCGACCAGGCACAGGAACCCTCTGCCCCTCCACTTAACATCGATCAGTCTCCTGACCATGTACGCCATAGAGCAATCAATAAGACGCAGAGGAGGAGGGATGGGAGTGGCAGGATGTAACACTGAATGTAAAACAGTTTTGATTCTTGAAATGTGAAAAACCGGATGGATATGCTTAAGGTGAGGAGGTAGTTTGAGACGAACCACCACAGGGCTTATGACCTTGGTGATGGGGAATGGCCTGATACAAAATACATGGCTATGTGCAACCAGGGTCTTGAAGGGACCAGTAATGGTTGGAGGAGACCGGCTGGGGGTTTACAGGATGTTTTGTTAGTCATGCAAATGGGGCAAGCTGCATCAAAGAGACGTATATCCTGCACTAGTGATGGCCACAAGAATTGTCTAACGAGTGTCTGGTTACGAGTTGCCTCAGGATGGAAAGCGACGTTAGAAAACATTGAGAAAGAGAGTTGGGCTTGATGTTTTTAGAGCTCGGGTTGATGCGAAAGCTCGAAATGGAAGCCTGTGAAAAATAATGCCCAGCAGGCCTGTCTAGAGTTAAGATGTTTGGTGCTACGAATATAATCTAAGATCTTATGAACTGTACAGAGCACGAAAGGTACCCCTGAACCCTCTAAACAGTGAAGCCACTCACTCAAGGCCAACCGGACAGCCAACAATTCTCGGTTGTCGATGTCGTAACTCGAAAAGCATCCTCGGCTACCAGGGACCAACAGAAATCAGTGCGAGTGGAGGTGAGATCCGTCAAAGGTGCGACGAGCTGAATGTAATTTCTAATAAATCTCCTATAATTAGCGAACCTCAGAAACCTTTGCAAAGTCTTGTGAGAATCTGGGCTTGGCCAATCAGAAACAGCCTTTACATTAGTCGGGTCTATGCACACTCCCTCGGCCGAAATGATGAACCCCAGAAAAGGAACCAACTGTACATGAAAAGGACACTTCTCCGCCTTGATGAAAAGCCAATTCTCTAACAGTCGCTGGAGCACCCACCTGACATGCTACACATGGTCCTGTATAATCTGGGAGAAAATCAGAATATAATCTAAATAAACAAACACGCATAGATCAACCATGTCTCGAAGCACATCATTCACAAGCCCCTGGAAGACAGCAGCTGTCAGAGAATCATTGATGTACCTGTTAATGGCCACTCTCTCAGGAGCCGAGAGCGGGTACAGCCATCCCGAGGTGAAGAAGTGCCAGGGACTGTGCTAATTTGATAGCACAGTCGTACGGGTGATGAGGAGTAAGGGTCGTGGCGTGGGACTTGCTGAACACCGCTCTCAGATCAAGGTATGTCGACGGCACTACGGATAAGTCCGCTGTATGAACAAGTACTAGTCAAGTGAAATCACGCATTCATTTTGATTGGATTATAAGAGCAGACTGATTGCTATAAAAGGAGGGAAGAAGTGCTTCCAATCATTGTGTTCTTGTTAGCAATGGTTACCTCTAAAGAAAGATATGCAGCCATCATCAAACTTTGCAAAACACAAAATAATGTCACTGACAATACTTTTGGCCACAGCTGTATATTCATATATATTTTCAGCAAATACAGTTACAAATTAAATAATTGGTATTTAGAATACAGTTACATTCAAAAAGTATTTTGATTACTGAATAGATTATTTTGCATTTAATTGTCATTTGTTTCATTTAATATTTAGTCCTTTCAGATGGAAAACATTTATCCAAATAAATGATCCAATCTAAAGTGAATTTGAACAGCGGTGAAACACTTTCTTATGATATATTACATTCATATGAGCAGACAGAGAAGTAAGTTTGAAGTAAATTTGGAGCAGAAGAAATAGAAATAAACCTTGTGAAAGTTGTCAGCTTTACACTAAGCTAAAATGCTATTTCTAGCCATTTTACATGCACATGTTACCAGGCACCATCATGTTTTTTATCAAGAAAATTTATGTTGGATCATAATTACTTTTTTTTAGTAAGAGCTTCGATATTAGGTCAAACATCGTATTCTTGATAATATTTTTTGAATTGTTTACCTGTAAAAAATCTAAAAATCCTTAAAACAAGATCAATTTGATTGATCTTGTTTTAGAAACAACACTACATAAGATATTTAGGGTTTTTTAAAGAATGTATTTTAACATGTGTTCTTTTATAGTAAAAACAAGTAAAAAAATCTACCAGTGCTGAAGAAGTAATCCAAAGTATTTAGAATACTTTACTGACCTTGAGTAATCTAATGAAATACATTACAAGTTATATTTTACAGCATGTATTCTGTAATCTGTAGTCGAATACATTTCAAAAGTAACCCTTCCAACCCTATATATATATATATATATATATATATATATATATATATATATATATATATACTCACCTAAAGGATTATTAGGAACACCATACTAATACTGTGTTTGACTCCCTTTCGCCTTCAGAACTGCCTTAATTCTACGTGGCATTGATTCAACAAGGTGCTGAAAGCATTCTTTAGAAATGTTGGCCCATATTGATAGGATAGCATCTTGCAGTTGATGGAGATTTGTGGGATGCACATCCCGTTCCACCACATCCCAAAGATGCTCTATTGGGTTGAGATCTGGTGACTGTGGGGGCCATTTTAGTACAGTGAACTCATTGTCATGTTCAAGAAACCAATTTGAAATGATTCGAGCTTTGTGACATGGTGCATTATCCTGCTGGAAGTAGCCATCAGAGGATGGGTACATGGTGGCCATAAAGGGATGGACATGGTCAGAAACAATGCTCAGGTAGGCTGTGGCATTTAAACGATGCCCAATTGGCACTAAGGGGCCTAAAGTGTGCCAAGAAAACATCCCCCACACCATTACACCACCACCACCAGCCTGCACAGTGGTAACAAGGCATGATGGATCCATGTTCTCATTCTGTTTACGCCAAATTCTGACTCTACCATCTGAATGTCTCAACAGAAATCGAAACTCATCAGACCAGGCAACATTTTTCCAGTCTTCAACTGTCCAATATTGGTGAGCTCTTGCAAATTGTAGCCTCTTTTTCCTATTTGTAGTGGAGATGAGTGGTACCCGGTGGGGTCTTCTGCTGTTGTAGCCCATCCGCTTCAAGGTTGTGTGTGTTGTGGCTTCACAAATGCTTTGCTGCATACCTCGGTTGTAACGAGTGGTTATTTCAGTCAAAGTTGCTCTTCTATCAGCTTGAATCAGTCGGCCCATTCTCCTCTGACCTCTAGCATCAACAAGGCATTTTCGCCCACAGGACTGCCGCATACTGGATGTTTTTCCCTTTTCACATCATTCTTTGTAAACCCTAGAAATGGTTGTGCGTGAAAATCCCAGTAACTGAGCAGACTGTGAAATACTCAGACCGGCCCGTCTGGCACCAACAACCATGCCATGCTCAAAATTGCTTAAATCACCTTTCTTTCCCATTCTGACATTCAGTTTGGAGTTCAGGAGATTGTCTTGACCAGGACCACACCCCTAAATGCATTGAAGCAACTGCCATGTGATTGGTTGATTAGATAATTGCATGAATGAGAAATTGAACAGGTGTTCCTAATAATCCTTTAGGTGAGTGTATATATATATATATATATATTGTGGCACGGTGGAGGGCGGGACCGGCGCGTGATTACGCACGCCCGGTCCCGTATCAGGCTAATTGAGCCGTCAAGAGGGATAAAGGCCACTCGCAGACGGCGATCGAGAGAGAGAGCTTAATCAGCAGACATGCCTGTTGTCCTATGTGTTTGTTTTAAGTTCTTCATTAAAATATTATTTATATTGACAAGCCGGTTTCTCGCCTCTTCCTTGCCCATGAAAATGATCTTCTTTACATTGGTGCCGAAAGCCCGGGAAGGAAGAGGGATGCGCCGTAGCGGAGTTCTCGCCACTGCTCAGTGGAGCAGCCGCGGCCATCTGCCGGGGGACGGAGGAGCCCAGCCACCTGGACGCGGAGGAACGGTCGCCGACCGCGAGGGGAGGAGGGGCTCCTGGCCGACCGCCTGGAGCGGTTAGGGCCGCTGCCAGGGGAGGGGGAGTCCCCTACTAGCCGCTGGAACGCGGCGGGGTTGGAGACTGCTGACCGTGTGCGGGGAGGGGCTCGCCGCCGACCGCCTGGAGCGGGAGAACCGCTGCCAGGGGCGGGGGGAGGCCCCTTCGACACCCCGGGAACGCGGCGGGGCGTTCCGTCCACCAGGGGCTGAGGACTGCCTCCTATCTGCCCAGAGAGGCGCGGCTGTTGTCCTAAAGAGGGTGGAGAAGTGGCTGAGGAACGAGCTACGGCGTATCAGAGAACCGGCGAGTAAGTTTTTTTTTTTTTCTCCTTTAAATCTCTCTCTCCTCTTTCTCTCGATACCGCTCTGCGTTGGCCTTTTCCCTCTTTTTTAAATTATGGTGTTCGTGGGAGGGGAGGTACCGCCCAGTGCAGGAACCTCCCCCCCCCCCCCTATTTTTAATTGTTGTTTCCCTCCCCTTGCCCCTCCCTCGTCCAGGTTGATGGGAATGACCCGCCGGCAGACCGCGCGGGAGGCGCCCCCCCCCCAGGGGATGTACGTCAGGCCGGGGGTCCCCAGCCTGAAAGAATGGGGGAGGAATGTGGCACGGTGGAGGGCGGGACCGGCGCGTGATTACGCACGCCCGGTCCCGTATCAGGCTAATTGAGCCGTCAAGAGGGATAAAGGCCACTCGCAGACGGCGATCGAGAGAGAGAGCTTAATCAGCAGACATGTCTGTTGTCCTATGTGTTTGTTTTAAGTTCTTCATTAAAATATTATTTATATTGACAAGCCGGTTTCTCGCCTCTTCCTTGCCCATGAAAATGATCTTCTTTACATATATATATATATATAGTAAATTGTCATGGTGCGCTAGTGAAGTGTGATTTATTTGAAACACCATTCTGATACTGCAATTAGTTGAGTGTCTGACTGATTGAATGATGGAGGTTATGCAAATACCTAATTAACTTTAAAATTAATAGGGATGCATCAGCAGGATTCAATTCCAGAGCCCAACATGATTGGTTAATTAAGTGAGCTTTCATTGGTCAGAGTTGTTTTAAATGTGTATGTCTTGAGTTTTATTTGTTTATTTTTATTTATCTTAACCCTGATAAAGGCCTACGTGCTGAAATGCTTTGGTTTGGTTACTAGTGTTACTGGATTCTTCTGCTCCATTCCTATCCATGCACTTTGTGAGTGGGTAAAGTAGAACCAGATCTACTTCTACAAGTAATGGGGTGTTACCGCTTTTTTGAAGCAGGTGTGTTAATGCAGGTGTGTAGTCACGTTTCCGAAAACATCTTGCCACTGTTTTTTTTTAATTGTTTCGTTTTATTAATATTTTCACTTAATAAATGCCTTTTTGGATGTCCTTGAGGCCATTGTGGTATAATGATAGATACAGATACCAAAAAGAGATGGTACATATACTGTATTGCACATCTGCATTGCTCTGTGATACTACAAATGGCTTTACTGTAGGTTTAACTGCTGATAAACCAATGTATGACAGTTATAGGCTGGGTGTTTTCACTCACACATGATGGTCTTTGGTCCTTTTAATTTGTCATTGGAATACCAACTCTATCCATGAAAAGTCTTTAATTTCAGAGTAGGTATAAAAAGTATGCAATTCAAAGGGGTGTATAAACTCCCACTACTCTCACACATGTTGTGTAGATTTAATTTACACAAACAGTATTTGAAGACGTACATTGGGAACTGCTTGTAGCTGTCTTTGTAAGAGTAGTGAAGATGTGCTCTCCCATAGAATATCTACACTGATAAACGGATGTGCCCAAAAAGGAACTTGACTGAGTTCCCTCTTTCTATTGGCTGTGTGTTCCTATCTCTGATCACAACCTATTCTGTTCTCCCACAAGCATACGGCTATGGATAATTGTCATAATGGTCTGTTGCAGCAACTGCACGTAGGCCTACTATATCTTGCCTCATGAAATTGCATCAGGAAGCTGAAGAAATGTGGAATAATCTGATGAATGAGATTGTTTCTAAAGGATCGTTTTTCTTAATGTAGGTAAACGGAACACAAGTGGAAAATTCTTTGCACATCTAAGCATTTTGTGCATTAATTCAATAATTGAATGGGTTGTAATAAAATGCATCTTAAAAACTGTAAGATAACACTGTAAGAAATTGTTGACTCATTAGAATGTCAAAAGCTGACATTTTTTTAGAGGAACTCATTAACAATGGTGGTTGTTTGAGAATGATTTCAAAATGATTTCATTGTTGGTGCTTGCAAAACCCCTTCAGTGTTTACAAATAAACTGTTTTATGTCTGGATTTGATTAAGACATTTTCAATGTACACTACCGTTCAAAAGTTTGGGGTCACCCAAACAATTTTGTGTTTTCCTGAAAAGTCACACTTATTCACCACCATACGTTGTGAAATGAATAGAAAATAGAGTCAAGACATTGACAAGGTTAGAAATAATGATTTGTATTTGAAATAAGATTTTTTTTACATCAAACTTTGCTTTCGTCAAAGAATCCTCCATTTGCAGCAAGTACAGCATTGCAGACCTTTGGCATTCTAGCTGTTAATTTGTTGAGGTAATCTGGAGAAATTGCACCCCACGCTTCCAGAAGCAGCTCCCACAAGTTGGATTGGTTGGATGGGCACTTCTTGCGTACCATACGGTCAAGCTGCTCCCACAACAGCTCAATGGGGTTCAGATCTGGTGACTGCGCTGGCCACTCCATTACCGATAGAATACCAGCTGCCTGCTTCTGCTCTAAATAGTTCTTGCACAATTTGGAGGTGTGTTTAGGGTCATTGTCCTGTTGTAGGATGAAATTGGCTCCAATCAAGCGCTGTCCACTGGGTATGGCATGGCGTTGCAAAATGGAGTGATAGCCTTCCTTATTCAGAATCCCTTTTACCCTGTACAAATCTCCCACCTTACCAGCACCAAAGCAACCCCAGACCATTATATTACCTCCACCATGCTTAACAGATGGCGTCAGGCATTCTTCCAGCATCTTTTCATTTGTTCTGCGTCTCACAAATGTTCTTCTTTGTGATCCAAACACCTCAAACTTGGATTCATCTGTCCACAACACTTTTTTCCAGTCTTCCTCTGTCCAATGTCTGTGTTCTTTTGCCCATCTTAAACTTTTTCTTTTATTGGCCAGTCTCAGATATGGCTTTTTCTTTGCCAATCTGCCCTGAAGCCCAGAATCCCGCAGCCGCCTCTTCACTGTACATGTTGACACTGGTGTTTTGCGGGTACTATTTAATGAAGATGCCAGTTGGGGACCTGTGAGGCGTCTGTTTCTCAAACTAGAGACTCTAATGTACTTATCTTCTTGCTCAGTTGTGCAACGCGGCCTCCCACTTCTTTTTCTACTCTGGTTAGAGCCTGTTTGTGCTGTCCTCTGAAGGGAGTAGTACACACCGTTGTAGGAAATCTTCAATTTCTTAGCAATGTCTCGCATGGAATAGCCTTCATTTCTAAGGACAAGAATAGACTGTCGAGTTTCAGATGAAAGTTCTCTTTTTCTGGCCATTTTGAGCGTTTAATTGACCCCACAAATGTGATGCTCCAGAAACTCAATCTGCTCAAAGGAAGGTCAGTTTTGTAGCTTCTGTAACGACCTAAACTGTTTTCAGATGTGTGAACATGATTGCACAAGGGTTTTCTAATCATCAATTAGCCTTCTGAGCCAATGAGCAAACACATTGTACCATTAGAACACTGGAGTGATAGTTGCTGGAAATGGGCCTCTATACACCTATGTACATATTGCACCAAAAACCAGACATTTGCAGCTAGAATAGTCATTTACCACATTAGCAATGTATAGAGTGTATTTCTTCAAAGTTAAGACTAGTTTAAAGTTGTCTTCATTGAAAAGTACAGTGCTTTTCCTTCAAAAATAAGGACATTTCAATGTGACCCCAAACTTTTGAACGGTAGTGTATATTCTGGGATCAATGTAAGTTAAGCTCACCCGACAGCATTTTAGCATAATATTGATTACCACACTTTATTTTGACTTACCCCTTAAGCAAAAATCGAGATTACTGTGAGGCACTTACAATGGAAGTGAATGTGGCCAATCTGTAAACGTTCAAATATTCACTGTTTCAGAAGCATAGCCTCTAGATGTAAACAATATGCTTGTAAACATGATTGTAGTGTGATGAAATCGCATCCTAACCTTAACTGTGCAAAGTTATAGCCACCTTTACAACTTCTTTGCCATGACAACATGTAATGCAGTGAAATGTAAAACCTGTAAAAAATATGATTCAAACTATTTTACAGCTCAAATAATGCACAAGTTATATCAGAAATCCACATTTCTTTCTGGAATCCCTCAAATTGGCCCCATTAACTTCCAATGCAAGTACCTCACATTACCCTCAAATTTCCCTTTTGCTTTTGTTTTTTAAGGAGGGATGTTGAAATAACTTTTCGTGATAACATTATTTTGCAAATGCTGTCGACTGAGCTTAAATTTGGTTAATTTTACAAACAATTATAATTATCAGTGTCCAAGGTAGAAGTCATAAAATCTGTTTTTTTTTTTTTTTTTTTTTTGCTTTTAAGGTAAGTATTGTCAGCTCATCTGTGTCAGAATAAACTTTTCTTTGTTCAGATATTTACCTCGTTCAAATACATATTTTCTGACATCTAACTCAACTCCACTGAGCCATGAATAAACTGATCATGCAGTATAACAAAATTGTTTGCTCTTCACCTCTTGACAAAAGGTTTATACATAAAGAAAAAATATATTTATTTAGTCATGTTTACAATGATCCTGCTGAGAGCACATTAACAGAATATGCAATAATTGATTTGATTTTAATCCTTATTTGCAACAGTGTATTGTCTTATCCATAAGAGGTATTTTTGTTATAATAATCTATTGAGAATGTCCAGAGAATGTCTGCTAAAATTAATATGCCAGAGATTTACAGCCAGTTAAGGATTTTACTGTCCAACAGCATTTTCTTTGGAGAATTCCTGAAAGCATGTCCTCCTCACTTGTGGGCTGCATATGGTCTGGCAGAACCTTAAAGGTATTAGGGAGCAGTGAGCAGTGGGCAGCAACAAGCCAAGGTACCTTTGATACATCAAAACAGGAAACAACATGTAAACTTGGGAATGTGCTTTTACAAGTGCTTTGAGGATCTCAAGAGTGCAACTAAATCAATGCCTGCAAATATTTGCCCTGAAAGACTTTCAGAATATTGTAAAGAAAACAGAGTCTATCAGAATATTGTAAAGAAAACACAGTCACAAATCTTAGAACTATGCACCACATATTGTTTAGCTTAAAGATGAGAAGACACCATGTTCTTTTGATCAGACATACCGTTAAATTACATGTGGCACCCGAGGGCAATATTTATAGCTACTCCCTTGGAAATTTTGAGGAGGTTTTTCAGGTATAGAACATGACAGGTTTCTTTGCAATTAAACATCAGAGGCATCAGCCCCATTTGTGTTTTGGCAGAATGCAATGCTGTCCAGCCTTAAAGGATACAAAACAGTGCTCAAGAGTTAAGACTGAAACGTACTCAATGCAAAGAAAATGCTTCTGGCTACGGCAGCTAAATTTTGTGCTTACTTGCGTTTAAAAGTGTGTCGGATCACAATTTGTGACACAGCACAAACTGTGTGCATTGCACATCTCAAAGTTGGTAAGTTGGTAAAGTGGACATTTTTGTGAAATATTGGCGAATCTTCTATTTTTTGGCAGAGCAACAGTTTGAAGAGAGTTGCTGAGCTTGTAAGAGAATCAATAACGTCCAGTGTACAGTAATGGCACAGACTTTTGAAGGTAACTCTATCGCCCCCTTGAGTGCTGACATTTGTTACCGGCACAGTAACGTAAGAATGTACGTTCAGCATGTTCAACCGGATTGCGCGATGCAATGTGTTGGATAAGTGCTCACATCTGCATACCAGTACTCGCGCAAAGTTGTTTCCTGTTGTAAACATGCTAAACAAAGTCTTTTATAATATATTTTATTGGAATCTACCAAATTTTAAATAAATTTTAAAAAAATGCACCCACTGACCAAATGTGCTAAATGACATCAAGATGTGATGAAAACATTATCGATACAGCCGATAGTTTTTAATGTTATAAATAAGCACTTTATTAATTATTTGATTTGAAAGTGAAAAACGACTTTGTTCATCATATATGCATTTTAAATATAATGCATGAGTCATTACTTTTACTGTGGTTTAATGTGTTTTATTTTTGTTTTTGTTTTTACAAGCTTGATGAACCAAAGTCACTATTTACTTTTACTATTTACTATTCCACAGAAGAAAGTCATACGGGTTTGGAATGACATTATGGTGAGTAAATAATGACAAAGTTTTAATTTGCAGCTAAACTACTGTATTTCTTTATCATTGTCAGTCACAGTCTCATAGTCTTCTGTCTCTGCAACTCTCATTTTTAAACAGGAATTGAATCAGAAGATGACACAAATGCTGTAATTACTCTGTAGATTCCTGTTTATGTAAGAACCCCACGCCCAAACTCAATGCTCTCAAACAAAATCCATTTCACACTTATTTAAAGTTGGCATGTGTCACGCTCATGTTTTAATACCTAAGATGAAACATACTGTATGCTCTGAGACATCAATGTATAGGTGTGTGGGCCCTAAACCAGCTCAGACAAAACAGTTTGTGGTTAATGTACATCAAGGAGAAAAAGCCTGTGAAGTCATATTTATAGATAAAAGAGTGCACTGTAAAGGCATGTAATATGATCAAGGTGAGTCGATTTCCAGATATAACTGATGTGGAGTTGAATAAACTGCTTTTTAGACATGGAATTTATTCCAGCATATCTATGAAGCATAGAACTATGTACAAGGATAAATAAAATGATCTGTTTCTAATCTATCGCTAATTTTGAAGAAAGGAATCAAAAATCATTTCCTACCCAATCATCCATTCACAGCCTTAAATTAAATCCACTGTGTTTAGCTTTTCTTTTCCTATGTTGTGTTTATTTTCTGTTATAAATGTAACAGAAATGAGTTATTGCAGTATCAACAACACTGTGTTGCTATATCAACAGTTTGTTTTGGGTTCTGGCAAATAAACTGGGATTGTAATTAAATAAATTAGCAATGAGTGCTGAGAATGATAACCAGTGACACAGGCATGTTTCAGCTTGATGGTGGTAATTGCAATATTATTATCCTTTTAAAGGTTGTTGCACTCTTTTGCAGGTGGAATGTGTATATTTCAACATGCACACACCCAGGTGTTCTCCTAAAAGCCCTCTTACTCTCTCAGATTTATGATTAAGCCTTCAGTAGTCCACTCCTATAGTTTCATAAAACCCATTGCCCATTCCATTCATCTTGTGCAGTTGTTGATAATGACTGGCTTTGGCATATGTTGAATTCACTATAATACAAAGAATTAAACCAACAACCCTGATGGTGCATATGAACTTAGCAAGGGGGAAGAGTGGAAGGGTGGTTTCAACCAAAAAACATGAAATGTTAAAACACCTCACATTGATGACAACTTTGAGAATTCTTACAAAAACTTTATTTGAATATAAATCTTTTCCTCAAAACACAACGATCACAGGTACACAATTAAAATGGTTATGAAGCAGATGCATGAGAGGATAACATGATCCTAATCTCAAAATGGTACTGTCATAAAATGTCAGGAAAAGGCATCAAAGTTACCACTCTCTATGGTAACATGTTGCTTGAAATGGCTACATATAAAGTGGTAAAAGAGAGAGGGGAGGGGGGGTGCTACTTTAAAAAGATATACAAAATATTTACACAAAATGTATTCTAGTCATTATTTATTTTTGGTAAGACTGCTAAATGTTCTCAACACAAACATCAACTAACTTGCATAATAGTAGTAAAATCCATAAAAATCCATATATACTACACTATGGATTTGCTAACTTGCTAAAAAGTGAATTAATATAATTCGTGTTGCTAAAGAAAGACCCTTTTCCTTAAAAGAGAAATCTGGAGTATGTATGACAGAACAACCAAGAAAAATTCTAGAACAAAAAAAAATGGTCTGATAAAATAACTGAGAAAGGTTTGAAATCTAGACATTTTTATAGGAGGGAAGTCTTCTGCTGGATGAAACAGTATATAATAAACACAGAGTCTCATAAGCAGAATGCTTCTGTGGGTTTGTGTGGTTGATAAGGGTTGATGGAGCTTGTGTGATTCACACAGGTCTGTTCTTGCTGCTGACATCATTCAGCTTGAGAGACTCTTCCATATCTCTATTCTTCTTGTCACGTGCCTCTCCCTCTGCATGCCAACCTACCATCAGCTGGTAGACAATCACACCAATTATGGATCCAAGAAAGGGGGCGAAGATGGGCACCAGAAACCAACATTCCCTGGCACTGTTGCAAACCAAAAGAGAAACACGCCTAAGTTCTTTTCTTTACAGTAAAGACTATGCATTCATCATTTGAGGCTCAAAAGCATTGCAGGTTGATACATGATGTACCCAATTTGTTAATATTAGTGTATTTCAATTTATAGACTTACGTGAATACTTCCCCACCCCAGCCTGCTATGGCTGTGAAAAGGCGAGGTCCAAAATCTCTTGCTGGGTTGACAGCATAACCAGAATTGAAACCCATGGAGAGGCCAATGACCAGTACGCTAAATCCCACAGTGAAGGCCTCAAGACCTTGGGGGATCGGGTTGTTAAATGGGTCTACAATGGCCAGGATGCAGACAATCAAAGACGCTGTGCCTATCACCTGTGAAGATGCTCATATTAATATGTTGTATGGCCATTCCATTCTCTGTTTTCAGGCTTTTCATAAAGATCCTCTTGACATCAAAAACAGATAGTTTACTTCTACGTAGGTGGAAAATAAACATGAAAATCATTATAACTCAACCTCAAGAACAAAAAATTTATATAAAAGTATATATACACTACCGTTCAAAAGTTTGGGGTCATTTACACATTCTTTATTTATTATTATTTTTATTTTTTTTCACATTTTATAATAATAGTAAAGTCATCAAAACTATGGAATAACAGAAATGAAAATTTGGGAATTATGCTGTGACTAAACAACCCAAAACTGTGTTATATTTTAGCATCTTAAAAGTGGCCACACTTTGCCTAGAATTTGCAGACATGCACTCTTGATATTTTCTCAACCAACTTCTTGAGGTATCACCCTGGGATGCTTTTTAAACAGTATTGAAGGAGTTCCCATCTATATGCAGGGCACTTAGTGGATGTTTTTCTTAATTATTCGGTCATCCATTTCAAAAACATATTTTTTCTTTTAAATAAAATTTTAGTTTTGTAATTAAATAAATTAATATATTGGCACAATTATATTTTTGTCTCTAAAACTAATTTCAATCATTTAAGCAAATGTCTTCAGATCAAAAGATTTTTAAGATCATGAGAAAAATTTCAGACAAGTGACTTAAATGTCAGCGACCCAAGCATAGATGGTAATCATTTATTTTATTTTTTTCCCTCCTTGAACATTTTTTTAGTAAGTCAGTGATTGTATTTTTTTTCATTTTTAAGCAATTTTGTGTTTTGTGTGACTTGTGGCAGTCTCCTTAGAGTTGACTATAGTGACTTTAGCGAGCAGTGACATTCAATATGCAATTGAATAGAATTTTTCCCACCAAAACTGTTGTTGTGATACAGTTCAGAATAATTCAAATGTATTAATTAAAAGCTACAAAGAAAAGCTAGATAGCATTTGAATAGCATTTGACTGTAATGAAGAAATTCTTAATTAGCATCAGTAAGTGACAAGATGGTCTGTTTGCGATTAATTACCTGGTCAAAAAATCCATTTAAGATAGTGAGATGCTTGCTGGGGTAAGTAGCAAAAATCCCAGCAGTAGCTTTTTCTCCAATTACAACCAACTCATTTGTTTCTCCAGCAAAGTCATACATTGCATCTAAAACACAAAAACATGTGACAAAATAGCAGAATAGAAAAAACATAATACATAGTTTTTTCAGACATGAAAAAGTATTTATTGAATCATATTTACCATGGTATTCAGCGAAAATAATTGCAGCACCCAAGAAAGATCCAAGTGTCTGGAAGAAAAAGTACACAGGGAACTTTCTCCATTTTTCTCTTCCCAAGAGGCACAGAGCAAATGTAACTGCAGGATTTAAATGGCCCCCTAAAGAAAAAATACACACAAAAAAACAATTTGATTTATCCCATAAAAAGCAGCCTTTCATAAAAAACAGTTTTTATATCTACACACAACAAAGGCTTAGGAAGCAATTTTAGAGGAGTTTGCTTACCTGACACCTGGCCACAAACCAAGATTCCAAGGGTAGCTGCAAACCCAAAAGCAAGGTTTACAGTGAGAAAGAGACCATGAGATCCTTCACTTAGTACCACTTGAGCCACAGCACCACAGCCAAACATCTGTAAATTTAGTGAAACAAAACATGCTTGAAAATCCACACATTATGCTTAAACGGGTGCAAATGTTATGTTTACAAGGTACAGGTACCATTCATCAAGTAGTTTTAACAATCGAGAGTACTGTTGTAAATGTGTTTCAATACGAATCAAAATTTCCAAGTGTTTTTTATGAGAAAAGAAATAAATATTGTGCTCACAACCATAAAACTAAGAGTAGATCTTTCACAGCATTTAAATTGTGTGGCACTTTTAACTTGTGAAGTAGTTGCAGTATAAACTCAATTAAAAAAATTGTTAAAAATAACTATAGTCGTCAACATCAACACAAATTCTTTCCAGTGTACATCAAACACTATAAATGGCCGTTGTTAGTCTTTTCAGAAAGATAATGAGAAGTTACGAATTCCTCTTCAGACTTGTGGACACAGTTTCCTTTTTAAAAGTCACCTCAGAGTGAATCCACCCAAATACAGAAATATATTTCAGAACTGTGACATCAATTGTGACAATCACAAGAGGTGGATTGAGGATTAATGAATAGCGTATCTATCAGTTGGTATCTGTTGGAATGGAAATTGCATTTTTTCCCCCCCACCAATCCTGGGAAAATATCTAACACTAAAATCTTTAAAAATAAATAAATAAAATAATTTAAAAAGTTTAGGATATCTGGTTAAAATGAATCCTTTTGATAAAATTATTGGAGTGAAAATGCTTTGATGATACTGGTTCGATTGATGATACTTTGAGTGTTAACTCATTATGTTATATTCCACTTGTGGGTTGTGGTTTCATATTATGTGTGATGAAGCAAGTGTTAATCAACACATTTGGCATTTGCCTCTTGTATGCTGCATTGCCTGTTTATGGGAGATTATGGGTCTGTTTTATCCGACAGATCTGAACATCAGTGTCAAATTAGAGAGGAAGTGCTCTTTTGCAATCATGGGTGGAATGTCAAGAATTTTTGTTTATCTCATGAACTGGAATGAAATTGTATCTCCCTGTCACTCGAATCATTTTAATAGTCGTAAATGACTTCTTAAAGCACATTTCCTATATGCAAATTGTTACTTCAGATATGATTGTATTTCTATAGCATGTAAAGCTTTCCAATAGAAGAATATGCAGTTCAGTTATTTTCAATAAGTTCTTCACTATTACCTGATTCAACACTATTAACCCTTTTTAAGGCTTTTAAAGCATTCACACCATTGTGTGTGCACACTAGTACAGATCTGAATGCTAATTTGTGTAAATGTATTAGTATGTTATTTACTTAAAGCACATATGTGCCAGTTCTTGCAAATACTAAAGTAAACATTAAAGATGTTTTTCATTATTATGAATGAGAGTAAGAGCAAGAGTGTATAATTATTCCACAGCAACTGATGTTCTACTGTTTTAATAGTGAAGGGTGCACTACTGTAATTACAACACTAAATATGCAGCATAAAGTTAGTTTAAGTGACTATTAGTTATGTAACATTGCATAACAGTATAATATTTATTTATACTGTTAAGTACAGACCATATGAGACATGAACATGTCTGGCGTATCATGGCAAAACTTTTGCAAATTTGTATGGGCTTCTATTGACCTCAGCTTTGATGCTCACTAACAGGTCACAGAGTAAACATTCATGATTTAAGAGAAATACTCACCACCAGAATGAGAGTTCCCAAGCATTCAGCCAATCCCTGCCGCAGTAGTTTGTTGCGGATCTGGAAAGTCAGTGCAAGCTTATCCAGCATGAGCTTCTGCCTGCCCATCTTCAGGCTATACCAGATGTCTTTTCTTTGAGTGTGTGTAACAACTTAGCGAAGAATGTTCATTTGAATGCCAGCATCTCCTCTTATAGACATGGTAAAGCAGGACCAACCCTTCATGACCCAGCCTGCCTCCTTACATACTTATCTTTCTCACACACACAGAAAAACACACATACATGCACACCTACACAGTACACCACATGAACTCCCTCAAAACCTCCCTGTATTATTCACACATACACTCATGCCCCTTTCTTCACACTGCATTCCTCTGCTGTTCCTCTCTATTATATAACAGGTTTCTCTTTTTTCTCTTCCCTTTGTCACACATTTGTATTTTTGCACTTCTGAAACATAATCTGTTTATAATTGTTTTAGTTTAAATAGGGTCCAGGTGTGAAAATTTAGAAGATTTAAATTTTTAGAGCTCTAAAGCGCTTACGGTATGAGAAGAGTTTCATTTTGAATTCACATAAATCATGACTAAGGGTCTGGCCTCAGGTATGGGTTGGGTCACTTGATTAACTAGACACGATTCAAAAAGAAAATCAGATAAATTATGCTGATTATGCATTTCATTAATCATAATTCACAGGCAATCTAATAAGTCAAATATTAATTTCACCAACATCATCATTTAAATTCTATAAATTTGGTTTTAAAAAAGGTAATTTAAATGGTGGACTAGAACTATTCCTAGCCCAATATGTGAGAGGCATAATGCACTATGACTTATTCATGTAGTAAAACAATGTGTGATTGCCTTTATTTGATTGTGATGTAGGAATACAGACAAAAAAAAAATATTATTTCAAACAAATTATACAGTATATTCTATACATATTGTATAACACAGTGAAGACAGGGGACAATTATAATTATTACATGACTCCCTAGAAAACTTGATTCTGATCAATCGCCATATTCAGAGGTAAAATATTTTTTTAATAATGGCTGTACATCCTTTCACAAGCTGATATTTGACCGGAGTAACATAATCAAATATTTAAACTCATTTCCATTTCCATTAATTTTTTTATCTGGCAAGTAACCATGTAATAATGAACAGTCATTAGCACCAGATAAATACCAGCATGTTGATCAGATCTCCAACAAAAAGCGGAGGTTTAACACAGTGTTTTGGAGACTATGCAGTCTCTTACCTCTCACTGTGAAGCTTACCCTATATTTTAATAGATAGTAATAAATCTAAATCTGGGGCATGTATGGTAAACCACATGCTCTAAAAGTGTGATGAACGCAACCTACTATGAAGTGCAGCACTGCCTATTTCTGTACTCTGGAGTGCCATAGGAGGAGACAAACATCTCATTTTAAAGCATTGTGTACAGCCCTGACATTCTAAGTGCTGATATGAGCATTGAAAACAGAAGGGATGTACAAACAGAGATCAGAAAGCTTTTACATTCACACGTCACCAAGTACAATGCAGAACCAAGGGTTTTAAAGCCTGGCTCTCAATGAACTCTGGACCAAGGTATCAATTGTCCTTCTGTGTAAAAACTGTTCTTATACAGCTCTCTCATTGTTTGCCTTTGTACCCTTGTTTGCCTTTAAAGGTTTCGAGAGATGTCTGTACTTCTTCAATCATTACAGCAAGAACCAATAGAAGGAAAACCTGTTAAGGAGTTGGAAACATATGTTTTATTAGAAACACAATCCCAACACAGTTAAGTGGTCTACCCACTGTCAAAAACAGAAGAGTTTGACCAAAAATGAACTCGAACTCATGTCGTTCCAACCCTGGATAACTTTCTTTCTTTCATTGTTAAGCAAAAGAAGATGTTAGAGAGAAGTTTAGTCTGAAATCAACATTCATTTTCATTGTATGGAAAAAACAATAGATGCTATGAAAGTGAATAGTGACTGAAGCTAATATTTTAACTAACATTTCCTTCTGTGTTCCATAGAAGAAAGTCATACGGGTTATTGGTTTAACTACTCAAAATGCAAGCTTTTATGATTTTGTTTATAGAAACAGTTGCATTTACAATCCTGTGAAAACAGGGGTTGTGCAGCACCCCCACTTCCACATATCTGACTATAGCTGGTTAACCAATGAAGTCTTGCTGTTAAGGTGATCAAAAAATTTGTTGGAACACCAGCGTATCAGCATCCCATGTTGTGGACCAGCATTCAAAACACATTAGAGAATTAACTCCTCAATAAATGTATCAAAAAGGGTGGTTTATCATTTCAAATTGGGTAAAATAAAACATGATTGCAATTTTGCATGCATTGTTTAGGGATTTGGAACATGAATTTCACGTTTTATAGATTTTGTCTAATTTTCAAGCTTCAGTGTGTTAACCATTTCTACAACGTCCATAATAATATATGTGTATGATTGTCAATGACACAATATATGCAAAGTAAGAATTGAAACAAGATCCATACCTATGCAATTTCTTATTGCAAGTCCATGCAAGTGCAAGTAAACAAGGTCTTGCCAGCTGGGGGACACCTCATTCCAAGAGCACTGAAATCAAGATTGCATGAATAAACTATGACTAAATTTTTTTCCAACACAATGATGAAATCCACCACTGAAGTAAACATCAACACGCCTTGTGTCAAACCTGTCTCTATCAGGGTAGCTTTCAACCAGCTACTTAGAATGTGAGAAACAATAATGGAATACGTATTGTTGCTGAAATCATTAGTAAATGTAATAAATCTTATGATGTTTATGATGTCACATGTTGATTTCCCAATAACGGTTATTACTGATGTCTGTAACACACCTTCTGTCTTTTCCAATTAAGGACTATTTTAATTGCACCATGTTGGTCATGGCATGGCTTCATCAGCTGAACAACACCATTAAAAACAAAAGCAAAACACATTGAAGACTGTAATTTTACTGCCTTGTTGCCTTAATTTCCATCAAAATGAAAATAGCACTGCACTGAGTCTGGTTAAGGTCTGTTGGTATAGTATAGCACACAATCAAGATTATGGGTTTAATTCAAAGGGTAGACAAAAACTAATAAAATGCATTCTTGAATGCACTGTAAGTGGCTTTGCATTAAAGCTTCTGCCAAATGCATAAATGCATATATGACCAACATGTACTAGACAAACGTCAACACAAAACGTCTAGGTTATAGATCTACGAGAAAAGGCCAATGAGAAATTGGCAGACAAAATTTGCATGTCCCGCCCCCGGTAATACGGGTATAAAGGGAGGGAAAAGCATCTGTTTCATTCAGGATTTTTCTGAGGAGCCGACAATGAGGTTCGGCGCAACAGTGGCTCGGCTCAGCGATGTGGCCTGGAGGACACAGCGTCTCGTTCCCTCCATCAGGGAATGGAGGTTACATCCGTAACCTAGACGTTCCCTGTCTGTCGCTCACTTTGAAGTTGTGTCGAAGAAACTGACCATGTCAGACTGCACGTACCCTTCCCCAATGCCCCATAAAATCGTCAAAGCCTTCTGGTTCTTTACCCCCGACAGGGGGAAGAAGGTGAGGTGCCAAGTATGCGAGCAGGCTGCGCCAGCCGCACCTTTTCTCTCTCTATGTTTCTCCCATAGAGTTATAGCAGCTGGGGCAATCTTAACGCTATCATTATGCAACGGGAAGGTGATCTTTCCCAGTTCCTATTCTTTCAGGGGGAAAAGACCCTGCGGAGACCATACCTGCCCAGACTGGGGGAGGTAAAGAGTGGTGAAATACATCACATGGGCTTTTAGGTGGTAGTGGCGCGGTGGTAGATCCTGCCTCATTGGGACAGGCATGGCGACCAGGGGGCAGTGGGAACTGCCAAAGGCATACGCGGGTCAGCTCGCGAGGGGACCGTACCACGCAAAATACACACAGGGGGAAAAGTCCACGTAGGAGGACGTCCTGTGGAGCACCTATTCCAGTATAGGGTAAATTGACTACCCACATTGGTTATGGTCGGCAAATTCATCCGCTGAACTCGCGGACCAGAGGGCTCGGGAGGAGTCATCCAGGGAGCCGAGATAGTGGGATCTCCTGGGAGAAGAGTGCACGGTATTACCTCAGTGGAGGGAAAAGGTGCTGGGTGCAAACGGTCCACCCAGTCAGTTGTCAGCATGTTACCGAGTTCTACCGGCTCAGACCTGAGAAAACACAGGCCGAAAAAATCTCGCAAAGGTATTGGGTGTTGCCCAACCCGCTGCTCTGCATATGTCTGCTAGGGAGGTGGCCCTGGCCAGTGCCCACGAGGACGCAACACTTCTTGTTGAGTGGGGGCACGGCCTGGGTGTGATAGGCCAATGCAATGGCGTTCACTACCCAGTGGGAAAGCCTCTGTTTTCCCTTTCTGCTGTCCAACAAAGCAGACAAAGAGCTGCTCAGAATGTCTAAGGCTCTGGGTGTGGTGTGATAGGCCAATGCAATGGCGTTCACTACCCAGTGGGAAAGCCTCTGTTTTCCCTTTCTGCTGTCCAACAAAGCAGACAAAGAGCTGCTCAGAATGTCTAAGGCTCTGCGTGCGGTCCAAGTAGATACGCAATGCACAGCAATGAAGGGGCTTGGCTGGGCCTGCCTCCTCCTGGGGCAGCGCTTACAGTTCACTACCTGGTCCCTGAAGGACACGTAGCCCGGGCGCGGTCTTAGGATCACATGAGTGTCTGCCGGACCGAACTCCAGGCAGGTGTCACTGACAGAAAACTCTTGCAGGTCCCCGACCCTCTTGATGGAGGCAAGTGCGATCAGGAGGACCGTCTTCAGGAAGAGGGCCTTGAATCTGACTGATTCTAGCACCTCGAAGGGGGGTCTCTGAAGGCTCGAGAGGATCACTGAGACATCCCAGGAGGGGAACAGGCTTGGCCGGGAGGGATTTAACCTCTAGGCACCTCTTAGGAACCTGATAATTAAGTCGTGCTTATCCAAAGACTTGCTGTCTACTGTGTCGTGCTGGGTCGTGATAGCAGCTACATACACCTTCAAGGTGGAGGAGGACAACCTCCCCTCCAGCCTCTCCTGCAGAAATGAGAGCACTGACCTAACTGCTCACCTCTGTGGGTCTTCAGCCCGGGAAGAACACCAATTTGCGAACAAGCGCCACTTCAGGGCGTAAAGTTGCCTGGTACAGGGAGCTCTGGCTTGGTTGATTGTGTCTACGACAGCAGGTGGTAGATCAGCTAGATCTTCCGAATCCTGTCCAGGGGCCAGACGTGGAGGTTCCAGAGGTCTGGGTGCGGATGCCAGAGTGTGCCCCGTCCCTGAGAAAGAAGGTCCTTCATCGGGGAATTTGCCATGGAGGGGCTATCACAAGGAGTATAAGATCCCAGAACCAAGACCGAGTGGGCCAATAAAGGGGCCACTAGAGTGACTTGTTCCCCGTCCTCCCTGACCTTGCACAGCACCTGTGCAAGCATGCTCACTGGGGGAAATGTGTACTTGCGCAGCCCCATGGGCCAGCTGTGTGCCAGCGCGTCTGCCCTGAGGGGAGCCTCTGTTCGGGTGTACCAGAGCGGGAAGTGGGAGGTCTCTCAGGAGGCGAACAGGTCTACCTGGGCCTTGCTGAACTGTTCCCAAATCAGCTGGATCGACTGGGGGTGAAGCCTCCACTCTCCGCTGGGCAAGCGTTGTCGGGATAGCGCGTCCGCTACCACGTTGAGGTTGCCCTGGATGTGAGTGGCACGCAGCGACTTGAGTTGCTGCTGGCTCCAAAGGAGGAGACAACGGTCGAGTTGTGACATGTGACGGGAGTGTACGCCACCTTGGCGATTTATGTACGCTACCGTGGTAGTGCTGTTTGATCGGATCAAGACGTGTTTGGCCTGAATTAGCAGGAGAAATTCCGCAGGGCAAAAAGAACAGCCAACAACTCTAGGCAGTTGATGTACCAGCTCAGTGGGGCCCCTTTCCAACGGCCTGCCACTGCGTGCCCGTTGCACACGGCGCCCCAACCCAATGCAAAACACTCTCCGATGCAGCAGCAAGCTCATCCAGCTCGCGGGGCTCAAGAGGATAGGAGGGAAAGCCGCGACTGCAACGTTGCCATGGTCATGTTCAAACATGTCAAACTGCCAGTGTGGCCATGTGACTGTAACAGTTCAGAATACTTAGAATCGGCAGTATTGAGTGTGGGAGGTAATGGCTGATGACAAGATCAAAAGTTACTAGATGGTACATTTGCTGTCTCTCAAACCAGGGCTAAACATCAGTTATAACCTGTCAAAACAATACTCAACGTCAAAACCACAAACATAACACTATAAGGAAGAATGGGTATTTTGACAAACTCACGTATTCTGCATAAACAATATAGAGAACACTGCTCATCAGGTTATTGTGAAAGTTTTTTCTGCCATATAAAGAATACTTTGTCCTGCGGTTCAGGAATCAGCAGCCAAACTGGGAACAGAGCTACCATATCTGTGTTGAAAAAGTATTTAAGTATAAATCATATTCGATTTGTATCTGCTGAAACCTTAATTAATCATTGAATAATAGGGTAACTTGCATGCATTTATTAACCCTGTATTTATATTCTTTGTACTGTCTTTTCTGTTAGAAGTTGTGAAATCTTTTGAAAACTGAATCACAAGTCAAAGTACATAATTAAGACTTCAACATTCCCTCTTGAAATATGAATACAAAATAAGATGATTGATTGTGTTTAGGATGGTTACAAAAGACTGAAACGGGACACTCAAATCCAGGTATGAGTAATTCAAATGGTTTGCAAGGAAATCAACAACAACAAAAAAACTTGTGCTCTCTAAATCTTGTTATTTGATGATAGACATGTTATTTCTACCTTGTAATATTGTAAACACCAATTACAATTTTGACACATGAAATGGTATAAAACCACTAGAGATGAGTTTACACTTTAATGTATATATTCTGGTGGTGAGTTTTAAGATGGAGATTTTCTAATTACCTAATCTATATTCCTGCTGTAACAAGATTTGCACTGCTGTTTGGGCTGGGTAGCTCAGCAAATAAAGACGCTGACTTCCACACCTGGAGTTGCAAGTTCGAATCCAGGGTGTGCTGAGTGACTCCAGCCAGGCTCCCTAGGCAACCAAATGGCCCGGTTGCTAGGGTGGGTAGTGTCACGTTGGGTTAACCTCCTCGTGGTCACAATATTGTGGTTCTCACTCTCAGTGGGGTGCATGGTGAGTTGTGCGTGGATGCCAAGGAGAATAGTGTTCTGTTGTTTAATAGGTACAATGGTAACCTTCATTATGGAGATGATGAGATGACAGCCATAACTTTTATACAATTTATTTTTGTCCAGAGCGTAATACACAAAATATTTTCTCAACACATCAAATCAAATCAAATCACTTAATTGTCACACTACCATGTACACAAGTGCAATAGTAGGTGAAAGTCTTGTGTGCAGTTCCGAGCAACATAGCAGTCATGACAGTGACGAGACATATACCAATTACAATAAACAACATATTTAAACAACACAATTTACATATCAAATGTACCTATACTTACACAACACAATCCTATTATACAATGTACAGTAAACAATACACACAATATAGAATACACATACAATAAAAATACAAAAAATAAGAGTATATAAAGCTGTAACCTATATGATGTAATACTACCATATAGACCTAATACTACATCCCCCTTTCCAAACAAGAGTTTTCTCTATTATCCCTGTTATTAAAAAGTAAGCATTACATTCAGTGATTCAAGTAGTAATTTTGTAAACTTGTAAAATGACAATACTTATTTTTCTTTCTAAAAGCTCTTTATTTTTTTCTTCTTTGTTTTAACTAGACTTGAAGGATGGGGTAGACTACTGGGGTAGAGTGTTGGGATTATTCTGCCCCAAATAGTATTTATCTAGGGTATCTCTAACTACAGTCAAAGTCCTTAAAATACTCTGGAGGTGCTCTCACTTTGCAGTGTCTGCTGGCATATCTTTTGAATTTCTGGTGTGGCAGGTGGACTCACAAAATCTGGAGACATGCTTATATATGTCAAAGACTCTGATAGAGCAGATGTTACAGGAGCTTTTGAAGTTGGTGAGTTGTGAAACCTTTTTCTCCTCAAGGTGTCTTGGGGATAATCTATGAGATAAGACCTGGGTTTTCCAGCTGTAGATACCACAGTACCCCTTTCAAGTGTGTCTTTGACCCACACATGATCACCTGGCTGCAGATGTGTCATTTCATGTGCTCTGTGTCTACGGTTGTAATTTTGTTTCTATTTTTGTCTGTATATTAGTTCTTACTTTTTCAGATTTTCAAAATCTGCACATTGTGTACTGAGCTGAGATGGGACAATAGGAACAAGTGTCCTAATATTCCTTCCCATGATAAGCTCAGCAGGGCCGTATCCATTTGCCAGCGGAGCTGTACAGTAAGCCAAAAGTGCAAGGTAAAGATTATTGATTGTCCACACAGCTCACTCTGCCTCCCATTGCTCTGTGGAAAATGGGGACTGGACGTCACATGGCTGAAACACCAGTCTTGTGAAAATGTACGGAAACCATCGGAAGCAAACTGTGGTCCATTGTCTGACCTGTGTTTGAACATTTTAAGTCCATATTTGCACGTCATGGCATAATAGAGGTGGTGTACCTCTATTATGCCATGACGTGCATATATGGACTTATGTTCAACCACAGCTTCCGAATCATTGACGTTAGTTTGGCAACTTCAAAGTACCTTGAAAATGAATCAACAATGGCCAAGTACTGCTTATTATCTTTTTGAAACTAATCTGAACATTGGACCACAGCCTTGTTGAAAATTCAGTAGGCAGCATTGTTTCTCTGAGGTTTGACCTCCCGTGCACATGTGTCACAGTTATCAATCATTTTTGTCAGATCTTTACTGAGACCTGGCCACCAAACTGATTGTTTGGCTCTCTCCTTGCATTTTGTTATGCCAAGATGTCCCTTATGCAGTTTCTTCTGTATATCAGCTCTTAGTGATGCAGGAATGACAATCCTGATTCCATTTAATAATAGATCATTTTGCACAGAAAGTTATCCCGAGAATGGCAAGTAAGAATGGAAAGCCTTGTCAATGGAGAATTTATCTGGTCACCCCTCCACACAGTATCTCTTTAACTGCTGGAGTATATGGAATCATTGTCCTGGTGTATTTGGATCTCTCTGAGCCTTTTTTCTGTAGCTGGTAGGTTTGCCATCACAGAGTCAACATATGCGTTTATGGCTTCCTCTGAGAGCCCCACTGCCACACTGCTAATGGGGGCTCTAGACAACACTTCTGCTGTTGCAATGTTTTTGCCTGCCACATGTGTAATGGTGTATCAGAATCTCATAAGACGCATACGAAGACGCTGTATGCGTGGTGGGAGATCATCCAGTTTCTTTGAGCTAAGCAGAGAAACAAGAGGTTTATGATCAGTTTCGATGTGGAAACTTTTCCCAGTGAGAAACAACAAACCTCTCACAGGCCCATGTGGATGCCAGTGCTTCCTATTCTATTTGTGCGTATTGCTGCTTTGTGTTATTACGAGCTCTTGAGGCATACGCAACAGTAATTTGTCTGCTTGATTCTGGAGGAGAACAGCTCCAAGCCCATACAATGAAGTATCTTCAGAAACTACTATTTCCTTGTTTGAATCATACAATGCAAGACCTGGGGGTGTGGTCAGTTCCTCTTTAAATCTCTCAAATGCATGCTGCTGTTGTGACCCCCAGACACACATGTTAGATTTTCAATAAGTCTGTGAGTGGTTGTGTTTTCTCTACCAAATGTGGCAAGAACTTGCCAAGGTGATTGATCATCCCTAAAAACCATCTAATTTCACTGACAATACAGGGTTCTTTCTTGGTTTTCACTGCCGCCATCTTGTCTGGGTCTGCACCAAACCCCTGATGCCTCAATGATTTGTCCTCCATTTTTTTTCTTGGAGAACTCACATCGAGCACATCGTCCATCTTGCAAAGAATACCTTCCAATCCTTCAAGAATCCTTGACATGAGTTTTTGAAAGTGTTCTGGTGCAGAAGAGGTTCCAAAGCATAGACGATTATACAAATGGAGTTATAAAGGTGGTAAGTAAAGAAGATTCCCTTGAAAGTGGAATCTGCCAGAAGCCTGCATTAACATTGAGCTTAGAAAACACTTTAGGTCCTGCAAGCTGTCCTTAAGTGTTTTCCACAGAAGGGAGAGGATGTTTTTCTCTCACAACTGAATTGTTTAGCTCAGTGAGATCTGTGCAAATTCTCACTTTTCCTGTACGCTTTGGCACCACCACCATGAGTGCATGCCATTCAGTTGGCTCTTCCACCTTTGTAATAACCCCCTGCTGTTCCATTCACTGGTATTCTTCCTTCACCTTTGGTAAGCGTGGGAGGGAAATGCATCTGGGCATTGAGAGAGAGAAAGATTTTGCCCCTGGCTTTAGCACAATGCTGTACTTACCCTCCATTTTGCCTAGGTCACTGAAGAGTTTTGGAAAATCCTTTTCCACTTTCTCTTTTGAGTCCAAGCTGACAAAATCAAGCCTGGCCACCAGCTGAAGTGCAGTGGCTACTGGTCATCCTAACAATGGCATGTTCTGTTGTTTAATAGGTACAATGATAACCTTCATTATGGAGACAAGACGACAGCCAGCCATAACTTTTAAAGAATTTTATAAGTCCAGAGCCATAATACGTTCAATATATACTACTGGTCAAATGTTTTGAAACACTTGAATATTTCTCATGATCTTAAAAATCTTTTGATTTGAAGGTATATGCTTAAATGTTTGAAATTAGATATGTTGACAAAAATAAATTTTGCCACCATATTAATTTATTTCATTATAAAGCTAAAATTTTATAAAAAAAATTATGACTAAATAATAAAGATAAGCAGTCAAGAAGTGCCCAACATAGATGGGAACTCCTTCAATACTGTTTAAAATGCATCTCAGGGTGATACCTCAAGAAGTTGGTTGAGAAAATGTCACGAGTACATGTCTGCAAATTCTAGGGAAAGGGTGACTACTTTGTAGATGCTAAAAAATAAAAATTGAAAATATAAAATTTTGGATTTTGTTTAGTCACAACATAATTCCCATAGTTAAATTGATGTTATTCCATAATTTTGATGAATTTACTATTATTCTAAAATGTGAAATATATATATATATATATATATATATATATATATAAATTATAAAGAATGAGTAAGTGTTTCAAAACTTTAGACCGGTAGTTTATGTTCAACACATATAACCTATATAATGTAATACTACGGTATAGAATGTAATACTACAAATAGCATGAGCCTTCACACATGCTAGGTCTCCACAGTAATGCCCCCCCCCCCCCCACAAGGACTTTTTCACAGACTGTGACGGCATGTTTCCACCTTGTTTAGCAATTTTATATTAGCAATTTTTTAAATAATGAGCATATAACATGCTTTGTGTTATATTGCCCTTGAATTAGTTTAAAAATTACAGCTATTACAGCTGCTGAGAGAGTGACAGAAAAATCTTAATCCACCACTCTAAATTTTTCCCCTTTTGGAAAGTCATTCAAATGTAAAAGTGGATTTTCTTCTATTGCTCTTGGAGCAAATGGATCAGTGAAAATAATATTTGCTGTGATCTCCCATTCACTCCCATTCACTGCTGACAAAGTTTACCCTGAAATTGTTTACTTATTTGTTCCAAAACCCGGAGTGTGGAAAAAGGTCTATTGAAAAAAAAAAAAAAAAGGTTACTGGTGAAATGATCAAGAGGGACTTTTAAATATCAATTAATTGAGTTATATTTACAAACTAAATCAGGACAGTCAGTCACAAGTAATGAAACCTGAACTTCAGTCTATCTAGGTTTACTCCCACCTAGGCTCATCTTGCATTATGGAATTAGTTATGAAATCTAAATCATTCTGTCAGTTAAATCCTGCATCCTCCTCTCTTCTTAGAACTTGACTATCTGTCTGCATTTGACACATGTCAAATATTTGTTTTCTCACTGTTACTTTGGAACTAAAAACTGGTAGTGAGTGACCTCAGTTCTCCAAAAACCCAATTCAATCAGACTTAGTCATACCTATAACCAATCATCTCTTCTTAACATCATATTATGCCACATGATTGTCTTGTCAGTCAACTAGTGTGAATACAGGCACAGGTTTACTTCCCACCTGTTTTACAGACAATTTTTACACTCAGAAACATAAATCCTCCTCACTCAAAGTGTTCCACAGAGTTCTGTTCTTGGCTCATAGTCTTACATGCTTCGCTTTGGTCATACCATTCATTACCATTATCTCAGTTTACACTGCTAGATATTGTATCATAGTCAGTTCTGATGTAGTCTTCCCATTGTTTTCACCAGACTGGATGAACTCCAGTTACTTCAGATGTAACAGATTAAATTGTAATGCTATCTGGACCAAAGACTCTACCGGCAAGAAGGTCAGATTTACAGTATGTACTGAATTTGATAGACCTCTTATCAAACCATTTCAAGCACACACCATTACTCTGCTCACGATTACATTGCTCCATCACCTCAACATGTTTTTCTTACCACTATGCTTAACTTGAAAAATGGTTATCTATGCCTCCTTCATCTCCCATGATTGTAATGGCCTTTTTGGCTCATTCATAAAAAATTGCTAAATTACAATATATTTATATTTAGGGTGATATAGGGTTGTATATAGGGTAGCCTTGTAGTTTTGGGCTACATTTTCCAGTGGTGTAGTTGTCCATTGGTTTGCAAAATAGTTTAGCTTTTCCAGTAATGAGCAACTTTTTCCAACACCTAGTGGTGTATCACTACCAAATGCTACAATGCTGTTTTCAGTGTCACAATGTCACAAAAGAGGGAATAATCAAACATGTTCTCCTATACTGTCCCTTCTCTCATAAATCATTAATTACATGAAAAGATTGTAATATTTTTAAAATATAGCCACAAGCGGAAATTATCGGGGTCCAAACAGCATTTAAAAAATAGAACCAAATTTAACTAATTTAAATTTAACTAAATAGAACTAAATTTGGCCTAAATTGCCACATTTAAATTGGTTTATTGGAACAGTTTGGAGGTTTGTCTTAAGTTATAGCAGCCCCTAGCATTGTAAAATGATGAAATGTGTTATAAGATTGTCCTGGTATATGTGAACCAAGTTTTGTGAAGTTTGTACCTTGCACTGTCAAGATACAAACAATCAGTAAACATGCGCCACACTCGAAAAAAATATATATATTGGCTAATATTTACTGAACAAATTGAGAAATCAAAAATCATGATAATACAAACCAAATCTTCACCAAATAGGAGTTCGAGAATTACACAAAATGTCCTCGATCAAACAGCTGCGGAGTTACAAGCAGTTTTTTGTGAAACACAGAATGTCCTGTCAATGTTCATTTGTGTCCTACAACCAGATTCCATTGAAAATCAGATCCATTTAACTGTGCAATCAGTACCATTTGGTCACTATCAATTGGGCTGTCAATTGGGATAATAATGTGAGTTCCCCATCTGTCGCACACTTCAACGTTGTGTCGAGGGAGCGACACTAGGGGTCTCTCTTGAGAGCCGTTTTGCCGTTTTGCATGTCCCATCCCCGGCCATACGGGTATAAAGGGAGGGAAATGAGTCCGTTTCATTCAGAAATTTTCTTGTGAGCAGCGAGCTGAGAGTCCCAATTGGTTTTCCTCCTATCTCTGATCAGTGTATGCTGTTGGATCTACGGCGCATATCAGTGGCTTTCTCCTCTCCATGGCAGTGCAGCTTTGCCTGTGGGCGCTTCGACAGCACAGATTAAAAGAGACATTTTTAATAAACACTAAAGGAGTATTTTCTCTAAAATAGAAATACACAGCGGCGTTGAACGTCCTTTTCAGACGCGTCTTTATAAAGATGCCTTTCCGCCCCTTTGTAGTTCCTGGATGCAGTCGAGTGCTCTCTCAGCTCTTGATGGTCACAGGCGCTGCCTCATGTGTCTGGGCCACGATCACACCAAGGCAGCATTTGTGGATGGTTCGTGTTCTCACTGCGAGAATCTTACCATGTCAGCAGCGCACATACATGGTTCAGCGCATGGCATGATTTAAATTGGACCCCTTCTTCAACACATGGTCGAAGTGAGCGACATACGGGGAACATCTAGGTTACTGTTGTAACCTCCGTTCCCTGATGGAGGGATCGAGGCGGTGTGTCCTCCCAGCCACGTCGCTGAACCGAGCCACTTTTGTGGCCGAACCTCATCGTCGGCTCCTCAGACAAATCCTGAATGAACAGACACATTTCCCTCCCTTTATACCCATATGTCCGGGGGCGGGACATGCAAATTCTGTCTGTCAATTTCTCATTGGCCTTTTCTCAAAGCTCAGAGATGCAAAAGGCTCTCAAGAGAGACCCCTAGTGTCGCTTCTTCGACACAACGTCTTGTTCCGTCCATCAGGGAACGGAGGTTACAATAGTAACCTAGACGATTCCATACTAGGATGGTGAGGTTTGCAACAGGATTTATCGGCTACATACAATTTTTGTGTCACAATTTTAAGATACTTTCCTTTTCTTCATTCCATAAAATTATTATTGATTTTATTTTATTTTTGGCTAGGCAAAAATATGTCTGCCCACCAAGCACATTGCCTGAAGCATGTGTTTTCTTTCACTCTTCCAAGCTTCAAAGAGTCTTACAAATTTATGTCTTGAAAGACAGGGTGGAATGATGTGTTCCTAGAAAACTCTTTTCAGAGAAGAAACCATACCTGAACCAACAGGCCAGCATTCTGTATCGTTTTCAATGCGGGTCAACTGGAGAAAAATGTAAATGTACTCATTATTGATTGACCAATGTCAGTGTTTCTGCTGGTGCAGTTTTCAATAAGAACGCCATGAACATCTGTTTTAGACACTTAGGTGATGCAAAGTTTGAGTGTTTAACACCTTCTCATTAACTGCAAGATACATTTGATTACAGATGGGTTTATGGTTTTTGGTTATACACATTTTATTTTTCTGTTCAACTGATATGTTGTTGCACACCTTCCTCAGCAAACTAATTCCAAACACTAATTTGTCTTTGTCAATGTAAATGTACAGTAAGTAAGAATAAATACAGAATATTCAGGATTCCAAGAAAACATCCTCCCTTTTTGGAGAAGAGACGACGCATGACTCAACATGTTCACGCAAAGTTGAGTGATCAAATGTGAGGAAAAGGAAACTACAGACATGATGACCTGTGGTTCACAGAAACATGCCTAAACATAGACTGGTATAAGCACAAACACCATCAAAATGCACAGCACCCTAATTTTTTAACAGTATTCTTCTGGCATAATTAAATAAATTTTACATTCCAGGATAGGTATTTGAGAAAATCCAAGTAACATGCCGTCTTCGCCTAGGAAAGAAAAGTCTCTTTACAATATAAATTTGTGTGGTTTGGCTCTGGCCATAATTTGAACGTGGCCCCATTAAGAGTTTTGTGATGCCTGTTGTGTTACACACATGTGTGCTGGTTAGATCTTAAGACTATACCTTGGGTAAAATTGTCCATCAGTTGTTAATTCTTTGAGTTAATATATGATTAATATATTAACTCAAATATGAATATGAAAAATGACTTATAAATTGTATTAAATATGTGTTCAGAAGAGTCATATGTTAAAATTGAGTGTTTGTTATGGATAATTTCTGAAGGATACATATGGATCTTTGCATGTGTGCACTGGATATATATATAAATAAAGAAAAATAAATAAAAATTCTGATAAATGGAAATGAAAAAATGTACAATGAAATACTGTAGAGGCTAAAGTCAAAAGAAAATACAAACAGGGCATTAGCCGCAAACATCACCTTAACACATGCTTATATCATTTACAGCACCCTATGCACTTAAGTACTTGCTCGAATCCCTCAAATCGTTTTATACATGTGACATGCTTAAACCACTCAAAGCATTTTATACATTTTTAATCAAGCTTTAAGGGCATATACAACAGCTCAAAACACTAGAATTTTCATTACTCAAGATTTCACATATAACACGTATTACACTAATTCACTAAACTGGAAAACAATCTGAGCTATAAATAATTAAATAAGATATGATTAATATGAAATGTATATGCCCAGTCATCGCATGAATGCAAAAATTTGGTCAAACTCCACACATGCAATCCATATGCATCCTTCAAAAATGATCCATAACAAACACTCAATTGTAACACAACATTTCTGAACACATATTTAATGCAATTTTGTTTAAAATTGTATATTTACCCAAAGAATTCTCAGATGAAGACTAAAATCAGGAGCTCTCTTGCACAATGCACGCTCTAAAGTCTCTAACATGTGAGAGTGCTGGAAAGCAGGTGTAGCAAAACTCAGGTTCATAAAGGGGCCACGTGCAATCTATCACAAGTTAAAATACATGAAATTTCTCCACTTGGCTACATCTTAATTGTTTCTCCTAATGTAACGATCCACACCGTCTTTGGTTTGTGTACCTTTTTTATTTAAGTTTTTGGCACTTTTTATGTTCCACATTGTTCTTTGTTTATGCACTCTTTGAGTTTTGGCACCTTTTATGTTCCGCATTGCCTTTTGTTTTATGAACTCTTATTTTGAAGTCTTGTCAAGTCCTGTTTTCCCCTCCTTGTCCATGTGTCTGGTTTTCATTGGTTTATTGTTTGATTATCTTGTTATCAGTTCTAGTTTTGTCATTGGTTTTAGTTAACTGCCCTTTTACCTTGTTATGAGTTCTGTTTGTCCATTGGTTTATGTTTTCCCTTGTTTTGTATTTAAGCCCTCATGTTCACCTTGGTCGTTGTTCTATGTTTGATGCTCAGTTCCTGAATCCTGCCTTGGTCCATGTTCCTGCCTATGCCCTCCTTGCAAGACATTGCATTTGGATCCTTACTCCCTCGTCTGCCCTCTTCATAACACCTAAACAGCAATGACATTACACAGTGAGAAAATGGAAACTGTTGGTGAAATTTCCAGCTTTTTTGACTATTCTCTTGAAAAAACAAACAAACAAAAAAGCCTTACAGTAATCTCACATGAGTAAAGTTTAAAACGAGATCTCAGTAATGTCTCAAACTGTGCTCAGATTTGCCAACATACCAAAGTCCCTAATCAAAAGTCAGAGATTTAATTATGAACTCAAAAAGTTTTCATAAAATGTTTCCAATTATCACAGCTTTGCTATTCACATATATTTTGTGAACACTTACTGTGTAATAACAATTGCCTCATGTGTTTCTATCTTTATTTCTACTGAGAAATTTCATTAGACGAACTTGATACTTTAATGAAACAAAAGAGAGCTCCATTAAGTTTCATGTGCTATATGAGAGATCACCCTTCTGGTTATTCTGGTTTGACCAAAGCTAACTTCATGGAAATAATCAACTTCTATAAATTTGTTGCAGCCTACATTGGTAAGTTATTATCTCAACAAATGTCATGGGGTGAGAACATGTGTCATGATCAGCCCCTATCACTTGCTTATACGTCTATGATATACATCTTTATCTGGCAAAGTCATCAGCCAAGTGGTTATCATTCAGGAAATGTTTTATTCTGTTTAGTTATGCTACTAGTTTCTATAATACGCACTCTCATCCCTTATCACTTCTATTTTGGAATTTCCTTGTTCCTTCCACAATTGGGAATGTTGTCTGACCTCTAGGCAATTAAAGTAATGATCTGCGTATGTGAATTTGTATGTGACTAGGCAGAGGGTTCTCATCTTCATTCCAAGTCATTCTTAACTCAATCTAAAAATCAGGCAAACACATATCACTTTAAAGTTCACATTTCCCTCAGTGTAGGAGTGTGCACTTGTAAAGCTTGTACATTATCTTATTAGAAGGTTGGTACAAGAGGACAATGCAGAATAAAGCCTATAGTGTTGAAATTTAAGGCACATGTCAGTATTTTCTCTTGTTTGGTGGGTTCTCTTAGGTAGTTGCACATATGTGGTGAACTTCTCATTGACCCTCTTAAGATCTTTGCCTCATGCTGGGTGTTTAAATTGAAAGAGTGCTGCATGTATCCTGAGGTAACTCAAATTCACTATACTCTGCTTATGTTTAGAAGTTTTCCTAGCTCATTATTGCTATGGAGAATGTGTAAGCATGTCTGTTGCAGGCATCCACAACTCTGATGATAAATGTTGCAACATTAGAGGGTTAAATTGATTTGCTCTTGCTTTGCCAGGCATTTTTAAAAAGAATGTGTATTTTGTGAAAAAGATTGTTCACCTAAAAACAAGCTTCTATTTAAATAAGCTGCAAGGATTGATAAAACCACAATAACAAAAAAGAATCGCCAGTATACACCTGAGGATCAGTCCATGCTGTAGGTTCTTAGCTGCTTTGTGGAACCTGAATGATCTGTGGGAGATTTAAAAGAGATAGGAGAGATAAAAATGTTCACCTATTGACTTTCCTGTTGAAAATCAAAAACATCTTGGTTGAATTACCATAGAGATTCAATGGTCAAACATTAACAGAGAAGAATGACATGAGGTATTTGCCTGGTGCATCTCTTTATGACAGATGATTTGGTTTGATTTTCAGATTGAATTCCGAACAATTTATAATAAACCAGTTAGCAATTGCATGTATATCACTGTAATGTTTTAGTCCATTACACATTTTAAAAAAAATCAAACAAATGTAATGAATTAATTTAAAATTACAAGTCTTTATCACTTGTCGGGCGGGGGGGGGGGGTTTATAAGTCACAAGCCTGAATGAGTTAACATCTTCAAATGGTCATAGTACATATGTATATTCATTTCCTGCCCATGTAGGCCACAGCACAACTGAAGTGTCAGCACTCAGTTTACCAGTTTTAATGTCTCAAGAAACTCCCACTCAATATGACAGTGACTACCAAATCTCAGCAATGTAAGAAAACATTAGACAGTCATGAAGAAGAAACTGAAGTCTTTGGCAAAGTATCATTGACAAAGTTGATTGGATTCAGCACAGAGACTGAACCGCAAACGTTCAAAATTTAAACACAATATGTAAACAAGTTTACAATCCTAAGACACCGTCTAGGGAGGCCACAACAAAAGCTTAAACACAAAATGTCTTCAAAACCAGACAGAAACTTAAACTCTTTACAAGGTTTATTTTCAAATGTTTGGAAGCACAGATCTCTTCAGGAGGAAGCAAGGCCAAAATAACAAACAAAAATGTCAACTAACTAAACACAATCTTAAAGTTATTTACTAATTGATAAAGAAAGAACAAAAATCTTTCTTTCTGTAACCAAAAACAGAGAAAATGTTGGTAACAAAAATGGCACTCCCTCCCTACAGCTAACTAAATTTGTGACTGTAATATTAACAAATATGCAATTTAAAGTTGTAAGAGAGAGAGAGAGAGAGAGAGAAACCAAATGACAAAATAACTCTAAGGCTACAATAAACTCACTGACTTACTGAAGTTCAACAATAACAACTCTTCAATAACAACTTGGGCTTATTAACAAGAAAAGGTAAATTCCCTACGCAACAACAGCCCTCAACTAATACCCAAACAACAACAGATAGCAACTATTTTGCAGTTCCTTTGTTCTCCTTTTTATGTTCCTCCAAATCCAGGTTCCTTTGTCATCACCTAGAGAGAGAGAGAGAGAGAGAGAGAGAGGGGAAACAGTCTATGTCCACAGATGTAACAAAGCTGCACACCTGAGGCCATGTTACAGAATAATCGTATATAGAATCCTATCTTAACAGTTTTGTAACCATGCAGATTTCAGTTGGGAAACTTATCAGATTAAGGTTTATAAGAGGCTGTTTCTATAATGCAACCCTTTATCAATTTGTTATTCTGATGTAAATTAAAAACTAATAAAAGTGTCCAAGGTGGTTTTCAATAGCAAGCCGTTTCAGCATTTGTAGGAATAATACACAAAAAATATGAAAATTCTCTTATCATTTACTCACCCCCATGGCAACACTGTTGGTGTTTATTTGTTTAAAACACAAGTAAAAATATCCTTCAGAAAACCTGTATGCATTTACATTACCTAAATGCACATTTGGCAACATCAATAGTAAAATTTGAAACTGATCATACTTATAGCATTTGTTTTTAATTGTATAATATACTAACTACATTTAAAATAATTTTTTTATTAAAATTTTACTTTTACTAAATGTCAACACGTGCCACTGTACAGGCAAGACTAGGTCCCTTTAAGTCATGAATTATCATTAATTTGGCCTTATATGTCTCAGTGGTAGTTAAAATCAGGCGTTACCACATATAATACATCTTAATAATTTTCAGCAGAATTAAAATAAATTGCTGATCCTAAACAGCTCTTTTCCACGGTGCCATAAGAACCCAGTGCTGCCGCCACAAAATGTTTGTTCGTAAACAGTCATTTAATTTATAGCCTCAAAATGTGAAATGGGAGGCATGGACATGTGTCTGTCAGTGAATCTAAAGGGTGTGCAACGACACTGAAAAGTCGACAGCTTAAAGAATCTAAAGGGTGTGCAACGAGAAAAAAACGTTGACCTTGAACCATTTTCGTGTCTCCTGACAAGTTTAGTCAGTTTTAGTCTGATTATTTCCTATATTTACATTATTGTAAGCCTCACTTTATATATATATATATATATATATATATATATATATATATATATATATATATATATATATATATATATATATTGTTGTATGCAATGCTATTGTTGAAATTATTAAATTACTTTCATGGTTACTTTATGTATGGATTAATGTTTAGAATCAAGTGAGATGAATGGGATGAATTATAGATAAGAATGCATTTGAAAAGAGGAGGGCAAAATATATGATGTGTGTGTCCATGAGTGTGTATGTAAAGAACTCCAATGTGTTGGTTGACACAGTACACACATCTGCAATTGAAATTAAATTGTATCATGGAAAATGTAAAAAAAAAAAAAAAAAAGACTCTCACAGTGACAAGATTGAACCTTCTTCCACTCTATAAATAAAAAACGTACATGCTTTCTTTATCAACAGATTAGAGCTCAAATAGGCCGCTTTTGCACAGGAGTTCGAGATTTGCTGATAAGAAGAATATGTTTGTCTTTGCGAGTGAGTTTGTTTATTATAGCGCCAGAAGTGGCGCCAGTTCGTTCCGAACAATCAAGCGTGCTTTGTGCAAAAAATTACAAAGGGATTTCAGAGAGATCTGTCTGTATATAAGTTAGTAAAACACATGTTAATACTTACAGTGGACCAAAGATCTAATGTTCAAGAAGGTGGCAAGAGAAATTTCATTCTTTGCCATTGAGAAAAAGAAGATGTCAACCAGCACAATACTGTTTATTCATTGTGCTGCTGGGAAAAAGGAAGGACCAAGTTGTCTTTGTGTTCTTTGTGAGTGTACTTTCATATGAATGATCCTTTCAACATACCAGATCCAGCAACTGTCTATATTCTCTTGAGGGCAACAACATATAAAATATTAAAGTAAATATAATACTAATTAGTGTGTAATCAGTCCCAGACTTTAGTAAGCTTAACAAGTTTTCTTCACTTGTTGTGTTGATGCCAAAATTAGTTTGAGAGAGGCATCAAAAACATGATTTGATGAAGACTTTACAACTACAATAAGAGAGTCATTGGATAGTATTACAGCAACCAAACTATTTGACAAAGAGTTGTAATTATATTAAATTTTTTTTTTTTGGTGAACTATCCCTTTAAACCATTAATTGATTAGTCAGCAATGCACGAAGTCAGCTGCCTTAGCTTTCAGATGCAGCCTTTGCCCCCCTCTAGTGGCTGTTATATATTTAGAGGGGTAGTTAACATAAAAATTTAAATCGTTGATTCATTCACATGCCCTCATGTTGTTTTAAATGACTTTTCCTCAGACATTAGATTTCAGAGACTGCACACTCTTGACAAATTGAAGAGCTGACAGGGAGAATTCTTTCTGAGCTCTGTAGAGTTCTAGTGTTCAACAGATGAAGGAACTCTGGTCTTTGTAGATGTTTGAGGAAGTAGCAGTCCAAATGGCTTTGCATTTAACTGCAGTTCTGGTAAATGCAAAGAGCAATTAATTATTCAGTATTACCAGTTCCTTTGTAAAACAATCTAGGACGTTAAGGATGGGGTTAATCCTGACTCATAGGTTAGAACTATGTTTATATATTGTATATTAGCTGTTTGGACATTGTTCTTTTTTCAGATTTGTCACCAAATTATTTACAATTATGCAATTATTTAAATTTGAATTCCAAAAACAGATTTACCTGTTCAATTTATATTGCACATTCAACATAAATCCTTTTGTTAATCCTGTCAAGAACAAGCAAATACCTCTGTTTCTTACTACGGTTTTGTATTATAAACAAAAACAATACAGGACCCAATTTTGTTCGAACAAGGTTTATTATCCTATAAACAGTATTCAGAATTGTACTACAAAAGTTAAGCGATTTTAGCATTTCAGGCTATTCCAATTGCATGCCTTTACTGATTATATTATTTACAACTTGCCATCAAAAAATGTTTAGTACATTTGTGTTAAGTCGATCTTATTCTCTTTTGAAACAGAATATTTCGGAGAAATATTTTAGTCATGTGTTATTTAGAATAATAACATATTTTCTGTAACATTCAGAAAAATGAACATTCATAGGGTGAAACTTCATAGACCAAAGTTATGCATTGTTTAAATTAGTGGGAATGTAATAATTTACAATTCCACCCCTCTTTTTCTTTTTTTTTTCTCCTTTTTTATTCCAACAATATAATTATTTCTCCACATTGATAAAGGATGATTGTGTACTATATTTATCTAATTTGTCATTACAGTACATTATCATTGATAAAGGAGTTTATTATTAAGTAAAAGATTATATTCTGGATCCTTGAAATAATTAAGATACAGACACAGAATTTGAGGAAGAAAAGCTTAATTAGGGCTACAGAAATTGATAATTACATAAAATTTGTTGTGGGTACACAGAAATATGTCTATGGCGGACTTGCCGAAATAAGGTAAAGGTCTGATGTATGTCATGGGGTATAAAAAAAGAGCCATTTTTAATATTAATAATTAATAAGACATCCCAATCTTGCATAGTCAGTACATTTCATCCCAGTTTCCAACAGACAAACCCCTAACCTCTGGTAGTCAATCTGCAAAAACTGACACATCAACACGAGTACTTATTTATAAATATTGTAGTGGTATAAAAGCATTATCAGCATCAAAATGTAGGCTCGGAGCAAAGTTCATCAGTTATAAGTGAAATGTGTTACAACAGAAAGACTGAGGGATTGATCAAATCTGATACAAACAAAGAGGTCCTATAACAGAAACATAATAACAGAATTTCCAAACATCTCCACAGGAGTGGTAACATTTTTTTTTTTTTAAATTAAGAAACGCAGACTTAAAGATGTTTCATCTCCGTGGTTCATTCGTTATTTGAATCTAGGAACTTCTAAATAAATCCATTAAGAGGATAACAAGCTTACTTATTACTTACTACTTACTTTTTAATATCAATGTTCACCTACAAAAAATTCAAAAGCATAATCTTAAACAAGTTTTGAAGCAGTGTTGGTGCTTTTTGAAAGTGGACATATCAGGCACTTAAACTGTGTTTGAGACAACGTCAAAAGTACATCAGTCTAATTCCACTATGACCTTGACCTATTCTTGAGTTGTGGCTTATCGAGGGTTTTGTGGAATCAGCCCTTTTCCAACTCTATGAGGAAACATTCCCACACACCTGCCAAACAAAGAGAGAGCAAAGCTAGACCGCCTGTACACAGAAATTAGAGAGGACGTGCTGACAGGAAGAGCAGATTTATCTGTCCTTTGAGGTGAGCTTCTCAATCAGCTCCTGAAGGGGTGCTAGTTCTTTCCGGTCAATCAAATTAAACTCCTGAAACAATGGAAAGGGAGAAATGAAACATATTTGTATTTAAGCCAGCAACATTATTCAAGTGATCATGTATGGACAAAGGCTGCACTGCCTAAATCACACAGCAGACAGACATTTACGAACAGTAATCAATGAAGGCTTAAATTGTTTCCAAGGAATTGTCCTTAATTATCTAGAGCAATTACAGGATTATAAAGTTCACCACTGTAAAAGACTACATTAATCAAAGATCTCCTTGTGATAAACACAAACACACACCTGAACAAAGAAGATAAAGTGCTTGAAAGAGGTGTTGAGGTGTGCCTCTTCCTGGAGCTGTATAACAGAGTCAAAGTGCTGGTGGTAGATGTGAGCATAAACACGGAAAAGTCTCTTCAAAATTGTCTTAGCTACCGACATGAAGTTCTTTGGGAAGGGGACACCTATAAGTGTCACACAGAAAAATAACATAAATCTAACAAGCAGATACACAACCATAGTTAACATTCAGAAGGGTCCACACAGATGAGAACAGCAAACCAGAATATAAAAACGTTTACATACTAAGTTTGACTTGTTTGAAGCATGTTATGTGTTATGTCTAAGTCCTGGTAATCATGAAGACAAGAAAGTGTCTTAATTCTTCAAGGTTTATTCAAACCCACAAGCCATACAACAGTGCCAAGCGGTTACATGATTAGGCAGCAGGTGCAACAACTTCCATTCTTACTCTACACCTTTTATAGGTAACAACATGTTGATCTTTTAGAGTAAATGCCTAGCAAATTTGTAAATTCACTTAACATAATGCTACCTTGTGGTCAATGCTCTCACAAACTTTTACAGTGCCTTAAAGTTGCCTTATACGTATGTTGATGATTTTTTTGACTGATGATTCTTTTTACTTTTTCTTTTTTTGGACATGTACTCCATTTGCCCAATTTATATTTTAGGATGTTTAATCCCAAAGCAGCATGCCAAATTTCAACTTCTAGATCATAAACATCAAATTTAATTAGATTATGTTGTTGTTGTTTCAGAAAATGGTGGAAAATTTCTCAAAGTGAAAATGAAGAACAAGTTGTGCTGCTTGGACCACCAAATATTATGCAAGCTCATTTACAGAATAACTATTAAAAGTTAAATGGGTAGAATACCTATTTTTGAAGGGAAAAGTGTTTCATCATCAAGCTGATCCTGAACCCAAGTCATCAGGTAATCAATGTATTTTGGAGCAGAACATTTTATTGGCTTTTTTATGTTGGTTCCATCAGCCCAATGATATTCATATCTGCAGATAGCACATAAGAAACGTTAAAAAGAATTGTTGTTTTTTTACAAGCAAGCACATAAGGTATCTAATGCCCAAAATATTTTTTCTGTTAATACTGACTTAGGTCCAGCAGACATAAGTGGGCAGCTTTCCTCAGTGCAGAAGTCTGTGATGGTCCCATACAGCATGTTGATCTGGTTGAAGAAGTCCACAGCTACATGTAGAAAACACATACAGTATTATAGCCTAAACATATGACAGAACACGGTTTACAATGTAAAGACCCTGAAATAACAGCTCTGAAATAAATCATTTTCCTAAATAACTGCATGTGTAAATGTGTAACATTCAGAGGACAGGCCATGAGCCGTATAATTTCTTTTATTTCTTTTTACACCTAAAGTGTAATTTTAAGATTATAGGGATGTAAGAGTGTAGATTTTAGGTGTTGATGTGATAACATTTCTTATTCTTAAATTTGCATCTAAATATATACTCACCGGCCACTTTATTAAGTACAGTACACCTGTACATCTACTGATTCATGTGATTATTTAATCAGCCAGTCATGTGGCAGCAGAGTAATGTATAAAATCATGCCAATACGGGTCAGGAGCTTCAGTTCATGTTCACATCACCTATCAGAATGGGGAAAAAATGTGATCTCAGTTATTAAGAACATTTGTGTGACTTTTGGTGCCAGATGGGCTGGTTTGAGTATTTCTGTAACTGCTGATCTCCTGGGATTTTCAACAGTATCTAGAGTGTAAAGAGAATGGTGCGGAAAACATCCAGTGAGCGGCAGTTCAGCAGACGTAAATGCCTTGTTGATGAGAGAGGTCAACGGAGAATGGCCAGACTCGTTCAAGCTGACAGAAAGGCTACATTAACTCAGATAACCACTCTGAGCAGAATAGCATCTCAGGATGCACAACATGTTGAGCCTTGAGGCGGATGGGCTACAACAGAAGAAGACCACATTGGGTTCCACTTCTGTCAGCCAACAACAGAAAACTGAGGCTGCAATGGGCCTACCATTTGTGTACCTCAGCAGAAATCCAGATTTGAAAGACAAGGCGATGTTTTTCAAATCGTCCACTGTCCAGTTTTGGTGATCCTGTGCCCACTGCAGCCACAGTTTCCTGTTTTAAGCTGACAGTTGTGGTACCCGGAGTGGTCTTTTGCTGCTGTAACCCATCCGCCTCAATGTTCAACATGTTGTATGTTCAGAAATGGTTTTCTGCATAGCACTGTTGTAGCGTGTGGTTAATTGGGTTACTGTCACCTTCCTGTCAGCTTGGACCAGTCTGGCCATTCTCCTCTTGATCTCTGTCATTAAAAGGCTGTTTTCGCTCACACTCTAGAGACTGTTGAGTGTGAAAATCACAGGAGATCAGCAGTTCCATAACCAGCCCATCTAACACCAACAATCACACCATGGTCTAAACCTCTGAATGGTCTAAATATTCTGACATGAATATTAACTGAAGCTCCTGACCTATATCTACATGATTTTATACATTACACTGCTGCTACATGATTGGCTCATTATATTATCGCATGAATAAGTAGAGGTACAGGCATCCCTAATAAAGTGGCTGGTGAGTGTAATATATATATATATATTTGGAGTGTAACGGTTGATCCGAAACTGCACACTCCCCCTTCAATTTTAAGCAGATACTGAAGATACAAAAATGTTTTTGTGAAAAAAATGATGCGTCAGAAACTTTTGCACAGTACTGTATGTTATATATTTTATGTCAACTGTACACTCACTCAAACACTCTCACGAACGTGCACACACGCACACACACATAAATGATTTTTATACTGTACAAACTAAATTCTATCCCCTAAACCCAACCCTCACAAAAAAAACTTTATGCATTTTGGCATTTTCAATAAAACATTGTTTAGTATGTTTTTTTTAAGTGATTTGAATTATGGGGACACTAGAAATGTCCTCATAAACGACATTAATAGCATAATTACCAGTTTGTAACCTAAAAAAAAGTACTCGTAAACCACACACACACACACACACACACACACACACACTCTCTCTCTCACACTCACTCACACACTCACTCACACTCTCTCTCTCCCTCTCTCTCTCTCTCCCTCTCTCTCTCTGAAGAAACCCCATCTCTAATAAAACAACATAAGCTGGAATACACCCACCGTTTTATTTCAAATTCAAAAACCTGCTAACATCAACTCTGCCAGAGTCAGTTTTCAGCCTTCTGGCCCTGAGGCTAATAAAAAGAGAAAGCTCGTTCCACTGTCATGTCATTATTGTTATAAATAGAAAAAAGACAAAAGCTATGAATACAAGCAAATGCAGATACTGAGAGATCTAGAGATACTGTTTGTAAGTTCAGTTCATTGATATCAGCTTGAGTTAAGTGACGTAATGCACAATGTTGATCATCTGAGGAGTTATTAATGTAATATAGTGATTATTATAGATTGTATATGAGAAGATAATGCTCTAGAACACTGAGTTATGTTATTTACATTCAATGTGTGTAAATGATGACACTTTAGTAATACTTTGCCATTTGTCTATTCTCTATTTTTCTAAAAACCTTACATATGTCCTTCTTACATATGCATCTTCATATGTCAACATCAGAGCAATCATTAAAGGAATACATTATCTATCAGTGACTCAGAGTTTTCTAACAGGAACAATGTGGCGGTCAGTGCATACCAATCTAGTAATTCAAACCTAATTTGGAACAGCAGGCCTTACAGTTCTCTGTTCTAATATTTTCTATTTGCAAAAGTAATGTTTGGGAGTCTAATATTTATATTTATTATTGACATACTATAGCTGATGATATAAATCACCATCTTAAGAGTACTGCAGAGTACTGTACATTACTCACTGGCACATATAAATATAGACAATTAAAAAGTGTTTGTTGTGGGGGCAGGGTAAGTAAAAATCCCCCAAAAATCACTATAACTAAAAAGAAGTTGTTTTTGTTACAATTAAAATCTACAGGGGAGATCACCCAACTCCTGGCTACAGACTAATTCTAACAGTGTCTGAATTGAGTACAGTCACATGCTTACAGTTGACTGCCACCCATTCATTGAGGTCTTCTCCATCGGGCAGCATGACAGCCATGCGCAGGTTCCCGCTGCCCAGCGTGGCCTCTGCATGCTTCAAGAGCTCGTACTGATGTGAGCCCTCTGGAATGTTCTTCTTCGGCTTGAACGTCTTCGATGAGCGGTTTCCACTGTGGAGTTACAGTAGAGAAAGAATGCAGCAGTTTGTACAACGTACACTATAATCAGATACATTATATATAACACTGCACCAAAAGTAAACTTCTACTGAAATTTAAAAATACAGTTTCATTAAGTTTCTTCAACTCATTTTAATACTTTCCAAAAAAATTATTGAAGTTGTGAGAGATTCTGCAAGTTTATGATTATTTCTGCAAGCTTAACTGGTGAGGCCTACTGTTTGACAGTTGTTGACAAAAAAAAAATAAAAATAATAACTGGCTGAAATGTTTCAGAAAGACATTCTGCTTGCCAATCATTGTGCTCATTCACAGGGCAGCCCATAAATGCTTGTATAAGTGCAGGTACATTGTCGTGCTCCCACAAAATATTCAGTAGGTGAAATGCTCAACGGGACCATCCTCCCTCTATCTGCTCCAACACAAAGGTCTCTAGTGTGTTTATGTGTGTGTGCATGTGTCTTTGGAGTCCGGTATTTTGGAAAGAGGGTGGCGTCGCTTGTTCAATGGAAGTACCAGAATGGCTAGAATTGGATAAAAGCAAAAAGGTAAATAATAATTATTTGTGTTAAAATATCATCTGTCTGCATATGGAAGAATATTATTGTATACACTATGTTAATTTTGTTGGAATGTTTTAGTTTTTTTTGCGTGCCAATGTAGATAAGTTAATAAAGAGAATGTTAAAAAAAAAAAATCTAGCGTTCCTAAAAACTCTAAAATTGCGTTTGGTTTGACTTTGATAAAAAAAAAAAAATTCTTCCAGAGTGCTGACTGGATAAAAACGGTTTCTTGTGGAGTTAAGACCAGTACAGTCTAATAAAACATGTTTCAGGGATAATGGATTCTGGCAGAAGGTACATGTTTGTGAATCTTCTCCTAATATTAAAAACTTGTGTGTCAACCTGGAGTGACCAATACGACAGTGGGTGTAGACAATCTGGTCCCAGCGATTTGAAAACAGAGAGGAACTTCTTTTGCCAACAATAGGGCTGATTTCATGGAGTTTTCCCATTTTTTTTATATATGAATTTATTATGGGTTTTAGGTCAGTGGGAGGTATTGGACACTTTTTGAAATCCGCTGATAAAGCCTCTTTTGCCCCTGAACTTGTGAGTTAGTCTGCTTACATTTAGACTCTCACCTTTACAACTGTAGTAGTAGCATAATATATATATATATATATATATATATATATATATATATATATTATTTTATTTTGATTTTTTTTTTCAAAAAATATAGATTTTTGATGTAATCACTAAGCTACAGAACCCAAGGGATGAATAACTGTAGACAGGTCACTCGTCCTCTTGAGTTGACCTTACAAGGCAGCCACACACAGCTGATGCCAATAGGCCTACAGTATGTGCCTTTACTGGTTCATTAACACCGCAAAGCTAGTCTGTCTTTCAAAATTCAACAGCTGCTCTGTTCAGTGCCTCCACCTGTTTACACACAAAAAAACAGGACAGTTTGTACAGTAAGCAATGACAGTATGCTGCAGTTAATCAACAAATATAAGGATGAGCTTCTGCAGGACTCACCTGCATAACAAACATGTGTGTAGAAGAAAATAATTTAATGTAATAACTGCCAATAATGTAATACATTTTCCATTCTTAATGTAATAAAAGTCGGTAATGTAATATCTTACGAATAATGCAATAACATTTCTGAACCAATAACACAATAACTTTTTACCCATAATGTAATAAGTTATTACATTATTGACTTTTATTACATTAAGAATGGAAAATGTATTACATTATTGGCAGCTACACATGTGTCATCAAACAATAAAGAGGACTGGGACTTCAGCTGAAATCCAAACAGCTGAAGATCTGTGAACTAATGAAAACATTCTGCCAAAGTGGCACAATGCCTGTGATGTTAAATGCCTTCCTTAATGAAGTGGCAGCAATATCAGTATGCAGCACTACTTTAACATTTTATGACCAAACCATTTGACAGTAGTGTGGGAGTAACTGGTTCTGGAGTCTAAATGGTCTGTGGCTACTGGATAGTTACATTCACCTTAAGCGATAGGTCAAATTCTTCAGTATATCAATATCTAGTAATATCCAAGTATATTATAATGAGTATGAAAAGGGGTTAAGTTATCTACTAAACAACATTATCTTTTGCCCCTAATGACATTTTCACAAGTCAGGTGACTGTATCAGAACACAGAGGAGGCATTAGAACACCAAGCAGAAGTCAGATGGGAAATTCCAGTCTTCACACATCTGTAAACACGAGGACGCACAGACCTAGACTGAACACAAACTCTTTGTGGGAATAATTATGCTGCTCTAGCAGCAAAGTGGATGATAGACACTCTTAGTGCAGATCTATAGAAATTAAGCATAAATGTGGAGGCTTAATTCCACTTAAGAGGCTCCACTAAACTGTGTCTTTTCTTCAAGCATTGCTGATGTCAATAGTAAGCAGAAGAGAACAAATATACACTTGACATTATACTTTCCTTCTACAGACATTACAGCAAGTTAAAGCTGAAGTGTGTAACTTTCTCTGTGTTAAAACACTTTCTCCTATCCCAGCTTAATATGCAGAGACAACAATAAGCAAGTCCTTTTTAAGTTATTTAGAAAAACTATAAGCATTGACTATGTTTACATGGACACCAGAAATCTGCTTTTTGAGAGAAAGTCTGTCCCGTTTACATGCACTGTAGAAGCAGCATATTCTTTTCTCCCAAATACATGCGGCACAGACAGTTTGCAGTTTTCTCCACAGCAATGTAATTTCCCCACGATTCTTGTGTAAATAGCAATCATGGGCTCAGAGGAAGTCTTCTCTGTTGCAATGCTTTATTTACAGATACTCCAGAGTTTTTGCAGGGTTTGTGCCCTGCAATAGTGGGGTTACCCTCTTATGTGAAACTCCAGGTTTCCCCCAATGTACAAATACAAAAGTGAGGGACAGTCAATATTTTACATTGGTGTGTATAAAACGGTATTGTTTATAGTGCATGTGCTTTTCCACAATACTCCCAGAAATTTTTAATTATTTCCGCTTAACAGTTAACTTTTTTTTAGAAATATATTTCAGCTCTGTAGGTTCATACAATGCAAGTAAATGGGTGCCAAAATTTTGACGCTCCAAAAATCACATAAAGGCACCATGAAAGTAATCCATATGACTCCAGTGTTTTAATCCATATTTTCAGAAGTAATATGATAGGTGAGTGTGAGAAGCAGTCCTTTTTTGTTGAAAATTATTCTCCCTGCCCAGTAGGGGCAATATGCATGAAGAATGTGAAACACCAAAAACACAAGAAGAGGAATTTGAAATTTAAAGTGGAGATTGACAGAGTAGGGAGGAGAATTTAGATTAAAAAAAAGGACTTAAACGTTGAACATTTTCTCACCCACACCTATAAAATCGCTTCTGGAGACATTGATTTAACCGCTGCTATCTAATTGATTACTTTTAAGCTGACTTATGTGATTTTTGGATCTTGAAAATTTTGGCACCCATTCACTTGCATTGTATGGACCAAACAAGATATTCTTCTAAAAATCTAAATTCGTGTTCAGCAGAAGAAAGAAAGTCATACACATCAGGAATGACATTAGGGTGAGAAAATGATTAGATAATTCTTATTTTTTGGTGAAATATCCCTTTAAGTGGCTTAAGGAAATTCTTGGTTCCATGACATTTCAAAATGCAGTTTTCTGCAAAAACCCTGGAATAAACCGTTTCTTAAGTCCATGTATAACTGTGTCTCTGTGGCACTCTAAAACTCCACAATTTATTCTAAGCAACACATCCAGCCCGACATGTAAACATAACATTTGACCAATGGCATGAGTTGGGGGCAGGACTATCAATTTGTTTGAAAACAGCGTTTATTTTGCAAATCCGTTTGGTTGTGCTAGCTAGTGACACAGAAATGACACACTTCAGCTGTACATTTTTTTTTTCTTTTTCATGATTAAGCTTTCACCCCAAAATGTACCCCTTACCACTGACACAGGCTTCAACTGTACATAAATCAAGGTGCGACTGCATCGGGTTTATGCTGACTATAATACTGGAACATGTACAGTACACTTTACAGAATATTGGGATTAGTCTGGAATAACCCCAAAATACTGATCATGTCTGGATACCAGGTTTCACATTGATTTCAAATCTTGCTTCATGAAGGCGACAAAACACAATAAAAAAAAATAAAAATCAATGACTTTTTTTGTAGTATTTTTTTGTAAAATACTAGGATTTACTAAATACTTCTTAATTATATGATTGAGTGACCAAATTGAAGGACGCTACTAGTTTCTAATCCACATCACGCGACTAGATGGCAAATTACATGATGTTGGGAAATGTAGCTCTCCGGTTACTAAACCAATCATAGCCATAACATATGAGTAACCAAATACTCTTTCATGCAGCTGTTAATGGCCTCATACACTGGCTAACTCTTCTTCATTAGCCACACATTTCATGTTATATGATGGTGACCTGTCAACTTGATGCGATGAGATAAAACTGCGATTGTAGCAGCTTTTATCTTTAAATTATTACTGTTTACTTCTAATAAATTATGGCTGTGTTTTAGTTTTAGAGATTATATACAGACAGATTGGGGACAAAGGCAATATTAAAACCCCTTGCTAGCAGTCAGTGTTATCATGTATAAAAACAACTCATACTTACAATAAAAAGCTCATCTCTCCTTGAAGAAAAAGCTCTGTGCTTCGGAAATCAATAGCAATTCGTTATCTTGAGTGTTGAATGGTGAAAAGCAAGATATTGGAGCAGTAATGTCCTTAACACTCCAGCACCAGCACTGATCCTGTCCGTACAAAAGTTCTCCTTCCCATTCAAAGTCTCTCCAGAAGAGCGCACATCTCGCGAGATTACGAAAAAGGCACACTGATACGTTTTCAGACGTCAGTTGTGTGTGTTTACATCTGGAACACGTATTAGATACAGTATCTGCATTATGTCTATAAGAAGTTTATTCTCGGGTGTAAAAGCAAATTCAGCAGATGTCTTTGGGACGTTTCTGTTTAGAATATATGTACATCTGCACTGTTTAAGATGTTTCAGTTAGAATACAATGTTCCGTGCGACAGTTGCAGGAGGTGTCTGTTATAGATATTTTAATCTGGAAAGCATCACAATCTAATCTGCTGAACATCTTAAAAAGATCAGATTTACAAACATTCTAAATCAAACATGTCTCAAAAGTCATCTGCTGAATGTCTTATTGACATCAGAGACATGCTTATTGGCATATGACGGATTGCATAACCAATGTAAAAAATATGTCTTCCAGGTGTAAACATGCACATCAAATAGGATGATGTACATGTGCTAACAGCGAAATCTTTTCATACAATAAATATTGAACTAGTTTATGTTTATTTCACTCTTTGTTTAGATTGCTTATGGGTCTGGGACAATTAAGGTTAAAACAGCTAAATCGTATTGATAAAACGCAAATTAAAATTAGCAAAAATGATGATAAAGGCCTGGTAAAAAAAAAAAAAAAAAAAGTTTTCAAGTCAGATTTAATGTGGCCTTGAACTCAAACCCTGAACCGCATGGTGGGGAAAATAATTTTCTCAGTTCCTTCCTGAGCTCAAGTCTTTATTTTTTTTTTCTCTCTCTCTCTCAATTTTTTTTTCTCTCTCTCTTCAAAAATATTTTTTTCTCTCTTCAAATGTATTTTTTTTTTTAGTTTTTTTTTTTTACAGAAGCCCTGTACCATAGGTGGAATAAAAATAACGGTGAAAAAAGAATTAAAATAGTGTCTCAGTTCCTTCCTGAGCCAAAGTTGTATTTTTTTTTTTCACTCTTTCTAAAATGTTTTTTCAGGAGATACTTTCAGGGATTGAAAGAGAATTTTAAGAAAAATTTTAAGTATAATTGTATCACATTAATACATTTTCTGCCCAGTTTATCAAAATAAAATGATTAAGGTGAAATAATTAAGATGTTTACATATTATATTGATGTAATTTCTTGTGTGAATGAATCAAGTTGCTAAACTACTAATAATTAAAACCACAAAATGTAACATTAGACCATAATTTTATCAAATATATATTTGAATACAAATCTTCCCCCCAGCAGAACCCGGGGAGCGATAGGCCTAGATATATTTATATAAGATCATATTAATATAAGCTGTGCTTTTTGTGAGAGTTGCACAAAAACTGTTGTACATTTATTTTGGCACTGCCCATTTGTAAAGGATTTTTGGCAAAATATATGTGACTTTGTTGCCAAGAGTATTGATGCTCAATTTGTTTTATAATGGAAACAATTGTTTTCTGCTTATGTTTCCTTACTTGATTAGACTATTGATCTGTTGATTACATAGTTCAGTTCATTTGTTGTTTTTGTAGATTGTAAGATCCGAGGTGGAGTTCAAGGGATCCATAATGCACTTCAGGAACGGCTGGCCAGCTGGACAGGTGTTCATTGAACTAGAGCATGAGGAGGATGTTGGCAAAGCATTGGATCAGCACAAGCAGTACTTGGGGCAATGCTATGTTGAAGGCATGTGGCTTTGATGAGCAATTTTGAGGCACATACATTGACTTTGCTTCATGTCCGATTGTTCTGTTATAATGGATTGCTGATGTCATACATTTCAGTGTATGAAGTAACAAACTGTGATGCTGATGCCATATTGAAGATTACAGAGGACAGTTCAGAGTCAGATGGAGTGGTGCAACTCCATGGTCTTCCCTTCAGCTGCACAGTGAAAGATATCATTCAGTCCTTTTCTGGTAAGTTACTTTAAAAACATGTTAATTGCATTACCATGGCACTAATAAAAGCCTCATGCTTCATTAGAGTTAGACATTCTCAAAACAGGGTTGGAGATTGTGGAGGATGGACTTACAGTAGAGGAGTAGAGTACAAGAGAGGTAGAAACTCAGAAGATGCCTTCGTGCAGTTTGCCACAAAAGAGATGGCTGTAAAGGCCCTAGAGAGGAACAGAGAAGTCATGGGAAACAGGTTAGTATATTGAGAGTTAATGCTTGACATAAAAGCATGAAATGTATTTTCGAACATCTATATGCATTTCATCACAAACCATCCACAGGAATTTGTTCACTACTCTGTAAAAAAAAAAAAAAAAGGCAACATGATGCAGTAAGATTTTTGAGTTCTCTCATAATAATTGTCCTCAGTAATATTGCCTTGTTTATTCAGTGTGAATTTGTTCACCAAATGCAAAAAAAATATTTTTAAGAGAACTACTAATTTCTTGTTCTGCAAACTATCAGTTCTCAATATGAGAACTTTCATTGTGTCACCATTTCAATATTACATATGGCTTTAAATTACCTTGACATGAAGTTAGCTGCAGTCTTTGCCTCTGAAGGCAGGTAATTTTTGCGAGGCAAGGCAGTATGTACGATTATTTGATGTTGACACACAATACACCTCAACCCTTAAAGGGATAGTTCACCCAAAAATGAAAATTCTCTCATCATTTACTCACTCTCATGATATCCCAGGTGTGTATTACTTTCTTTCTTCAGCAGAACACATTTGAACAACATTTTAAAAATATCTCAGCTCTGAAGGGTCCTTAAAAAGTGGATAGTGATCAGACTTTTGAAGCTCCAAAAATCACAGACAGTCAGTATAAACGACATCTATACAACTCCAGTGGTTAAATTGATGTCTTTTAAAGCGACACGATCACTTATGGTGTGAAAAAATATCAATATTCAAGTATTTTTTGATTATAGTCCATCACTTCTGTTAGGCTTCACGAGAGCGTGAGTTCACGCAGTCTCTTGTGTGACGTCTTCATGTTGGCATATGACGGACATAATCTTACGTTCTTCTCCTGGTTGAGACATCCAGAATAAGCACATAAATGCATCATAGTGATCAATACATATCTAAACCAAAATCAACTACGCTTCTGTAGACTGTTCCTCCTACTCACTCGTAAACAGCGCTGCTCTTCCATATGTGTCGCATCAGCGTCAGTTAACATGTGAACGTGCCAACGCGATTACGTCACACGCGTATACCGCCACTGAACGGAAGCGATGATTTAGGGTTAAAAAGTACTTATATATTGATCTTTTTCATCTTGCTTTAGAATACATTAATTTCACCGCTGAATTCGTATTGATGACGTTTATGATGACTGTCTGTGATTTTTGGAGTTTCAAAAGTCTGATCACCATCCATTTGCATTTTAAGGACCTTCTGAGAAAATATATTTTTCTATTTTTCTTCAGAAGTGTTCTGGGATGGCATGAGGGTGAGTAAATGATGAGAGGATCTTAATTTTTTGGTGAACTATCCCATTAACACACAAACCTCAATAATGATGACTATCAACAAACCTTTGAACTCAAGTTAAAAGATGAGCTTCTAACATCACCACACAACAACTGACTAACAGTGGCAACAAAAAACAACATTAACAGCCTAAATTAAGTCAGCAAACAGCAAAAAATAAGTCTATAACATTAATTGCATAAATTATTCATGTTGCAATGCATGCTGAGAACTCACAAATTAACAACATTGTTCTATGAAATTGTTCATTTAGACAACTCTGGCCAATTGGGACAACATTTGGGGGAATATCATTGGTTTAAAGTGTGCAAAGTTATTCATTTCAAAGTATCTGTGACTCAAAATCCCGCATAAGTGAACAGTAGCCTACAGTGTTCATGTTTTTTTTGTTTGTTTTTTTCTAATAATTTCAGTGTGGTATGTTTTTGTTCTTGTAGTATGTTACATAATGCGGTGTGTAAGGAACGCAGCTGTTTTGTATTTGCGGTTGAACAGTCACTGGTTGAATAAGTACAGATCAAGTTTTAACATGTTTACAAAGTTTTTGCTTCTTTTTTTAATTCACATGCAGGTACATTGAGATTTTTTCCAGAAAGAAGAATGAGATACAGGTGCAGTATGGAAGAGGATGAAACGAGACTTAAGCTATTACACTAGACTAGGGGCCACGGATGCGGTCAGGCTGTGGGGAACAACTTTGGCTACATTATTTAAAGGTTTGGGAAAAAAATGATGTATATAAAACGTTAATGGAATATCCTTATAACGTTATTAACCTTAAAAAACATTCTTCTAATGTTAAGAAAACTGGACATTTTCATGTTCCCACAACCACAATGTTATGTTTGGAAAACGTTTTTAGATCATAAATTTGCTAGCTGGGTCACATGAGAGGTCTACCCTATGACGCCACAAGAGAGGACATTGTAAAAGTAAGAGTTTTATTGAATTTTTGCTATTTAAGATAGAACATTTAAGATATAGTCGATGTTCAATCGAAGATACTATTTTAATTTACCAGAAAATATGTGGACTATTGAACAATTTATCCCATATGTTTAAGAGAACAAAATAATCCCTTCTGGGAAAATGGGCTCAAGATAGAAATGGAAGTTGATGCATGTTTGGCTCTTTTATTAAATGCAATAAATTCCTACGTGCGGTTCAGAAATGTATGTTTGCTAGCGTTCAGTTGCAGATGCCTTATGTTCTGGGAGGTAATAGTACCAGATGACCGGCACTGGCTCCAGCATTTAGAATAACCCGAGGAACATTTGAGATTCTATGTCATAATATTGATATTTTCTAAATGAATTAAGTATTCTCCTGGCATTTTTTATTTGATATCCCAAAAGTTGCATAAAAATCTGTGGATGGAAATCCAGCTATGACGAGATGGCAGGAAGTTTTGTTTGCTTGTTCTCCATGTGCCTTCTTATTGTTTTTGTACTCATTTATTTATATCTCTTCAATTTGATCTTGCCAATGTTTACATGCATATTTGCAACATTGAATGACCTAACTGTTCTTTCTGTTCCGGGTTTTCTCTCCCATCAGAGGGGCAAGGGTTCTCGGAGTACGGTCCTGATGGACGGCCCACCGGCGAAGCAAAGGCCTACTTTACAACGCAGTATGCAGTGTTAGCCATGTCTTAAGACAGAGAGTATACAAGTAAATTATAGAAAGAAAATAATGTGTTAATCTGGAGTAACGATTTACTTAAACTAAAATTCTGTAATTGCAATCATGAAATGATAACAATTAACCACGTTTTCTTTGTTTTTCCCATCATCCAGTGGAGTAATATCTAGAGCTGTTCATGAATGTTCATCACCATCAAGGGAGGAACAACTAAATGAATGTGAACTTTCTTTAAACTGTCCTAAAATTTAGATTTTCTATATGATGTGTATGATTCAATCAAGAATTATATTACTTAAAATACATAAAAACTAACATTATAAGAGAACTTTCCAAATGCTGCCTCTTTTATTAATTCTCTTTGCTCTATTAATGTTCTAATATTGAAACATACAGTTGTAATTGTTCCATTATACTTAGAACTTTGTGAGAGTGACCTTAACCTGCACAACTATCCGGTCTTCGTCCAACCTTCAATTCTGCCATAAATGCTTGTTCATCTGTTAACTTGCACGTATAAAATGAACTCACACTGCAAAATCTACAATATAATAAAATGGTGCTGTTTAGTCAAGTGAATATGTATCAAATACAGAACATTACATACAGGATTAAAACTACCTTTCATTTCTTTTCATTTGGGGTAATTGTGGTATTAAGATAGGGCTTATTAAAAAGAACCACTTTAGAAAAGGGTGCATTATGTCTTGTTCATTTCAATCACATTTGACATTTCACAACATCTCAAGTGTTCTATAAACATAAATCTCCATTTTGATTGGATCAGTCAGTGTGAGTCCACTTTGAAACATTTTCATTCAAATCTATTCCCCCAGTTAAGAAAAACAATGTGTTTAATAGGGGCCTTTAGCCCCTGCAACAGGAGGGCTTTTTACTGCAAATACTATCAATGTCAACTATCAATGAAAATGACAAGTATTTTGTTTAAAAATAAATGTAATCATTTTCAGGATATTCACTAGCTACAGAAATTTGCAACATTTAAAAATTATTAAATATTAGATCAAATTGCCTCAAAATCAACATTTAGACCTTACATGCAATGATCTCATGGAAGAGGAAGATAGTGCAGTGGCAACAAACAGGTGTTTAGGAAAGGTAGTTTTTGGAGCTATTTAGTGTTTTGGGAAAAAAATAATTTAAAGGAGCCTTTTACCCCACTAAGCCTTTAGCCTCGTTGTACCCTATTATTTTTTGCACAACTTATGAATTCTAAACATGGCTGATAAAACTAGTGTTTGTGCCTTGCTTGGTATAGCTTTCAACAATCCAAACATACTCTGTCTGTGACCTCTTCTCTTAATTAAAAATGTGTTATTTTAATCAGGACAGCATTATTATATATGGCAACATCTTACTTCAAAATGTACTCTTAACACAAGAATGTATGACATAGAGAAACAATTCAAGTACAAGCCCGGCATAAATCCACTTGGTGGACAGCTTCAGTCACTCATTCTTAAGATGTTAAATTAAATGCTTATAAAAGTTCATGAAAAAAACAAATATATATATTTTAAAGCAGTTCATACACAGTTTGTAAAATCACTTTTTGGCAAATGTTGCATTCAAAAAAAGGAAATGAGATGTCTGGTACTGTTTTAGGATACAAAATGTAATGTGTTAGTTTGAATTGCATTTTTTTTTTTTTAAGAAATAACCTATTGATTAATGCTACCGATAGAACAGTATATGCTCTGATATGAAGGAGATGCCTCAGGATGGGGTGGAGGCATACAGCTGCAGTAACTGTGAGTAGCAGACGTCACACACGTGTTCAAGGTTGATCGAGGAAGGCAGCGGGAGTTCATTAACCATGCAGTTCTCACAGAACACACCACTGCAGTTCTTACATTGCCTCTGAAATAATAAAGAGACACAATCTGAAGCCATCTAATGTACCTGAAAAGTGTCACTGTTTCTGAAGATCATGTCACTTGAAAGTAATGTAAAAGGACCTATGTTTAATATGTATTAATTAAACATGTAAAAACACAATTTTGGTTGTTGAAGGTTCACTATAATTTTTCTCTTTAAAAATGCTTTATCCGTTAAGAAATAAATAGTACTTTTGAAAAATGATGTACTCAGATGAAATAAGAGACTCCAGTCATATCAGTGGTGTAATTAGTTTGGCTACCTTTTATTTTACAAAGAGCTGGACTACCTCATGGGGCTGCCATGTTGAGTTCATGACTTTATCTTTATAACCCCTTATTATTGGACACATTTAAAAAAAACAAAAAAAAACTGTTAATGGCTGACTGACTACAAACAGCATATTTATACAATGGCATTGGTAACTGCAAACCATATCAGGCAGCACAACATTAAACAATACCGTCCATTAAATTCTTAAATTAAAATAAGCAATCAAAAGTTATTAATTGAAGGCAATTAAAAGCATATTAAAATGTTTCATTTAATAAGAACTCTGTTTGAATGCTACTAAAGTTTGAATTGTTTTGGTACCTTGGGTGTGGTCAGGGAGTCCTGGTTTTCACACATAGGGCAGATAGATGGGTCAGTGTCTAAACAAAGAGACCGATCCTACCAAGTAAGAGGTGCATTAATGAATATAAAAGATCCAAAAATATTACAGAGAATCTCCAAGATAAAAACTACAAAGATAACTGACAGTGGAATGTAGAGTACCTGTTCATCTTCATGAGAAAGTGTCCTGAGGGAGAAAAAAAAAAAGTTTCCTTCTAAATAACATTGCATAAGTTTATACAGTTTTATGGGAATCCCTTTCATTCATAACCCCAGCAATTAAAATGTTGGGACAGGATGAACAGTACTGTATGAGTGTTTACCAATGTGTAACATCACCATTTCTTCTAATAACACTTATTAAGCATTTGGGCAATGAAGACACAAGTTTGTAAAATATAGTCAGCAGAATTTTCCCCCATTCATCCATTATGCAGGTCTTAAACTGCACAACGGTTCTTTGTTGCCATATTGCATACATAATGCACCACACATTCTCAACTGGAGATCTAGCACCTGCATCCTACATTTACGCAGCCATGCACTTGTAATCTGGGCACGATGTGGTTTGGCATTGTCCTGCTGGAAAATGCAGGCATGTTCCTGGAAAAGATGCTGTGTAACTGGCAGTATATGTTGCTCCAAAATTTGCATTAATGCTGCCCTCACAGATTTGTGAGTTACCCATGTCATGGGCTCTGACACACCCCTGGCCCATACAGACACTGGCTTTTGGACCTGATACTGATAACAGCTTGGATGGTCCTTTTCCTCTTTGGCCCGGTGAACACGATGGCTGCTTCTCTTTTAAAAAACGATTTAGAACGTGGACTCGTCAGACAACAGAGCTGTTCTACTTTCCATTTAAGATGAGACCGAGCCCAGAGAAGTCAGCAGCACTTCTGGACAATGTTGATGTAGTGCTTCTGCTTTGCATAGTTAAGCCTTAACTTGCATCTGTGGGTGCAGCGGCATGTGGTGTTGACTAACAAAGGTTTGCCAAAGTATTCTCAAGCCCATGTCATGATATCCATAAAAGACAAATGAAGGTTTTAAAAGACAGTGACATCTGAGGGATCAGAGATCATGCACATTCAGAAATGGTTTTACAGAAGGACAACGCCAATCCACATACTGCCCGTACTGCCTGGAAGTCCATGGCTGTGTAATTAGAAGTGCAGATGCTAGATTGGCCTGCCAGCAGTCTTGATCTATCTCCAACTGAGAATGTGTGGCACATTATGATGCACAAAATAAAGCAACGAAGACCCTGTACAACTGAGCAGCTGAATAATGACATAATGAAAAATAATAACCTGTATAATGTATAAATGGGGCACAATCTGCTTGCTAAACTTAAACTTGTGTCTTCAGTGCCCAAATACTTAAGAGTTAATGTGGTAAACACATCAGTAAACACTCGACTATCCAAACTTTTTTGGAGCGTGTTGCAATCATCTGATTTGAAATGAGTGTATATTTTCAACAACAACAAAAAACTATTAAATTAAAAAACATGAAATAATTTGTTGCGTTATTGCCTTTAATATATCAAAGGGTGAATAGAATTTACAAATCAATCCTTTTTGTTTTCCTTAGCATTTTCCATATTGTCCCAACATTTTTGGAATTGGGGTTGTATAAGAAATACTCACAAACTTGAACAAAGACTTGACTTTTCCTCCAGTGCTGTGCGTAATGTGTTGTTTTCTTTTTTGACAGTCTCTAACTCCTGTATAAACACAACAAAGTCTGAATTATACTCTCTATTTATACTGATCAAGAAAATAAGAAACAGAAATTCATAGATTAGAATGCCAAATTTCAAGTGAAAGAAAGTCTTACCTTTCTGATCTCCTCCACATGCTGTCGTACATCTCTCTGTGGTGGCGTTTTGCCAAACGGAGCATCAGAACTGTGGGCTACATGATGCTCTCTCCATTTCCTGAGTTCATGTTCCATAACTGATCTATTGCACACCAAGAAAAGAGAATGGCTTTGTGACATTAGGACACCACGTGAGACCATGTGTGTGTTATACTTGGTTTAAATGAACTTTTATATATTTTAGCGATTATTTATTACATTGCAGTAAAAATTTGTTTATTTAATTTCAGTCAAAATTAAATTTTATGTGTCTCATTTAACAATAATTAAGCAATAAGGTACAAGAGGGTCAAGGGTATGGGTAAAGGGCATGGTTAGGCCAGAAACATATTTTTATGCAGGAATGCCTACGCAGATGCAAGCGCTTGGCCAAACGTGTATTCTTGTGTTACTGTGGCGTTAACAAACCTCAGTACTCAAAGGGACGATAAAGTAACTTTAAAAGTCTGTGCCATTAATCTGGATGTGCTATTATTCAGATAAGTTGCTATAAATATTGATTTAACTTACTTGCTCAGCATAATCTCTTTAAACAGTAGCTGGCATAAAAGAAAAACTTACCTTAGAAGCAGACAGTTCACACTAATGTACACCTCTTGCAGCAACGTTGAGAATGCATATGTGTTATGAATTGCGGCCCGACATATTTTGTAACACATCAACACTCAAAATCAAGCTTGAGTAGCTTGAAGTGCCTTAATTCACGTACTTGAGTGTTACAGCCTTTAGACGCGATTTTTTTTAACCCTTAGCCGAGTAAAGCATGGCCTCAAGTGCCTTATTTCTTCTAGAAAACCGCTACTACAAAAGAGTAAAAGATATAGATCCTGATATGAAAAAACAATAGAACATCAACATGTTCTAAATGGATACTTTGTACTGTTATTCACAGTAGCTAGGTGAACTCTTGTTTTGCATCATCAGCTGTTCTTCATTAATAATCAGCTATTTGATTACTTTGTTTATTTGACCACAGCTGGAACGTTGTATTGACCAATCAGCATCCAGGACAGGAACTATCCACTTCATAAACTGTATTATATCATATTGGCATTACAGTAACAATGGTAAGGTAAATGTCAGTACCTCTGCTTTCGTAACTGCTCCACGTCTTGCTGCAGACTTTCAATCTTGTCCCCAAACTCCTGTTTGAAAAGCCAATTGGCCTCGTCTGCCAGGTCCCGTTCTCGCTCTGCCTTCTTACATCTGAAGTTGGGCCACATTAACTTAATGAGGTGAAATGAAAACTAAAAGCCATGGGAAAGGAAGATGAATTAAATAATAAAAGCATAATAAAGAACTGAGAGAGGGACTTAAAAACAGCTGGAGAAGACAGGATGATGTAAACGGCTAGAAACTGTACACGCTAATGAAGGCAAAGTAGTCTGACAAGTGTCTGTTTGTTTTTTTATTAAGCTATGTTTGTTCTACAGTTCACATCTACATTATGTCTACAAACACTTCAGTCCATTCACAATTTACAGGATTTCATCACCCAGACTTTTATAGAATCTGTAAAGCTTGGTGTCAAATTTATTTCTCAAACATCTTTGCAAAGCTTTGACATTTGGCATCGACTTCAACTGCATCAAATTAAGGTTTTACTTAAGTTTACATTAAGCTTTAGAATAATCCAGGCACACAATCTTGCACTCAACATAATTTCTTGCAAAACAAGCTAACATAACCTTCTGAATATGCTTTGAAGAGTCATACTCAAATAGTTTGTTTAGCTTGGGCATCCATCCAAGCACTCAACATGTTGTAATTTAAAGGGAAAGTTCCACCAAAAATGAAAATTATTTAATCAATTTATGTTGTTCCAAACACATATGACTCTCTTTCATCTTGAGTATTTCTGTTTGTGTTACACAGAAGAAATAAATTCATATGGGTTTGGAACAACACATTTTTGGGGTGAACTTTCCCTTTAAAGCAAGTTGGTCAAATATTTAGGTCCAAGTTTTCAATTGTAACATGGTCAAGGAGAGATAACAAATTAACCTTATAAGGTATGGTGTTGCATACGTTCAAATAAAAAAGATTGTACATTTTTGTTTGGATGATTTTGCATCCCCGTGCTGTGTTCAACAGGTTTATGACTTTGATAAAGCACCAGCTTTGTTTGCCTCTTTTTCAGTATTGAGAAATAGAGCTATAATAGAGATGCACTGCCATCACTTAAAGTTTACATATCTGACCCAAACCAATCCAAGATGGTCACCAGGGCCATCTGCAATCTGGTATTTGGGCACAGGCCAGTTCTATGATTGGCCAAAACAGCTGCATTTTACTTTTGCAAAAACACACAGAGGGAGACTATAGACAGGAGCACTAAATTAGGAGTACAATATTGAGAGATGGTGCTGGGGGGACAAAGAAAGCAAAATTTGTCGTTTTCAGTCCGTAAGACATTATGATTAATGGCAACATATTTGAACCCCAGTAATAAAATAAATATCCTAGTCATCTAAGTTATGCAAAATCAAACAGAAAATCTGATTTTTTTTTCTTATTTAGGCTTTTTTGGAAAATATCCGGTGTTTGCGATCATTTTATTGCGGCCTCTGGAGGAGTTTTCCAGCAACTGTGTTCAAGTTTCGTGCTTGTTTAGCCATGTCACTCTCACTGATCAGGGAAGACGATTAGAAAGAGAAGAAAATGAGCATGGGAGAAATGTAAAACGAAGAGGCAAGTGCAAAGAAATGATAAGACAGAAAACAACAAGGAAAGAAGTTATTGTAGAAAAAGATTGATGCTGACCTGCAAGAGGCAGCAACATTGCTAAGAACTGATACAGGAAAGATTGGACTAGCTTTACAAGCACACCGATCAGAGTCAACTTGTGAAAATGTGTCTATTTGCACCAGATGTTATCATTATCACCAAAGCAAAATTTTATCAGCAAGACAATTTGAGTGAATTGTAAAAATAATAATTTATCAGAATGGCTTAGTATTTAGAACAGTATGTCCCCTCTTTTACTTTAATGGCAGCATGTACTTGAGCTGTTAGTGCAAATCCCAGCATGATCGGAGAATGTTCCAAAGAGCAACTTGTGTACTTCAGTTGAAGCAATGAAATATGCCCTTTGGAAAAAGAAGTTAGTATGGCCAAAGTCACAAATTTTCTTATTTGATTAAAAGAATAGTTCACCCAAAAAAGGAAATTATCTCATCATTTTCTCACCATCATGCCATTTCACTTGTGAATGACTTACTTTTGCTGGACACAAATTAACATTTTTAAAAGAATATCTCAGCTCTGTAGTTCCATCCAAAGCAAATTTGAAGCTCAAAAAGCACATACATTGGCTTGATAAAATTAGTGTAGCCTTACTTTAACATTAGCCTCAACAAAACAAGGTCTATAATGATCAGTGGTCCCATGGCATAATGATCATTTAAATAATAAGACACCACATTAAGACACTACATATTTGGCTATGTATCTATGGTGTTGATGGTTGATTCTTTTCAAAGTTCTTTGACCAGTATGGTATTGAAAAGGTAATTAAACTTGTTATTAAGAGAACACCAATAAAGTTTGATTATCTTTCAACGTATTTTTGTAATGTAATTAAATATCATGATAATACCATATACCATGATAAAAGCTTCAGCAATTATTGTGACGTGAACATTTTATACCATCACAAGCCTAATTTAACCACTGGTGTAGTATGGATTACTTTTATGCTGACTTTACGTACATTTTTAGCTTCAAAGTTTTGGACCCTGTTGACTTGCATTGTGAGGCAGATTTTAGATATTCTTCTAAAAGTCTTGTGTTCTGCATAAGACAAAAGTCATACACGTTAGGATGAGTAAATGATGAGAGAATTTTCATTTCAACTATTCCTTTAATGAGCAAGAAAAAGTGCAGAATCTTTTTATATCTTTTTACATAAAGTTTTACATTTTACATAATTGCATTACATTTTATTTTGAATCTCAGATCATTAATCATCATTGGGACTTTTGAACCCCATGATGCTCATGATTTCAGCTTTCTCTACGTCTTGATTATTCTTGATCACTGAGCAGAAAATCTGCCAATCCTGAACAATCTTGGAAATCCATGTAATGTTAAACGCCACAATTTATAAACCGCTGAGTTCATGGTTAACAGAAAGAATTGTATGCTTTAGGGTTTTAGTATTTGTGTAATTTGTGATTGCTGTGAAGATTTGTAACACGTTCTCACCTGCCCTCCAGTTGTTTAATAATGCTCGCCATCTGGTTTGCTTTCTCCTCCAAGCGGCTGATGATGTCACTCTTCTGTTTTGCACTGGCCTCTGAGCTCTACAGGCCAGACACATAAAAACAGGCACCAATAACATGCTGCATAAAAAATAAAAGGAGTTTTGTATATTAGATAAGAATATTACAACTATGTTAGTACAACATTTAATCGGAAAACAATAAAGTCTTGGTTGTTTGTGGGTGGGTGTGTGTGTGTCTTATACCTGTGACTTGGCGGAAAGCTCATGATTGATTGTACGCAGGTCATCTAACTGCCGTCTCAGTTCCACCAGAGCATCATGTTTTTCACAGATGTCTTTTTCCAGCATCTTCATGGATAACTCCATCTCCTGCTTCATCCCTATTTGCACCTCCAGCTCCTTCTCTACATCCTACACAAACACACACACTCAGTATCTTACAGGGATAGTTTACCCAGAAATTCAGTCATCATTAACACAACTTCATTTTGTTCCAAACCCATATGACTTTCTATCTTCCATGGAATGCAAAAGTTGTTGTTATGCAGAATGTTTAATATTCATCACCATTCATTCATTCATTGCATTACAATAATTGAATAAAATATAAGTGAGTGGTGACTGAGGCTGTCAGTCCATTCCAACATTCTGCCTAAAATTTTATTTTAGTATCCACTTAAGATATAACGTCTTAAAGGTTTTGGGACAACATGAGGTTAAGTAAATGAAAATCATTTTCATGTTGGGTGGACTATACCTTTAAGGTTTCTCAGAAGTCAGAACATTGATTTGATTCTTTGAACATTCCAAATTCTTTGAATGAAAATTGTACAGACACACTTGAATGCTTGACTCACCAGTCTGAGCTGAGTCTCCTCTTTGAGCTGTTTGCGAGTTTCTCCAAGAACCTGACCGTTTGCAGTGCCATCTGCCCTTAAGGCCTTCAAGGAGGAATGCAGGTCAAATATCAGACCAAATAGCACACCGCTTCCAAAAAAAATTGTGTTATGTGACTGCACTCTTACTTGGGAACTCTGTTTGTGTATATAGTTCAAGATAAGATTTTGAGTAACATGAAGTGAACCAATGTTAACTGTAAAAATTATTTTCAAGACAAGAAACTTTGTCTTGTTTTCCAGTAAAAAAATCTAAACATTCTTAAAATGTGATTTATTTACTTGACAAGCAAACTGTCATAAGATTTTAAGTCTTGTTTTGAGAGAAATCTAATTAAATTAAATGAACTTTATACTTAAAACAAGAAAGAAAAATCTGCCAATGGCATTACTATGGGTTGAAAACAAATGAAGTTCACCTTGCGACTAGACTCCACTAAGTAACAGCTTTCCTCCTTCACTCTTTCCATTTCCTCCTGTAGAGTGATGATCCTGTTGTTTGCGACGGCAAGCTAAATAATGAGAAAATGTTAGCTGGAGCAAGTGCTAGAGTTAGTACTAACATCTATTCATTTACTTTATTAAATCCCACAAAGCCAGTGTATCACTCAATCACATACTGAATAGACAGTGTGTGCATGTTAATCTAGTTCTGTTAAATCATTAGTCACCTTTTTATGTATGACTTCAGTAATCCATGAAGTTATGATTTATTACCCACCTCCTCTGTAAGTTTTGTGTTGGACTTTTCCAGTGCATCCACTTTGGCTTGCAGGTTATTCACTGATGCACTGAAAGGAGAATTCAGAGAGAGAATGTGAGATTAGTCATGCTTTACAAATCAGCAGCTAGACAAAATTGCAGCCATGTTGGTGACATGACCACACCTTAAATGTCTGTTCAGTTCCTCTACATAATTCTTCTGGTCGAGAATAGCTGTGATCTGCCCATCACTGCATAAAAAGAGCATATTTAGAGGTAATATGGAGCTTTTCACATTGAGTTAAAGGAATAGTTCACCCAAAAAAAAAGAGGAATGCTGTACAAAAGCTTTGTTGGTTTTGGTTTAAATCTGTCTTTGTTTCTGTTTGTTTTATTAGTTAAAAATTACTTAAATATCTATTTCGCACCAAAAGCAATCATATCACTTTAGAAGACATTAATTTAACCACTGTAGCAATATGGATGAGGTTTATGATGACTGTCTGTGATTTTGAGCTTCAAAATTCTGATCACCATTCACTTGCATTTTAAGGACCTACTGAGCTGAGATATTTTTCTTCAATTGTGTTCTGCAGAAATAAGAAAGTCATACACAACCGGGATGGCATGAGGGTGAGTAAATGATGAGAGAATTGTCATTTTTGGGTGAACTAACCTTTTAAAAACCTGTCAGTCAACAACAAATCGCTTAATTGTCAAAGTTGAACATGAACTTACCCCTCAGTACTCTTGCTGCTGTGAGCTCCGTCTTTCAGATACATGGAAAAATCTATAACTCCAACCTAAAGAGAATCAGTGGACAATTAATTTCCCCCCTAATACCAATGAATTCACCTTTTGACTAGTTCTCTTTTATGACAAACAACAAAGGACAAAGATAATAATATAAATGCAACAAGAACGTTTTTTTTACTTCACAAATCAGATTTTACATTTGACATCAAGTGGTTAATCAACGCATTACTAAAAATTTTTACAGTACAAAAGTAAACAAAAACCATGCGACATACATAGTTAATTGCATGTAATTATTTGCATTGAGAATTTTTCCTGCTGTCTGGAACACTATCAGAACAGAACTGTGACCCACAAGTTGATAATCATTGCTTAATTTTATATATATATATATATATATATATATATATATATATAAATAAAAATAATAACGAACAGTTACCTGTGAGTCTAAATCTTCTCCTTTCATACACAAGTTAGCATCAATGACGTTCAGCCCGACCAACAGCCCAGCGATCACTGCTCCTTCTTCCTCCATCATTAGAGCATTGGTCTCATAGAATTCACTGAGGAATCCAACAGCGGCAAACATAAGGAACAAGACCACAATGGCTTTTATATGTCACATTTACGTCATTAATTTAGAACTAGCAATCAACAGGTGGTGGACCAATAGCATGAAGTGTACCTGAGCAAGTCTTTTCTGTTGATGATGGTCTTCATGTAGTCTGAGAGCTTCTTCTGCATCAAGGCCAGGCGAAGCCATGCTCTGCCTCTACCTAATGGGGTTCTGAGAAAAAAGACAACTTAAGAATGATAAACAGAAAATTCATAAAAGAAAATAAATGTTCAGGTTGAGGGTTTTTTCTTACTTTAGCCCAGGAAGGTCTTTGACACTAGCTGTGATCTCCCCAGCCTCTGGAGTCAACTTTTCAACCAGCTCCAAAGGACCCCAAAAAGACTTGTTTTGACCAAGGAACGTCTTCTTACCTTAAGAGTAGGAGACATGAATTTTGGACTTAGGACTTTGGTTTCATTGTCTAAACCACTGTGTAGTTTCACAAAACTGTTAAGATTAAGCATTACAAAACAGTACCAACTGTACTGGGTACATTGTAATGGCAGAATTAACAAGTGACGTGTAGGTATACACAACATACCAAAACACTATTACTATTAGTAATTAGGAAAAAGTAGCACCCAGAAGATCATGTCAATATTGTGAAATTAAATGACACAAATTTGGACCAGATGTTCCCATATGAGGACAGTAAAATTTGAGTTTGGAATTGTCGTGCTTACTTTTAAGTCCATGTTTCAGACAGTGCTCCATGACGACAAAGAACTGCTGCAGTGGGGCGTAGTCTGAGTCCAGTGTGCGACCCAGGTTCAGTGCAGACTCAATCAAACCTTTAATGCTCAGCTTGGCCATGTTCATCAGGTTCAGCCTCTCGATGGCAATGGGGTCCTTAGGATCTGCAATTCAACAAATTGGAGATTTATTAACTCTATGCTTGATATCATACAATTCTCTAACTCATAGACATCCAACTTATTATTTAACAGAAGAAAATTAAAGTTTGGAATGTAGATTTCTCAGATAATTCAGAGTAAAGTCTTCATGGGAACTTTCAACTTACTGTGGTTATATACATTCCTTTACACCTGCCATTACACAAAATCAAAGCAGGGTTCTGTTTGATATTATATGAAATGTATTCAATTCACATCATTCAAATAATATCATGCACACATAGTATATGGTCATAGATTTCATCCCCACTGAAACTTCACATTCATGTTCCTCAGTTATGATTCTCTTCAAAGAGCAGAGAAATTCATATTAAAATCTACTTCTTGACAGATGCTTTTGATTACGGTTGTAAATCTCCAACTAGAACATTCCAACCACACTACAAATCAGTTACATAAAGTAGGTAATTAGATTTTCACATTTCTGTTCACAAGCCTTACCCTACCTGATCCAAAACACACCCAAACTAATGCAATCATTACCGTAACATCATGATTCTTAATCTATGTCTGGCAATAGCAGTGAGAATTTGAGAGTGTGTTAGGAATGACAAAGGCTGCTGTAGAGTACAAAAACATTTAATGTTGTTTGGATCAACTTTATAAAAGGCAAAGGTGTTTCACTCATCGCTCAATTGAGCCTGCAGCACAAAAAAGACTCATTGCTTTCCAGGTGGTGAGACAGGACTAAATAATCCAAGAGGCAGGTCATTTTTCACAGCGCATTGAGTGTAAAAATTACGATTACGTAAAAAAACGATTGCACGAGAGAGGCTTTAAGTTTTGTCGCTTCAACTAAAGTTTATTTTAAATTACCAGCACTCATACAAAATAATGGATTGCCAATGAAACCACAAAATGAAGAGGTTAAGTGTAGGGTTGCTGTGTAGCTTTGTTGAGTCTCACAAGAAAATGTGAGACAAGCCATAACTTAACATTTGTGAAGGTTCAAAGGTTGGGAACTGCTATTATGGCTACACAAGCAAAAACAGAATGTCAAAACTATGCAACATAGAACGTTTGCCTCCATTAAAACAGAGATTGATTCAGTGTCCCTAAAATCATATACAGTATGTCCAATGTTTAAGTAATCCTGCACCCAAAAATGAAAATTCTCTAATCATTTACTCACCCTCAAAAACTCTAGATATTTTTGATGTTCAGACCACAAAATAAGATTTTTAGAAGAATATTTCTGCTCTGTAGGTCCATACAATGCGAGTTAATGGTGACTAAAACTTTGAAGCTCCAAAAAGCACTTAAAAGCAGCATAAAAGTAATCCATACGACTACAGTGGTTTAATCTATGTCTTTTGATGCACTCTCAAGGGACCATCATGATTTCAAGCTTGATTACACTTCCTAGTGCCTAACGCATGCACTAGATGGCGCTAGAAGTGTAGTTATGATCATCAAGGAGATATATTTGGGTCTGTTCTCCCCCAAAGATTATTGTATCGCTTGGATGAAACCACTGGAGTATTATGGATTACTTTTATGCTGCCTTCATTTGCTTTTTGGAGCTTCAAAGTTTTGGTCACCATTCACTTGCATTGTATGGACCTACAGAGCTGAAATATTCTTCTAAAAATCTTCTGCAGAACACATCTCGAATGGCATAAGGGTGAGTAAATGATGGGAGAATTTCAATCTAAGTATTTTGGAAGGTCTCCAAGTGGATACAGTACATGTGAAAAACCAGGAAATCAATGGCATGTAATGCTAGTCACACCATGCAATAAAAAGACAAATCAACCTGAGAATGGGTGGGGCAGCCAAGACACGAGGAAAAAGATTAAAACAGGCCAGACAAGTGCAAATCAGCCAAATGGGTAGCCAGATATTTTGCTAGTTACAAAGAGAACTAAAACATTTCATGTTGCTTGGATCAACTTTCTAAAAGGCCAAGGAGTTTGACTCTTGCTAAATTGAGCCTGTCATCTCTGGTGTTGGGTGCAGTTTAGGCTGCTGTTAAGTAAAAACAGGGCTGCACGGCCACACCTGCTGTGGATTTAGGATGGCGCCCGAGGCAGGGATGAGGTGGAAAGGGAAAATTATGCCTCCATACACACCTTTAAACTCATCAACCATTTGCATTTGCTCCTCCAAATCTCTGAAATCCTCACGAGTCTTTGCCATGGAAAAAAAAAAATATTTTGGTGCAACAAGCATATAGTTGTACTTACGTTGTCTCTCTTACTGATTGTCATACATTACAGGAAAATTGCAACATCTGAACCATCCTCACCACGGTTTATATGAATGTGATTACTTCCTGGTTTAAATGGGACCAGAGTAAGTGTCTATGAGAATGCTCGTGCAACACAGTATCAGTAGGGCCAGATGGAAAGGTGATTACATCTGAATTGATGCAATAATGTCTGATGGGGAATGGTGCTTCTCAGTAATTCGGCAGAATAAGTCAACACTAGACAAAGCAGTATCTCAAACAATGGCCTATTTGTTCAGCAAGACTGTAGCAACAACTTATCTAAACTTATTTATGACAGAATGCCTCAAGAAAGATTTCATTATTTCCTCTTTATTCAAACAGTTTGAAATGATATCCCTTTTGATGAACATATTCATACATGCTTTTTAGCTTTTTCTATGTGGCTTGGCTGTGAGTAAAAGATAAAAATCAATCATAAAATCAAAACATAAACAAGCAGAGCAGACTGAATACATTACAAAGAACACCTACATGCAGTGAAACAGACCAGGCCACCATATACCAGGAAAATGTTGAAACAAGGTAAAAACATCACCGGTACTGATTGATATGAAATGTATTTATTGTCCTATGTATTTGATATCAAATGTCTCCAAGGGGACTTTCTTTGAAGATGTATTAACAGTAAGACTGGAGTCTAGTTAAGTGAGCATACACTAAAATGAGAGCTACATGTGGGTTGTTGTATCACAAAATAAATAAATAAATATTAATGATATGATTGTTAGTCACCATCTTTAAATCAGCTTTTTATATAAAATATGACAGCAAATAAGAGTTGCTTTACAAATGATGCAGCTCCTGGGAACTTTTGGTAAACTTTTAAAAAAAAGAGGTAACACTTTACAATAAGGTTCCATTTATTAGCATTAGTAAATGCTAGTAAAAGGTACCACAAAAAATTAACAATATATGTGTTACATCATTTATTAATCTTTGTTAATAAAAATAATATTTTCATTCATTTTGCATTAACTAATATTAACTAATACAACTTTTGATTATAGAAATGTATAATGTTGAAATGAACAAACCAAGATTAATAAATGCTGTAAAAGTATTTTTAATTGCTAGTTAGTTACTTAATGTTAACAAATGGAGCATTATTGTAAAGTGTTACCAAAAAAAAAAAAAAAAAAAAAAGACAAATGCAGAAACTAAAACATGCAATTTTGGTCCAGCACTTCTATGTTTGCAAATGTCTTGGTTGAGACATATTAGCACAATGCTGTAAACAGATAAAACTTGTCAGAAAATGTTGTCTAGTCCTGGTCTTGGTCAATGTCCATTTCCAGCTCTGCCAATGCATTAGCCTGAGATAATCATTGCTGTTAGTCTCCTGCATGGCTGCTGGTCACACTTCACTACTGCCAACTGATCACATCCCTTTAAGCTATTTCATTGACTGGGAATCTCAGGCCCCTCTCCAGGGCAACAGTATTGTTTCCAGTAGAAACTTTCCACATCATTGTGTTTCCCAGTGTGCTATTCTAACATCTGACACAGTAAATCCTGACTCAACATGCACTGGATTAATACAACATAGTCAGTACAGCCAATTAAGAGCTCTGAGTCCAACACTATTCTAAGACCCAAAACAATGAATTGCCACCTTCTTTCTTTATAAAAGAGAATAAATAAAAACCAAAAGAAAACAAATTTCCAAAATGCCTTTTATTTATAATCAGAACAGAACAAATAATTTAAAACATAGCACTTTTAGCATACATAGAATGTACATTATGATGTCACAAAGGCCATTTGTTGTAGTTATTTTAAATTGTATGCTCAAGCATTCAAAACATTGTCTTACATTTATTGATACCAACAGTTTGAAATACAAACTGAAATAGTCTGTCAAAACAGATCTACATGTTTTTCTATGGTCTATTTTTGCATTGCAGGGCCTTTCTGTGCAAGGAGTTTTCTATACAGCATGGTGCATATGGTTAATTTGTTCATTGTGACAATAATTAATCAACTATAAAGTTTGTAAAGCACTATTCTTTGTAAAGTGGATACATTTGTATTGGGCAAAGAACTAGACAAAACAAAAATGGTAATTTAACTGAAATTAAATAAAACCAATACACACAATTTTTCTACATAAAAAAACTACATTTCCAAACAGGCCTGCAGGAATACTGGGAGCATGATGGAGGAAGGCTGAGCCAGCACCGCCCAGTACAATAAGAGCCACAGAGGCCTAGTGATGGTGTGCATGCCTACCTTCATGAGCCGGCTCGGGATCTGGTGTGAGCGAGATGTCGTTCAGCTCCCGCAGGCACAGCCATTCCCCATCCACAGACACACGGAAGTTGCATAGGTAGATGGTCTCTCTAGCAGCCTGTGTGATCTTGTCTGTAGTGGGGGTGGGGGCATCACTCTGGGACGTCAGATCAGACATGGTGACTCAGCTGATAGCTGCGATGACAACAACACTTCCAGAGGCTGCCCTCAGCGAAGAGACAGATGCAGTGTAAAACACCAACAAAGAAATTAAATAATAATAACACAAAAGTCCACTTCAACCGCTAGTCTTCTTCACTACAAAGGAAAAAGGAGAGAGACCAAGAAAACAAAGAAGGAAGCAAGGGAAGAGAAAACAGCAGTCCACAGCAAACCTGACAGAAGGGATGCAATTTTTCTGTGGCTAAATAGCCTTGTCCTGTGAATGAGCATCAACAGCTAAAATCCACAATGTGAATAAAGGCTTGTCTGCTCTCTGGTCTGGCTCTGCACAGCCAGTGGATTGAAATGCTGCGTGAGCCTCAGTGGAGCTACAATCAGAGATGTGTCTCTCTCTCTCTCTCTCTCTCTCTCTCTCTCTCTCTCTCTCTCTCTCTCTCACGTGCTCTCTCTCTCTCTCCCCCCCCCTCCCTCACAACCCTGCTTGTAATAACTGGATTGGCTGCACACACTGCAAGAGGGAGGATGTTGACCAAGATGGCTGTTATGATGCTGAGGAAGATTGTGGGAGTCACGTGAGCAGATGGTGCTAGTAGAGGGGCACGGCTCCCGAGAGGCCTGTCAGATGTGGGGGGCTGTTGTCAATGATCCACATGCTGCACAACAGAAGGATGGATGTCCTAATGATTGAGACTTGATTCAGATCATTGCTGATAAAACTGCTGTTTACTGGGCAAAGTGTTTAAGAACCACCAGATGGATAAACACGGCACTTCATGCAAGATGAATCAATGTGTCCACAGTGTTTGAAATTATGCAAAAATATTTAAGGAAACTAGTAAAATATCTTCACAATTCTCGTTACAGAAATGTGAGAAATATGAAAAAAATTCCTTTTCTTTCTTTTTTCTTTTTTTTTTTACAAAGCCCTTGAAAGAAGACACTAATATTCTTTTTTTTTTTTTTTTTTTTTTTTTTTAAACCTCATCAACAAGAATGTAACCAAATCGTCAGTATTGGGGGGGGGGGGGGGAAATTTTAAAGAGATAGTTCACACAAAAATTAACATTCTCTTATAATTTACTCACCCTCAACCCATTCCAGACCCATTGTGACTTTTTTCCCTTCTGCAGAACACAAATTGTGATCTTCAGAAGAATATCTCAGATCTGTATGTGTTGACCAAAACGTTAAAGCTGCAAAAATTATATAAAGACTTCATAAAAGTAATCCATAAGGGTCCAGTGCTTACATCCATATCTTCAGAAGTAATATGATAGATTTGAGTAAAAAAAAGATAAGAAAAAAAACTGCTGAATATTTTAATCTTTTTTTTTACCATAAATCTCCACTTTCAGTTTCAAAATGTGAAAGAGAGTGTAAGTGGAGATTTATAGTAAAAAAAATAACTTAAACATTGATCTGTTTCTTACCCACACCTATCATATCTCTTCTCAAGATATGGATTTATCCACCAAAGTCTTATGGATTTCTTTTATGTGGCCTTTATTTGATTTGTTTTACTTTTTCTGAAATGTTGAATTCTAGGTTTTTAAACTTCCAACTGTGAAGCACTATGAGCTGCATTTTATGTATGAAAGGTGCTATATAAATTACATTTATTATTATTATTATTATTATTATTATTTATGTGGTTTTTGGAGCTTCAAATGTCTGCTCACCATTCACCATTTCAAAAAAAATCACAATTTGTTCTGCAGAAAAAAGAAAGTAACACACATCTGGGATGGCATGAGGGTGAGTAAATGATGAAAGAATTTTCATTTTTGGTTGAATTATTCCTTTAAAGTCTAAGAATATGTTACTGAATCAACCTGTACTGATTGACTAAAAATCAGAATAAAGGAGAGGGGGCATCCCCTTCAGTGTCTACAATGGTTGTGGCCATGCTTATTAATAATTTACATCCTCAAAAAAGCACTCAGGCAACAAATAATATAGTTGTGAAACAAAACAACTAAACAGCACACACAATGGGTCTAATTCATGAAACATGAGCAGAACATATTTGTGTGTAAATTGTTCAATCCATTCTTGTGTAAATATTCCCTTTGAATTCAATGGGACAATTTACACAAGATTAGTTTTTTTTAAAATCTCTCTTTTTTAAGTCGCTTTGGATAAAAGCGTCTGCCAAATGAATAAATGTAAATGTAATGATTTACACAAACTGTGTACTGATTGGATCACGAATAAAGCCCAATGTCTCAATATGGGCAATGAGGGGCATGTGCCCAATAAACTTCTGTTGTGACAATCCTTGTCTTTACCATATACCAAACTGAGAAGCATTTTCCTGGCATTTCAGCAACCATGTCTGTCTTTTTTTTTTTTTGTCGGTTGTTCAAACATTAGAACAAGCAATGCCCGATTCACAAAAGAATCAGTCAATCGGTCCTTTCAATGATTGGTAAAATGGGTAAGCAATAAATCTGAAACATTTAGTCGCCTCTTCTTCCTGAGACGGCTGAGGAAGTTTGGAATGAACCAACACATCCTCACACGGTTCTACACCAGTACTGTAGAGAGCACCTGACTGGCTGCATCACAGCCTAGTACAACAATAGCACCGCCCTCAACCGCAAAGACCTGCAAAGGGTGGTGCGAACTGCCAGAAACATCATCGGAGGTGAGCTTCCCTCCCTCCAGGATATATATAACAGACGGTGTGTGAATAAAGCTCGGAGGATCATCAGAGACTCCAGCCACCCGAGTCACGGGCTGCTCTCACCGCTTCCATCAGCCAGGCGGTATCACAGCTTCAGGACCCGCACCAGCCGACTACATGACAGCTTCTTCCCCCGAGCAATAAGACATTTGAACACATGATCTCTCACGATTAACAATCAGCACTGCACTTTATTAATCTTCATTCTGTCAAATATATTCTCCCCAATTCAATTAGTGTATATATATTTATACCCTTAGTGTATGTGTATTCTACATTGTGTGTATTGTTTACTGTATATTGTATATCAGTACTATGTTGTGTAATTGTGTACATTTGATATGTAAATTGTTGTGTAAGTACGTGTACATTTGGTATGTAAATTGTGTTGTGTAAATATGTTGTTATTGTAAAGTGGTTTATGTCTCGTCACTGTCATTACTGCAATGTTGCTCAGAACTGCACACAAGAATTTCACCTGCTGTTGCACTCGTGTACACAGTAGTGTGACAATAAAGTGATTTGATTTGACAGTTTACTCAAGCAATGAATAGTTTAGTGTTTTCTCACTCCCAAAATCACCGTATTGGACGCATGGTGCTGGGTTGGTGAGTGGGGGTTCTCCCAAATATTAAAGGAATAGTTCACTCAAAAATGAAAATTCTCTCATCATTTACTCACCCCATGCCATACAAGATGTGTATGACTTACTTTTTTCTGCTGAACACAAAGGTTTTTAGAATAATATTTCAGCTCTGTTGGTCCATACAATGCAAATCAACATTGTTCACAACTTTGAGGCTCAAAAAGCACAAAGGCAGCATAAAAGTAATCCATATGACTCTAGTGGTTAAATCTATATTTTCTGAAGCGATCTGAGGGTATGGGTGAGAAACCTTGTATAAAGGTTATGGTACATATCACCATCTACTGTGCAGGGAGGAGAAATTATAGTAAAAAGGACATAAATATTTATATATTTCTCACCCACACTTATATTGCTTCTAAATAGAAGACAACGCAGGCAGTTTTTTTCCCTCCCGCCCCCGCAAGTATGCCATCTTGCACCCGAGCGCTCCCGCTGAATTTTATGTAAACCATGTTCACCCACTCTCTGCACGCAGTCATTTCTTCTCGACCACAACCCCGCATTCGTTTTCCACATTGGGCCATACAAATAGACAACAAGTGTACACAAAGAACTTTTCTTTTCTGTTGTTGCTATTATCGGATGGTGAGTGACATGATGCCCATCTGATTTTTTTAAACTAAAGTGACTTTTTGGCAGAGTTTTCTAAAAAGTGTTTCACATCCTTTGATGTCACAGTGTGTCCATGCTCTGCTCTGCCATTTGTCTTAAGTGCCATTGACTACCTGCATAGCATGCTCTAAATATTGAATTATTTGATGCAAGTGCTGTTTGCACATTTTTACATTGCATTTTCTGTTTACTGTTGTCAGAAATAAATTAGCTGTAAAATAAAATATTAATTATTGTTTTCTTGTATTCATAAATTTATATAATAAAAACAGATGTCCACATTGTATTTTTCAGGGTATTCTTTGACCGCCCACTCCCATCCACAACTTATGGACGTTCCGTCTGTGTGTCGGTGGATGGGGAATGGCTGTGCCTGCGTGAGCTGAATGACATCTCGCTCACGTGGGTCCTGAGGGAGTTCTGCGGGAATGCAAACCTCTACCCAGAGACATGGATTTAACCACTGAAGTCATATGGATTACATTAAGGCTGCCTTTTTGTGCTTTTTGTCACTGTATGTGATATGTCACTGTGGCCAACTCTCTAATCTAGGCAAGTAAATAAATAACATGACAGTAATGACATATACTGCAAAGCAGTTCTTAGTGAGATATTTCACAACAGTTCTAGATGTGCATTTGATGCAAAAGAATTCAGAAGACTGAGACTCTAAGGCTGTGTCAGATGCTTAAACATATAGACAACATTTTTTCACATTAGATCCGGTTGTTCTGATGCCCAAAAATGCTGGCAATGTAGGCAATGCTTTTGGTTTAGAGCCACAGAGTGTTTTACAACTGACATTCACACTCAACACACACACACACACACACACACACACACACACACACACGATTTGACCTTGCATTTATGTGGTTGTTAATATATTAAATATTTCATAAATGTAATAGTAAATGCTTCCAGGCATAACACGGTAGTTCTTAACAGATGAGCTTACATTTGCCTTTATGTCCAAAAAGCAATAAAGGCACCATAAAGTACTTTATAAGACTCCAGTGGTTAAATCCATATCTTAAGAACCGATGTGATAGGTATGGGTGAAAAACAGATATATAATTAATAGTAAAAAAGGACTTAAATATCCTCCCTCCCTACCCAGCATGAAGACTTCAAATAGCAGAAAAAAAGAACCCTTAGGAGAGAAGAGCACTTAAGTTGACTTGTTTGAAAGAGGAGCTTTAAAGTAAAAAATGACTTAAATATGTATCTGTTTCTCAGCCACACCTATCATATCACTTCTGAAAACATTTATTAAACCACTGGAGTCAAATTGATTATTGTATTCTGCATTTATGTACTTTTTGGGCTTCAAAGTTTAGTTTCCCGTTGAATAGGAAGTAGAACATTTGATAAATTGAACCTTGAATACACGCTGCAGTATCTGTCATTTGCCATGTTGTTGACATTGAAACAGGGGAGACTGCTGATCTGACAGTTCAAGCGGATCAACAGTTAATCAATGTTAAGGTGAAACAAACACCAACACATCACATACACACACATACACATAACCAGATAGCCTATACTCACTTCTTGTTTTCTTAGACTGGTATTCATATCGCACTGGTGCAGGAAGAGATGATAAGCCTTGCTTTTTAACCTGTATACTTGAGTTGTAAGTTAGTGCCTCCTTAAAGTAAATGACCGAGGCAGGAGAAAGCGACTCTTCCGGACTATTGGCTAAATGTTCATCGCTGTCCAGAATCTGGGGTTTAAGGAATTCATTCGATGAAACTAAAGTTGGCGAAACTTCAGTGCCCGGGTGCTCGGATGCTCCTGAGTTGTCGTCCGCCATCTTCAGTTCATGTGACTGCACTGTGTCAACACAACTCTCCGCTGGTGATCACTTTATCATTTGTCGATCGTGTGCGACATTTTCATGCGATGCTACTCAATAGCTTGCAGTCTTTGTTGTTGCAATATCCCCGATCGAAAAGATCAATTAAGACAACAAATGATACAAATGCAGGTCATATGGTGTGACGTAGACTTCCAGCTGGCTGAGCGCAGTTAAAGGAGCAGCAGCATAACCAGAAGTTTGTCATTTACCTGAATAAACTGTGGGAAGGCAAACTGAGACGCATCAAACGGTAGACCTAACTATATAATAATTATTTGTTTGTCATATCACACAATTGTACAACTCTCTCATTGGTACAATATTAAAAACAGTAACAGTAATGACAACATTGACAAACACAAAAATGCAGTTTAATTTTTACCCTATTTTATATAAATAATTTCTATAATTTCTACCCTATTTTATATAAATAAGTAGCAAAAACTGACAGTCTGTACTTGAGGTACATTCTTGCTTAAAAGCCGAGATGAGTTCCCAATATGTAACATTGACATCAACTGTTTAAAATGGGTACTGCAGTCCAAATTAAAAAAAATATTGTATTGTAATATTGTAAACAATGTAAATGATGTATCCCCCGCCCACTCCTCCCCAGACTCGAAGCCAGGTTGAGGACAATCAACTGACAATGGCAAGCGAGGAGCCTGTAAGTTGATCAGCTAATTCAATAAAGTTGAATCTTAATGTATACGTTTGTAATGTGTTTATTGTTTGCAAATGATAAACTATCTTATGTGGATTATTTATAACTCTGTCAAAGTTAGCTAGATGCATTGCTGAAAAAGGGGGGGGGGGGGGGGGGGTCACCAAATTAGATTGTGCAGCCTTAAAGCCTAGGACACCCCTGGGCAGTCAAGGGCCTCTGGGCACTGACGCCATTGGCCCAGTCAGTAATCCGTCCCTGGCTGGTGTGTGTTTGCCTGCTAACTTGTTTCAAATCTGGCAACCCGAGTTGTCGAAATACTATTGGGAAATGGGCAGTGGGCGGGATCACAAAGGCCAAAACACAAACAGAAATTCCAGCCCAGACATTTCAACGTAGAATATAATATACTGGCTGTAGCATTGCATTCGGAGAAGCCAGTATTTTAACTTAGCATGTTTCATAAATCTCTGATAAAATTTATTATGATAGTTTTATGCTTTAGTACAGTAAATATATTAAATATTGCTCCTTTAAGTTCACTATGGTTCACTGTTATAAATATGCATATTGTCCTATGCACCACCAGAGGGCGCATCACAAGTACTTTATGCTTCAAGCTGGTTCACCGTTGCCTGTTTGTTAAGAGAATGTAAAGCTATGTCACGCCGCATTGCATGCTGGGGCCACCATCTTGGGAGGATTGTGCTCTGCTAGTTATTTTTTGTTTATTTTTTATTGCTAAATGAACAACAGTGACATACTAGACAAAACAATAGTTATAACCAGACATACACTAGGGATATAGTATAATACTTTACATACAACTATACATATTCTTACAAAAAATGTATATATATATATATATATATATTTTCCATTTTTACCAAGTTAGCCTATATTATATTAATTATATTTTTCATTAGAAGAGATGTTTTTATAGCCTTCTTGTTTGTTAAAGTAGTCATAGACTCATATAAGATTTTAAGGTCTATACTAACTATGGGAGAACCAGTGTTACAGTCCAAGAACAAAATCATGTATCCTTAGAATATTTACAGGCACAAAATAAATGTGGGCTCAATTTTACAAAATGAACATAGTGGTGAAATATCTTCCTTAAATTTATTAAGAAAATAATTGCAAGGGCAGTATCTATGCAAAACTTTCAAATATATTTCCTTAACTTTATTAGGTAATAAAATGTATTAACTTCAGACCAAATATTATAAGATGAAATCATGGGAAAATGTTGTTTCCATTTTACAAGCGCATTCGGAGAACAGCTAACATCCCTTATTAGACATTTTCTAATGTAAATATTATTAGTGAGTCGAGAGTGGTGGTGGCGGCGTAGTGGGCTAAAGCACATAACTGGTAATCAGAAGGTTGCTGGTTCGATTCCCCACGACCACCACCATTGTGTCTTTGAGCAAGGCACTTAACTGCAGGTTGCTCAGGGGGGATTGTCCCTGTAATAAGTGCACTGTAAGTCACTTTGGATAAAAGAGTCTGCCAAATGCATAAATGTAAATTATTACACCTAATATCCTGGATGTTCACACACCAATACACAAATTTGGAATCTGTCCAACTAAGGGATTGTACATTTAAAAGAGATTTTACAAGATGAAGCATTTTAGTAGAAATGGTTTCACAATAGATTTGAAATCTTTAACTGAACAAGAGAGCCTGAGACAAAGATGATGCCCTTCTCAAGTCAGTCTTTCTTAAAAATAGATGTGTTCCTGTACAATAAGTGCTGATTGATCCATAGTATACAAGTGTGTGGGGAGAAATTGAGAGTCAAATTCCTCTGTGACCAACAACTAAAGATATTTTTTGCTTCCTGCAATTTCCTAGTGAAAATAGATTCATTTCTGTCATTTGGAGATTTACTAATTAAAATGCCAACATATCTAACGGTTTGTATATTATCAACATCCAAATTACTAACTGTTATAATCTCACCTTTTTCTGATTAATGAAGAGACCAGATGCATCAGAGAACAATTTTAAACTATCTAATATAATTAGGACCTGCCATTTCACAAATTTTTGGTTCTAATGGTTCTATTTTACAAAATAAATTGTTGAAAAGCTCAATAATATCTAGAGTTCAGATACAAACTTTGAGATTTTGTTCTCATCAGAAGTCAAGTTATCATTAATGTACAGAGAATAGATCTTTTTTAAATTTTGTGATTGCCAGATTTAGATTTGTTTTATGACTCCTAATAATATTTCTAATATCTGAACAATACATGGAGTTTTGTAAGAAAGAGGTGTTGAATTTCCAATATTCTGTTTGTCTAGAAGCTCTACATTTTTCCTGAGATATTTCAAGGTCAATGCAAGCATGGTCAGTAAGGGGTGTAGGAGAAATAGAGCAGGGACTAATACATTAACATATCAGATACAAACCAAATGTCTATCTGGGATTTTTGAGACATGTCTGGTTTAAACCATGTAAATGATGAACTGTTTCCATGTACATGTCTACAGCAGCGGTTCCCAAACTTTTTTTCCTGCGCACCCCCTTCTATGTCCCAACCGGGTTGGCGCACCCCCAATCCCCACTTCAAAAAAAAAAAAAAAAAACGCAACGCAACTTTGTTTTATCATGTTTAATCATGTGCAAATAACCAGAACACATGACAATAACAACATCACAACGGTTATGGAAATTAGAACGACGGTACAATTAATTAAATTGCAATGTTACAAACGATCCACAACATTAAAGAGAATAGGATCCGAAATAGATAAAATAAATAAATGAATATTTAATAAAATAAATTAAAATAAAAAATGAGGATCAATCTGAAACTTTTCAAGTGCGACAATAAAATTAGCCTTCACACGATCCACAACATAAGTAACAAAGAGCATAGGCTCAAACATAAAATAAATTAAGAGGATAAAAGAGGATCCATCTGGAACTTTTCAAGTGACTTTTAAAAGTCGCTCAGCCTGCAGCGAGAGAGAGAGAGAGAGAGAGACAAGAGACGGGTAGGAGGATGTGTTAGTATTCCCAGGCCTATGTGTAGCAATAATATCAAATGAAGAGTTTGGTTCCAAAACGCGATAAACGCCATTAAAAAAAATAAATAGTTACTGCAAAAATCTGTATTGTATCTGGTTGGTATTGAAAAGTCAATGTTTAATTATAAGTAAAATGCGATATCCGCCGTGTTATTCTGTCATGTTTTCTCCCTTTCTTTCCAAACCGCGACAAACGCCAGTCTCCTTCTCTGCAGAATGCGATATTTCAGCCAGTTAAGCATATTTATAAAATGAATGAATGAAACAAGTTGGCGCGCATATAGCTAGCGGCTGCAGTGCATAAAAAAGCAGTGTGTAGAAGAAGACAGCAGCTGTCTTCTTCTACGTTTCTATCAAAAACAAATAAATTATAGTTTTTTAAATTTAAAATAAAAGCGATTACAAAGGAAATATTTACTGTTCATGGTTTTTTATTTGATTGTATGGAAAAATCCCACTTAAAAAAACAGGCCGCCGTTACATTTTTCCTCTCGCGCACCCCCTGGTGGCAGCTCGCGTACCACTGGGGGTGCGCGCACCACACTTTGGGAATCCCTGGTCTACAGTATAAGCCTCAATCAAAGAGAGGCTGTTAGAAAAATCACCTGTAACTATGTTAAGACTGTTAACGTAGTTAACAGTGATTCTGGGTGGGAAATCTGTCTAAATTTAATAATAATTCCTTACATTTATATAGTGCTTTACCAGTGTACAGCATTGATAAGATAAGTGTGCACCATTGCGCACTTATCTTGATCCAAGATGGTGGCACGGTAGCATGCAGCGTCCACTCCGGATCCAAAATGGTGATAATTTTGTCACTTAGCCCGACTTTTAAGGCACATGGACATCGGAGCAACAGGTGTTCGTGTCTACCATCGCCAGACACTGCTAAAATATAAGATTCATGCAATAACCAAGCTGCCTGATGATCTGCAGGAGTTGCTATGCGAACTCGGCTTGCTGCAGAGACCAGGCCTCCAGACACGCTCGGCTCGTTTCGTGCCGACAGAAATGCAGCTCTGTGCGGTAAGACTTGTGGTGGTGGCTTGTTTGTTTACATCAACACGGAATGGTGCAATAACTCTATGCTAGTCTCTAGTTACTGCTCATTGCTGGTGGAGCTTGTGACTGTTAGATGCAGACCTTTTTATTCACCACTGTAATTATAACCAGAGCTTACATTCCCCCCAGCGCTAACGCAAGGGGAAGCGCTCTGTGAACTGTATGAGGCTATGAGCAACTGCAGAACGCTCACCCTGACGGACTGTTTATTGTCGCCAGAGATTTCATCCATGCGAATCTCAAGACAGTGCTCCCTAAATTCCATTAGTATGTGGACTTTGCAACGAGAGGGGTGAACATGCTTGATCTTGTCTACACAAACATTCAAGGCGTGTACCCTGCCCCCACCTCGGCTACTCAGACCACATCTCTGTCATGCTAATTCCAGCATACAGACCGCACGACAGACGAACAAAACCGCTCCAGAAGTAGGGGAAAACCTGGCCAGCAGGAGCCATCTCTATTCTTCAGGACTGTATTGAGTGTACTGACTGGCAGCACCAACTTGGAGGAATACACAGCATCTGTGACCAGCTAAATCAGTAATCATTGATGATGTCACCTTCTCCAAGACCATCACCACACACTCCAACCAGAAGCCGTGGATGACTGCGGAGGTGAGTGCACTGCTGAGGACCCGAGACTCCGTCTTCAGAGCAGGCGACAAGGCTGCCCTAAGAACAGCGAGGGCCAAACTGTCCCGGGCCATCAGAGAGGCAATGTGTGCACATGCCCAGAGAATCCACAGTCACTTCCAGGACAGCGGCGACACGCGACGCATGTGGCAGGGCATCCAGGCCATCACCAACTACAGGACAACATCAGTTGCCTGTGACAAAGATGCCTCCCTTCCAGATTCACTGAACAACTTCTACGCTAGGTTTGAAGCATAGAACGACGTGGTGGCGAGGAAGACCACCCCTCCTCCCAACAAGTAGGTGCTCTGTCTTACCAGCAGATGTGAGGAAAACTCTACATAGAGTCAACCCATGGAAGGCTGCTGGACCAGACAAAATTCCTGGCAGAGTGCTCAGAGGATGTGCAGACCAGCTAGCAGATGTTCTTACCGACATCTTCAACATCTCTCTGAGCAGCGACGCCGTTCCAACGTGCTTCAAGGCCACCACCATCATCCCTATGCCAAAGAAGTCTTCAGTGTCCTGCCTCAACGACTACATCCCATCGCACTCATACCCATCATCATGAAGTGCTTCGAGAGGCTCGTCATGAGGCACATTAAGACACAGCTGCCGCCTCACTAGACCCACTGCAGTTCGCGGATCATCCAAACCATTCAACATACGACGTCATCGCTACCACCCTCCATCTGGCCCTCACCCACCTAGATAAAAAGGACTCGTATGTTCGAATGCTGTTCATAGACTTCAGCTCAGCATTCAACACAATAATTCCTCAGCACCTGATTGGAAAGCTGAACCTGCTGGGCCTGGACACCTCCCTCTGCAACTGGATCCTGGACTTCCTGACAACTGCAACTGGATCCTGGGAGACCTCAGTCAGTCCGGATCGGAAACAGCATCTCCACCACCACCACACTGAGCACTGGGGCCCCCCAGGGCTGTATGCTCAGTCCACTGCTGTTTACTCTGCTGACTCACGACTGTGCAGCAATGCACAGCTCGAACCACATCATTAAGTTCACTGATGACACGACCGTGGTCTCAACAGCAAGAAGGAATCTTCAGATATCTTAATCCCTTTCTGTTTAAGGACTTCAGAGGATCTCGCATCAACCCGGATGCGATCGCGATGAGTGCGTGACATGAATTGCAAAATAATCCGTTGTGGATAATGCCTCCTCCCCTCGGACAGAGTCGGTGTGCAACATCAATGGACATATGAAGAACATCTCACAATCCAGGCAAAACCCAGTACAAAATGTCAGTGACAACCATTTTTAAATCTTATCCGTTCTCCTCTGGAATGCCTGATATTTTAATTTTCCATCTTCTTTTATATGCATCCAGTTAATCCATCTTGTCCCACAGCTGTTTATTCTCAGTAGTGATCGCTGCGAGCTAAGCACCCAACTTGTACGTTTCAATGACAGCACGCTCCGTTTTATCCTCGACAGATTTAACTCTCCCATCAAGTTCAGACATTTTAAATGAGTTGGATGCCACAGACCTTTCAATTGCCATTAACTTTTCCATTACATCATTCTGTTTTTTCGCCAGCCTCTCTATCACCTCCATCAGCATCGTGTTTGAAGGCTCGGTGGTATAATGTGGCATTTTCGGACAAGGGCTCTTAGACGCAGTATCAGGTAATGGTGAAAGTTCATTGACGATGTCCCTTTCAGGAGGTTTAGCGTAGTCGTGTAAACGCTTCACACTTTCCGCCATGCATACATCGGTACGTTGATCCATAAAACTGTTGAGAAATGTAGTCGAGTCAACACGTGGAGACGATTGCCCATCAGTGCACTGAGCTAATCACACCCGTTTTAGTAATGACAGCAAATGAGTCACAGTTTAGACTTTAACTCTTCACAGAATCATTCAGAAAGTTAACAAACTAAAGCCCAAAACAAATATTGCCACAGAAGATTAAACAAGATAAAGCTTTGCATGAAAGTTTATGAGAGCTATAAAAAAAAATAACTACATAGATGCCATCTTGGTCCCTTCTCCACGCATTGCTAGTGTTAATACTGGAATTATATGGAGAAGGGAAAAGAAAAAGAAAGTGGGCCCTACTGAATGCCAACGCCAAGCAATGGTATTTGGAGAAATTAAACACCATTACGACATAGATCCATATGAGTTGGCAGCTCAAGTGCGTACACTCCGCATGAGTTTAAATGCTACAAATCCCTAGAAGCTTACGAACAATTTTGCAGTGGTGGTTGCAAGATCTGCTATGCCATAAGCCAGAAAACTGTGAAAGCACAGTTGTACTTGCAAAGGTAAGGTGTCACTCCTCAGTTTTGTCTTAATTATTAATCCAAAACATACAAAAAAACTTTAAAAAATACTCAGCTATGTGCATAACACACACACACACACACACACACACATAAATTAATGAATGAATAATTTTTGAATTTTGTCAAATAAAAATCAATCAGCCACTATGCAGAACACACACACTTCAAAGTCAGATCAAAGTCTTTGTCTGACCCTACTGTGAAGTAAGTTTACACTTACTTTGGGGAGCTGCACCTTCCCTACAAAACACTGCTTCACTGTTCAGATTTGTCACAGTCAAAGCTGCATACTAGATCCTACCGAGTAGTGTAAACAAATGACATTCTGAGGTGGGCCAAAAGATTGATTATACTTCTACTGCCACAGGAAAATCACTAAACTGTCTTCTGAATGCAGAGACTGTCAACAGGCCTGGTTTGAGGACTTGTACCACCTACACATTCAGATTTAACACAATTCTATGCATCTTCATCAAATCACTTAATTGTCACACTACCATGTACACAAGTGCAACAGTAGGTGAAAATCTTGTGTGCAGTTCCGAGCAACATAGCAGTCATGACAGTGTCGAGACATATACCAATTTACAATAAACAACATATTTACACAACACAATTTACATATCAAATGTACATATACTTACACAACACAATCCTATTATACAATGTACAGTAAACAATACACACAATATAGAATACACATACAATAAAAATAAAAAATAAGAGTATATAAAAAATATATATGCAGTTGTTATATTGTGGAGAATATAATTATGACAGTCCAGTGTGAGATAATTAGATTTATAAAGTGCAGTGCTGATTGTTGATCGTGAGAGGTCAAGTGTTCAAATGTCTTATTGCTCGGGGGAAGAAGCTGTCATGTAGTCGGCTGGTGCGGGTCCTGATGCTGTGATACCGCCTGGCTGATGGAAGCAGTGAGAGCAGCCCATGACTCGGGTGGCTGGAGTCTCTGATGATCCTCCGAGCTTTTTTCACACACCGCCTGGTATAGATGTCCCGGAGGGAGGGAAGCTCACCTCCGATGATGTTTCTGGCAGTTCGCACCACCCTTTGCAGATCTTTGCGGTTGTGGGCGGTGCTATTGCCGTACAAGGTGGTGATGCAGCCAGTCAGGATGCTCTCTACAGTGCTGGTGTAGAACCGTGTGAGGATGTGATGGTTCATTCCAAACTTCCTCAGCCGTCTCAGGCTGAGGAATAAAAGCAGGTGGCAAATCATCTATACCTATTGTTTCACTTCAGAAGACATTGATTCATCCACTTGCATTATATGATCTCTCAGAGATGGATTTTTTCCTAAAAATCTTCATTTGTGTTTTTTCTAAAGAGAAAGTCATGTACTTTGGGAATGGCATGAGGGTGAGTAAATGTTGAGAGAATTTTCATTTTTGGATGAACTATCACTTTAAGAGTTATTTTACAAACATTACACATGAGGTGTGAGTTCAAAGTTATTTACTACTGATTACAATTTTAGGCTAGTGACCAAAACTGTCAATTTTTGTTGTTTAATTTGTGTTTTATGTTTATATTTTGTTGTATTTCATTATACTGTATATATATATATATATATATATATATATATATATATATATATCCTATCGTGCCCTCTCCTCCATGTCCTGTCGTGCCCTCTCCTCCACGTACTGCCGTGCCGTCTCCTCCACGTCCTTTAAATTAATTTAACAGATGCATAGTTCTTTGGGCTTTTATATTTAAAAACTTTATAGATTCTAAATAAACTTCAAAGGCTGTTGGAAAATTAGCAAAGTTGGGTTTTGAGTTACTACATTTAGTCTGATCAATATAACATTTTCCAAATAAAATTCAATCGACAATATTTTTCTTTTGTAAAAGTCATATTCATATACTGTGTTTTAATGCCAGTTATTGTTTATTATATATTTGATAATCAATAAAATAACCTCTTCCTGTTGCACCTCTTCATATCCCATTGTTCAGTTTATTTTCTGAACGATCATATGACTTGCTATTGCAGTTTTTAATGCAGCAGGAATGGGGAATTTTTCACAATCCCAAAGAGAGGACAGATCAGATTCCATTAAAAATAAAACTATACATTACTTCTCTTCACATTTTTCAGTCCTCCTGCAGTTCGCAGGTACACTTCACTGAAGGTCAATTTTTAATGTGTCTTTTTGTTTGACAGATGTTTTGTTTGCTTGTTACATAATATGGATAGTATGTGAAAAGAGACTCAGGGCTTGTTTTCACCCTCATATGGCCTGACCTGTGTTCTTGTTCGTTGTATTCAATGATTATTGTGTTGACAAATCAAGACACAGGAGATTTCTAATACAGGCAGGGGCAGGGTTAGAAGGATGGCACGGGGTGCAGCTGCCATCCTAAAAATGAGCTTTGCCACCCCAACTCAGTCCCCGCTCGTGTCCTGAGACGGTGTGCAATGGCTTAACCCACCCGCGTCACATATGGTCCAGAACAATGCTCCGGCTTTATGAGTAATCTTGATTTGATAATAAAATGGGGAAAGATAACAGTGAGTTTGCAAATTTTTAATTTAGCACACAGAAAAATTTAATTGGCAATGTACTGTCTTCAAAGGATTTGTTTGTGGGTATTATTATTGTACAAAAAAATACAATGTCTTTCATGCTATACACTAATATTACTGTCAGGAAAAGAAAGCCTTTTTACACAGGTGGTTCCAAAATAATATTTAAAGTGTCCTTTTAGAATTTAATGAGTCTGGCAATATGTAAACTTATGAGCAATATATACAGTACCACGGCTTCCCAGTTTCCTTTAATGAATTTAATACTGTGACAAAGGGTTAATTCACCTTATTATATCACTTAAGAGTTAGTCCAGGGAATACAGGTATAACTCAGTTTGCCTTGCTCTTGTATTTCCAACAAGGTCAAGGAAATACATAATATATGTTTAGAATTTAACTCTTACTAAACTAATTTCTAAATATGTGGACAACACTGACAGCTTGTGTTCTTTTTGTAAACATGAAGAGATATCTCCCCACTTTATTTCTCTTTTTTTAATGGTCATATATCCAAACAAATTTGATCTGACCTAGATTCCCACCTATTTGATTCTGCCAATGTTACACATTCAGTGGCCAAAGCAGTAAGGGTTATTGGGCATATGGGCATGCGAGCTCCACATGTGAGTGGGTGTAATGTTCAAGGGCCAAAAGCAAGTTGTTTTCAGCTGTACAGGCTGTAATACAGTGAAGAGGAATGTATATGTTATAAACTTAAACCTAACTGTCACAACGATAAATGAACGATCCAAAAGCAGAGATAACAGAAATAACAGTCTTTAATTAAGTAATGATGAACAAAGGCAGTCTGTCGTTATAGCACACAGAGCTGGAGAAAATAACACAAAATGTAGAGCAGACTCCTGTCACGAAGAGCAACAGGTCAGGACTCCCTTGGAGCTGATTTGGAGAGCAGAAGTTTGCAGACTCAGTCAGGAATAGAATCGAAGAGGTTCACATGCAGCAGCAGGGCACGGACATAAACTTGAAGCTTGACTGTTCCAGATAAACGAGACAAGAAAGGGTAAGCACTAAACAGTACAGACAAGACGGTCGCTGGAGATGTAACGTGTGACATGCAACAATAATCCGACAAGAATCTACCAGAACAAACATCAGATATAGGGTGAACACTTAGGGAAAAGTAGAGACAGGTGTCAAAGCAAATCAGCGTTAGAGCTGATTGCAATGACTAACAGGTGTGGGTAGAGAGGTTAGCGGAACGGAGCAGAAGAGAAAGAGAGTAATTCCATAACGAGCAAACTAAGGTGTGTGTGTGAGAGAGAGTGTGTGAGTGTGTGTGTGTGTGAGAATAAATGGGGAAGAAAAACCTGACTCATGACAGTACCCCCCCCCCCCCCCCCCCTCAACAAGCGCCTCTAGGCGCTCGAGGAAGGAGCCTGATGGGACCGGTAGAAGTCATCAATCAGCGAACGGTCCAGGACGTCCCGGGCCGGAATCCACCGCCTCTCCTCAGGACCGTACCCCTCCCAGTCCACCAAAAACTGGTGATCACGCCCCCGAGGATGAACGTCGAGGAGCCTGCGGACTCTGTAGATAGAGGACCCCTCCTCAATAGGAGGAGGAAGAGAGGGGCGGGCGGGCGCACGAATAACGGGCTTAACGCAAGACACATGAAAGACCGGATGGACACGGCGCATCTGACCGGACAGTCTAAGCTTAACAGCGACTGGACTGATGACCTTGACAATAGTAAAGGGCCCAATAAAACGAGGCATGAGCTTGCGAGACGTCTCTTGAACAGGTAAATTGCGGGTGGATAACCACACCTTCTGACCACAAACATATCTGGGAGGTTTAACTCTGCGGCGATTGGCGGCTCGACGAGTACGTTCCCTAGTTTGGCATAAGGCAGATCTCACCCTCCTCCAAGTACGTTTACACCTCTGAATGAAAGCCTCGACGGACGGAACTGAGGCCTGAGACTCTTGTGAAGAAAACACAGGCAGCTGGTAACCGAGGCAACCCACAAATGGAGATAACCCAGTAGCGGACGATGGGAGAGAATTATGGGCATATTCGGCCCAGGGTAACTGATCGCACCATGACACGGGACTCTGAGAGGTGAGACTACGCAGCATGCGACTAAGAATCTGATTGGTCCTTTCGGCTTGCCCATTGGTCTGTGGATGGAATCCTGACAACAGACTGGGGGAAGCCCCTATCTGACGACAGAATTCCCTCCAGAACACAGAGGTGAATTGCGGACCTCTGTCAGACACAATGTCCGAAGGAAGACCATGGATCTTGAATACGTGATCCACCATAATCTGGGCGGTTTCCTGAGCTGACGGTAATTTAGGGAGCGGAATAAAATGCGCAGCCTTAGAAAAACGGTCCACGACGGTGAGAATGACCGTATTACCAGCCAAAAGAGGAAGCCCGGTAACAAAGTCCAACGCGATATGAGACCAGGGACGCGAGGGAATGGGAAGAGGTCTGAGAAAACCTGCCGGAGGATCGTTACTAGATTTGGTCTGAGCGCAAATAGAACACGCAGCAACAAAACGCCGAATATCGCACTCGCGAGTGGGCCACCAAAATCTCTGACGGATAACGGCTAGTGTTCCTCTTACCCCGGGGTGAGCGACTAATTTAGAAGAATGCCCCCAGCGAAGAACCGTTGAACGAGCGGCCTCGGGTACATATAAAGCTCCCTCAGGAGCGCGGGGTGGACTCGTGGTGTGCGAAAGTGCGCGCTTAACCGCTTGTTCCACTCCCCAGATGGCTGCCCCGACTACACAACGCTGAGATAAAACCATCTCATCGGTCGAGGCGCCCTCTGACGAGTCGAACTGCCGAGAAAGAGCGTCTGGTTTGAGGTTCTTGGAACCGGGTCTAAACGAAATAGAAAAGTCAAAGCGATCGAAAAATAATGTCCAGCGGGCCTGACGAGCGTTAAGACGTTTTGCTGAGCGAATGTACTCCAGATTGCGATGATCCGTCCAGACAATGAATGGTAAACTGGCTCCCTCAAGCCAGTGTCGCCACTCACCAAGCGCCAGACGGATTGCCAGGAGTTCACGGTTACCAACGTCGTAGTTGCGCTCCGCGGGCGAAAGACGTGGGAGTAAAAAGCGCACGGATGCACCTTGTCATCCTGGGAAGAACGTTGCGACAAGACAGCTCCTACCCCAATGTCGGAGGCATCGACCTCAACGATAAACTGACATTCAGGATCAGGAGTGATCAGGATGGGCGCAGAGGTAAAGAGTCTCTTGAGACAATCAAACGCATCCTGAGCAGCCTCTGACCAAGCAAACCTGGTTTTAGACGAGGTGAGGGTGGTAAGAGGAGCGGCAACCTGGCTAAAGTTACGAATAAAGCGCCGGTAAAAATGAGCAAACCCCAAAAATCGTTGGAGTGCGACTAGAGAATCGGGAACAGCCCAATCGAGAACTGTTCGAACCTTGTCAGGATCCATACTAATCCCCTCCGCTGAAACAACTGAGCCGAGAAAAGTAACCGATTGAGCGTGAAAGACGCATTTTTCAGCCTTAACGAATAGGCGATTCTCTAATAAACGCTGCAGGACACGGCGAACGTGTTGAACGTGTACCTGGAGGGATGGTGAGAAAATTAAGATGTCATCCAAGTAAACGAAAACAAAAATGTTCAGCATGTCTCTCAAGACATCGATGACTAAGGCTTGAAATACAGCGGGGGCGTTGACCAGACCGAAAGGTAAAACCCGATATTCAAAATGTCCTACAGGAGTGTTGAACGCGGTCTCCCACTCGTCTCCCTCCTTGATACGCACCAAATGGTAAGCGTTGCGCAAGTCTAACTTTGTAAATATCTTTGCACCCTGTAGGATCTCAAAAGCTGACGACATAAGAGGCAAGGGATAACGGTTCTTGACTGTTATGTCATTCAGCCCTCGATAATCGATACAAGGACGCAAAGACCCATCCTTCTTTACAAAGAAAAAACCAGCACCGGCGGGAGACGAAGACGGAACAATGATCCCTGTGTCGAGAGACTCTGTGAGATACCTTTCTAAAGCCTCTCGTTCGGGCGCCGAAAGCAAGTACAACCTACCGCGAGGAGGCATGGTATCAGGTAGGAGTTCGATAGAGCAGTCGTACGGACGGTGAGGCGGTTACGAAACCGCCCGGGAACGGCTGAAAACCGCCCGCAGATCATGGTACTCCTCCGGGACCCCAGACAAATCATCAGGTTCTTCCTGAAACACAGAAACAGAAGACACGGGAGAGACAGCAGATACCAGACAATTTACATGACAAGATAAATTTCATGAATGAATAGACCCCTTAACCCAGTCAATCTGAGGATTATGTTGAATAAGCCAGGGATGTCCTAACACAATGGGGGTAAAGGGAGACTGAAAAACATAAAGAAATTGTCTCTTGATGATTGCCGGAAACAGTAAGACTAACCGGACTGGTGATACGACGAACTGAAGTGAGCTCTCTGCCATCCAGGGCAAAGACGGAGGCAGTTTCACTCAAATCGACCAAAGGAATGTTGTGTTCACGACCCCACCTCTCATCGATAAAATTGCCCTCAGCACCCGAGTCGATGAGAGCAAGACCAGTAGCAGAGAAACCAGCCCGACGGAGAACAGCAGAGATCGTGGTCCGAGACCTGGGTGATGAGGAGATGACTGAAGCGCTCACCAGAACTCCTCTGTCTACTGACGAGCTTTGGCTTTTAAACTGCAGGATGAAACAAAGTGACCCGCCGAGCCACAGTAGAGACAGAGACGATTAATTATTCGCCGCTGCCGTTCCTCCGGGGAGATGCGCACACTCCCAACCTGCATGGGTTCAGCATCAGGCTGGTTCAGAACGGGGGCAGTAGCAGAAGAAAAGGTATCAACATGAACACATCGCCTCTGCTCGAAACACTTGTCTAGGCGGATGGCCAGATCGATGAGCTGATCGAGCTGAGTAGGCGGCCCCCGTGCGTAAATCTCCTCCTTAAGATCCAAATTCAACCCCTCAAGAAAGCGCGCGATTAGTGCAGGCTCATTCCACTCACTTGTAGTTGCTAGTGTCCGGAACTCAATAGCGAAGTCGGGCACAGATCTTCTGCCTTGACGTAGAACAGCAAGAAGACGTGAAGCCTCACTGCCGAAGACGGATCTATCAAAGACCTTAATCATCTCATCCTTAAAAGACCCATACTTGCGGCAGCATTCAGATCGTGCCTCCCAAACCGACGTTCCCCACTCACGTGCACGTCCCGTGAGGAGAGAGAGAACATATGCAATGCGAGCCCGATCCTCCGCATACGTCTGGGGCTGAAGAGAAAAGACAACCTCACATTGAATGAGAAAAGCTCTGCACTCAGTGGGCTCACCAGCATAACAGGAAGGATTGTTGATTCGCGGCTCAGGAAGCAGGTGACGGTCGTGAGACATGGAAGATTCCTGGTGAAGATGAAGTGCACGAGCAGACAAATCAGCTACTTGAGCAGCAAGACTCTTCACAGCCTGATGAGCGACGGCCAGCTCCTCCTCGTGTCTGCCGAGCATAGTTCCTTGGATCTCGACCGCCACCCGGATGGGCATCTCATCTGCTGGATCCATGTGGGTTCGGATTATTCTGTCACAACGATAAATGAATGATCCAAAAGCAGAGATAACAGAAATAACAGTCTTTAATTAAGTAATGATGAACAAAGGCAGTCTGTCGTTATAGCACACAGAGCTGGAGAAAATAACACAAAATGTAGAGCAGACTCCTGTCACGAAGAGCAACAGGTCAGGACTCCCTTGGAGCTGATTTGGAGAGCAGAAGTTTGCAGACTCAGTCAGGAATAGAATCGAAGAGGTTCACATGCAGCAGCAGCAGCAGCAGCAGGGCACGGACATAAACTTGAAGCTTGACTGTTCCAGATAAACGAGACAAGAAAGGGTAAGCACTAAACAGTACAGACAAGACGGTCGCTGGAGATGTAACGTGTGACATGCAACAATAATACGACAAGAATCTACCAGAACAAACATCAGATATAGGGTGAACACTTAGGGAAAAGTAGAGACAGGTGTCAAAGCAAATCAGCGTTAGAGCTGATTGCAATGACTAACAGGTGTGGGTAGAGAGGTTAGCGGAATGGAGCAGAAGAGAAAGAGAGAGTAATTCCATAACGAGCAAACTAAGGTGTGTGTGTGAGAGAGAGAGAGTGTGTGAGTGTGTGTGTGTGTGAGAATAAACGGGGAAGAAAAACCTGACTCATGACACTAACCATCAGTGGAGTAAATATGTAATTTTAGAGGGAAAATTATAACCAATATATATATATTTTTATATTTGTGTATGTACCAAAATTGTATAGGGTCATTAGAGACCCTATAGGTATATAATAGTGTCGCTTTTGCATCTCAATACACGTTTAACAGCCAGTTGCTTCAAATTTCAGTTTGAAAGTAATGAATCCTGTTCTAGATTTGTCCTGATTTGTTGCATCATCTCTATGATATATGAAAATAAAACATCAAAATGTTTCAGAATAATTTATATTCTGTTATTTGCTAATTGTTTTGAAAATACCTTGAAACTTTTACAGTATCTGGGCATTTTGGAGATTCATTTGTGATAGATACTTTATATGTGCTGGATCTCTAAAGACCCAAGTATGTAATTATGTTTGGTGAAATACCCGTGCATTTAGGGGTTAATGCAGATATCATATTGAATTTCAATTGTCAAAACAAGCTACGTGTGGGACAGTTCCTGTTGTGTCCTAGTGCAATGTTTTGCTGCTGAGATAAGTTCATTGGAAGATAAGAAAATGAAAGTAAGTTGCTGGTTTATAAGGGAAAGACTTCATAGGGTGAGACATTCCTCTACAGTTTAGATCATCGCCTCTTGTCTGTACTGACTTATCTGAAACATTTGCAATGAATCTGGTTTTTCTCACATTGCTGTGTGCCCTTGTGTTTGGAGACAGTCTTACAAACTGTGCAGGTGAGTTGGTATTTATTGTCTTTCACTACATTGGCAACACGCACATTGATCAACGATTAAAGCTTGTAAGACTAATTATTACTCTCATCATACTCTCTTTGTGTTGAGATTGATGTTATTTCCTCTAAGACCCATATGCTGCATAATAATGAATGAATGAATTTGAAATTAATATTTTTTTTTCCCTGTCAGATGTTTGAAATATTTTAATTTCACCAAATGGCAACCTACTACACATTTTATTAAACCTTTACCATCTGTTAGAACAAATTACACTTAAAACTGCTAAAATGCTCTGACTGACTTTTCAAAATGATAATTGTTGTCCAGGATGTTATTTCTGTTTGAGGTCTATGTAAACAAATCCAAATAGACAACAGATAGGTGGGTTGCAATAATGTGTATACCAATCAGAGGATCTTAGTTGTAAAAAAAAAATCCCCACTCTGTGTGTGTGTGGCTCAGCATCCATTATTTATCTTAACCCACACATTTATTTCACAACTGTTGTATTTTAGCGCATGTCGGGGGGTCTACAGAACGGTGTTTATGCCATGGGACAATGCTAAAATCAGTAAAGCCTGGATCCATTCGTGCATTCAGATTGTTTCTACCCAGTGCCTCCTGCTCACAGACTGAGATTTTGCTGTAAGTAGTCTTAAACAACTGTTTTTAAATAATAATGTTTTTAAGGAACATATTACAATTTATTTTTTATAATGTTTGTAGTGTGATTCATTAATATATTATAAAACCTGTACAATAAATACATTCTTGTGCTTATTATTGTGCTTGTGCTCATGTGTTAAAAGCCATCAATAATATAAAGTATACTTCAATAAATTTGTTCCTGATTTGTGTTCCTGCTGTGCTTAGATTTAATGTAAAGAGAAAAGGAAAAGGAAAGGGAAAAGGAGTGGTGTGTCTGGATCCAAGTGAGAAGCAAGGACAGATGTTAATCAGCAACAAAGTGTAAGATACCGTATACACACCTGAAGTCTACATATAACCAATATCTGTTTACAGAATGTTCAAGGAATGCAATTCTGTGTGTTCGTTTTTCCATCAGTCTCAAGAGGCAAAACCAAAAGCAAAAGAATCAAGGAAGAAAAAGGAAGAATTAGAATGAAGACGATTATATTTTGTGGTCTAGCAAAGCCATTTACCATAACTGTACTTTTAAAAAAAATAAATTTGTGAGCATATCTTTTTTTATTTTGTTACACATTTTCTAATAAAACAATATGTGATGGTTTTAAATTGTAGTAAATGATTTGTTCTGTAAAGAAAGTTCTTAACTGAAACATTGGATGAAGTATTGGACACCTTGCATAATCGTTTTTATTCACAATATTTTGTAACTTGTTTATTCATATGATTGTTTCTTATACAAGAAAAGTGGTCTTTGATATAACTAAGCAATAAAAAATATTTCCATGTGAAAGCTGTGTTTCATTTACAAACAGGCTAAAGAATATTACTATGAATCATTGAAAATATTTAATAAATAATTTCATTTATTTTCATAAGGATGAATGTGAACCCAGACTGATCATTCTTTCAGTTACTACTATACTATAAAACAATATTCATTCAACAATTAAGATTCTCTCATTTTGCAAAGTCTGTCAAATATTGGTTGTTGATTCAGATTTAATTTAACTGAAAAAAAGAAAAAAAAGAATTACAACAATACACTACTGTTGTTTTCTCATGTTGTACAAAGCATGGCATGCTTACTCATGCTCATATAATTCAACCGATTTAATTAGGGAAAATAAACTGATGGCCAGTGGAACGAACCCCACTCTGAATAGAGCAGTCAATGCTGAACTTTAAATTGTCACTCCTCTGCATATAATTCCTTGGAATGTCCCTTAAAACCATAACAAACACAGAGAGAGAGAGAGAGAGTGAGAGAGAGAGAGAGAGAGAGAGAGAGAGAGAGATGTGTGTACTCACAAACACATGTGTGCTCAATTCTGCCATTAAAGGGAAGTTTCAGGTTCAGGAAGTGAAAGGACATCTGGATACTGTATTTAAACGTAACTTGAGTATAAGAATTACAGCATCATGCTTATATCAGCTATTCCAGTTTATAATATATGTCCTGGAAATCTATAACTACTGTATATATAAAATTAATACTTCATAGTATTTACAATATTGTCATCTTGATAGTTACATTGCACTGATGTAACAGAAAAGTACCCATGTAAAGACAAAGCTTGATGCAGAAATAACATGAAATTATCAAAGAGACTATCTGATTTTGCATAAAAATGTTTGCATTTGCTTCTGAATCGAGTGTGAATCACATCCTTACTTTTCATTTTCCTATTCTACCATAATAACATCTTGAGCATTACATAATGTGTGCATATTTATGTTTAATATACATTTAAAGACTAACTAATCAACAATCAAAATCCAAACAAAATGATGTAAACCTCCAGAAATCGTTTGCTCGTTGTTTCTGTTCATTTCCATGAAATGGGGTGAGATGGAAGAACAGCTATTATGGCAAAAGTGAAACTCAGTCACGTTTTGTTGTGCATCAAGGGAAATCTTAGAACATCCCTGAATTGCAGAAAAGAGAGGCTGGTCAGCTAATTACCTTACATTCAGCTATCTCAGTGTTAACAAGGTGAAGACTCTCAAGATTTTAAATAATGAAGACTGTGGCAGCTTTACTTGTTTTTGTTTTTCTGACAATTTCTGCTGTAAAAGGTAAGATCTTTTGACTTTGTCTTAGCATTTTATCTACCCCTTTCACAATCTCTTGTTTTGATGTTTCAGAATAATCACTCATTTGTTGGTCTTGTCCTATAGGGCAGCCGAGGTTTGGCAGCCAACGGTGTTTATGTCAGGGTCGAAGTGTCAAAATGGTTAAGCCAAAGTTGATAGAGAAGGTTGTAATTCACCCCGTTAGTCCGTCTTGTGAACATCTGGAAGTTGTGTAAGTACATTGATTATTCTAAATCAAATTTGAGAAATACTACATCTATTTTTTTCCTTCTAATAACTTTATGATGTTTTTAAACAGCATCACACTGAAGAATGTTGCTGGGCAGAGGTGCTTAAACCCAGAATCATTATTTGCCAAGAACATCATTGAGAAGATTGCAAAAAAGAAGCGGTAAGTGTAATACCTGATCAGTGCCATTAGAACATTAGAAGTGACAGTGAAAGCCTGAGCTAATCTGTCTTTCATAGGTTAAAAATTAATAAATGGCTATAAATAAATAATACTGTATGATCTTTCCTCTTTAGGAGCGCTCAGTAAAATCTGCGGAGTGGTTCAACTCATGAAGTGTGGAGGTTGTGGACTCCGTCATTAAAAGCTGTATTGATTATTTCATGCATTACACAGAATGTAAATAAAAAATTGAATAGAGTATCTCATGCTGAATTTATTAAGCAAACCAAGGTGTCCTGCTGTTGTTTATGTTGTTTATTGTCAGAGAAAATGTCAAATAAACTTTTGTGAAGTCTTCATACCTTTTAAAAAATGTTAATGGTCTTATTGGTAATAGAGTCCACTCAGTGCAGGCATATACAGTAAATAAAAAAATAAAAAAATATATATATATATATATATATATTATGATGTATTTACACTAATAGTCAAATGTTTGGACATACAGTACTTGACTAAATTAGTTTCTTATGATCTACTTTGTCTCATGTTTAAATAAGTGATGCACCAATACTGGTATCGGAATTAGGTCCATGCCGCGCTTATGTACTTGTACTCATACTCGTAAAAATGCTCTGACAACATCCGACGTATGAACATCATTATGTAAACATTCAGCGCACAGATTAAAATCATGTCATGTTCTAGTGAGATTATTTACCAGCAAAAGATGCGATTCATTTGTGTGGAGCCGGTGTTGTGCTGACATAGAGACACAAACTGCTCATACCTTTAGAGATCTTTGGCTCATACACGGAAAAAACTATTATGAGCATCACAAACTCTGTTTGTAGCAGATTACATCAGGTAGAGCAATAATTCACTTTTTAACATGAGTCGTATACAGACTACATATTTATTAAAGGGTATCGGAACATCCATAGTATAAATTCTTCAAATCAGTCTTCAATACTGTTTAAAAAGCATCCCAGATGGATACCTCATAAAGTTTTCCTGAACTTATGTTTGGGGTATTTTATGTAAACTGGTCATGATATAAAACATCAGAAACAAGCAAGAGACAACAAGCAGCCAGTTCACTATTTCTTCAAAAAATAGTAATGATGAAAATGATATTAATATAATAAGAAATATTTCTACTTTGTATTTTGCACCATTTCTAAGGTAAATAAGGAAACAAACAGGAAACAAACAAAAAAATACAAAAAAACACATGAAATGCAGCCAAAAAAAATACATCATCTCTTTCTTTCTTTGAAAGAAAGAGATGATGGTTAAGAAAGGGCATGGGACATATCAATATCAATATAGAAAACAAGTTACAAAAGTTACAAATAAATAGCTTGACCAAACTACTGCTTATGGAAAAAGGGACAGCCCCCTCCCAGCAAAAATGAAATGGAGTAAAGGGTGTATCTGCATCTGTAACTGTTGTCACCTTCTACTTTCCTCTGGCAGCAATTTTTCTCAGTGTGTTCTTGTCTTTCACGAGTTTATTGTAAAATGCAGAGCAGTCCAGTCCAAAATTAACATGTACGAAAAGCATTGCCTTCATGAATGTTACACTGAGTCGAGATTTATCCAGTGTCCATGCTGCGTTCATTTAAGAAAACATCGCTCCACAGATGTTGATGTCCCAGATAGGCATAAAACAAACTCCAGGACCTTGGCTAAGACTGCAAAATTGATGGTCTTGCTCTCCAGCTCATGAAAAATATCTGTCCGTCTCTCAGACATGCCGTGTTGTTCATGTTCCACTCAGTGATGCAACGAGTAAGTCCTTCACTTATATGCACCTTGTCAGATTTGGAACTTTGCTTCACAAAACAATTGCTAACATTTGATGTGGCACTCTTACTTTTAGCAGCATCCACATGCTTTTTGTAAGAACATCCTGAGTGATGGAAAAGCGAGCTCCACAAATCTTACACTTCACTTTACTAGGCTCTGACTGTGACATTACTTAATATGTTCTTTAAATGTACATGCACACTTCCTTGACATTTTTCCAGCCACAATTTCATCTGTGTGCTTTATTAAATTGGCTCTTCTTCAATCAGTTTACTAACTGGACATCTATTGATAGGGGATTGTGAATGGATAGTTTAATCCAATCATGTACTTCAAATAGCATGGTGTGATTTTATTGGTTTTATAAGCCGTATCCTTGGCTACCTTTGATTAGAATACACACTGAGACAAGCTGCATTTTAGGAGAGAAATACGGGACAAAACACAATTTTTTCAGAAAACAGTAACAGCACTGTGAAAAAGGAGTTTATTTTTTGTCTTGGAGGAAAACAATGTAAAATCATAGAGAGTCTGGTGTAGTGTGTTCCAAAGTCAAGGGCTGACAGCAGTAAATTACTTGCTACTCACTGTGGACAGTCCACACAGTCTGCAGTAAATGACCTTTAGAAGACCTAATAGTGCAAGCGGTGTAGATACTGAGGGGCAAGGCTATTCAGAGCACTGATACTATTGATTCATATTTGAATTTTTTCTGTATGCATAAAGTGACAGGTAGCCAGTGAAGCTGATGAATAATTGAGTAAAAGTGAGAACTATAAATGATTCACCCCAACACATGCAACAATACTGCACAATAGTAATGTGTTTACTATATTAAAGTACTCAATATCTCAGATTAAAATATATACTTTACAAATAATTTATAAGCATGCAGGTTAGAATGGGTTCATGCAGCTAAATGTAAGTGAATACATATACAGTCTATCTATTTCTGAAAGTATACACAACATAGATGAAATATATGAGAAATATATACTTTTAACATTGAACAATTGTGTAAATATCTATTGCTAGACACATTGTCATATGCACACAAAACATATTTCTACCCAGTAGAAATTCTACGCTAAGCACCCTCAAATGGACATTAAAGCACTCTCAATTGAACAACGTTGGTGCTTTATTATGTCTTTAACTACTAATTTATCTCCACTAAAATCTGAAGCACCTTATCTAGGTGCCTAACTCTACATACTTTAAGTTCAGGAGATAAGGATCAGCGTGAGTTTACAAAACAGTTTATTTTCCTCTTAAATGTTACATTTTAAACGTGATTTAAAATAAAAAGGAAGTGAGAACTATTGAACTTTTTTTCCCTTTTTAAAAGAGATGTTTGGTTGGTTTGTGGTTTATTTATTCCTACATGAAAGTGGAGTTGACTTAAGAGCTTAGTTAATAGTGTAATGATGTTTTCATCATCAAAATATTATTCATTTCTTAATCCAAAATACTAATGTCTTGTTACAGTTTAAACAAAATATGCATAAATGTTGGATAAATACATGCATTCCTTTTAATAATATATGCATATCATAGCACGTGTTCCAGAGGTGTATTTTCAGTTGATTTGTTTGATGTATTTAAAGTTTTTTTTAAGTGTTAAATCTTATACTCATTTAAAATTGATTTTGATACACTAAATGTGAAAATTTTTACCAAACATTTTAGCCAAACTCACTTTATCCACAAGGTGAGCAGTTTGCCTCCCTGTGTCATGCTGGCAGGTTGATAAACTACCAAAATAATTGATGGATTAATATCCTTCTTGTGCAGGACTCTAAAGAGGGTTTGATGGAATTCACACTATTGCAATGAAATAAACTAGAACTATTCCATATTCTAAATAACAGTCTCAACACTAGATTACATACAACAATGCCACATATCTATAGCTGTCACGATTCCCTGTTGTCTGCCCTGTGTTTCTCCCTTGCCCTCTGTCTCTAACTACACTTCCCATAATTCCCTGCCTTCGTCACTGCCAGCTTCATTGTTCTCACCTGTGTTTGATTGACTCAGTGTTTGTGTATTTAAGCCCTGTTGTTCCACCATTCGTGGTCAGTAGTTAAATGTAATGTATGTCCTTGACTGTGTTCCTGCCCGTGACTTTCGTGGATGTTTCTCTTGTTTATATTTTGGTTTTCCCATCGTGGATGTTTGATTTGTTCCCTGTGTTGTTTTGTCTCACCAAGTGACCCTGTTCATCTTTTGTTTTTCCAATAAAACTGTGTGTAGATCCTCACTCCTCATCTGCCTTCATTACAGAACTACTGACCACAAATGGTGTAACAACAGGGCTTAAATACACAAACACTAATGAATCAATCAAACACAGGTGAGAACAATAAAGCTGGCAGTGATGAAGGCAGGGAATTATGGGAAGTGTAGTTAGAGACAGAGGCAAGGGAGAAACACAGGGCAGACAACAGGGAATTTTAAGAGACAAAATGAACATGAGTTATAAATACACAAAGACTAATAGGCAAACAAGACTGATGAACCAATGCACGAACAAGTCTGACAACAATTTATTAATAATAATTAATTACTAAACAAGACACACCTGGGAAACAATTCTGGGAAAACAAGAACAGAAAACATGAACAAGCAAGAAAGCAAGAGACATGGGAATTTTTCCTCATGGGAAAATAAAATGGGAATATGGCAGTTTATTAGTTCTTGTGTTTTGTATTTATCAGAGAAGGAATAGAAAGGGAAAAATTGTGGAAACCCCCTCAGTCAGCTGTCCAGAAGAGAACAGGAATGTGAGGCAACTGATGCAAGAACAGAGAAAGGACAGGGAAATGAAAAGTGCTATGGAGGAAATCATGAATTTCACACCTGAGTCAATGGATACAACTCCCATTGAACTCCCAGCAGAGCTTCAACCTAACCCTCCCAACACTGGTAGAGACAATATTGTCAGTGTAGATGTATAGCATCCCAGAGCATCCTCAACACCACAGAGAGTAGCAAGTAGTAACATGAAATGCCAAAGAGAGAAAGCAAAGTTGCACCATAAAATGCACAAAATGGAAAGAGAAATGGAATCTGCCAAAAGAGAATATGAAACATTACAAAAGCGCATAGAAAGATTAAAGGGAAATAAGTCTGAGACGCAAAAGGCAAAATCTACAACTGAAGGGAACAGATCGGATCACAAAGAAATTGGCCATCCAGAGAAAATAGAGAGTTGTTTACTTCTTTTGTCGAGAGAAGAACAGGGAATACTGCCAAGGAGAAAGGATACAGTTACAAAAAACAAAAACAACAGAGGCAAGTGATGGCTGAACCATTCACTGAACTCCATCTGCAGTATTATTCTGAAATGCAAAACTCCCCCAGGCTGTGTTACAGACAAATTGTTCGATACTGTCCTTTCTTTGTATCTCAGCCAAAAGTGTCAGACAGGAACACTTGTTCATGCTTGGGCAATGAGAATGTCAAACTCTTGACTGAAAAAACTACAACAGAAAGATCTTCTGAAAACTGCTCGCAATTGTGTGCAGTTCAGACAACAGGACATGTATGTATTGAGTCTGTGCAAAATGCTGCTACAATTTAGTATGTAGTTGTTAAATATTGTTGCATTCCAGTTGCTTTGCATCTAATCTTTTAAAATCTTGGAATACTTTTGATGAATATATTTGGATATTTGAAATTTACATTTTCAATGGATTTAAGCTGATGTTTCTTTTTAAGTTTATAAAACTAAAACATGTAGCCTATTCCAGTTGCTACTTTATGTACAGAATGTGATCTCATGTGATGTATCCTGTTTTTGATTAGTTTACTACTATTACTTCTATAGACTATAGACTGATGAGTAAAACAAATTGTTTTGTATTTGAAATAAAAATGCAATTATTCAGCATATTTCCTGTCATTACTAATGTTGTCAGGTGGCATAACTGATAATTGTCAGGTGGTGCGACCATGCAAAATATTAATTTAAACCAATAAATAATAGGTTAAAGTGAACAAATGGCTGAAAACTATGATGTGAATAGTTATTGTATTGAATGCATTCATCTGTATATTTGTATAATTATTTTTCTGTCGTTAAATGCAAAATCGGATGCTAAAGATACTAAATACCTGGCCACTAGAATTAAATAATCTTAAATTATTGTAAATACAAAACACATCCACAAAGTGATAATGTGTTAGGCCCTGTAGACACTAAGGGATACTTGCCAAAGATTTCACTTAGAATTAATAGTATATAATGAATGTAAACACTTTGAAATATTATTTAACAAATGAGACTTGTTGAAACACATTGTTCCAGACTCAAAAATATGCATTACATCCATTTTGAAAAGACTTTTAAAAAATGCCTTTTAGAAGCTTTATTTGTCATTGACCCATCTGCCAATCACAAGAGTACAATCAGTGAGATTTCCAGATTGCACAAACAGATTTTCATTATCACTTTCATTTCCATCAGCATGACAACACAATGTCTGATTGAGACTCTATATAAAGTAAAGAGGAAGTGAAAACACTTGATCGTGTTCCATTGAAAAGAGAAGTTTTGTCTCATGCCCTGATTTGCGGTTTGTTTATGCTTCTGTTAAACTGACTTTGATATTTTTTCATCAGAATTCTAATTAATAACTGAATTTCATTAAAAGAATGTAATTTATTAAAATAATTTATGATCTACACCCTCATTATTGCTCATTGTGCTGTATTGCAAACTCAAATGAAAGCAAATTTAAAAGATTTTTCTCCCACGACTTAAAAAGCAATTGAATTTGAGCTCTCACAACTAACACAGTAAATCAGATAGTTAGTCTGGCAGTGAAATGGTTTGAGATGTCAGATATTTTTCTCTGTTCATTTTGCTGGTTAAACAACAAGATTGTTTAAAGATCATAAAATCATGGTTTATGTTTAAGTTATTCCAAAACTTATCTGCCTCACCAAGAAGGCCATGTTTGGAGAACATGACCCGGAAATGTTTCTAGAATATTATGCACATTATTTCAATATTGATAAATGGCAAATACTGGAAAAATCAGTTAGCACATATTAATGTTCAATGTTTTACTACAGGTTGTCAACAGAACTATTGATTTGAATTTAGAAGTAAAGAGGTAGTGAAAACATGATCCTTTTCCACAGAAAAGACACATTTTGTCCCACATCCTATAGTTTGTGGTTTCTTAATGTCTTTGTAAAGTAAACCCAGCATCAGAAAGTTTTTTGATAAGCTACACTCAAGGCTCACATATTTTAACATAATGAGGAGGACATAATTACTTGTTATTAAATTACATGTGCTGAATAAGATAATTTCTTAACTCATTAATATTGCAGTATGATTTAGCAATGATAATTCCTTCCTCATTCATACAAAGTTCCACTCTGGGTGACCTGTGTCATGCGCTCTCCTTAGCTGATTTGGGAGAAAGTGTTTCTGATAAATTGCAATAAAAAGATAGGAAGCTGAGTAGTGAAACTGAGAACTGGCACAAAGAGGGGAAACCCCCTGATCTTAGAGTATTTAAATGAAGCTCCTGAACACTTTCATTCATTAGCTTAGTGCTTCACACATTAATACAAGCAAAGTAAAAATCCTCAAGAGCAAAACTACAATGAAGACGGCTGCAGCTATTGTTATTCTTGCCTGTTTGCTTTTTATTGAGGTGAAAGGTGAGTTTGAGAATTACTGTTTTAGAAGTTCAATGTGCTTTCATGTTGTATCTAAATATTAGTTTGATGTGTATTGTTCTGCAGTTAAAAATGTATTTAAATACAATATATAAAATATCTTTTCCAGGGCAGGACAGGGTTTCCAAGGGCAGGTGTTTCTGTGCTGACAAAGGGGTGAACATGGTTTTAGTGAAGAACATTGGGAAGGTTGAAATCATCCCTCCAAGTCCCTCTTGTGGAAAGCAGGAGATAATGTAAGCGGCAAAACATTTTACATGGCCTAAATGGTAGTACATTAGTTCAGTGTAATCTAGCTCTTGTTTATAATGTATTAATTAACTGTCACATTCAACTAACTGTTTCTTCTGTTCTTTGACAGTGTCACTCTGAAGAATGGTGCAGGTCGGAAATGCATGAATCCAGAGTCTAAGTTTACACAAAATATCATCATGAAGGCTCTTGAAAAGAGGTGAGTAAATCTCTGTGTTAAGAATATTTACTTTTGCTTTACATACCAGCAGAGTGAGACCCATGGTATTTTCTTAAATTAATATTGAAGGGAAATGCAAGTATTGTAACTGTTTCTGATCTTTACAGGAGCCAGCCAGTAGAGGATTCTCAATGATTCCAGATCAGTTACAGTGTTGTGCCACTGAAGAACACCCTTAAATCAGCACCTTCAGCACCAACACCCATCAGATTACTGTATTTATACAATTCCTAAATAGTTTGAAGTTTAATTTAAAAAAAAGATCTTCAGAAGTCATGTTGAAAATATTTTGTAAAAAAAAAAAAAAAAAAAATTTCCTAAATTATTTGTCTAACAATGGCTTATGAAAAGCCTTTCTTTTATTAATAATTATTTAATTTTCCCAATATTCTTAAAACCATTGAACACTGTGTCATATGTATAGTTTTCATGATTTTATATTACTGTAGTTTTTTTTTATTGTCCCAATGATGCACAAAGAAATGTCAAATAAAGCTTTTGTATCTAAATAAAAATGTCTGACGTTTTCCAGTTTATCTCTGTGGGTATGTTTCTGTGTAAGTTTTGTGAAGTGAGCACTTTGTCTTTCTATCACATTTACATTTATGCATTTAGCAGACGCTTTTATCCAAAGCGACATACAATGTTATTACAGGGACAATCCCCCCAGAGCAACCTGGGGTTAAGTGCCTTGCTCAAGGACACAATGGTGGTGGACGTGGGGGTCGAACCAGAGACCTTCTGATTAACAGTTATGTGCTTTAGTCCACTACACCACCACCACTCCATATCACTGTAACATCAGAAAGGAGGTCACAAGAGCTGCAGGATCCAAGTTTTAATGATAAATGAATAAATCAAAATAACAGACAGGGTCAAACAGGACCATGAAGCAAGAATAAAACATAAGCATGCAAGAATAAAACATAAGCATACAAGAACTATGTGGGAGCTTGAGAAACACATAACTCATAAACATAACTCACAAGGACTGAACAGCAATCAGGGCATTATATACACAAGGGATAATGAGTTAATGAAACACAGGTGAGGACAATTGAGGACAGCTGGCAGTAATGAGGAGAGGGAATTATGGGAAGTGTAGTTCGGTAGGAACAGATGACAAGGGAGAAACACATAGCAAACAACAGTGAATCATGACAGTCACATTGGGCATCATTGCAATATGTGTTTAATTAGAACTTTAGGTCCATGCATAACTTATTTCTAATTTCCTCCCTAATAACTCTATAGCTATTACTACTGTAAACAGAGTTTGCCCAATTAATTTTAAGTAAATTGCTGAGGTTATAACTTACTATATCTACCAAAGTTATTACACAGCAACTTGACCCTTTTGGACAAATCAATGCCAGAAATGTAGCCTCAGACAACATTTTCCCAATCCTTGCTTTTAATTTTTGGGGCTACTGCACATATACAATTACATACACATGACACTAAATATTATCAGTTGCACTAAACTGCACCAGAGCTTAAAACTAGCTTCCAAAGCTGTGGCCAAAGCAGGCTGAAATAAATCTTAAGTCTAATAAGTCTTAAAAGTGGGAACTTCATCTCTGTCACTCACTTTGTTATTTTGCCTGTGGCAAATCCTATCCGCTAACAGAAAAAAGACTGAGCCTTTTTACTGCCTCACTTGAATAGGGGCTAGGCAGATGAAGAGGTCACTCATTTATTACTTCAGTCTCAATGCGTTTTGAAGATTTAATTCAATCTCAATTTCAATTGGTTAATCATTACATTGCAATCTCATTATTAATGTAATTTGAAATACATTTGTTTTAAAGTTGATCACAATTTCCATTAAATTGTCTTTATCCATGTTACTTCAGTTACTCTATAAATACATTAGTACTGAGTAATACAAACTAACAGCATAAGTAATTATTTGTTGCAACACATTGTTGTACACTTGTATGGAATTATATTCATATGTAATAAGTCTAACATGAACACTGTCAAAGTGTTATCTTTTCCACTGGTAAAGTGTACTATATGTACTATATGTCATTGTGGTCAGGGACGTCACTAGGATTGGAAGACAGGGGGGCTTAGCCCCCAGGGTATTTGTAACTTGCGTTTGCAAAATCTTTGCACTCACATCTAGAGCTACACTTATGTCAACAACCAGTCAAGAAACCAAGATGTTAACAACTAAAACGTGACAGACATATCCTCTTCTTCCATTTCTACTCTGTTAAAGAAAAGTTACTGTAATGTTGCTTTTAGACACATCAAAGCTGCATGGGGGAATTTACTCAGGCCAGACTTTGCTCCTGATGAGTTATTCTATAAGCAATGACTTAAATGCTATCTGTCTGCTCATGTAAATGTATGATAAAGTAATAGCATACTATATCTAATTCCTCTCTATATAAGATAAGTTGTCCACAGAATGCTATTGTAATCTAAAATTGGCTAATTCATTATAAATGTCATTTCTAAATTTAGTAATTAATTTGGTAATTTATAATTCATTGTACTGTAGTGTTTTATTTCACACAAGAGTAGTAGCATTACTTTAACAGTTAAAAATGTTTTACAATACGTTTTCCCTTGTTGTATTTGCTTTACAGTGAGTATTTGTTCATGAATGTTATTTGTTCAATGTCCCTTTAATTCGGGGTGCATTTCCCCTGTGGGAGGAAAAAAAAAAGGTTGGGAGTGGACTGCGCTTGCGCGTGAGTCTGGCTCTCTTCTAAAAAAAATGTGCACGGAGTGCACAGGTGCTGCTGTTGGTGCTGTTTGGCCGATACTTATAATAAAGAAGATAAGTTGAATCACACCATTGTAACCCGTGTTTATTTGATGTAATTCACGCCTACGGAGACTGGAGTTTCACCGACACAGAGTACCGAAATAAGGGTTACACTATTTAATTACTCTAATTACTGTAACTGCGCTGTGGATTGGTTCAATCAGAGTGTAATTTAGCTGTATAGTTTGGCTTGCATACAGTTTAACCCAAGAACCAGAATTTTAAGGTCATAGTGAAATTTGACAACACAGGTTTGAGCGTTTCTCAATTAAAGATGATTTATTCTGCCAAATGATGTATACAAGAAGGATACAACGGTAATAGCATTAATAGGGACCCTATGACATTTAGTTTTCAGTGACAACAACATTCTATGGGGATTGATATTGTTTTATATGCCTATTATAGAGATAGGTTATATTATTGGCAAAGAAAAAAGAGTTGTCATTAGCTTGCTAAGTTTACTTCTGTCCAACTTCCGACTTTTCTGCTATTTTTTGTAGCTGGATTAATATATATAATTTGTTGCGTCTAATTCTAAATATGAATGAGGATACGGTTATTGATAAATCAAATTGTTATTGTTGTTCTTATTATCATTTAGGGGGGCTTAAGAACATTTTGGGGTAGCTTCAGCCCCCCTAAAATAGGCCTAACGACGTCCCTGATTGTGGTTATTAGTGAGTGTATGTTCTTGTTAGTTATTATTATTGTATTATCATTACAACAGGTTATATGTAATGTGGCCCAATACCAGGATTGCTTAAAATAAAAAATATAATGTATATGCAGAAATACAGGTATGCATTTCCAAATAACAAAAGACTGTTTTCGTAAGTAGAGACACTATTTAAAATAAGTAACACTCAATGTAGTAAAAGGGTAGTGAGAGACTCTAACCTTTAACCTATCGACTAAAGAGAGAAGTTGTGTCCTGTACTTTTGACTGTGGTTTGACCCTCCTCCACAGAATTTGCATAATGAGTACATGCATTTGAAATTAAACAGCTGATTTTATAGACCAACCCTTTACGATCACATTGGAGAAAGAATCGTCATTGACTAGTAAATTTTAGTTTTTACTTGCCAGACTTCTGACATGTAAGCATAATGTATCTAAAAAATATATTAAGTAAACCGAGAGAGGGGGCCTCTTCATAGTCACCCAATATAGTATATTGTATTTTTTTAGATATATATTTTGCTTTATAATTTTAATCACAGCTTTTTAAAAATTAAAAAATTTCCCTATCAATTTATATGTCATGAAATCGCATTTTTAATAATGATACAAGCTTATTTCTAAGGATGAAGAATGCTGTTCTACAAACATTGGTAATTTGATTTTCAAAGGACAGATTGGTATCAAATATAACACCTAAGTTATTCGCTGTTGAAGAGGATGTAACAGTACATCCATCGAGTCAAATTGGCTTTTTTTTTTTTTTTTTTTTTGGTCCAATAATTAGTACCTCTGTTTTGTCAGAATTGAGTAGAAGGAAATTTCTGGCCATGCAATCTTTTATTTCATTGATACACTGCTAATTTCGAGAATTGTGAAATCTCATCAGGTTTTGTAGAAATATAAAGTTGTGTATCGTCAGCATAACAGTGGAAACTTATTCCACGATTCCTGATAATATCTCCCAGGGGAAGCATATACATGGAGAAAAGCAGAGGCCCTAAAACTGATCCCTGTGGCACTCCATACTTTACTTTTGTTTGATTTGACAATTCCTCATTTACATAGACAAGGTGGTAGCAGTCTGCTAAATATGACCTAAACCATGCTAATGCAACTCCACAAATGCAACATAATTCTCTAGCCTATTCAAGAGAATGTTGTGATCTTTATTGTCAAATGCAGCACTAAGATCTAAAAGTACTAGAAGAGAAATGCAGCCACGATCAGATGATAAGAGCAAGTCATTTGTAACTCTGATAAGTGCAGTCTCTGTACTGTGATGAGGCCTAAATCCTGACTGAAATTCTTTGTATATACTATTTCTCTGTAGAAATGAACATATTTGGGAGGATACCACATTTTCTAGTATTTTTGACATAAACAGGAGATTTGAAATCAGTCTGTAATTAGCCAGTTCTCCAGGATCAAGATGTGGTTTCTTAATAAGCAGTTTGATAACTGCCATTTTAAAGTTTCTTGGGACATGTCATGCCTAAGCATAGTGAAGAGTTAATAATATTAAGAAGAGGTTCTGAAATTACAGAAGATACCTCTTTTAAGAGCTTAGTTGGTATAGGATCTAACAAACATGTTGCGGCTTTAGATGTTTCGATAAGTTTTGTTAGCTCTTCATGACCTATGACAGAGAGAGATTGAAGTTGCACGTGAGGAAAATTATTAGACACTGTTTTCTGAGGTACTATGACAGATGATTGCATAATTCCAATTTTATTTCTGATTATTTCAATTTTATCTGTAAAGAAATTCATGAAGTCATTACTCTTGTGCTGTGATGTAATATCTGGTTCAGTTGAGGCTTTATTCCTAACCAATTTAGCCAAGTACTGAATAAACATCTAGGATTGTTGTGGTTATTTTCTATGAGTTTACTAAAATATGCTGACCTGGCAGCTTTTAGTGCCTGTCTGTAGCTACAGACACTATCCTTCCATGCACAACGAAATACTTCTAATTTTGTATTTTTCACATGCGCTCCATTTTCCGAGCTGCTCTCTTGAGAGCGTGAGGGCTTATTTCATTAATTGTCTTTAATCGAAGTGGGGCGACAATATCAAGGGTGCTAGACAAGACTACATTTATATTTTTTGTTATTTTATCAAGTTCTTCTGGGCTTTGGGGTTTATTGAGTGTATGAGATAGATCTGGAAGATTATTAGTGAAGATATCTTTAGTGGTGGAAAGGATAGTTCTGCCTAAACGATAGCGTGGTGTAGATTGAGAACTATTAACTGATTGCAGCATACAAGAGACGAGATAATGATCCGAGATGTCATTGCTCTGCTGCAGAATTTCAATTTTATCAACATCAACTCCATATGAAAGAATTAAATCTAGCGCATGATTATGGCGATGAGTTGGTCCTGTTACATTTTGTCTGACTCCAAGACAGTTGAGAATATCATTAAATGCTAATCCCAATGGATCATTTTCATTATCTATGTGAATGTTGAAGTCACCAACAATTAAAGCTCTATCTATAGTACCTACAAGATCTGCTAAAATATTACCAAATTCACCAAGGAAATCAGAATAAGGCCCGGGTGATCTATACATTGTAGCAAGGACAAAAGACGACAGAGATTTTTTATTTATATCTGACGGTGTTACATTCAGCATTATTGGTTAAAAAGACTTACATTTATATCCTGTCCTCTGAGTAAGACCAAAAACTTCCTTGTAAATTGTAGCAACCCCTCCTCCTCGACCCTTCAGACGAGGCTCATGTTTATAACAATAACCTGGGGGAGTAGATTCATTTAAACTAATATATTCATCCGGTTTAAGCCAGGTTTCAGTCAAACAGAGCGCATCCAATCTATGATCTGTAATCATTTCATAAACAATTAGTGCTTTGGTAGAATGAGATCTAATGTTTAGTAGCCCTATTTTTATATGATGTGTATTTTTAATTTGTTTGTTTTGTTCACGTTTGAACATAATCATATTTTTCACAATTAATCACCATGACGAGCAGGGAGGGGACCTGAGTATATTACAGTGTCTGACATTGTTTTTGCAAATTTGCACACCTTTTTAACATTATCTTTAGTGATCTCCGACTGGTGAAGCCGGACATCGTTAGTGCTGACATGGATAACAATTTTAGAAAATCTACGTTTAGCATTAGCCAGCACTTGTAAATTTGATTTGATGTTAGATGCTCTGGCACCCGAAATGTAATTAACAATGGTGGCTGGAGTCTCTATTTCCACGTTCCTTACAATAGAATCACAAACGCAATTGTTTATTGTTGTTGGTTGTTCTTGATAAGTGATGCTTTGAGATCGATGCAATAATCTGTGTACTGTAGAGGAGAAAAAATGGGTGCGCGCTGAAAAAAAAAAAAACTTGCACATTATTTTAAGGCTCTCTGATTAACTCACAAGCCCTTATTTCACATGAAGGAAGACTTTGTGATTCTGTTTCTTGCATTTGAACATCTCCACAGAAATAGAGCAGGGCATCTCTGTCTCACTGCTTGTTATTAATACTGTGTGAATAAACCCACAATGACCACAGACATTTGACATTACATGGCCGTTAATTGAAACTCTAGCGCTTTGTTCACAAAATTAATACGTTTATACCTTGTTTATATTTTCGCGTAAGTTTAGCGCAAGTCTCTGTAGTTGGCGTGCACATCAGAACGCTTGAGACATGGTTCATCTTCACACGTGCTCAAGAGAGCTGCTCTTGTGACGTCAGTGGTGCGGTTCCCTGGGGGTTTAACTGAATTAGACACAAGTGCTTACGGGGAAAGACGAGGCTGAATCCAGCTTCTTAATCGACTGCTTTTTCTGAAAGGTTAATATTTATTTGCCAGTGGCTAATAACAGACATTTTTGGTTGCATAGTGTGCAATTTATTTGCATTTGCAACTGATTTACTCTCAATGTAGAGGGCTGTAATGCAAATAAGCAATCAAAAAATTTTAATGCTAATGTTTTTCATTGCACTAATGATTGGAACCATCATGATTTAGCATTTGTTTGACCAGATTTTAGTCTAATATTATCCAGTCTGAAATTGCCAGTCTAATGTTTTCTTCCTCATTCTTTGAAAGGTCACCTATTCTGAGGTCCACTTTGCTGCATGCAATATTTTGAAGAGTAAGTGTTTCCAAGAAAGAAGAAATGATCATATGCTGGACTAATGAAACAAAAACTGAGAAATTCAGCTGAGGAAGGAGGGGGAAACCTCTTATGAGAGTATAAAACAGCAGCTGAACTTCTTTAAACTTAAGATCTTCAAGAGCAAATACACAATGAAATCTGTTACAGCTTTTGTTCTTCTTATCTGCCTGTTTGCTGTAGTGGTGAAAGGTGAGTTAGGTATCTGACAACTCAACCCAATGTATTTTGCATGTATATTTTGATCAGAAACAGCTTTTGCATGACATGGCTCTGTGCAGCATTGGTATAAAATGTATATAGCATATTAGTGATTTAAAATATATGATATTTCTCTTCCAGGGCAGGCAAAGGCTCTGAAGGGCAGGTGTTTATGTGCTGACAAAGGAGTGAACATGGTTCCTCCAAAAATGATTGTGAAGGTTGAAATTATACCACCAAGTCCACCTTGTGAAAACCAGGAGATTGTGTAAGTACATAAATTAAGTTTTACCATCACATTTAAACATGAACTGTTAATGTGATTCTCTCAATACTATATCTCAATAATATCCCTGTGTACATATCTGGAATGACAAAAGCATGCAGCAAATTTTCAAACTGTGTGTTTTTTTTTTGTTTGTTTTTTTTTTTTTTTTTTGTAGTGTTACTCTGAAGAATAGCACAGAGCGAAAATGCTTAAATCCAGAATCGAATTTCACTCAGAAGTACATCATGAAGGCTATTAAAAAACAGAGGTTAGTACAAGAATTTTACAGTAATATTTTTTAGTTTAGAACAAAACTTTGTTTATAAGCCACAAACACCACAAGCTTGCAGAGTTCAACTTTTATTTCTCATTTCTTCAGACTATAAGTTAGAAGATACACTATCAACTGTTTGTGATTATTTCCAGGAGCCAGCAGAAGGAGCAGCTTGCAATATGAATTCAGAGAAATTATTGTTTAGTCCAAGACAAAAACACCCTGATATCAGCATCATGCAATAAGCAACTGGATATTGTTAATTCCCCCTACAAGACAGAGCAGAGTTTAATACACCAAATATTTCATAATCCAGTGTTCATAAAGCTTCATTATGTACATTTTCCTTAACTGGTTAACCTATAAAATTATCATGATTCACTATGTTTTTGTATTTTTCAAAGTAATATTTTTGAAATGTATATTTTTCCTGGTCACAGCACAAAGTGTCATATGTACAGTCTTAAAAAATAAACTTTATTTTTAGTAAATTTTTGTCTTTATCATTGCATTATTCCTATAGTTTCAGATTTAGACCAATTGACTCTGTATCCCGAGAACTTAGAAAGGAATTAATAATTCTGTGGAGGCAAGGCATAAATCTAGTAGGGTGGGAGACGAATAGTAAAATATAATCTGTGTAAAGCAAACGCTTATGTGCCACACCTCCCGCCATCACCCCGGAAAATCATCCTCCTCACTTATCGCGGCTGCTAATGGTTCCAGGGCAAGACAGAACAATAATGGGAAAGAGGGCAACCCTGCCGGGTGCCCCCATTCAGAGTAAAATAATCTGAAATTAATCCATTTGTTTGTACCGCCACTACGTCTACCGGGTGTCTATAAAGTAATTTAATCCATCCAATAAAAGTGTTCCCGAACCCGTATATTTCCAAAATCTTAAAAAGATAATCCCATTCTACCATATCAAACACATTTTCAATGTCAAGGCAGCGACCGGAGTCTGATCATTCGCCACTGACCACATGATATTGATGAGACACCTGATGTTATCAGAAGAGCTGCGGCCCCGAATAAACCCCACCTGATCTATATATATAACAGATGTCATAACTTTACTTAATCGGTATATAATATTTTTGACAATATTTTAACATTTAGCTGGATCAGGGAAATTGGACATTAACTCTTACACTCTCTTGGATCTTTGTCCTTTTTAAGAATCAGACTGCGGAAGCTTTCCATTATTAATGCTTCCTTATAAACTTCTAACAAAAGTGGAGCCAGTTCTGTTGCATAAGATAAAATTATGTGGCAAAGCCACCTGGCCCCGGATCCTTGCCTGTAGGCAGGGCCTTAATTACCTTCCAAGCTCCTCCAACGTTATCTCAGAATCAAGATTTTTTTTTTCTTCAGTTGCCAGTTTAGGGAGATCTAATGGTTCCACATAGTTTCTAATATCTTCATCAGTAGAGGAAGACGTGGAGCTATAAAGATCAAGATAGAATTCTTTAAAAGCATTATTAATATCAATGACCGAGTTAAATATTTCACCACTAGCAGAATTCACTGAGGGGATGGTAGAAAAGGATTCTCTCTGTATTATATATCTAGACAAAAGCTTCCCTGCTTTGTCCCCCGACTGAAAATGTGACTGTCTTGCCCTAAATAGCCAAAACTCCACCTTCCATGACAAAATAGTATTATATCTGTATTTCAATCGGGTCAATTCTCTGAGGCCATCAGACGACATTCGGCACTTCATCTCTGCCTCGGCACTTTTAATATTCCCTTCCAAGTTCTCGTGCTTTGGATTTTTTGGTGAATGAGGCATACTGTATGATCTGGTCCCTAAGAACTGCCTTAAGTGCCTCCCAAGCCACACCCACAGAAAATACTGAGGACCAGTTGGTCTCCCTATAAACATTGATTTCAGTTTATAACATTGGTTGGAATTCAGGTTGGATTTTGCAAAAGTGATACATTAAAAGCATATGATTTCCTTTTCTCCATATGTGGCAACACCTCTAAACTCATCAGGGCGTGATCTGAGACTAAGATGTTTCCAAATGATGAACGGAGGGATTTAGATATAAAAAAAAAAAAATCTATTCTAGAATAAATCTTATGGACTGATGAAAAAAATGTATGGTCCTTAATAGATGGGTTCAAAAGTCTCCAAATATCTGTAAGACCAAGATTTTTACACATCCTGTAAAGTGTCAGTGTTGCTCTAGGGGGCTTGAACACTTTTGCTTCACTATGATCAAGGACTGAGTCCATAAAAAGATTAAAGTTTCCTCCTAACATTATATCGTGAGGGGTGCCAGCTGCAAATATTAGCCAAAATCAACCTTTGCCCCTGAATTTCTGCTAAAACTATAACAACTCTTTCTAATTTATCATTAATCTGTTTGAGACATTTGAATTGCAGATGTTTACTTATCAATGTAATGACTCTGTAATGGCTTTTTCCTATGAGCCAGGGCAAGGTGGTAAGATGTTCTTTACTCATAGTTTGTAATAAACAATGTCCACACAACGATATCCATTTCAAATGCTTCGTTGTCCATTTAATGAAATATATCGTACAGAATTTAAAGCATGTTGCTCTATGTTAAGAACCATATGTTCCCCCCACCTGCCCCCCCGATACAACCCACGGGAAGTTTAAATACCATGTTAAATTAACAGGTGCCCACACCCACACTACTGGTGCACACTGCCATCTAGTGGTTTGAACAATCATTACATTTGGCTCCTACAGACTCCCCTGCTCTTGTTTGAGTCAGCGCTAAAGAAAACACGTCCACCCCATATCATGCCAAATTATTCAGATTCCTGCTGGGAAAGATGCGTTTCTTGAAGAGACACAAAATCATATTTCTTACGTTTAAAAATATGAATAACCTTCCTTCTTTTTATTGGGTGCCCCAATCCATTCACATTCCACATGGAGAGAAACAATCCCCTCATATTAACATTTGACCTTTTGATATAATAGACAAACTAAATTGTGTCAAAATTAAATAAAAGTAAAGGTAACATTCCAACATTAGAGCAACAATCAAACCCTGAACTTCTTTTGAACCAAACAAACAGAAAAAAGAAAAAGGTGCGCATTATCCCAGCACACGACAGCGGCAATCGGCGTCCATCCCTCTAAACTCAAACAGTCCATGTACGCCTATGAGAACCCCCACGACAAGTCCTCAAGTTGCTCAAGTCCGGTGCTTCTGTACAAATTTACAGAATTACGCAACAAAAAATTATCTATAAAACAAACTCCAGCCAATAGGCGGGATAAACACAAAGGCATGTACATTCTAGTGATGGGACGTTCGTGAACGAGTCAGCTCTGAGAGCCGGTGTTGTACCTAATTCCGACTGTCCGGCTGAAGCCTACCCCCCTTAGCGTGCACGCGCACAGTACCGCCGTGCTTCCACTAGATGGCAGTAAAATGTGGGAATTTCGTCTTCATACAAGCCATCCGAAATTTCAGTTAGGATGATATGTTATACATTTTCCAGTAGATGGCAGCATAGACTCAGGGATTGACTCAGAGCCAGGATTATGACAAAACAATTTGAATTTGAATTGTGTAAATTTGAATTATAAACTTTTGAATTTGAATAATAAGTGTGATTTTGCCAAACGTTGTATAGGTTTGAATTAGATTTTTTTAAACTCCAATCCTGGACATTTCATATTTAAACAAATTGAATTGTTTTTTTAATGGCACAATTTTATAAATTTGTATTTTCAAACAGCAAATTTTTGGTTCTGAATGCTTAGACTGTAAATATTCATTTAAAAAAAAATACAGCTTCAAGTTTTCAAGATGAAGAAGAAATTCAGAACACCAAATTCAATATCTAAAATTCAAAACGCAGAAATTCAGATCTACAGAAAGTGGGTCAGAGTTCAAGCTTCCTGTTCTGCAGGGAAGAGTAGAAGGTCTCGGAAAAGTCGAAAGTTTTGGCCAATTACAGGTCGAGGTGCAATAATTCTCTGGCGAGCGTGATTCAAAAGGTCTCTATTCTGACCATGAAGTGGTTCTTAAACTGTTATTATTTATATTTTTATGGTTAGCACATTAGCACATTCTGAGCACATGAGACATTTGTCTAAGCGGTTATTTGTTTTAGTATAAAGTATATTTAGTATGAAAGTGATTAATATGCGTAAGAGAAAGCATCACATATAACTCAATAATGAATGTAATCCTGCTTCATTCTGTGATCTGAATCCACATCAGATCCAAGTCGGATGTTATTTCAAACTCTTGTTGGTGTTTGTAAGTGCATTTTGAGCTCAAGACATGAACATCACGAATGATCATTCAGATGTGTGTGATTTAGCAGGTGTGATTACATTATATGATTCATTTCATGCAAATTGTAGGCTTATTGTAAGGCATTTAATGGCTAATTTACACACCGAACTCCAGCAAACATTACAAACACAGGATGACTGTCTTATTGTTGGCACACTGTGGCACGGTGGAGGGCGGGACCGGGGCGTGATTACGCACGCCCGGTCCATATTAGGCTGATTAAGCCGTCAAGAGGGATAAAGGCCACTCGCAGATGGTGATCGAGAGAGAGCGAGCTTAATTACGGACATGTCGGTCCTCTTATGTGTTTGTCTTTTGAGTTGTACATTAAACCTTTAAGTTATTTGTCAAGCCGGTTTCTCGCTTCTTCCTTCCCGGGTTTCGGCACCAATGTAAAACAGATCAAATTCATGGGCAAGGAAGAGGCGAGAAACCGGCTTGACAAATAACTTAAAGGTTTAATGTACAACTCAAATCATAATCCTGGCTCTGAGTCAATCCCTGAGTCTATGCTGCCATCTACTGGAAAATGTATAACATATCATCCTAACTGAAATTTCAGATGGCTTGAATGAAGACGAAATTCCCACATTTTACTGCCATCTAGTGGAAGCACGGCGGTACTGTGCGCGTGCACGCTAAGGGGAGTAGGCTTCAGCCGGGCAGTCGGAATTAGGCTTTTTTTAGGAATTTGCTTTGAGCATTGCGGGTAAGTATATATGTGCAATTGCGCGGTCAGCTCAATGTGCTTTTTATGTCACATCTAAAACTGTTGGCAAGGTTGAGCTCATTTGGTGAAAAAAAAACATCACGTAACACTGTAAAAACAGGTCTCTAGAGTGCGAGCAAATGTGATTGAAAATTACTGCGTGTGATTATGGAAATTATTTGGTGCTGCTGGATGTCTGATACCTGTCATCAACGCTTTTGAACTTATACCATCAGTATCAAAACTCCCTATGCATCTAACATTTAAATACATATTACGTTTTAAACTGCGAAAAAAAACTAAACTAAAATCGTTTACGACTGTCCGGTGAGAGTCTGGTAAAACTGAAGTATTTTACTTGCTACGTCACCTAGCACTGGGCTGGGCTGACGAAAAAAGATACTTGTGTGACGCACGACGCATGAGTAGATGCGTTTTTTAACCGCAAAAGATAGGGTTATTTCATATCGTATTTTTCTGACTTTATGAAACAACCATGTTGTTGTTTCTACACTAGAGGGCACACAAAATCTTTTTTGCCAGTGAAAAATACATAAACTGGGTTTGAATGTTATTTTAGACTGTGATGAAATGGAAAGAACGTTAAATCTCAGAATGTTATTCGCGTACTCCCATTGTCACCTCACGCACCCCTAGGGGGACGCGGCTACCCCAGTTTGGGAAACACTGCACTAGTCATCGCGCTACTGTCCGCAGTGAGGACAGTCTCAAATTTCAGCAACTTAAAAATTTAGCAACTGTGATTTTTTTTTTTATTGACGTTTAATTGCGTCCTCTCCTGGAAAGTTACAGAACAACGCGGATCTACCCTGCGTTCCAAACGGGATCAATCTGCCTCCGAATAGCCAACATGTTAACGAGTCTTATAAATAGCTGCTTCGAAACGTCTCTGTAGGGTTGAACAACTGATGGACACCTCGCTGGCATCCAGTGTAATGTAAATTAAACCAGCTGCACTTTTAAATATAGGCTACTCGGGTTCTATAAACAAAAAACATGGGACATTTCATAATCTCCGTGGTTTTTAAAAGCTTTAAACTTGTTATAAGGACTTTTTAAAACATTTAAACCCTTAGCGATCTGTTTGAAATAATCTTGTATTTATAATATTATTATTATAAAGCAGTTGAAATATAATAAGTGGCCTACACACCATGGCATTTTATTTATTGAATATTTGTTTTACTAGTTTTTTCCAATAGGCTACATTTTTAATTTAAAAAAAATATATTGTTCAAAAAGTGGTTATTAGGAAGCAAATCATGTATGAATATGTCATGTATTTTCACCCTTCAACTTTCCAAAGCTCTCACTCTAGAGGGTACACCCTTCGAAGAGAGGACATAGTGATGAGCACTTGGATTGGTACACCCCTAGTGTGTAGCGCATAGTACAGGCGTCATATCCATAGTTGCCAATTCCGCTTATTTTAAGCGTCTTTTTTTTTTTTCTTTCTTTTTTTTTTTTTTTTTTTCAGAAAGTCGCTTGCAAACATGAGCAGTCACGGGTTGCGTCTTTTTATTTTTATTTTTTTCGGGGCTTATTTTCAGTATTCAGTCAGCGTTTTTTGGGCTGGGACTTAACACTTAGCCCTATAAAGTATGACACACGACTAAATAACTGCTATTCGTGTCCATCATACGGCTAGCAGAAGAGTCTTGTCCTTGTCTGACACGCGCATCACTCGCGCTTACACCGAAAAACTGGATCAGTGAGTTACATTGTCACTAGGCAGTCCACAATGACATGATATGAAAAAATAAAGGTAAAAGGTGAGTTTCTATGTTGTTTCCAAGTGTTCACTGGATGCATTATTTGGCATGATACTGTTGGAGTTTGACTGAGAGACCTGTAATTAAAATTATTCTCACATTTTTTTATTTTTTTATTTCTTACTTGGTGTTAATGTTCGCTTATGATGACCCTTCCTCCTCTGGCTTTACATCAAGAAAATGTGATTTTCCAATATAATTTTTTTATATGGTAGGCTTTGTGTAATATCAATAATGTATTGAATAGATTAAGTGACTTAATATTTTCAAAATGACAGTAAGGCTGCATGTAAAGCTGCAAAGATCATTATTAAATTGTAAGGTTATAGATTAAGAGTTTTTCTGGCATGAGTCACTAAAGTGTCTTTTGCTGTTGCGGTATTTAGCAATTAATCAATTAAGTCTTAAAAAAAACTATATATATATATATATATATATATATATATATATATATATATATATATATATATATATATTATAGTGTGAAGTGGTGATGGAGTTGTGGGCTAAAGCAAAAAACTGTTAATCAGAAGGTTGATCCCCACAGCCACCACCATTGTGTTCTTGAGCAAGGCACTTAACTCCAGGTTGCTCTGTGGGGATTGTCCCTGTAATAAGTGCATTGTAAGTTGCTTTGGTTAAAAGTGTCTGCCAAATGCATAAATGTAAATTATATATATTGTAATAATTGTAATATTATAAAACAAATTAGATAGAATTTGTATATTATTTTAATATCCTCCCCGGAACAGCAAAAGTCGCTTATTTTGTGCATGTTTTTCCATCACAAGTTGCTTGTTTCACTAAAGAAATCTGGCAACACTGGTCATATCGCTGAAAGGGCGGTGACTGCTGGTGTGTGAAAACAGCAAACCCTGAGTACTAGTGTTCACAGGTCTAGTTTGAGAGCCTTCACATTTGACTATTTTCATTGCCCTGTTCCACCGTTCTTAGGGGGAAAAGAATCTCGCCTTTTAAACAACTTTTTAAAGGCGCCTGACAGGGAAAATATGGGGAACTGCTACACGGTAGGACCAAACGAAGCCTTGGTGGTGTCAGGTAACCTCTACATTGCCTTTTTTATCCTCAAAGAAACTAAACAAAACATAGAATAATTTTCATGTATTCTATTAGTCTGAATTTAAGCAACTGTACAATGTTTTCTCAAGCGTTATGATCGAACATGAACTGTTGCATGAGAAAAGACAATCACCACCGACATGTGTTTTGTGTCTCTGGAGTTACACAAATGCCACAATTACACCATTACTGCCCTTGAAATTCTTGTTTGGTTTTTGAATGTCCATTGATGATGATGATGATGATGATGATGATAATGATGAATGTAAACACTATATGATTTGGCTATTTTACTTACCACATACATTTTTTTAATAATTGTATCTATCTAAATATCACATTTATAGCTCATGATCATATTGTGTGATTGTATGAAGACTTGACATTATTCTCGCTACAGAATAAAAGTGTTCTATAGAAACACGATGACCTGAGAGTATCAAGAGAGTGCAGAGATTTAACCAAGTAAATTAAAAGAAACTGCAAACGCAGATTTACAGAGATGCATGATGTGTAAAGTGAAAATGTTGCTAGTGCTCCAAGGTTTCCTATTAATTAACCTGAAAGATTTGTGCAATGTGTAGATCTCATCACTACACTATCACAAAATATGACTGCGGTTCATTGAGTTGTGATGGTCTGCCAACAAGTTTCATGCATAAAGGCATTTCCTGTAACTCGCCCAAATGATGCATTTACATTGGCCATGTTCTTTTGCAATAAAGTCACATGAGAGAGACTGCAGTGGGCCTGCTTTGATTCACGTGATTGATCAGGTCTCAATTGTGCTTGAAGTGATTCAAGCAACAAAGCATTTGATAAGCAGAGAATCTGCAGAGTAAGATTTTTTTATTTTCCTAGTTAATGGCTGTGTCAAGTCAAGTGGTTTTTATTGCTGTTCAACCATATACAGTTAGTACAGTATACAGTGAAACAAGACAACGTTCATCCAGGACCATGGTGCTACATAAACAACATAGGACAAACACAGAACCACATGAGACTACACAGACTAAATAAAATGCCTATATAATGTGCACGTGCAAACGTGTGCAAAAAGTACGGAGCAGTACAATAAATTACAAAAAATGAACAGGACAATAGGCACAGTGAGAGACAGTGCAGCGCTGACCAGTACACAGTTGTTCAAAAAGATGTCTGTTTCTAAAAATGCAAAATGTAAAAATAACATACTATGAGATAGCGTTCTATTCACATAGCAGTTATTGAGCAGCCAGTTATAAAGTGACAATAATTAAAGTGCAACTCAGGACACGTGTGTGTGTGTGTCAAACCAGTCTCTGAGTATTGAAGAGTCTTGAGTCCCTAAGGGCCCGAATGCTTTGGTACCTCTTGCCAGACGACAGGAGGGTGAAGAGTTTGTGTGAGGGGTGTGTGGGGTCGTCCACAATGCTGGTTGCTTTGCGGATGCAGTGTTTTTTGTAATTGTCTTTGATGGAGGGAAGAGAGACCCCGATGATCTTCTCAGCTGTCCTCACTATCCTCTGCAGGGCTTTGCGGTCCGAAACGGTGCAAGTCCCAAACCAGGCAGTGATGCAGCTGCTCAGAATGCTCTCAATAGTCCCTCTATAGAACATAGTGAGGATGGGGGTGGGAGATGTGCTTTCTTCAGCCTTCAAAGAAACTAGAGTCCGATGTCCACCCAAATTAAAACTCTTCAAGTGACATCACGTTCTAGGGCGCAAAAATACAGTTTGGAAAACGTCCCATATATACAGCTCTGGAAAAAAATTAAGAGACCACTCCAAATGTTCAGTTTCTCTTGATTTACTGTTTATAGGTTTGTGTTTGATTAAAATGTACATTTTTGTTTTATTTTATAAACTACTGACAAATTCCTCAAAACTTCAAAATAAAAATATTGTCATTTAGAGCATTAGAATCTCTGCTGGCCTAACATGCCAAATAAATAAATATTTTTCAACCTTTCATTCTCAATCACTCCTATGTATTTTTAATCGCTTTCCACTCTTAATTAATCTACAAAAGTCAGATTGATTTATTTGTTCTTGGTGGGTGTGGTCTTTAGGATATGTCTCAGTCAAGGCCTTCTAGCTGGCCTTGAGTGATGCAAGTGACGTACGTCATTTGAAAGCGAAGAGCACTAGATCGTAATCACTGCCGCTATCCCCATTGTAAAAGAGATCCTTATGGATTTAAAAACCTGAGATGTTCTGAATGACCGTGTGATTGCTTTATTAAACAGTAAAAGAGGACTGATTTTCACTTCAAGTAAATTGGTAAGTGCTTTTGGCATTGTTATCGCAACATCAGGAGTTTTCTAAGTGTAAATTAGGCTGTTGGAGCATTCAGTGTTGGATCAAGTTTTATAGCACTACATTCCATTCAATTCGGAAAGTCAGATTTTACAACTTCCTACAAGGAAAAGTGCAATGGAAATCATCCCGAAGTCAGAATTGCAACTTGTAGGCTCGTACAGAAATTCTCAACTACCATGTCACTGAGATGCAGGTGCATGATGTCACACAAACATGTTGACACATTTTCAAAACCACACAGAGGGGTAATTAATAGCAAGCAATCAACAGCGAGAGTGGAGCAGGCTATTTTACTTGTATGTAGTTTTTCGCACCTCCATTCCAGTCTACATCTTGATGTTATCCTTCCTCATGATCACGCAGCGTGTTTTATTAGCTGAATCGGAGACTAAACATTGTTAAAATGCGAGGAGATTTGCGCTGCGTGCAAGCCATTCGCACATTACAAGCCAATCAACTATTAAGCCATTTTCGGTGAATCACACCTACAAAATCCTAAAACTTTATTTTCAGGTTTAATTTATATTTTTTATTAGTCTCATATTTTTATGTCTTCTCTTTTAATGTAAATTTGAGTGTGACTGGTTAAAGGAGGGTGTACCTGTTGCTGAGTTGGAAATCTCAAGGATTCATAGTGGTGTTTTCCTTATTACATCACATTTTGTTCTGATAGTATTAATAAACAAATGAAACACTGAATATGGGCTGTCATCCACACATCCTGAACAAAGCGAAGCAGGCACATTTACATGCATGATTAAGTGAATGTGAAGCGCTGCTGGCATGTGATGTATTAATGGCTTCCACGTGCTTCACAAGTCTGTTGGGTATAATGCAGTCTCATCACATTTTAACTTTTCGTTTATTCACCCATTCAGCTCATGAAAACATTTTGTGTGATCATGAGGAAGGATTACATCAAGATGTAGATTGGAATGCAGGTGTGGAATTTCATATAAATAAAATAGTCTACTACTTTCTCGCTGTTGCTGGCATGCCAGTGATTACCCCTGTGCGTGCCATTGCTGACATGCGTGCCACAGGTTGCTGACCCCTGCTGTAGAGGATGTATGGCTGAACCCTCAACAAACATGGCATTCTTCGGCACATGTCCAAGTTGTCAAACCTGAATAAAAATTAGAAAGTTGTACCAAAATTACAGTACGTTTCTATTGGTTGAATGTGTTTCATTACTATTGCTGGGAAGATTTCCTCTCAATTGTAATCTGGTACTGATTAAAATTAGATGACTAAAATTGTAGTCAGTAACGTTATCTTTTGGATTACCTCTGACTTAATTCTTGTTTGATGTCACATGCATTTGAGTAGGAGAAGCTTGTACAATTTAACATGTTGCTTAAATTTAAAGTTACAAAGTTAAAAACATATTCAGTGGATCTAAATATGAGAATGGATATGATTTTTTTGTGTGTGTTTTACTTGCTATTTGTCTGTTTCTTAGTGAAATAAAAAACTTAAAGTGTTCTTACTCCGGCAATTTTGGCATTAAAAATGGCATCAATGACCACGTTAACATGCCCTTAAGAAAATTGTTTATTTCAGGGTTTTTGCAGAAAGCAGCTTTCTAAAACGTCATGTCAACTAGAATTCCGGTTCCCTTCCACCGTTTAAGAGAAAGAGGATAAAGAGAAAGTGGTTTAACACACCTAGATTTCTCCCAAGGAAAATGGCTAATTGTAGTCATGTAAATGCATAAGTAGCATTCAAACTGGTTTTTGAGGAGTGTGCATGTACGTGAACAGACTGGATAACAAATGCCATAGGATGGAGCCCAACAACATCAAAAGAGTGGAAAGAAAGAAACTTTATTGGGAATACAGTGGAAAAATCACATACACTACAATCTATACCCATTTTTGAGTGGCTGAGAGTAAATGCAATAGTGTATAGCTTCTACATCTCCTATCTTGTGCTTAAAAGAATATTGTGGGTAGCTTCATATTTTTGTGTGCCACACTGTCAATTACAACAAGAATTTTGATGCAAGACTGAAAGAGTTTTCTTTACCACCGGTTCTTTATTACCAGAACATTTACATTATCTGACTAAATGGTCAGTGAGCAGGCCACTATAGTTGGATTAGAGGAGGAGTTTCCTGACATACCTCTGTTAATAATGACAAAGATACTATATCACATGGTAAACACTAAATAAGGCTTCAGATGGATTTCTTAAACATGGTTGCTATAACATTGGTAGCTGCTTGTAATAGACTCCAGGTGACTTGTCAAGGTTGAACCTATAATATCAGTGTATACACTGAGCAGCCACAACATTAAAACCACCTGCCTAATATTGTGTATGTCCCCCTTGTGCCACAAACCGCACCAACCCACATCTCAGAATAGCATTCTGAGATGATATTCTTCTCACAACTATTGTACAGAGCGGTTATCTGAGTTACCATAGACTTTGTCATTTCAAAACAGTCTAGCCATTCTCTGTTGACCTCTCATCAACAAGGCATTTCCATCCACAGAACTGCCCCTCACTGGACTACTCTGAGTAAATTCTAGAGACTGATGTGTGTGAAAATCCCAGGAGATCAGCAGTTACAGGTATACTCAAACCAGCCCCTTTAAGTCTACACGAGACTTAGAATCCTAGCCCACACTCCCTCCTACAATATTAAGTTTAATTATTTCTCCCATAATCTCTTGAGAGAAGTTGAAGCTCCATCCACCCCAGACACTGAATTAACGGAGTAATACACTGATGCCTCATGGCCTTTTCCAAAGGCAGTAATCACCACTTCCAGAGTATCTGCCACTTTAGGGGAGTGTATGCTACCCCCTCAAAATACCACAGAGCAGGTGGCGCAGCTGTAAATACACTCCACTCTCATATAGGTCACCTCACAGTCCACTCTGACCAGCAGAAAGGGGATTATTAATACGTAATTTGGGGTTCATCCATATGCTCGAGGCAACATTTAAATAAATGTCCGAATTAAACACTCTGGACACTTTTGTCCATACCGCATGCAAATGCGAGATAACAGGGTTTGACTTAACTTCTCTGGTTAGTTTAATAGAAAGTCTTTGCAATGTCAAAATAAGGGCAAGAACTTCCTGTTCAATACGAGACCAGGGAGGAGCTCTCTCAGATGGAAGCGACCAATGAGCCAAATGTATGAGATCGAATGCATAAACAAAATCTTAGGTAGGCCTAGCCCATCTTTGTCAATCGGCCTGTGCAACTTATTGAAGTGTAATCTAGGACGCTTACCATTCCAAATTGCTTGAAATATGAGAGAGGGACATCTATAGGGAGAGACTGTAGCAGGTTGTTAAATTTTGGGCTACAATTCATTTTAATAACATTAGCCTTCCTAATCATAGATACATTTAATGACACCCACACACACATCACTCGAAAACCTTTTTATTAATGGGTCAAAATTAACATCAGTCAAATCTACTAGGAATAAAATACCCAAATACTTAATGACCTGTTTAGGCCACTGGAAGGCGCCCGGCTAAAAAGCTGTTACTGGGCAGTACGCTTCAGATTTAGACCAATTGACTCTGTATCCCGAGAACTTAGAAAAAGAACTAATAATTCTGTGGAGGCAAGGCTTAGATCTAGTGGGGTTAGAGACGAATAATAAAATATCTTCTGTGTAAAGCATAAGCTTATGTGCCATACCTCCCACCACCACCCCTGGAAAATCAACTTCCTTATCACGGCTGCTAATGGTTCCAGGGCAAGACAGAACAATAATGGGGAAAGAGGACAACCCTGGCGTGTGCCCCTGTCCAGAGTAAAATAATCTGAAATTAATCCATTTGTTTGTACTGCCACTACCGGGTGTCTATAAAGTAGCATAATCCATTTAATAATTTAAGTGTTCCCGAACCCATATATTTCCAAAGTCTTAAAAGGATAATCCCATTGTCCCATATCAAATACCTTTTTGGCATCAAGTGAGATGGGAGCAACCAGAGTCTGATCATTCGGCACTGACCACATGATATTGATGAGACACCTGATGTTATCAGAAGAACTGTGGACCTGAATAAACCCCACCTGATCTATATGTATAAGAAATGTCATAACTTAATCGGTTCGCCAAATTGTTTTACAATATTTGAACGTCTAGCTGGATCAGGAAAATTGTACGGTAACTCTTTTTAAGAATCAGACTGATCTGGGCTTGTGTCATGGTTGGCAGAAGTTTTCCATTCTTTTATGCTTCCGTATAAATTTCTAAAAAAAATTTGAGTTCTGTAGCATAAGATCTAAAAAAGCCATCTGGCCCAGAGCCTTGCCTGTAGGCAAGACCTTAATTACCTCGCCAAGCTCCTCCAATGTTATCTTAGAATCAAGATAATTATTTTGCTCAGTTGTCAGTTTAGTATGTTTTAATGGTTCCACAAAGTTTCTAATATCTTCATCAGTAGATGAAGACGTGGAGCTATAGAGATCAAGAGAGAATTTTTTTTAATAGCATTATTAATATCAATGCCCCAGGTAAATATTTCACCACCAGTATATTTCACTGAGGGGATGTTAGAAAAAGACTCTCTTTGCTTTATATATCTAGCCAAAAGCTTCCCTACCTTTCCCTGAATATCCAAAACTCTGCCTTCCACAACAAAATAGTTTGAGTTCTTGTGTTCTCGAGTTCTCGTGCTATGAATTTTTTGGTGAATGAGGCATACTGTATAATCTGACCCCTAAGAACTGCCTTAAGTGTCTCCCAAGACATGCTCACAGAGGATACTGAGGACCAGTTGGTTTCTATATAAACATTGATTTCAGCCTTTAACCTTTGTTACAATTCAGGATTTTGCAAAAGGGATGCATTAAAGCGCCAACTATATAATTTCTTTTTCTCCGTATGTGGCAACAACTGTAAACTCACCAGGGCGTGATCTGAGACTAAGATGTTTCCAACTGAGAAATCAACAACAGATGAAATGAGGGACTTGGTTATAAAAAAAAAATCTGTTCTAGACTTAATCTTAATTCTTAAAAAATTATAGTCCCTACCAGATGGGTTCAAAAGTCTCCAAATATCTGTAAAACTTTTTACACATCCTGTAAAGTGTCAATGTTGCTCTAGGGGGCTTGCACACTTTTGCTTCACTATGATAAAGGACTGGGTCCATCAAAATATTAAAGTCTCCTCCCAATATTATATCAAGAGGGGTGCGAGCAGCTTGCAACATCCCTTCAAGATCTATAAAGAAGCCCCAATCATCAGTGTTAGGTGCATAAATATTAGCTAAAATACATTTTTGCCCCTGAATTTCTGCTGAAACAATAATGACTTCATCATTAATCTGTTTGAGACATGTGAATTATAGATGTTTACTTATCAATGTAATGACTCTTCTGCTCTTACTTGAACCAGCACTAAAGAAAACATGCCCACCCCATATCTACCCAAATTTTTCAGATTCCCGTGGGGAAAGATGCATTTCTTGAAGAAACACAATATCATATCTCTTACGTTTAAGAAAATAAATAACCTTGCTTCTTTTTATGGGGTGCACCAAGCCATCCACATTCCATGTGGAGAGAGGCAATCCACTCATATTAACATTTGACCTTTTAAGATCTAAAAAAATAGATTGTGTATCAAACATACGAGAGCCCGCATGGCAACTCTGCCATCAGATTGTTCAAATCCAGTGCTTCTGCACAAGTTTTGTGAGACAAAATTACACAACAGAAACTAAAGGCGGCGCCCGGTTTCCTCGGACGGTCAAGTGAATGTTCAGTGAATCAGGTCCACTCGGCTGCATAGACATTATCACACAATAACTTACTCATTCCATTTACTTTATGAAGGACATCGCTTGCTGTGGGCATGTAAATATTTTGCAGGTCATTTTTAGTATCTGTTCTCAATTTGGCTTGGAACATCAGTGCCAAAGCGACCTTCCTTTGATGTAAGAGTTTCTTGCATTCCTTGAATAGATCACATTTCTCTTGTTGAATTTGCAAAGTCTGGGAACAACAAAATGCTGTGGTTCTTCCAAGAAAGCCTTCCTTTACTCCTTGCGTTGCGTAACACAAGATCTTTATTGGATGATCTTAGAAATTTGTCCAGAATTGATCGAAGCCTGTCTCCCTCCGCTGATATCCAAGCCAGAACTCTGTGAGCTCGCTCGATTTCCACAAAAACATTTAAACACAAAATACAGTTTATAATAATATATCATTTTTTTGATGCAAAAAAGGTATCCAATACAAACTTGGTCTGTTTGAAAAAGTATTTGCCCCCTTAGTTACTATATCATAAAATATATAAAACAAATCAACACCTTAAATAGAACTTTTCCAGCAGCATTAAGTTGGTTAAAAGTTCTCATCCAGAAGCACATTCTGCCAAGGTCGAAGGAAATTCCAGAAATGATGAGGAAAAAGGTGATTGAAATTCATCAGTCTGGGAAGGGTTACAAAGCTATTTCAAAGGCTCTGGGACTCTGAAGAATCACAGTTAGAGCCATTATCTCAGAATGGGAAAAACTTGGCACAGTAGTAAACCTTCTCAAAAGTGGCCGACCTTCCAAAATTCCTCCAAGAACACAGCGACGACACATCCAGAAAGTCACAAAAAAGCCAAGAACAACATGCAAGGATCTGCAGGCCTCTCTCGCATCAATAAATGTCACCGTTCATGATCACTATAAGAAAGACACTGGCCAAAAATGCCATCCATGGAAGAGTGGCAAGGCCAGAACCGTTGCTAACCCAGGAGAACTTTAGGGCTCATCTGAATTTTTCCAAAACATACCGTGATGGGTCACAAACCTTTTGGGAGAATGGTCAGTGGACTGATGAGTTGAAAGTCGAACTGTTTGGAAGACACTTCTGGCGTAAATCAAACACCGAGTTCCACAAAAAGTATATCATACCTACGGTCAAGCATGGTTATGGTAGTGTGATGGTGTGGAGATGCTTTGCTGATTCAGGACCAGGGTATGTTGCAATAATTGAGGGAAACATGAATTCTGCTCTCTACCAGAAAATCCTAAAGAATAACGTCCAGTCATCAGTCCATGAGTTGAAGCTGAAGCGCAACTGGATTATGCAGCAAGCCAATGATCCAAAAGCATAGGAGTAAGTCCACCTCTGAATGGCTCAAAACAAGTGAAATGTAAGTTTTGGAGTGGCCTTGACAATGTCCTGACTTGAACCCAATTGAGATGCTGTGGCAGGACCTTAAATGGGCAGTTTATGCTCAGATCCTACAATGTGGCTGAACTAAAGCAGTTCTGCAAAGAGGAGTGGGCCAAAATTCCACAACAGTGTTGTGAAAGATTGATCTTGTTATCGGAAGCATTCGGTTGCAGTTGTTGCTGCTAAAGGTGGCACTAAGTTTAAGGGGGCAGTTAGTTTTTCACATGGGTGATTATAGGTTTTGGATAACTTTTTTCAATAAAAAATATAGCCTATATTTTAAAATTGTATTTTGTGTTTCCTCAGGTTGCCTTTGTTTATGTTATATCTCGTACAAGTAGGTGGGGAGCAAGTATATATTCCCAGTGGGAATATATATGTATGATGTGTATATATAATGTGTATATATAATGTGTGTGTATATATATATATATATATATATATATATATATATATATATATATATATATATATATATATATATATATATATATATATGTATATATGTATATATATATATATATATATATATATATATATATATGTATATATGTGTGTGTGTGTGTGTGTGTGTGTGTGTGTGTGTGTGTGTGTGTGTGTGTGTACGTTTATACTGTGTATTTGTACTGCGCCTTTGGTATTCCCCATCTACTTGTTTACTTGCCAGTTTGTTAGCCAAATCACAACATACAGCAGACCAGATTTTGCATAATGGAAATCAAAGGCTGAAAGCATGTATGTGATATGTTCGTGATGCAGAAGAATGAGAATGTAAAGGCATATAGTAAGCATGGTTTCACCCTGTTTCGGTAAAAAAGCATGATACTTTGATGTTCTTATTGTCTTGCCCTGCTTTTGTTACAAGATTTATTCAGAGTAGCGTTCGACCGATATGAGGTTTTTAATGGCCGATGTCGATGCTGATATCCAGAGAGCAGGTTGGCTGATACAATGCTGATATATTACACATAAAATAATTTCGGACACAGTCTTGACTCGCATGCTTATGCAGATCTAGACCCTTTTCACGCTCTGGGTTTTTAAATGTGGAAGTAAAAAATTGCAGGGTAAACTTCGACTGCGGTGAATGTGAGATCACAGCAAATATTATTTTCACTTACCCATTTGCTCCCAGACCAAAAAAAAAATCCACTGTTACATTTGAATGGCATTCCAGAAAAGGAATAAAATAGATAGTGGTGGATTAAGACGAGAAGATTGCCACATTTTCTGTCACTCTCTCAGCAGCTGTAATATAAACTCCCTCGCAGCTGTGGTAATTATTTTTTTTAAACTAATTACAGGGTAATATAACACAAAGCATAATGTTATTCATTTTCACTCAATATTTAAAAAATGTATTATTTAAAAATAATAAGGCAGAAACATGTCATCACAGTCTGTGAATAAGGATCACCTGGATTGTCACAGACGGACCGACTTGATCTATGAATGAAAGGAACTGTTGATCCTGATCCTGAAGTTTTGATTCTGGCTGATAAAATACACGTTTTAGAGGAAGATACTAGATGAGCACTCGATGGGAAGAAAAAGATGGATTTTCGTGAGGTTCATGAATTACATCTGTTTAAACTAGATATTTGCAGACGGTATATAATATTAGTGTAACACAGATCAAATTCATGGGCAAGGAAGAGGCGAGAAACCGGCTTAACATATAAACTAAAAGGTTTAATGGAGAACTCAAAAGACAAACACATAAAATAACGGACGTCCGTAATTGAGCTCTCTCTCTCGATCGCCGTCTGCGAGTGGCCTTTATCCCTCTTGACAGCTTAATTAGCCTAATACGGGACCGGGCGTGCGTAATCACTCGCCGGTCCCGCCCTCCACCGTGCCACAATTAGTTTTATTGATATTTGACTTTTTATCATTAGACAAGACAGTACAAAGTTACAGGGAACTGTTAAGGAGAAAGAGAGAATGAAACAGTTAAGCACTTTTACATTATGAGCGCAAATGTTTCAGCCCTGGCTCTGACTTGCGGACAGTTTAAATGAGACTGTTGCACACCGGTCTATTATTGTAGTAACATGATGGCATGTAACAACAAAATAAATGCAAGCAGGTGATTTTCAGTGCCCTCAAGAAAATAATTAGCCAAACCGGAAAATGTATTTGCCAATGCCGATAATTTAAAAAAAGTCTGATGATCACGCACGTAGTCACGCAATATATCGGTCGACCACTAATTCAGAGTATTAAGTATGGCCTTGCCATTCAGTAATGGTTATGCTGTAATCAGATGCACTAGTCACATGTTAGTAACAGAGTAGTCATTCTGTTTCAGCCTGGTCTCATGGATATTACATGACCAAAGCAACAGTTTTGCAAAACAAAATTACGAGCCTTATTACACCTTTTGCTGCAGTTTCCCATTTAAATGTTCACCGGGGGGGCACCAAAAGTGAATGAAATGGTGTCGTAAACAGACAAGGTTTTTAAGGTGAATGTTAAATTGATGTTTTGAGTAAAACATACCTCCTTAACTTAAACCTGACCAAAAGTGATCTAAAATCAAATGAGAAGTAGACACAAAAGACATCCTTACCCATAACCAATGCCTAGAAATGTCCAAAAACAAAATGCTAAATGGGAAGCACATTTTCTAGAGCAACCACATCATTTCATGTTGCTTCTTTGTCAGCTTTCTCGCTTGATTGATCTTGATCTGCAGTCTGCCGAGTTCAGAGTCCAATGCTCTGTCAGATGAGCTTCTTATGTTGGAATACGTGTTCAAATGTAGGCAAGTCTGTAATAAAAAGCATTCAAATGTATCGATATGAAAAAGTGGATATGTATTTCCAATGATACGTTATAGTAAAAGCGTATCAATATCATAACAGCAGTGTGTGATTTAATAGTAAATGTGTTTATAAAGTCATAATCAGCCATTGTAGTCGTGATTTGTCTAAAAGTGAATAAAACAAACAGTTGTAGCACCTTTAGTGTTAATTTCACCTAGAAACTGCGACATAACTTGGCATGGTTTGTGAATGTCAGTTTTGTTTGCAAAATAGTTCTACAGCTATGTTCATTCTATGCCTACACAACATTTGCTGGATTAGGTACATGCTAGGTGTTATTTTAGTTTTTTGTGAGAGCAGCAGTTCTACAGTAGTTGTTTATTGACTTTAGCTAATCATACAATTTTTACCAAACCATTTTTGTGGTTGTAAATGTGAGCAGGGGGTTTCCAGTGATTTTCAACGCTTGTGGTTTTTTTATAAACAGGTTGTTGTTCACTTTGATTGTAAACCAGTTTGGTCAGGCTTGCATGGGGTTTGTAACATTCTGTAGGTGGTAAAAGTGGTGACTGACATTTTGACATCTAAGTAGGACTTGTAAAATGGGCTGAAAGATTTGACATGGAGAGATTTATAAATGTAAATATGTATTAAAATAATTGGTCACCCAAAAATGAAAATTCTGTCGTCATTTACTGTTCCGAACATATATGTTCTGAGCTGGTATGACCTCCTCTGTTATTTTCCAAGAAAAAAAGTTGTATGGGTTTGGAACAACATGATCATTTAAGTAAATGATGACAGAATTTTAGTTTCTGGTTGAACTATCCCTTTAAGTAAGTTCTACATAGACATTTTTAAAAAGGGTTGAATATTGTATTAAAATCTCAAAATGACTGCATCAAATTAATTTTCACATTTAAAAGTGGGATTAGTGTGAAGCATTTGTAATAGCCTAAATATGTCTTGATTATTTTCCTAGGTGGCTGCTGTGGCTCAGACGAGAAGAGCTATACAGTGGGAGGCTGGGCCTGGGCTTGGTGGCTTATCACCGACATACAGAAGTAAGAATGTCCATTCATCACATTCACTCACTCTCTTTTGTTTATCAGTTCACAATATAAACAAATGATTTTCCCACTGAATGAACGACTCCTCCACGTATTTACATTTCAGTTCACACAGCATGGGGATTAGGACCATTTAAGAGACACTGCATGCTCACATTTCACTCAATAGACTCTTAAAATCAGTTCTGAATAAAATGTCTGCTTAAAAGAAACTCTGAAGTGCACCCACCTGTGCCTGTTGTTATACTCTCCCAAAAATGAATCACCCAAAAATGAAAATTCTGTCATTTACTTGCTCTGATGTTGTTTCAAAGTTGTATGACTTTCTTTTTTATTTGCAACCCAAAAGGAGACATTAGGAAGTCTGTTAGCCTCAGCTACATTCCCTTTCGTCGCATATTTTTTCTATAGAGAGAAGGACAACTTAGGCTAAAATTCTGCCTTACATCTACTTTGTGTTCCCCATAACAGAGGAAGTCTTTTGGATTTGGAATAACATGTTGCTGAGTAAATGATGACAGAATTAAAATTTTTGGGTGAACTCTCCATTTAAAGCCTGTAAGTCATTTAAGGATAAACTGATAAACCTTGAAAACAAAAATAAATGTTTTATTGCCAGAAAGGTTATATTGTTGCTGTCCACACCCTGTCTGCTGAGCAGCCTTCCTTCCAATCTAGATGGTTGCAGCCTTTATAAACAAACATTATGTCTGGTATATCAGAACCAAACCTTCCTTTTCTAATACATATGAACACTTCCTAACTCGCTTCAGCAAGGCCTCAGTATCCGGGGTCAGTGTTTGGGAAAAATAAACAATACTTAACAAGCGTTAACAATACTACAGGGTAGACCAAGATTCAGCTTCAATGGCTACAAATAGAAGCTAATTAATGGAGCGACATCTATTGATGAATACATGGGAGTGTAGTCATTCTAAATAATGTGGTAAAATTGTATGTGATGTTCAGTATTTGGATTGATATTGTGTAGAGGACACAAATGTATGAACTGGTAAACACATTTACAAGACAGCAAGTCGTATGTGTCTATTCGCAAGTCGACTATTTAAAAAACAATATTTTTTAATATTTTTTCTTCCTTTTAATGACTTTGCACATGCATAACCTTCTCAGGAAACAATCTAAAATAATCAGCCTGGCTTTTTTTCTGATGTTTCTCCTCTGTTAATTCCTATAAGTGTTTGCCTAGCTAACCTGCCTTTACATGCACTGGACTCACCTTTGCGTGTCAAATGTCTGTTTCCAGATTATTGTGCTAAATCAACTCTCTGGAATATCGATGGAATGCAAATATAAGTTTAAATGTTGGAGCTAAGTGTCAGTTCATGAAGTACATTTCAGTAGAACATTTTTATTTTAATCTTAATGTAAGAGGTCGAATAATAGTGGCTTTTGCCGATATTGATAACTAGGTGATGGAAAAGGTTGATATTGGCTGATGTTTAAAAATTGTAATGATGGGCAAAGATGCAGAAGCCACAAGAGTCCAAAATGAATAAAATCCCAGATGCAGTTTATTGTTTAACCAAAATCCCAATGGTAACCAGAAAAAAATAGGATTTGTTGCATAACGTGGGACTGTTAACTCTAAGCAAGCATGAAACGCAATGGGAACTCTTATTATGAAATGATGTAGACTTGGCTCTGTTACAATGCTCTATATTTACTTTTTATAGGCTATATATTCACCAGATAAATGGTTTTGTGTAATTATATTTCTAAGATATCAAGTTGGAGACACAATATATGTGCTGATGGGGCACATTTCCATATGTTAGCATTTTTCTTTGAATGCCCTTGCTTCAATTCAGAATGCTTGATTATTTAATCAAAATAGCTAAGTATGCGTTATAGTGGGGATAAAAATATGCGTGAGAAAAAAAGATTTAGAGACAGCAAATCCCCAGGAGGTGTCCGTTATTGTTTATATTTCACTTCTAGAGACTGTATTTAAACAGTAGAAAGAAGCCATTCTAACTGTAGAATTCTCCAGTGAGGAACACGGAGGAATAATAAAAATAAAAAAATCAGCATAGATTTTCCCACTACTGTCTGCACCGATTAATCTGTAAAACCAATATACGGTATCGCCTCTATTTAATGAGTCCTTAATAAGATGGGAAAATAAAAAGTTGCATTCAAAAGAGCATTTAAATAAGAAATTCTAAATGTAGGCATCTAAAAAAAAAAACTAGACATTCATAAAAATATTTTTTAATAAAGGATTTATCTTTGTTTCTGTAAGCTGTGGTCCCAGCAGTTGTTGCTGAGTGCATAGCCTTGAAACAAGGCTGTGTGGGATATCTCTTTCCATCCCCCCCTTTCCTGAAAAATAATGTAGTAATCTGGTTTACTGGCAGCTCTGAGAGCTACATTGATCTAATTTTTTTAACATTGCGAAAGAGAGAGAGGCTTGCTGCAGCACAAGGGCTGAAATGCAACATACAGTTGAGTGATCTGTACTGCATATACTGTTAATATGTTGCTCATTCAGACATGCTCCGTTCCAGTCCAACAAAAATACCAAACATTTTTCATTGGTAAAAACCAACTTGAAAGGTACAGGACAAGCTGCTCATCTAAAAAAAGTGGTAGAAATCTTTTACTTTTAGCTATACAGCATGTTTTGAATGGATTGCTTAATATTGTTAAAGACATAAAAATGTATCTAACTGAACATTAGTTCTGTCAATGGTGATGCAACTAGCATGTTGCAATTTAGCAGTGTTTAGGCTGGAATTACTCAGTCGAAGACCACCTGTAGCTTTAACAAGTTATCAAAAATGAAAATTGCTTTGGAATCTTTACATGAGTGTTTTGGGAGCAATATGAAAATGATAAAAGGTAGTGCAAAGGCAAAGCTTAATGAGGATTGTCATAAAACCTACATTTCAGTCAGCAGTACTAATACCAAGGGAATTGCATTATTCTCAAAGCTAATTTTAATACCAGAGCACAAACTAATATTCTTTTAAACACTATTTTATTTAAAAAGTTAAATATTCCAGTAAATATTTAGAAATTAAATCAATGGCTTGTAACCTTTTAATTATTCCTCAATTAAGTAAACATAGCTTGAAGTAAATGGTACAGTAAGTGGTTTTCTCTTTCTTGTCGGTATTGTTTTCTGATTGATACTAATGTCAGAAATGCTCTATTTGGCTTCATTGGAGACACCAAAGTGAATCGGTACTTAGTACCATCGATTCTGCAGAATAAAATGACTTTTTTATTTTCGCATGGACATTTTTGACATCTCTAATAGACATATTGAAGAAGACACCCACTCATAATCAGTTACATTAGAAAGAAATTATATGATACAGAAGATCTCTCCACCTGCAGCAAACAACTGCTCCCTGACAGTCCAGATACAACAGCACCCATCCTCCATAACCTTGAACACTGACATCTGTCCCTCCCCCTCCCATGTTTTAACACACTGATAATATTATGCTGTCCTGCCTCCCCCCCCCACCCCTCATTTCCCTCTCTCCGCCCCATCTCCCTGCATAGACTGTCTCTGGAGATAATGACCATCCTCTGTCGCTGCGAGAATATCGAAACTTCAGAGGGTGTCCCCTTGGATGTGACGGGGGTCGCTCAGGTAATCACATTTAATGAAAAAAGCCAACCAAATGAAAGTGAGAGAGAGATTAAAGAGAGAACATTTTCAGGCACTCAGGATGTGAAAGGCTGTGGCCTGGTTCCATTTCCTGCGTTACCCACACATACATGTGCTCTCACGCTCTCTCCCACACTGTTGTGTTGCGTCTTCCTCTACAGTGAAGGAGAAAGAGTCATTTTTCACGTTACTTGTCTGGTGTTTGGCTACGCAGCGCGCTCATGGCTCATATAATTAATGGCTCACGTCAGTGTGCTCCGACTGCTGGGTTACTGTAATGAATGATGACTGAATCAGATGCTGGACTATTAGGAAAATTAATGGTTGTATTATAAAGTTTCGTTTTGATTGCAAATAGACTTGTGGTTGAGGGAATATGGGAAGACTGTATAAAAGCAAGTGGTCTTTGAATCTGTATCCAGAGCATTTCATTACATCCCACAGTCAAAACATCTGAATTGTGCGAACCAAGTGGTTGTCTTCATATTTTCACCCTACAGTCAGATTAATTTTGTGTTGTTTACCTACATGCCTTCCTTTTAATCCCACCTTCTTTCCAGTTTTCGCACCGCTTTCCTTTACATTCTCCCATAGTTCATAGCCAAATCTTTTGGTTTGTTTCCCTTTTTTGCGTTTCCACAGGATAACCCTTGAGATAATGACCCTGCAACCCAAGTGTGAGGATGTAGAGACAGCGGAGGGGGTAGCTATTACTGTCACAGGTGTGGCACAGGTAAACCACCTTACCTCACCTAACCTTAGCTCTAAATACCTCTTTTAGGATTGCCAGACTGGTTTCTGACCCAACAGCCCTCTTCTGTACCACCTTACTGTATGTCTTATCAGACAGAAGGGCACTGACTTGCTCTTGTTTTAATGTTCAGTCAGGACTGAAAGAGGCTTTGAAAACAATATGTCTTAGAAAAACTTCACATATTAAGGGCATTTTACATGACATGCAATGGGCGGCAAGTTTTTGATCCATTCATAAGCAGCGTTGGGTAAGTTACTCAAAGTAATCCACTACAAGTTACTAATTACTTCTCTAATTACTAATTTCTTCTCTTTGAATTTACTTTCTAAAAACACATCCACTCAACGATTTCAAACTAATGTCTATGTTTCCTCTTTGTTAATTTTCATACGTACACTTTTCAGCTGTTGCAAAAACACAAACAGACATACAATACATATGAACATAATTCATGTTTTAAATGTATTCTACGTAAACATAATATAAGAAATATGTGTAACCCTAGTAATGTAATTAAATGTAATTGATTTTTTTGGTTACTTTGTAATCAGATTTCACCCAACACTGGCAGTTGTGCAAAACAATGCCACCGTATTTTTGCATATCGTGTAAATCACCCTTAATAGAGTTGAAGACAAAAGTTTACATACAATTAGGTTGAAGTCATTCAAAATAATTGAACCACTTCACAGATTTAATATTAGCAAACTCTAGTTGTGGCAAGTCATTTAGGACATCTACTTTGTGCATGACATGAGTAATTTTTCCAACAATTGCATACTGACAGATTGTTTCACTTTTAATTGACTATATCACAATTCCAGTGGGTCAGAAGTTTACATACACCAAGTTAACTGCACCTTTAAGTAGCTTGGAGAATTCCAGAAAATTATGTCAAGCCTTTAGACAATTAGCCAATTAGCTTCTGATACGCACCAAAATCACTGGTGTTAAATTAACACTCCTTGGTTTCTCCACGAGTCCACTCTACAGGAGTTAAAAACTAACACTGAACAAGTGTTGAATCTACTCTGCTTGGCCAAACAGTTAATGGGATCAAGTAGGCACACTCTCTGAATGATGATTGATAATTAGTGATGACAACTGCTGTTAACAAGCAGAGCCAACCGAAGAAAAGAGGAACAACAAGAACAGGGAAACGAGAACAAACCAGCAAACACTACAACTATTGAATCTGTCTAACTGAGATGTACATCAACTGCAAATAAAATAGATTATTGGACAATGTGCCATCTGAGGTTGCTTAATAATGTGGATTATTTTGTTTTCATGTGTTCAAAGGTTCTTTATTGAGAATGAATAGAGGTTCATTTGAAGTCACCACTATTGTCATAAGTGTTCACTTTGGTTAGACATTTGAACTTTGTTTAACAGTACAACGCTTTTCCATTCAGTTCAGTATTGTTCAAGAGAACAGTTGTGATGCACTATGGAGAGAATATATTTTTATGAGGTCAAGTACCTTATTGAGACATCTTTCAAAGTGCAAAGAATAAAAGTCATAGCTTAATTTAAAGTTTGCATTTACCATGGAAATATAATTTGTAAATAACATAGATGGGTATATGCAATTATGTTTTAACAAATTGAGCACATACTTCCTCTGAGGGATATAATTCTTTAGCCATCAATGATACTCACATACATCAAGACTCAGCATACAAAACACAACAACAGTGAAAATCAACAAACTAATTTTCAGATTCATGCTGCAGTGCATTGTAGGTGTGTATATAGTACAGAACTCAACATTGGCATCCGGCATGCATTGCGGCATGAGCCTGAAAATGAGTTTGTTGATTATCACCATTGTTGCATTTTGAATGTGAAATGTTGATGTCTTTGTGTCTTATTGTCAGCTCAAATGATTTTATACTCTAAAGACAGTAACTGCTCAACTTGTCACAACAGTTTCGCATTGACCCATCTTTATTACCATATGCAGTCTGAATTTCAAAATTATTTTCCCCAAATCATATTAGAATGTCAAATTATATTGTGTTTTAAGACTTCATAAGAGATACTTGAACTAAACCGAATATTTTTCTCTCCATCACAATGCATTATTGTTGTTCTCGTAAACAATATTGTATAGGCTGGAAAGAATTTTGTTGTATGATAAAAGAAAATTTGAGTGCCTAATCAAAGTGAACACTAATCACCATAATGGTGACTTCGAAACTAAATTACATCAGCAACACTAAATGGAGACAAACCACTTTAAAAATAACTTTTGTACACATTTGAAAAACAAAATAACCTGCATTTCTTAAACATCCTCACACAACATATAAAGAGACTGCTGTCCAATAATCTATATTATTTCAGTTAGACAGATTCAATAGTTGTAGTGTTTGCTGGTTGGTTCTCATTTCCCTGTTCTTGTTGTTCCTCTTTCCTTCAGTAGGCTCTGCTTGTTAACAGCAGTTGTCATCACTAATTATCAATCATCATTCAGAAAATGTACCTACTTGATCTCATGAACTGTTCAACATTAACACAACTTAGAGTAGTTTCAACACTGTTCCGTGTTGGTTTTTAACACTCTTGTAGAGTGGACTCGAGGAGACACCAAGGGGTATTAATTTAACACCGGGGATTTTGCTGTGTAGGTTGTGTACTGAATTGTAGGTGTACCTGTCCCTGTTGTGTGAGGACGTTTAAGGTATTTTAAGGCCTACTTTCAAACTCGGTACTTCTTTGCTTGACATCATGGGAAAATTCAAATAAATCAGCAAAAGACCTCAGAAAAAGAATTCAGGTTCATCCTTGGAAGAAATTTTAAAACACCTGAAGGTACCACATTCATCTGTACAAACAATAGTATGAAAGTATAAACACCATGGGACCACGCAGCCATCATACCACTTAGGAAGGAGATGATCCCAGAACAACAGCAAAGGACCTTGTGAGGAGGAAACGGGTAGACAAGTATCTATATCCACAGCAAAAAAAAAAAAAAACAAGTCCTATATCAACATAATCTGAATGGCTGCTCAGCAAGGAAGAAGCCACTGCTCCAAAACCACCATAAAAAAGCCAGACTACTGTTTGCAAGTGCACATGAGGACAAAGATTTTACTTTTTGAAGAAATGTCCTCTGGTCTAATGAAACAAAAATATAACTGTTTAACCACAATGACCATCGATATGTTTGGACGAAAAAGGGTGAGGCTTGCAAGCTGAAGAACACCATCCCAACTGTGAAGCATGTGGGTGCTTTGTTGCAGGAGGGACTGGTGCACTTCACAAAATAGATGGCCTAAGAGGGAATGTTTACTACAATAAAATGTCAGGAATTGTGAAAAACTGCATTTAAATTTATTTGGCTAAGGTGTATGTACACTTTTGACTTCAACTGTATCTGTTAAAGAAAACTAGTCAGCAATTTACAGATAAGAATATAATGATGTTATGATGTCGTGTGACCTTTATGTCTATGTAATGTAGTGATTATTGATATTTTGACATTGTTTCCTTTTTAAAGTTCTAAAAGCTTTTCTCAAACAGATAAAAGGAATCTGAATGAAATCATATTTGTATGTTGATGTTGTCTGTTTACGTTACCCTTGACATTTTTGGCATATTTGGATCTTCTTCTGTCAGTATCCCAAAACATGCAATGTTTAACTAAAGTTACATGTTTACCCTCAAGCCATCTTCAAACAGGAAAAGGAAACTCATTTACAACAAACCCAACTGTTACAACTGAACATGTGGTCATCATACCTGTACTTGTAGGATCCTTAATTCAGAAGACTATCTCAAAGCTAGTTCTATTGCTATCTGTGATTTCTTAGTCTGGAGTTTCTGTGAGCAGTGAGAGCGTTGAAACACAAAGGCAGTCCTGCCATTACAGGCCAGTTGGCTCTCATAACCACATGTGATTGGATGAGGAATCTAAACAAGGCATTCCACAATTCACTCTCCATAGAGACTTAGATTCTAAGTCTCTCCATAGAGAGCCTATATGATTACTTGTGTACCTTGTATCAAAATAGAAAACATTATTCTGTGAATTGAATAAGATTGATTCTGTTATATGCTGCTTCAGCTCTCCAAGTTACACTCCCTTCAATATTAGAACACTTCTGAGAAGTCTCTCTTGTGTTTTGTAAATGGAGTTCTTGCAGCTGTTGAGCTAATGGACCCACTTATCTGTTGACAACCCATTCATTCCCCTGCGGTGACCTACTGCTTGTGCCTGTTTTCCAAAATAAATCAATCCCCATGAGTTTTAACTAGCAGACACGGATATAGATCCAGATAATGCCTGGATTATTGTTTCTTAATTTCTCCCAAATTAAATATATCTTTGTTTCCTTACAAGAACCTTAAAACACTCAGGCTTTCAATCTTGTCCTACTTTCATTCTCACTGTTGCATCCCCCCCTTTGTGTTTATGCTGTGGTTTCCCATGAGTGCATTATGAGTTAGACCTCCTTTTTGCTCTAGTTTGGATTTGGGGGGGATATTGTTGTCATGAATGCTTTCCCAATGCTCCCCCTGTTGACTGTGGATGGTAGAACACTCCATCATTTATTTACATTTGTAATATCTGCTTGTAGTTGACTGACTGATGATTCTGAAATAACTCCCTTTAGATCCACTCCACACAATTCCTTACTCCACTTACTAAAAAATGGCCTTATTGTCCTTTTTCACTGTTCTACCAGTAGTCTGACTCTAATAATTTAATGTCAAAATAGATATGTTGAGAGATGGTTCCTGATAGCTGTTCAGAGAAACCTTTATCTAGATTCTATAGCATCAGAGATACTGGACCATTATGTATGCAATATGGAGTAATTTTAGATTCAGTTTGTGTCTGATGTTTCCCCCACTCCCCACCACCTTCAACTACTGCAGAAAATACTATCCTGTATTTAGAGTTGGGAGGGTTACTTTTGAAATGTATTCCACTACAGGTTATATAATACATGCTGTAAAATTTAATTTGTAACATATGCTGTTAGATTACTCAAGGTCAGTAACGTATTCTAAATACTTGGATTTCTTCTTCAGCACTGGCAGATTTTTTTTTATCTTGTATAAAAACTCAGTACAGTAGACAAAATACACATGTTAAAAAACACATTCTCTGAAAAACCTAAATATCTTATGCAGTGTTGTTTCTAAAACAAGATAAATCAAACTGATCTTGTTTTAAGGATTTTTAGATATTTTTACAGGAAAACAATACAAAAATTATCAAGAATATGATTTTTGCCCTAATATTAAAGGTATTACTAGGGGGAAAAAAATTGTGATGCAATGTGAATTGTCTTGATAAAAAAAAAAAATTATCATGCCTGGAAACATGTTCAGGTAAAATGGCTAGAAATAGCTTTTTATCTTAGCATAAAGCTGACAATTTATACAAGGTTTATTTCTATTTCTTCTGCTCCATATATCCACTTATATTTTGTATTTTAAATATATGATCCCATTACATGTTTTCTGTTAGTCCCCAACACTGCATGTATTGCACTTCTTGTGGTATACCCCCTCTTTAATTGTTTAATGACCACTTGACTGTGGGGAGAATGCACAGACACCCTGTCAGTGTTTGTTGAAGTTGACCTTTGATACTGCGCTAAAATCAGCTTTCCTCATAAGCAGATACTGCTTCAAAAAGCTAGCATTTAAAAAAGAAAAAAGTAATTTAACTTCAAACTATTTTCAGCTTTGAAAAAATTTGATTTTGATGTGTGAATGGGAAGCTGATTGTAGTTCAGTGCAGAGGGGCGGCTTCTTCTACCCAAAACCTTAGACCCACAAAAACACCCCTTTTATTTTCATATCTGTGGAGAGAGATACATTTTTTTTCATAGACATAAGGATTTATGAGTGAAGGGTGACAAATCCAGGCCTTCTGGGCTGTGTGTTTATGTTTGTGTCTTAAAATTGCTTAAGACTTTGCAATAACAATCAGATATCCCTGGCATTTTTGCATGCAGATATAACATTTATGCCTCTCTTTTTTTTAGCTATTGAGTTCTCATCCCTCTTTTTTTTATATATATAATCCCTGCAGGTTTGGTTTTACTTTTGTATGTACTGATGATTGTATGTGCCATAGCTTTAAACTAAGGCTGGGCAATATAAATAAACAATTATACCTTGATATTTGATCTGAAATGTTTTAAAACTGTTTTCCAGACTGTTTCTTACAAAACATTTATATGCACCAGTATAACAATACATTGCAATAAACACCACATTATGTTTTTACTAAATCCAATGAAGATGGTCTATTGCACCTGACCATTTAAACAGATTCAAGGAATTGAATTGAACTTCCTTACACAAATGCCGTTGTTGTTAATGAAGTTTATCAAGACATGGAATGATCATGAAACCAGTCTAATGACATGGTCATAGAAAACTTAATGGACACAAAAAAGTGCATTAAATACTAATGATCAGTGGCGTAACTTGGATCTCACAGGCCCCGGAGCAAAGCACTTGTTCAGTGAAAAGCATTTAGCGTTCCCTTTTGGGTGACCATTGCTGGGCCCCCCGTTCACCCTAGGCCCCAGTGCAGCTGCACATCCTGCATAATGATTTGAATAATGATTTGAGCGTATCCCTGTACCAATCACACATCACATATCCAATCAGAGGCTCAGTTATACATGAATCATCCTGCATATTTGGGTGTGCTTAATGTCTGTCACCACATTCCTCCAGAGTGATATGCGTTGTCCTTATACAGAATAGATGTACAGTACTTGCCATTTAAACAACAGCCTAAATGAGAGCGAGAGATAAGTATGAGATTCCATAAAACAGCTGTTTGCTTTGTTAAACATGGAGGAAAGTAGCCTATTGTGTCAAAGTGCAAGTAGCAATCAAGTGCTGTGTACAGTGAGAAAATTGGATATGTCTCTGAAACATTGTTACCATTATAACCACAAATGTGTATAACACATAAAAAGATATACAACAGTTGATGTGTTGTGTGTGTAATGATGTGTTCTAGTGGATGTCTGTGTGGGAACATGACTGTATATGTGTTCTTTCAGGTGAAGGTCATGAATGACAAAGAGTTGCTGGGTTATGCTTGTGAGCAATTTCTGGGCAAGACCGTGGTAGAGATTAAAAGTGTCATTCTGCAAACCCTTGAAGGTCATCTACGCTCTATTCTGGGTGAGTGACGCTGGTCACTTGAGTCTCTATCTATTAACTCTAATGAAGATTTTTGTCATTCTAATTAAGAATTTTTTGTAATCCAGTAGAGTCAGTAGGATGTCAAATTTACATGACCAGTACCCAGCCAACAAACGTTTCTCTATGCTGCAGATTTGTTTTATAAACCCTGTTGCAAGAAAAATAACTTATTCTTGAATTATCTAGAGAAAGTGAGCAAATGAACCCACATTTTCACAGGAAAAAGCAACAACAAGGGCTGACAGGCTACCTTATATCTAAACGATTCTCTTATATCTAAACAAAAACAATATTAAGAAAAAATATTTATCTTTGCAAATATAGAGGCTTGTGTTGTTCTTAGATCTCCACGGCAAGTCTCAAGTCAATTTTGTGACCTGAGTGTGACTGAGTCCGAGTCTCAGACTCAAGTTTCCATCTCTGAGATATTATGAAATATTGGGCCATTCATTGTGCACTTTGTCTTCACATATTCACTTACCTCAGACTTCTGTTCATAGGGACTCTGACGGTGGAGCAGATCTACCAGGATAGAGATCAATTTGCCAAACTGGTGAGAGAGGTGGCGGCACCTGATGTGGGCAGGATGGGTATTGAGATCCTCAGCTTTACTATTAAGGTATGCCAACATCAATCAGTCTGGAGGGAGGTTCATAATATTGCTTACAACTGATGCAGGTGTGATTTGCTCACATAGGAATCAGAAGCTCAGTTCAGTTGTCAGGTGATGACAAATGTTGATGGAGGATAATCTTTTCTTGTGTTATTTGTGCATTTGTCTCTTCCTACAGGATGTCTATGATAAGGTGGAATATCTGAGCTCTTTGGGTAAATCTCAGACTGCTGCTGTTCAGAGAGATGCTGACATCGGCGTGGCCGAGGCAGAGAGAGACGCTGGGATCAGGGTGAGTTTTTGAACCAGAAGAAAATGTAGTTTGTTTCTGTGTGAGAGTTGGAGAAAGGGTGACATGACAACATTCCCCAATGGTTTGAACTGTAGCGTGCCATGTTGCTTGCCAGTCAGTTTCAACTTTTCTCTTTTTGCCACTGAACTTCGAAATACAACAATACACACAGCATATGCAATGTCTGACTTTGCAATGACGGGTCCATTTTCTTGATGTTTTCTTAATATAATTTTGTCTCACTTATTATATCTTTAAGAATTCAAAGCAAGAAGAAATCTTTAAAAATGGTTCAACCTTATTAAGAGATCTTGAATGCCTTTTTTTATATAAAAAATTATAAAAATGTAAAATGTATATTTAAATAGTTTTTTTTATTTATAATACTCTCTTCTCCTTTGTTTGTTGTCAGCTGATGTTTTTTGTATGCTTCCATGTGACTTGTAATTGTCGACATGTATATACCGCATAAATTTAATAATTAAAAAAAAAACTTTTTATAAAAGCAAATAAAAAAGGTCAAAATTGTCCCTGAAGAAGGTCAATACTGGTTGTTGTCCAGCGAGAAATGGTACTGGAATCTGTCATCATGGTGCCTCAGTTCTTGAACTTATTTAAATTCACAAATAGTCCTATGGCGATGGTTCTCATGCTAAGCCTGTGCTCCTCTGGTTCACTGCCAGGGCAATGTGGATCCTTTTGTAAGATGACTGCACTTTTCCACTGACTTGAGAGACAAACAATGACATAGCCTACTTGATAGTTTCATGTGACTACCTTACCTGCCCACAAACAAGTCTTTTAGTCTTGTTTTTGAGGACATATTTAAACATACAGAGAAATGCAATCCAACATTATTACATTGCTCAACAAGATTGTCAGAGACAACATCTGCATTAAAGGTGTGTAATTACATAATTTTGTATGAACTATGGCTTAACTACATTAGTGTAGCAGATGGTTATATTTTGACTTTTCAAATAATACAAATGTAATCGTTCCTGTGTGGAGACCAGCAAGCTTTTGGGGCCAGTGTTGAACCAGGTTTTCGGCCCCTAAACTGCCTTTGCTGTGGTGGAAATGCATGGAATAGTTGGAGAATTCACACCTTCCCAGGAACCCGCCCCCAAGCCATGTCGGTGGAAAATGGCTAAAGTGTCCCAACCTAGTAGATGTTTGAAACCATGTTAGACAGCTCCTTTTATCTGTCTGGGCTATATTATCTGCAGAAATGTTTCTGTTTTAAGCTCCAATAGCCTTTTTTCACAGTTTACTGTTTCCTGCTTATTTACTGCATGGCAAGTAGCATCAGAGTGAAGAGTGATGTGTTGAAGTTATAATGCGAATCATGTGAAAGAGCCTTAACTTGTGTTCTCTGTTTTGTTTTCTCATGTAATTTCATTCCATGCTACAGGAAGCAGACTGCAAGAAAGAGATGATGGATGTGAAGTTCCAAGCTGATACAAAAATGGCCAACTCAAAGCGAGAGCTGGAGATGCAGAAAGCTGCTTTCAGTCAAGAAGTGAACACTAAGGTAGAGCTGAGTTGCTCCTTGGGTTACTTTAATCTTTCTTAATGCCTTAAACACTGCAGTTGTTGCACTGATCATTCATAGATGTGGTGTGATTTTATGAACATGCATGGAATTATTTCTTTCTTTCTCAGAAAGCAGAGGCGCAGTTGGCCTATGAGCTTCAGGCAGCCAAAGAGCAGCAGAAGATACGACTGGAGGAGATTGAGATTGAGGTGGTTCAGAGGAAGAAGCAGATCTCCATTGAGGAAAAGGAGATTGTCAGGACAGATAAAGAGCTGATTGCCACAGTGAAGAGACCAGCTGAAGCTGAAGCCTACAAGATGCAGCAGCTTGCAGAGGCAAACAAGTGAGTGACATGAAAGAGACGGAATTTGTGAGAAAAGGGAGAGAATGGGAGAAGGGAAGAGAGACTGTCAAACTTTAACAAGGCAAGTTGGTTCACTCAAGGTTGGCATCTTGGTCAAGAGTACAGCTCTTATCTACTTGCATGGGTAAAGACCTAAATCTGAAACTGTTTCAAATCAGCATAAAATCTGGTATAATTTCTTTTGGTCCTTTAGGTCAAATTCTGCTAGAAAAGCCTACTTTTTCTAAGATAATATGCATGTGCATTCTAGAGTGAGCAAACACATTTAAAAAGGCGCTTGGCTTTTTTTAACAGAAAGGCAGGGCTTCCATTCTTACAGCTGACACATTGAGGGTTACAATCTCTTTCATTAATTTTTCTACACGTTGTCCATCTCCACCCCCTCTGCTGTTGCAGATGGGAATGAGGGTGAATCCCTCTAACTTCAATATAGAATGGACACATACACTAACCAGGGTGTCGTACATTACATAAGTCTGAAATAAGAAAATGTCTATATTCAGAGAATACGATCCAGAAACTGCTCTCCCTCCATCCACATTATTCCTTGATCTTTCTCTCTTATGTTCCTCTCTTTCAGGATGAAAAAGGTGTTGACAGCACAGGCTGAAGCAGAGAAGATCAAGCGCATTGGAGAAGCAGAGGCCGGTTCCATTGAAGCTGTGGGTAAAGCTGAAGCAGAGAAGATGAGGCTCAAAGCTGAAGCCTATCAGCAGTACGGGGAGGCTGCAAAGATTGCTCTTGTCCTGGAGGCTCTACCAAAGGTGTGTGGTAGTCTGGAAAATTGTTTACTTGTTTATATTTCTTTCTTGTTTTTTTTGTCCCTTTCTCCACATTACTCTCTGTGGTAGTGGTAGTTTATGTGACAATAACCATCCAAATCTAGTTATGGATCTTAGTGATTTTTGCCATATTAAAAAACAATTTGCAAATCAAAACTAGACAATTCAGCTGACGCAAAAAAAAAATTAAATTCTGTTGACAAATTTTCGATCATTATTTAATCACCATAATATTGTTCCAAACCTATATGATTTTATTTTTGACATGAAACACAAATTGAGATGTTAGGCAGAATGTTAAGGCCCCTGCACACTTTCTACGAAATCGAACCACGAACGAGTATGACGGCATTGAGGATAGTCTGGCCAAAATGGTGTTTTTTGAGTTTGTTTCAGTGGTTCGTAACAACTCACCAGGACAAACTTTCAGGAAAACTTCTTAAGGTCTTTTCACACAAAACACGAACCTTTACTGTGATTTCTCGCCGTGATAAAAAAATTTTTAAGTAAACAATCGATTCCTAACGAGCCCTAGAACAAAAATTTGTGCCGAATCACGTGGTGGCAAAGCAAAGGTTTTTTTTTTACGGTGAGTGTGTCTATTTTCTTTTTCTTTTCCCTAGCAAAGAATTGCTCCAACCAATTAAATTTGAGCTGTGAATGATGTGTCAGGAACCGCTGTAGTTCCCAAAACCAGTGAAACAGGTGGTGCTAAAGCACAGAAAGGAACTCCAGAGGAAATCCTGAACCAGCAGTGAGGACTTGTGTTTCATTTGCATCAAACGCCTTAAAAGCGGAAACTTTATCCTGTGGGTTCTCTTAACATGTAAATTATATTGCTGCTTGACTCCATTGTATCCCCTTTAAAAAAGAAAAAGAAATCTGTATGCTTTTTTTGATCTGCTTGTGAAGTACTACTTCTACTCATCTGTCATAGGCTGAGGGAATACCAGCTGAAAGGTGCGTTGAAAATTGCTTGCAAATTATCGTCACCGTGAATGTCCTGATGGCGTTTATTTGCATAGTTTCGATGTTCAAGGGCCATTCGTCAGAGATTCGCCTCTTATAATCACGTCGCCTTTGGTGTGAAAAGGCCTTTAGGCTGTTAAACACCTTCTGCCATTGGTCCACTTCATCGGCCGTTGTGACCTGGAGCTCCACCTACTTTTAGGCCACTACTTATTCCTGATCAGTCAGTTAAGTTCAGTCAAAATGAACACACTGGCATGTAGAGTTATTAGGGAGCTGGTGCAAATTTACCTAAATCTTTAAGATTGTTTGTGTGAAGACTTTTTCAAAGAACATGTCATGCCAAAAAAAGTAAGAAATTCCTATCATCATTCTTTTGTCTGTATTCTACCCATTAACACTCTTTTATACACCCATTTCTGAAGTAATCAACATATAATATGGTTGTGTATAGCAAGTATGCATTAGCGTCCTGATTGCAAAAGGTAAACCTTACAAATTACACATTATCTTGTGCAGCTATATTACTTATAATCATTGAGTTAATACAGCTTCTTTTACTGATCTTGTGTGAATTATATGCATAGAATGCGGCATGAGGTCATTGATAATCCATTTTAATGTATAGAAGATGTTTTACATGTAGTCTTGAGCATCCTCATATTTAAGTGTACCTCTAAATGTATCTGAATGTTTTTAGACAGTATCTTGTTGCTCAGCTGTTCTGAATTTTTTGACTCTGAGCGAAGAAGCACTTAGTCGTGAGTGTGCTGGGGCCTTTAGTGTATGATTCTACTTTTATTGTATTGGAACAAATCAGCATCAACATTCTCCTAAATTTCTCACGTGTTCACGGGAAGAAAGGAAGTCACACAGGCTTGAAACAACATGAGGGTGTGGAAACAACGATCAGAATTTTCATATTTCGTAAACTATCCCTTTTAAGACAATGCAAGACAACCCCTAATGAACGGCTTGTGTGTCTGTCTCTCCCAGCTCATTTTCATTAATGCACATTAAATATGTCGTCAACCGTGAAAAAGGTCTATTATATATTTTTTTTTAAGAATGACTCTGAAAAATAAAGCTGAAGACATTTTGTTTACTACTCAATGCCTGTATTTGCATCTTCACAGATTGCTGGGAAGGTGGCGGCACCCTTGGCCCGCACCAATGAGATTGTGATCCTGAGTGGAGATGGTGGCCGTATAACTGGGGAAGTGAATCGACTGCTGGCTGAACTACCTGTTTCTGTAAACGCCCTCACGGGAGTGGATCTGTCCAAGGTGAGTGAGGCATAATCAGGGACGTCGTTAGGCCTATTTTAGGGGGGCTGAAGCTACCCCAAAATGTTCCTAAGCCCCCCTAAATGATAATAAGAATAACAATTAGATTTATCAATAACCGTATCCTCATTCATATTTAGAATTAGACGCAACAAATTATATATATCCAGCTACAAAAAATAGCCGAAAAGTCGGAAGTTGGACAGAAGTACAAAGAGACGTTGCGCTATCAAGATGATGCACCGCACCGTCTCGTTGCATTGGTGTGAACTGCGGCAGCTTTCAGAGCGTTGCAGACCGGAGCGCTGCAAGTAACTGGAGGATTCATCTCGTCTCGTCGTTACTCTAGTTTGGTCTGAAGTTGAACTCGCTATGCACCCTCCCGCCCACACACACCGATACACACGCTAATGGTGAAAGGAAGATTGGTAAGTGTCGTGGTACAGAGTGAAATTGTACGTTGTTTTGAATTACCTGCTTACCTTTAGCTATGTTTTCTTGAGGTAAAGGAAAGGGGATATTTTGGTTTGCTATGGAAAACTGTAGTCTAGCTAGAGTGAACAAGCAAAATACAAGAAATGGTTAACTTAGCAAGCTAATCACAACTCTTTATTCTTTGCCAATAATATAACCTCTCTATAATAGGCAAATAAAACAATATCAATCCCCATAGAATGTTAAATGTCTAAATGTCATATGTCATAGGTCCCTGTTAATTCTATTACCGTTGTATCCTTCAATTCATTGAGCATTTTTTGATGCTTCCACCAATAAAGTAAACAATAAACAAAAAGTAACTGTTGACTGTGAAAATGATTTCATTCTTAATTTTCCTTTATTTGAATATTGCCTTTTTGTTGTTGATTTATATCATACATTGTATACATCATTTGGCAGAATAAATCATCTTTAATTGAGAAACGCTCAAACCTGTGTTGTCAAATTTCACTATGACCTTAAAATTCTGGTTCTTGGGTTAAACTGTATGCAAGCCAAACTACACAGTGAAATTACACTCTGATTGAACCAATCCACAGCGCAGTTACAGTAATTAGAGTAATTAAATATCATTCTGTGGACAACTTATCTTATATAGAGAGGAATTAGATATAGTATGCTATTACTTTATCATACATTTACATGAGCAGACAGATAGCATTTAAGTCATTGCTTATAGAATAACTCATCAGGAGCAAAGTCTGGCCTGAGTAAATTCCCCCATGCAGCTTTGATGTGTCTAAAAGCAACATTACAGTAACTTTTCTTTAACAGAGTAGAAATGGAAGAAGAGGATTTGTCTGTCACGTTTTACTTGTTAACATCTTGGTTTCTTGACTGGTTGTTGACATAAGTGTAGCTCTAGATGTGCGTGCAAAGATTTTGCAAACGCAAGTTACAAATACCCTGGGGGCTAAGCCTCCCCTGTCTTCCAATCCTAGTGACGTCCCTGGGCATAATTAAGAAAATAGAGAAGGCATTAAATATTGGGAAATATTGTATTGGACCCATGGAATGATCTCCTATACATAGACTGAATAGATATTACCAGCACAATTAACACTTTATATATTTTAATAGATTTGAGTTCCAGTGGCACAAACACCTGTATGTATTTGTCCCTCTAAGAATTCCTCTTTGTATTCAGTCATTTGGTTTTCATTGAATGGTTTTTTTTTTACTTAAAAGATATATAACAAAGATATTGTGGTTTGCACTATTTTTGATGACGATGATGATGTTGATGATGATAATGATGAAATGTAAATGACACAAGCCAGAACTGACATTCGTCTCCCACTGAAAGTCAAGTCAATTTTATTTGTATAGCGCCTTTCACAACACACATCGTTTGAAAGCAACTGCTCTACATGTCCGAAGCTTGTGCGTTAACTGCAAGGCCATGGATCCAACAGAGAGCAACAACTTACTTTTTGCAGGGAGCAACAACTTTGTACATATTTGACTTCTTCTGGTATAGAACAGGATGTGTATGAATAAACAACAACATGGCTAGAATGTAAAACATATTTAGTTTAGTCAGATTTAACAGATTTAAAAATGTGTTGTTTCTCTGCAGATACCTTTGCTTCAGAAAATGACCAACCCTCAGGCATGAGCACACCCCTTCCACTCGGCTGTCTTTCCAACACTCAGCTACATGCAGTCCTACATTGATTGCCTTGAAAGGAAACACTTGAAAGCAGTTTTCTTTCTACAGAAATGAAAAGTTTTTTTTTCTAAACCCCTGGTGCCTTACCTCTGCAGCACCAGATTGTCTGCATGTGCCCTTTTTAGCATTTTTTGATCATGTTTGTCTTTGTATTTGTTATTTTTGTTTAAACAAAGTACCTCATCATTAATATTCAATTAATCACAGAGCTGTTTCATAAAATTCTGAAATGAGCAGCCACAGATCGTTATATCCTGATCTTGCAGATTAGAAAATATTCCTATTTGTGGTGGGTGGCTGAGATTGTCACCACAGGTTACATTTATGCAATGTATGAAGTTACATAGAAGTATAGTAGAGCCATTAGATTTGGTAGAACATGTTTAGTGATTTGATAGCAGTACACATGGTGTCAGGGTCTTTTGTAATGAAGAGGACTGACGTTTTTATTATATCTTTAACCAGACATTTAGATGTACATTTATTTAGAAATGTGTCTTTGTACAATTCAGGCATGATGAGCTCAGCCCTGTAGCTTTCTGTTTTGATTGTGGACAATCAGTCTGCTTCAAAAAGGATTGTAGGGTCTGCTCCATGTGGTACATTAACATTTTGGTATGTATAGGGGTTTTTTTTAGTAAGTTTTACCTATTCTTCTATATGAATAGCAGGCCAAGTGCATTCTTCTCAGTATGCCAATCAAAGGCTAAAACTTGATAAATCAGCATGATTTAGGAACACATTTTTATTTCTTTATTTTTTATCACAAAAAAACAGATGTTACCTCGCCTAATGTTTATGCAGATGTTGAAAGCTTTAGTCCTCCTTCATTCACTGCATTTATGTTGTTTTATATGCTGTGATTGCAGACAGACTAATATTATAGAACCCTCTGTTTTCTACTGTTAAACTGCCAGTGATCTGGAGGTTTTCTTGGAGATGTTCAGTAAACACACTGTACAATAGAGTTGAAAGTCTATCACCTAAACTGCTTTTTGTTTGTTTTTCCAGACAAGGTTAGTATTTTTCTTTCAGTTGTGTTAAAATAATAAGCCAACTAGTAGATAGCAACTTTTTTTTTTTTTAAATCAATATGTTTTTTAAAATGTCATATGCCTGTTAAGGTGTATTCATTGTTGTTGAAGTGTGTTCAAACTAATTATCAAAGTCCAGGTAATGTGAGAGTTCTGTCAGGTATTTTATCATGTACACTGACGTTCAAAAATTTGGGGTCACTTGACTGAAATTTTCTTGTGATCTTAAAAATCTTTTGATCTGTAGGCGTATGCTTAAATGTTCTAAATTCGTTTTGTAGACAAAAATATAATTGTGCCACCATATTAATTTATTTCATTTTTAAATTAAAAAGCAAAAAGTTTTTGAAATTGATGACTTGGACCAAATAATAAAGAAAGAAAAGCAGCTAATAAGTGCCCAACATAGATGGGAACTCCTTCAATACTGTTTAAAAATCATCCCAGCGTGATTCCTCAAGAAGTTGGTTGAGAAAATATCAAGAGTACATGTCTGCAAATTCTAGGCAAAGGATGACTACTTTGAAGATGCTAAAATATAAAACAGTTTTGATTTATTTTTTTATTTTATTTTGATGACTTTACTATTATCCTTAAATGTGAAAGACAATAATAATAAAGAATGTGACCCTAAATTTTGACCGGTAGTGTGAATTTAAAAATTCTGAACGTTAAAAAAGATTTCTGCCACATGTTTGCCAATGAGGGTGATTGTGTGTTTTGTTTTAGTGTTTTTTAATTGTTGTTTTTTTTCTGCCATTTAATAACAAAACAAAAACGAAGTTTGTAAAACATTTCATCAGTCGATCAAACTGTATCAGCTTTGATTTCATTGTTTGCTTCTGAATTATAAATGATTAGGTCTGTTGCTCATTGGTTACCAGATAATGCCAAATGTAATGGAAAATATAATGTGGTCTCTCTCATTATCACTTGACATCACAATTTGTGTTTCAAAGTGTTTGTGAAAAGGTGTTTACCATCTTTGTAAACACAAACCACAATGATATCAAATGGAAAGAATTTGAATGCAAATATTTTAAGCGTGTATTGTTTTTTTGTTTCGTTTTTTGTGAACAGCAGTTAGTTCTGGTGTTTTGGTTGGTTTTGTGTGTGAGATAAACCAATCAATATTTAAGTAGATTTTTTTTCTTGGAATTCATGTTTTAACTGCGAAAAAGGGAACTGTTGGTTGAAAATGTAGCCATTGTTTAGAGGATGCTGCACACATTTAAAACTAACTTTTCAAAGGCTGTTTCTTGATGCTTAATCCAAATGACCTCAGCTGTTTGTTTTTTTTAGCTGAGTGTGTTTGTTCTACAGTTTGTATTGTTGTTTCCACCAACAATCAGATATTGGGAATGTGTTACATAGCAGTGAATATTGTTAATGCATTCTAATTCCTCCATATTTGCTATAATGAATATACATAAGATATATGTATCTATTTAGAAATCTGTTTCATATCATATTCAATAAATGTGTTTTGTTTTATTTTAATGTTTTTGTTTTATTTTACATACAGAAATTTAGAGAGGAGAATGGAAAAGACATTTACATACCTAATGTGTTAAAAAAAATTGAGAAATGCGGTCACTGAGCGTGTTTACATGCACAACAGTACACTGAAAAAATAATGTCATTTGTTCAACGTAAATATTATACAGCAATGATTTACACAATTATAAAGCTTAACCAAAGCAAGAAATACTGTTTGAGATAATGAACATTTTTTACAACGAACCACAATAAACATTATATTACCAATGAACCCGGAATTCTTAAATTGGAACAGCTTGTAAACATTGTACTGAAACAATGTATTTTTTTATTATTTTTTTTTTTTTTTAAACAATATAATTATAACTGGAACAACTTAAAGAATTAAGTTTGACTTAATTTATATTTATTAGATTTATCTCATTTTTTTCTTTACTTTGTTACAATTAGTTTATTATAAATGAATGTTACTTTAATTTATTTCATTTCATTCATAATTACCACACAATGCATCTTTCCAGTATTTATTAAGAGATGATCAATGGTCAGATAGCTCAAGAGGAACTGATAAAGATCTGTATACTGTTGATGAAATTAATACATTTCTTGATAAAACAAAAGGAAAAGTTGGTGTTGAAATAGGTAATTACTTCCCTGATGTTGATACATGTAGGCTATTTCTTCTGTGATATGGGCTAGGAAAGTGAGTAGCTCCGACGAGCTCTCGCAACAGAAGCTGTTTCGTCTTAAAAAGCATATCACAGTTCTCAGACAAGGCAAAAAGACAGGGAAAGCGAGGGGGGAAACTAAATCATCTTAATGGCTTACAACTTTTCTTTTTCACTCAAGTTTTTTCTTCCTTGTCCCATTAAGTTCTTGCGGGTGGGATCCATTAATGTAAATGGAATGAAGGATGGGAGAAAATTTGGTTTATTGTCAGAAATTATAAGTTTGAAAGATCTTGGAGTTGTTGTTTTTTTTTTTGTTTTTTTTTTGCAAGAAACCCATAGCAGTCAAAATGATGAGATTGATTGGGGCTTATGGTGGGAAGGAAAGAGCATTCTTAGTCATGGGACTAATGTAAGTGCTGGAGGAGCTGTGCTTGTCCCGGAGTACTGAGTACCACCCGGTTCCCATGCAGAGTCGGGAACTTTAGAATGCTCACAACAAGCAAAAGTTGGCGACAAGCAAAGTAGGCTGCTGCGGAGTCTCAACTGTATCTTGTCGAAAAGAAAAGTTGAAAAAGCCATGTTTGGAAATTCTTTGTATTTGCGGCTGATGAAAAATAGAAACATCATAGATCAGCAAACACCTATTTGTAAACGCGGCTTTCACAGTTTTCTGACGAAAGGAGGAAACACATCAAACTTAATAAAGCACCTGAAAGACAGACACCCGGATTTATTCAAGCAACTAAAGCAGGTGAGTTTAAAAGCATATTATCATTTGCATTAGGGGTGAAACCTTTAGTCGACATTAACGTCGAAAATAAAAAAAATGCCCAGAAATTTTTTTTGAAGCGCGAGAGCGGCACTGCAGTTCACGTCTGACGGAGAGGAAGAATTAGGCTACACAGATCAGTCCAGATGCACTCTAAACTTTCACAGCTTCATCTTAGGTAGATCCCAAAGTATTAGGGAATTATTACAAATAAATAAATAAATTCAGAAGCACTCTCGTGGTATAAGCGGAGCCGGAGCTCTTTAAAGGTCACATACATTAGGCTACATCTTAAATGCAGTTATATTGAATGCGTTATAGCTTAATTAAAGTTCAAATAATACAGAAGCAGATCATGTAATAACTATAAACTCAGAAACTGGCATTTATCTGTGTGGTCGGTGCCTCTTCTTTGAGTTGCGCGAATGTCCCGATCTAAGGGGGAGAGATTGAAACTGCAGCCGGCTGAGAGAGACTCTGCCTCGGGGACGCTCATCCCTCGAGCGCGGACGCTTAATGCAGCTCGATTAGAACGCGATTGCTCGCGACTTATTTAATCATAATATATCATTGTGCATTTCTAAGAAAATGCCAAGAAAATTGGCAATATGCAGCTTTTTTCTACAAGAGCACTTTGCACATTAGTTTGGAAATTCCTTTTTATTCATTCTGTTGTAGGCTATGCTTGTTAATTTAGTTTTTTTTTTAGTACAGTAAAAACTTAAATTAAAAGTTGCAAAAGTTGAAGCAAATCTTATATAGCCTAAGTGTTCAAAAATACTTACGCATACATTGTAGCCTACAGTTTTTGTTATAATTCAAAAAATAATATATTTAACTTGAATATATATAATATATAATTTATATTTAACAGTGTTGCTCCCCAGCAAACACAGAACGTTCCCAGAACGTTCCCTAATGTTCCCGTATGGTTCCCATTTGGTTATTTTTTGGGAACCAAACAGGAACGTTCTAGGAACGTTCCCTGTAGGTTATTTTTAGGTTTAATTTTATAACCTAAGGAGAACGTTCTGGGAATGTTCCCTGTAGGTTATTTTTAGATTCTATTTTTATAACCTAAAGGGAACGTTCCCAGAATGTTCCCCTAACCTTAAGGGAACGTTCTATTTACGTTAAGAAAACTTTCCTGGATCACCAATAGGGAACGTTCTTGCAACGTTCTGGGAACCAAAAACTAACGTTCCCAGAACCTAAAATTGTTAGCTGTGTCAATGGTATATTTTTGTTCTTAGTTCTGCTGCTAATGTTTTGTTAACTTTGATATTAAAAGAGTGTTGTTCAGTAACCTGTTTTTGTGTTTTGCTTTGGTACCGAAAATGGTATCGAGTACCGTGAAATTTCACTGGTATTGTTACTGACTACTGAAATTTTGGTACCTAACAACACTAGATTGTAAGGGCTGAAATTGGGAATTTTAATTTTCTGTTTGTGAACATTTATGCCCCTAATATAGGAGCAGACAGAGTAGGCTACAGCTTTTTAACAAACTATAGCACATTTTAAAACAACAGCAGGATGGGGATTTTATTGTATTAGGAGGAGATTGGAACTGCACTATAGATTTTATACAAGATAGAGAGAAGAACCTCATGCACAGTCAGGTTTTTTTGTTTAGCTAATATAATAAAAAATCTTAATTTCTCAGATGTGTGGCGAGAGCATAATTTATCAGTACAGCAATTGAAAGTTAGCAATGGCAGCATTTCTAGAGCATGTTTGGACAGGTTTTATATATCATACAATTTAAGAAATAAAATTGTTAATACATCTATCATCCCTACAACTCTTTTCTGATTATAAATGTATCACTATTGAGTGTACTTTAACTGAAAGAAAGCATACAATTTATTACTGACATTTTAATGTTAAACATTTGGAAGACATTTTTGGGAAACCTGGAAAAGTGAAAAGTTTCTTAATGAAAGTATTATTCAGTGGTGGGAAGTTTTGAAAAAGACATTAGAGTGTTTGGAAAAAGAGAACATTAATGATATTGTTGCTGGTAATACAAGAACTGTGGACTAAAAAAAAAATCAGCTGAGCTCCTTTTTAAATGAAAAAGTTAAAGGAGCTCTTGTAAGAAGTCGTTTTTAAAAACTAAGAGACATTGATGGACCTTCTTCATATTTCTTTAACTTGGAGCGAAAAGCAGGACAAGAAAACAGATGTTCATATTAAAAGATGACAATGGACATAACACTTCAGACCCAGTAAGCGACCTTGGGTTCTTGAAAGGCGCTATAAAAATAAACATTTTATTATTATTATTACATATTATTATTATTATATTATTTATTATTATTATTAGTAGTAGTAGTAGTAGTAGTGATGTGCAAACTTGCAACGCTACTCCCAACATGTAACAATTTTAGGCTCTGATTACAAAATATTTTCTAAATGTCTGGCCAATAGGGTAAATGGTGTATTGCATACAATTATACATAAAGATCAGCCATATTGTATAAAAAAATAGATCCATAATAGATCATTTACATTTGGTACGAGACATTTATGGTTTTGCCTCTTTTAACAATACCAATTTTTTTTCTGTCATTAGACCAGGAAAATACTTTTGACAGAGTTGATCATACTTTTCTTTTTGATACCTTAAAGGCTTTTGGTTTTGGGGACAATTTTATTTCCCAAATAAAACTGTTGTATGCTGGGGCCACATGTATGATTAAATAAGCTAGTGCCCTCAGCATTCCTGTAAAATCAACTGAGGCATTAGGCAAGGTTGTCCTATTACAGGACAACTTTACAGTATAGCCATTGAGCCTTTACTGTGTAGGTTGAGAAGACAGCTAATAGGTTTACAGCTCAATACTTTGGATTTTAAGTGCCTTATCTGGCTCTCGGCATGTGCAGACGATGTCACAGTTTTAATTAGAAATTATAGTGATGTTCAATGTCTAGAAAACGCTTTGGAGTGTTATGGGAAAGCGTCTTCAGCCAATGTTAATTGACAAAAAATTGATGCTCTGTGGTATGGTCAAGACATTTTTAGTCCATCACTACCTGGTGGTTTGCAGTGGGAGAGAGCAGGTTTGAAATATCTAGGGGTATTTTTAGGGACAGAATATAGGAAAAATAATTGTGAGGGTCTAGTGGAAAAAGTGTGTGTTCGGTTGTCTCACTGGAAATGGTTGCTACACCAGCTGTCCTACAGGGGGAGAATCCTGGTCTGTAACAACCTGGTTGCATCATCTCTGTGGCACAAAATGATGGTTCTAGAGCTTCCAGATGACCTAGTAAGAAGAATTCAACAGCACCTGGTTTACTTCTGCTGGTCTGGTCAGCACTGGTTGAAGACACCAGTGCTCTATCTGCCAATACAGGAAGGAGGACAGGGACTAGTCAACATCAGATCCAGAGTCAGAGCTTTTAGACTCCAGGTGGCTCAGAGAGTCTTATATGGGGAGGATGTAAGCTGGGCTGGGATAGCCTGTGCCCTCCTGAAGAGAGCGGGCAACATGTGATTTGACTGCCACTTGTTTTTTATAGATTTTTTTATGTTTTTTCAGTTTCTCTCGGGAGCAAAATGGTGTGAAGGGACTATGGCTGAGAGAAGAACCACTGTTTTTTAATTCTGCACTGGATTTTGATCTTTTTAAATCAGTATCCCTCAGAAAACTGTGGACTGAAATATTACCAAAATTGGTCATTTTGTTTCTGAGGAAGTTCAAACTGGACATTAAGTGGCATTAAAATGGTCCCGCTGGGATGTAAGAATGCCGCTTTGAAGCATGTGTAAGGTGCCAGCGTGTCTGGGCTACCCATCGGGAGAACAAAAGGCTCTCATGAGAATCAACATTTGAACTCTTGCACATGTAACAGCAACATCCGAGACGCAGCCAGCAGGGGCTCGCACCTCACTTCTACCGTCTGATTATCTCCCCCTACTCCCCCCTCTCCTCCTCACTTAGAACTCACTAAAAACCTATACAATGTCAAGTGTGTACAAAAAAGTAACTATAACATGTTTGGTATCATTTAAAGTGTCTCAGTGCGCCTGGTAAACTGGTCTCATCCTCCCAGCCATAATGAAAAGCAAGAAGAAGTTATAAGATATGAGAGATGTAGTGTTTTCCTTAAAGGTGTGCCCTTCCCCAGATATATGTAAATGTACAGGGACCCCCTCAATAAGGGACCCAAATTTAATTATAATGACAGACACCACCATTTGGTTAGCTTATTGAATTATCTGGGTATTTAAGGAGATGTGGCACATCGTTCGTGGTTCTCTGTAATCAGACGATCCCGCACAGTTTACTGTGTGTAGTTTATATCGGGTAACTGCGATGAACTTGTTATGTTACCTGGTCAATAAATTGTGAACATTTGATTTTATTCTGACTGACTCTGAAATTGTTTTTTCCCAAACAGATTGAGCGATTCGTATGTTACCGCAAGTCTGCGTCAGATTAGTGACGACTAATATTTGGCATCAGTTCAAGTGTACTTGGTTTGCAAAGACAGAAAGTGTGTTTCCGTTTAGAACAGCTAAATGCTGCTTGACCAATCTAAATTCGGGTATGTCTTACCTCTGTTTTAATTTGATGTTTCTCCAGATAAGTGTACGCGGGAAACCAAGACATGGCCAATCCAAAGCTATTACAAGAGAAGTTATGTTGGTCAACTTACATCTGTAATAGTGGCCGTGACCTCTACTGAAGAAAACGTTAAGTTAAATTCAAGTGTATGCAATTCCATGGGGGCTATACTGAAGTATCTTTGATTGTGTATACGTGAACGTGACCGATCTCAGGTATATAACAATTACCTCTGTTTGATGATCCAATACTGACCGCTTGTGATCGTGAGACCCGCAGTGTAGAGAAAACACGCAAGGACCTCAAAGTGACATAGTTTCCTAATCTGAAAGTGTAAAATATAATTGAAGAGTTAAAAAGAATAATCAAACATTCGCTCACTTTTAATGATGCTCAGATATCATTAAAACCTTTTTTCATTTATGGAGTCAGATGAAATAACGAGGTAATACATGAGAGAAAATGTATTTCATTTAATCTGGTTGTGTTGCGTAAAAGAAAGACAGTAACACGCAGAGACCTTCACCCGTATTATTGGAGACCGCCATTGGACCGATAAACGGGCTTACACATGTGTTGTCGTTTAGATGACAGGTGTATATGTTTCTGAATTCACAGAGTCTAAACATTTAGTTTAGATGCATGTTTGATGGGAAGTCGTATATGGTGTATGCTAGCTCTGGAGAAATGCGTTGTTTTGAATGTGGCTCAATGGGACATGTAAAACTGTTGTGACCTTTTTGAAGTGAAGAGAGTGAAGCTTGCCCGAGTAATGCTTCGGGCAAGAGAACAGAGAATACAGCGGCAGAAAGAACTATTAGTGGTGAAGCTGAATCGTTAAATACAAGGATAGATTTAATTCTCGACAAGAAGGTGGCGTCACTGATGCTCAATTATCTAATAGTGAGAATCAGAATGAAAACAGTTCCGGCAGTGTTCAAATGCACAAAAGTGTAGAGATTGTAATAGTATGCCTGTTGTAATGGATGAAAGATTTCTTAGTGAACTGGTGTTAAAACAAAGTGAAGCTGGTGGAGGAGATAAGGCCAGATGAACATTGAAAGTAGTGAAGCAGCAGATTCCAAGGCTGAAGGTGGAGACGTTTTTCCTTCACCAAAGATTGTGTTGGAAACTGATAAAGAAATGGGCAATGAGGATGGTTGATGATGATGAGAGTGTTCAATCTGATTTATCGGACATATCTGATTTATTGCAAATTACATGTGAGCAAGTATATTTGTTGGAAGAAATAAACGATTTCATGAATGAGACTTTTGGAAGACCTGTTGATGTAAGGGATTTGTTTTCTTATGTGAAAAAGTTTGAAACTTCTGTTCTCTACTGGCAGAAGAGGGTTGGAGAAGATGGCTTGAGTCAGAGAAAAAGATTCTGGTTAAAAAAGATTCATTCAAAGCTGAGAAGAGGGAAAAATCTTGCAAAACGTAAATTCAATAATTGGGACAAATGAGATGCACTACACGTAAGGTGACTTTACTACTCCTGTTCTGTCTGTTTCTTCTTTCTTTCTATCTTAGTCTTCTTATGGAGAGTATAAGATTGGGTTCTTTAAATTTCAATGGGGGAAGAGACAGGAGCAAGAGAGCAATGGTTGCTGAAATCATAAATTAAAAAAATATAAACGTAAAATGTTTACATATACAGATTATAACAATGAGGTAGAATGGTATGGTGGGAAGGGAAGTGTTTTATTAGTCATGGATCAAGTACAAGTGCAGGTGTGGCTATCCTTTTTTCAAAAAAAATTGGATTTGAAAATTTTGTTAACCATGGAATTAGAAAAAGGAAGAGTTTTAATAGTTAAAGCAGAAATTAATGGGTCTGTATTTTTATTTATTAACGTCTATGCTCCTAATAAAGTGCCAGATTGTGGTAAACTTTTTAGAAAACTGCAAAATACATTAAGACAACAAAATGATGATTTTTGTGTGATAATGGAATTGAACTACTAATTTCTTATTAGATAGGAATAGAGAAGAGTCTCACCCACAGTCAAGTAATGAACTTCTTAATTTAACTAAAGAGTCGAGTTAATGGATGTGTGGAGGGATAGGAACCAGATGATTAAATGGTACACATGGATTAAGATGTTAGATTCTTCTGTTACTGGTGCAAGACTAGACAGAATATATGTTAGTAAGAAAGAAAATAATAGAATCATGAATGCAAATATATTTCCGAATGGTTTTTCTGATCATCATATTGTTACCATTGATTTTAATATTATGAAAGTACCACATACAAATTATTATTGGAATTGTAATGCTAAATTGTTGCAGGATAACTCTTTCTGTGAGAAAGTTTGTTATTTTTGGGAAATGTGGAAATTGAATAAGAATAATTTTGAAAATTTGACTCAGTGGTGGGAGGTAGGGAAGACATAGATCAGGGTTTTTTGTCAGGAGCATTCTTATAATTCCACGGTCTATATAAAAGGGAAAATTAAACAGTTGGAGAAGGATGTTCATGATATAGAAAACTTGATTGATGTCAATGATGTAAGAGTAATTAAGGATTTAAAAAATAAGAAAATGGATCTGAAAGTTTTTTTGGAGGAAAGAGTGAAGGGAGTTTTGATTAGAGCAAGAATAATGTCTATTAAGGAAACTGATGCTCCTACTTCTTATTTTTTCAATTTAGAACGTAAAGTTGCACAACAGAATGTCTTGTACTGTTTGCGTCGTGAGAATGGTACATTGACTTCAAATCTATTGGAAATTAAGAAAATGGCTATAGACTTTTATTCTGAACTATTTGGACCCACGGAATGTGATTCTGAAGGCACGGATCAACTGTTGCAAGGGTTACCTAATCTGGAGCATGTGGATAAAGAAAAGCTTGAAAAAATTATTACGTTTAATGAACTTTCTGAAGCAGTTCAACAACTCTCTATAGGTCGAGTACCAGGAATTGATGGTCTGCAAGTGGAATTTTATAAGAAATTCTGGAGTATTTTAGGCAGTGACTTTTTTGAAGTAATTTGTGAATGTTTTAAGAGAGGAACACTTCCAACCAGTTGTCAAAGGGCTTTGTTGTCCTTACTTCCAAAAAAAGGAGATCTGTGATTGTTAAAAAATTGGAGACCAGTATCTTTAATGTGTCTTGATTAGAAAATAATTTCTAAATGTTTAGCTAATATGCTTAAGAAATGTTTACATATTGTGGTGAAGAAGGAACAAACATATTGTGTTCCAGGTCGCACAATCATGGATAATTTGTTTTTTAATAAGTGATGTCATTGATGTTTTATTTCTTGGATAAAGTTGTTGTATAATAAGGTCTCTGTAATGATCAAGATATGGGGTGGTTTGAGTAGCCCAGTTTTTGTTAAAAGAGGCATTAGGCAGGGATGTCCTCTTTCAGAGCAGCTCTACAGCTTAGTAATTGAGCCTCTTTTATGTGAATTAAGAAATAATTTGAAAGGTTTTTTTTGTTTCTGAAAAGTTAAAATGTTCTGTATAGGCATATGCTGATTATATTTGTAACTGGGCAAGAAGATATTCAAACACTCTCTAAGAGCTTGGATTTATTTGAAAATAAATGTGAAAGTAAACTGGGGGAAAAGTGAGGGGTTTATTATGGGTGAATGGAGAAATGGCGGGATACCTCACATTCCAGGAGGTTTGAAGTGGTGAATAGAAGGTATAAAAATCTTAGGGGTTTTCTTGGGTTCAGAGAATTATAGGAAAAATTATTTGGAAGGTATGCTGGATAAAGTGTTAGCTAAGTTGTCTAAATGGAAATGGCTATTACCTGAACTATCCTACAGGGGTAGAGTCTTGGTCATAAATAATTTGGCTGCCTCTATGCTTTGGCACAGACTAAATGTCCTAGAGCCACCTGATTAAAGATATCCAGAGAAAGTTAGTGGATTTCTTTTGGTCGGGGCAACACTGGATTCCTAAGCCTGTTTTGTATTTGCTGACTCATAAAGGAGTACAAGGTCTTGTAGACATCAGAAGTCGGATCAATACTTTCGTTTACAAGCAGTACAGAGACTGTTGTATGAGGAGGAGACAGAGTGGAGTAATGCAGCATGTGCTTTGCTGAGAAGGACATCAAGTCTTGGTTATGATAAGAATAAATGAACTGGACTTGAGCAATTTGACTCCATTTTATCGTTCCTTGCTACAAGTGTGGAATATGACCTTTTCTATAAATAGAGGATTTGAACAACCATAAAACTGGATTATGGGGGAACCATTGTTTCACAATCCATTGATTCAGACCAAATGTTTGTCTTCAGGAAGTTTGAGGAACTGTCTGATTAGAGCTGGATGTACTAAAATAGAAGATCTCAGAGATGTCAAAGGGTGGAAAACAGTGGAATCACTTCAGAAGGATACAGGAATAAACTCTTTACGACTCGTGTCTCAGGTGCTGAAGGAAGTGCTTGCAGCTTTACCAGGAGACTGCAGAGAAGCGTTAGAACAAGTGCAAGAGAGGGGGAAAGACTATACATTTCCATTGGTATCTGTGTCTGCAGTGACCAAGAAGGCGACACAATTTTGACTTTTAAAACACCAGAATTGGGAAGGTTTCAAGAGATTTGCAAAAAACTATTATATTCTGTGTGTGTCAAAATGTCTCATTGGTGTGTTTTAAAGAAAGTCAAGGTTTGGAGGTGGTCAAAAATATTTGGACCAGACTTCAGAGGATGCTGGAGATCTTTGTACAAGCCTCCTATAGAGACACGTACAGCAGATTTACAGTGGAGACTAATTCATGGTATTATAGCTACGAACAGACATGTAGCGCACCTGAATCCAGCTGTAGGTAAAGATTGTCCATTTTGCAAATAGAAGAAACTGTGGATCATTTATTTATTCAATGTGAGAGATTAAGAAGCCTTTTATGTTTTTTTTAGAAAGTTGGTTTTGAAGGTTTTGGTGAGAATTTTTCTTCCAAAATTTTTTTTAGTGGTCCGAAATATAACTTCCAGGAATGAAGGAAATTGTGTTTATTAAACTAATTGTTGGGAACAGCAAAGATAGCAATATGGAAAACCAGATAGAATAAAATATTAGGTACTGGATCTGTTGATGTAGAAAAGGTTCTGAAGGGGTTGGTTACTGCTCAAATTAAAATTGAGTTTTCATATTTTAAAATGGTTAATAATGTATTAGATGTTGCAACTATTTGGGCTTTGGGAAATGTTTTGTGTGAAGTTGGAGATGATGAAGTGCTAATTTTACATTTTTAAACTAGAGAAAGTTTTTTAAATGTTTAATTGTTTGTATCTTGTTAATTTAGGTTTCTGTTTTAGAGTTTAATATTGATTAATTATTTGTGACATAATAAAGTTTTGTTAAACCTCTCTCTCAAACACTCATCTCTCTCTCATCTATCAGTCTCTCTCACTTTCATCTCTCTCTCGAACTCTGATTGAACTATCCTATCTAAATGATTAATTATTTGTGACATAATAAAGTTTTGTTAAACCTCTCTCTCTCTCTCTCTCTCTCTCTCTCTCTCTCTCTCTCTCTCTCTCTCTCTCTCTCTCTCTCTCTCTCTCTCTCTCTCTCTCTCTCTGTGTGTGTGTGTGTGTGTGTGTGTGTGTGTGTGTGTGTGTGTGTATGCTGGAGTGTTTGGGTGAGAGTGGTGTCGAGTGAGAACTGAGCTGCAAAAGTTTATTTCTTTCCCTTTCTTTTTCTTTTCTTTTCTTCTCTCACATCTTCATTTTTCTCTTTTGCATGATCTGGATGTTTGTTTGTTTTTTCTATATATTTATATTTTCTGTAAGCATTTTATTAGAGTGTAAGAAAGTTGCACGATAGGATGGCGTTTTAAGAGACGCCATCTCTGTCATTGCAGCATTTTGTGCGGTGTGTACCTGATGACAGTGTAACGGTGAAGGATGTTCTTGTGGCAGTGGGAGAGGAGGTAGGTTTTGAAAGTATTTTATCTGTGTCCCAAATGAATAAAGCAGTTATTGTGTTTGTAAAAGAGAAAACCACTGCTAGCAGGATGATTGAAAATGGTATTGTCATACGTGATAATCTTGTGCAAGTTACTACGCTTTATGCACCTTCCAGCAAAATCATAATTTCAAATATCCCGCCTTTCATTTCTAATGAGGTGTTGGAACGTGAATTGATGAGATTACTAGTGAGATTATTAGTGCGTTTAGAACGATCTCTTTAGGTTGTAAACATCCTTCTTTATAACATGTTCAGTATTTTAGAAGACAAGTGTATATGTTTTTGGACTCTCCAGAAAATACACTGGATGTTTCTTTTCATGTGAAACATGATGGAAGATCAAATATGATTTATGCAACTACTGGTATCTTGTGATGTTTTGACTGTGGTGACATAGGACATAAGCGGCTTGCTTGTCCACATAGGGAGCACAGAGGAGCAGAAAATGCTGCTTCTGAGGGGGGTGCTGATGTGATTGCCCCCCGCAAATGTTGTTGAAAAAGAAATTGCAGGTCCTTCTGGATTTCGAAAATCAGACACTGCCACGGCATCACGTGTCATCTCTGAGCCAGTACCTTATGTGCAGATACAGGCATACGCGACAGAGATTTCTGAGTGCAGTGTCAGTGGTGTTATTGATGTTACTCGCAGCGGTAATGCTGAGAACGTTATACCTGTAACTAGTGTTGTTGAACGCAATAGCATTTCTAATTTTGAAGTACCAGGTAACAGCAATGTTGAGCAAAGTGAGTGTAATGTTGAAGATTCTGATGGAATTAACCAGAGTGAGTCATTAAATTGTACAAATAATGACATGTCTGATGAAACTGATTCTATTGACATTGATGATTCACAGGGAGATCTTCAAAAGGAATTTTCCTTATAAACCCTTGAGGAAAAAAATAATTTTCTGGATGATTCTTTTGGCGAACAGGTTAATGTTAAAGATTTTTTCCCAGACATTGAGAAGTTTGTTAGGTGTGTTACAGTTCTTCAAAAGGCAGTTGGCTTTGATCTTTTGTGTGAAAAGAAGTGTTTTCGGTTAAAGCAGCATCTCACAGCGTTAAGAAAATGCAGGAAAGGGAAAAAAGTTTTTGAGTGACTGACCAGAAATGTATCACATGGGCTTTTCATCTTTCCTTCTTTTTGTGAAATGTCTGTTGTTCTTCCTCTTTAATATATATATGGATATTTTGAGGGTGGGCTCCATTAATGTTAATGGTGGGAGGGATAGACATAAACGTGATTTGGTGTTGGAAAGCATACAGCTAAAAAGACTAAAGGTTGTAATGCTTCAGGAAACTCATAGCGATGTAGATAATTAAGCTAATTGGAGAATTTGTTGCAAGGGGCAACAGATACTTAGCCATGGGACAAATTTTAGTGCAGGAGTGGCAATTCTTTTTTCACCAGAATCTAGAGTTAATATTATAAGTTCAGAAGAAGTAATACAAGGTCGTCTTGTTTTAGTAAAAGCTGAAATTTAAGGTTTTCTGTTTGTTTTTATAAATGTGTATGCACCGAATGTGGGGCATGAGAGAATCAAATTTTTCAGTATTTTAAGTGGAATATTGAGACGGTGTTACAATAATGACAATGTGATTATTGTGGGAGACTGGAACTGCACTGAAAATGTTACCATTGATCGAACTTCTGAAGAGCCTCGTATCCAATCTTCTATTTATTTGTCTAAATTAGTAAAAGAAACTGAACTTTTATATATGTGGAGGATCAAACATTATTCTTCCTGACAATATACTTGGGTAAAAATATCTGATAATAGAGTGAGTGCTGCCAGGGCGATCCCGTGGTGTTGATGGTATGACATCAGATTTTTATAAACACTTTTGGAACTTTCTTGGTATTGATCTTTATGAGGTATTTTGTGAATGTTACAAAGATGTTTTTTTGCCCGTTATCTGTCATCGTGCTGTTCTTTCTTTACTTCCAAAAAAGGGAGAATTGTCTTTATTAAAGAACTGGAGGCCTACAAGAATACAAGATTAAACAGATTAAAGAAATATATACATATAATAGTGCATAAAGATCAGACATATTGTGTACCAAAAAGGTCAATAATGGATCATTTGTTTTTAGTACGAGACATTTTAGACATTTGTAGAACTTCTAACTTAGGGGTTGGGCTAGTTGCTTTAGATCAGGAAAAAGCTTTTGCTCAGGTAGATCACAATTATTTATTCAACTTAAAGTTTTTAGCTTTGGGGAAGGTTTTTTAAATTGGATACAACTGCTTTATACTGGTGCTTCGTGCATGGTAAAAGTGGGGGGCAGGTTAAGCAAAACAATTTCTGTCCAAAGAGGAATCAGGCAAGGTTGTCTGTTGTCTGGCTTGTTGTATAGTATTGCCATTGAACCGCTACTTTTTAATAGAAGAAAGAAGGTTTTTCAATACCAACTGTGTTTCCAAATTCAAATGTTACTCTTACTGCTTATGCTGATGATGTGACTGTGTTTGTTAGTCTTGGATATTACTGCCCTGTCTGAAGTTCTTCAGTTATATGAGAAGGCCTCATCAGCAAAAGTAAATTGGGACAAAAGTTAGGCTATTTGGGCAGGTCAAGATACTCTACATTGTTTACCATCACTGCCAGAAAAGCTTAATTGGGGCAAAGAAGGGTTAAAAATCTTGGGAGTTAATTTGGGTTCAAGCGATTTTCAAAAGTTAAATTGGAAGGGTGTAATGGAGAAAGTATGCACCCGATTGTCTCGCTGGACCTGGTTGCTACCCAAACTATCCTACAGGGGGAGAGTCTTGATTGTCAATAATTTGGTCGCTTCCACCTTGCGGTACAGATTTAATGTGCTACAACCACCTGCTGGATTAGCGCAAGAATTCCAAAGAAAGTTGGTGATTTTTTTCTGGTCGGGACAACACTGCGTTCGTTCCTCTGTACTATTTCTTCCAGGACAAGAAGGGGGGCACCGTTTGGTGGATATCAGGTCCAGGCTAATGAATTTTTGTTTACAAGCTGCCCAGAGACTATTATACAATAAGGACAGTGCTTGGGTTGACACCGCAGTGGTACTTTTGAAAAGAGCTGGTGGAATGAGACTTCATAAACATTTGTTTCTGATGAAGCTTGAAGAGGCTGAGTTTGCAGATCTTACTCCTTTCTACAAATCTGTTCTGGAAGCCTGTAAGGTTTTTGCTTTTTTAAGATCACCTGAAGTACCTGCTGGGATGTTTTTTTAACTCTTTCCTGCCTTCGAGACTGTTGTCCTCAGCGTTTTTGCATTCTTTCAACAAGATGGACAAGTTTTTGGCACTGACTCTTCCCCTAAAGGCAGTTGGCATATCCTGTACAAAAGTCCGATCGATAAACGGACTGGTGACCTCCAGTGTACATCTGTACATGGATCTATAGATGTGATGCATCTTGATCCTAGTGTTAGTATGGGTTGTCCTTTTTGTGATTGAGATTGAATCTGTTTTTCATCTGTTTCTGCAATGTACAAGGTTGATGGACTTTTTTCCTTGTTAACACAATGGGTTACATCTTTGGGTGAAACCTTTTCATTTCAGTTGTTTATCTTTGACCCAAAGTACACAGTTAAGCAAAAGAATGTCTTGGTTTTACTTAATTTCTTATTTGGTAATGCCAAATTAGCTATCTGGAAAACAAGGAAAAATAAGATGTCAGGACAAGGTGCAGTAAATCTAATTTTTATGTTTTTAGGCCTAGTGGCTTCTCGTATTAGAGTGGAATATTCATATTACAAATTGGTTGGGTGTTTACCAATTTTTATGGAAATTTGGGGGATAAACAATGTCTTATGTACAGTTTGTGAAGATGAATTGGTGTTTAATTTTTAGTTGGTTTTTACTTAATGATGTTTATGTTATTATTATTATTTATTTATTAATATATTTTTGTGATTATTAGCATTATCATCATATTGTTGTGAACAAATATGATTGTTTAGAATTGTTGGTAAAATAAAAGTGTGTGTTTATCTCTCTCTCTCTCTCTCTCTCTCTCTCTCTCTCTCTCTCTCTCTCTCATCACTCTCACTCTCATCTCTCTCTCTCCTCTCTCTCATCACTCTCATCTCTCTCATCACTCTCATCTCTCTCTCTCTCTCATCTCTCTCAAAGCCTCCTACTGAGAAAAGGACTGGAGATCTTCAGTGGAGGATTGTGCATGGTATAATAGCTAAGAACAGACACAGAGCACACCTTGATCCAGAAGTAGGGGAGGGTTGTCCTTTTTGTGGCGTTCAGGAAACCGTTTTCCATTTGTTTTTAAACTGTGTGAGACTGCAGATACTATTTACGGAATTAGAAAAGTGGTGCCAAACATTGGGCATCGTTTTTACCCCACTGGTTTTTATTTATGGGCCAAAATATACTAGAAATGAAAAAGAAGTTCTTGTTTTACTAAACTTCTTATTTGGACAGGCAAAAATGGCAATATGGTTGTCACGTAAGGGTAAATTGAAAGACATGGGGTCAACAGATGTTTTAGCAATTTTGAAAGGATTGATAAAAACATGTGTTAAAATAGAGTATGCTTATTATAAACTAGTTGATAATCTTGAGACTTTTAAATGCAAATGGGAGGTAAATCAATGTGTGTGTGAAGTTGGTATTGATGGTAATCTGCAAGTTAATGTGTAAAGTGTATATATAATAATTCCTTTTTTTTCTTTTTTTTTCTCATTTTCTATGGTACATTGTTATATTTAAATCTATGGTATATTGTTTTTTCTTGTTTTAAAAGTCTTGGATTGTAAGGAGGAATTTTTGTAAAATAAAAGAGACCCTAAAAGTCAAAGTCTCATCACTCTCATCTCTCTCTCTCTCTCTCTCTCTCTCCTCTCTCTCTCTCATCTCTCTCTCTCAATTCAATTCAATTCAAAGGTGCTTTATTGGCATGAATGTATACAATACAGTATTGCCAAAGCAGAGGCTGTGTAAAAAAAGATATACACCTTAATCTATAATTAACAAATTTAACAAATATAAAAATAAATAATAAAAATAAATACAGAACAGGTTCAGAACTGCTGAAGGCCACAGTGTTTAAATAACTGACATATACTTACACATAAATGAATATACACACACATAAACTGAGGGTCACTGTGGTGAACATTGGGGTGACACACGGGGGTAAAACACATAACACAGATTCACCCACTGTCTCTCAGGCTGTGACACGTTAAAACGTATCTTGCAGCCAGTGCTGCTGTGTGTCCCTCTCCAAGTATTACATTCATTTGTTCTTGTTCTGTCATGGTTGTAAATTTGTCAATGCTGTTTGTTAATTTAGTTATATAAATGTCCTTTGTATCTTGATATTTTGGGCAGTAAAGGAGAAAGTGCACCTCTGTCTCAACCTCACCTGTCGAACAGTGAGCACACATGCTTTCCTCTCTGGGTAACCATGTTTTTCTGTGTCTGCCTCTCTCGATGGCGAGACTGTGCTCACTGAGCCTGTACTTGCTCAGGATCTGTCTCTGCTTTGTATCTCTGACAGTCAGGAGATATTCTTCCAATTCATACTTTGATTTTAGAGTCCGATAGAATTGTAATTTGCTTTGTGTTTGAGTTTCTTGATCCCAATGTTCCAGATAGGTGATTTGAGATTGTTTGACGATATGATTTATTCTGATGTTTGGTTGTAAAGCAGTGCTGGTCTGAGGCTGGTTACTGTTAGTAGTGCTAACCGGGTTAGTGAGTCACAGAACCAGCTGACTGAGGGGACTGTTTTCAGGATTCAGTTCTTGGGTTTGTAGCGCTTTATAATGTAGCGACTCTGTGGGACTTGATTTTAAATGCTTCCAAAAATTTAGAGATCTTTTTTGTATGTTAATAATCAATGGGAATTGTCCTAATTCTGCCCTGCATGCATTATTGGGAGTTTTCCTTTGCAATTTCAGAACTAATTAGCAGAATTCTGTGTGTAGGGCTTCTGTTGGATGTTTGTCCCATCTAGTGTAGTTCTGATCACTGAGTGGACCCCATACCTCACTTCCATACAGCGCTATGGGCTGTACGACACTATCAAAGATCTTACACCAGATTGGAATTGGTAATTCAGTATTATAGAACTTTTTCTTAATAGCGTATAGTGCTATTCAAGCTTTTACTTTAAGTGCATTCACTGCCTTACTGAAACTCCCTGATGCAGTGATTATCAGCCCAAGGTAAGTATACTGCATAGTGTGCTCTAGGACGGTGCTGCCTAGAGAGAACTGGTATCTGTGTTCCTCACATCTGGGCTTTTTCTGAAAGACCATAATATTTGTCTTCTTCAGGTTTACTGCCAGGGCCCAGTTCTGGCAGTAGTTCTCCAGTAGGTCCAGATGTTTTTGTTGTCCCTGTGGGGTGCGTGACAGCAGCACCAGGTAATCTGCATAGACCAAAAACTTGATGTCTTTGTCTTGTAGAGTGAGTCCAGGGGCTGTAGACTGTTCCAACTGCACCGCTAATTCAAAATGTAAATGTTGAACAGTATTGAAATCTCAGTGTTAGACTACAACCCTGCCGCTCTCCTCTCTTGAAGAAGGGTGAAGAATTCTGTTTGTTTGTTGCCAATTTGTAATGCACATTTGTTGTCTGATACACTGATTTAATGTTGTCGTAAACTTTACCCCCTACACCACTTTGTAACAATTTGTAATATAGTCCGTCATGACATATAGAATCAAATGCTTTTTTGAAATCAACAATATTTTCCCTTGTTTGGTCTGGTTTACGTGTTTATTGATTAGGGTGTGTAGGGTGTAAATGTGGTCCGTAGTTCTATAATTTGGAAGGAAGCCAGTCTGACTCTTACTCAGGACATTGTGTCCGTTAAGGAAGTTTACAATTCTATTATTTAAAATACTACTAAATAACTTTCCCAGATTACTGCTCACACAAATGCCTCTGAAATTATTCTGGTCCAATTTGTCCCCACTTTTGTGAATTGGGGTAATAAGTCCTTGGCTCCAGATGTCAGGGAAACAGCCCAAACTAAGTACAAGGTTGAATAATTTGAGCACAGCCGTCTGCAGGTCAGGTGTGCTGTGTTTCAGCATTTGTTGTCAGCGCCACAAGATTTTTTTGCATTTTTGGCTTTTAAGTTTTTGAAGCAATTCATCATGTGTAATTGAAAAGTCAAGTGGATTTTGGCTATTTTTTATTGTGTTTTCATATATTTGTAAATTTTGTTTGACCTGATTATAATTCTCATTTAGTTGTTTTGGTGGGATTTCTTTATATAAGTTTTCAAAACGTTTTCTCCAGATTTCTCCATTTTGGATTGGCATATCTTGTTGTCTTGTTGTGCTCAAATTATTCCACAAATCCCAGAACTGATTTAGATTTATTGATTGGCTGCTTTTTTAAATATATAATTGATTAAATTTGTAGCCAAATTTACACCATCCTTGTTCATTCCAAATAGTTTGTGAATAAAAGTAGTGATTAGATTTTTCAGTTCTTCAGAATTCAGGGCCTGTATATATTTGTCTGTGCTGTCTGGAGTCTATCTGTAACTCTGCTGGACTTGATACATTCAACAGTTCTCCATTCTTCTTTGTTTTGCTGTGTGGTGTCTTTTAATATATATATTAGTTTGGTTATGATCTGAGAGTGGAGTTTGCTGTCTGACAGTGAATGCACTGAAGGAGGAGGTGTCCATGTCAGTGATGGCATAGTCAACTACACTAGCTCCAAGACCTGAATAACACGTAAACCTACCTAATGAGTCCCCTCTGATCCTGCCATTAATTATGTACAGGCCTGAGGCTTGGCAGAGGTGCACTAATTCTGTACCATTTTTATTTACAATATGTTCGAGATTGTTCCGTGCTGGGAGGTTTTTCTCTCTCTCTCTCTCACTCTCATTTTTGGTGACCCGATCTAATAATCACAGGAATTTAAATTAATCCTCTCTTATTAACTGTCAAGATCCCATATCAGCAAGATCAGAATCAGCATGAGCTTTATTGCCAAGTGTGCTCACGTACACAAGGTGATTAAGTGCACACAGAACATTACAGTGAGACACAGAATAAAAAATAAGGTAAGAGTTTAAATAGACGTACAAAAAATAGGACATTTAACATAGAATGGCCTATGTACAAGTGCAAGTGGTAATATATGTGTAAGGCGGGGTTGTACTGTTATTGAATTAAATATGAGTGAATTTACATATGTACATGGCATTATTGCACTATGGGAGACCTAAAGGCAGTTTAATTGAGATTCATAGACATGCTGATTAACACCTCATAAATATAGTGTCAAGAGAAATGGACTAATAAAAAAATAACAAAAAAGAGAATATTTGGCAGATTTAAAGGGACAGTTCACCCAAAAATGTATTTCTCTTCATTTACTCACACTCCTGGCATCCCAGATGTGTATGACTTTCTTTCTTCTGCTGAACACAAATTTTAGAAGAATATTTCAGCTCTGTCGGGCCAAACAATGCAAGTGAATGGGTGCCAACATTTTTAAAGTTTATATAAGGGAAATCCTACTTGGAGGCCACTTGCAATAATATTATTTACAAGTTGGACATTGGGGAGTCCAGCAATATGACCTACAGTACATTACACAAATGCATTTTTTCCCCATTCTCCAATTATCCCTTAATATAACACTAAACCTAAAATAAAAACTAAATGTACTGAAAAACTAAAACTAACAAACTAAAGTAAACTTAAACTAACAAAGAACTAACAAACAAAATGAAAACTAAAATAAATTGGAGTGAAAAATTGAAAATGAAATAGAAATAAATTCAAAACAATAACAACCTTGCTTCAGACACAATATGATAGGTGGGTGAGAAACAGATCAATATTTAAGTAATTTTTATCATAAATTCTCCTCCCCACCAAGTAGGGGGTGAGATACACGAAGAATGAGAATCACTAAAAACACAAGAAGGAGAATGTAAAAGTCAAAGTTAAAGTGACTTACAAAGTTAGATTGACTGAGCAGGGAGGATTATTTACAGTAAAATAGGACATAAATATTGATCTGTTTCTCACTCACATCTATCATATCTCTTATGAAGATATTGATTTAACCACCAGAGTTGTCTGGAGTACTTTTATGTTGCCCTTATGTGGATTTTTGGTCTTCAAAATTGTGGCACCCATTCACTTGCATTGTATGGACCTACAGAGTTGAGATATTCTTCCAAAAATCTTATAAAAGAATTTAAATTTTTGGGTAAACTATGCCTTTAAGTCAGTTTCAACTTAAATTAAACTTCATTCATCATTTACTTGCTCTCATATTGTTCCAAATAAGTGTGACTTTCTTTCTTCTGCAGAACACAAGATGCAAGGGAGAATGACAGCCTCAGTCACCATTCACTTTTATTGTATTTGTATGGGGGAAAATGCAATGAAATTGAATCGTGACTGAGAAAAAAAAAGAAGAAAAAAAGAAAAAAAGCCTACAAACATGACAACATGAGGGTGAGTAATTTATGACAGAATTTTCATTTTTGTGTAAACTATCACTTTAACAACATATGTTATATCTAACATACAGTATGTCACCACTAGATGACAATGGAACTCTATAGAAAAGTATCTTCTATAAATGAGTCCGGTAACTCATCTCTCCAATTCATACCTTACACACAGTCACTACCTCAGACACTTTTATTCAAAGTGACTTACAGTGCATTCAAGCAACACATTTTAGCAGCACATTTTTTGTCTTGAAACTGAACTGAACCCATTACTTTGGGTTTGCTAGTGCCATGCTCTATCACTCACCATTCATTCATTCATCCAGCAATCCCTTTTAAAGGCTTTTGTTGTGCATTTCTTGCCTCTAGTTTATCCATTCTAAAAATACTTACCTCCAACAAGTTCAAAACATTCCTATACTCATCTGCAACTGAATTAATACTGAATAATACTGAAGAAAGAACATATATATATAGAGAGAGAGAGAGAGAGAGAGAGAGAGAGAGAGAGAGAGAGAGAGAGAGAGAAAGAGAGAGAGAGAGAGAGAGAGAGAGGCTTAATTTCATAAATTAATTTAATGAGTGAGAAGGCACACTGGAAAAAATTTTAACTTTAATAGGTGCTTTACTGTATGTTGTAACAACCAAAAGTGGTTTTTATTCAAGTCCAAACTACTTTTTATCATCACTAAATCAACATATTTAAGGGTAAGATCAGGTAGAAATAGCTCTTTCAGGTAACAACTGTAGGTCACTTTTTACTTTGCATAATAATGTTTAATTGTGAACTAATGTTGTTATACTGTAGGTGAGTCAGGGAGAATGGATGGGAATGGAGTGAGCTGTGTGTGCGTGTGTGACTGATGGGAGGGATGGAGGGGAGGTGCCTTGTACTTGTGGTTATCAAATGGCACCATGTCCATTATCACCACATACTTGACTTTTGGATTCAGTCCTGTCGCTGTTACTTTACAGGTGGGAAAAATCCACTTGAAATATATGTACATCGGAAACACACATAACAATTAGTATCATCACATTGGAGGAAGTCCTCCATTATATGCAGTTTGATATGCATTTTTAAAAAATCAATTAAAGAATCAAACTATGTGCTGAATAATTATTATTTTAACACACTCGATCAAACGGTTCTCTGAATGTGCTTAGCAAGGCCTCCAAGGCAGTTCAGTGTTAGCACTCCCTAAATTTAGTAACCAAACCAGGTTGCTAAATGTACAACATTGCTTACACTAAATGAGATTAAATCCATCATATGATTTTACATTTGCCAGATGCTTAAATCCAAAGCAATTTAAAAAATCCATTCAAGGTGTGCATTTAAGCTATATATTTGTTTTTATGTGTTCCCTAGGCACTGATACCTTGACCTTGGTATTCCTAGTGTTATACTCTATCAGTGAAGCCACTTGCATACCTGCCGGATTTAGTAATCAGCATCTCTGTGTATTTTTGCATTTACATTCCATCATTTAGCAGATGCTTTAATACAAAGGTATTAAACCGGTATTAGTTGTAATTTATACCTAAATGTATGTGAATAAACTGTTAAAAACAAGGTACTACACTCATCGAAAAATATTCTGAAAACTGAGGGAGATGAATGTCTCAATATCTATGGTTCACTATCAGAAAAAGAAAAGTACATTTTTCAGGAACAAGGGCCATTACTGGGGTGGTAATCTCAAGGGGACTTTTTGTACATCTTGTACAAATAAATATACATTTTGTTGTATCTGGTGTAGCCACCGGATGCATTAAGTACTGCAGTGCATCTCCTCCTCATGAACAGCACCAGATTTGCAAGATCTTGCTGTGAGATGTTACCCCTCTCTTCCACCAAGACACTTGCAAGTTCCCAGACATTTCTGGGGGGAATGGCCCTAGCCCACACCCTCCGATCCATCAGGTCCCAGACATGCTCAATGGGATTGAGATCCGGGCTCTTCCTGTCTTGCAGGAAATCACGCACAGAACGAGCAGTATTGCTGGTGGCATTGTCATGCTGGAGGGTTATGTCAGGATGAGCCTGCAGGAAGGGTACCACATGAGGGAGGAGGACGTCTTCCCTGTACAGTACAGCGTTGAGATTGCCTGCAATGGCAACAAGCTCAGTTCGATGATGCTGTGACACACCACCCTAGACCATGACGGACCCTCCACCTGGTGAGACAAAACCGTGTCTCGTCAGTGAAGAGCACTTTTTGCCTGTCCTGTCTGGTCCATTGAAGATCTGTAAAGTTATTTGGATTCCTCTCAGAACCTATTGCAAAGTAATGCCATTGAGGTTCAGTCTAAACCAATAAACACAAGATATAATCAACCGATTACTTGAATGTGACATATTTTATGACACATTAAGCAGCCGACATCTGATTTATCAGAATATGTTGATATTCTTCCCTATAATTAGTGTTCTCTGAGAAAGAATGATACTATTGAGAATCTTGATATAGCCTCTTTAGCATTTAACAAGAACATTTCATTTAAGGAAATTTCAGCACATATAGAAGGAAAGTCCTTTTAGAGAACTAAAAGGGTTAAATGCTTTGCTGAATGGCAAAATGCTTATTGCTACTCGTCTGGTCTTAGTTTCATCCCTGTTTTGGATTAAATATGCAGCCTTTATGTTAGTTGTCCATTTTCTACATCATTAAGTTTAGATGTTCTGTGCAGTATCAGGTGAAGTCTTGAATTCATAAGAGCTTAAAGGGCAGTTTCTAGTCCAAGTCTGGCTGCACACAGTGATCTCTTTTCTGAGTAAATAATCCCATATTCACAGAAATGTCCATTTATTTGAAGGACCGATAAGGTGTTCAGAGGCTTCCTACATGCTGGTGCAACTCAGATAGGTCACTATCTTATTTTTATCAGTTAGCTTGGCCCAAGCACTCACAAAGCTCCACCCTAACTGGGAGTCTGTCTCCACAGTAACCACTGAGGGCCACTCCCATGGAAGCTAACAGACCTTTAACATCCAGATGCTGAGAACAACTACAGGTGTAGAATCAGGTTAATTTTGTCATAGCTCACACGTGGGTATTGAAATAAATATAGAGGATATCACACAGTCGGGATGAAGTGTATTCCATGAATCTGGCATGTGACTATGTGACTGCTTTGTAATGATGTGAAATCTAATGTGATTTGGGTAGTAATTGAACAAAATATGCTCTTACCAATCAAAAACATAATTATATTTGATTAATATTTTGACTCCTGTCCTGACTTTCCATCAGTAATCTAAACTTTAAAACAGTATAGAAACGATATAGCTTCAAAACATGGTTTCAAAAAAGACAAGCGTATTCTCAAGTGGTATTATTATTAATTTTACAGAAATATAAAATATGACCATAAAAAAAATATAAAATGTGGTGTATGTTTTTATTTTAGGATTAGAGTTTATTTTAGATTTTAGCTAGATAAAAGTTGAAGAAACTAATATCACACAAATAAAAAACCCTGGACCCTTGGTCTCCGAATGTTTTTCCACCAAATTTCTTGGAACAATTTCAAGTTTTTTTTTCAAGGGTGGTTTGTTTGGTTGTGTGCTCACACACTTGCATGATAGAGTCCTGGTACTAAGATCTGTTCAGGGTCTGATATAGAGACTGAATCTGATTGGTCAAAAAACTACTAGGCAGAGACATGATAAGGGTGGAACAGCCTTTGTCATCATCATATGCAAATTAGCAGTGAGCATTAAAACTCAGGACCAAGCTGGTAACGTTACAACATCCGAACTGCATGGAGACAACAGACTTGTAAAAACAAGTCAGAAGACAGGAGTAAAGGTGACAAATGAAGGCAATTAAGCTGTTTTTCAACACTTCCTACACAAGTTCTGAGGAGCAGATCTAAAGGTGAGTGTGTCGCCATCTACATGATGGCAGATGCTCTTCCTTTCAGCTGAATAGTCCAGTGTGATGGATTTTCCACAGGTGTGATCATCTTAATTTTGGGGAAGTTTCATCTTCTGGAGCAACTTAGACCATTGATGATGCAGTTAAAGAAATATTACACATTAAAAACATCCTGTATGGTTTATTATAATTGCTTTGGTATATGTAAATTCCAATATGATTTAAATTTTCTAAATGTTTCTGATAATTTAAGATTAAGTTATCCAAACTCCCAATTGATCATAGAAGGTGCATCCTCATAAGTTTATTATTGCTCGTTATGTATAAGTCGCTTTGGATAAAAGCGTCCGCTAAATGACTAAATGTGTAGATTGTGATTTGTGAACATGAAACTATAAAACAAAAATTGCTAGGCAGTTTTACTCAGTGGGTTTCCAAAATCAAAGGGTTTCATCATTCTTGCCCTCTAGACAGGATATCATCTTATACTGTAAGTTCAACATTGAGACACTACAGTATAGATGATGTACTATCCAGGGGGTCAACACTCCTCCAGCAGATTATTCATCGTTTGCACCCACAAATGAACATTTTGACAGAGAGTGGTGGTGAAACCGTTACCATTACTGAGTTTAGTAATGGTAAGGGTTCTGTTGCCTTCTCTCAAAATTCATCTGGACAAAAGGCAAAACAAGTTTCAAGCGACCAAGACATCAGGAGCAACTTCAACACCTTCAGTGCAATGGATGACAGTGAAAGTCAGATTTATGAGCCCAGAATAAATTGGACTGATCTTTAATGGTGCAAATCTTTTATATTTTATTTTATTGTTCCTTTGAGGCTTCAACTGTATTGTTTAAATTAATAAATACCACTAATATGCCAATCTGAAATGAAACATTCTGCGTATTTATTTTTTTCTTTGGGAAACCCTACAGAATCCACTTTTGACAATCCCATTTTGAAAATGTTGTAATGAGCTGGTTAAGGAGCCACAGCCATTTGGTAAAAGATTTGCTTGCATTTCTGGCAAATAAAGATGAGATGAATGAGACTCTTGGCTTTAACTTCAATGAAATCTCTAACTGATGCAGCCAACAAAAAGCGAGATGGGGATTTGACTTTGCTTTAGGCTAGCTAAGGCATAAGCCTATGGATCATTATGGTATTCTGGGGCTAAAGGGGAAATAAATGCATTTTATCCCCATTTGAAACCCACTTCAGGAGCCAGTAAGTTGCATTTTGCATCCCTTTAGAAAGGCCATCTAATCCTCTAGGCAGTGAAACTTTAAAGAGCAGCAGATTTTTACACATTTAAAAAGAGAAAAACAAGACAGCCTACATTATTACTTTTTTTATTTAAAAGAAAAACAGCTTTATAAGTCACAAAAATGTAAAATTATGATCAATAAAATAGATATACACATTTACAACTGTGCTCACTGAATGACTGAGTTGATTCTGCCAAGTTGTTCTGCATATTTGTGAGTCTGTGCAAATTGGTTTGTTGCCAAAGCATTGACTTCTAGTGTCTGAAGATACAGTAAGACCATCCAACAACCTATCTTAGAACACGTAGACCTTAAACAACCTGTCTATCTTACTTACAATATTTACCATTCACTTTATTGAATTATGATGCAATAATTAATTCAACCAATTAAAGATTGTTAATTGTGTTTTAAAAATGTTCCACTTAGCAGCAGTGAATAACTTGTAGAGCTGTAGTAGAGAACGAGTTCAGGTCAATGTATTGGTATGTCATGAAGACATTCTCTTTTACAGAAAGGCTCCACCACAGATAACAGCCCAACCCCGCTTGAGACAATAAAACCAAAGTCAGTCTGTCCTTTCCTTCCAATAAGAGAGAAAGTGAATCTATGGTCACCTACAAGAAATCCTACAATAACTATTAATTACTGAAGAAATACTGATTTATTGAATAATTATTTATAATTTATAATTATGCAAAAAAAAACTTGACAAAAGCATTATGACATGTAACTGCCAGAAGGAGTGACAATACAATCTTATGCATAACACTGACCATTAGGCCTGTAGCTGAAATCATACAGAAAAGCAATTTAATTTGCCAAAGGCTTTGATAAACTTGAATTTAACCATTACTTTACACGAATGAGGATGATCTGTTGAGATCAGACTGTGGTAAATGCATCATATTTTGAGCATAAGTCCATTGCTTCACTCATAAGAAAGTCTTTGTATGTTTCCACATACTGTACATCTCTGCATGGATCTCACTCTGACCCACGATATATGAGCTCTGAACTTCACTTCTTCAACTTCGCAGATATTTTTAGACGCACATCTCGCAAGAAAATTTTCATTAGGTCAATTCCAGCTTCCCGGTTTATTCTGGTTATTAACTGACCTCCAGGACCAATAACCATTTTCTGTAAGAAAGACCAAAGGTAATTACTTTACAGGTTCAATAATGTTGCAGTTGGTTAGGAAGTGTTCCATTTATTTAATTAAAAACTGTTCCTCAAAAAAAAGGAAGAAAAAAAAAGGGGGGGGGGGGGTATAAGGCCAGTGTATACTTTGTTTTTCTGGTATATTACGACTGCTTTGTGATACTCTAAGTACAGCAGGCATATGCATGTCAGTCAAATCTGGGCTGTCCGTGGACAGCAGAAGTATTATTTGGACTTTACCCTGGACTGAAGCAGCACAAACCCAAGACTTATAAGACAGAAGGAATAAAAAAAGCTCACCATATGACTGTCTTTCTTTACATATAGTTTGATTGATATTTCGAGTGCCCCATCCTCACACACCTTCCAGATTTCAATTTGCTGCAAAAAGAGCAAACAGAGAGAAAAAAAAACATGAAATAAAGGGCCCAAAAAAGTCAAATTCAATATTTTGAGTAATGAAAAAATTCTGATGGATGACTTTGCACTAGTTAAGGGAGTCAACAAAACTTTAAATACACAATTTAAATGTACACTACCTTACCACAAAAAAAAAAAAAAGTTACCTACTCTAATATTTAGTTGGACAGCCTTTAGCTTTGATTACAGCGTTGTGGTGGTGGCATGGTTGAGTGCCAGCTTGTGAATGGAGAGCGAGTTCAGATGAGAATGTTAAGGATCATCACCTGGCAATGATTGTCTCTAACAGCTGTTTGTCATTCCAGTGAGTGTGGCCAGGCTTTAAGAGCGAGCCGGACGCTAGTGGGGGGAAGAGTGTTACCTAACACAAACAGAAGAGACTGTGCTGGACTGTTTCCACTGAAAAGCATGATTTTGAGTGTTGCCGATGAAAAGCAAGATTTTGAGTTTAAAATAAACATACCGTCTGAGTTGGATTCGCCATCTCCCACTAGCTCCTTTCCCCTAACTGTGAATTTTTGTTACACTGGTGCCAAAATCCGGGATAGAAGGGAGGAAGTACGCCGCCATGGAGAACAGAAGAAGCGGTTCATTGAGCTCCTCCAGGCCCAAGCGGAGGATCGGCAGATATTCCAGAGCTTGCTGCCGCCGTGACCCCAGGCCCCACGACAGCCCCAGATTCCGGTAGTCAAGATGGGACCCCAAGATGATCCGGAGGCCTTCCTGGAGCTCTTTGAGCAGATGTTGGGGGCATGCGGATGGCCGAGCTCCCAGTGGGCAATCTGGTTAATTCCACTGTTGTCTAGGGAAGCCCAACTCATGGCGCAGCAGTTACCAACAGAGAACCTCCTGGTGTACGGCGACTTAAAGCCATTCTCCATTCACAGGTTGGCTGGACACCAGAGCAGCAGCGGCAACACTTTAAAATCATGCTTTTCAGCAGAAACAGTTCAGCACAGTCATTTCTGTTTGTGTGAGTTAACTCTCTACCCCTCACTGGTGTCCGGCTCACATTTAAAGCCTGTCTCCACTCTCATTGCAATGACAAACAGCTGTTAGAGAAAATCATTGCCATGTGATGATCCTTAGCGTTCTCATTTCCTGATCTTGCTTTCCATTATCAAGCCAGCGCTCAACCGCGCCCCACCACCACAGGAGCGCATTCATCATGGCATTATTTCAACAACCTTATGCAATGTCAAAACATTTATTTTCATCCAGAGTTGCATTAGTGTTTGGCCGAGAACTTGTGTTGACGAAGCGAGAGTCGAACCACTCCGTAAAGTCTTCTACAGCACATTCCAAAGACTTTCAATGGGGTTAAGCCCAGGACTCTGTGGACAATTTGAGCCCGATGACTCTTGGCATTATGGTCCTAAAATATGCCCATGCTGTGAGGGAAGGAAAAATCCATTGATGGGATAACTAGTCATGTAACAATCCATCGATCTGGATCAATGCATCGATCCAATGACCAACGATACATTTAAATACTAAACTGAAAAATTATCAAACAAATGATCATATAATCAAACGAGTGATGATCACTTGTGTGACTTTATTGATATGATTTATTTTAAACATCTAAAGTACCTTATTTTGTTGTGAATGTCCCGATGTGGAAATAGAGAGCTGACTAATATAATGAAATTATATTTTGGTTGCATTTGAGGGCAACAATTTTTTTAATGATTGTGTAAAATAGGCACATATATTGGAGTATAGATCGCATGCCCCTGAATCAAATCGTATCGTGGCAGACTTTGAAGTGTCAGATCGCAGGCCAAGAGATTGTATCATGATGAAACGTCTGATTTACATACCTAGCGATAACCTGGTCATTCAGTACATTCTGGTAGTCAGCTGACTTCATTGTATTGCCGCATAACATTGCCGAGCCTAGACCTGACTAACTGAAGCAACCCCAGATCGTAACACTTCCTTACAGTATATCCAAACGGCTCGATTTTTTTGGCCAGGCAGTGTATAAACAGATATAGAATATATGGGAACCATATTAGGAGTTAAAGAGATACTGCAATTTTTTATTTTTCATTTAAATGGCCTTTTGTCTGTCATATCATAACCATAGAAAAGAGCAAACAGAAAAGTCAAGGGAGAGAAAAAGTGAATGGCACTAGGACATGACACAAACCATATACAACCCTGTGTCTCCCCAAGCACAACTGCTCTGTGTGTGGTGAGCATGTGCACTACCACTGTGCCACAGCATGAGACCGTCTGTGCCTCATGATATACAATATTTTGTGTATGCTATTATTTCAACAACAGCACATTGACATAGTGCACATTTATTGTGACTTACCTGGGTCATCGTGTACGGCACCTCCTGAGGGAGATACTCAAGAAGTTTCTCTCTTATAGTGTTGATGCACACATCCTCAGGAGTCTGATCTGTAAGCACTTCACTGTGGTACTGCCACAGGCGAGGCTTTGCACACTCGATCAGGTATCTCTGTTTTCAAATGTACAAACACAGGCTGATGATGTTTGAAATTAGAGCTCTAGACTTTCATTATACATATAATTGGTAGCTGTAATTTCTGTAGAGTAATGCATAATAAATATTAAAAATGAAAAAGAAAAAATTAATAAACCAAAATTTTAGGTACAAAGTCATATGTATAGGCAAAGTATATATTTTAGGTCATTAACTATTTTTAATCAATGTTTTGACATTAATAATTACTTTTTAAAGGTCCTGAGGTGCGGTAAATGAATTTTATTAAGTACTATTCAACGAAGTGTCGACCACCGTTAATATAAGCTCATTACAATCATTTATAACAAAATGCTGTTTAAAGATGGAGTATAGCATGTCACACCAAAGGACATGTCCACTTCAATAAAGTATAAAAGTATGTGCGCCAACTATCCATTTACTATTTTGTTTACAAATTCTTTTTTCTGGCTACAACCTTATTCACACTAGTGCCATCTTTGATTTTTAATGGGAATGACAACAAGGCTGTGAGGGATAGACTTCCATCGAAAAAACATTGATCAAACATCTGTCCAAGAACATTCAGTATTCAAAGAACTCCAGACAACATGAGTTGTGGAAAATCAGATGTGATCCAGGAGCTTTATACAGCTCGGAATTCACTCACAGACTCGTTGTCATTTCCACTCAAAACTAAAGATACCGCTAACATGAATAAGGTCTATACACTTAATCCATGTAAAATGTAACTTTTAGAAAGTATTTGAAATGAGAAATTATCTCTTTAAGATTTTTATCAAAACACAGAAGCCTTGTTGGTATTGTATAATCTGCATTCAGCTAAGGAAAACTTTCTAAAGAGAGAGAAACAGTGTTGTTTTTAAATAGGCTATTGGTAAAATGTTCTGGAAGGATTGTCTCTGTTTAAAGTTGAAGGGTGTAACTTTCTGTAAAAAAAAAAAAAAAAACTTTCTCTTATTCCAGTTTAATATGCAGAGACAATTGTAAACAAGCCATTTGTTGGTCAATTTTCTCAAAAACTGTAAACACAGTCTCTGTGCTATTTTAAAAAATCTTGTTTGTTTTTGAGTGATCTGTCCAGCCCGACACAACAGCATTGACTCAAACAATGGTGTAAGTTGGGAGCGGGACCATTTGATTGTTCGATCAACAGCAGACGGTGAAACAGAAACTACACACTTTCGGCTTTAACTACTAACTGCCCCAGTTACAGATTAATATGGTGCCAGCTCTGTTCAAAATATTCAAATATAGATGTGATTTCTAACCTTTAACGTTTCCACATATTCAATGTCAACAGCACTTAGCATGAACACGTCCTTAAAATGTGGCCACCCGCTGCAGCTCCTCAAAGCCTTCATCTGCTCTCTGCTCAGTCTGTCTTCACTCTCCAGAGACTTTTCTTCTGCACTCTCAGAATTCAGTTCTTTGCTGTAGCTGCTGTGGGGTTTGGCTGCTAATTTCCTGCAAGGTTTCACCACACTCCGAATCCTGATCTTCTCTCCATTAACTACCCCCTCCGTCAGCTGTGCAGTGATGTCGAGCAGCAGCATTTTGTTCTTCAGTAGGTCCACCTGTATGCGAAGAATAAACATTTTCCTGCATAATCTCTTATGAGTTCTCTATTGTATCATAAATGCCTTGCAAGCTACTCTAAGTGCATGCAATTGAGTATGAAATATATATTGAATAATTAATTTCTGTAGTAGTAACAGCAGCAATACAGACTCTTATTGGTTAGATAAAAGTTGGGATCTTCAAAGAAAAGAGATGGTTATTTTAAAAAATAAATAACAGCAAAGTAATCCCATGGTTGAACTGTCTGGGACAGATTAATACGCAGTGACAGTCAATACCTTATTAAGGACAAGGATGGCAGGGACATCTGGATTTAGGGCCAAACACTTCAATACCTCATAGTCCAGCTTATTTCGGGTCCATTTATCAGAGACGTCAACTAATACCACCACTGCAAATGTATAGGAGAAAAGGCTGAGATGTAACAGACATAACAGCATGATGTGAAAATAATACTTTCACAAAAAAAAAAAACAAGTGAATGCTAACATTGCACCCTCTTTTATTAATAGCAACATACAAAGATTTAGCTACCTAGATCAGCCTCTTGCAGTGACTCAAAGGGATCCACCAAAAGTGATTTCTCTAGCTGGTGTCTGTTAAACAAATATGTCAAACATTCATTTTTGTTTTCTGAGTGGATGCTTATTAACCAGAAAGTGATGTCGAGCATCAAGAACTGGCAAAAAGAGTTTTACAAAATATTAAAAGGACTGATAATTGAAAGACCAACATGATCAAAAATCACTTAATTATAAACTCACCTTTTAGCCTTTATTGGGGTAGTGAGACCAGGGGTGTCCAACAGAACCTAATAAAAATGTGATACAATGGACATGACATTCCTAACACTGACTAGACTTGTATTGGGATATAAGCATTACTGCCGGGGCACTTACAATTTGTGTGCTATCCTCTGTCAGAACCCCAATAGCACGTGATCTTGTTGTGTGCACTTTCTCTGACACAGCAAAAAGCTGTGAGAAAATGTGATGGTCCTTGTTTACTTATTCATCCATTATGTATAAAAGGAATGATTCATCCAAAAGTGATAATAAAGTGAAAATTCTGTTATCACTCATCTTCATGTACTTTGAAACTTATGACTTTCTTTCTTCCATGGAACACAAAATGCGTTATATACAGCATTTTGTCTAAGCTACTTCTTTTTAATGTAAAGAAAGTGAATGTGACCAAGGCTCTCAAGCAACAGTTTCAGATAATCTACTTCAATTTCAGTCTGTTCCTCGCACAGAGCCATCACATGACTTCAAAAGAATTGGAACAAAGTGCATTAGGTGTGTGGACTACTTTAATGATGCTTTTTGTCCTTTTGGAAGCTTGGCTGCCTTTGGTCCCCATTCACTTTCATTGTAAGGAAGAGAGCAGCTCAGATATTCTGCTACACATCTCCTTTGGTGTACCATGTGAGAATTAAAGTAATACAGGTTTTGAACAACAAGAGGGTGAGTAAATGATGACAGAATATTTTTAAACTGTTTAGACTACAGACATAACATCATAAACAATGTGTGATTTAGTCTGTTGCACATAATAGCACCTTTCTGCCCAGCAGCTGATTGGTCAGTGTGGATTTCCCTGCATTCGGGGCACCCACTATTGCGACTTTAAGAGATTTTGGCTTTTCGGGTTGATCAGGATCCTTCAGCAATAAGGAAAATTGATGACCTGAGAGTAAAGATACTTAGTTTAACGACCTGACTCTAATATCGTAAACGTCCACGAAGATAAGATTAAAGAGCTCTGCTATCGACATCTTATCGCTAAAAGAGCAGACTAAAAGCTTTGACATGTGCTGAGGTGATTTTTACCACTGTCTGATGGGACAGAGACATGGTGATGACTCTCGTCGGACACAACAGCTCTCCCCTTCTGCAATATGTCCAAAAAGGCTTCTGAAGACACCAAACGGGCCTGAGTCCAGTAAGTGAGACCATTCCTTAATGCCTGAGGCCGAAAAACGGAGCAACCTGTGAACAAGAGGAGTTCGACAAGCGAATAGGTATCAAAAAGCTTCAATTATCTATTCTTTCATTTTTCTATGAATTTTGTTATTGGAGTGTAGTTTCTTGTGGTGAAATTGATCAAATGCATCAGCATTGACAAAGTTCCGCATGCAGACACGAGATTAATGGACAATAAACATGTGATGGATTTTAATCTATTATCATTGTTCATGGCTGATCAACACACCTGCGCGCAGATACAGTGGCGCATGTTCTGAGGCTGCTGACAGTTTGCGGATGGTCGAAAATCGCAGAGATCTCCGTAAAAACGTCTTGCAAAGCCGTAATGTCATTTTCCCTGAAATAACAGGTCAGTTTTAAAGCCTTTCGGTTAGGTTATTCCTCGAGCAAGGTTACTTCTCTCTCCGTGTTTGTTTACGCATGTGTACAGGGCGCAGACATGTTGCTTCAGTCTGGAAGTGCGTTGTGGTGATCCGTCTATAACGTATTTCTTACTGCCGTCTACTGGTCAGGCGCCGCTATGATCTGAAGCCATGTAATAGCATGGTTGTGTCTCGTTTCGAAGGCTGCGTGCTAGGTAGGACGCGTCCTTTGAAGGCTGCAGTATACCGAGTGTCCTCCTTTAAACAAGCCTTTTTTTAACGAGACGGCCTTCGCGGGACAAACGGAAACAGAACTCATCACGGTTGCTATGACAGCACGCCACTCTTTAACAAGCACGAGCGCTTTGAGTGAGAACGGAACAGTCCCTTTAGAAGGGAATGTATGAGGTAACTTTTAGGAGAATTATAATGATGTAAAGAGAAAAGAAAATAGATTTTACATGTGTGCTTTTAGTCTAATACTTTATTTTAATTGTATATTAATATAATTATACATATTATATACTCTGCACCCATCTACTGAGGTACTTCAACATGGGAATTAACAATCCTTGCGTTTGAACATCATATTTACGGGCAAACCGGCGTCATTTTGTTTAGACATTTCCGTTGAAGAATTGTATGAAGGATACACCCCATGCATCTTCTGAATTCCCGTGAAAGAAGGCTGCATTTGAAGTGTCCTACTCGCTTTTCAGAAACGAGACCGCATCGATGACGTATGCAGCCGACAAGGACGCATCCTTTCAAACGAGACACAGATTATGTTGCTGTAATACCGAAGGCTGCATTTTCAGGACCAAAGTCCTAGGACCGCATTTCTAGGACCCAAGATTTGGAGGACGAAAAAAAAAAAAAAAAAAGTGTATTTCCACAAATACTAACTACTTGTAGTTGTAAAGGTTTATTACACTCAAATACTACTTTGCTTATATGCTATGGCCTTTTCAGTCACTAATAGGGGGTTAGTCAGACAGCTGTCCGTAAATCTCTCTCTATCCAATGCCATCTTCGGTCCTTTATCTCTCTTGATGGCTAATTAGCCTGATTAGGGGCCAGGTGTGCAGAATCACAACCCGGCCCCACCTTCCGCCCTGCCACATTATCCCTCTATTAAATTCCTCCACTTCACTGAAGTAGTACATGGAGAACATAATCACTTCTGGGTTAACAGCCCTAGTTGAATCTTTACTGTGAGTTAGTGTATAATGATAAAAAATTTGAATATTGTCAAAGTACCACCAAATACTGTTCAGCTCCCTGTGACTGTACAATAAAGTCCACCAGTCTCTTTTCCTCTGCAGTGCAGCCAATGACATGTGGATACGGTATGTTACCCAGATTAGCCTCATCATGCCTGCCTCCATCCCCTGTTGATGTTTGGAATTCCACCTCCTCAGTAAACCGGACTTTCCTGAAAAGCTTCCTAAACTACTGTAATATGAAACAGTTGGCTCATATGTGGATATGTATTTTTTGGACTGAGGTTTTCCAATTTGGGAGTATACATAGAGGTATATGGTTGGCGTTGGCAAGGTTTTGCCGATCAAGCGGACCTTTTTTTCACCATCTCATTAAGCGTTTCTTCACTAAATACAGGAGAGGAGGCGTAGGATGTGCAGTAAGTTAATGATTTTATGTGTATGCATTGATATGCTTTCAACCAACTCCTCCATGCCAACACCATGTTCACCTGGCACTCAGCAGATTCACAGAAAACGTGTTGATTTTCCCTTGTTATGTGTTTCTTGAAAAAGAGAGAGCCCAATTGGTAAAATTAAACACAAGTTAATTTCATAATCATTAATAGGCATAAATTAGGCCTAAGCTAGTACTTGACCAACATGTATATATATTTTTTATCTTCTGTCATACTATTGCCTACATTGAGCTAAATCTGTGTCCTTGAAATCACTTCATATAGACTATACAGTACATGACATGATCTAACGGTATTTTAATAGTCAATTACTATGCAGGCCTTTCTGTTCTTTCTGATTATTAAAAATGTCTCATTCAGCATTACAAAAACAATGTCAAAATAAAGATACGTACTGATAACAAGTAATGTGTGGTAAATGGGCAGAAAGCACAGTTTAAATATTAAGATTATTTTAACTTAATTAAAATGGTTAAACAATGAGTATTAAACAAGCTTTCAAAATGAAAACAGTAGCATTTAATGTTGCTCACAGACACATCATATCGACATGCTTATATCATATTTTTCAGATTAATGTGCTGGCTAGAATTTATTATCATAGTCATTAAGTCCACATGTAGTTGGGGCTTGCCAGTCGCTCTACAGTTTCATTAAACAAATATGCTAACAGTTTGTTTTACAGCATTAGAAGCTAATATTTGATGGTTTCTATATAGTGCATTTAAGACTATAGTTAGCAACTCTCGGTCACTTCGGCTACGTTAACTTTGCTGTCCAATTCAAAGCATCACAGTTGTTTTTAATGTTAAACAAATAAAAATGTTTTCACATTTGGTACTGACACTCTGACTGCTGTCTATCTTCTATGTTGCCATAAAAAATGCAGTCACTGGTCCTCTTAATTCAGTAGGTGGCGTTGTCACTTAAATCCTATGGTCCTAGAAATGCGGTCCTGAAAATGCAGCCTCTGGTATTGCAGGAACATGCTACTCGAATCATGATAGCAAGTACAGTGGTTCTTAAAGGAATAGTTTACTCAAAAATAAAAATTATTGTTCCATCTCAAATGTGTATGACTTTCATTGTTCTGAAGAACACAAATGAGGATTTTTAGAAGAATATTTTAGCTATGTTGGCCCATGCAATTCAATGAATGGTGACCAGAACTCAGAAGCTCCAATAAGCACATAAAGGCAGCATTAAAGTGATATGACTCCAGTGGTGAAATCCATGTTTTCAGAAGTGATATGATAGCTGTGGGTGAGAAGCAAATCAATATTTAAGTCCTTTTTCCTTGTTTTTTGACAATTCACATTCTTCATGCATATCGCCACCTACTGGTTGGGGCTGGTCAAAGGTGGAGATTTATAGTAAAAGAGGACATAAATATAGATCTGTTTCTCACCCACACCTATCATATCGCTTCTGAAGACATGGACTGGAGTCTTATGGATTACTTTTATGCCGCATTTATGTGCTTTTTTGAGCTTCAAATTTCTAACCACTATTCGCTTGCATTGTATGGAACTACAGAGCTGAGATATTATTCTAAAAGTCTTCATTTGTGTTCTGAAGAAGAAAGGAAATCATACACATCTGAGATGGCATGAGGGTGAGTTCAAGATCATGAGAGAATTTTTATTTTTGGGCAAACTATCCCTTTTAAATGGTTTTGCTTCAGGAGGACCCAGATTTTACATTGTACATCAAGTGCAGACTCAACACAGTACCAAACTGGTTTATCAAACGTCCTTAAAATCAAACATTGGTAAAGATTTTTTCTGAAATCTATTGGAAAAGAGTGGCTGAGCTTGGCATGGCATACTCCTATGCTCTCACTATTTTTACTGTAGTTTGGAATGGTATACTACCATACCAATGCAAAATTATTAACTTTTTAACTGATTTAGAAAAGTTATAATTTTGTGTACACAAACAACATCCATTAGAATTTGACTGGATGTGCAGTATTTGATGTCAATACCAAAATATATGGAAAGCATTTTCTCCTCTGTTTTAAAAGATGGTACGCCTATTTATTTCGCTTGACCATTTTTTACGGGATGTGTCTCTTTGGGAAAAAAAAAAAAAAAAGGGTTATACTGTCAAATGGAATGTGTGCAGATTCTCTTTAACCATATCCCATATCAGTATTTAATTCCTCTGTTAATCTAAGGCATTATAGACTAAATTAATTTTCTCACAGTCTAGTTTGAAAAAGAAAGGCCTATTGGATCCAAGTTGCTGTTTGTAGTTTTGTGGTAATAGTACATTTTCAGGATCAGACAGCTGATTATGTTATGATCCCTAACAGGATCTGATGAGGTCTTCATGTTGTTTTTATCCAATCAGGTAGAAGAATTAGAGAGCACAGATGTGTTTTTCCATCTCCCATCAAAAACTAGTCCAGTTACTGTATGCACCACACATATTGCATATAATTCTGACTAAACAGCTCTTTCTTGGTATGATCTCACCACAGAATCCTTTCCCACATCATAACTAGCGCACTATTATGGCTATCATCAAACCCTAGATGTGCTTTCACATAGTTCTTTTTGAATAAATAGCTTCTTCTTTATCACACTCTTGGTGGTGTTTGCAGAACTCTCACTCACAAGTCTCCTTTTTGGCATGAGCATTTGTGAGATTACCTTTTCGGCACAGCGTCTTCATCATATAATGTGTCTTCCACTTCCTGGTAATTGAATCCTGGTAATTAAGCTAAAAATTCTAAGAATTCTCTTTTGTTTTCACAGCTGTCCTTCAGATTTACAGAATGAATATTGATCCTTTAACGTTTTGGTTTTTATTCAGAAAATAACTTCTGCAACACAAGGACATGCATATGCAAGCAGCAAATGTATCGTCTTAACAAAAGGAAAGGAGCACAAACCATTTCTACTAATGAAATGAGAGAAACTTAGCCATGGGTTTTTAACTCACAAAGATCAGGGTTATAAATCCAAATTAGGAGGTTGGTCCCAGATCAGCAAAAAATTACAACATCGTCCCATGATTGTTTTTGCTTGTGTCATAATTGTTTAGGAGCAGTGGGTGCTGAATAACTGCTGTCATGTCAAATATATCAGCAGCTCTCTTCTTGTCTTCTGCACACACACTAAGATAGAAATGTCCCGCAGTTACAGCACTTCGACCTTACTGTGGGCAAGGAGGAATAACAAAACTGAGGATTTAAGTATAAGACAGGCATGTGACAGGAGCTGGCTGAGCTATGCTGGGTAGATGCAGGGGCGTAGATTCCAGGGGCACAGCTCCCTCTTGCTCAGTCATTACACATGATTGCAGCATGCCACACAAATCCACACAGCTGAGGCATACCTGGTCACGTCCTCGTCAAAATGCTTTTGGGAGGAATATTTTAAAAAGCACCCAGAGGTCATATTTTCCATCCCTGATTGATTGCAGCATGATAGATAGAGAGAGGGGGGGGGGGGGGGGGGGGGGGCAGAGGGAATTAGATGAGGTGAACAACATTTTGCAACCAATACACCTTATCTGTGAAGTGAATCAATCATGTATCTCCTTTGATATCATCAATCATGTCAATTCAAAAGTGCAATTAGGACCACCATTTCTAAACATCCTGTCTTAATGTCTCTCACGGCAAGAAAGACACCATTCTGTGTAGTTAACGCTGTGTGATGAAGCCCACTGCTGAGCACTTTCCCTTTAGCTGCCCGAGGCTCTCTGGGTGCAAAATGATTTTTTTGTACTGATCCAGGATCAGTCATCGTTATGATGTACTTAATCATTCCAAGTGGAAAAATCAGAAGATGAACATTAAAAGCTAGTTCTTCAATTATGTTATTCCCTTTCACACACATAATGGCGTTTCTTTTTGAGTTAATCTTTTGAACCTGATATGATCTTAGGGCATGTAGAATGACTTGCTCTTATCCAGAGTTATCTTATTTCTCTGTGCAGAGATGAGATTAATTAGTCTTGATAAACACATGGTTCTGCATGCTATGAATCACACAATGCCCTATAATGATAATCATGACGACCACAGTTTGTTTCTTAGAGGATGTACATTAGGTACAGACGGTGACATACAATCAGTTTAAAAGTATACATTTTTATTTATTTTCCCTATACAATACAGTTTATTTAGTGCAGTATGAATAGCCCTACAAATGTGGTTTCATGGTTTTAAAGAATCTTTCATAAAGTGTTCAAAAAGTTTTATTGATGATGATATAGCCATGAAAATTGGAGCAAGGAAGAAAATTCTGTTGGTGGAGAGGAAGGCCTAAAATCATATTTTTTTTTTTTGGTTTCCAGCAACTTGGATTTAAAATGTTATTTAATTTAATAAATAAATAAATAGAAAAAAATTTGATAACATTTTTGACTTTGGAACTTTTGATAAAATGTTTAATTTGTGTTAACTGATTGACTTGACGTTAATTATTTATCTATTTATTAATTGGCGGCCAGTTTCAGAATACGTAGATGTTTCGATTTTCTTAAAAAAATGTGAATGGTGCTTGCCCATGCAAAACTTGCTGCCATGATGCTAGAGTGCTGAGGGTGGTTGCCAGGACATTGCTTTGTGGTTGCTTAGGTGTTCTGGGTCATTTTTAGCACATTGCTCTGCAGTTGCCAGGGTGTTCTGCATGGTTTCTAGGGGATTGCTTACTGGCCGTAGTCAAAAGAACCAACACAAGGTCTCTATGATACTGAGTCTATATGATATGTCTCAACATACTGTATGTCTCAAATCCCTCCAGTAATTAACCACACCAGTGTAAAATCGATGGTATTTTTTGCCTGTTTTATCAGACTGATCAAACAGTGAAATGGGAAACAGTAGATCACAATTTCACTGCTAAAATCGGTTTGTGCTTACTTCTAATCACTGCCCCCTCCCAACTCCCGACCCCCCAGTGACTGAAGCAGGAAGTGTTTTTGAATGTTTGGGAGCAATTTTGGGGCGAAATGTCCTCAGAGTGTTGCCAAAAGTAAGTTAATGATGTAATACACGGTCAACAGGAATGCATATTTTATTAACTCTACCTCCTAACCCAAACCCCAACCCTAAACCTAACCATCAGTGGAGGAAAGATACATTTTTTGAGTAAAAATGCAACCTCGCCATTTTTTATATGTACATATAGTCCATAGGATATGTTATTAGATAACCTATATCTGTGTCGGTAGCACTACGTGAGAATGTCTTGACATTGAAGTGGTGCTTGTCAGTAATTAAGCTGAATAGGGTGGATAGCAACTCTAATCAATATTCAGAAGCAACATGTCAATTTCCTGTGTGATTAAGCTAGTTTTATTGTCCTGATTTGGTATTGTTCATGTCCATAGCATTGAATGTGCAGGACAAATTACATGCCAAAGTTTATTACTTGGGGTATTTATTTATTTTAAATCCCATTGAATTGAGGCATGGATCATTAGTGCTACACATCTGTACAACTTTAAGGAAGACTGTTAAGTGTCTGTTCCACTAACAGGAAGAAAAATTATAAGATAGTCTGAGTGTTTTAATTCAGTTTGAGGAATGTCTTCCTGACAAGGTACAACTATTAGTTATCCATTTGATGAATTTGTTCCTCCTATGCATAGGTTTTAGGTGTTCGCATACAAAGGACATGGCAGCAGTTTGCAAATGGAAAATGGGATTTGCAAAATGTGGGGGACTGAGCATTATAAATGTCAAGTGACTGATGGGCTCCACTCTGTTAATTGTGAAGGTTTCCATAGTGCAGCGTATGGAGGATGTCAAGTACAATTGAAAGCATAGGACGTACAAAAATATACAGAAAGTTTCATGAGTGGAGGCACTGCAGGCATGTGGGAATAGAAATGACAGGAGAAATATTTTGACAGGGTTTGTGTGGGATGGAGACACAGGCTCTAATGTCACTGCAGTGCAACCATCAGTCTTCTGTAACAGAGAAACTGTTAGTGGTGAAAAATTCTTGGCCATATCGTCAATATCATAAATATAATTACATTTTTACAAAGTAGATCCACTGAGATGAAAGCTATTTTGACAGCAGCTTCAGTTTTTAGAGATTACAGGATCTCTGTTAAAATTATTCATGATAATGCAAATACTGTCAATCTCATGCAGTTTCACAGTAGCAGGGTATAACTATACATAGGCCTATACATCCCTTAGAGTTTAATTTAGAAATATAATGTCTTGTTTGGCTCTATTGATAAAAAACACTTTGCTATTTTTTTTATATTTTTGTGTTATAATACAGTGATATTTGTTACACCCTGCTACATATTTTCTCTTTGAGGTCAATATGTCAAAAAATTCAACTCTGGAGATATTAAAAGACACTTACATGCTCTAGTTGAAACCTCTGATGGACCTGCAGACTAGGGACTCGATTTGAATGGTGCAGCGGGTGAAATCCAGCATATCCAACATGTTCGTAATGCTTACAAAAATTGTTGCTGACTTAGAAGATCTCGCTGAAATACGTCAATCAATTACGGCGATGGAAAGAAAATTCTCTGAGTTGGTTACAAGAGTGGCAGATGTTGAGAAAATTATTGATTATCTGGAGTCATCTGAGAGGGAATATCTGATAATTTGCCAGAGACCAAACTTGATTTGGAACATAAAGTCTGAATTTGAGAATAGGAGCCGCAGGAATTCCTGAGCATGAGGAGGGCAGAGATATGCTGAAATTCCTAGGCGAGCTCTTCTCGAGTTTGCTCGACATAACAGGCCATGGAAACAAGCTGGAAATCGAGCGAGCTCACAGAGTCCCGGCTAGCAGATCTGCTGAGAAAAACATTTTTTGCTGGTTCCATCTAGCGACTGGAGTTTGTTTTGTGGAGGAACATACATTCGGGACAGCTGTGTATGAATCTGCTTGCTCTTTGTGCTTACACCTTCTATTGGCTGAAGTTTGTTTTACAACAAACTGTTATGTAATTTTCTGTTATGTAATTTTGCCTAAAATTTGTATAGAAGCATTGGGCTTGAGCAATCCGACAGCAAATCTGTCGTGGGGACTCTTGTAGGCGAGCATGGACTCTTTGAGTTTAGATGGATCGACGCCGAATCGAATGTGGTCTTTATAATTTAGTTTTTGACTTTGCATGTCATGTCAAAATGAAAGTAGTCAGCTGTAGCGGAGTGTTTCCTAAACCAATTAAAGAAGAACGCAATGCAGTGTCTCGCGCAGCTCACATAAACTTCAATACCCACGAATCTATTGTTCAAAATAAACTTGACGCCATGTTAATTTCTGCCTGTCATTTTCATTCAAATGACCGAAAATGAAAAGGCTGCAATGAACTAAATTATCGTTTGGAAAGCCAGCAGAAGATGAGCAGACAAAGAGAAGGAGGGAAGGTGAGAAAGTTAATGGTTATGCAGCAAATAGCCTACAATATGAGATGCAATAGGGCTACCAATGAGATTCAAACCTACATCCTACTGAAATGCTGAAATCCAGTGGAGTTGCAGCTAGCTAATCTGCACTGACAATTAAGATAAATATTATATGGATAATTAATGTGTTGTGAAGTGATGGATATTATCCTTTTAATAAGCATGGCCCAAACATAACCTTTTGTTGAATGATATTATGGTCATTTATTTAGACTTGTATTATTATTATTATTATTATTATTATTATTATGTTAAATTCAACAGAGGAGACAGGAGAGAGAAGTCAGGCAGTTGAGGAGGAGAAAGAGTTAGAAGTAGAAATGAGGAAATAATAGGTGAAGGGTCCCCCCAAGACAGTCAAGATGCTCATGAATGTTCACAGAAACATGGAAGTGGATCCCAAAAGAGTCCTGCAAAGGTGGGATGCTTCTGGCCACAGAAGAATAGTTACTTGTTTTGATAAAAGGTGAGACTGAATTACTGAAAGCTAAAGGTATTCTTTATTATTTTATGTATTGTAAGTATGCATTGCAGTACAGGTGTTGTATCAACTAACAGTTGAGTCAACTGAACTGATAATGGATATATTTTCTATCAATTACAGTTAGTGGTGAGAACCAAAGTCCATTTCAGAGGATGCATACACTACAAATGGATCTCCACCGTTTCAGAGGTTGCACAAGAAGCCACAACTACCTATAGGTTATAGTTCAACAGTTCACACCCAGATACAGGAAAACACACACACACACACACACACACACATGGTGCACAGTTTACACATGTTGTTATTGAAAATAAATATGTTGTCAGCCAAACATATTTTTGACCTCGGTATTTGAAAAATCCTGGTTACGGCCTTGCCTGGTGTGTTTAGAGGTGCTGCCACATATAGAGAAAAATAAATAACATAGTTTTAGTATAGTTTAATATAGCGCTTTAATGTATCCCTTTTGCAAAATCCTGATTTCTAACAAATGTTAAAGGCTGAAATCAATGTTTATATGGAGACCAACTGGTCCTCAGTATTCTCTTGGGCGTGGCTTGGGAAGCACTTAAGCCACGCCTAAGGCGGTTCTTAGGGGTCGGCTTATACAGTATGCCTCATTTACCAAAAAATCCAAAGCACGAGAACTTGTGGCATTGGAAGTGCAGAGGCAGAGCTGAAGTGCCAAACGTTGTCTGATGGCCTCAGAGAATTGGCCCCATTGAAATACAGATATAATTCTATTTTGTCACGGAAAGTAGAGTTTTGGCTATTCAGGCAAGTCATGCTTTGAGTCGTGGGACAAAGCGGGGAAGCTTTTGGCTAGATATATAAAACAAAGAGATTCTTTTTCTACCATCCCCTCAGTGAAATCTGCTGGTGGTGAAATATTTACCTCATTGATATTAATAATGCTTTTAAAGAATTCTATCTTGATCTTTATAGCTCCACGTCTTCTTCTACTGATGAAGATATTAGAAAATTTGTGGAACCATTAGATCTCCCTAAACTGGCAACTGAACCAAAAAATGCTCTTGGTTCTGAGATAACCTTGGAGGAGCTTGATGAGGTAAGTAAGGCCTTGCCTACAGGCAAGGCTCCGGGGCCAGATGGTTTTGCCGCTGAATTTTTTATATCTTATGCTACACAACTAGTTCCACTTTTGTTAGAAGTTTATATGGAATCATATATATAAACACATGTGGGGTTTATTCGGGGCCGCAGCTCTTCTGATAACATTAGGCATCTCATCAATATCATGTGATCAGTGGTGAATGATCAGACTCCGGTCGCTGCCATCTCACTTGAAGCCGAAAAGGTGTTTGATATGGTAGAATGGGATTATCTTTTTAAGATTTTATAAATATACGGGTTTGGGAATACTTTTATTGTATGGATTAAGTTACTTTATAGACATCCGGTGCGGCATTACAAACGAATTGATTAATTTCAGATTACTTTACTCTGGATAGGGGCACCTGGCAGGGTTGCCCTCTTTCCCCATTATTGTTCTGTCTTGCCCTGGAACCATTAGCAGCTGCGATAAGAAAGGAAGATGACTTTCCAGGGGTGATGGCAGGAGGTGTGGCACATAAGCTTTTGTTTTACGCAGATGATATTTTATTATTTGTCTCTAACCCCACTAGATCTAAGCCTTGCCTCCACAGAATTATCAATTCATTTTCTAAATTTTTGGGATACAGAGTTAATTGCTCTAAATCCGTAGATTTGTCTCTGACTGCACACTGCCCAGTAACGGCTTTTCAACCGGACGCCTTTCAATGACCCAAACAGTGCATTGAGTATTTGGGTATTTTATTCCCAGCAAATTTGTGCGATTTAGTTAGAGTTAAGTTTGACCCTTTAATAAAATGTTTTTCGAGTAATGTGGGCAGGGGGGCTTCATTACATTTATCTATAATTGGGAAGGTTAATGTTATTAAATTGAATTGTATTCCAAAATACAATTACCTGCTACACTCTCCCTGTAGATGTCTCCCTCTCTCATTTCAGCGAAGTCGTTTATTTGGAATGGTAAGCATCCCAGATTGCATTTCAATAAGTTATATGGGCTGATTGACAAAGGTGGGCTAGGCCTACCAAAGAATTTGTTTTATTATTATGCATTCAGTCTTAGATATTTGGCTCATTGTTCGCTTCCACCTGAGAGAGCCCCCCCTGGTTTTGTATTGAAAAGGAAGTTCTTGCACCTATTTCGCCATCGCAAAGCCTTTCGATCAAACTAACCAAAGAAGTTAATTCACACCCGTTATTTAGCATTTGCACATGGTTTGGACAAAAGTGTCCTGAGTGTTTGATTCAGATATTTATTGTAATATTGCCTCGAGCATATGGCTGAACCCAAATTGATAAGTCCCCTTTCTGCTGGTCAGAGTGGATTGTGAGGAGGGAATGTTGAGATCCTTTGATAATTTGGTTCAACATTTTGGGATTCCCAGATCTCAGTTTTTTAGGTATTTACAACTGTGCCACCTGCTTTGTACTATTTTTGGGAGTAGCATACACCACCCATAAAGCGGCAGACACTCTGAGAGTGGTGAGTACTGCTTTTGGAAAAGGCCATAAGGCATCAGTATATTACTCCCTGCTAATTCAGAGTCTGGCGGACGGAGCTTTAATTTATATCAAGAGATTATGGGAGAAAGATTCAAACTTGGTATTGGAAGAGGGAGTGTGGGCTAAGATCCTAAAAAGCATCAGGTATGCATCTAGAGATGCAAGGGTCCATCTGATGCATTTTGCATTGGTTCCTAAACCCCCTCTAGATTGCAGAGTCTTGGTCTTAAAGACTCACCCACCTGCTGGCGATGCCAGTCAGAAGATGGGGACACAACCCATCTTTTTGGGGGTTGTGTTAAGATTCAGGAATTTTGGTTGAGGGTTCTGTGCTTTGTGTGTGACGTACTGGACGCTCACTTTCATTTTGCCCCAGATACACAGTATTTTGGGTGATGGAGGAGTCCTGAATGTGGGAGATAAATACATAAAAAGCTGGGTCCTAACCAGCATGATGATTGGCAGACAGCTATTCCTTAGGGGATGGAAGTCAACTGAATCACCCTCATTTCATGAGTGGTGCACTGAGTTGGGTAAAGTGGCAGCTTTTGAGGAGATGACTTCCAGATGGCTGGGGAACCTGGCAATTTATGGCAGAAAATGGGGCAGTCATTTGTCTCATTTTGAATGGTTCTAGTGAGGGGCAGTGGAGGGAGACAACCCAACACCCACCCCACCCCCATGTTGAAATTTGTTATGTACTTATGTATTTCTATTTGTGTGTCTGTTTATATGTGATTATATCATGGTATACAAAGGTTTATAAGTTGGTCCTGAATGCACAATCTTGTGGTTACATTTATTTTTGTTTGTGTCAGAATCAATAAAAAAAATGTAATAAAAAAATAATAATAATTCTATTGGGTGCTTGCTTGCACATATATGGCAGGCAATGAAAGGACAGATGTTTGTGTTCACCTGAGGAAGGGTCAAGTGAAGTCTGTGATAATAAATTATTTCTGTGATTAGTATTAATGATTGTAAGAATAGCTAGAAGGAAATATTGTTAGCCTGATAAGTGCAGTATTTCAGAGAACGTTAAATGTGAAAAATATCATAAAGAGAGGAATTTGCTATTGTGACGGATGTTTATTTACAGTGTATGTTCACTATGTAAATTAATGTTTCACTAATAATCCTTCCTTTCAGCTTTATTTGTTTACTTTATATTATTTTGTTTTGAAAAGCATTATAATTTTGTTTTGAAATGTATCTGTGTCACTTTGGAAAAAAAGTTTTATGATTAATTGTACTGGCGTCGTGACGTCATTTCTGTTCATTCTGCGCTGCGTCCTCGGTCCGCTGTGAGCGCACTGAGAGGTACGCAGTTAGGGGTGCTCTTTCAATATAAAGTGTAAAAGTTTGCAGAAGTTGGATTGAGTATATAATATTCAATTATATATTTGTAAAGAGTGTTAGAAATGTGTTAAGAAGTGTTTTGCGCATGGGTGGACTGGATTTAATAGTTTTATTTCCGAGTACAGCGGTTTGGGTGTATGTGTGTGCGTCGGTTAAATGCGGTGATTTTGGTCGATTGATTAATTGGTCTTTGATCTGTGCAGGTGATAAAATCACAGAAGCAACATTTTCATGCAGTACTCTGTTTATTCCGTGCAGCGCCATCAATATGTTCCCCAAACAACAGCAAGAAAAAGGAAAGTAAACTCTCCAAATCAGCAGCAGTTCCAGTTGTCCTGTGTCTTCTTCCAATTACATAACACAGATAATAACAGTGGTCAAAAGTGGGCCGGTTACACTATGTTTTGTTGCAACACATTCTCACACCCAAGTCGTCACATATTGACGCGTTTGACAGGACCCCTTGGCGTCACATTTTAACGCCCTGGGTATACCTTTGGCGTCATTTTTCGACGCGTTGGGTAGTCTTAACCAAAACCGCATTCAAAGGTGAGTTTAACAACGCTCCACGGCGTGTGCAAGTAAGCAGTTTAAGCGTTTTCTTAGGTACTGCTAACTAGAGCATGCTGGATAACGTATTTTTATCGGAGGTTTGTTGGTGTTAATAAATATATATAATATGCTACGATTGTGTTCAATTAATCAAAGTTTTTTATATTTTTATTTTTATAATTTTGGTTAATTAATCAAAGTTTTTTATATTTTTATTTTTAAAATCCTCTATAGAAATCTATCGGACTACCCAACGCGTCGAAAAATGACGCCAAAGGTATACCCAGGGCGTTAAAATGTGACGCCAAGGGGTCCTGTCAAAAGCGTCAATATGTGACGACTTGGGTGTGAGAATGTGTGCAACCACTGGATTCTTTTGGATTATCTTTTTGGAGATTCAAAATTATGGCTGTCATTCACTTGTTTTGTATGGATCCACAGAGCTGAGATATTCTTCTAAAAGTCTTCATTTGTGTTTGGCAAAAGACAGAAAGTCATTTGCATCTGGGATGGCATCAGGTTTAGTAAATTACGAGACAATTTTCATTTTTGGGTGGACTATTCCTAATGGTGTGGATAAGGTTTCTCGTGGGATTCTGATTCTCATATGTAGTACAGGGCTTTGCTCATTTTTAGAACTGACAATCAATATACGTTTGTAATTGTTGCTGTGTTTTATTAGAACAAAACAAAAAAATCGTATTCCTTCCCTTGTCATTTGAAGAGTCAATGCTCTATGATCCGGTAGGTGACAGTATGCGCACTCCGATTGCGCCCCTGCAAAACAATAAATATAGAAGAGGGTACATTTATTTGTCCAAGTTTGCATAAATCTCAAGCTTTATTTCGTTCCAGCCGCGGTTCTCCCTCATATTTACAGTTGGGTTATTGAAACAAATGTTTCTGTCTTGAAAACGTATCACTGTGTCGATGTGTTTTTGTTTACTCTGGCCAGGCTGTAGTTTTATTTGTTGTAATGTGTGATATGCTTCCGCATTGAAATGTATATTTACGTATTTAATATACTTTTCATATGTGCCGAATGCATACAGTGACATTGAGTACATCGAGTTACATCGAGCATGAAGTATGCCTCCTGTCAATGTTCTGGGAGTAACAAATGCATTTGGAGAGTTGTAAAATGCATTTCATATATGCAGGAGAGAATTTACAATATAATGACTGATTTGATTGTAATGTTAGAAATCACATAAAAAGGTTGCATTTAAGCAAGTTTTGTCCATTCGTACAAAGCCTACAGTACATTCTTTATCCAGTCATACTCACAAAATCAGTGAGCTATGCAAAATGATGGCGGAGAAAGTATTTTTGGCAGGTCAATGTTATTTTGTTCTCTGCCTAATGCTTCTACTGTTGACTTGCTGTTATTGAAGACAAAACTTTAATCAAATGTACTGGACATGAATCCCTCATAGACAGCATGAATAATGTGAAGCTATCCAATCTGTAATTTTTGGCATTACAAAGAATTTAGTTTCATGAATAAACTAACGGGAGTTCATACAATATAGGCCTAGGCTTTCTTTTTTTTGTCTCCGAGTAAATAAAACCTGAAAAAAATGAATATAATCTGATATAATCAATATGTGTGAGAGACAATCATATTGACAAGCAGCATTTACAGAAAAAAAAGCCATATTATAAATGAAGAATATTTCGTAAAGTTAATATTTTAAATAAGTTTGTTTTACGGTGCATCTGTGCTGGCCCTCGTCTGTTTGAATTTTCATATTTTATTGCATTTTTGTACAAAACGTTTTCACCGCAGCCATTGCCTGTGACGCGAGAGCTGTCGCGCATGCGTAGGAAGCTGCTGCCGCAGACAGCAACACTGATTCGGCAACGCAGAGCAACAACACTAGAAAAAAAAATTCAAAACACCGTATCCAAATAATAATCCATTACGATGTTCTGAGCAATGTATATCGCCATGATCCACGGAAAGTAAGTATAGCGTTTGGATGATACCTCTGTACTGATTTCGTGCACGATTGCTCACTATTCATTTATTGCATCAAGCTTTAGGAAGCAACAAAGGAAGCAGCTCTGTATTTCATTTAGTGGGCTAGAGATGGCTACTTAAACACTTCTACTTTTGGCCAAAACCGAAGAGTGACGTGAGTGCTTAAAACACCGATGAACGTTTGATGAAACGTGAATTGCTTATGCACAAATCATTTAACTTGAATGTTGATTGAGGGGTAGTTACTGAATGCTGAAGTCCCATGAATGAATGGGCTGCCAATGGTAGCTGCTACACTTATAACTGTGATCTCGTTCCCATTCTCTCCCAAAAGTTCTTGTATTCTGGGGAAATGTGCAGTGTTTCCAGAGAATGCAAAGGGATGTGTGGCTTATTACATGGCCTGTGGTGACTTTAGCAGGCACGGGCAATGCAGAATTCGCAGTTGATCCTCTCGGAAAAAAATAATGATATAATTTCATGGCCGTGACCTTTGCTTAATATCAAAGGCGTTGTCTCGAAATGTCACCGGGGATTTCTCCGCTGAGATGCAGTGCGGTGTTTGAAGCTGGGGCTTTTGACAGCCGACAACAGATTGAGTGGAGGGTGGAAAGTTATTAAATCGCATATCATTAGAGGGTTTATTATGGATTGTGGAAAATTGACTGCGACTTTTGTGAATGGACATTTGTATAGCAATGCACAGTTGCCCTTTCATAAATCTCAGCTATAGTCTAGATAGATGGAGTCGTTATCTCTTAAAGTGTAAAAGCTAAAAAAAGTACAAAAAAATAAATCACATGGCTGCATGTGACAACACAAGGTAGCCTCAGCTCAACTGATTTACTGTCTGTTTATGTTTGGAGTGTTTCCCTGATGAGACCTGCTTTAGTATTATCTTTCTTAAATGGTGCTTTCTGTAAATATAATCTCCCTTAAAACCTTCTTTAATGTTCATGAGCTCCAATGCTTATGAATTAATACATAATATGTTGCATACTCTCAAATGAGGGTTGTTTTAGATGAAAGGGGTAGGCAAGGTAACAAAGGGTTGACGTCATGCATCGCATCCGTCCACATGACTTCCAACTGTAAGTTCCGCCCCTTTTCGTCCATGTGATTGGTCGAACGCGCTGCGCGAAGCTTCATAGTCTTTTGAGAGCCAATCAGAGAGGTTTTGGAGGGAGGCTCCTGTTTTGATGTAAATCAGTGGGCGTGGCTAGTTGACAGAGAAAACAGTGCGATAGACGCTACGGCTTGAACAAGCGACCGCGGATCTGGTGGAGGTGTCTCTGCGGCTGTCCGTTGCTGAATTGCACACTTTCTGTGCTCGGTCTAGGGGATTTTTAACCATGCATTTTGGTCTTGTGGATTGGTGCTAAATGTTTACGATTTCGTCTGATGTCATCCGCGAAATAACTGGATCCCAGGGTAAGGAAGACTTTTGTATTTGACATTTGACCATATGTTGTGATCTCCGTCCGTGTTGCATGCTTGCTTGCTTTCATCAGAGGATTTAATGCAGTTGGTCGACTCTTGGCAGCGCTGAGCTTTTCCCATATGTGGAAACTGGCACACAACATGAATCCCTGGCAACAAACATTCCTTGCTTATCATTGTTCGTAAAAGTTTAGCTTCTTCAAATATTCTGAGGTTGACAGTTGTGACAATAAAAACAATCATGTACCTATCCCAGTGAAGAACACTCCTCATTGAGCTTAATTGGAGGACTATTCATTTGGATGTATGATCTCAAATAATTGCTGCCATTTTAAATGTCTTTTATTCGAGAAACATTTCCTGCTGGTTTCCTGAGGTCAGTTATGCATTTTCTCATGGACTAAGACAGGGGCGTCGTTAGACTTCAGTGTCATCCGGGGATTAGCCCACAGGCCATATTATAATATAAAAATAAGAAGAATCCTTCCTTCCATGACTTAAAAAAAATGACCACCCTACCAGATCAGAACTTTATATGAGCAAACATCAGGCGCACAGTAAACAAATCAAACAGATTTTAATTTAAATTAATAACTTGTCTGCTCATTGTTCATTGTACAGAAATTAACGTTAACAAAAAAAATCAAAGTAATTTAACAATATAAATGTGCCATTTTCATTCATCATAATATTTTAAGAATAAAGAACAAATAAGGAGAAGAAAGACTAAGCATTATGAGTTTAAAGTCATCATATTTTGAGAGTAAAAAAGGAAAGTAACATCAAAGTGATGTGGTGAACAACAGCAAAGTGGAGCATCTGGATCATTACATATAACACCACTAACCAGGGAGATATCTTGACTATGCAACTGAGTTGAATTTGTGGGAATTTCTTGCAAGGTCTCTGTACATGAATGAGGTGCGCGTTAGTACAGGAGTTTTCAACATGTGGGCGCCTGTCAAGGGAGGCGCGAGATATGGGCTCGCACTCAATTGAATTGAAAAATTATTGGAACAGCTGAGTCCATATCAAGATATTGTATGTGGTAACATCCCCTCTGATACAGTATTGTTTAAGGAAGAAAACCCAATAACAACACGAGCGGGACTGCACGAATCTGTCTGGCTCTTTATCCTGAATAAATTAAATTTCCTACATAACCGCTGCAGTGTTCAGAAACTAATAATAACGCTGTGCTGATGCGCCAAAAGACCAAGTATTTCTTTATTGCAAAATTATATCCTAAAAGATGATTACATCATCCACATCCATCTCTTGCATTAATGAAGCTGTTGGCTTGGCGACCGTTCTATCGTTGTGATAATGACACTCTGTTTAGCCTAGTATTGAGATTTGTTTTCTAGACTTTATTCTAATAATTTAGATTTTATTCTCAAAATATTATGACAATAATTTCAAAATGCTATGACTTAAATACATTTAGTTATATGAAATTTGATATCATAATGCTACAACTTTATTCTCAAACAATTACAAATTTAATCTTAAAATGCTTCAACTTTATTCTCGTAATTTTTACTTTATGAGCAAAATATTAAGACTTCAAAATCTAAAAATTTTTATTTATTGAATGTGGCAATAAAACGCCTGTGTGGAATCACACAGTAAAGTTAAAAATAACTTACATTTTTATAAACGCATCTCGAAACACCTGTGTTGGGTTTCATGACTGTTATTACACATGATTTCAGGTTGTTTTTAACAAAGCAGAGTTTCAATGCTTGATAAATGGTAAGAGTGTTTTTCCCACTTTTGCTCTGGTGTGCAGACTTAAGTACAATAATTAGATAAGCTTAATGTCATTTGATTTTAAACCATTTAAAAATCAAGGTACCCCAAAGAGGCTATTTAAATGCAGCAATTTAACTCCACACATGCCATGGAAATGTGAACCAGCACAAGAAGAGCGCATATAAAGGCAGTCTTTTTTGTTTGACTTTAATGTGAGATTTTAAGACCTATGTATTGTGCTATTTGGCTTATACTTTTTGAGTTGCATTTTAGGAAATTCCATTGCAATAAACATTATTATTCCGGCTTACTGACTGACTCCCGACTAAACCCAAATAACCGAAGATGATGTCTGGAACATGCATTAAAATCTACTTGGTGTGTGGATTGTTAAAAACAAATGAAGATTAGAAATGAGGCTAATAGATTAGCTATATATTTAGAAATAAGGCTTGCATAATAAAACGTCAGTGCCTCTGATACAGAAAAGCTGCACCCCTGAGTGAAAATATAAAGCTTCCACTCGAGGTGTTCATAGCGATTCGTCTAATGAACTTGAGCACAAACAGCAGGTAAAAGTCAAAGTGCGAACTGTCAATTAAGTTGGGCTCAATGATCAAAATTAATTTACATTTTAAGCCAGAATTGAAGCATGCCTTGTTACTTTTGTACCCTGATGTAATAGACATTAAGCCTTACTTTTTCTCTTTTTTTTTTTCTCATCACAAAATAACATTCGGGGCTATTAACAAAAGATCCGGGGCTTAAGCCCTATCAGCCAGAGTCTAGCTAGGACTGGGAGAGTGTTTATTAGATTTACGGCTCCAGTGTCTTGTGCTCACTCAGTTAAACCAGAGCTTGACATTAGTTACCCACAGAGTGCAGTTTTATATCATCACACTGTCTTCTGTCTGCCCTACATTTTCCAAAGGCTGGATAATTGCATTTCAGACTCCTGTTTCCAGAGAAACACAGTCTCCTATTCTCAGTACAATTATCAAGCGTGGTGAAGGATCATTTTGGCATCTTCTATTAACTCTTCTATGAGAAACCATTGCTGCATGATTTGGCTCTTTGAATGGATCACGGGGGCAGTCGTTTAAAAAATGCATGCTTACTCATTGAAAAAAATACATTTGCACTCATGCATTTGTCCTTTCTCCAGACACAGAATTAACAGTCATGACTGTTCAATGTTTTTGTCCGAGGGCAACCAGTTTCCATTTGCTGTTATCAGGTTTTCTTTAAAGTAATGTTCCTGTTTTAATACAAGTTAAGGTCAATTGACAATTTGTGGCATAATGTTTAGTACCATTAAAAGTAATTGCGACTCATCCCTTGTTTATAAAAAAAAAAAAAAAGGTGTTTACAGGAAGGCACTTACAATGTAAGTGAATGGGGCCATAAATGTTGAAGTTCACACCTTTTCAGAAGTATACCCACACAATGCTAAAATTATACTTGTCACCATGACTTTAGTGTGGTAAAATCACTTACTAATCTTGTCTGTGTAAAGTTAACCAAAATTACACTTCCTTGTCACGACAACAGTAAACCCTGTAATCTGGTAAAAGGCTGTAGTGCCGGTAAATCCGGATTTTATCACATTAAATTAATTTTACAACATATAATGTTTAAGTCTTGTAACTGTAGTTTTGAAATGGTTTGTATTTTTATGTTTAAACACTGGCCCCTTGCACTTTTATTGTAAGTGATTTATTGTTAAAGAGATTTTTTTTATTATTATTAAAAATTACTTATTGTGGTGATAAATATGCATTACCATAACAGTCCTTTTAATCTGCAAGATGATCCATGCATACAACTTTAAAAATAATTTTGTGCTCGTTCTACGATTTAATTTTGTTTTAATTAAACTCTGATGCATAATGTCATACCAATAGCTTTGCCTAAAGAAAAACTGGCCCCTGCTAATGAAATTAGAGTGTCATATTTGAGGTCATAATGTAAAAATATCTCCAGGTGCTGATATTTGCGACACATGGCAACCTGCTAATGCATTCGATAATTAACGCATTCCTCTAAATGTGTGTGCATTGAGGGCTTAAGGTTGCATTTTGCCATTTTTATTGTAGTTATTTTAAGAGCAAACATTTCTCTTTGTTGCTTAGCCTGTTTGACTTATATAATATATTTTATTTGGTTTGCAAGAAAGCTTGATTGAGCTTGCCACTCATAACTTGCATTTCCAGCCCTTGTGTGCTTGTGGTGTGCATGCTCATTTGCACAGCTGTTTTCCACTGCATGTCAGTTGGAGAAAAATGCATGTACAGTGGCATGCAAAAGTTTGGGCACCCCTGGCCAAAATTTCTGTTGCTGTGAATATTTAAGTGAGTAGAAGCTGAATTGATCTCCAAAAGGCATAAAGTTAAAGATTAAACATTCTTTTCAACATTTTAAGCAAGATAAGTTTATTATTTTTGTTTTGCACAATTTTAGAGTGAAAAAAGGAAAGGAGCACCATACAAAAGTTTGGGCACCCCAAGAGATTTGAGCTCTCAGATAACTTTTACCAAGTTCTCAGAACTTAGTTAGCTTGTTAGGACTATGGCTTGTTCACAATCATGTTTGGAAAGGCCAGGTGATGCAAATTTCAAAGCATTACAAATACTCTGACTCCTCAAACCTTGTCCCAACAATCAGCAGCCATGGGCTCCCCTAAGCAGCTGCCTAGCTCTCTGAAAATTAAAATAATTGATGCCCACAAAGCAGGAGAATGGTATAAGAAGATAGCAAAGCATTTTCAGGTAGCCGTTTCCTCAGTTTGTAATGTAATTAAGAAATGGTAGTTAACAGGAACGGTTGAGTTCAAGTTGAGGTCTGGAAGACCAAGACATTTTTCAGAGAGATCTGCTAGTAGTATTGCTAGATAGGCAAATCAAAACCTCTGTTTGACTGCAATAGAACTTAAGGAAGAATTAGCAGACTCTGGAGTAGTGGTGCACTGTTCTACTGTGCAGCGACACCTGCACAAATATGACCTTCATGGAAGAGTCATGAGAAGAAAACCTTTCCTGCATCCTCGCCACAAAATTCAGCGTCAGAAGTATGCAAATGAACATGTAAACAAGCCTGATGCATTTTGGAAGTCCTGTGAACTGATGAAGTTAAAATCTAACTTTTTGGCTGCAATGAGCAAAGGTATTCATGGAGAAAAAAGGGTGCAGAATTTTATGAAAAGAACACCTCTCCAACTGTTAAGCACAGGGGTGGATCGATCATGCTTTGGGCTTGTGTTGCAGCTAGCGGTATGGGGAACATTTCACTGGTAGAAGGAAGAATGGATTAAATTATATACCAGCAAATTCTGGAAGCAAACATCACACCATCTGTAAAAAAGCTGAAGATGAAAAGAGGATTGCTTCTACTACAGTATAACAATCCTAAACATACCTCAAAATCCACAATGGATGACCTCAAGAGGCGCAAGCTGAAGGTTTTGCCATGGCCCTCACAGTCCCCCGACCTAAACATAAAAAAATCTGTGGATAGACCTCAAACGAGCAGTGCATGCAAGATGGCCCAAGTATCACAGAACTAGAAGCCTTTTGTTAGGAAAATCCCCCAAACAAGAATTGAAAGTCTCTTAGCTGGCCACGAAAATGTTTACAAGCTGTGATACTTGCCAAAGGGGGTGTTAATAAATACTGATCTTGCAGGGTGCCCAAACTTTTGCTTCAGTCCCTTTAACTTTTTTGTTTTTTTGAAACTGTAAAAGATGTAAATTAAAAAAAAGTCAAATTGCTTAAAATTTTAAAGAAATTGGTCATCTTTTGCCCGCTTAGCTATTCACAGCAACAGAAATTTTGATCAGGGGTGTCCAAACTTTTGTATGCCACTGTACACAGCTCTATGTCTCTTCTCTTTCTCCACCTACTGAAAAAGCGAGAGTTAAACACCCAGCTGTTTAACCAGGCCACACACAAACACACACACTTACACTTTTGCAATTCTCAAAATATTTAGTTACACAAGTGCCATAAAGCACTAGTGCTGTCACTCTCTCAAACTTGCCCTTTCTATCACTTCAAACAGACCAAATCTCCCTTTTCCCCTCACTCAAAGCAGGCTAAAGCCTTAACTGTGGCCTAACTCATAAAACATATTGTGTGAGAGATGAGCTAATAAAGAGACTCCGACATGCCTGTTAAATGAGATTGAGGAGCCTGATGTCAGTGAGGACATCTGGGTTATATGCCTTTACTTGGCAGTCCCGGGTTGACTTACATGGCCTCAATAGTTTGTACGTCTGCTGGTTTTTTGCTTTTTTTATCATCAGACTCAGTTTGTTCTGCTAGAATTGTACCTAATTTTGCAAAGGGGTGGAAAATGTCCAGTAAATTTCCAGAAACTTTCCATGGGAAGTTAAGCTGGGGAATTTTGGGCACTTGGCTATATGCTGCTGCATCTTTGTGGCATCTTAACATAGGTCTTTGCAAATGTACACAGCCTTCTACATTGCTGAGGTGAAATGTATCCACACATCAGATGGCTCACGAGGCATTATTCTGTAGAGTAAGATTTCAAAAAAGCTAATCCAATGCCATGCACAGATATATAAATAGTTAAATAAACAATTGGAATATTCTGGAATGGTAAAAATATTTTACAATTGATGCTGGGCAAATTAATAGAAATAGGCTAGATGAATAGATGAACACTCCTCAATCAGCATGCTAAATCAAACAATAACCTACTTTTTTGTATGATAACAGAAAACTGGCTAGCAGAAGAAACGGCATCACAGTTGTGCTAGCTAGCACCATGATATCTAGCCTCTTAAATTGTCAATGAAATGGTGTTAGCTATCTTACATTTAGCATATCTGATTTACTGGCTATTTATATCTGATTTATTAGCTAGCTACTGTATAAACATATTTTGATTTAGTATTTTCTAGTTAAACTGTAATACAATAGATCAATTACATATATTTAAATATATTACATATATTTAACCTTGTAATATCATAACTTACTAGACTTGATGTAGTCCTTGGGCTCAAATTCAGTAATGTGGCTTCAGTAGTCCTGCTGTAGTAAGTAGCCTGCAGTAAGTGGTGTGCTGTCTGCATGTGATTGAGGAATGCGCAGGGTAGAAATTCAAAAATCTGGTTGTTTTAACCAAGATTATGCTGCCAGATGCTTTTTTTTTTAGCTACATTGAAGTTCCCTGTTATAGGCTAACCTGCAATTTTCCACATTTCCAGTTTATTCCCATTAATTCACATATATTCCCGTTAATTCCCATCTAAAGTTTTCAACATTGAAAATTTTGCAACCCTAGTTGTACCAGGATTTACCCTCTGATTGTGGATGGGATTGTGTGTAAAAGAGGTTTGTAAGGGGGTTTATAAGCTTGTGTGTGTGTGTATTCTTGCCTGGACCAGTGTGAGTATCTCTGTATGGGTGTGTATTTACAAGGGTGTTATTGTTTGTTGGTAGGCCAAATCATGCTGCCCCTTGAGGTCAGGGTAGATACATTTTTATGAATCGACTCTAAAGCTACGTGAATGTCCAAGTAGAGGAGGAAATTAAATTTGATGAAAGAACTGGCTTTGTGCAGTCATAACAGCTCTTATTTCCAAAGGATTCATTAATATGTGGAAAAAATGGCATAAGGGCTTTCAGTTCAGCACTGGCATTTGGCAGTCATGCCAAAAGCAGGATTTGCAGGAAATACAGTGATTTATGAGGTTGTTGTCTCAATCATAGGGGTTTACGAACACTGGATCATGCAGCATGTATGGCTTTACTTCTAAAATGTAGTAAACCATCTAAAATATGTTGCATTGTTAAACAAAAAGCTTATTAGTGTCAGTGCTCTAACAAGAGCAACTATGTAAATGTACACACATTTTAAATAACACTATAAATGAAGTGTGTTTTTTTATTTGACACTGTTAAATGTTTTGAAGGGCCAATTATTTGGACACCTTTGTGGGAAAGCATGTTTCTCAGCCAGGAAGACCAGATAAGATCAGTTAAGGGCATGAGAAAGTCAAGAGGTGTGACAGTTCAAACCAGCATGCTGTAACTTTTTGTTTTTTTATTTTTTATTTTATTGGAATTAAAACACCGTTGCAATTAAAACATGTTGCTCCAATGATGTTAGCTACTAAAAAATGTCAACTGCACAAAACATGTTAAATCAGTCATCAGATAGGTAGAATTAAAACATTCATTGTTCAGTGATACAGTTAAAGGGTTAGTTCACCCAAAAATGAAAATTCTCTCATCATTTACTCACCCTCATGCCATCCCAGATGTGCATGACTATTTTTCTTCTACTGAACACAAATTAAGATTTTTAGAAGAATATCCCAGCTCTGTTGTTCCACACAATGCAAATCATTGGGTTCCAAAAATGTTATGCTCCAAAAAGCACAAAGGCAGCATAAAAGGAATCCATAAGACTCCAGTGGTTAAATCCATTCCTTCAGAAGTGATGTGATAGGTGTGGGTGATAAACGGATCTGTGATTTTTTTTTTTTTTTTTTTTTTTTTTTTTTGGCACCCATTGACTTGTATGCACCAAAACAGCTGTAAAATTCTTCTGAAAATCTTTATTTGTGTTCTGCTGAAGAAAGAAAGTCATATACATCTGGGATGTCATGAAGGTGAGTAAATTTTTAAATAAAGGGAAAGTTCACCCAACAATTAAAATTAATACTTTTTAGTCACAACTTTAATCACAACTTTAATAGTAGAACTTAAAGAACATTGTACAATTTAATTTACATACACATCATCTCTCTTTTTTCCAGCATGACACTTGAGATGGTTTTGACAATAACAATGAGACTTGTTTTCAACTATAAACAAATTAAAATTCAAAATGATCTGTCAAACGTTTATTTGAATTAAAATTTGGTTTGTAAAGATAAACTTTACTCTGATTTACTAAGATTTAGCTTAGTAAAATGTGCCAAAAATTGAATTAAAATACTACTTTTATAATCTACTATCCTGAGTGGCCTATAGAATTTCCGATCTTTATGGTTCTTTTTTTCCTCCCTGATAAAATGTCTTGGACATTTCAGGGCTCTACAGTGCAACCATTTCAGTTGCATGTGCGACAGCGGATCGGGAGACGTGGGTGATGTTTTTATTTTCGAATTATGTTTTTTGTCCTCTTGCACTCTTTTTTCATTTGCTGTTGCACACTGTCGATCGTCAGAAAGGGTGCACACACCTGACGGCTCATTAGATAAAGGTGAGACTTCTACTCGCAGAGCAAACAGATGGAACAGCGCATACAAGATGTTTGATAGATTTATTTGATAATAATCCTGCTATTTGTGCTGCTTTATCACCTGTGGTGAGGAAAGGAGGATCTGACATCTGCACTCTGACAGCCGATATCTCATATAATCTACCTGGAGCACCAACCTGTTTTTAAAAATCAAAAGGCCTTGGATATATTTATTCTCATTAAAAATGTAATGCTATTAAATAAAAATTATTAACAGTGCTTTTAACATATAAAAGTTATTTAACATAATCAGATGAATTATTTAATTTAAGAATAGTCCTACTGTGTTTTGAAAACCAACAGGCCTATTTATTTTCTTGTGTAAGTAATGAGGTCAGTGTGAAAGGCTGCACAGTACACCAACAAAACAGTTACTTGATTTGAGTGTGGATTTTGTAGTCTCTACAGTTTTCACGGTTATAGTTTAGCGAGACCTTTCTGTCACAGGGCAACTTAAAGTCTAAGAACCCCAATTTTGGTCAAAATGTGAAGTTACTCTGTTTTGCGTTTGCACAACAGAATAATCAATAAGAAAAAATGTAGACCTATCAGAAATTGTTTTGAAATTGGATCGTGACTCTCAGAATCGGATTTAATCGTGAGGTGCCTAAAGATTCTTGACCCTAGACTGAAGCTCATGAAGTGTTGTATACGATCAGAATAAAAATTACAACTCCCAAATGCATCTACACTGCGCAATAGTTACGTTTCACACTGCAATTGGCTTCTTTTCATCCCTTCAGTCAACCGAGCCGTTTTAGTAAGCTTGAATGAAATGAAAAGCATCAAATTTTGCTTTAAAAGTTTACAAGTCTGGCCAACTAAAATATGCAGCATCTGATTGTTGTACATTGTGTGACAGGAACATGAATTGTGTTCAGCAGTGCAGATGTCAATTTAGAGTTCTTAAATACAATTAAGAGGACCTCACTTCAAAGACTGAACATTGAGTTTTGAATATTTATGTTCACAAGGTGAAACAGGTTAACGTAAGCTGCTGCTGTTTTTTTGCAGACAGCCTGTCAAATTAACTAAAAATATAACATTTGGTTTATAAGAATTTAAACTCCTTTGTCATGACTCATGCCTGAGTTTTGTCATAATTGATGAGCTCAATTTTCTTATGCCTTTTAACATTATCATCTCTAAAGAAATCTGGACTACAACTGTGCTCCAAAATTTTTGTCTGTGCTCCTAATATTAAAAAAATAGGAACACAAGTGCTCCTTAAAAATATTTAAGCGTAGAGCCCTGCATTTTGTTTAAATGTCAAATGCTCAAATGTGCAATTATGAGCATTCAAACAACAACCAATAAAAAGTATGAAAAAGGCTGCTAGTTGCTGTAAATCTGTAAAGTGTAGTGTATGCATGCATGTGACGGAGCGATATGAATGTTATAATGTTGCAGGGTTCAGGTCTGTATTTAAGGAAGGTGTTGTAGAGCAGGAACGTTTTTATGCCCCCCGTCTGTGCATCTGTCTGTAAGACGCTGAGTTTGAGTGGCAGGGTAGCAGTCATCTGCTCTTATCTTTTTATGGCTCTAGATAAGACCTCTGGCATGGGATATGTGACCCTCCCTTCTGTCTCTGCCCTGCTGCATAATGAAGGTTTGCTTGGCAAATTGCATATCTGTCAAGTGTAATCGGAAAAGTTGCCATTAGCATGGCAGAACTCTCATCACCTGTTCGGGTGCCAGGGCAGCCTGCTGTGTGGTGCCACTTCTGTGGTCATGCAACACTGAGCTGTAGTCGGAAGAGGGAAATGTGTGATCTCCATGCAACTGGAGGAGTCAGAGGGCAGTATCCTGTGATGGGGCAGTTGTTTTTTAAATCAGTGTTGCAGTGACTGAAATTTAAGTTTTTATCCTGGATAAGGAGTGAACCTTTTACCTGACAGGTTTGAAAGCCACATGAACACCCTTGTTTTTGAGTGTATTTTGTGGTTTTCTTCTGCTGTTTAGACTGTGTTGATAGGTGTGCTGCTTATTCAGTAGCAAAATTTTATGTATTGTAATCGACAGTTGTTTTTCTTGGTAACGCTCAGAATAATAGAATTACTTTTTATACACTCACTCACAGACAGTTTATAGTCAGTCTCTCTCTCTCTCTCTCTTTCTCTCTCTCTCTCTCTCACACACACACACACACCCTATAATGTCCTTTTTATATGTTGAAATCTTAGTTAACATTTAATGTTTTCAATACCAAATAATTTAAAATAGTAACATAATATACTTAAACGTTTAAAAAGTCATTTTGCTGTATGGAACTGAAAGCACTTCATCTTGCTTTCACAAGGAGTTTTTTTCTTTAGCTAACTGAAATGCGAAACATTGCCCCCAGTGGCCAAAGTGGTAAATGTTGTTGGGTGTGTGGGCATGTGCTCCATTTTTTGGATATGTCCCACGAGGGGCACCGAAAGTGGGTTGTTTTATATAGAACCCCCAAGCCTAAACCTAACCATCAGTGGAGAAAAAATGCAATGTTAGAGGGGAAAACAGAACCTCTGAATCACGCTTGTCACTAATTACGCGAATGCAATTACTTCCTGGTTTCAAGGTGGGTTCTGAACCCAGGTCTCCCACGGTGCTGACCCAACACGCTTCCAGTCGCACCTCAAAGAAAAGGTAAACACACTGGTGCCTATGTGGAAACAACATGCCAACTTCCCGTGTGATCATGTTTCAGAATAATCCAAAACCAAAATCCCCTTTTCCAGTCTTGCAGATTTGCGTGCACGCAGACAGCCAAACTCCTTTAATGGGCTGACTGGCACACTGACACACATAATGTACACACCTAAAATTAATTCTGTTTTTAGATAATTACAATTACCAAAACAAGTTCTATTTTCTGCGGTTTTACATGTTTGTAAGTTTTCTATCTTAATATTGAATACTGTCCACATTTTCTACAGTTCGAAAATCATATTGCCCCATTTCTAGAGATGCTAAACTATCAAAGATTTTGTAAGCTTGAAAATCTGATAAAACTGGCTAAATGCATATGATTATGTTTCTGTACCAGTCTTTTTTAAGGCCTCATTTGAGCATGTTTTCACCAATGGAAGGGACACATGGACTTGTTTGTGTATCTGTTTTTGGTGTCAGTGTTTCATGTGGGTCTTTCTTCTCATGTTCTGTGATCTTTTGTGTGTGTTGTTGTGACAGATATTGTAATTTCCAATATGAAATGTATCCACACTAACTGGCAAAAAGTATCTCCCATGTCAAAATGGGAGATAACCAATTTAATTCCTTCTGGATCAGAGAACAATGTGGTAAACACAAAAAGGTTGATGTCAGGTTACATGAAGCAGGTGTAGTCAGCTGACTGAAGGCTGGGAGGGTGGTATTTTGTGGTTGTGGATGATTAAGCATCCCTGTTAATTTTTATCATGCCAGCCTGTTCTCCCCCGCTCATAAACGCTCTTTGATGAATGTTCTTTGCCAAAAGCAAGCAGCCAGCCCTTGCCATTGGTTGGCTTTTTATCAAAGTCCATCTCTATTGGCTGTTAAAATTTTGCAGCCACCCTAGGGTCAGACCTGGGGCTGTCACATCAGTCATTCCTTGATCTTTTTTGAGAAGTTATTTGAAGGTCAGCATTCTACGGTGATGTGTATGGGATTAGAAGCCAGTATTTTGGTTAGCTTTTTCCTGTACCTTTTTTCTATTACATTGTTTTCTGTTTTGTATCCTCCAGATAAGAGTGGAAAGTTCTGGCATTTTAAAAGAAAACACAGATCCCTTTCCAGAGTCCAGAATTAACCCATTAAGGAGCAATACTTGGCCCATTGATTTGATTTGATTTGAATTTTTTACCTTAATGAGGTCATATTTTGTCTAACCATATCAAAATATACTGTGTCATCCTTTTATGTAAAATACTTCCATTTAATCTGTTCATTAGCATAACATTTCAATTTGAATAATTAGATTTAGAATGGATTACATTGATTTTACAACTGATATCAGTGCCTCTTACCTATAAATTAACTAAACTAAAAACAAAACAAAACACACAATATGAATAACTAAGAATTGTATATTAGCAACCATATGTTATAAATGAAATACAGAGAAATTCATAATGGGAGCATTTTTCTCCTTCACATTTTGAATTTGGGGGCATTTCTGTCTTTTCATCTTTTCCCACAGCCTCCCCTTCATTTCTGCCCCTGCCCCCTTCCTTTTGTTATCTTGTGTTTTCCACACAGCTGTTAGTGCTGAGCATATTAAAAAACACATCTGAGGATTAGCCCTGTGTGCTTTTTCTCCAAATCTGTCACAATCTTTGTTTTACTTCAGCCTTGTTTTTGTGAGCGTTGTTCAGACTAAATACTTTGTCAATACCCATGTTTTGTGTGTTTGATTCAGGGGAACAGTGAAGGTAAAAGTCAAAAGAGGATTGACCTGGATATCCTTTAAACCCCTTTCATTGTACAATGGCACAAGAGTACCACCATTATGCGAGTGTGTGTGTGTGTGTGTGTGTGTGTGTGTGTGTGTGTGTGTGTATTTGTTTCGCATCTATGTGTGTGTAAATTTCAGCGCGTGTGTGTTATTTCAGCACAAGGATCCAGAGCGGAGAATAGGGGCCCTTTATGTGGCCACTGAGTCAGTGCTGCTGTTAAGACCCATTGTTGAGAATGCTGAATACTGAATGTTGAATGCTATCTCTGCACAGGGTGAAATGACCATATGACATTGTTCCTGAGGGTAAAAGAGAGAAGCGGAAGGAATAGGTCAGAATGTTTATTTTATATTTAGCGAAAGTGGTAGAGAGTGCAGGTCTGAAGAACAGGACTTGTATTTGATGGTAAGAGAGAAGGTGAAGGGTAAGTGTTGACCTTCACTGGACCTGTGTGAAAAGTCATCCTGAATGGATGTTTGTGCTCTAAACTGAAGCCATCGTGTGTTCATTCTGAGTGTGGCTTCTGCTATGGTATATTAACCTCGGCACCTTTGGACATTTGAGATGGTTTCATATCTCTCTCACGTGTTTGTTGGATTGGATTCGGTGAAAGAGGGGCGAAGGGCTCCTAAGTGTGAGCAGATATTAATTGTATTTCTCTGTCTTTTCTGTTATGAGCGGATGGGCAGGATGTTATTTTGTGTATGACTAGGCCTACTAGAGATGGGCCATATTGAAGTTCCTAAAGACTGTGCATTTATGATCCTTGTCAGGTGACTTGCGAGTATGAGAGCATTCAGAAGGAGATATTTTAATAGTGCTTATTTAAACTGGAAAACATGCCTTGTTTATTTATAACTAGATTTTTACTGTATTTCACTTTTAGTATTAAACATTTTGGATCTCTTTATAGTGGTCGACATAGGTTTGTAATGTCCGATGCAGATATCCAGAGAGCAGGGTGGCTGATGGGCTGATACAATGCTGATATATCACACAATTTAATATAGTAAATTAAACATAAAATTGCAAAAAAATAAAATAAATTATAAACTCTTATTTAACACTTTATTTACTAAATTTCACACAAATATTTATCTTTGTAAAAAAGAATCTAAAAAAATTATATTGTATTGTAAATGTTGTAGCATTTTCTTCTGATTCTCGTTTAGTCAACACATTTTAGTGATTTATTTGCACATTAAGAAATTGTTAATATATGAAGAAGAAGGAAATACCAGTACACACAGTAGACCAGCAACCAATAATGGCATGTTCACATTAGCAATCGCATTTTCTTAAAAACAAAATACAGAATCAAACCAATTGTACAAACAGTGCATAGTGAATAAGACATTTACTCATAATGCATGTGAAGCGCTTATACTTTGAAATTGCACTTGCCCTTGTGCGGATCCAGCATGTGCAGCAGCAATCTCCTGACAGTTAAATGGCCTGGATCACCTGCTTGGATTGTCATGGACTGACTGTCATGATTTGTGAATCAGAAGAACTTTTGATCCTAAACCTGAAGTTTTGATTCTGGCTGATAGAATACACTCTTAAGAGGAATATATTAGATGAGCGCTCAACGGGAAGAAAACACTGGATTTTTGTAAGGTTCGTGAATTATCTGTTTAAATAAGAGATCTGCGTATTTTCAGATGGTATATGATATAAGTTTTATTGATATTTGATTTTTTTATCATTAGAAAAGAAAATTAAAAGTTGCAGGGAACTGTTGAGGAGAGGCTGATAGAATACGTGCATTAGAGATCTATAAATGAGCGCTCCACAGGACGTTGGATCTGTTCATGTTTTGTGAGGTTTGTGTATCACATCTGTTTAAACGAGATACATTTTCAGACAGTATATGATATTAGTTTTATTGATATTTGCCTTTTTTATCATTAGACAAGACAGTTAAATGTTTATAGCGTTATGAGAAGAGAGAGGGAAAATGAAACAGGCGAGCACTTTAACATTATCTCAGAGCTCAAAGGTGCTGCCTACCACACCTGGAGTCACAGGTTCGAATCCAGAGGTGTTGGGTGACTCCAGCCAGGTCTCCTAAGCAACCAAGTTGGCCCGGTTGTTAGGGAGGGTAGAGTCACATGGGGTAATCTCCTCGTGGTTGCTATAATGTGGTTTGCTCTCGGTGGGGCACGTGGTGAGATGTGCGTGGATGCCGCGGAGAATAGCGTGAAGCCCTCACACGCGATATGTCTCTCTGGTAAGATGTGCGGATTGGCATTTGATTGAAATTATGGTTCCTCTGATTAAAAACCAAAGACATTTCACATAAATATTTAGATATAGCCTATAGCAAAACTCATCAAAGGGCTGGAAAAATATTGAAAATATTTTTTTTTGCTGTATTGACCATCCGTAATGACTACCAAATATGTTATTTTTTGTCTCGCTGTCAAAGTCATAATTGAGGGATATTACTTTGACCACAGGCTGGAGTTTATTGATCTGGTAAGCTCAGCTGCAATTTCTGAAATTCAACACATAGAAACTTTACAGTGATCTTATTGGCATCTTAGCAATTCATGCAGGTCTGCACTTTCAAATTCCTTTTTAATGAAGTCTATTTGTCTATAATTCAACTCACCTGCATTTCCTTTAACATGTCATTCAGCCCCCATGAAACTTTTGTGGCTCCCAAACCCACATCAAATAGCACAACCGTTAAGACAACTATCAGGCCAAACAGAGACTGTTTGCCAGAATGAGGGTTTATTAAATACAAGCGTCAGGCTATCTAACATCTCTGTTTACTTGCCTGTCCACAACACATGGTCTCACTTTCTCAGTTACCTAATCTAGGAATGTGCATCCACACTGGGTGTGCTCAGCTGGACAGATCACATTGCCCTGCAATGACAGTTGAAATGGACAGCCGCGTGGGGAGTAGGGTGGGGTTACGCAGGACTTTGGCTGAGTCCAATGTTTGTGACAGTTCGGGATCAGTGGTGATGTTTTGCTGAGTTCATCAGGGATCTGCTCTAAAACAAAATGTATAGCAAGAGGGAAGGGCAAAATAAATTGGACTATGTAAAGAAGTTCAAGGTCACGGGCAAGGAAGAGGCGAGAACCCGGCTTAACATATAAACTAAAGGTTTAATGGAAAACTCAAAAAACAAACACATAAGAGGACGGACATGTCCGTAATTGAGCTCTCTCTCTCTCGATCGCCATCTGCGAGTGGCCTTTATCCCTCTTGACGCCTTAATTAGCCTAATACGGGACCGGGCGTGCGTAATATTTATTTTATTCCTGCACTGGGCGGTACCTCCCCTCCCACGAACACCAGAATTTAAAAAAGAGGGAAAAGGCCAACGCAGAGCGTTAGCGAGAGAGAGAGGAGAGAGAGAGATTAAAGGGAAAAAAAAACTTACTCGCCGGTTCTCTGATTATGCCGTAGCTCGTTCCTCAGCCACTCCTCCACCCTCTACCGAACGGCAGCCGCGCCTCTCCAGGCAGATCCGAGGCAGTCCTCAGCCCCTGGCGGACGGAACGCCCCGCCGCGTTCTCGGGGAGCCGAAGGGGACTCCCCCGCCCCTGGCAGCGGTTCTCCCGCTCCAGGCGGTCGGTCGCGATCCCCTCCCCGCTCGCGGACGGCGGTCTTCCCTCGACCCCTCCGCATTTCAGCGGCTGGTAGGGGCATCCTCCGCCCCTGGCAGCGGCCCTGAACGCTCCAGGCGGACGGCTATAGGAGCCCCTTCTCCCCTCGCGGTCAGCGGCCATTCCTCCGCGTCCAGGCGGCTGGGCTCCTCGTCCCCCGGCAGATGGACGCGGCTGCTTCTTTAGGGTAGTAGCGAGAACTCCGCTACGGCATATCCCTCTTCCTTCCCGGGCTTTCGGCACCAATGTAAAGAAGTTCAAGGTCACAGGCAAGGAAGAGGCGAGAACCCGGCTTAACATATAACTTAAAGGTTTAATGGAAAACTCAAAAAACAAACACATAAGAGGACGGACATGTCCGTAATTGAGCTCTCTCTCTCTCGATCGCCGTCTGCGAGTGCCCTTTATCCCTCTTGACGGCTTAATTAGCCTAATACGGGACCGGGCGTGCGTAATCACGCGCCGGTCCCGCCCTCCACTGTGCCACAGACTAATTGCTCCTTTTAATGTTGGTTCAAGTGTAAACAAGACATCCCAGAGTACTCCAGTGGGCAGTTATGAAGGCTGACTGGCTTTAAAATGTCCTTATTTGGTGCTTAATGCTACACTTTATGCTACATTCTTATGAGATGTATGAGGATAAGCCTATAGGTGTGTTAAAATGCATCAAATGTAAATTCAATGCATATAGTACAGAATTGATTATAATTGCTTTAATGAAAGCCAATATTATAATAACCATTTATTTAGCTTATTTTCACAAATATCTCACATTCATTGAATGAATCCTAACAAAACAATCGGGATTTAGTTGTGATTCAAATATCAGATTCATTGATGTATTGCATCTTTTAGTAAATAATTCTAATCTAATTGAATCATTATCAATAATGTTATCCTTCTCAGAAACTCTACTTCAACAGTTTGAAATAACGTTGTTTTCACCCATTTTAGTTTAGACATTACATGCTTTTCCACCAATGGCTGCTGTGCTGTTTTGTACTGATCTGGGCTTGTTGACACCGTTACAGATTCATTTTCATTTGTCGCACTACAAAATCAGAATTAGAATGCACTGAATGTCCGGAGTATGGTTAGCTAAAGAAATCTTGGCTGGGAATGGTTTGAAATTGCAGTGAACCGTGTTCACACTGAAAACCCTAATAATTTGACTATTCAACTGATTGAGTAAGCTCATTCCCTCAATTGATGAATAGTAATGGCACCTCTAATACTTATGTAATTAAGTTAACATAACTTGGTGTTCATATAGAATGAACACAACTATTTAATTTAAGGAAATTAGATGCAACTAGACTTCACTCAGAATTGCTATTCAAATGTTGTTGTTTATAATAAAATTTTCAATTAGAATCTTAATTGAATAGACAGAAATTTAGGTCATACATTAACACATCTTATATAATGATGATAATAATGTTTGTATTTGTGTTTCACCACAGAAATGCATAGACCTCTCTACTTCAGGTAGTGGAAACAGGGTCCAACTTGACCAAAAGGGACACAGATCACCCTAATGGTGACATCACAGGAAACATCTATTTTTATTTGTATAAATTATTCCACAAAAGAACTAAAACATCTATGAATTCTTAATAACAACTATTTAAGTGCACCCTTATATTCCCTTTGACCAAGAAAACATAATTAACAAATTCAAGCGCAAGGCATTTTAAGGATTCCTCATAGCAATTATGGGTCCAAAACTTGATTTGACATGACAAATTGACAACTTGATTTTTCCAGTAACAATTAGAGTTTCTAGTGTAAGTGGAAATGCTAATGCAACTATTTCTCAGTGTGCTCAGAACTGATTGGCCCAATGATGGAAAACTCCTTTTGATGTCCCCTGCAGAGCTATTAGTTTTAATAGGTTTTGTTGGAGGTTCAGAAACTTCTCGACATCTGAGGATCTCTTAGCATATTACAAACCACAGTTTCATGGCCACTTTTTTCACAAGAAATTGTTCCAAAATGTTCCTTTCTAGGTGGACGTCAGCATGCCAAGCCAATAAATCAGGTGTATTTTCTGGAGCTGCCGTGACATGAGACCTACTGTTGCCTTCATGCCTCAAGCTGATTTATCTGAGCAGCTTAGTACACTTATCAATCTCACACAGGATCAGACACAGGCCTGGCGTGGACGTTTTGTGTGTAAGAAAAAGAAAGAGAGAGCTGTTTGCAGAAGCAGGTGCAGATTGGTGTGCTGACAGACATATGGGCGGCTTAATATCCTGCCAAAAGATGAAGGTGCCTTCTAGGCTGTGGGTGACCTGCTAGAAATCATAAATACAACATGTATTCTGTGAGCTTTATAAATCTAGTGTGTCATTAAAGGGATATTTCACCTAAAATTTAAATTGTTTTGCAGAATGTCAAAGGCATAGCCATAGTATCCAACTCTTTCATTGTATATTTTTCTTCCAATCAATGAATGTGAATGGTGACTGAGGCTGTCATTCTTCCCAACATCTCCTTTTGTGTTCAACTGAAGAAAGTCATATGAGTTTAGGACAACATGTGAGTGAGTAAATTATTTTAGTTCCATTTTTGTGTGAACAGTCCTTTAAATATTTGTAAAAAGCTACACAAACATGCATGAATACACTCTCAAAGATCTTACCTGTGAGGTGTATGGATGTGGTTGGATAAATGAGTGTAAGTGTAGCTCCTGGGGCAAGTACAGTGCTTTTGTCAGGCATCTCTCTGCGATCAGTGGTGATTATACCTTCAGCTATTTCCCTCTTTTGTGGCACTGACCGGAACACCAGGTTGCTTGATGCAACTCCTTTACCAGAAGCTCTTTTGTGTTGTTTATTTTTATCCTAGCATGTTGTTTTGTGCTTCCTTGCCTATGACAGCTTCTTTGAAGTATCCTGTAGTATTTCAAGTTAGCTCTGAGAAAAAAACTTAAAGAAAATGCATCCATGTGACTTAGATTGTGATATGCAGTATAGCCCAAACCAGTCTCATGAAAGTTCGTACATATTTTATGAGTTGGCTATTTCATATGATTTCGTACAAGGTCGTATATGTACAAATGCCCGGATGTATAATGCGGAAGTAAGCATGAGTTTCACTCACAAAATATTATGCCCTTATCCAAACCTCTTATCTAAACCTAACCGATCAGTAGCATGGGTAAACATGATAGGAAGCTGTTGTGTGTGACAGAAGCAAGTACTTGTCACGTATTAGATGGAAATGATGTCCAGAGACATCATTGGCTGTAGTGAAAGTTGTACGATATCATACGAATTTGCCAAATTTAGAAAAGTCATTAGATTCCTTACTATTTCACCGTGAGTGTGTAGGTTTGTGGTTGGCTGTGAGTAAGACCTACATGGGCAGCATTACAGAGCTTGATTGAAGAGGATGAGAGGGAGCTGTGTGTGTGTGTGAGAGAGGGAGAAAGTGTGCATCTGCATTCACTCACGGTTGGGCCATTCGTCTTCCTGTAGCTGATGTTCCAGGGTCTTGTTGCATGCTGACTGGCCCTCTGTGGCGGCTTCCTGTTATTAATAGGGGCTCCTGCCTGCAGTCATCTGAGAGCAGGGGTTTCTGTGAAGTGGAGAAGCGTTATCTTACTGACCCGACAAATATTTGTTCTTCTTTATCAATGAACGCGCAGCCTCCAGCCACAAATCAACCTCAGTTTAGTGACAACAGAGCAGGAGTATGCTTATTAGTGGTGTATGCTTAGTGGAGTCATATCTGAGGACCAGAATGTGACTTTGCTAGTAAGAAATTACATAGCAACTTCTCAGAACACCCTAGCAATAGGCATGAAATGATACACAGATGATGCTAAATATGATGTGATACAGTAGCCTCACAACACGATATGTTTAAAAATAGTGCCCACAAATGTTTCAGCTTTTGAAGCCCACCCTCATTTGGCTTTACGTTAAATGTAACTATACCATATTATTTAGCAGTTTAATAAAAAAAAAACAACGTTCAGCACAATTTTTGGCCTTTATACCAATTTCACGTTGCATGTCGCAAGTCATTAAAAACCCAGATCCAGCCTGGTCTCATGAAATTTACATGAACACGACAACATTTTTGCTGTTCAAAATATACGTGCTGTCACATTTGGCTGCAGGTTTCCATTGAAATGTCCTGCTGGGGCACCAAAAGCAAGTAAAATGGTGTCTGATTCAGAAGCAATTTTAAGGTGAATTTTAGATCATTATTTTTAAAACATACCTCCCTAACAAAAAACCTTTGCCTGAACCTTACCAATAATGTTTTCAAATATAAACGAAACATTTGAAAAGACATCCTTACCAAATCAACACCTAAACTTAACCATTAGTGTTTTAAAATATATATATAAGTAAAAAATATATCTTTACCTTATTAAAGCCTAAATCTAACCATTAGTCTTTTAAAATGCAGAAGCAAATTGAAAAAGCACATTTTCTGAAGCAACCACCTCATTTCGTGCTGCTTCCATGACTCTGTCATATCACATGTCAGCTTGAGTTCTTGGCTGGACTTGAACCACGGTTCTATTAGGTGAGTTTATGCACATGTTATCCATGTTGGTATAAGTGTGTATACTGTATATAGGTGAGTCTGTAATAAAAGCATTAAAATATTTAAAAAGATGTGTTAGATTAAATGTGCGTGGATATCATAAATTAGCAGTGTCTGAGTAATGGAGAGAAAAATAAGTATTTATAAAGTCATAATCAGCCATAAAAGTCTGATGATTTGAGTGAAAGTAAATAAAACCCATGGTTGGTGTAGTACATCTACCTGGATCACGTTTAACAAGTTTTGCAAAAATGTATATAGGGTTACATTTTCACTATTAGACCAGGTTGCCCAGATTGGTTGATCACTAGTCTCCACGGGTTTCACTGAACCATCTCTCTGTGAGGTTGCCATGCCAAGCGAGAGCCACTTAGATTAGCATTGCCCTCAGCCACTCCAGCCAGCACTAATCAGCCGTGGCCTGCCTCAGCCAGCCACTGTAATATTCATGATCTAATTATTCGGGGAGCGGTTACTGTGCGAAACTGTAACGTGTGATTTAACCTCTTGTCAGGGGCTATAAAAGGAAGCCGGGTTAATCTTTCTGGCAACTGTCTCTCAACCCCTGGGAGCATGCATCATTTTCCCTCTTTGTGCACTGGAGGCTGTGGAGAGAGAGGGACGGCATAGCAACGTCTCTCTCTCTCTCACACACACACACACACACACACACACACACACACACACACACACAAATGTACTGGGGCATATACATGCACTTTAGGGTGTTGCTGACACTAAATGTCTTGTACTTTTCTTTGCAGAAATAAAAATAAAGTGACCTTTCATTATTGGTGACAGCATCTGTCAATCTTTCAGATACCATCAAAGACTCTCAGAATTTGTCCGACCCTTTTACAGATCATACATTGAAATTGAGTTCTCTGTCTTCTTTTTTAGTTCTGAGCACTGCAACCCAAATGCAGTTATTTCAATGCAATGTTGCATTATGTTTGGAAATATTCTCATACAAACATCAAGTTTTAATTCTCTGTGTTCCAGAAGATATGAGTTCAGATAAAAAAAACGCTCTCTTAAAGACTTAGTGTGCATTAATTGCTTAGTATGTCTTAGTTTGCATTAATTGGCCTGTGCATGTGAATCATTACTTAAACCACATTTTCTGTATAATAAACACAGTTTATTATATGTTCTCCGATGTTCAGTGGAGAGTGGTCACTCTGTGCTCTCCTAAAGTCAACAACCATCTCTTTTGTTTTGTCGACATTTAGAGAGGTTGTTGGCTCTACACCAGTCCGTTAGCCGCTGCACCTCCTCTCTGTATGCTGACTGTATGCTGACTTGCTGATGAGACCAACCACGGTCGTGTCATCGCTGAACTTGATGATGTGATTCAAGCTGTGCATTGCTGCGCAGTCTTGAGTCAGCAGAGTGGACAGCAGTGGACTGAGCACACAGCCCTGGGGGGTGGTGGAGATGCTGTTCCCTATCCAGACTGACTGAGGTCTCCCAGTCAGGAAGTCCAGGATCCAGTTGCAGAGGGAGGTGTCCAGATCCAGCAGGTTCAGCTTTCCAATCAGGTGCTGGGGAATGATTGTGTTGAATGCTGAGCTGAAGTCTATGAACAGCATTTGAACGTATGAGTCCTTTTTATCTAGGTTGGTGAGGGCCAGATGGAGGGTAGGGGTCATGGCATCGTCTGTTGAACGGTTCGGACGATACGCAAACTGCAGTGGGTCTAGTGAGGGGAGCAGCTGGGTCTTAATATGTCTCATGACGAGCCTCTCGAAGCACTTCATGCTGATGCGTGTGAGTGCGACAGGATGGTAGTCGTTGAGGCAGGACACTGAAGACTTGGGGACGATGGTGGTGGCCTTGAATCACGTTGGAACAACGGCACTGCTCAGAGAGATGTTGAAGATGTCGATAAGAACATCTGCCAGCTGTTCTGGACATCCTCTGAGCACTCTGCTAGGAATGTTGTCTGGTCCAGCAGCCTTCCATGGGTTGACTCTAGGTAGAGTTTTCCTCACATCAGCTGTGGTAAGACAGAGCACCTGGTCCTTGGGAGGAGGGGTGGTCTTCCTCGCCACCACGTCGTTCTGCACTTCAAACTGAGCGTAGTCATTCAGTGCATCTGGAAGGGAGGCATCCTTGTCACAGGCAACTGATGTTGTCCTGTAGTTTGTGATGGCCTGGATGCCCTGCCACATGCGCGTGTGTCACAGCTGTCCTGGAAGTGACTGTGGATTCTCTGGGCGTGTGCACGCTTTGACTCTCTGATGGCCCGCGACAGTTTGGCCCTCGCTGTTCTTAGGGTTGCCGTTTCGCCTGCTCTGAAAGCGGAGTATCGGGTCCTCGGCAGCGCATGCTCCTCCACAGTCATCCACAGCTTCTGGTTTGAGCGTGTGGTGATGGTCTTGGAGAAAGTGACATCATCAATGCACTTGCTGATGTAGCTGGTCACAGATGCTGTGTATTCCTCCAAGTTGGTAGAGTCGCCATATGTTGCAGCCTCCCTCAACATGTGCCAGTCAGCACATTCAAAACAGTCCTGAAGAGCAGAGATGGCTCCTGCTGGCCAGGTTTTCACCTGCTTCTGAAGCGGTTTTGTGCGTCTGACAAGCGGTCTGTATGCTGGAATTAGCATAACAGAGATGTGGTCTGAGTAGCCGAGGTGGGGGGCGGGGCTCCGCACAGTATGCGCCTGGGATGTTTTTGTAAACAAGATCAAGCATGTTCGCCCCTCTCGTTGCAAAGTCTACATACTGATGGAATCTAGGGAGCACTGTCTTGAGATTCGCATGGTTGAATTCTCCGGCTACAATAAACAGGGTGAGCATTCTGCAGTTCACTCATAGCCCCGTACAGTTCACAGAGCGCTTCCTTAGCGTTAGCGCTAGGGGGAATGTAAACTCTGGTTATGTTAACAGTGGTGAATTCCCATGGTAAATAAAAAGGTCTGCATCTAACAGTCACAAGCTCCACCAGCGATGAGCAGTAGCTAGAGACTAGCATAGAGTTCTTGCACCATTCAGTGTTGATGTAAACACACAAGCCACCACCGCGAGTCTTACCACACAGAGCTGCATTTCTGTAGGCACGAAATGAGGCGAGCCCGTCTAGCTGAATGGCTGTGTCCGGAACTCTGTTGCTGAGCCACGTCTCCATGAAAACAAAGACGCAGCAGTCTCTAAACTCACGTTGCGTAGCCTGCTGGAGTCAGATGTCGTTCAATTTATTGTCCAGGGAGCAAACATTTGAGAGCAGGATAGACGGGAGAGCCGGCCGGCTAGGGTTTGTTTTTAGCATAGCATGGACCCCCCGCCCTCTTGCCATGCTTCTGCTTCCTCGCACACCGCTTATGATGTCCTCTCCCCCGTCCACCGGCATCAGGCGACGCCGAGGACTGGAGGCCTGGTCTCCTCAGTAAGCCGAGTTCATGTAGCGCCTCCTGCAGGTCATCATGCAGCTTGATTGTTGCATGAATTCTATATTTGAGCAGTGTCTGGCGCTGGTAGACACGAACACCGGTTGCTCTGATGTCCATGTGCTGCAAAAGTCGGGTTATTTAACAAAAATAGCACAATTTTGGATCCGGAGTGGCCGCTGCATGCTACCGCGCTGCCATCTTGGATAGTCTCTGAATGTGGACAAAACAAAAGAGATGGTTGTTGACTTTAGGAGAGCACAGAGTGACCACTCTCAGCTGAACATCGACGGCTCCTCTGTGGAGATCGTCAAGAGCGCCAAATTCCTTGGTGTTCACCTGGCAGAGAACCTCACCTGGTCCCTCAACAACAGCTCTATTACCAAGAAAGCCCAGCAGCGTCTCTACTTTCTTCGAAGGCTGAGGAAATTACATCTCCCACCCCCCATCCTTACTACATTCTATAGAGGGACTATTGAGAGTATCCTGAGCAGCTGCATCAGGGCCTGGTTTGGGACTTGCACCGTTTCGGACGGCAAAGCCCTGCAGAGGATAGTGAGGACAGCTGAGAAGATCATCGGGGTCTCTCTTCCCTCCATCAAAGACATTTACAAAAAACACTGCATCCACAAATCTACCAGCATTGTGGACGACCCCACGCACCCCTCACACAAACTCTTTACCCTCCTGTCATCTGGCAAGAGGTACCGACGCATTCGGGCCCTCACAGCCAGACTGTGTAAAAGTTCTTCCCCCAAGCCATCAGAATCCCCAATACTCAGAGACTGGTTTGACACACACACACATGTGTCACTTTACAACTGCCTGCTACCTCAATAACTGCTATGTCCATAGACCACTATTTCATAGTATGTTATGTTTACATTTGGCATTTTTAGAAACTGTCATCTTTTGCACTACTGTGTACTGGTTGGCGCTGCACTGTCTCTCACTGTGTGTATTGTCCTGTTCATTGTTAGTAATTTATTGTACTGTTCCGTACTTTTTGCACACGTTTGCATGTGCACTTTATATAGGTATTTTATTTTATATTTTATTTTATTTTCTGGGTTTGTCCTATGTTGTTTTATGTAGCACCATGGTCCTGGAGGAACGTTGTCTCGTTTCGCTGTGTACTGTACTAACTGTATATGGTTGAAACGACAATAAAAACCACTTGACTTGACAGTTAAACGATCAGTATTTTGAATCTGAAGGAAAGCTGTAAAATCAAAGACTAAATTATTTCAGAGAAGGATTAAATGTTAAATAAATGGATAAATTAGTGCAAAGCAATATCAGATGAGACACACAAACTTTGCAAAGCAATATACTGTATGTGTAGGGCAAATCTAACACTGCTGGTGGTAGAGGAGAACCCCCTTTTCATTATGTAAAGCGCTTTTGAGTATAGTGTCAGAAAAGGACTATAAATGTTTCAATAATTCATTCAGTGTAATATAGGGGTTGTAGCATTATGTTATGGGACTGTTTTTATCAGCTGATACAATATACTAGGGCTCTATATATCGATGTCACGATACACTTTTCTACATTGTTTTGATACTTTAGATCCCTGTATCGATCTTTTTGTGTATTGTATATTTGTGTATTCATATCATGTCCAACATTTCAATAATGAAGAATCAAGTCAGTATATGTAAATGAGCTTAGGTTGTGGTGTAAGCGAAATACAACCTGGAGAAAGCCCTCCTGATAGAATGGGCCAAAATTACACATTCACATCATACAAAGCTGGGATACATATTAATCACTGAAATAGGTGTCCTGACAAATCACACTTGACCTAGAACCTAGAACTTGGTTCTGTAAACAGCATTCAACAAATTAGCCATTTAGAAATGCTCTTGGCCTATGAGTCATTTTGCGCATTTGGGTTTGCTGACATGGATTTGTAGTTTGTTGCTGGTTAATGCATGAATTATTTTGCTATATTGTTTAATTTGCAGCCAAAACTACAATTCTTCTTTATATAGGCAAGTGGTTCCCAATTTCCTAAGGATCCTGAATTTCACCTGGGTTGTATAAAAGTCTGCAAGCACCTATTCATCTACTTTTGTGATCAGATAAAGACATTAGTTGATCAATTTGCTTTTTAATGTTGGGGTTAATCAGGCAAGAGACCTCACTTAAAACATGGTGGATTTTTAGAGATTATGTTTGGCTGTAAAAACCAGGGGATTGAACCTAGCAAACAGCAATCACCACCCAGAATCTAATCCACAATAAATCCCAAGATGCTGGATTTGTGTCCTGTAATGTGATGCTCCACACAGCTAATTTCATAAAGTCCGAGAAACTATTACCATTTTTTTATTCTGTTTGCTACCTGGTCTTTGTTCATTTTTTTTAAAAAATGGTTGGACTTTTGTTTGCCTATGAGGAAAAATTTTCCTCATAGGCAAACAAAAGTAATTTCTAGAATCCAGACTATTTAATTATATCTAGCTTTCACAGAAAATTATGCAGTCACATTTTCTCTGAACGAGTGTGCTCACACATGCAAAGTATCTCTAAATCACTTCTTTTGATGGATGATTCACCAACCCACATGCCTCTGTAACCAGCAATCTCCACAATATCATACCCACACAAGCCAGTGGCCTCTGCCTCTGCATAAAATCCCTCTTGATCTGATTTTTGACTGTTTCTTCCAGAGAATGATAATCATCTAGGATCAGCACTCTTGCAAGTACGCTCAAATCGGTTACTGTGTGATCACAGCAAAAACTGTCTTATGAAATGCAATCTGACTGGGGGAGGAACCTGTCCACCGCTGGAGGTGCTCCTAAATCAGATATGCTGCTGTTTTTTTGCATTCCTGGCTCATCAGTGTATCACCTAACATACCAAAGTTATGGTTTGCTGCTGGGTGGGTGGGCTTATCGTATAAGAACACCAGGAATGTTACACTTCCAGCTCAGAGTATCCCGATGACAGGGGTCATAACCCTCAGAGAAGGGAGAACTCATAAGATGTTTGATAAATTGTGAGTTAAAGGAAGGACTTGATCTGTTTCTCACCCACAGCTTCTGAAGATGTGAATTTAACCACTGGAGTCATGTGGATTACTTTTATGCTGCCTATGTACTTTTGTGAGCTTTAAAAATTTACTTGCATTGTGAGGACCGACAGAGCTGAAATATTCTTCTAAAAATCTTTTATTTACATAAACTTGAGTAAATGATGAGAGAATTATAATTTTTGGGTAAACTATTCCTTTAATATGCTTGGTTCAGGCTAATGGGTCTCAAGGTGGGTGCCAAGCTCTGTTTATGTTTAGTTGATCAAATTAACATCTGTATTATTCACGTCATAGTTTCTTATTAACGAATGGCTGCTTTTATCAGTGTTCACGGAGCCATCGAAGAATCATATCATAGAGTTATACAATATTTAATATATCACACAAGGGTGTACAAAACCGTTTCATAATTTTAGCAAATGGAAAGTAACAAATACACAAAGGGAAGATGAGTGCATTTGAGGAAAGAAAGCAGTTATGATGTTGAGTGGAGATGATGACGAATTACAATCTCTCTGCCAGATAACTGAGAACCACTATTGAGCAGAACACTTCACAATCATGAAGAGCCCATATTTATCAAAGACTTCCCGATATGAGCATGAGATTCACAGATCATATGATTGAGCCTTTAGTACAGAATTCTCACAGAATAATTAGAATCGCTGCAAGGCTGAAAATATGTTTCAAGCAGAGTCGATCCTTGAGCCCTTCTGCAACAACCGCAAGACCAGAATTGTGCATGCAAATTGCATTCAACAGTGAGTTTGTGAGTGTGTTTGCTCTGTTTCCTGATCTGCATAATTTATTTTGTAAATCAGGTGCTAAACAAGAGCAGAGAGCGTGTGGGAAAAAGAATTGCACTTTTACCATGTGCAATTCATTCTTAGTGAATCTGCCTCTGAATGAGAATCTTCATCTTTTCTAAAGAAATTAGAAGTAAACATTAGAATCCATTAAATTGTCTCTAAATGCACAAGTATTTGGACTACAAATTCTAATGGACATAGTTTGCTAAAGCCTCACAATGACAAAAAGATGAGAGCTCGCTTTACTTGGCATGTGTGTCATTATTACATGTTTGTGTCCGCAACTCTCGTTTTGATTTTGCATGTCAGATGTGTTGTATTGATGTTAATTAAGGAATTACTCTCACTGTAACATCATAATACAGTGGTGAAATGTCAAACCTTGAGATTATACCTTTCTAATGATGTATGTAAACAATACCCATCGTGACTCGCACGGCCGTTCTTTCTTTTTGTGAGATAAGGGATAATTCAGTAAATATTGCAGATTCTTTACAGATCAGCACTGTCATTCTTTTTCTCCTCCTCTTTCTTTTTTCCTCTTCTGACTCCCAGATTAATATGTCATACGTCCTCTTCATGAATCATGATGGCCTTCGTCCCACACTTATTTGAATTTGATTGTAGCTAAAGGAATGGGGGAATGTCATTCTAGGTCTACTAAGTATTGCCAATCATTGGTTTCAAGTGTAGTTGCTGTGAAATGTAATTGCCACCCACGGGGGTGGGGTCCTTTCCCAGTTTGGGGCCCCAGGCAAATGGCCTGCCTTGTCTGTCCCATAGGCCCACCTCTGACTGAAAGCAGTAGTTCCACTAATATCATGATTAAGTCAAATATCTCTCCTATATAAACAAGTAAGATGCTGATTTTGAGCTTCGTTGTGAGCTGCCAGTGTGCTGATAAAGTTGATTGGGGGCGGCCAATTGTCCCGCTCGCACATTGTTAGCAACATTACTGCTTATGCATCAGTGCCCAGTTTCATGTGAGTCAGCGTTAAAGTTCGCACAAATTGTTCTCTTGTAAAGATTAGATAACGCTCACCTCCCTGACACCTCGAAAGCCTGGGACTGGGTCACTTTTGGAGTTTCACAGCAACTTACCAGCCTGTAAAAAGCTTATTGACCCTGTCGGACCAACATGCTTCATAAGCTTTGTTACTTCAGGAATTTGCAGTGCCCTGAATCTTTCCACGGCGTTTGTGTCAACAGAACTGTATCTGCTGTGATTGAATTTAGAGGGCTTACTGAGAAAGAGGGTGAGAAAGGGATTGGGCCGAACTCAAAAATCTGTTGCAGACTTAATCAACTCTCTGCTCACAGAATTTTAAACACACACTTGCTGTGTAGGACGCAGAGACAGGAGGAAAAAATACATGTTTGTTTGTGATGAGGAAGTGATGTACTGATGAAGGCTGTTTCTGAGTGTGTCTCAGATAAATGTCAAGCACAAAGCCTACATGCTGGAGGAGATTATAGTATTATGTAGAAAGACCAACAAATCAACTGGTTTCTTGTTTTGAGTGGTGTTGCATGCTAGAGGTCTTCACGGTTCCAAAAATATGAGCCCGAACCAAAAGAGACCCAGACATGAACTACCCAGACCCGAACTGAACCAGTCTATTATTTGATAGATGGGACCCGGACCTGGGCAGGGGATACAGACCCGATCGACAAAGATTTCACAGATGATTGCTATTAACAAATTAATTTACAAGTTCTCAAAAGTTATTTAACAAAGCAAAGCTTTTTGTCTTACCTAATGTAATGTGAGTAGCCTTCCCATTTAATCCATCCTCCTTGCCAAGAAAGTATTCAAAATACATCCAGCTTTTCTGTGATTCCTCTTTTGCTGATTAAATTGGCATAACTAATCCACTCATTATTTCAGCTTCAAAAGTCCACTTGTTTTCACTAAATGTAACATGTTTAGTATCAATTTTGCAGTTTTTTGTATCTAACATAAGATATCTTCAACTGTTTGCCCTTTTGAACTATAATAATGATTGCTCATTCATTGCTATGGCTGCTAACGGTAGCATTGCTAATTTGCTATCATGTGCCTTAACTCTCCGCTCTGCCTCTGAAGCCACTTGTCCTCCATTGTCATCCTTCCCAACTCCATCCGTGAAGCTGACTCGCTCTCTGTCTTCAAAAAACAACTTAAAACACATCTTTTCCATGAGCACTTAACCAGTCACTAGAAAAAATATTTTTTTTAATTCTTGTTGCACTTTAATCTGTTTTGAATTCTAAACTGATGCTAGTGAAACTTTGTAGTATGGCACTTTTTGTACCACAAGATGATTCGCTTATGTTTTCCTCTTTTGTAAGTCGCTTTGGATTTAAGCATCTGCCAAATGAATAAATGTAAATGTGAATTGTGGCTCCACTCCGTTTTTCACCTTATTTCCTGGCCTGCAATTTATCATCCTAAATTTACAATGTTGCAAGTTACAACACACACACACAGACCCGCTGCAATAGAATGGGACCCGACCCGGCTGACTGGTTAAAACGTGGTTCCGAACTTGTACGTGTTGGGTCTCGGGTCCTCGAGTTAGGGTGGACCCATGACGACCTCTACTGCATTCTGTTCACCCCAATCTTGTGACAGGGTTGCCACAGTTGTGGAAAACCTAGAAATATCAAAGAACTATAAAACTGAGATATCCAAGCCTGGAAAATGTGTGGAAAAGTAAAAAAAAAATAAAAAATTATGGTAGGTAAGAAAATCATAAAAAGTGATGGAAATGTAAATAATAGGCACTTTCCTTATGTAGGTTACAAATTAATGTTCTATTACTTTCTTTTTTTTTTAAAGCAGTAGAGGCACAAATTCAATAGCTTTTGTTATTAGGATATCAGATATGTGGAGTCATCTCACAGAATGAATGTAACTATTACTACCTTTTTGTAAACTGCTGTTGTTATTTTTATTCATGCAAATTATGTCTACCCTATTACAGACTCGAATTTTGCAACAGGGTTGCAAAAATCATTCAGTAATCTATTGAAAAATTGTTCAAATATAAATATATTAGCTAAATGTATATAATAATTAGTTTGACCTCCTGAGGCTGGCAATTAACATTTAATCATGAGTTTCAGGCTCTATGTTAAACTTTATGGGCCTCATTCATGAACCATGAACAGAACAAATTTGTGTATAAATGCATTCTTATGTCATTTGTCCCATTGAATCGAATGGGACAATTAACAACTAGTTTGTTTTATGAATAAGGCTCTATTTATAAAATGCCAGTGAATGTAATGTTTCTTGTTATGTTCGGCTCAACAATATTTTACTGGCTAGAAATTGCTTTTTATGAGTACAATCTCAATAGATTGATTTTTATAAAATTGTATCTAGATTTTCCAGTCATGGAAATATGTGGTCATAATATATGAAAATATATTGGTTAAAAGATGTGGGAACCCTGAACTGTAACATTCAAAATGTCTACGTGTGTGTGTGTGTGTGTGTGTGTGTGTGTGTGTGTGTGTGTGTGTGTGTGTACACGTGTGTTGTAAGACTTCATTTGACAGTTTAATCATAATCCAGAGCTAAAGTAGATTGTCTATGAACTCTTCCAAGACAAGACTTAATCTATTTCCAGGAATCTGGAAATTTAAGCTCAGTTGTGCCTATTCGCTTGTATTTGATGTGTCTGTTCCCATGGCCACATGTTCATGTGAAATGTTTGCGATTAGAAAGCCCAGCGCTCTGTCTGTTTGGCCATCTCCCCTTTACAGCATGGCCCATGGGACAACGGCAGATAATTGTGGACCTCGGCACCTGTCAGGTGAGTGTGTATAGTTAAAGTTATGAGAACAGCGGCAGAAGACGACAGAGTGGGCTTTAATTTTTTCTTTGTGTAACTATTCTCAACGGAATCGCGCTCTCTCTCTCTCTCTCTCTCTCTCTCTCTCTCTCTCTCTCTCTCTCTCTCCCATGCTTGTGTTTGATGGTATATAAATGTGTTGCTTGCTGTTTAAAGTCACTGAAAGGGAGCTGACATTGTCTGACACACACACACTTTTGATGGAAAACCAAATAGAAATCTGCAACTCCATCAAAGGCATTTAGCACTAACGTGTGTGTGAGACAAAATGAAAACAAACACCAAATACCTTAAAGGGTTAGTTCACCCAAAAATGAAAATCCTCTATTTTCTCATGCTCATCATTTTGTCCCAAACCAGTAGGATTTTTAATTTCTTCCATGGAACACAAAAGTGATGGTAACTGATGCCTTCCATCTCCTATTGTGTTCCATGGAGGACAGAAAGTCTTGCGAGGTTGAAACAACACCAAGGTGAGTAAATGATGACAGAATTAAAAAAATGTAAGATCCAAATCCTTGAGATTGTGTGTGTGTGAGAGAGAATGGAAAATAAACAGGAGGAAATGGATCTTAATTTCAGTTAACTTCAGGATCAAACACCTCCTGCTCCGGGGCTTTTTGTTCTTGTGTCCCTGAATGGTGTTTGTGTGTTAAATATCTTCAGTCGGTTCATGAACCTTTGCTTTGAGATATTTCCACATTGATCAACCTGCTCCTGGAATCAGATGGCTGTTAGGCCCTGAGTATCAGGTTTCAACTGGTGAGCTGAAGAGATACCGTGTATGTGGATGGTGCAGTTTAGAGGTTCTAGAGGAATTAGGCCTGAGATCAGCTTTCTGGTGTTTCTTATGATGGATGAGGAAAAGGTCTGGGTGGATGATGCTCTCTGTAGATCAATATAAGGAGGGATAAATGTGACGACGCATGACGAAGTGTCAAGCTACTACCTTAGCCACTGGACCCAGATTTTATATCACAGTCAGCCCAACCTCTGTTTGTCCTCATTGCAACTGAACCTGGATTTGACGTAGCCTAGTCTGGGTTGTATTTTCTGTTACCATGCATGGTTTAATTCACGATTTTTGAAGATGAATGCACGTAATCTTTTATTTGTCACTTGGTAGAAGCTAGTTAAATTTTCTACCAAGTGACATAAATTAGTGCCCAAAAATCTAAAAGTTTGATTGGATGAATGGCTTTTGACATTTGACATTTTGACACTTTTTGACAGAAGCATTTTCTCCTCCCATTTTAAAGCATATTTATTTTTATTTTTAATTGTTTGCATAATTAAATAGTTGCATTTTATAATTGACTTTTTTTCCTTATGTCCACCAACTAAGAACCAATGTATTGGGCTATTTCAGGGAATGCATGTTTGCTTTAGAGATGTTAATACATGTTTGTAGACTGGGTAGAAATATATATTTTCTGATGCATAGCAATCTTCATTTGAACGATATCGATTCGTAAATCCCAAGATACTTGTTCTTTCTTTTTTTTTTTTTTTAAGTACTCCATTCGCTACCTTCTACAGTGTGAGTGAACAACTTGGATAAAAGATTAAGTAGAAGTAGTTCATATATGAAGTTTAGTACCAAGATCCTTTTAGTGTTGACAGTAAAAGTTTGGTTTGACCCGTTCCGTGTGTGCAAAGACAAGACCCACGCAATCCATTTATCATTTAATTATGTCAATGGCATTTCCATGCCAAGATCGACTTTTACTTGATATGCAACGCACTGATACAATGAGAGGAAATCACTCACATTTGCAACCAAATTTCACGCAATGTGACTATTATGTATATATTTGGCAGCTGGTTGTTTAATGTTTAAATTTCACTTACAAGCATCAAAATCCTTTCACTGTTAAGAGTAAAAGTTGTCCTGTGTAATGTGTGTCCAAATATAAGGTACATGCGACCCCATTTGTTGTTGAATAATGTCTCTTTTAAATCCCTTTCTGTTCTCTACAGTCAATTATTGATCATAAACATAAAAAATAAACATTTAATTCCAATCATGCATAGCACAGATGAGATAAAGCCGTTCTCTCTCATTAACATGTGCTCATTTACAGATGCTCTTTACAGAAATTATGGTTTTGATAAGGAGCATGTGTTCAACAGATCAATGCAAATACTTGTAAATAGTACAAATGATGAAATGATACAATAAACATGTAACAAATGTAGCATGTATTTGAATGTGAAATGTAATTGTGACTAAAATGATTAAAAAGTAATAAAGCAAGATGAATCATTTCCTGGCATGAAAACTCCTCACCTTTTGCTGAAATTGTTTTGAAACCAAAATGGGTCACCTACGTGATTTGTGCATATCCGATGAGAAAATATTCGGGGGTGGTGGGGTCGTGGCCAGCATTTACCTGCTATATCTGCATAGTTACCATAAACTTTGCAACTTTTGGCTCTGCCTAACCAATCATCACTCCTAATTTCGAAACCTGACAGCCAATCCGAGTCAGAGTAGGGCAGGGTTTTTCAAAGTCTGTTACACCGCAAGTCTGACAACTGGACACACTGCCGAACGAACTGCATGTCGGAAAGCAAGCCTGAGGTAAGTAAGTAACATCCGTTCAGCAGGAACCATTAACAAACACCAGCAGTGGCAGAGTCTGCTTGAAAAGATATTCAACTGTTGCTGCAAAGGATCCTGTAGTGCTCAGGATCTCAAAAAACAGGCAGCTGAAGAGGAGAAGAGGGCAAGGCTGAGACATGCTGCTAAACAGAGAAAACGGGCCCTTGAGTGTTTGGTTCAGGCGAAAAAAAAAATTAAAATAAAACAGACCCCTCTTATGCTGTGTGTTTTGTGGAATGACTTGCCTCCACACATTAAAATGGCCCCCATATTTTATGCATTTTATGTTTTATTATATTTTCTATTTATTCATTGTGCAGCACTTTGGTAACCTTGTTGTTTTTTCAAATGTGCTATATAAATAAAGTTGATTGGATTTTTTGCTGGCGCATCCTTCTCACCTTTTTTTTCATTTTTTTTTACCCTTGACCAGTTTTCCTGTCTGAATTTCATAATGTACCTAGTTAGAAGGTCCCCTGTAAAAATATACAGAATTAGCTGTGAAATAATTTCTTTCATATGTAAGCAAAAGAGACACTATAATTGAAATTTACACACATGAGTCGATATCAAATCAAAATCGGAATTGAAGCGAGAGCTTGTGAATCTGAATCAAATCGAAAGTCTGTGTCAATACTCATCACTAGAAAATTGGATGGCTGATGCCACGAATGGTGCATCCCTGCAAGTGGTGATTCCCTGTGCTACAGCCCCTGTAAGTCTGTGTATTAATGCACACCTGCTTACAGTCATGATGTAAACACGCCTGGTTTAATGACATAAGCTTGCAACTTTATGCCAAATTCGACCTGACAGCTCAAAATAAAACAAATTTTGCAAGCTTACTGTAGTGATTCGGGGTAAGGCAAGGACAGGTCTTTGAAAATTAATTTTATAAATAATGGACTTTTGTTCATTTTTAACAAAAGAATCTTCTGTAGTGCAGCTTTAAACATTTACATTTGTTATATCCTTAGTAGCAAACATCATTGGAAGGACATTTTGTGACTTGTGTTTTTTTGTGTATATGTGCCCTTCTACATTAGGACAGCTGTTTTGGCTGTGTTCTGTGTCAATTAAAAACTTTTATTTTCTATTTAAATAAAAATATTTCAGAAAAATAACAATGGTTTTACAGCAATCATTAGTTGAATACATTAATAATTTATTGTGATTTAATTCAAAATGCATAAATCACTCACATTAATAAATATATCAAAAAATACATAATGTGAAAGAGTCAATTAAAGCATATGCAAATTAAATAGCAGACCCCTACATTGCTCCACACATTAAGGCTGGGATAGAAACTTGTACATTCTTGTATCTTTTATATAGAGAGTGTTTTTCTTTCATAATGACAACCAGTCCTTCAAGGAAGAACAACGTAAACACAAAACAAATGTAATGAAGTCTAAACTAAACTGAAGGCTTCACTAAAATATCTGCACAATCCTTTATGATGTCTTCACCATCCATCACTGTGTATTTGAGTGGCAGCCCCTCTCTGCAGGTAATAAGGTTGTGGGGTCCAACAGGGTCTCTCTGAATGGGTGGGGCCAGGCCGTGAGTACACACGCATGGCACCCAACCATGCGTGTGGGTTCCTCACCACTGCCGTTCGCCCAAAGGAGCAGCCGCGGCTGTCCACTGGGGGACGGAGGAGTCTTTGCCAGCCACCTGGAAGCTGAGGAATGGCTGCCGTCCATGAGGGGAGGAGGGGCTAGCTGCCGGCCACCTGGAGCAGTGGAGCCACTGCCAGGGGTGGAGGGGCTCACTACCGGCCGCCAGAATGCGGAGGGTTTCGAGGAATGGCCGCTGTCTGCGAGGGGAGGAGGGGCTTGCTGCTGGTCGCCTGGAGCATTGGAGCCGCTACCATCTGCTAGAATGCAGAGGGGCGTTTCATCCACCAGGGGTCAGAGGACTCGCTGCTGTCTGCCTGGGGAGGAGCGGCTGTTGTCCGCCAGAAGGTGGAGGAGTGGTCGAGGACCAGGCGATTGTCGTTGTTTACCTCTCCCTTTTTCCCTCCCTTTGTCTCCCTCTCAGGCCTCAAGAGGTGGGGAAAAGCCTGCCGGCAGGCACAACCACGAGGTCAATGGGGGGGGGGGGAGTCATGCTGGGGGTTCCCCAGCCTGAGGCAAAGGAGAAAGGAGTGTGACAACGCATGCCCAGCCCCCAGTCGGGCTAATCAGCCAAGGAGAGGGATAAGGACAGCCTAATGTGGCAGTTCGAGAGAGAGAGAGAGAGAGAGAGAGAGAGAGAGACACACAGCTGCATCATGGTTCCTTAATGATTATATTAATTAACTTTTTTGTACTTTTTGAAGAGTATGAAAATGGTCCTATGGACAAGACTAGTGTCTTGCGTTTCAGTAAATCAAGAACCATTAACACAATAACATCAGTTTGAGAATTTTTGACCAATTCTTTCAAAATAACGGCTTCATAGGAGTCAATAGTTCACAATGGTGGTTGCGCTGTTCGTTGTTGTGTACAACCAGCGAAGACATTGCAATAGGAAGATGTGTTGTCTACTTATTGTCTTTGTATTTTATGGCAACCAGTATTTATTTCTCATCTCATTTAGTTCATACTGTGAACTCACACCTTAGCTAAAATGTTTGGCATGGCATGGCACTGTAGTTTCAGCTGCCCCACTGCAAAACACACTGTCAGTATATTAATTATACAGCATTAATTAATTAACAGAACCGAATGTCATAAAAATCAGTATTAAACTAAATGGATCCAGATCTGGTTCCGATTACCAAGTTTTGGTTCTGAGTTTGTACATAAGATCATTTACACCTAAATTTAAAAGGAGTTTGTGGAATTGTTTGGTTGATTCATGATGCTGTTTTGGGGAAGACACTTATGTCACATTTAAAAGGATAGTTCAGCCAAAATGAAAACTCTCATTATTTACTCACCCTCATGATATCCCAGGTGTGTATGACTTTCTTCACAAGAACACTTTTGAAAAAAATTTCCTTAAAATGCAAGTGAATGGCGATTTTCTTTTGAAGCTCCAAAATAATTGCATTAGCATTTGAAACACATAAGAACTGACGCATGTGCATCACAGCCGGAAGAGCAATGCTGTTTTACAAGTGTGGAGGAGGAATGTTGTACAGTAGCTTGGTCGGTTTTTATTTTGATCTTTATCAAAATTACTCGCAATGGTGCGTTTGTGTGCTTATCCTGGATGTCTCAACTGAGAGGAGAATGTGAGATTACCTCTGCATCCATGGGAAAGAGAATATGACACATGTTAGACTGCTTGGACTCCACTCTCTCCTGAAGTGTTGGATTATAGTTAAAAAGTACAAATTTCACACAAAAAGTGATCATATTGCTTTAGAAGGCATAAATTTATCTGCTGGATTCGTATCGATGACTTTTATGCTGACTGTCTGTTATTTCTGGACCTTCAAAAGAGAAATCGCTATTCACTTACATTTTAAGGACCTACTGAGCTAAGACATTTTTCTATTTATCTTCAGATGTGTTCTGGTGAAGAAAGAAAGTCATATACACCTGGGATATCATGAGGGTGTGTAAATAATGAGAGGATTTTCATTTTTGGGTGAACTATACCTTAATTGGTGCATCTACTCAAGAGGAGAGAAAAGGATTCACGAGTGGAATATTGAGAAAATTCTGCTGCTGTGGCTTTTGCCATTCTTTATAGCTGCCAAGAGCCACCTACCTTTTGCAGATAGGACATAGTGGATAACAAAGAGAGTATTTAGAGTGTGTGTGTGTGTGACTGTTCTGTCTCTGTTCTACTCTGCTTTTTTTATAGTCCTTTGCACACTTCCAACGGAATTGTAGAACAAACAAGTGTGATGTCATTTAGGAAAAAAACTGTCCAAAAAATGTGTTTTTAAGTTTGTTTTAGTGGTTCGTAACAACTTGCCAGGGTGAACTAGCAGAAAAACTTTGTGCTGCATGGCTGCTAAATACCTTACTGCCAGTGGTCCACTTCATCATTAGGTGTTACCTGGAGCCCCACCTTCTTTGAAGCTGACAGCTAATTCCCGTTCAAATAGTTAAGATCTGTCAACATGAACACACCGGAGTGCAGAGTTATTAGCGAGCTGGTGCAATCTTACCTACATATATACAGTTGAAGTCAGAAGTTTACATACACCTTAGCCAAATACATTTAAACTTTTTTAAGCCAGGCTTGTAGGGCTCCTTTCTCGCACACACTTTTTCAGTTCTGCCCACAAAATCAAAGTTGAGGTCAGGGCTTTGTGATGGCCATACCTTGACATTGTTGTCCTTAAGCCATTTTGCCACAACTTTGGAGGTATGCTTGGAGTCATTGTAGATTTGGAAGACCCATTTGCGACCAATCTTTAACTTCATGGCTGATGTCTTGAGATGTTGCTTCAATATATCCACATAATTTTCCTTCCTCATGATGCCATCTATTTTGTAAAGTGCACCAGTCCCTCCTGCAGCAAAGCACCCCCACAACATGATGCTGCAACCCCCATGCTTCACGGTTGGGATGGTGTTCTTCGGCTTGCTAGCCTCACCCTTTTTCCTCCAAACATAACAATGGTCATTATGGCCAAAAAGTTAAAAATTTGTTTCATCAGACCAGAGGAAATTTCTCCAAAAAGTAAGATCATTGTCCCCATGTGCACTTGCAAACTGTTGTCTGGCGTTTTTTATGGCAGTTTTGGAGCATAGGCTTCTTCCTTGCTGAGCAGCCTTTCAGGTTATGTCGATATAGGACTCGTTTTACTCTGGATATAGATATTTGTCTACCTGTTTCCTCCAGTATCTTCACAAGGTCCTTTGCTGTTGTTATGGGATTGATTTGCACTTTTTGCGCCAAACTATCTTAATCTCTAGGTGACAAAATGCCTCTACTTCCTGAGTGGTTTGATAGCTGCATGATCCCATACTGTTTAAACTTGTGTACTATTGTTTGTACAGATGACCATGGTACCTTCATGTATTTTGAAATTGTTCCCAAGGATGAACCAGACTTCTGGAGGTCCACAATTTTTTTGAGTTTGAAGGTAGGCCTTAAAATACATCTACAGGTACACCTCCAATTCAGTACACCTCCTATCAGAAGCTAATTGTCTAAAGGCTTGACATCATTTTCTGGAATTTTCCAAGCTGTTTAAAGGCACAGTTAACTTAGTCTATGTAAACTTCTGACCCACTGGAATTGTGATATAGTCAGTTAAAAGTGAAACAATCTGTCTGTAAACAATTGGTGGAAAGATTAGTAGATGTCCTAAACGACTTTCCAAAACTATAGTTTGCCAATATTAAATCTGTGGATTGGTTAAAAAAATGGTTTTAAGTACTTCAACCTAAGTGTATGTAAACTTCTGACTTCAATTGTATATATGATTGTTCACATAGAGACATGTTTCAAGATTTTTTACCTTTCATGGTAATTATGAATGAAAGACATTTAAAAAACACTCTTTTAAAAAGAAAATAAGTCTTAGACTGCATAGTTGTACCCTTGTGCTCATCTTCTAACAACTTGAGAGATTTCAGAAGACATGAAGACATTTCCTGTAAGGGAACTTGGGGAGCAGCGGTTCTCCCTGGTTTTTATGGTGCATTGTTGGATAATTTAGGGAGCAAACGTTTTGGGATTTGCACTGGAGGGATTTGTGATTGTGCCCTATAAATGGCTAACTCTCTTATCTTTTTTGTGATTTATAATGTTTATTTTTCCAAACAGCAATTCAATATGTTAATATTTTATATACATAAATGTTATATAAAGCTACATCCCCCCTACCCAACCCTAGTGTGGGGGCCCTCTCAGGAGGAAGGGATCAATGAGCCAAATGTCTCAGTCAAAATGCATAATAATAAAAAAAAGTTAGGGAGCCCCAGTCCACCTATATCAACCGGCTGTTGTAACTTTAAAATATGTAAAGGAAGACACTTAACATTCCAAAGAAAGGAACTTGTTAACCTGTCAAATGGCTTAAAATATGGAATTTCTATTGGAATCGATTGAAGTAGATAGTGAATTTTTGGAGTTCATTTTGAGAACATTTACCTTTCCTCAAAGAGACAAATTAAGTAATGACCAACATTTTCTGTAACAGTGGCTCAAAATTAACCCTCACTAAGTCAGTAAGTTTTGGAAGAAAATGAATACCAAGATACCGGACATCCTGCATTGATCACTGAAATTTGGCAAGTTGAAAAAAGAAGTTGGGCAATAAGCTGTCAAAGGGAGAGCTTGATTTAGAGTTAGACCAATTAATGTTATAACCTGAAAATTAATTAGATTTTTGTGGCTCAGAAACGAACAGCAGTATGTCATCTGCATAAAGCATCAATTAATGAACTGATCCCCCTACTGAAACCCCAGAAAAGTCTGCGCTTGCTCTTATAGCGGCAGCCAATGGTTCTATAGCCAAACAAAACAGCAGCGGTGATAATGGAGCGCCTTGATGAGTCCCCCGTGCCAGGGTAAAATAAGAGGAGATTTGTCCATTTGTATGCTCTGCCGCTTTGGGATGCGTGTATAGTAGGGATATCCATATTATAAAAACACACCCAAACCCAAAAGTTTCTAACAGAACAAACAATTATTGACCGCATAATATTAATAAATCTTCTAATATTGTATGCCCCACTTCTTCTGTGGATAAAACAAACCTGATCAATGTGAACTAAATAAGCAATTACACTGTCTAGCCTATTTGCCAAGACTTTAGAAATAATTTTTGCATCTACCGAAATCAAAGATATCGGACGGTTACTCTTACACTCACTTGGATTTTTGTACTTTTGAAGAATAAGAGTGATTTAAAGCCTGTTATTGAATGGATGGTAACTCTCCTTTCTCCAGTGCCTCATTGTACTTTTAAAGCAGTAACGGTAACACCTCAGCAGAATAACACTTAAACTCTGCAATAAAGTCGTCCGTTTCCAGAGACTTAGAGGAGGGCAATGTCCTAATAACTTCTGCAATTTCATCTAATATTATTTGGGAATCTAGTTCCTGTTTCAGCTCATCTGTCAATTTAGGTAAATTGAACGAATCCAAAAAGTCACAGGTGGTTTTATAGATTTAGTGTCAATATAGATTTTTTTTTTTTTTTAAAAAACATCATTAATATCTTTGTCACAGTTCCCTCTAACACGCCCAACACATTCACTCCACGCTCACTCTCACCTGAATACTAATCATCTGCACCTGAGACTCATCTCCACCGCAATCATCACCACCACTTATAAGCCCATCACTTCAGTCACTCATTGTCTGGTCTACAACAAGTTAACGGACTCACTTACCTGCTATTTCCTTGAGATTCAACATTTGATTACCTCTTGACTCCTCTCTCAGTCGTTCCCACGACTTATAACCTGACTCTCTGCTCCAAGACTCCATCGAGTTCCTCTGCTAGCTCCTTGCTTCTATTGGCATCCTTCCAAGTTCTCCACTCCATCGTATCTACGAACTCCTTCACAAGTCATCATCACTCATTCATCTGGTTCCAGTCATATTCATCACTCAGGTCACTTTATTCAATACGATCTCTTCAATAAACACACCTCCGGGTTTAAACACCATCTGCTAGTCTGAGTCTATGTTACAATCTTCTGACTGAGTAACACTCCTTTATCAGTCTGAATAGCAGGAATTAGAGTGGACATCAACTACATTTAGTATAGCTTGCCAGAAGCTTAACCGCTTTGTCACCAGATTCCAAAAATCTCTGCCTTGCCCTAAATAGCCCAGACACAACCTTCTTGGATGGTATAGCATTGTACTTATATTTTAATTGTTAAATCTCTCAGTGCCTCAAGTGTGATTTTTGTATTTGTTTTCTTCATCTACAATTTACCCATTTTGATATCTCTTTATAGGTTAGCTAGATCTCTAATGTTAAATTTTTTAATATATGATGCATATTGAATAATATAGCCCCTTAAAACTGCCTTCAATGCCTCCCAAGCAACTCCTGCTGAGGACACAGATGCAAGGTTTGTCTTCTTATAAATCTTTATTTGACTTCTCAATGCCTTCTTGAACTCAGGGCTCTGTAGATGGGAAGAATTAAATCTCATCTATAGGTTTGATATAATAATGGTACCAATAGCACAAGCACATGAATCAGAGCAATTCACAAGAGATTTTGATATCAAATAATAGTCAATTCTCCACCATTATTGTGGTGATGAATAGAATGAATAATCCCACCCAGCAGGGTTTAAAAGCCACCATATATCTACTAACCCAAATGCCTTGCACATATATTTTAATTTTAAACTAGCTTTGGGGGTTTTACCCCTCATAACTACTCTAGTCAAGCACTGGGTCCGACACCAGATTTAAATCTACACCCAAGATAATATCCTACTCTCCAGCTGCAAACTTACAAAGAAAGCAGGGTCATCACCATTTTGTGCACAAACATTAGCCAATATTATATTCTACGCCTCCATTTCTGCCACTAAAATAAGAATTATCCCTTCTTTATCTTTCAGTTGCTTGATGCATTTAAATGTAAATGTTTGTTCACAAGTGTTATAACACCCCTACTCTTACTAGTTCCAACACTGTAAAGCACCTTTCCGACCCAACTCCCAACCATCTTTTCTGCTTCCTTCTGGGACAGGTGTGTTTCTTGCATAAAAAACACATCACACTTTTCAGCCCTTAGTTTAGCCATTACCGTTCTTTTTAAAATTTTATGGCCTAACCCATTAACATTCCATATGGTGAGACCATACCATGTTGTAACGCTGGGTTAGGATGGGCAAGGAGGAGGCGAGAACCAGCTTGTCAACGTAAATAATATTTTAATGAGAACTTAAACAAAAAGCACAAACACACACACAACGGACATGTCCGTGATTGATCTCTCTCTCTCTCAAACCGTCGTCACCAGACGCCTTTATCCCTCGCGTGCCCCATCAGGCCGATTGGGGACCGGGTGTGCGACATTCTAGCCCGGCCCCGCCCCCCTCCACTCCACACACCTCCCGGTGTTGCCTCAGGCCGGGGTTCCACCGGCATGACGTACATCCCCCCCTTTTCCCTGGAGAGGGGCGTGCTCTACGACCCGTCTGCCGGCTGGTTATCCCCGCCTTCCTCGACCTGGGAGGAGACAGGAGGGGAAAACAAAAACAACAAAAAAAACTAAATAGTCGAGGAAATAGGCCAACACAGTGTGAAAGAGTGAGAGAGAGAGGAGAGAGAGAAAAAGCTCACTCACCGGTTCTCTGATGTACCATCGCGTGGTCCTCGAACACTCCTCCACACTCTCCGGCGGAGGACAGCCACTCCTCTCCGGGCGAACCGGAGTCAACCTCCGAACCCCAGCGGACAGAATGCCCCTCCGCTTTCCTGACGACGCGTGGAGACATTCCTCCGCCCCTGACAGCAGCCCTACCACTCCGGGCGGTCGGGGAGTTACTTCCCTCCTCCCCTCACGGACGGCGGTCTTCCCTCGACCCCTCCGCGTCTCTGGGGACAGCAGGGCACTCCTTCGCCCCCGGCAGTGGCTCCCTCGCTCCAGGTGGTCGGGGAATCCAGTCCCCACTTGCCCCGCGGATGGCGGCCGTTCCCCGTGTCCGGGCAGTCGGGCCACTCCATCACCCGGCAGATGGCAGCGGCGCTCCCCTGGGTGGACGGCAGTGTCGAGGACTCAGTGTCGGCATCCCTCCTCCTTCCCGGGTTTCGGCACCAATGTAACTCGGGGTTAGGATGGGCAAGGAGGAGGCGAGAACCGGCTTGTTAACATAAATAATATTTTAATGAGAACTTAAACAAAAAGCACAAACACTCACAACGGACATGTCCGTGATTGATCTCTCTCTCTCTCGAACCGTCGTCACCGGCCGCCTTTATCCCTCGCGGGCCCCATCAGGCCGATTGGGGACCGGCGTGCGACATTCGAGCCCACCCCCTTCCACTCATTTTAAAAAGCATAATAATAAAAAATTAGCAATCATATCTAGAGATGTACTAATGATAAAATTTTGACACTGACATATCCCAACCCCTTTCTTAAAGAGACAAAGCTTGAACAAGAATAGTGTGAACAGCTGTCTAGTCCATGTGCACAATCATCAAAACCATTAACATATGTGCAATGAGTGTGCTCTTGAGTGTTAAATTTGAATTCATGAATTTTCTCAAGTCAAAAATAAATGAAATAAAAATTATTAATCAAGTCACTGTTCCATTTCCTTGACGTACTTCATTCCTTCGGGCAGATGAAGTGCTTGAATCCCTCACTAGTCTCCAATCTTGAGCATACATTTTTATAAAATTATAACAATTATAAATATGCAGGGCTTTTTGACTTTTCTCCCATTTAAGTTGCATCTTTCTTGACGTGACGATTAGAAATCAATTCCCCCATGTAGAAATCAGTTCCCCCATGAACTTAATCATGCTTCCACTTTCCTTTCCCTCAGGGATGCCAATAAAGCAAAGATTGTTGCATTGTCCTCCACTTTATCTTTCAATTGTTTAACCTTACTTTTAGTCTGACGGGTGTGCTAGAAATTCCCTCTCCGCTTCCTCAAGGAATTCCACTCACTATTTGACATCATCAATTCTCATGATTAGAGCAGATAACTTGATCTCCACAGAAGTTGTAGTTTGATGAATATCTTCGATGACCCCCATATCATCCTATATTTTCTTCAACATGATATATATATTTGGTATCTCTTGACACACCAGTCTCTTTGTCTGGCTTACTGCTTGAGAAGCACTTTTGCCATATTGAGGCAACTTGGGACCCTATGATCGTAAGTGCCATCTTTCTCCTCGCATCACGTGATTCCTGCTGACTCCATGATCTACTGAACTAGGGAGCTGATTGAGACGCACCCATGTCTTTGCACAGCTGTTTTGAAATTATCTTTACCTCTGAACGAAGAAAGAAGTATGCTGGGGCCTTATTATTCTCCTTTTTGTTACTGCTGTTGGGCTCCACATTACACACAGTCTTGCTCAGGCAGGTCCTGATATAATTAAAAAAAAATACAGAGAGCTTCAACACCTTTTCATTAGGATAGAGTTTGCCTTGGTTCATTGTTCACACCTCGCAGTATGTGGTAAACAAACACACATCCACTTGTATATGAGTCCTACTACATATTGGTGCTTTTTCCATGCATTTGAAAATGGGATTCAGAATGTGTATTATTGAATTGGATACATATACAGTGTAATTGTATAACTTGCCCTGAAGCTTCGTTACTAGCTCGATCAATTGCGCTTTTTCTGTCACACATATAAACTCATGCTTACTCATATTCACTCTTCTGATTTTTCCACACGTTTGTTTGCACTTTTGCACACCCACAGATCACTCACTTTCTGCTGTACTCACACTTTATGTTCAGCAGCTGAAGAATCATCAGTAGAAATGTCTAAGGCTCTTAGTCGGTCTCTAAAGAGGGGTTCACACATACAGCAGTTTGGAGCAACAAAGGGACTGAAAGTCATTCATTTTCAGTGATTTCCCCCTTTCAAATCGACAATGATTTGTGTCGATTTTTGTGGTAATCAAAATTGCCACAAATGCTGTCGATTAAGCTTAACTGGAACATTCCTTTAAAACAGAGAGATATTGGGATGGGTAATAGACCAGTGGTTTTCTGATCTATTACCCATCCCAATATCTCACTTAGTGCCTCACTGTAAACCAGATTTGTATTTATTTTTTAGGCAAGTCAACATTAATTTTTGTGGCAATCATACCACAATTGCTGTCGATTGTGCTTAACTTGAATTTAACCTAGATTATTCCTTAAAGTTTCAATAATCTTCACCACTTTATTAGTTCTTTTTCTTTCTTTCTTTCCTCACCCACCCTGTCTTTCTGTCGCCATCTTGTTTTCTTTCTGTCTTTCTTTCGTTCTGTCAGCTGCTGTGCCTGTTTTTTTTTTCTCACCTTCACTCACAGCCTTTTAGCATCTTTGCCACTCCATTCTCTCACACTGGTAACATAATACAAGCTAATATCTGTGACACACAAACACACACACACACACACACACACACACAGTAACTAGCTTAAATATGACACCCTGCCTACTAGAATAACAAAACTCTGACAAAATGATGTGGTCTTTGTGGCTACTGCAAAAATAAAAAGCATGTGAATGCTTAATGCTCTGGGATGTGCTTTAGTCAACACTGACAGTGACATGCCTGCGTGGCCTCAAAACGCAACAAAGGCTAAATCTATTCAGGCTGCTGCTCTCTGCTTAAATTGATCCTCTAAACATGCCACGCTGATGTGAATGTTTTTTTGTTTTTTTTTTACAACAAGCATCTCTTTCTGTCTCTCCCTCCTATTGAGTCACTCTTCTATTCAAGGGTAAAGATACTCTCTTTAAAAAAGATAACGGAAGCCCTCACCCACCCAACATCATCCCCTGTAGAGCTCATAAATGATAATCACAATTTCTTCTCTACGCTCTTTTCCTAAATTAGTAAAAATGAGTTTTATTTGATTGCTTTTTGTGTTGCTGGTAAAATCTACTTGCAAGTATACATTGAATTTCCCTCTCTATTGTATGTGTATATTTGAGTGTAAGTAGCTTGTGTTTTTTCTGAGTGTAAAGGACATATAGGCAGATTGTCTGAGCTCCGGAGCACAGCCCCACCAGAGCGTGATTACAGCTTTCCAAAGTCATTTTCTAAATAGCTCACTTCCACTCCACTTTCTTCCCTCTATCCTTTCTTCTCCCATATACTCCCTCATTCGATCCTCCCATGCACACAAAGAAAGAGAAAAGAGACTTTTATCAGATTTGGTTTGACCTAAACATCCCTAGCAGCTTGAATCCAAACTCACTTTCACTCTTCGTCTGTATGGATGGGATGGCGTGTGTAATATTTTTTTCCCTCCAGCTCTGATATGACAAAGGTGTGTGTGTGTGTTTAACTTTGTACATTTTCACTATTGACTGTTCTGATGGGACTTCTGTCATACAGTTGTGGTTGTAGACTGTATAGGACTCAGTTGCCAGTGTTTCCTGGGAACTTTTGGCAGTGGAGCAGCCCCTTTCTGAATCTATAGCCCCATGGCAAAACAATTTTATATTTTAACCAAAATGAGAGCTCACAATCTGTATTGAATGGGGCGAGAGACTGCATATTGAAATAATAAAAAGAAATAAAATACAACTAAAGTATTTTTCATTGTGTTGTAATTGCTGGTTGCATAACGATCAGGGATGTGTCATGTTCATCTTGGTGTTTTAAGCAAATTCAGATTTTTTTCACCTAATTATTTGCCTAACTTCAATTTAATAGAATTATATATTTTATATATTGTAAAGCAGTTCATGCTCACGGGCAAGGAAGAGGCGAGAAACCGGCTTAACGTATAAATTATAGTTTTAATGGAAAACTCAAAATACAAACACATAAGACAACGGACATGTCCGTGAACGATCTCTCTCTCACGCCCGTCTTCCGCGGTCGGCCTTTAACCCTTTCGGAGGCTTGATTAGCCTAATATGGGACCGGGCATGTTAAATCACGACCCGGCCCCGCCCTCCACCATGCCACATATATATATTTTTATAGGATTTGTCTTTCAGTTATATCAGCATTCATAATACAGTTAAGCAAGCAGTGCATCCTGCTAGAGGATAAATCAAAGAGTGTGGAAAAGAGATACAGATGAATGCCATCATCAGTGGAGAGCGAGGGAGGGATAGAATGAAGAAGGAGAGTTGGGGAATGAAAACTATAGGTCTCTACCAAACATTTCCACAGGTATAGATGAGAATGAGAAACAGAATATGTTTGTATCAAGCTCTGCCGTTTCATTGTGTATTTGTGTGTATTTAATTAGCTGCAGTCATAACATTTCACTACATTCTAAGGATAAGTCTACATTAATCCGGATACATTTGAAAACGGCATGGTCCCCATTCACACTGCCGTTTTCAAGCATTTTCCAAAAATTGTTTGTCCACACTGAAATGTATGAAAACACTTAAATCCCCTTACTGTGCATGTGAAAATTCACAGTTGCATGCACTGTTTGAAATGCAGTTGTCCTCGTATTCCGACACCACACACCAATTCTTTGTGAACTTCCCATCGCCTTTAAAGGAATGCAATGTGAATGGTTGTACAAAGTAACATTTATCTTTAACAGTGCTATCAAAGTGAATATCAGGCACAACAGTGCATAACACTGGCTGCCATGTTGATTGTTTTGGTTGAATTAATCACATTACTGCATCACATGACAACAAATACGTCATAGTTTTTAGATATATTCCTTTACCCAGACCACACTACAAACGCAAAGACGCCGTTTTTCAAATGTATCCACTTGGGAGAGCAAAAAGCTCAGTTTTCGCTGACAAAAATGCTGTATCAGTGTGGACAGAAGGCCAAAATGTAGAAGAAACAAAATGCATTTTCAAACGAAAACGTATTATTGTGGACGTGGCCTAACTCTCCCTCTCTCTCTCTCACCCTCTCTTTCTCTTTGAATGGGTGGTCGTGTACTGCCCTCCCTTACGAAAAATTTTGAATTCTGGCAAACTAGCGGCAAATTTGCCACTCGTTATTTTCACATACAAATGTAAATGTGATTCACCGTAAATGTTTGCCAGAAGTTTGCAGCTCTTCACTGCGGCAAACATTTGGCAACAATGAGCAAGTTGCGGCAAGTTTGCAATGAACTGTCAATTTTGCAAGGGCTGTCAAGGTTTTCTGAACTATTTGTCTGGTATACGTGTTTTAAAACAGTGGTTGTTTCTCGTGTCAGTGGGTGTAGTGCATGGCTGAAATAAATCCAAGAAAACGTTCACCACATATGACCAGCCATCATTTGCTGCTGTTGCTCCTTGTGCTGTCTGTGTCAGGGTGTGAAACGACCCTAGCTGTCATACTTAACACATTGAGGCTCATGCCTCACATTCTGTGTGTGTGGATTTGCACAAACATACTCTTCTTTAGTTTCAAAACGTACATAGGGAACACTCAAACATACTCACTGCATTTTATTTACAAACTGTGTAAGCAAGTTTTTGTGTGTAAACCTTTGTAAATGTCTGTCTGTGGTGTTTGATCTAGTTTTGACAGGCACACTTTGCACTTAGCTGTGCTCTCAGCTCTCAGACGTGAGTGGAGTGCCTCTTTCGAGAGCATAAGTGCACAGGTGAGGTGTGGAAAGCCCTTATATGCAGATAATTTGGGCAGATATTATGCTAATTAGTAACTCCTGGCACACACTTTCTTTTAGAATAATCCAGGTTTATCAACATTAGAACAAGGGTAGAACAAATGTATGTGTTCTCTTATGTTCACTGTGGTCTGATTCTCCAAAGTAAAAAATTTAGATGTGAAATTTAACATGTGAACTTTAAAAGTCACCTTAAATCACAGTACTCGTCCGAGAGGGTGGGCAGAGAATGTGGAGGTGAGAAGAGAGAGAGAGAGAGATTAAATGCCTGTGGGACAGTCAGAGCACTCTGAACTTCAATTTAACATCAAACATGCCAGGCAGAGTTGACATTAAGTTTGCCTGCTGCCGTAAGATTGGCAGGAAAGGTACGTGAGGGGTTTGCTTTGCACTGCTCGATTGATGGAAACAGAGCTGAATGTTATGATGGAGTTTAAAGGAGAATATTTTGATATCCTGATGTCCTAACTCTGACTTGAAACTCTGATATGTGTGAAATAACCCTCAAACACTCATTTGAGATAATGTTTGGGTGCATTCGTCGTGACACACTTGAGAAAAAGACTTGTTGAGTTTTAATGAATTCACTGAAAATGTGCATGTCAAACTGACAGATGGTAATTGTCTCATTGCTCCTGTTGTGAAAAGATCCAAAACATGATTGTGAGTCATTTAGCTTTACACCTTTTTCGTACAGTGAGCTTTTTATGTGCAGTGCCCCTTTTAAATATTAAACGAGGGTAAACGAGACATTTTAATTGATTTGTTTTGAAAATCCTCAAGTATGCTAGATTGCTGAAAATAAAAGCTATTCAATAATGCAAAAACTGAATGACCTGACTGAAATTAAAGCTTTTTAATCAAATGTATATTTTTAATACACACACACACACACACACACACACTCACACACACACAAGCAGTACTGTGCAAACGTTTTTGGCTCTTGGGGAAAATGTTGCAGTTATCTGAGTTACTGTAGACTTTGTCAGTTCAAACCAGTCTGGTCATTCTCTGTTGACCGCTCACATCAACAAGGCATTTCCATCAGCAGAACTGCTGCTCAATGAATGTTTTTTGTTTTTGGCACCATTCTGAGTAAATTCTAGAGGACCTACGCAATATTAGGCTGGTGGTTTAAATGTGGTGGCTGATCTGTGTGTGTGTGTGTGTGTGTGTGTGTATATATATATATATATATATATATATATATATACACATATATATACACTCACCTAAAGGATTATTAGGAACACCATACTAATACTGTGTTTGACCCCCTTTCGCCTTCAGAACTGCCTTAATTCTACGTGGCATTGATTCAACAAGGTGCTGAAAGCATTCTTTAGAAATGTTGGCCCATATTGATAGGATAGCATCTTGCAGTTGATGGAGATTTGTGGGATGCACATCCAGGGCACGAAGCTCCCGTTCCACCACATCCCTAAGATGCTCTATTGGGTTGAGATCTGGTGACTGTGGGGGCCATTTTAGTACAGTGAACTCATTGTCATGTTCAAGAAACCAATTTGAAATGATTCGAGCTTTGTGACATGGTGCATTATCCTGCTGGAAGTAGCCATCAGAGGATGGGTACATGGTGGCCATAAAGGGATGGACATGGTCAGAAACAATGCTCAGGTAGGCCGTGGCATTTAAATGATGCCCAATTGGCACTAAGGGGCCTAAAGTGTGCCAAGAAAACATCCCCCACACCATTACACCACCACCACCAGCCTGCACAGTGGTAACAAGGCATGATGGATCCATGTTCTCATTCTGTTTACGCCAAATTCTGACTCTACCATCTGAATGTCTCAACAGAAATCGAGACTCATCAGACCAGGCAACATTTTTCCAGTCTTCAACTGTCCAATTTTGGTGAGCTCTTGCAAATTGTAGCCTCTTTTTCCTATTTGTAGTGGAGATGAGTGGTACCCGGTGGGGTCTTCTGCTGTTGTAGCCCATCCGCCTCAAGGTTGTGCGTGTTGTGGCTTCACAAATGCTTTGCTGCATACCTCGGTTGTAACGAGTGGTTATTTCAGTCAAAGTTGCTCTTCTATCAGCTTGAATCAGTCGGCCCATTCTCCTCTGACCTCTAGCATCAACAGGGCATTTTCGCCCACAGGACTGTCGCATAGTGGATGTTTTTCCCTTTTCACACCATTCTTTGTAAACCCTAGAAATGGTTGTGCGTGAAAATCCCAGTAACTGAGCAGATTGTGAAATATTCAGACTGGCCCGTCTGGCACCAACAACCATGCCACGCTCAAAATTGCTTAAATCACACCTTTCTTTCCCAGTCTGACATTCAGTTTGGAGTTCAGGAGATTGTCTTGACCAGGACCACACCCCTAAATGCATTGAAGCAACTGCCATGTGATTGGTTGATTAGATAATTGCATTAATGAGAAATTGAACAGGTGTTCCTAATAATTCTTTAGGTGAGTGTGTGTGTGTGTATATATATATATATATATATATTGAAGGATCCTTATACAAATTGTTTCTGTCTAAAACTGTATATAGACCTTATTCACAGCAGTGCCATCATTTATATGGTTTTGGTCCATGTGTGCCATTGAAGAGATGTTAAGTTTATCCCTCACAGCCTCGTTTTCATTCCCATTAAAAATCAAAGATGGCGATGCTGTGAATAATGTCTATTGGACTATGTTCAGTTCTGTAGTTATTGTGACAGCTTTCAGTCATCAACAAACAATGTCCTAACCAAGTCAAACATGCCAAGTAATTTGTCTGTCCACACTGAAAATTAAAATTCTGTGTAACACCACACAATCATATTTAATTTTTAAAGCAGAAATTTTTAATTTTTTCAATGTTAACATACTTTCTCTTATTGCAAATTAATATGCTGAGTAACTATATGTAATCTATTGGTTGGTTGATTTCCCCGAGGAGGGTAATGCTGTGCAAGCTCCACAGAGCTATCAAAACATTGCTCTCTTTGTTTGAGCATGCTGATCAACTTCACATAGCAACATTGACTCAACTAATAGCATGAGAATGGGGGTGGGACTATCTATTTGCCCAACCAATGCAAGACGTATTTTTGCAATACATTTGTTAATGTTAGTGGCTTAGAATAGTCGGACCACCGAAATTTCACAAAGGTTTTAGCAACGATTGCTTTGACTTTCAAAACTTTTTGATAGATTGTTAATTCTTGGGGATTTTAATGTCCATGTTGTCTTCTATTTTATGTCATGTTGTATATTAGCTATTTTGTGGATGTTTTTATATTTTTTTACTTGAAATTGTTGTACAGCACATTGGTCAACTGATGTTGTTTTTAATTGTGCTCTTTAAATAACCTGACCTTGACCATAGAATAAGCAATTTAGCTATATTATACAGTTATGTTGAAAGGAATTTTTAGGCAATTGAGATTTCACTGTGAGAGGGGCAAATCAGCTCAATGCAGCATAAATATAAACCAATTTAACATGCCATGCATGATTAGGACTTTGTTGAAATTAGTTCTGAAGTACTAAGGGAAGATCTAATGTCTCTTTCTTTCTTTCTTTTTTCCCCTGTAGTGTGAAGAGGAGTCTGTGTCCCATGTTGCTCTAGGAGTTTGTGCGTGTGTGTGTATATGTGTGTGTGTGTGTGTGAGTGTGTGTGTGTGTGTGTGAGATGCTGGCCTGTCTGCCAGGGCCAGGTGATCTTTCCCTTCAACTCCACCCCCACTCGCAGATGAACACTGGACTTCAGAAATGTGAGTACGACCTCAAAACACATAAACACACTGCATAAATGTTATTCTTCTTAACTGCAGTCTCAAATGAACCACACTCAAATATTCTGTCATGCTGTGTGTGTTTGTTTGTGTCAGAAGATATTTATTTATTTAATTAGAGATCTAAGAATGAGCTTACAAAAGACATTTCTGGCTTTTAGAACATGAAACTAAACTATTGCAGGGTAGGCTTCCATAGCGGTGAATGGGAGAACAGAGCAAATATTATATTTGCTTACACATTTGCTCTAACAGCAAATTAAAAAATCCATTAAGTTTCCAGGACTTTTCACAAAAAATACAGAGTGGTGGATTACGGTTGTCAGATGAGAGAAGAGGCCAAATTTACTTTGCATGATTACCTCTAGAAATCTTAGAAATTAGAAATCTGCAGTGGTGGGTTACTCCATAATTTGTACCAATCTTACACACTGTCAGCATGCTCCAGAGCTAAACTTGCATGATTCAGTTGGACTGGACTCGATATCAGGCTGGCAGGCGACCAGCAGAGACGATAAGACTTATGTGACCCATTTGAATTCTACAGAGAGCATTCTAGTATAAAGCTCCATGTGGAGATAATCAAACCCCTCAAACTACTAGACATCCTCTTCATTATAAGCACTGATGAGGTAAAGAGGAAACAAGTAATGCACATGGTCAGTTTTTACAAACCACATCATCATTACTAAAAAAAATGTTGGTGTAAATGATGAGAATGTTTTACTAAAAAAATATATATTTGACTGCCCTACACTGGTAACTTGTTTAGATTTATATATAATCTATTATAGTGAATCTATTGGACTTTATTTTTATTACAACTGTAAAAGTTGTAGTTAAAGGATTCTAAATGTGTTTGTTTAGGCTTTTAGTGTTTTTTTTTAATATAACAAATACTATAGTTTATTTTTTAGAAAAGACTATCTGCATTAATCGAACCACAGTAATGAAGAGGCATCCATGGTCTTACCGGTGGCAATGGCATTATCATTACAAATGTCAATGTTAAACAAGAGTAAAACAATGGTAAACTTTCATATAATTTAGTATGAATGGATTAAAAGTTCCATGAATTATGGATAAATTAACAGCATTTCCTCTTGTTCTGACTGTCAGATATTCTAAAGGTGACTCAAGTCATTAGGCCTGTGTCCTGCTAAACTAATCATTCTTGTTCAAATAATGTCCTAATACAGTGCATCCAGAAAGTATTCACAGCGCTTCACTTTTTCCACATTTTGTTGTTACAGCCTTATTCCAAAATGGATTAAATTCATTATTTTCCTCAAAATTCTTCAAACAATACCCCATAATAACAATGTGAAAGAAGTTTGTTGTAAATCTTTGCAAATGTATTAAAAATAAAAAGGTGAAATAAATCACATGTACATAAGTATCCACAGCCTTTGCTCAATAATTTGTTGAAGCACCTTTGGCACCAATTACAGCCTCAAGTCTTTTTGTGTGTGATGCTACAAGCTTGGCGCACCTATTTTTGGGCAGTTTCTCCCATTCTTCTTTGCAGGACCTCTCAAGCTCCATCAGGTTAGATGGGGAGCATCAGTGCACAGCCATTTTCAGATCTCTCCAGAGATGTTCAGTCGGGTTCAAGTCTGAGCTCTGGCTGGGCCACTCAAGGACATTCACAGAGTTATCCTGTAGCCACTCCTTTGTTATCTTGGCTGTGCTTAGGGTCGTTGTCCTGTTGGAAGATGAACCTTCGCCCCAGTCTGAGGTCCAGAGTGCTCTGGAGCAGGTTTTCATCAAGGATGTCTCTGTACATTGCTGCATTCATCTTTCCCTCAATCCTGACTAGTCTCCCAGTTCCTGCCACTGAAAAACATCTGCACAGCATAATGCTGCCACCATCATGCTTTATTTTAGGAATGGTATTGGCCAGATGATGAGCGGTGCCTGGTTTCCTCCAGACATGATGCTTGCCATTCAGGCCAAAGAGATTAATCTTTGTTTCATCAGACCAGAGAATTTTGTTTTTCGTGGTCTGAGAGCCCTTCAGGTGCCTTTTGGCAAACTCCAGGCGGCTGTCATGTGTCTTTTACTGAGGAGTGGATGCCTTACAGGCCTGATTGGTGGAGTGCTGCAGAGATGGTTGTTCTTCTGGAAGGTTCTCCTCTCTCCACAGAGAAATGCTGGAGCTCTGTCAGAGTGACCATCGGGTTCTTGGTCACCTCACTGACTAAGGTCCTTCTCCCCCGATTGCTCAGTTTGGCTGGGCGACCAGCTCTAGGAAGAGTTCTGGTGGTTCCAAACTTCCATTTACGGATGATGGAGGCCACTGTGCTCATTGGGACCTTCAATGCTGCAGAAATGTATTTGTACCTTTCCTCAGATCTGTGCCTCAATACAATCCTGTCTCGGAGGTCTACAGACAATTCCTTGGACTTCATGGCTTGGTTTGTGCTCTGACATGCACTGTTAACTGTGGGACCTTATATAGACAGGTGTGTGCCATTCCAAATAATGTCCAGTCAACTGAATTTACCACAGGTGGACTCCAATCAAGTTGTAGAAACATCTCAAGGATGATCAGTGAAAACAGGATGCAGCTGAGGTCAATTTTGAGTGTCATGTCAAAGGCTGTGAATACTTCTGTACACGTGATTTTTTTTTTTTTCGTTTTTTATTTTTAATAAATTTGTAAAGATTTCAAACAAACTTCTTTCAAGTTGCCATTATGGGGTATTGTTTGTAGAATGTTGAGGAAAATAATGAACATAATCCATTTTGGAATAAGGCTGTAACATAACAAAATGTGGAAAAAGTGAAGCGCTGTGAATACTTTCCGGATGCAATGTAAATGCATGCATATACAGTCTCCAGTTACCTTTATCACTTTTTGTGAGGCAAGGGATTTTGGCTAATGAAAATGTGGCTGGTGACCTTGGAAACTACTAGCCACAGTGCCTGGTGAGCCAAAAAGTTGTAATAATAAAAAAGCTAGAACCAAGGTATTTTTTTTTTTACTATCACTGACGTGCCTATGCTACTTCTATGGCTCTACGATAAGTAAAAGAGTAAGTTCAGTACTGTTTGTGTAAAGCACTGAAGTCCAATGAAGATAATTGAGAATCGATTGATTAAAAGATTGCAATATATCATAGTTTTGAATCGCAATACACTCAACATAAAGAATCGCGATATTAACCTATTGCAACCCTGATACAATATGGAATCGTCAGGTTCTTGCTAATTCCCAACCCTAGTCTTGAGCTGTGTCTGTTTTAATAACACAAATTCACACACATATTGTCAACCATAACATTAAAGTACATTTAAGAAAGACAAGATGATATCTAGAGAGACTAAACGGCTCCGAGAGGGAGAAAAAGGAAGGGATTTGGATAGAGAGAAAGGGACAGAAAGCAGTCATATGTGAGCAAAAGCATATTTCCCGTGACAGATTGTCAAAGGGTTTTTATTAGGGCGGTTTACAAGGGCAGACACCTGCTGAACCACACCGCTCATGCAGCGATAGATTGAGGCAGATAAGTGGCACACAGAGGCAGGGAGAAAATAAGAGTCGGACAAACAGAGAAACTGAGTCAGTGTGTGGAAAAATAGGATACATGCAGACAGAAAATCTTGCCTTTTCTGTCTGTGGGCAGACATCCTGTCAGATTAGCTCTCCATCAGGATGACAAATTATGCTATGGATATGTGCGGCCGGGGGGAGTGCCGCTGGCCTGGAGACTGCTGAGTCTCATATTGCCTCAGGAAGACCCTCATCAGGCAACAATTACAGACAGACTGGAGACATATCTTTAACTGAAGGAGAAAACCGAAATCAGAGTCAAATTTCTAGCTATTGGAAACAGAAAGAGATGGAGTCATATTACTAACTATAGGAAATACAGGGGGCGAATAGGTAGGAGAAAAATTGGAGGCATATCTCTGAGGTAGAGACTGCTGATGACATATCTTTAACTGCATGAGAGAAAAGAAATCACAGAGTCAAATTTCGAACTATTGGAAACCAAGAAAGACCCTGTTTACACCTGGTATTAAAATACGCCTCGGAAAATCCAATCACAAATGGGAAGGTGAGACTTCACTGTTTGCACCTGGTCGTAATATGCTTTTCTTTTGACTACTTGTGTTCACATTTCAAGGGGAGGGACTCTGATTTCATTACAGCATACATCATTCACTATGCCTGTATTGCTGCATGATAATAAAGTGCAAAAAATTAAGAGAAGAAAACTTGCATTGCTTCCATTTAATTCAGGGACGTATGCTTTTTATGTAAGCAGCAGAGGTGGAAAGTAACAGATTACAACTACTCTTGTTACAGTACTTGAGTAAAAACTTAAAATATTTCCACTTTGCTACAATTATTTTTCACCACAATTACAAAGTACAAAAAAAATACATAATATTTATGAATTTCTGGGAAGAAGAAAGTTACAAGCACTGAATCTGTTATCACTGGGCACAGCAGCTGCCACCAGTGTCCTCTCTTCTCTAGCATCTCCAAGACTTTATGTCCTGTCACTGTACAAGAATTGTAAAACAGTGATTTTCTGCATATTTAATTTTATTCTGGAAAGGAGCCATTCATTCAGGTATGAGAGAATCATCTAAAAACGTTTAATCAAATTTCACTTGTTTTTAAGGTAGGCAATGTTTTAACTTTGTTAAACATTAACACAATATAGTTTGACATATATGTGGGGATATCTTGTTTACTTGCTACTATATGTCTGTAATACAATAATACATATACAGAAACATGCATTCAGCCTTCTCCGAATTTGCTCGAAGTGTATAGATATAGCTCAAATAATAGATTTCGGATCCCATTTTCACCTGTCTCTAGTTCCCAATTTAAAGGGACTGCTCAAATCACACCATAATACCAAGTTTAAATGGGCCAAACAGTTGGACAAATATGACTAATTACAGGGGGAGAGCAAGTAGAAGAGAAACTGGAGGCATATCTCTGAGGTAGAGACTGCTGATGCCTCTTTCAAAGAGATAATGGAGAGTAGTGGTTTTTACTTAAAATGCACACATACACAATGGAGGAGGAGACATTTTTCCCCACAGTGTTTTGACTCTGAACTGTGTAATGGATGGTGACGTGGAGGATTAAATAATTTGCCAGATGCTTTGCTTGGAAGTTAATGGCGATGTCTTCAAAGTTAAGTGCTTTGAAAGATTAAACACCTCACAGAAATGCATTATCCATAGCTGGATAGAAACAACATTCAGTGCATTACCTTGGAAATAAATGTAAGTTTATACAGCTTTATTACTTAATCAGAGTGGCCTTTAAAAGGGCAGTATTGCTCACTTTTGGTCCAGTTGCTCATGATGAAATCTTTAAAAAGAGGTTACACTAGAAGTAATTATTATCTGTCACTTTGATAGGTTTCAAAATATCCAACATTTTCTAATTTTATCTTTCATTCTTTCCCTAATAATGACGATTCTTTAATTTCTCTGATAATCATATACAGTGGATATAAAAAAAATCAAGAACAAAGATAAATCATGTCAAAACTTTTTCCACTTATAATGTGACCTATAATGTGAACAATTCAATTGAAAAACAAACTGAAATCTTTGAGGGGGAAAATTTTTTTTAAATTAATTTAAAAAAAAAAAATTAAAAAAATTAAAATCACATTAACCTGGTTGCATAAATGTGCACACCCTTAAACTAATACTTTGTTGAAGCACCTTTTGATTTTATTACAGCACTCAGTCTTTTTGGGTAGGAGTCTATTAGCATGGCACATCTTGACGTGGCAATATTTGCCCACTATTCTTTGCAAAAGCGCTCCAAATCTGTCAGATTGCGAGGATATCTCCTGTGCACAGCCCTCTTCAGATCACCCCACAGATGTTCAATTGGATTCAGATCTGGGCTCTGGCTGGGCCATTCCAAAACGTTAATCTTCTTCTGGTGAAGCCATGCTTTTGTGGATTTGGATGTGTGCTTTGGGTCGTTGTTGTGCTGAAAGGTGAACTTCCTCTTCATCTTCAGCCTTCTAATGGACGCCTGAAGGTTTTGTGCCAAAATTGCCTGGTATTTGGAACTGTTCATAATTCCCTCCACCCTGACTAAGGCCCCAGTTCCAGCTGAAGAAAAACAGCCCCAAAGCATGATGCTGCCACCACCATGTGGGTATGGTGTTCTTTGGGTGATGTGCAGTGTTTTTGCGCCAAACATACCTTTTGGAATTATGGCCAACAAGTTCAGCCTTGGTTTCATCAGACCATAACACATTTTCCCACATGCTTTTGGGAGACTTGATGTTTGTTTTTGCAAACTTCAGCCAGGCTTGGATGTTTTTCTTTGTAAGAAAAGGCTTCCGTCTTGCCACCCTACCCCATTGCCCATTCATATGAAGAATACGGGAGATTGTTGTCACATGTAGCACACAGCTAGTACTTGCCAGAAATTCCTGCAGTTCCTTTAATGTTGCTGTAGGCCTCTTGGAAGCCTCCCTGACCAGTTTTCTTCTTGTCTTTTCATAAATTTTGGAGGGATGTCCAGTTCTTGGTAATGTATCTGTTGTGCCATATATTCTCCACTTGATGACTGTCTTCACTGTGTTCCATGGTATATTTAATGCTTTGGAAATTCTTTTGTACCCTTCTCCTGACTGATATCTTTCAACAATGAGATCCCTCTGATGCTTTTGAAGCTCTCTGCGGACCATGGCTTTTGCTCTGAGATGCAACTAAGAAAATGTCAGGAAAATCCTACAAGAACAGCTGAACTTTATTTGTGATTAATCAGAGTCACTTTAATTGATGGCAGGTGTGTAATGACTTCTATTTAACATGAGTTTGAATGTGATTGGTTAATTCTGAACACAGCCACATCCCCAGTTATAAGAGGGTGTGCACACTTATGCAACCAGGTTATTGTAAGGTTTTTAATTTTAATTTTTCCAAGATTTCAGTTTGTTTTTCAATTGAATTGTTCATGTTATAGGTCACATTATAAGTGGAAAAAGTTTCATTGTCTCATTCTTTTACATCACAAGAACCTGGCATTTTAACAGGGGTGTGTAGACTTTTTATATCCACTGTAGATGTCTATCATTCCCTTAGTTTATGTATGTTGATTTGATATTGTCTTGATTAATTTTTAAAAATTCATAGCCGACCCTATATGTGCACATTCTCCATTTTACCAGTGCATAGCTGTAGGTTGAGTAGCACCCTGATGACCAAACGACTTTTACTTTGTAGTGCACCATTTTTTGAAAGACAGAATTCATTACAATAAATTCTACAATTTCAAATAAGCCTTTATTTCCTCCTTAATTGGTATAAAAGTGTTTTACAATAACCCAAGATACATAATCTAAAGATTTCCCAAAATGCTGACACCAAACAACTCCTTATGCTGGGAGAACCACCATTCCTTAACCTTGCATATGACGTGACAACCAGTGGGCCTCATCCATAAAACACGAGCAGAACAAATTTTGTTGCATTCGGTTAAATTCAATCTCCTACACCAAATCACTTAGCTGAAAGATTGTGATATGATAATGCAAACTCTGATTTAAACCTCTTGTGTCATGTCATCAACTGCCCTTTTTTAAACTCATGTGTTTCCTGCTGTGGTCCAGATGTTACTGGAGCACATCTGTCATGGGTACAGATTCCCTCAGGAGAACCCGGAAGCAGACAGGAGGACAGGAAGAGAGAAAATATACCTTAGAATGCAGGAACCACCAGCCATCACAAATTTGTGAAAAGAAAGGCAAAAAAAGGACAGGCTTTTGTCTAAATAGAGCATGCTTTATTTTGATTTCGCTTTCTCTAAACCCTTTCAAAGGAAGCTGAAAAGAAAGTGAAATGAGAAGAGAGGAAGAGATGGCTTAAGATAAGAAGAAAGAGATGAACAAAAGGAGGAGGCTTTGCTTCTCCATGAGGTGTAACCCAATAGAAGACAATATATAAGAACACCCACTCTGATCAGCAGAGGAAGAGTCTCTCGGATTAGAGAGTGTTTAAAAGTGTGCAGTTAAGAGATGTGTATGGTCCACTTAGACCGAAAAGGCAGACAATAGCTGTGTAACAACCCTGTGTCTGTAATGGGGCTCCTGGGGTTTGGCTGATTACTGTGATCCTCAAATCACTGCTGATGAGAGAGACAGAGGGAGTGAGAGAAGCGGGGAGAGGGAAAGGTTAGTAAAAAACAGTGTTTTAATAATAAATCCCAGAGAGAAATGAGTCAGTACTGGCACTGAGCCTCACAATGAGGAAAAGCTCTGGAGATATTTAAGTCCCTCGAGAAGAGGCACAGGGGAATCGCTACACATTGGTCACATACACACTGCAAAGTTTTGGGAGGTATAACCGTATTTAAAGGGATAGTGCACTCTCTGATGTTGTTCCAAACCTGTATTAATCACTTTCTTCTGTGGAACACAGAAGATGTTAAGCACAATGTTAGGGACTGACAGCCTCAGTCACCATTCACTTTCACTGCATCTTTTTTTTTCTCCATAAAATGAAAGTGAATTGTGACTGAGGCTGTCATTCTGCCTCCATCTCCTTTTGTCATTTTGTTTGAACTCCCCTTCTAAATGTACATATGTAAATGATCATTCAGTGTGTGTGTAGTGAATGCAGGTTTCACTCCTGAAATCAAATGTAAATTATTGACTTAGTGATAACCAAATTGCAAATTGGTTACTTGCTGCTCTAAACAAGAAACATGAATGAACATTTCCAGCCATTTGGGGGTTTTGGCTATTACCAATGTAATATTAGCAACTGGAGATCTTGAGTGCATGTTCAAATGTGTCAATAACAACTTGTTGCTCATTTGATTCTTTACTAAGGTGGCCTATGGATGCACAACAATAACAAGATTTGCAAAGCAAATTAATGATGAAAACACAGCAAAATTAAGAACAAAATTAAGCCACAACACAATTAAATGAAGCCGCAAAATTATTACAAAAGAAAAGGCTTAATTTTGTTGTGCTGTTGCTTTTCTGTTATGTTTTGGCTTAATATTGTTGAGCTGTGGCATTTTCATTGTGTTGTGGCTTAATTTCCTTATGTTGTGGTTTAATTCTGTTGTGACTTCATTTCTGTTGTGTGTTCAGTTTTTTGTTTTTTTGTTTTTGCTAGCTTTTTTCTGCTAATTTTGTTGTTCTGTGCACCCCTGGGCCACCGTACTCTACAAATACTACACAAATTGTACTTAAATGCGGATGCCACTAACTTTTCTGGAATCAGTTTGGTTGTACAATTTGGCTGTCACTCTGGTACAGAATGCGATTAAAGGAATAGTTCACCAAAAAAATACAAAATCTCTTTATCTACTCACTCTAATGTTGCTTCAAAGCCATATGACTTTCTTCTATGGAACACGAAAGTGAAAAAGGTGATTGTATAGCTTCAGAACACTTGGAATTCAGTCTATATCATGAGCATAGTGAGTTGTATAAATTAATATTACTGTGGTAAAAGTGACAGTGTTACTAGTCACTTGCATGTCAAATAAACCCTGTGAAAACATTTGAAAAATTTCACAATTTGTTTTCCACAGAAGAAAGTTAAGTCATACGGGTTTGGAATGACATTATGGTGAGTAAATAATGATATCATTTTTATTTTTGGGTGAATTATTCCTACAATTAAGCATTCAAAACATGAGTGACAACTGTTTTTAACTGCATTGTGTGGCCATTTACATACATGCCCTGTGCATTTTGAGATCTCTCCTGATCACTTTTATCTGCCCTTTCCTCCTGTTTTCAGAATGACTGCCGACCAGTCTGTTGTTGTCGAATCCTAACAAGAATTGACTCCTCATTATCACCAGTGGCCTCCCCCGGGATGTCACACTACAGGGGAGCATACCTCTGAAAGTGGAAATAGGTAGCAGTGGAAATAGGGAGCACTCCCTTGTGAGTTATTAGCTAAATGACTCTCCTCTCCCTTACTCCTTGATCTAGTCCTGTTGTGGTTAATTTATTGAGCCCAGCTTGGCTCTTTCTCCGATTTCCCTTCTCTCTCTTTAAGAGGTGAGCAAATGTGGGCGGCTGGTGAAGGCAGCTGACATGCCCAGAGATTGGCAGGAAATATGAGCTAAGAAATATCAGGGGCCATTTTGTTTTGCCAACAGCCCACATAGAGGGAGAGGAAAAGTGTAAGAAAAAGTCAGATGAGATGAGTGAATTGCGGGGCAGGTGAAACTATGTGAGTTGGAGAATGTAGTTGATGATTAATTTGCTTCCTGCTCTGGCACCATAGAAGTTTCTATATTAGGTACGAGTGATGCAGCTAAAACAATACATTTAGACATTTTAAGCCTTTCAATTAAATTTTGTATTTGGATATTTATTAGTGCTGTCGATTTAAAAATTACGCAATTAATCGCATGCCCCCAGACCATAATAAGGAATATTCCTGAGAAATACAAGCTTGTAGTACCACCTGTTTACTCCAGAGGGCAGTAAGTGAAATTTCAGCTGCATGAGCAACGTGCAGTTTATAGAGTGAAGAAAACACTTCAGTAGGCAGAACAACACAAACATGCGTTACGTTCTTGCTTTCAAAACAATCAGAGCGCAGATGTGAACTAAGGGATCTCAAGATGTGTTTAAAGATTGAGTATTAAACTATATTTTACTTGACACAGTGACCTAAATATTTTATGTTTATGACACAACGCACCCTACTCTTATCTCCGTTGAACACCTTTTTAAAGGTGCAGTGTGTCTGCACTTATAGTGGCACCCAGCAGAATTGACTGTTGTTTTTCAAACACTCCCCCTGGGCATCCAGCCCCAAATGCATACTAATGGTTGAGCCTGTGTTGCTATATGTCAGGCTGGTCTGGATGCTCAAACAAACACGTCAGTGTTAAAAGTGCCACAGATTCAGTGTTTACACTCTACAGGGACATTAACCTTCAATTGTCCCTCCACATTAAGGTAAGATAGGAGACAGTTTCATCATAAATGGAGACATTAAACTATATCTAGTCTGACTTATGTGTAGTGTTCCTTTTGTAAACCTTCAGATTCAACGTAGGGCTTGTTTAGAATGACCCACCATGTTCAGTCCGTCTTGGGGTGTTTGTTTTGGTGGTGTGTCACTATGTAAAAAGATCAATAGTGTTTATTGTGGATAGCTTAGTGGGAAGTGTTAGGTGTTTGTTCAGTGTTTGGTGTTTTATCAGGAGGCAGTGTGAGCTGTGAGCAGTGACTGAATCGGCTCAGGCTGGATGAAAGGGCTCAGTCACAGTGTACAGGCTGACTATCCGCTCACTGGGGATGAGTGGGCCAGGAACGCATTGAAATGCATGCTAATACTGTGTGTGTTTGTGTACGTACGTACTTGGCTATAGTTTGGGGACAAAAACTAATCTTCAAAAGTGAGCTAAATCTGACCAAACAAAGTATGTCCTCAATTGGAAAATCATTATATTAATAAAGAAAATACTGTATTATAATTCTCAAAGTGCAAAATGTTTTCTATTAGGGGTATTGTATTCTATAGTGTTATTAATTAGCTTTCTATAAAAATAATAGTAAATGGTATGTACTTTGTTAGGTAGTAAATGTGTGGGTCAGGTTTAGTCTACAGCATGGGGACCAAATGTTTTTTCCCACAATTATTGTAAAACCTGAAATCAGCTACATTGTGGAGACCAGCCAACAGTCTCCATGAGGGAAACTACTTTAAATGTACTAAATAATGAGCCCGTTTAGTCACACCAATACTCTGATAATGCCCAAAAATCAACTTATTTAAAAATAAGACAAGGCAAGAAACCTGCATTTCATGACATTTGAAATAATCGCGTCATTGTCCGCTTTTGACATCAAACTGTGAAGAAGCATGCTCACAACATGTGCACACATTGGATAAGTTGGTTAGAATGCCGGTTAATGTGTTAACATGCAAAGAAAAATCGGAGTAATGGGCACAGATCGGTTTATTCTTACACCGTTTATGGCCTTATAACGATAAAGGAATGTAGTTTAATGCATTTTCATGACCACACACATTGTCGTTATATTAAGCATAATCATAGTAACAACATCCATGTAAATGCACTCAATGTCTTAAAGAGAATGTAAAGTGTGTCTCAGTGCAAGCAAGGGAAGTACAGGTGGGTGCACATCAGAAGTCTCCCCCTCTCTTTCTCTTTTCTCCTCAAGTGATGAAAGCTTGTTTTATATATAGACCCCATTTCAGCAGCCAGACAGCAGCCTCAGAGAGCACTTATCCTCAATTCCTTCCTCGCTCTCTCTTTTCCTTTTTTCTATCGCTCAACCGCTCTCCTTTCTTCTCATCCCATCGCATCAAAGGTGTCATGGCAGGTGAAGTTTTCATTCACAAGAAGCGCAGTGCTGCGCTTGAGGAAAGTGCTTATACTGTGAGCGCAGACTTGCAAAAACCTCTGTATGCTAAAAACCAGCTAAATAATTCACTCTGCCTTTTATGTGCACCATTAAAAGCACATAGTGATCCTGAAGATAATGACACCTGTGTGCAGCTGAACATAGGTGTGAATGTGAAAAAAACATGTAAATAATAATAAACAACTTCACATGAATCCGTCCTCATTACTTAATTATTCTGAATTGATCACAACATACTGACAATGCCTTCAAAACCATCTGTATTTAAGGAGTAACAGCAGTCATGACCACCATGCTCTTTCCCTGCCATGCTGGAACTAGGTGAACATTTATGACATCATCAATAAAGGACTAAATCAGTCAGATCATGTAATACTATCTTTCGCCAGTAGGAGGCGTAACGGCACCTCATAACTTAACTACTAATATTCACTAAACTGAAAATGTCCATGGGGACAGAACAGAGAGTGAAGAAAAGAGAAAAAGCAAAGAATGAGGAAAAACAGCTCACCAATAAGCCACCTCATTAATAAGTAAGAACATTTAAGAGTACGATGTTTGCCACATTTGCCACAAGATGCTTGCTTTATTTGTTTTTATGGTAGGTGCTGTTCTCAAAGAGGTCCCATGATGGGTAGGACAAGAGAGATTATAATACTTTATTCACACTCTGAGACAGACACTGTGTGGAAGACATTCAAACAGACACACTGTATGCAATCACATACAGTTGTTAACCCTTATGCACTGTTTTGTCATTTTTGACCGAAATTGATTTTGTTTCTTCAGTAAAACTGGTTTCCTTTCTCTGACGGGCACAAGACTTGGTGACTTTTTTTCCATTTAATATTTGAGCACACTCAAAAGAGTTGATTTGATCATTCTAAGTGGTAGGAAAAAAAAAGTCGAACTTGTACTGTTCCCGGTCAAAAATGGAAATGAATGGGAAACACAAATTTATTTATTTATTTTTTGCAGAATTGATTATATAAAATCTAAGATATTGCTACAATGCAGAAAAAAAAACGCACAAACATGAAAGGGTCAGACTTTAAAACATAAAGAGTTCAAAACACACACACACAAAAAGCCTAACTGGTCAGACTATAAAACAAAACAAATCTTTTGAAATTTGTCCAAAAAAAAAATGCAACAATCAGCCACAATGCAGAACACACGTGTGTAACACGTGTGTTCTGCATTGTGGCTGATTGTTTTATTTTTAATGAATTGGTGAGACCATAACACATCTACAATGCTGATCACACATGCATGCACACACACATTCATTTTGCTACAACCAGGGATAAATAAGGTTATTACTTGTTTATTTCAGGTCATTTTTGTAAGCAGTCTGCACATGCATGCACGCACACAGATAAAAGACATACAGATCAGAGGGAAAGTTTACACTCTTTGTAACACCATGTTCAGGGTTGACTGTTATAATAATTTGGCATTATTGCAACGGACAAAAATTACCTCAAACAAAATGCTAAACTTTGGCAAAAGTTGTCTTTGATCATGTTTAAATGTATATCTAAATGCAGACACTGACAAAATCTAGAAATCATCATCTCTTCAACCAGGGATGAATACGTAGCTCTCTGCAGCCACCTAGTGTTTATACTTGGAATTTCATCTGGTTTTCATATACTTTTATATGGTTTTAAAAATGGACACCACAGTTTGATTCTTGAGACTTTAAGCTTTCAAACAGTATATGATTTATGACGATTGGTTCAGTATTTGAGAAACTATTCATAAAAATCTCAATTCATAAAAGGTGCACAACTCTAGTCCTTTTACATGATTGAAGTTAGAGTTGTTACATTTCTTTCATGGCAATTAAAAATATTTCACTCTTAAGGTTTCCAGTCACCTTTGACTGGAAAAAGTGGTAATGTGATTCAATAATGAACAAGGCACAAGGGTCAAATATAACAAAGGCACTTTACAGTTATTGCTGTTGTCTGGTAGTGTGAGTGTTCACATTGTGTGTGTGTCTTGCATGTGTGTGTGCACCTGTGCATGCGGTCCCTGCTATGGCAGATCACACCTTAACATATAGGAAGTATGTTACATATGGTAGTGATGAAGAGGAAGTGAGAAAGTGAACATTCCTCTACATTTGTCTAGCATGCACCATAACACGCAAACACTCACATCACTGATTTTATGAGCTATTCAAGTCACAGAATTACAGAATGTACAGAAAATTTACAAATAGTGCTAAAAAAGCCTCTCCAACTTGCTGAAAATGTATATATGCTGAAAGTAATGAGTTTTGTCACTGTTAAATGTTATTGTATTTGTGTATACTAACAAATACACTTCTTAAACTTCTTTATGGATCATAATATTGTGCATAATACTATACATAAAGTACTGTACGGTTTTCTTAAAGGAATAGTTCATCCAAAAATTATAATTCTCACATTATTCTCATAACCTGATGCCATCCCAGATGTGTGACTATCTTTCTTCAGCAGAACACAAATACTGTAAAGATTGTATTTATTTTTCTCCCCAATTTGGAATGCCCAATTCCCAATGTGTTCTAAGTCCTTGTGGTGGCGTAGTGATGCCTCAATCCGGGTGGCTGAAGACGAATCTCAGTTGCCTCCGCGTCTGAGACTGACAATCCTCGCATCTTATCATGTGGCTTGTTGAGCGCATTACCGCGGAGACAGCGCATGTGGAAACTTCACATGATAGCAGCCACAAGGAGGTTACCCCATATGTCTCTACCCTCCCTAGCAACCGGGTCAATTTGGTTGCTTAGGAGACCTAGCTGGAGTCACTTGGCAGACCCTGGATTCGATCTCGCGACTCCAGGGGTGGTAGTCAGCGTCTTTACTTGCTGAGCTACCCAGGCCCCACACATAAAGATATTTATAAGAAGATAGAGCTCTGTCAGTTCCTTATATTGCAAGTAAACAGGTACCAGCACTTTGACGGTCCAAAAGTTGCATTTAGGCTCTATCCTCTGCTCTTTCCCGTTCGCCACTTCTCACCGGAGCTTACACTACGCCTACGTCATATGCCGGAACTCTTCTCTCTCGTGTTAACTGTTAACACAAGCCAGTGATTATAGTTTATAAAGTTATAAATATGGATATTTTTCTCACAAAATGCATCGCTTCGCTTCAGAAGGCCTTGAGCCATATGGATTACTTTTTTGATGGATGGATGCGCTTTTTTGGGCTTCAAAATCTAGGTGCCGTTCATTCCAATTATAAAGCTTGGAAGAGCCAGGATATTTTTTTAATATAACTCTGATTGTGTTTGGCTGAAAGAAGTCATATACAATAAGGATGCCTTGAGGAGTAAATTATGGTCATTTTTGGTTGAACTAACCTTTTAAATTGAATACCTTTGGGATTTACCACAACTGAATGATTGGTGTTCCTTGGTATTTACATAATACACCAAGATGTTATAAAGAGTACCATAATTAGTGCCATGTCCAAAAAACAAACAAACGTGTCAATACCATGGTTATTTTTTATTATTGTCAACTGCATGGCATGCCTAGGGCCAACCATAGATCCTAGACCTGGAGTCAGGCCTGCGCTAAACATGATAAAGCCTATGTATAGCGCTGTGGTTACGTTTTGCATTCAGGATACAACCGTGAAATAAAACTGTTGCCAAATTGAAATGTAAAAATATTTATTTAGACCGCAGACAGCATAATAATAAAGGTATTGGAATATATGTACATTGGTATGATGGTCACATCAAATTAATCTGGAATGAAAAACATTTTCAAAGGCTGTTATATTCCGAATATTTATCTGTTCCTCAAATTTCTCTTACCTGGTCTGCTCTCTGTACAGAATGGACAGGTCAAACTTAGACAACTCAGGTCAACTTTTCCAGGCATAATAATTTTTCTTCCTTTTTGTCCCTTTTTCCTCTTTGAAGGGGACACTACACAAAGGATGAGATCTGTTCAGTATCCAACCCCTGCAGAATTGGATGCATATGCTAAAAAGGTTGCCAACAATCCTCTCTCCATCAAGATCTTCCCCAACAGCGTCAAGGTCCCTCAGCGAAACCACATCCGTCGAACAGTCAACGGACTGGACACAGCTGGCCCCCGATACAGTCCCTACCCCTCCTCTCAGGCCACCTCCAAAACCGGTCTCCTTGCCATTGTCAAAGTGCCCTTTGTCAAGGGTGTCCTCAAGGACTTTGACGGCACACGGGCACGACTACACCAGGAGGTGATCATGAATGCCACTGGTGGCCCTTATGCAGCTGCCTCAGCCAGCACTTTAAACCTGCACCACCCACCACAGGGTCCTCTCGGAGCATTGCAGAACCCGCAGGGTCATCCTTCACACCCTCAGAATATCCAAAATTTGCAGCAGCCTGGGCCTCCACACCAAGGACTCAGACATCCTCCCTCTTCCTCCATGCCACAGCAACCCCAGGGCCTTCCAAGGTCCCAAACTCTCTCCTACACCGCTTCTTTAGGCCACCCTGGCTCCCACCCTCCATCAGCCATAATGCTTCCTCAGCAGCACCTACAGAACCCGCCTCCAGGCCTGCAGGTGGGTACTAGGAAGCTGCCGGTTGCAGATGCCCCTCCTAATGTAACTGTTTCTACCTCAACCATTCCATTGTCCATGGCTGGAGGCCTCCACCAGGGCCGTCAGGCTGATTTAAACAGCATAGTGAACCAGATCAGCCAGTTCTGCCAGGCTAGGGCTCAGGGCGCTGGTGCTACATCAATGTGTGAAGGGCAGATCGCTAACCCCAGTCCCATCAGCCGAAGTCTTCTCATCAATGCTAGTTCACGAGTGTCATTGCATGGGGGAAACCCTAGTGCTCCCCCTACCAGTCTGATGCACCCATCCTGTGCGATAGGACCTCCGGATAAAATTGCTGCTTCTGCACCAGTGAGTGCAATGCCTCCACACATCATGGCCACAATGAACCGCATGTATCACAATGATATGAAGCAACAGCATCTACAGCATCAAAGTCATCAACAGCAGCTAAATCCCCAACAGCCGCAGATGAGGTCATGGAATCAGCATCAGCTTGCTCACCTTCAGCACATCTCTGAAAGGGATGGACATCCCTGCAAAGCCCCACCTCGAGACCATGGTCTCCCCTATAAGGGCATTACCTATCCCACAGAGATGAGCATGGGACAGCCTTATGCCATGAAGCCCTCCAGCCCTTCCCCTCCTCTTGCCCACAACAACAATGCAATGCACCCTGGCACAGTGACGCACTACACCAATGGGCAGTACTACCATCAGCCACCAGTGTGGGGTAGTATCCTTCCCACGCCTAACAGTGACAGTTCTGGCTCACAGGACATCCCAGTGCCCTTCCACGGCCCAGCAGGCACTGGCACTTGTAATACCAACCCCACCCCAGGGATGGATTGCGCTCACACAGGAGGAGCGGCCCATTACCAATTAGTAGGGGGTGCCTTAATAGGGCAGACTAATCTGATGCAAACGGCAGATTGCATGGGAGGGGACTTCCAGACGCCCTGCTTCCGAGATCAGAATCTCATCCTTATGGGGAAGATGCACAGGCCACCCCCTATGGGCCGGGTAGTGGTCCCTCCCTCTGAGACACAAGGCCAGCACCCAGGGTACAGATAAGCTTCAGCCCACAAGCCTCAGACACAGTCTCTCCTCATTGTAGTCACCAACTCACTCTTGTATCCTCTACACCTTCTGTTAGTCTTAATGAAATTACATTTAAAATTCTGAACTGATCTCTTATCAAATACTAAATGACAAAACAAAACAAAAAAACACAATACAAACATGTCTATCAAAGAGCAGTTTTTTCCAATCTTGCAAGTGATCAATTTATTTATTTTTTCTTAAAAAGAGTTTTGTTTTTGTCCTGTCTATTGTAGTACCTGGTCCTGAAGTGCTCCTGGGTCACATCTTTCGTTATTGCTTGCAGTTTCATTAAATGTGTCTTCTGAAATCAGTGACTTCTAAGTGACTCCAATATAAGGGGAAAACAATGCATCTCACCAGGGCAGGATTTGGACAACCAACTTCATTTTATTTCAGAGGTCTGTGTTTCAGACCTGTCTTAACGCATCAAGATGGCTGGCAAGCTTAGAGCACTTCCCTCTTCAGCATGACACTTTCTTTGTCCTTTCATTTTTGTATGTATCGGATCTATGCGAGGACACTTGTCCCTTCAGACCTTTCCCAGGTGAAGCTCTTGTCATGTGTTCCTGTACACAAGGAACCTGTGTTTCTTTTTATTATTATTAAAATGTGATTTATTATGGGTGATATGGATTTATGTGTAAAACCGGATTGTTGAACCTGTGAGTTGCTGTAGGCTTGTTCATGTTAATCAGTGAAGGATTGAGGAACATCAGCTTGTTTTTCAGGATGACAGGCATTGGGGCTGGCAGGAAAATGAAAAGGCAGGGACAGCATATACATAATACATCTTTACAGTTTTTCAGTACAGCAGAAACAAATGTCCAATGCCAATGAAGATTTGTGTGATGATTGTGAAAGATTTTGTCTTTTCTCTGTAAAGCTGTGGAGGGCAGAGGAGAAAAGCTGCTTAAATATTAATGCTGTGCCATTTTATTTTTTCATAATCATTATATTCCCTTTATTTCTTAACGTGTGATAAACTACTACTTGAATTGTATTTATTAGCTGTGCCGTTTCAGGTGGGCTATATGTGGAATTGCTGTATGTGGGTTTGAGGGACTAAACATACTACTGATGAAGGTGTCTGTAGGCTGTGTTACTAATATTATGTAGACTCTAAATATGAACCAAATCGAGGGTTTATGATCCTGCATTTTCTAATTCATCCTTTATAATAATGTATCTTAGGAGTTGCTACTGATTCTTTTATGAAGTGTGCTTGAATTGACCAAATTGATCACTTGCAAGATCATTTGTGGTTGAATTAAGGAGGACATTTTTGAAAGAAAACAGCAGATGAAACACTTATTTTATTGTACACTGGCTTATCTACTGTACTGCTGTAACTTTAAAGAAGTGTAATAACTGTGTATGAATGTGTCTGCATATGGATGTGGCTTTGTAGACTTGGTGTGCATGAGAGCACTGGTGTGTTTGTATGTGCGTGTTTGTTGGTGAATGGGGTGTGTGTGCTGGTGGGTCAGTTTGTCTGGACTCATTGTCTGTTTGCCTCCACTTAACAGCCCTCATGAAGCCTTAAGTATTTGGTCCTTGGACTTTCCTTTGACAACAAGCATGATTATGATAAAAGGTATAATTATTCTGATTTTGAATAATGGACTATAAAGGAACAGCATTTTTCCTTGTTTATTTTTTTATTAACTTGAGTTTTTGTTGAATTGAAAAGCAATTCTTTATAATTTCTGTATAATGTAAATGAAGAAATAAATCATATTTTGTTGTCATTATGTTTTATAGCTGTGTTTAGTTCTGGGCTGTAACAAAATCTTTTTATTCCAAGTTTCAAAGCTTCAGTTTTGCAATTTGTGCTATTTATAATTCTAGATTTTTTTTCTCATTATTTAATAGATTTTTGTTTTCATTTTTGCAATTGAAATTTCAATTGCAGTGAAATGGAGGAAGCTTGTAGAAGCCTTTCTCATATCTGTCACTCTGTGGCTATCGATTGTATGTGTTGGAAGAATCTGAAGAGTGTGAGAGTTGTGCTACTCTTTTTTTGTAATATTGTAATAATAAAATAAAATTCTAATTTATGCTTTCACATCTGAGTCTATTTCAGTAATTGTTTAAATTAGTGTTTTGCCTCAATGTATCAGTTTAAACCTCACCATCCAGTCTTTACAACCAAAAGTTAATGTACACGGAACAGAACACAAACCCTGCTTTTATTGCTGAAATCATCTGGATTCAGTCAGACTGAATAGAGAGCGTTTGTGTGCCTGTCACTGTGTTTTAACTTGCATCAAGACCATCATGGACATCTTTTTTCCAATCAGTTGGTGAGTAGCTCACTGCAGTATTTTATTTTGTTTCATAAAAGCCTTTATTGCAAAAGAACATGTTCATAAGTAGGGTTATAGGGCATTGTTTTTACATTTTTCACTGAGTTCAGCTTGTGCCATGCAGTAAAAATAGTTTTTGTGCTATTTCAGGGATGCAGCACACTGACTCATGCTCACATTGTAAAGACTGAAAAATTACTTTTGGTTTTGGTGTGAAATAACACAGATTTATAATATGCCTTCAGAAAACCTGGAATACTGTATGATAAACAAGACTACTTTTGTGAAACATTTGGGTCATTTTGAAGCTTTAATGTACAATTGCAGTGAAGAGAAAGACCAGGATATTCATTACAATTTCTTTTTTTCTTTTTTGTATTTCCATTAGAAAGGAAATCCTGGGGTTTGAGCTGCATCAGGTTGAATACATGTGTAAACTGTTTTTTGGGGACATTTAGATTTATTTGCAGTATCTCTGAGCCAAAATGTTTGACAATGATATTGTTTTAATAAACTGTTTCTTCAAGCAGTGGCTGCTTATTGGGGTTTTAAATATAAAGATCTGATTTGTGGTAGCTGATGCAGGAAATTCCAGACCATCCCAAAATAAAATCATGAAGGAGACGTTAATATGCTGACCTTCATGTCTAAAGTGCTCTGTTCTTCAGTTGGGAGAAGAATTTAATGGTAATTGTTCTGAAGGATTTGTCTAGCAATTAAAAGCTAAAAGCTCATATATATAAAAAAAAATACCTAAAACGAAATGCTCAGCATATCTGTAACGCTTGTGAAAAACTTGTTTATTCAAATGGTCTCTTAAAAAACTATCCTGAACATAAATGACAAACCAAACTTGAAGATGCCCATGCTGAGTAAGAAAGTCTATACATATGAAAAAAAACTATTTAATAAACCACTAGAATAGATATTAATATTGATAGTTTTGCATATTCAATAAAATTGTATTCAAATTTGATTTGTAGAGCACTTATCACAATACACTGTTAATAATTCACAGGTTGTGCGAGTCAGAATTTACTTGTAATCATTAAATGCCTGCTTGGAGAACCTCAAAGCCCCTCTCTAAACTACCTTGTTTGTGCAGAAACTGCTAATTAGTTAGTCCTTATGACGAGGTGCCCTTGATCTACTTAAGAATCTCAGGAGTACCAAAACTCAAAATACAACCACCCTTACAGGTATAGTTTGCCCAAAAATGGTAATTCTATAATTTTTTTTTTACTGTCCCTCATGGAGTTACAAATCTGTATGACTTTCTGTTGTTGAACACAAAAATAGATATTTTAAATCATACATTTTGTCATTTCCATGCTATAGAACTTAAAGTAAAAAAAAAAACATCCAAAAGTCATAAATGTTGTCCATGCAACTCATGTGATTTATTCATAGTGTTCTGAAGACATTTGATAACTTTGTAAGATGTTCAGACCAAAATTGAAATTGTTATTCACTCTCAAATTAAATCAGTCTGTGGTAGAGAAGATTCTTGTACATCGGGAAAGGAGGACGCAGGAACTGGGTTGACACTCACAAATACTTTAATAAGACAGCAACATAAAACTGAAATATAGCGACACACTGACACGCACACACAGCCACCTCTCTCTCTCTCTCTCTCTCTCTCTCTCTCTCTCTCTCTGACATCCCCAGCTCCTGTTTTATCTCTCCCGCTGATTGGGCAACTCATTGCCGGACGTGCATCCTCACAGACCAGCCACGCCCTCCTCGTCACATACCCACAATGCCTGACTTAGAGAGAGTCAGATGGGAGAGAGAGAGAGAAAAGAAAAGAAAAATATTCTGGTTCCTGACCATGCCATCTCCTGGCGGATGGCAGTGGGCTAATCCGTCTCCTGGCGGACAGCAGCTGCTCCTCTGCCTCCTGGCAGATATCAGCGTGCTCCTCCGCCTGCTGGCAAACCACTGCAGTACCATCAAACCAATCCTCTCCTCGGCGTCGCAATCCTCCATTAGTGATGAGTGCTCTCTGATGACACGTCTTCCTCCACTTCTGGGTATCGGCACCAGTGTGGCAGTGTACCTCTCTCCCGAGTCCCGTTGATTGGGCAACTCATGACAGGCCATGCATCCTCACAGCCTGGCCACGCCCTCCTCCTCGTCATACAGTCATTGTAAACTCCTGTACACAGAGCACATTTCCAATACAGCATCAATAACATCAAACCTCATTGGTTATTTTGTAATGACCTTTGGTCACGAGACACGCATGAACCAATGAGGCCTTTGGAATACTTGGAATATGATGCACGAGTTGCATGGACCACTTCAAGCTTTAAAGTAAAACACAATTCTGACATTCTTTAAAATATATCTTTTTCCTCAGGGAAAAAATTCTTGTCAAACATATTTCTTGTATAATATATGAAAAAAAGTAATCGAGGGCAGAAGCAAAGCCTGTTGAGTTCTTGTTCAGTCTGAAAAATACAGCTGCATTTTGAGGAATAACTATTCCCAGTCTGGGCAAGGCCACTTTCTCTGAGTACAACTGCAAGCACACAGACGCATGACTACATACATTTTGTACAATGGCTCTATGTATCAAAACAACACAGTGCCAGGAAGTGACGCAGAGCAAGTGTTGTGGCTAGAGCCGTCTGGTACAGATGGAAATTGAAGGTATATAAAGGGGAGCACAGCAGCATACCCACGATCTGGGGTCGCAGTAAAATAATGGTGACATATCACTGAACTTTAATGAACAGTGTATTGCATCTTTTGCACATGTTTGTCTCAGTTGTGGGGAAAAAAAGGGGGAAAAAATAGGCTCTTTGAGGATGCATTCTAATGCACTGTCAGTAAGGGTAGTTCAGACCTTGCAGTAAAAAAAAAAGGTAGATACAAGCGCAACGTGTCTCGAGATGTGTTTCTTTTTTTATAGATGACAAAAGTAACAGTGCTGTAATGCATATACAGTGCTGAATTAGTCATAGCTAAATATAATCTGTAACATCCTTTGATGCTTGCCAGTAGTAGGCCTAGGTTAAGTGCCACAACATTCATGAGCACATGACAAAACTAGAGGGCGACATGCACAAACACTTTTTCACATTGCCCCTAAAAACAATTCAACAACTGCTTTATTGAGTTCCCAGCAAACACACACACAGTAAGTTGTGTCGACGTTGCTGACATGTTCCATTTTTACAATTGGACCGTTGTTTGAGACATGTTCTCCACGTTGTGTCCACGTAGAAATGAAATACGTGAGAAGGTTGTGGCAACGTTTTTGCGCAAAATTCAGTGACCGCGAGACGTTCCAAACAGAACTCAATTACCCATTATTAGGTTGGCTTGAAAGAGCAACCTACTGATCTACTATTTAAGCTTATTATTATTATTTTTTTTATTCTTCTTCTTAGACCAAATTATCAAGAGTATCTCCTACAGTTTTTACAACCACCAAATTCACAACAGACCTTCTACTAATCGGATTCACGGTATTGCCGTACCGGACTTCCGAACAGGACAGTTTAAATTGACTCTAAATTGACATTTTCCTGTAATAACTCCTTTAGAGGATTCAATCTACTTCCTATCACTCCACCACTCATACTTTCTTTCGCTCCATCGCATTCTTTTCTATCTTTCCATCACTCCACACTTTTATTCTTTCTTTCACTCCATTGCATTCTTTTCTATCTTTCCATCACTCCACACTTTTTATTCTTTCTTTCACTCCATTGCATTCTTTTCTATCTTTCCATCACTCCACACTTTTATTCTTTCTTTCACTCCATCGCATTCTTTTCTATCTTTCCATCACTCCACACTTTTGCATTCTTTTCTATCTTTCATCACTCCACACTTTTATTCTTTCTTTCACTCCATTGCATTCTTTTCTATCTTTCCATCACTCCACACTTTTTATTCTTTCTTTCACTCCATTGCATTCTTTTCTATCTTTCCATCACTCCACACTTTTATTCTTTCTTTCACTCCATTGCATTCTTTTCTATCTTTCCATCACTCCACACTTTTATTCTTTCTTTCACTCCATTGCATTCTTTTCTATCTTTCCATCACTCCACACTTTTATTCTTTCTTTCACTCCATCGCATTCTTTTCTATCTTTCCATCACTCCACACTTTGTATTCTTTCTTTCACTCCATTGCATTCTTTTCTATCTTTCCATCACTCCACACTTTTTATTCTTTCTTTCACTCCATTGCATTCTTTTCTATCTTTCCATCACTCCACACTTTTTATTCTTTCTTTCACTCCATTGCATTCTTTTCTATCTTTCCATCACTCCACACTTTTATTCTTTCTTTCGCTCCATCGCATTCTTTTCTATCTTTCCATCACTCCACACTTTGTATTCTTTCTTTCGCTCCATTGCATTCTTTTCTATCTTTCCATCACTCCACACTTTGTATTCTTTCTTTCGCTCCATTGCATTCTTTTCTATCTTTCCATCACTCCACACTTTGTATTCTTTCTTTCGCTCCATTGCATTCTTTTCTATCTTTCCATCACTCCACACTTTGTATTCTTTCTTTCACTCCATTGCATTCTTTTCTATCTTTCCATCACTCCACACTTTGTATTCTTTCTTTCACTCCATTGCATTCTTTTCTATCTTTCCATCACTCCACACTTTTATTCATTCTTTCACTCCATTGCATTCTTTTCTATCTTTCCATCACTCCACACTTTTATTCTTTCTTTCACTCACTTGCATTCTTTTCTATCTTTCCATCACTCCACACTTTTATTCTTTCTTTCACTCCATCGCATTCTTTTCTATCTTTCCATCACTCCACACTTTTATTCTTTCTTTCACTCCATTGCATTCTTTTCTATCTTTCCATCACTCCACACTTTGTATTCTTTCTTTCACTCCATTGCATTCTTTTCTATCTTTCCATCACTCCACACTTTTATTCTTTCTTTCACTCACTTGCATTCTTTTCTATCTTTCCATCACTCCACACTTTTATTCTTTCTTTCACTCCATCGCATTCTTTTCTATCTTTCCATCACTCCACACTTTTTATTCTTTCTTTCACTCCATTGCATTCTTTTCTATCTTTCCATCACTCCACACTTTTGCATTCTTTTCTATCTTTCCATCACTCCACACTTTTATTCTTTCTTTCACTCCATCGCATTCTTTTCTATCTTTCCATCACTCCACACTTTTGCATTCTTTTCTATCTTTCCATCACTCCACACTTTTATTCTTTCTTTCACTCCATCGCATTCTTTTCTATCTTTCCATCACTCCACACTTTTGCATTCTTTTCTATCTTTCCATCACTCCACACTTTTATTCTTTCTTTCACTCACTTGCATTCTTTTCTATCTTTCCATCACTCCACACTTTTATTCTTTCTTTCACTCCATCGCATTCTTTTCTATCTTTCCATCACTCCACACTTTTTATTCTTTCTTTCACTCCATTGCATTCTTTTCTATCTTTCCATCACTCCACACTTTTTATTCTTTCTTTCGCTCCATTGCATTCTTTTCTATCTTTCCATCACTCCACACATTGTATTCTTTCTTTCGCTCCATTGCATTCTTTTCTATCTTTCCATCACTCCACACTTTTATTCTTTCTTTCGCTCCATCGCATTCTTTTCTATCTTTCCATCACTCCACACTTTTATTCTTTCTTTCGCTCCATCGCATTCTTTTCTATCTTTCCATCACTCCACACTTTTTATTCTTTCTTTCGCTCCATCGCATTCTTTTCTATCTTTCCATCACTCCACACTTTGTATTCTTTCTTTCGCTCCATTGCATTCTTTTCTATCTTTCCATCACTCCACACTTTTATTCTTTCTTTCACTCCATCGCATTCTTTTCTATCTTTCCATCACTCCACACTTTTTATTCTTTCTTTCACTCCATTGCATTCTTTTCTATCTTTCCATCACTCCACACTTTGTATTCTTTCTTTCACTCCATTGCATTCTTTTCTATCTTTCCATCACTCCACACTTTTATTCTTTCTTTCGCTCCATCGCATTCTTTTCTATCTTTCCATCACTCCACACTTTTATTCTTTCTTTCACTCCATCGCATTCTTTTCTATCTTTCCATCACTCCACACTTTTATTCTTTCTTTCACTCCATCGCATTCTTTTCTATCTTTCCATCACTCCACACTTTTATTCTTTCTTTCACTCAATTGCATTCTTTTCTATCTTTCCATCACTCCACACTTTTATTCTTTCTTTCACTCAATTGCATTCTTTTCTATCTTTCCATCACTCCACACTTTTATTCTTTCTTTCACTCCATCGCATTCTTTTCTATCTTTCCATCACTCCACACTTTTTATTCTTTCTTTCACTCCATTGCATTCTTTTCTATCTTTCCATCACTCCACACTTTTTATTCTTTCTTTCACTCCATTGCATTCTTTTCTATCTTTCCATCACTCCACACTTTTATTCTTTCTTTCACTCCATTGCATTCTTTTCTATCTTTCCATCACTCCACACTTTGTATTCTTTCTTTCACTCCATCGCATTCTTTTCTATCTTTCCATCACTCCACACTTTTATTCTTTCTTTCACTCCATCGCATTCTTTTCTATCTTTCCATCACTCCACACTTTTATTCTTTCTTTCACTCCATCGCATTCTTTTCTATCTTTCCATCACTCCACACTTTTTATTCTTTCTTTCACTCCATCGCATTCTTTTCTATCTTTCCATCACTCCACACTTTGTATTCTTTCTTTCACTCCATTGCATTCTTTTCTATCTTTCCATCACTCCACACTTTTATTCTTTCTTTCACTCCATTGCATTCTTTTCTATCTTTCCATCACTCCACACTTTGTATTCTTTCTTTCGCTCCATTGCATTCTTTTCTATCTTTCCATCACTCCACACTTTTTATTCTTTCTTTCACTCCATCGCATTCTTTTCTATCTTTCCATCACTCCACACTTTGTATTCTTTCTTTCACTCCATTGCATTCTTTTCTATCTTTCCATCACTCCACACTTTTTATTCTTTCTTTCACTCCATTGCATTCTTTTCTATCTTTCCATCACTCCACACTTTGTATTCTTTCTTTCGCTCCATTGCATTCTTTTCTATCTTTCCATCACTCCACACTTTTATTCTTTCTTTCGCTCCATCGCATTCTTTTCTATCTTTCCATCACTCCACACTTTTTATTCTTTCTTTCACTCCATTGCATTCTTTTCTATCTTTCCATCACTCCACACTTTTATTCTTTCTTTCACTCCATTGCATTCTTTTCTATCTTTCCATCACTCCACACTTTTATTCTTTCTTTCACTCCATTGCATTCTTTTCTATCTTTCCATCACTCCACACTTTTATTCTTTCTTTCGCTCCATTGCATTCTTTTCTATCTTTCCATCACTCCACACTTTTATTCTTTCTTTCGCTCCATCGCATTCTTTTCTATCTTTCCATCACTCCACACTTTTTATTCTTTCTTTCGCTCCATTGCATTCTTTTCTATCTTTCCATCACTCCACACTTTGTATTCTTTCTTTCGCTCCATTGCATTCTTTTCTATCTTTCCATCACTCCACACTTTTATTCTTTCTTTCGCTCCATCGCATTCTTTTCTATCTTTCCATCACTCCACACTTTTTATTCTTTCTTTCACTCCATTGCATTCTTTTCTATCTTTCCATCACTCCACACTTTTATTCTTTCTTTCACTCCATTGCATTCTTTTCTATCTTTCCATCACTCCACACTTTTGCATTCTTTCTTTCACTCCATTGCATTCTTTTCTATCTTTCCATCACTCCACACTTTGTATTCTTTCTTTCACTCCATTGCATTCTTTTCTATCTTTCCATCACTCCACACTTTTATTCTTTCTTTCACTCCATCGCATTCTTTTCTATCTTTCCATCACTCCACACTTTTTATTCTTTCTTTCACTCCATCGCATTCTTTTCTATCTTTCCATCACTCCACACTTTTTATTCTTTCTTTCACTCCATTGCATTCTTTTCTATCTTTCCATCACTCCACACTTTTATTCTTTCTTTCACTCCATTGCATTCTTTTCTATCTTTCCATCACTCCACACTTTTATTCTTTCTTTCGCTCCATCGCATTCTTTTCTATCTTTCCATCACTCCACACTTTTATTCTTTCTTTCACTCCATTGCATTCTTTTCTATCACCTTGGTAACTGCCTCACAACCAAATTATCTCACATTAGCAACCAAGTGCAAAACACATATCTCTGCACCAGAACATCGTAGAGATGTCCGGGATGGGTTATTTGATTCAGGCTAGCAAGGAGCCTTATTAATATCACCCTAGCGACTGCCTAGCAACCAGATGGGGTTACCCTAGCAACTGAGTAGCAAAAATATATCTTTGAACCAGAACATCGTAGAGACTTCCAGGTTAGGTCATTTGACTCAGGCTAGCAAAGAGCCCTATTAGTATCACCCTGGTAACTGCCTAGCAACCAAAAGCAAAAGCCTAGCCAAGCAAATCATCAAGCTAGCAACATGCTAAAACATGTTAGCAATGCCTAGCTAAGCATTCTACATGCTATTTCTACTTTAAGAGCAACTTTACTTCTCTAGTTTCTTCCTGTCCTTGTGTATATTAATATTTTTATATACACACACAAAGCCTCAAAATAAAATAACAAATAATGTAAACAAATTTTTTATATTGTTAATATTTAACATTGTTTTTATAAGTTACATTTAACAATACATAAATCAATTATAATCAACGTGTCAGTTTCAACTTTGGAGAGGAAAACACAGGCAATACAGGGTCAAAGGTCATCAACTTTATTAATGCATATTACAATGTTATTATAATTATTGTAATTGCATTACATGTAGTGTATCAGGTGAAATTAAAGGAATATTCTGGTTTCAATGGAAGTTCAATCGACAGCATAAGTAGCACAATGTTGATAACCACAGAAATTAATTTCGACTCGTCCCTCCTTTTCTTTAAAAGAATCAAAAATCTGGGTTACAATGAGGCACTTACAATGGAAGTAATAGCCTCACTGTACTAAAATAATGTTGCTTCTAAAGTATAGCCACAAAATGTGAACAATATGCATGTTAACATGATTTTAGTGTGATAAAATCGCTTATAAATCTTTTCTGTGTATAGTTTGTTGCCACGATGATGATGTAAATAATGATATATAACCCTAAAACAATCATAAAATTGTTGATTTAAACAACAGCTCAAATAATACACAACTTTTAATAGAATAATGTAAGTGCTTTTATAAAATTATAAGCTACACAATTCTGCCTTTTAAAACCTAAACAAATTGGCCCCATTTACTTCCACTGTAACCTTGATAAAAAGAATTACAAAAAATAAATTTAGAAATAATTTTGTGTGATAATCAACATTGTTACAAATGCTGTTGATTAATCTTAAATGAACCCACAATATTCCTTTATGAATTATAGCTAAGATAAAAAAAATCTAATAAATAAATCCTAGCTGCACCCAAAATTTGAGACATTTAAACATCTTGTTATTTTATTTTAGGCGTTTAATGGGACAGGAGAGTGCAGAAGTGACAGAAAATGATAGTGAGAATAGTGGAAGTACTACATGTCAGAGCATATGCTGGCCACATCTTTTGACGACTTACTTTTATTTATGATGAGAAGAGGTCCAATGAAGCATACTGTATATGTGGAATTGCTGGTCACTGTAACATTAAAAATGTCAAACTTTGTGTTATATCTATACCAGGTGTACAGTACATTAAAAAAATACAGGAGCACTCACACTGATTAATATATAGCTGATCAGTGTAAAATTACATTACACAATAGTAAGTTCCAGTCCTGGATGCTTCATTGCATCACTCCACATGTTTGTGCTCATGCCTTTCCAAATCATTTTGAGAGTTCTGCATAAAGCTTGTGGTGGGGATTTTGGTTCATCCCAGTGACCCTCAAGTCTTTTGAATGTTCATTAAAATAATTTTTTGCAGATTTGTTCACTGAAATATTTGATTGAATATGTCTGTTAATTACATCTATATGCCAGTAGGTGGCAACAAATGACTCAAATTGAGGACACAAAGCTGGAAATCTATTACTGTCAGATTTTAAGGACTTCTTTTTAGAAGATTGACATGCTTGTACAAAAAATTGAATTACTGTTATTTAAAGCACCACTTGACCTCTTTGAACAATGTCATCTGAGAGGCAAGCAATTGTGTTTTGTGATTTTTTTATTTTTTTTTAATTAAAGCACAAAAAATTATTAAAATATTTGAACTTAAAATTTGACATTACTTACAATTTTGTCTTCAAATATCTGGCATGCTTCCATTGCCACTGAATGTCCATGATGATCCTGGGAAAAATAATACTAATATATACATTCATAATGAAGTCATTAAAACGATAAACTATAGTTTAGACAAGTAATTTAGGACATCCACTTAGTGCCTGACACTAGTCATTTTTCCAACAATTGTTTACAGAAAGATTGTTTCACTTTTAATTGACTATATCACAATTCCAGTGGGTCATATGTTTACACATACTAAGTTAACTGTGCATTTAAGCGGCTTGGAAAATTCCAGAAAATGGTGTCAAGCCTAATTTAGCTTCTGATAGGTTAATTGGAGTCAATTGGCGGTGTACTTGTGGATGTATTTTAAGGCCTACCTTCAAACTCAGTGCCTCTTTGCTTGACATCATGGGAAAATCAAAAGAAATCAGCCAAGACCTCAGAAAAACAAATTGTGGACCTCCAGAAGTCTGGTTCATCCTTGAGAGCAATTTCAAAACGCCTGAAGGTACCATTTTTATCTGTAAAAGTATAAACACCATGGGACCATGCAGCATCATACCGCTCAGGAAAGAGATGCATTCGGTCTCCTAGAGATGAATGTAGTTTGGTGCAAAAAGTGAAAATCAATCCCAGAACAACAGCAAAGGACCTTGTGAAGATGCTGGGGGAAATGGGTAGACAAGCATCTATATCCACAGTAAAACGAGTCCTATATCGACATAACCTGAAAGGCTGCTCAGCAAGGAAGAAGCCACTGCTCCAAAACCACCATAAAAAAGCCAGACTACTGTTTGCAAGTACACATGGTGACAAAGAGCTTACTTTTTTGGAGAAATTTCCTCTGGTCTGATGAAACAAAATTTTACTATTTGCCCATAATGACCATTGTTATGTTTGGAGGAAAAAGGGTGAGGCTAGCAAGCCGAGGAACACCATCCCAACTGTGAAGCATGGGGGTTGCAGCATCATGTTGTGGGGGTGCTTTGCTGCAGGAGGGACTGGTGCACTTTACAAAATAGATGGCCTCATGAGGAAGGAAAATTATGTGGAAACATTGAAGCAACATCTCAAGACATCAGCCATGAATTTAAAGCTCAGTCACAAATGGGTCTTCCAAATCAACAATGACCCCAAGCATACCTCCAAAGTTGTGGTAAAATGGCTTAAGGACAACAAAGTCAAGGTATTGGAGTGGCAATCTCAAAGCCCTGACCTCAATACAATGGAAATATTTCTGACTCCACATTGCATTCTTGGTGCTACAAAAGAAACATTCTGTTATGATTGCCTCCCTCATAACCATTTCACTTATGTAAGGGATAAAATACAGTCAGTCAGTCATTAGTATATGGTTACATTTAACAGAAAAAAACATTGATTTGAGTAGAAATAATTTTATTTGAGAAGAGAAAGACTATGCAGTCTCCTGAAACATCAAGTTCTGATCAACTTGTTGGTGTTTAAGGTTATCCACAATACCCCGTTAAATGCCAGAACTTGCAGATAATGCCTTACCGAGAAATGTGCCACAACTCTGCGTCCTTCACTCTGGAAATCTCAAATTGGTGTGTTGCAGAAATCTAAAAGTATTATTTTCCTTGTATTAATATTGTGTTTATAATACATTGATAGTTTTTAAAGTTTGCTTTAATTGTGATGGCTGTCCCATTCAGCTGTTAGATGGCAGATAGATAGCTTTCATGTCAAGTTTGCAATCAAAGAAAGAAAGAAAGAAAGAAAGACAGACAGACAGACAGAAAGAAAGACAGACAGACAGACAAACAGAAAGAAAAAGCATTTCCTTTCAAATGTTGTGGTATGACTGGATGTGTGTTCTCCCCTGTAGGTCACCAACTATTTTTCACATTTTGTGAATTGTGTGTATGAAATAATTCAAACATTACATTTGTTGTGTACATTTTACACAACTCCCAAATTATAGGTTTTATTTCCATATTTGCTAATTAATTTAATGCAGAAATGAAAAGCAAAACTCGCATATCCTCGATGAGGGACCGCACATGTCTGCTCAAATTTACATGGAAATTCGCACTTCAGGACCTTGACATGCGCTGTATGAGCGAGGTTGTACACGGTAGTCAATACAAAGTAAGCACGACTTTAATCTGTGACTCGGAACGATGGTAATGTGACGACCTTCATCACACAATGTAAAATTGTCAACCTTTTGGACACGTCGTCGCAACGTCGGTAGAAGATTGGCAGCGTTTAGACAACGTTCTGTGTATGCTTGGTTATTGTATATATACATATATAAATGTGTGTGTGTGTGTGTGTGTGTGAAAGGATACATAAAAATAATATTTAATTTAAAGTTTTGATGCGTGAATTCCATAAAATAAGGCATTTGGTTCTATTAATTGGAGTTCGAGGGCTCCCCTCCTGTGGCTATTTATGGTACTGCAGACTTTGTCTTTTGTCCCTCTACACTTGCCGTACCTTGTGTTAATGATATGTTAAGTGAATCTTTTAGACGCAGTTGTTTGCATACATGTATTTGAACAGATATATAATGCATTTAACCCTTTAACCATGGTTGTTGAGATCGTTATAAATGTATTGAATTACCTTGCGCGTCACACGAGAGGGAAATAATTAATTTCTTGTGGTCATTGTTTTAACATTATGACAATTATTGTTATTATGAGTTGAGTGAATGTGTAATTTCTATTTTTCTAGTATTTTATGAATGTCTACAGTAATCTGTCTTCAGCCAACCTGATTTGTACTTATTTTTCTGTCAAACATATAAACCAAAGTTGAAAGAACTCGTGTGAGAGTGTCTGTCCACATCCGTTACATATATAACATCTATTTTAGGAACAACACATAAAGTACAAAGAAATGTGCCAGTCATACAGTCTCAGGAGCGGACTGGGACTAAAAAGTGGCCCTGGACATCCAGGCCCGGAGCGGCCCAACAAACCCGGGCATAACATACCGACTCATTGATTTCATTAACAGGTGTTGTGCCGAATTGGAATCCTGCCTGAATCTGAGTGCCCCTCGCGTGCACGTGAATGACGGCGAGACAGCGGCGAAGCGAGTTTAAAACTCTTCCGTCTACAAAGCCGTTTATAATCAATCTTTTGCACACAATTAACGGGAAGGCAACGTAGGAATTTGTTAATTAGGATAATGAAAGTGTAAATTAAAAAACATTAAGTATATTCATTTGGATAAAGTAACAACGGAAGCTGAAACACAATGTGTTTTACATTTCCATGTAATTTAACTTAAATGTCCAGCTCCCTCAGCGTTTGTGATGTTTGATGTAAAATGTGTACATTATACTAAATAGTGCAATATGTATATATGATGTGTAAGAGCACTGCACGTTGGTGGAACAAGCGTTCAAAGAATTTCACTCCTTTCACATATTAAACAAAGTAGAATTGAACTGCATTGACATGCTATTCATGTAGATTATGATGTTATTCTTGTCATTTTTATATTGATGATATGAACTCTTATCATTGGACCTAAATATGAACATCATAAAAATGTATATTAATTAATCTGTATCATTATGGTTTACGCATAAAATTTCAATAAACATACTAAAGTACATTGATGAAATGTGTGTATATACAACAAGATTAAATAACAGAATAAGTAACATATTTTTAGCACACAAATCTGATAATGGAAGTGAATATATGAAGATAAGTTAAATAAGTTAGTGTGGGAGGGCAGGGCCAGGTTGTGATGATGCACACCCGGTCCCATATCAGGCTAATCAAGCCTCTGAGAAGGATAAAGGTCGATGGCAGACGGAGGTGTGATGAGAGAGAGATCATTTACGGACATGTCCGTCATGTGTGTGTTTTGTCTTTTAAGTTTATCGTTAAAATATTATTTATATTGTCAAGCCGGTTCTCGCCTCCTCCTTTTCCTTGAACTATGTTACACTGGTGCCGAAATCCGGAAAGGAGGAGGGATATGCCATAGTAGAGTTCTCGCCACTACCGTCCACCCCAACGTAGCAGCCGACCGCGAGGGGAGAAGGGGCTCCTAGCCGACCGCCTGGAGCGGTCAGGGCTGCTGCCAGGGGCGGAGGAGTCCCCTTCCAGCCACTGAAACACGGCGGGGTCTGAGACCGCGAGCAGGGAGGGGCTCGAGGACCGACCGCCTGGAGCAGAAGAACCGCTGCCAGGGGCAGGGGAGACCCCTTCAGCTCCCCGAGAATGCAGCGGGGCGTTCTGTCCGCCAGTGGCTGGAGGACTGCCTCCGATCCGCCCGGAGAGGTACAGCTGGCGTCCGTCAGAGGGTGGAGGAGTGACCGAGGAACAAGCTACGGCGTATCAGAGAACCTGCGAGTAGGGTTTTTTTTTTTTTTATCTCTCTCTCACTGCCGCTCTGCATTGGCCTTTTCCCTCTCTTTTAAACTGTCACATTTTAATTATTCATGTTTCCCTCCCTCGTCCAGGTTGACAGGGATGACCTGCCGGAAGACGGTACAGAAGGCGCGCCCCTCCCCAGGGAAAGGGGGGGGGGGGGGGGGGGGGGGGGGGGGGTGTACATCAGGCCGGGGGCTCCCCAGCCTGAAAGAACGAGGGAGGAATGTGGCAGGGCGGGGCCAGGTTGTGATGATACACACCCGGTCCCGTATCAGGCTAATCAAGATAAAGGCCGATGACAAACGGTGGTGCGACGAGAGAGAGATCATTTACGGACATGTCTGTCATGTGTGTGTTTTGTCTGTTAAGTTTATCTTTAACATATTATTTATATTGTCAAGCCGGTTCTCGCCTCCTCCTTTCCCTTGAACTACGTTATAGTGAGCCAGTATGTTTGTGGATAGCATACTCACTTTTTCACCAAAGGGGAATGGTAGATCCCAATATTGCTTAAGGATTTAAAGATTTTACTTTGTAATATAATTAAACATTTATTCCCACAGTGCAAGTATTATTGCTCATGTACTGCAACAAGCACATTTCTGCTTATTTTTGTATAAAGATTAATCTGTAATAATATCCTTTGTCTATAGCATATCAATTGTAATGTCCGTTATCCATAACAACATGGGTTTACCTGTGGGCAGAATAATTTCGAGAATCTCATCTGAACACCTGCTAAAATTATATTATTCTCCCTCAACTCAGCATTTTGAGGTCATATCACATTTATGCTGGTGACATATCTTCCTATGAAGGCTGTGTCCTCAAGCATTTTGACTGTAGCTTTAATAAAATGGTTTTACCAGGGGGGATTATCATTTTGGCAATGTTATCATTACACCTGCCAAAATTGTAATGCCCTACCACTCTCAGTATTAAAAGATCTCAGAGATATCACATTTACACTGGGGACATATCTTCCTATGGAGGCTGTGTCCTAAAAAACATTTGACTGTAGCTTTAATAAAATGGATTTACCTGGGGGGATTATCATTTTGGCAATGATATTATTACACCTGCCAAAATTGGAGTGCCCTCCCAATCTCGGGATAAAAGTTCACAGAGACATCACATTTTACTAGAAACGTATCTTCCTATGGAGGCTGTGTCCTCAAAACCATTTAACTGTAGCTTTAATAAAATGGATTTACCTGGGGGGATTATCATTTTGGCAATGTTATTATTACACCTGCCAAAATTGGAGTGCCCTCCCATTCTCAGGATTAAAATGTCACAGACATCACAGTATGCAAGGAAGATGGCAGCACGGTAGCACGCAGTGGCCCCTCCGGATCCAAAATGGTGCTATTTTTGTCACTTAGCCCGACTTTTACAGCACATGGACATCAGAGAAACCAGTGTTCGTGTCTACCATCCCCAGACACTGCTAAAATATAAGATTCATGCAACAACCAAGCTGCATGATGATCTGCAGGAGACTGCGGAGACCAGGCCTCCAGTCCTCTACGTCGCCTGATGCCGGTAGCCAGGGGAAGGGACGTCGTAAGCGGTTTGCAAGGAAGCAAAAGTGCAGCAAGAGGGCGGGGGTCCATGCTAGGCTAAAAACAAACTTTAACCGGTCGGCTCTCCCGTCTATCCTGCTCTCAAATGTTTGCTCCCTGGACTATAAACGGACTACATCTGACTCCAGCAGACTACGCAGCGTGAGTTTAGAGACTGCTGCGTCTTTGTTTTCATGGAGACGTAGCTCAGTGACAGAGTTCCAGATGCCGCCATTCAGCTAGAAGGGCTCGCCTCGTTTCGTGCCGACAGAAATGCAGCTCTGTGCGGTAAGACTCACAGTGGTGGCTTGTGTGTTTACATCAACACGGAATGGTACAATAACTCTATGCTAGTTTTTAGTTACTGCTCATCGCTGGTGGAGCTGGTGACTGTTAGATGCAGACCTTATTATTTACCATGGGAATTCTCCACTGTTATTATAACCGGAGTTTACATTCCCCCCAGCGCTAACGCTAAGGAAGCGCTCTGTGAAATGTATGGGGCTATTAGTGAACTGCAGAACGCTCACCCTGACGGACTGTTTATTGTCGATGGAGATTTCAACAATGCAAATCTCAAGACAGTGCTCCCTAAATTCCATCAGTATGTGGACTTTGCAATGAAAGGGGCGATCACACTTGATCTTGTTTACACAAACATCCCAGGAGCGTACTGGGCAGAGCCCCGCCCCCTCGGCTACTCAGACCACATCTCTGTTATGCTAATTCCAGCATACACAAAATGCACAAAATGTCAGATGCACAAAACCGCTCCAGAAGCAGGTGAAAACCTGGCCAGCAGGAGCTATCTCCACTCTTCAGGACTGTTTTGATTGTACTGACTGGCACAGGGAGGCTGCAACATATGGTGATTCTACCAAAGCATCAGTGACCAGATACATCAGCAAGTGCATTGATGATGTCACCTTCTTCATGACCATCACCACACACTCCAACCAGAAGCTGTGGATGACTGTGGAGGAGCATGCGCTGCTGAGGACCCGAGACTCCACCTTCAGAGCAGGTGACAAGGCTACCCTAAGAACAGCGAGGGCCAAACTGTCCTGGGCCATAAGAGAGGCAAAGCATACACATGCCCAGAGAATCCACAGTCACTTCCAGGACAGCGGCGACACGCGGCGTATGTGGCAGGGCATCCAGGCCATCACCAACTACAGGACAACATCAGTTGCATGTGACAAAGATGCCTCCCTTCCAGATGCGCTGAACGACTTCTATGCTAGGTTTGAAGCACAGAACGATGTGGTGGCAAGGAAGACCACCCCTCCTCCCAACGACCAAGTGCTCTTATTACGGCTGTCTTAATACAGCTGATGTGAGGAAAACTCTACGCATGGAAGGCGGCTGGACCAGACAACATTCCTGGCAGGGTGCTCAGAGGATGTGCAGACCAGCTGGCAGATGTTCTTACCGACATCTTCAAAATCTCTATGAGCAGCCCCATCGTTCCAATGTGCTTCAAGGCCACCACCATCGTCCCCATGCCAAATAAGTCTTCAGTGTCCTGCCTCAATGACTACCATACCGTCGCACTTACACCCATCATCATGAAGTGCTTCGAGAGGCTAGTCATGAGGCACATTAAGACCCGGCTGCCCCCCTCACTACACCCACTGCAGTTTGCCTATCATCCCAACCATTCAACAGACAATGCCATCGCCACCACCCTCCATCTGGCCCTCACCCACCTAGATAAAAAGGACTCATACGTTCGATTGCTATTCATAGACTTCAGCTCAGCATTCAACACAATCATTCCTTAGCACCTGATTGGAAAGCTGAACCTGCTGGGCCTGGACACCTCCCTCTGCAACTGGATCCTTGACTGACTGACTGGGAGACATCAGTCAGTCCGGATCTGGAACAGCATCTCCACCACCACCATACTGAGCACTGGGGCCCCCCAGGGCTGTGTGCTCAGTCCACTGCTGTTCACTCTGCTGACTCATGACTGTGCAGCAATGCACAACTCGAACCACATCATTAAGTTCACCGATGACACAACCGTGGTGGGTCTTATCAGCAAGAATGACAAGTCAGCATACAGAGAGGAGGTGCAGCGGCTAACGGACTGGTGTAGAGCCAACAACCTGTCTCTGAATGTGGACAAAACAAAAGAGATGGTTGTTGACTTTAGGATAGCACAGTGACCACTCTCCACTGAACATCGTCGGCTCCTCTGTGGAGATCGTCAAGAGCACCAAATTCCTTGGTGTTCACCTGGCGGAGAACCTCACCTGGTCCCTCAACACCATCTCTATTGCCAAGAAAGCCCAGCAGCATCTCTACTTTCTTTGAAGGCTTAGGAAAGCACATCTCCCACACCCCATCCTCACTACATTCTATAGAGGGACTATTGAGAGCGTCCTGAGCAGCTGCAACACTGCCTGGTTTGGGACTTGCTGGTATGGGACTTTTTTGGGCCATTAGAGCAGACAGCACGCGGACATCACTTTGTATTAGACCTAGTGGACTATGCAACACGATATCCGGAAGCAGTGCCTCTGAGCAACATATCAGCACGTAGTGTTGCGGAGGCACTCTTCAAAATAATCTCCCGGGTGGGGATTCCGAAAGAAATTCTCACCGATCAGGCAACAACGTTTATGTCACAGACACTACACGAGCTCTATGAACTATAAGGTATTAAATTGATTCGCACCAGCATTTACCATCCGCAGACAGATGGCCTGGTGGAACGATTTAATAAAACCCTCAAAAATATGATTCGTAAGTTCATGCACGAGGATGCTAGAAATTGGGATAAATGGCTCGACCCCATGTTATTGCAGTACGAGAGGTCCCGCAAGCCTCTACTGGCTTTTCTCCGTTCGAGCTGATGTATGGGCAGGGTGCTTGACGTCATCCGCGAAGCTTGGGAGGAGGGACCTTCAGATAGCAAGAATGAAATTCAGTACGTTCTTGATCTTAGAGCAAAACTCCACACCTTGGAGCAACTAACACAGGAGAATTTGCTCCAAGCTCAAGATCGGCAGAGCCGACTGTATAACAGGGGAGCTTGACTACGAGAGTTTCCCCTGGGAGATAAGGTACTCGTATTACTCCCCACATCAAGCTCAAATTACTCGCCAAGTGGCAAGGACACTTTGAGGTCAAACAACGAGTGAGGGAACTCGATTATGAGGTAAAGCGAACCGATAGAGGAGGCGCACGTCAAATATATTACCTCAACCTCCTGAAATTATGGATGGAGGCGGTCCCTGTGACGTTGGCTACGGTAGTTCCAGAGAGGGCGGAGCTCGGCCTGGAGGTAAACACAAAACCTACTCATATCACCCCGGTCACTTGTGGAGACCACCTCTCACCGTATCAGCTCGCAGGTGTGGCCAAGTTGCAACAAGAGTTTGCAGACGTGTTCTCCCCTCTACTGGGTCGCGCAAACCTCATCAGCACCACATCGAGACTGAGCCGGGAGTGGTGGTGCGTAGCCGTCCATATCGCTTACCCGAACACAAAAAGAAAATGGTTCGGAAAGAATTGGATGCGATGCTTGATATGGGTTAATAGAGGAATCCCACAGCGATTGGTCCAGTCCCGTGGTTCTGGTTCTGAAGAGCGATGGGTCTGTACGGTTCTGTGTGGATTATAGAAAAGGCAACGCAGTGTCTAAATTTGATGCATACCCGATTGCCCGTGTTGATGAGTTGCTCAATCAGTTAGGTACTGCTTGATTTTATTCGACATTGGATTTGATAAAGGGTTATTGGCAGATCCCCATGACACCAATTTCCCGCCTTCTCCGCGCCATTTGGATTGCACCAATTTGTCACACTTCTGTTTGGTTTGTTTTGCTACGTTTCAGCGTCTCATGGACCGAAACCTCAGACCGCATACAGCTTACGCTGCTGCCAATTTAGATGATATTATCATTTATAGCAATGATTGGCAGCGGCAAATGCAGCATCTGAGGGCTGTCCTGAGATCGCTGCCACAGGTGGGGCTCACAGCAAACCCCAAGAAGTGCGCGATTGGGCGTGTGGAGGTACAGTATCTGAGGTTCCACTTGGGTCATGAGCAGGTGCATCCCCAAATTGACAAGACTGCAGAGATTGCGACCTGCCCGAGACCCAAGACCAAAAACGGGGTGAGACAGATACTGGGGCTGGCTGGCTAATACAGAAGGTTTGTACCTAATTATTCGGACGTCACCAGTCCACTGACTGATCTCACTAAAAAGGGAGCTCCAAACCCAGTCTAGTGGACGGAGCAGTGCCAACAGGTGTTCACGCAGGTTAAAGCAGCACTTTGTGGGGGGCCGCTTTTGCAAACACCTAATTTCTCTCTCCCTTTTCTATTAAAGATAGATGCTTCAGACAGAGGGCTGGGGGCTGTACTCTCACAGGTGGTGGAGGGGGAGGAGCACCCAGTGCTGTACATCAACCATAAGCTCTCCCTGAGGGAAACGAAATCGGGCAGTGGGGGTATGTGGCAGCCAGGGCGTGGTCAAGTGCCCGTCCAGAGAAAGAGAAAGCAGTAAGGGCACTTACACCTGAGCTAAATTATGTCTAACACCTGTCTCTAATTCCAGTGAGCATGGGGAAAGTGGATAAAACCACCCACGCCACCAGCAGTCGAGAGAGAGAGTCTGGGGCCTGAACAATTATTAATGTGAAGCTATACAGTAGAGTTCACATTGTGAAGCTGAAGAGTTTGTATTGTGAAGCTGGAAAATCATTATTGTGAAGCTGAAGAATTATTTTTGTGAAGCTGTGAGCACTGCAGTGTGTCCATTAAAAATACTTACCTGAGAGGAGCAACTTGCCTTTCGTGTCCTCCTTAGCATTGTCAACTAAGGACACAACATTCCTAGGAAGATATGTCCCCAACATAAATGTGATTTCCTTGTGATCTTTTAATCTTGAGATTGGGAGGGTATTACAATTTCGGCAGGTATAATGATATCATTGCCAAAATTAGAATCCCCTGATAAACCCATTTTGTTAAAATTACAGTCAAATGCTTTTGAGGACATAACCTCCATAGGAAGACATGTCCCCCATCTTAATGTGATGTCTCTGTAAATTTTTAATCCTGAGATTGGGAGGGCACTCTAATTTTGGCAGGTGTAATGATAACATTGCCAAAATGATAATCCCCCCAGGTAAACCCATTTTATTAAAGCTACAGTCCAATGGTTTTGAGGACACAGCCTTCATCGGAAGTTATGTTACCTGTAAAAATGTGATGTCTCTGTGATATTTTAATCCTGAGATTGGGAGAGCACCCCAATTTCGGCAGGTGTAATAATAACATTGCCAAAATGATAATCCCCCTGGTAAACCCTTTTTAATAAAGCTATAGTCAAATGATTTTGAGGACACATCCTCTATAAGAAGATATGTTACCAGTGTAAATGTGATGTCTCTGTGATATTTTAACCCTGAGATTGGGAGGACACTACAATTTCGGCAGGTTTTATGATAGCATTGCCAAAATAAGAAGATATGTTACCAGTGTAAATGTGATGTCTCTGTGATATTTTAACCCTGAGATTGGGAGGACACTACAATTTCGGCAGGTTTTATGATAGCATTGCCAAAATGATAATCCCCCCCTGTTAAACCTATTTTATTAAAGCTACAGTCAAATGTTTTTAGGACACAGCCTCCATAGGAAGATATGCCCCCAGTGTAAATGTGATATCTCTGAGATCTTTTAATCCTGAGAGTGGGAGGGCATTACAATTTTGGCAGGAGTAATGATAGCATTGCCAAAATGATAATCCCCCCAGGTAAACCCATTTTATTAAAGCTACAGTAAAATGGTATTGAGGACACAGCCTCCATAGGAAGATATGTCACCAGCATAAATGTGATATGACCTCAAAATGCTGAGTTGAGGGAGAATAATATAATTTTAGCAGGTGTTCAGAAGAGATTGCCAAAATTATACTGCCCACAGGTAAATCCATGTTGTTATGGTTAACAGATTTTACAATTGATATGCTATAGACAAAGGATATTATTACAGATTAATCTTTATACAAAAATAAGCAGAAATGTGCTTGTTGCAGTACATGAGCAATAATACTTGCACTGTGGGAATAAATGTTTAATTATATTATAAAGTAAAATCTTTAAATCCTTTAGCAATTTTGGGATCTACATTTCCCCTTTGGTGAAAATGAGCATGCGATCCACAAACATACTGGCTCACTTATTTAATTTACCCTCATATATTCACTTCCATTGTCAGGTTGGTCTGTGTGCCTTACTATCTAACAATGTTATTTTTTCTCTTATTTATGGTCTCGTTGTATATACACACATTTCATCAATGTACTTAAGTATGTTTATTGAAAATGTATGTGTAAAACATAATGATACAGATTAATTAATATAAATTTGTTCATATTTAGGTCCAACGATAAGAGTTCATATAGTCAACATATAAAATGACAAGAATAACATCATAATCTACATGAATAGCATGTCAATGCAGTTCAATTCTACTTTGTTTAATATGTGAAAGGAGTGAAATTCTTTGAATGCTTGTTCCACCAACGTGCAGTGCTCTTACACATTATACATATTGCACTATTTAGCATAATGTACACATTTGACATAAACATAAAGCACATTACACAAACAGATTATTCACAACTGCCACATATGGTGTAATGCTTGTACTGTCGAAGCCTCTGCTCAGCTTCAGAATAACAAACATAGGCTACATCTCAGCTTCCGTTGTTACTTCATCAAAATTAATTTACTTAATGTTTTTTCATTCACACTTTCATGCATTTAAATAAATAATAGATTACTACGTTGCCTTTGGGTTAATTGTTTGAAAAAGATTGATTATAAACGCTTTGTAGACGGAAGAGTTTTAAACTCGCTGCACCACTGTCTCGTCATATTACGTCATGCACTTGTATGCGAGGGGCACTCAGATTCTGGCAGGGATTCCAATTTCGGCACAACACCTGTTCAATTTCAAATTTTTGTCCTTGAAAAAAAGAAAAAAAAGAACAATAAGACATTTATATTGACTGCTAGTCATGACAACGGGCTTACAGTGCAAAATTGTCATGACTTTAAAACATATAAAAGATCCGTTAATGAGATGAGTGGATTTTTTTTTAGAGAATAAGCACTTTATAGCTCAGACAAATAACATGTCCGAAAACCTTTTTTCCCCAACATACATATGTTAGGTTAAAATGTGCATGAAAGTACAATGGAAAATGTGTATTTTAGGTGCTGTGACAAGTCAGAATTTCTTCAAAGTTTTTTTTAAATAGTTAGATGAAGAAAGTCACACAGCAAGACAATGATGGCAGTACTTAAAACTCAAAAGTCAATTACTCACGTAACTGTAAATGTTTATTTTTTTAAATCTATGAAAACAAAGTTGGACAGAATATGTACATATATAAATGTAAACAAATATAAATATATGTAAAAAATAAATAAACATACCTCTTAAATTGGAGAACATAGATTAATTGCTCATATTTTCCCTCTACATGAGTGTGGCAGCGGGGGCGTGGTCAAGCGCCCGTCCGGGGAGAGGAAGCGGTAAGGGCGCTTACACCTGAGCTAAATTATGTCTAACACCTGTCTCTAATTTCAGTGAGTATGGGGAGAGCGGCATAAAAGAGCGTCAGCACCTCCAATTGCCAGTGAGAGCCATACAAGAGAGTCAGCCAAGTAGTGTTGCTTTTATGTTTAAAAGAACTGTTTAACAAGTGCTGTTTCTGCTTTCCTTTAAAGAAAGTAAACCCGAAAGACTCAAATAGCAACAAAGTAATATTTTTCAGGACTTATTTTCTGCAATTTTATCATGTGTGAGCATTATTCAGCAAGCTGCACTTCAGCTTGCGGTTTGAATAAATTATGCAAATTACTGTATACTGTAATGTTTGCAGATTTTATATATGCTGCCTTTATTGTATTTGTTGTAACTTGCAGTTATTTGCCATTTTGTGATTTATTCAGAGCTCATCTTAAACTTAATATGTTGTCTTCGGTTGTCACCATTATTGTGATTTGTATGTTAAATAATGAGGTCCATGTGAGGTATGTAGTAAGAAGCACATGTGGAAATATGCTAGGATGTTTAAGTAGTTATAGAATAAATCATTTCAGTTTCAAAAGAAAAGTTAGTCAATTAGACTTTACAGAGTCTTTTGAATATTCACTCTGCAATAGGGTCCACGTGGGCATGTTGGAGCTCAGGGCAGCCACCTATATCACCTGTAGTATGGCCGGCCATAATTATTCAGTAGCCCACCAGGCATATGCCCGGTGCTCCCCTGCATAGTCTTTAGGGGCTTTTCCACTGCACAGTTCATCTTGATTCTGCTGGCTTTTTGGGGGGTTTTCCACTTATTTTTAACAAATTTGAAAATTAGTTAAAAATGACCCTATTTATAAATTATTTGTTAAATTCCTTTTCTAATAACATGAACAAATTGAAAAGTGGAAATGGAAATCTATTAGTTTGAAAATGTGGGAACCATGTATAGGGTTATTTACCTAAAACACACACAAAAAAACCTTTTAGAAAAGGTATCCATGGCAAGCATTCATGCTTTATACATTTTTTTGTGTGTGTGTGTGTACAAAAGGTGTTCAAAACCTGGCACATCACATATACACTATTACACAGTGATTCACAGTCCACTAGTGGTATTTGTCACCAAAAGACCATCAGAGCTTGAGACCTCAGCTAGAAGACAACTCATCTGTATTGCTGCGCCATGCGTGTCTTTGTGTTCCCCATGTACTGACAGCTTGCACGATTCTATGAAGATATATTTGGTGCAAATCAATGAGCATCATTTAATTCATTAAAATTTGGTTATAAAATATTGACCTGCCTTATCCAAGAGTCTTAACCAGTCAGATTTCACATAGGCTAAATAAAAATTATTAATAAACACCAGCATGTCACAAATACTTAATAAAAGGCGTTTTCGTCAATATAGTAAGACTTGCTATCTTCTGCACTCAACAGGAGTCAGGCGGCTGGCTTGACCGCAGTGACCAGAGTGCATATATAAACTCTAAAAAAATCAGAAAAAGAAAGAAAAAAAATACCTTTATTGGTATTTGCCACTGCCAGCTCAGGAAGATGCACATGGAAGTTTTTTTTTTTTCCTGTTCGGGCGTCATGTTCCGCCAATGGAGAGGCGCACAAACTAGCTCTTCTGATTGGCCAAAGTTCTCTGAACTCTGATCAGTGCCCGCCTCTCCCTCTACAGATGCACAAATCACTTTTGCTCCATATTTTACATGGATATGAGGTGCAAAAGGGAGAGCGCGCGAAAAACAGTGTTTGAGACTCGTAACAGCAGATTCAAGCAGTTGTAGTTTTGTACTTGTGTTTGTGCGAGGAAAATATCAAAGAAAAAATAAAATATTTGTGAGAAAATATTCTACAAGTGTGCAACTCTTATTGGATGTATTCACATACGGATTTGTGGATGAACAAAATCTGTCTGTGACTTCACATTTTTTGATGTGGGTGTGTGAATGTGTTTTGCAACATATTCACTGCAGCAACTGTAGCAAAAATGTGAGTGTATGAGTTTCTTAATTTGTGATTCGTAGAAAAGGATTTGTGCACCTGCAATGAAGAATTTGGGAAGGTGTAACTGTTGTGTTGTGTTAGTGGGAGAGAAAAAAAATCTACAAGCTTGCAACTCTTAAAACATTGTTTTCTGTGACTTCAAATTTACTGATACACATGTGTGGATAATCTCTACAACTACAAATTACACTGTCACAGGTGCTCATTTGATTTGCACCAAATATATCTTCATACAATTCCACCCCATCCAGGCTCTGTGGACCAATACATGACATTATCTAGGTAGCAGATTTAAAAAGTGTCCATTTTTAGAAATAAGTAAATCTAGTATGCCCAGACTTCTAAGCAAAACGTTTTTCCACCCTTTAACAAACCTTATTTGATGTCTTAATCACTACATAACTGAAGTCGGTGTCACAAATTAACTTATTTGCCCCCTGGATTTCATTTTCAGGGGTGTTTTGTAATTTTCTGGGGGCAAACTTTTCTAATCATATAACAGATACTGTGTCATCCTTCAACTTAATACTTCAATTTAATAATTTATGACCATAAAATCATTGAGTAATTCTACATAATATTTTATGCAATAATATATACTTGGGCCTAGAGTATAATATTAAGAAATTAATCAGATTTGTGTCACGTTCTGTGGCTTTTTTGCCTTGAGCACCAGTTAATTTCTGACACTGACTGAAATATATGTTTAACACTGGCTACCTTTCTGGTGTTCAGTTGGGGATGCATACATTTCTAGGATCCTCATTCACTATACCAAGGTTTCTGTTCCACTGATTCCAGTTGACTTCTTCCACACTGAAAGCAACAAAGACACATTGCTAGCAGTTTCACTCCTGTTACATGCATGTATTACATGCAGAGCCTAAAATAATTTAATGTGAGCATGCTTAAATCATTTTGTATAATCTTTTCATAATATATAGTCCATCTTCAGATAATAAAATAATACAGCTTGAACCAGCAGTCCCAGAGATCTGTGTGGAAGCCACTGAGATCAGAAGTCAAAGGTCACCTGAAAAACCAACGTTCATCCGGTTCTTGCCCCCTGCCCTGGTCCTTCCTTACCCCTAAGCGCAACCTTTTTTTTAGACAGCGAGGAAGAATCCACTCTATGTCCAAGGTGGTGATCGCACGCTGTGAAACAAGAATAACAGTCATATTTATTGCCTAATTAAGCAACTAAAAAGGCAAATCATGCAGGTTTGAAACATGATGATGATGAGCCTGCTGTACCATATACAAACATCTAGACATGCTACTGAAATATTGTGTCATGGCATGACTTGTTCATGTCATGTGTGGGAGGAGTGCAGAAATGGGTAAAGCATTAGAGTGATAAGAGATTATAGGAACATGCTTTTTCATGGAATATGGTAATTTATGCTGGCAGACATTTGATGTCAGCTGCTTTAGAATTGATCCCTTTAAGCCACTTGTGCTCTGTTGCATTTTATAGAGTATACCATTTCATTGGCTTTTAAAAGGTTTGAAACATGGGCTAAATGTATATCTTATTAAAAAATGAGTGGAATCCAACATAATTTGTTTAAGAGTAAACTAACACTACAGTTATTTTAGCAATATGATGTAAGCACTGAATACTTTATACTAAGTGGAAAAATTACTAAAACTGAAGATCCATTTTTCCTTTTTTTTTTAAAGGGAGTGTTATATAAAAAAAAACATTGACTCATTCAAGCACACAGACAATTCTCTCTATCATTTTCCAGCTTTCACAATTACATCCTTAAGCTTCAAAGAAAGGTTTCTTCTTGCACTCACACACACGCTCTCTCTCTCTCTCAGAGAGAGAGAGAGAGAGAGAGAGAGAGTATAACTCTAGATCTTTACCTGTAGTGTCCAGATACCGGTGCTCTCATTGTACATCTCCTCCATGCTTGTATTCATCAGTGCTATCAGCATGTTCAGCAGCAGGATGTACGTCAGCACAATATAGATGATCAACAGCAGATAATACACCTCCTTGTATTTATATTTATCCGTTAACTCCAGATCTCCCATGCCAATCGTAATTTTAAACATGTCCAGAGTGATGAAGTAAATTTTATGCATTGAGGTTTTCACGCATTTGTCAGTCGCATCCAAAATATTGATCATAGAACGTCTTTTAGGTTTTTCAAGAAGCGTTAACAGAGCTGTTGAGTAAAAAGCAGTTTATAAACTTAACTAAGTTTTTTAACCTAACTTAACTGTTGCAAGCTTATTGTGATAAAAATGACATTCTTAAAAGGGTGCAAAGGAAAATGATACCTGCAGAAAATCCAATGAGAATGACCATGTATACAACAAGGAATCGCAACATTTCTCCAAGAATCATCTGACAATTAAGAAAAAGTGTGTTTGAGAGTGTGCTCATACAAGCACCTGAAGCAGTGTTGTAAGTGCTGCCTGCACTGAAAGGACTACAAAGAGGCATTAAGTGTGTTGTGTAATACATCTCAAGTGCAATCCAAAACCATACTTTACTCTAGAATAGAGCAAGATTATTTACAAAATGGACAAATGTCCTTTACCTTTTGGATCATGACACTGTAGATTCCCATGAATTTGGACCCCCTGGAGAAGTAAAGGATGTTTACCCAGCTCAGAGCAAGGCACAGAACTAGAAAGGCCAGATATTCATCCTTACCAAGAAAGTACAGTACAGTACACACCATGAAGAGTAGGGCCTGCAGAAAACTAAGTCCACAAAAAGCTTGTATAGTTGGAATAAACATACTTTAGAACACGGTTCTGTTCATTAAAATTAGTAAAGGCATAAGGTATCATGAACTAACAATGAACAATATTTTCATGCCATTTATTCATTTTGGTAAATGTTCATTCCTAAGTACACTACTGTTCAATATTTCATGTTATTTTTTCATGTTAGTTCATTGTGCATTAATACATTTTAACGTTTACATGTTGTTGACTACTGCTGATGATGATTACAACCTTATTACATAGTGCTACCATATTAAGTGTTTAATTGCAGTTCCCCGTCTGTCGCTCACTTCAACGTTGTGTCGAAGAAGCGACACTAGGGGTCTCTTGTGCGTCGAATTTGCCTCTGATCTATGAAAAAAGGCCAATGAGAAGTTGGCAGACAGTATTTGCACACCCCGCCCCCGGACATACGGGTATAAAGGCGGGGAAATACGTCTGTTTCATTCAGAAATTTTCTTCGGAGCCGATGGTCATGTATGCAGTCAGGTGCCACACACCTGTTCCTGCCTTTGATCTTCTGACGCTCTGCCTGCTGTTGGATCTACGGCGCACTTCAGCGGCTTTTCTCCTTCTCTGCACGGCAGTGCAGCTTGCCCCTGGGCGCTTCGACAGTGCAGAAGGCTAAAAGAGTTTATTAAAAGAGTGATTTTCCTCTATAAAACAGTATTTTCCTCTAAAAGAGCATTTACACAGCGGCATGAACGTCCTTTTCGCGTCTTTATAAAGATTCCATTCCGCCTCTGTGTAGTTCCTGGATACTTTAGAGTGCTCTCCGCTTCAGACAGCCACAGGCGTTGTCTAGAGTGTCTGGGCAGCGATCACACCAAGGCAGCGTTTGTGAATGGTTCATGTTCTCACTGCGAGAGCATGACCATGGCAACGATGGAAAGCTCGCCACTCCAGCCGCCCCCCTACACATTGCTCCTTCTTCCCACGGGATTGAGGACGATGTGGCTGGCGATGGAGGTGATCTGGGGACGGCAGCGGGTGCAGCTCCGTCGGGTACGCCCCCTCAGACCACCCGCCCCCCAGCACACTTGTTGACTCCCGTCCGTGCTCGAGGCAATGGCGGCTCGCCTCACGGCCAGCCCGCTTATCCTCTAGAGCTCGAGGTGGATGATCTCGCCGCTGCATTGGAGAGCGTGACGTCTGACGCAGATGACTCCCCTGGGCTGCCGCCTTCGGGCCAGCACGCACAGGCTGAGGCTGTTGCGCAGATCACCGACATGCTTTCCCGGGCCGCCACCAGCGTGGGGCTGGACTGGAACCCTCCATCCTCCCCACAGCCATCGCGGTTGGATGACTGGTTCCTGGGGTCTGCGCGCTGCTCACAGCCTTGCCCCCCCCCCCCCCCCCCCCCCCCGAGGAGGCCATTTCACACATCCTGCCCTGCCACAAGCCTGCCGCCATGGGCCATGCCCCATCTGCTCACCGAGGGCGTCCTCCCGTGGCTAAGAGACACCCTGCTCCGCTTCAACCCGGGCCCAGCTCTCAGCCCCAGCGTCGAGCACACCGCAGGAAGCAGACGCCCACCGTCTCACGGACCCCCTCGAGGTCCCGGAAGGCTCCCAGGCACTCCTGAGATGCTCAACCCAGAGGCCAAGACTTTAGTTCCAGAGCTGGTAAGCAGACCACTCCGTTCCCCAGTGGAGGGCTGGGAGGAGAATCTTTTGTTGAATTTATTTAATTTGCCATTGCCCCATACGGGGCTGCGGTACCCAGATTCTCAATTTCCTTGTCTCTGGGTCACCTGGCCTGCAAATGCTGTTCTCACGGCACTCTGCCGCCAGATCTTTACAGTCCTGGCATGCTGTATGCGGACCCCCCCGCCTTCAGCCCCATGACTGTTCCCCGACCGGCCGGTCCTGATGAGTCTAGAGGACGCCTACATCAGACCTCCTCCTCAGTCACTAACCCGCCCCCTGCCGGGTGTGCGGAGAAAGGTAAGTGCTTCGAGCCTTTTCTCAGCACTAAAGCCTCGAGACGCGTCTTCGCCTCCCGACGCCGTACTACCTGCTCCGTCCCACTGCGAAGCCCCGCCGGGTACATCAAAAATAGCCGTCCCCTTGGTGCCCCTAGCAAGGAGCTTGGATGTGTGACTTTCACTTCCCAACCCATCACGCTGGCTGGCCCGGACCACCTGACTCAGTTACGCAATTCAGTTTGCCAGGCCTACTCTTTTTCTAAACAAAGATGCGATAGAGCCTGTCCCTCCAACCGAAATGAAGAAGGGTCTCTACAGCCCTTACTTCATTATGTCCATAAAGGCGGCGGCTTACGACCGATCTTGGACTTGCAAGTTCTCAACCGGGCTCTGTTCAAACTCTACTCATACAAAACATATCTTAACTTGCGTCCGGCATCTAGATTGATCCGCAGCAGCAGACCTGAAGGATGCGTACCTTCACGTCATAATTCTGCCTCGACACCGACCCTTCCTATGGCTCGTGTTCGACGGCCAGGCATATCAGTACAAAGTCCCCCCCTTCGACACGTCTCTGTCCCCTTGTGGCTTCACGAAAGTCACAGAGGCTGCCCATGCACCGCTCTGAGAAGCCGGTATTCGCATACTCAATTACTTCGACGACTGGCCCATCCTGGCCCACTCCTGAGAGTTACTGTGCGCTCACAGAGACTAGGCACTCAGGCACCTCAGCCGTTTAGGGCTTCAGGTCTACCGAGAAAAGAGCTAGCTCGCCCCGGTTCAGAGCATCTCTCTTCTCGGCATGGAGTCAGACTCAGTCTCAATATCATCATGCCTCATCAACGAGCGTGCACAGTCAGTGCTAAAATGCCTCCCCGTTTTCACTGCGGTCCCTTTAAAACCTTTTCAGAAGCTCCTGGGGCATATGACATCCTCTGCGGCACTGTGTGTCGCACTGTGTGACCATCACCCCCGCCTGCCGCTAAATGTCAAAACCCTGGACAGACCTCTGCCTTCTACGGACAAGAGTCCCCTCGCAGCAGGTGTCCCGATGCGTCCTGGCCACAACGTACACCTCCAAATTGGGTTCAGGCGCCGAGTGCAATGGGCACACAGCCGCGGGCCGTTGGAAAGGGGCCCCACTGCGCTGGCACATCAATGGCCTAGAGTAGCTGACTGTTTTCTCTGCCCTGTGGAAGTGTCTCCTGTAAGTTCGAGACAAACGTGTCCTAGTCAGGTCAGACAGCACCACCGCGGCAGCGTACATAAATCGCCACGGCAGCGTATGCTCCTGCCACATGTCACTACTCACCTGTCGTCTCCTCCTCCTTTCCTCCTTTGGTCGCTGTGTGCCGCTCTAATCCCCGGCAACCTCAGTGTGGCAGCGGATGCACACCACATGTTGTCACAACAGCGCTTGTCCAGTGGAGAGTGGAGGCTTCACCCCCAGTCGATCCAGCTGATTTGGGAACGGTTTGGCAAGGCCCAGGTAGACCTGTTTGCCTCCCGAGAGACCTCCCACTGCCCGCTCTGGTATGCCCGAACAGAGGCTCCCCTTGGGGCAGACGCACTGGCACACAGCTGGCCTGCAGGGCTGCGCAAGTATGCATTCCCCCCAGTGAGCCTTCTTGCACAGGTGCTGTGCAAGGTCAGGGAGGACGAGGAACAAGTCACCCTAGTGGCTCCCTATTGGCCCAGCCGGGCCTGGTTCTCAGACCTCGTACCCCTCGCTACAGCCCCTCCCTGGCGAATTCCCCTGAGGAAATACATTCTTTCTCAAGGACAGGGCACGCTCTGGCATCCGCACCCAGACCTTTGGAACCTCCACGTCTGGCCCCTGGACGGGACGCGGAAGATCTAGCTGGTCTACCACCTGCCATCGTAGCCACGATCAACCAAGCCAGAGCCCCTTCTACCAGGCAACTTTACGCCCTGAAGTGGCGCTTGTTCGCAAATTGGTGTTCTTCCCGGGCTGAAGACCCACAGAGGTGCGCAGTTAGGTCAGTGCTCTTATTTCCGCAGGAGAGGCTGGAGGGGAGGCTTTCCCCTTCCACACTGAAGGTGTATGTTGCCGCTATCGCGGCACACCACGATGCAGTAGATGGCAAGTCTTTGGGTAAGCACGACTTAATCATCAGGTTCCTAAGAGGCGCCCAGAGGTTGAACCCCTCCCGGCCAAGCCTGTTCCCCTCGTGGGATCTCTCAGTGGTCCTCGCGGGCCTCCAGAGACCCCCCTTCGAGTCGCTAGAATCGGTTGGACTCAGGGCCCTGTTTTTAAATACGGCTCTGCTGATCGCGCTCGCCTCCATCAAGAGGGTCAGGGACCTGCAAGCGTTCTCTGTTAGCGACACTTGCCTGGATTTCGGTCCGGCAGACACATATGTAATCCTAAGACCACGACCGGGCTACGTGCCCAAGACCAGGTAGTGAACCTGCAAGCGAAGCTGCCCCAGGAGGAGGCAGGCCCAGCTTTTCGTTGCGGTGTCCGGTACGTGCTTTGCATACCTACTTGGACCGCATGCAGAGCTCTAGATGTTCTGAGCAGCTCTTTGTCTGCCTTGGTGGACAGCAGAAAGGGAATGCTGTCTCCAAACAGAGGCCTTCCCACTGGGTAGTTACACCAATACATTGGCTTATCACACCCAGGCCGTGCCCCTCCCCTTATGGGTCAGAGCACACTCGACAAGGAGTCTTGCGTCCGCACGGGCACTGGCCAGAGGCAACTCCCTGGCAGACATATGCAGAGCAGTGGGTTGGGCAACACCTAACACCCTTGCGAGATCTTACAATCTCAGGGTAGAGTCAGTTTCGTCCTGTGTTTTCTCAGGTCCAAGCCGGTAGAACTCGGTAACACGCTGGTGAATTGACCGCTTGTGCCAAGCGCCCTTGCCCTCGGCCAAGGTAAAATTGTGCGCTTTCTCTCCCAGGAGATCCCACTCATTCGGATCCCTGGATGATTCCTCCCTAGCCCTGTGGGTCCGCAGTTCAGTGGAGGAACTCTCCGACCCAGTCCACTGCGGGTACTTAATCTACCCAGTACTGGAATAGGTGCTCCACAGGTCAGGACTCCTACGTGGACTCCCCCTGTGTGTATCGTCCGCGGTACGGTCCCCATACGAAGTGGACCCGCGTCACCCTCAGGCAGTTCCAGCTGCCCTCCAGTCGCCATGTTGAAGCAACTCCCCCCTCCTTGAGGCTGGATCTACCACTGCGCCACGTTCCACATTCCGCTTAAAAACCAATGTGATGTATTCGCCACCTTTACCTCCTCCTTTCGGGCAGGTGTGGCCTCCGCAGGGTCTTTTCCCCCCTGAAAGAATAGGAAACCGGGTAAAACCCCCTTCCCTCGATGCGTGTAAGAGCCCCAGCTGTTATGCGGAGAAACATAGAGAGAATAGAGGCCCAGCCAGGCTCTGCCCGTTCCCAGGTTGGCAAGCGTTGCCTTGTTCCCCTGTCTAGGGTAACCAGAAGGATTCCGCCGACTTTTTTGGGGGGGGGGCATTGGGGAAGGGTACGTGCAGTCTGACACAGCTGGTCGCCTTTGCACATAAAATACCTGCCCGCTCCTGTGTCAGCAGCACACGTACACGGCTCAGCGCATGGCGTGATTTAAATCGGACACCTAGCGACAGACAGGGTATGTAACCTCCGTTCCCTGATGGAGGGAACAAAACGTTGTGTCCTCCCGGCCACGTCGCTGAGCCGAGCCACTGTTGTGGCCGGACCATTTCTGGCTCCTCAGAAAAATCCTGAATGAAACAGACGTGTTTATACCCATATGTCCGGGGGCGGGGTATGCAAATACTGTCTGCCAACTTCTCATTGGCCTTTTTTCATAGATCAGAGGCATATTCTGCGCTCAAGAGAGACCCCTAGTGTCGCTTCTTCGACACAACGTCTCGTTCCCTCCATCAGGGAAAGCAGGTTACATACGTAACCTAGACGTTACTGACTTTGTAGCAAAAAGTCCAGGCAATTTAGCTTTATAGTGTGAAATATAATTTTTTTTTTAAATAAGCAATGTCATCAGATTTTAACTAGTACAATTATTGACCACTGATAAAACAATTTCCCACCATACTATATTAATAGTGATTTTTGTTCGACAGAACATGATGACTATTTGCTTTTGTTTTATGGAAAAGAGCAGTGTGAGCATTCTTTAAAATTTTGTTTTCCACAGAAGAAAGAAAATTAATTTCATAACACTTTCATTTTCGGTCCAACTATGGTATTAACACAGAAACAAGACAAGAGAAGCGAGTAAAGGGACTCACAAAAGCTCATCAGTATATCCGTCTATGAACAGGGCCTGAAATCTTGGACGTTTCCTGACCATATCTATTAACTTATAGGATAAAAAAATGTATCCATTAATATGGAAACCTGATTTTCTGTATTTATGTTATGAATATGAAAGTTTCCTATTTTTTTACAGAATAAAATAATAAACACACCCCTTTCAAAAAGAAGTAAAGCGCTCCAATGGCAGTTATGATGTGTCCTGTAAGAAGCAGGTAGTCTTCCCTTTGATTCCCATGAGTATGTGGAGGCTTTAAAGAAATAAAGAAAGTGTTTAACATCATAGTAGCTTGTGTCAGAAATTGGACTGGAAATAAGAAAGGATAAAATAAAATATGATGAATTTCATATTTTACCACAAAAGTTTGATGCCTAAGACAGGGCAGACAAAAGACATGCCATGACAGCTAACTAACTAACTTTCTAGTTAGTCATCTGTGTGTATGTGTGTGTACCTTCCCTGGTTGGTGCTGAAGAGCAACTGCAGTGAAGATGAAAAGGTAGACAAGATAAACAATGAAGTTGAAAAAGAAAATCCATTGTGCAAATCTGTCCCACTTTTCTTCTAGTAGTTTATTGAGTGGCTCAATATTAAGCATATTAACACGATTCTGGAATGAGATGACGTAAACAAACATGTTGCATTCAACACCACCTGTTTTAATCCATGTAGATTTTATATACATAAAATTTAGCATTTTAAATTAATTATGCATCAGATGAAAGCTGCAATTCAAAACATGATCTTAATCTTAAATAAACCTAAGTAATGTGTCTCCTCACAGGAATCTCGCTGCCATAGACAACTATCTCCAGTACAGAGTTCTTCTCGTAGGTGTCAAGGGACGAAAGATCATAGAGAGAGGAGCACACTGGACCATAGACCCATTCTGTGATCTTCCGTGACAGGTGTCTGCACTCTTTAAACTCCCGCTGAACAATGTGCCTGAACAGCTGATGAACATGAGACAATCAAAACATTTTTTAATCAGAAAGACTATTTACAACATGTTATTAGTTACAAATAATTTAAAAAACCTCAGCAACAACAGATTTTAGTTAGATGTGTCTTTTGGCAGATGCCTGTTATCAATTGAAGGTTTTAGTAAACAGATCTTTCCTCCTTTTAGCTCACTCATTATATACTCTTATGGTTAATTCACCCCCAAAAAAATCTGTGATCGTTTACTTACCCTCATGTTGTTCCAAACCTATATGATACAAACTGAGATATTAGGCTGAACGTTTGCCTCATTCACCATACACTTTCATTGCATTTTCTTTTTCCATACAATGACAATGAATGGGAGATAACATTCTGCCTGAATGACTGAAGTCCAGGCATGAAACTCTACTCTATTCTCTAAAACCCTCCTCCTTCCCAGCTCCACATTTCAAGATCTGCAATATATGGGGACTGAATGTATATCTAATTGCTTGATGCAGCATGTCTCAAATCAAATCAAATCAAATCACTTTATTGTCACACTACTGTGTATACGAGTGCAACAGCAGGTGAAATTCTTGTGTGCAGTTCCGAGCAACATAGCAGTAATGACAGTGACGAGACATAAACCACTTTACAATAACAACATATTTACACAAAACAATTTACATAACAAACTTACACAACAATTTACATAACAAATGTACACATACCTACACAACAATTTACATAACAAATGTACACAATACACACAATGTAAAATACACACACTAGATACGGGTATAAATATATATATATACACACTAACTGAATTGGGAGAATATATTGACATAGTGATGATTTATAAAGTGCAGTGCTGATTGTAGATCGTGAGAGATCATGTGTTCAAAAGTCTTATTGCTTGTGGGAAGAAGCTGTCATGTAGTCGGGTGGTGCGGGTCCTGATGCTGCGATACCGCCTGCCTGATGGAAGCAGTGAGAGCAGCCCATGACTCGGGTGGCTGGAGTCTTTGATAATCCTCCGAGCTTTCTTCACACACCGTCTGTTATATATATCCTGGAGGGAGGGAAGCTCACCTCCGATGATGTTTCTGGCAGTTCGCACCACCCTTTGCAGGACTTTGCGGTTGTGGGCGGTGCTATTGCCGTACCAGGCGGTGATGCAGCCAGTCAGGATGCTCTCAACAGTACTAGTGTAGAACAGTGTGAGGATGTGTTGGTTCATTCCAAACTTCCTCAGCCGTCTCAGGAAGAAGAGGCGCTGGTGAGCCTTCTTCACAACGGCCTCAGTGTGGACGGACCATGTGAGTTCCTCAGTAATGTGGACACCGAGGAACTTGAAACTACTGACTCTCTCCACCGGTGCTCCATTAATGGTGATGGGGCTGTGTTCTCTGTCTTTCTTCCTGTAGTCCACCACAAGCTCCTTGGTTTTACTGACGTTGAGGGAGAGGTTGTGCTCCTGACACCAGCGTGTCAGAGTGTGCACCTCCTCTCTGTAGGCTGTTTCATCATTGTCAGTGATCAGACCTACAACCGTCGTATCGTCAGCAAACTTAATGATGGCATTGGAGCTATGTGTCGCCACACAGTCATGTGTGTAAAGGGAATACAGTCTTGAGTTTTGTCTATGTATAACCAGTCCTGCTCGACCTGCTCCAAATGGGATTCGAACTGGTGTGGGAGGTGGACATCTAACAAGGAGGCTAAAGGCCACAGCCCCTAGCGTCAGTAGCTAGTGCGCCTTTTGAGGCCAGGGGAGTGATGATTAAACACATTGCACAGCAAGTACCAGCTAGCTACCGTTACACTCACCCTCCTGAACCTCACTCCCATCTGGGTCATGGCACCACTGTAACCGGTCATGCTCGACCTGCTCCGAACGGGATCCGAACCGGCGTCTACAGTGTGGGAGGTGGGTGGGCTAACAAGGAGGCTAAAGGCCACAGCCCGTAACATCAGTTGCTAGTGTGCCTCTTGAGTCAAGTCAAGTCAAGTGGTTTTTATTGTCGTTCAACACAGTGAAACAAGACAACGTTCCTCCAGGACCATGGTATAACATAAAACAACATAGGACAAACACAGAACCACATGAGACTACACAGATAAATAACATACCTTTATAAAGTGCATATGCAAATGTGTGCAAAAACAGGACAATAGGCACAGTGAGAGACAGTGCAGCGCTGACCAGTACACAGTTGTTCAAAAAGATGGCTGTTTCTAAAAATGCCAAATGTAAACAGATAGTGTTCTATACACATAGCAGTTATTGAGGTAGCAGCCAGGTATGTGTCAATAATTAAAGTGAAACTCAGGACACATGTGTGTGTGTGTGTCAGTCCAGTCTCTGAGTATTGAGGAGTCTGATGGCTTGGGGGAAGAAGCTGTTACACAGTATGGCCGTGAGGGCCCAAATGCTTTGGTACCTCTTGCCAGATGTTTGTGTGAGGGGTCATCCACAATGCTGGTTGCTTTGCGGTCTAAAATGGTGCAAGTCCCAAACCAGGCAGTGATGCAGCTGCTCAGAATGCTCTCAATAGTCCCTCTATAGAACGTAGTGAGGATGGGGGGTGGGAGATGTGCTTTCCTCAGCCTTCGAAGAAAGTAGAGACACTGCTGGGCTTTCTTGGTAATAGAGCTGGTGTTGAGGGATCAGGTGAGGTTCTCCGCCAGGTCTCCACAGAGGAGCCGTCGATGTTCAGTGAAGAGCAGTCACTCTGTGCTTTCCTAAAGTCAACAACCATCTCTTTTATTTTGTCCACATTCAGAGACAGGTTGTTGGCTCTACACCAGTCCGTTAGCCGCTGCACCTCCGCTTTGTATGCTGACTCGTTGTTCTTGCTGATGAGACCCACCACGGTTGTGTCATCAGCGAACTTAATCATGTGGTTCGAGCTGTGCATTGCTGCACAGTCGTGAGTCAGCAGAGTGAACAGCAGTGGACTGAGCACACAGCCCTGGGGGGCCCCATTGCTCAGTGTTGTGGTGGTGGTGGTGGAGATGCTGTTCCTGATTCGGACTGACTGAGGTCTCCCAGTCAGGAAGTCCAGGATCCAGTTGCAGAGGGAGGTGTCCAGATCCAGCAGGTTCAGCTTTCCAATCAGGTGCTGAAGAATGATTGTGTTGAATGCTGAGCTGAAGTCTATGAACAGCATTCGAACGTATGAGTCCTTTTTATCTAGGTGGGTGAGGGCCAGATAGAGGGTGGTGGGGATGGCGTCGTCTGTTGAATAGTTTGGACGATACGCAAACTGCAGTGGGTCTAGTGAGGGGGGCAGCTGGGTCTTAATGTGCCTCATGACGAGCCTCTCGAAGCACTTCATGATGATGGGTGTGAGTGCGACGGGACGGTAGTCATTGAGGCAGGACTCTGAAGACTTCTTTGGCATGGGGATGATGGTGGTGGCCTTGAAGCCCATTGGAACGATGGCACTGCTCAGAGAGATGTTGAAGATGTTGGTAAGAACATCTGCCAGCTGTTCTGCACATCCTCTGAGCACTCTGCCAGGAATGTTGTCTGGTCCAGCAGCCTTCCGTGGGTTGACTCTATATAGAGTTTTCCTCACATCTGCCGTGGTAAGACGTGGCCAGGAGAGTGAGTTTTACACACACTGCACAGCACATACCAGCTGGCTACTGTTACACTCACCCTCCTAAACCTCACTCCCATCCGGGTCACGGCACCACTGTAACCAGTCCTGCTCGACCTGCTCCAAACAGGATTCAAACTGACTTCTCTGATGTGGGAGGCGGGTGTCCTAACAAGGAGGCTAAAGGCTACATTCTCTAGTGTCAGTCGCAAGTGCGCCTCTTGAGGCCAGGGGAGTGAGGTTTACACACTGAACAGTTACCAAACAGCTGGCTACCATTTTATATATGCTTAACTCAGCATGTCTGTATATATTCTAGTAGTAGTAGTAAGTCTTTTCACTTGCTCTGCAGCAGCAGCATAGCAAATCTAGTCTGCCAAGATCAAATTCATTTCAATATTTCATACCCATATTAAGATCCTAATTCTTTCAGAGAGTTGTCATGACTGAACACTGTTTGAGTTCCATGGAAGAAATTGAGCAATTCAGTTTTGGAACAGCACAAAGTCTGTTTGCTATCTAAAATGAGGTTAGACTTTGTGAAATTCAGCAAGTCCTGAATCGACATCAGTTTAATATACTGTACATACAACAGCATCAAAATAACAAAATTAAAACAAATGATCATGCAGAACCATGGACTATGTTTATATAGGATTATGATTGTATGACAGTGACTCAGGACCAGTGCCTGACATTTTTCACAAAGGGAAAATAACATTTTAAATCATGTGAGCGGCTGTCATCTCATCTGAAATCAGGAACAAAACAAACTGACATTAGAGTGCACAGCCTGTTTTAAATGAATCACTGCTTCTATTTAGCATAACAACGTAATCAGAATTCAGAGTTTGTATTCTGGAACGTTCAAAAATCAATAAATACCAGCAAAAAGAAAACATCTCCCAAAGAGATAACACATTTTTTTTTAATGAATGTGTGGTCATCATTGTTATCAAACACCTTACCTCAAATTTTCCTGTCTTGGCTGCTAGTTTGATAGGAGTTAGTCCCTGATTGTTCTCATTTTCCTCCAGCTTTTGCTTGGGGTGAAGTTGAGCAGCTTTGGTTAAGATGTGGTCATACATGTCAATGACAAACTCTGTGTTCTCAGAACTATTATCGGCCACCATTACAAGGGCATGAAGCACCGTGTTTCCATGAGAGTCCTTCTCTTGGAGATCCACTGGCTGGTAAGGGTTATCCATCAGAAAGTCTACAATGTCTGGCTGATTTGTGCAAGCAGCCAGTGACAATGGTAACTCACCTGTTCAGAAAAGGTGTAAAATAAACAGATAGCCCTATAAGGTCAGTAACATTGCAAACATTAGAAGTTAAAATCTCAAATGGATTGTGGACACATACATGTCTGTGAACTTTACTTTATCAACATCAAGATTTAAAATTATAATCTGAATGAGAAAATGTGTATGTATTTAAGGAGCAGTGACTTGGCTCTACAATGTGCAAATGTTAAATGTTTGTTAAATGTTAAATAGTTTTTGTATCTCAGCTTTATATGCTGAATCAACTATATGTAGCCCATTTTTCAGTTGATTTCAGCTATATGGCAACATGATCACATGGGAAATCTGCATGTTATTTTCGAAAGTTAAAGTACGCTGAAATCAACCCCATTCAGATTAATTACTTACAAGCGCTATTCCCCATCAGACGTTTTGTATCATTTCTTTTGTGAATACATTTAGCTCTGGTGCTACTGAGAGTGCATTGCGTGAACAACCTCAAAGATATGGTTTGTGGTCCAGTGTGAGAACCAGGAAGTAATCATGTTCACATAAAGAATGGTGAGAGTGATTCAGAGGTTGCATTTTCCCTCTAAAATAAATTTTTTGCTTAACTAATGGTTAGGTTTAGAGTTGGGGTTAGAGGGGTAGAGTTAATAAAATATGTATTCCTGTTAACTGTATTACATAACTACAAAGACAACTAGTTTTTGGCACCACTCTGTGGACATTTCACCCAGAAACTGGAGCCTACATGTGCCCATACGTTCAACAACATAATTCGGCTGAATTTATAGTGATCAGTCTGATCTGTGCAGCTATCGACAATATAGATTGGTTCTAGTTTGACCCATACAGCCGGACACAATAAAATTGTCTCAACACACTCTATGAGCTTAGGGTGGGACTATCTGTTTTTACAACCATTATTTTTGCATACTTTTTGGTGATGCCAGTGGTGCAGAAAATACACACTTCAGCAAGTTTTTCAACATTTTTAATTTCATATCTGACATTTTTGTTCATTTTAAAAGTTCCTACGATGTGTCAAATACAGCCCTATTCAATGAAGCATCTCTACTAATTTGAGGTCATGAAAATCGCTTGCAAAGTAATTGTATAAAAAAAAAAAAAAAAAAAAATGTGGAGTGGTGGTGGCGTAGTGGGCTAAAGCACATAACTGATAATCAGAAGGTTGCTGGTTTGATCCCCACAACCACCACCATTGTGTCCTTGAGCGAGGCACTTAACTCCAGGTTGCTCCGGGGGGATTGTCCCTGTAATAAGTGCTTTGGATAAAAGTGTCTGCCAAATGCATAAATGTAAATGTACAAATATTAGGAGTAGCTTATAGCATGTCACAATGCAGCACATGTCAATTTGCTTTATGTACTTCATGTCAACATGAACATCTCATTTTCATTGAGAGTTAATATATTTGAAATGAAGCATTTCATGCAGCATACTCTGTAATCCTAAAAAAATAATTAAAAAAAGCCTGTTCCTTGAACCAGTGATTCTGCTTATAATATGCGGTTGGTTAAAATCACTGATAAAGGTTGAAGAAAACCTATAGCAAAAGTTCAGCCTTATCCTTAGTGTTAGACTTACCAAAATAGAAGCACATGCTTTTATTGGGCTGAAAGAATGTCCCACAGGCTTTAGCATGGATGTCTGCCCCTTTCTTTACCAGCATCTCTACAAACTTTGCACTCCTCCTTTCAATGGCAACATGGAGAGCTGTCTGACCTGTATGTCACAGATAGCAATAACACTGAATAGAGCATGGGTTTGACAACATGTTAAAGATTATCAATATTCTGTTGATTCATAAAAAATAACCAGCCTTTTAGCTATTATAAAACCATAACTAATAATAACAAGGCTCTGACCTTTGTAGTAACTGTCTGTGTATGCAGCATTTATGAATTTCTGTAAATCGTTTATTTTCTCTGCAATGTCAAGAAGATATTCAATTGTGTCATTCTTGCCATTCTTCAAGTTTAAAAGAGCTTTCAGCAATGCTGTCTTTCCATTGGACATATCTAAGGAAGATATAAAAAACATGGGTTGGATTATATAAAACAGAAAAGTATATATATATACTTCTCTGTATGGATTGCATTATATTTGCCATACAATTGAGACATATGTACATAAAGAATCAGTGAGATGTTTGTTTCTTTTTTGCAGGTACTGCTGTAAACCCTGCAGTTTAGAGATGTCGCCACTGGATGCTGCCTCAAATAGATCCTCAATGGTAAACTTCTTGCTGTTCTGTTCAGCTGGTTCCTCTTTCACTTGTCTGATTTGCCTATGAGCAGAATACATCTTTTAATATTAGTATTTTTTCGATTGTCCTCTAAAAACAAAAACAAATTTAATAAAATGTTTTTTTGATACACAACTACAGTATGGTTTATTTTAGGGGATAGCAGGGATCATTTTAATGGTTAAGCTTAATTTTAACATCAGTACACAATTCACTCAATGTAACGATATCAGATGCACAGACAAAATGCAGTTGGTTAAATAAAAAATAGCTGACAGTTTTAGCAATGAGCGACACAGATATTTCAGTGTAGCAAGTTTTATTTACTGTTATTATGTTGGCTTGATAAAGTTAACATACTCTTATTCTACAAACATGGTTTAGGGTTTTTTTTTTTTTTTTTTTTTTTTTTAAATCCCAAAATCTAAGGTTTATCCCAGCTCTCCATGCTGAAAGTTAGTAATCCCACTCACCTGTCAAAGTGGTAGTTAAATCTAACTTTGGGTGCAGCAGCCACAACATCTTCCAGGTAATTAGAGTCCATGGGCATCTTGTCCTTAGAGCAACCTTTCCTCGATTGCTTGGCCTTGGCCCTCTCATCCTCTGTCCTGTCATCCACCTCCAGAGTGAATGATACGAAACTGCTGTCTTTTGGTTTGCTCATAGTGATTTCCTTGTAGTTTCACAGCTGTAGTTATAGCTGTAAGCTGCAAAAAATTGACAGAGTTGGCAGGTATAGGACAAAGTTATATTAAGGAAGGATAAAAACCCATGACCCAAATACCAAGGTGATAGCATAATAACTTTTGAAAGCCAATAATTAAATGTAATATTTATGGGTCCAGAACTTTTAGCTGGATATTACCAAACACAGCTGTGCTACAGTTTCAGTGAACGAACGCTTTTCACATTTCCAGGTTTGGAATGCCGAAGTGCAGTCTTGCAGGGTAAACTTCTATAATGGTGAATGGGAGTCCACCGCAAATATTATTTTGCATTCCCATTTGCTCCAACAGCAAAAGAAAAAAACTACTATTATTTTACCCTAGAATTTCCAAAACAAGATCAAAATAGAGAGTGGTGGATTACAGCAATCAGAAGAGAGAAAGATGCCAAATTTACTGTAACTCCATCAACAGCTGTATTTTAAACCCCATAGCAGCAGTGTAGATTAGTTCTTAATATTAGTACCAGGGTAATATAATGCAAAGAATAATGTTATAATTTTACTACTAAATAATAATAATAATAAAATTATCAAAAAGCCGGGCGTGCTAAATGACTCCAGCCAGGTTTCTATGCAACAAACATTGGCCCATTTGCTAGGGAGGGTAGAGTTACATTGGGTAACCTCCTTGCGGTCGCTATAATGTGGTTCTCGCTATCGGTGGGATGCATGGTGTGTTGTGCGTGGATGCTGCAGAGAATAGCGTGAGGCCTCCACACATGCTATGTCTCTGCGGTAACACACTCAACAAGCCACGTGATAAGATGCATGGATTGACCGTCTCAGACGCAGAGGCAACTGAGATTTGTCATCCACCACCCGGATTGAAGCGAGTCACTACGGCACCACGAGGACTTAGAGCATATTGTGAATTGGGTATTCCAAATTGGGGCAAAAAGGGGAAAAACAAACATAAAATTTTATTCGATTTATGTTGCTAAATATGGTGGAAACATGTCATCCCAGTCTGTGCAAAGCATCCATTTAAAAAAAAATCACTGGAAATCATAAATGTCTGATGAGGCATTGTGTGGCATTGTGTTTTGTAGTATTAGGTTAAAAGTCCACATGATTTGTGACTAGTGTTGTCAGAATCGTTAATCATATTTTGATTCTAATGGGTTTGTCTAATGGGTTCCATTAAGGGGAAAAAGGTTTAGCTGATTAGAATGGTAGATGTTTTTGCACTGTGAGCACAGGCTCCGAACCCGGGTCCCCCATGCTGCTGACCCAACACACTTCTGATGGTGCCACAAGGGAATGTAAATACTCACTATTGTCAGTATATATCAGTGAGTCAATATGTCAGATTCTAGGGCACAGGAACTCTCAGAAACAACAAGCCGACTTCCTGTGTGATCATAATGTCAGATTTTTTATGTGTTCAAAGCAACACATTTTTCATGTTAGGTTAATTGTTTGTTGGATAATAGTCCAAGATGTTATTCCAAATCTAAGTTGGAAAAAAGTGTTATCTCACATATCTTAATATCAACAACAACAACAAAATGGTATTTGTGTCTCTAATGCTTTATTTGTAGAAATAATTGACCATCTCATTGTGTCTTTTAGCTTTAAACACCAGTGAAAGATGAAGGGATAATAACAAATCATTTGTGATAAGTCACAAATAATACAAATGGAAACTCGTGTGACAGGAAGTCACGGTGTAAAATGAAATGGAGAACTAGTGCTATAGTTGAATGTATAGATTAGAAGTATGTGTATCTCACTGCAATATATAACGGGACTCTATAAAAACTGCCAAAATGTTATTAGGTTTTATTATATGAAGTCATTATCATAAAAGCATCAAATCTCAACATCAACCTCTTAAGCACTTTAGGCCTGTTTAACCCAACTTTATCTTTTGAGCATACAAAGTTCATTAGCAAAAATGTTCAGACATACAAAATGTAGAAACACATTAATAAGGAAGAATTGATAAGGAACAAATTAAGCACATTCAATCTGTGTTTGAAAGAGTAAGTGTGGTCACACAGATTGTTGCCGCTTTTAATAGACCTTTACAAACTGAATTATTGATTTCTCTTCATGCTTTTACATGCTATATGATCCCATCCAGCGAATAGACTATGACTGTTCCATCAAGGAAAATTTCCCAGAAATATACACGGTAGTGTATGTCTGACCAAATGGAATATTCTAATGCACTGAATAGTCTGTTTTAGGACATTACAATTTAGCCTCTCTGTAAATGGGTTCATATCTTACACTAAAGAGAGATTGCATTACAGTGCATTACTTTGGCCAATAATGTTGCACATGGTCAACAGTGTATGAGAGGATATTTAGATTTTTATGTTTGTAGGAAAATAAGAAACAAGCTACTATTGCTCCATTTAGAAATTAGTAGCCCTGGGCACACGTGATATATCTGGTGATATTTTACCATGCCTCACTATTAAAGATGGTTTTGTATATAAAAGGTGTGTTTTTACTTCATCTAATTAATTTAAAGATGGTCAGATCACAAAGTTTGCTTTTATAGACTAATGTGACATTATAATACCAGCATTGTACTAACATTAAGATCAGGAATTTTGCTTTGATATAGTTTCATTAATTCTTCCTTTCTTTTGTGAATAGTCAAATTACATTGCAGTTATACCATAAAAATAAGAAAATTAATAACTGCAATATTGTTAGAAAGCCATTTTAGTGGATCACCTTATTGTGTCATTTTTCCTTTAAGTGCTAGAAAAAGAGGAAGTGGTCACAAACGATTCAGAGTGAAACTGTCTGTGATGGGAAGACATGTTTCTGAATGTAATGCAAAACTAGTTACAATGTTTTAGAAATAGCTTGAGCATATTTGCGCTTTACTGCTGCGTTAAAAAAGCATTCGTACTTTAACAGCCAAAATAATTATTGAGGTGTCCTTATATGTAATATGTAGTCATGATAATAAGAGCATCAAATCTTGATTTGGCATTTAATACAAACACAATTTTAGACCATTGTTTATCTTTTTGACAATGAAAATCTCTTTAGATTTGTGAAAACAATAATTAATGTTTAATGCACACATAATGGTCAAAGGTGTCAAGAATGCAAAATATATTTTTAAACCAGGAACAAATTAAGCGTGTTCTGTATGCAAGACACAGCAGATTGTTGCTGGCTGTAATGTATTTTTGCAGACCCAGTTAGTAATATAGTTTTATGTTGTTATATGCTAAATGATCCCATCCAGAGAATGGTCCACATTAGCCTCATCAGTAAAGCCCTGTCCTGACCAAATACATGAAATGGGATGACAGGCAAGATGCTGTGTTCTAATGCATTGGAGACTCTTATTTTTATTTTTTTAATAATATAAAATAACTTATCTGTAAAAAGCATCCAGTGGCATTACATTATAGCAGAATCAGTACATTAAGGGTGCAATATGCCCCACCGTCTTTGGATCACATCATTGATGCTTATTACATTAGGAGATGCACTGATACAGCGTGTTTGGGTTTGTGCAAATCTCAGTTCAGACTTAAGAGAATAGTTAAAAATGATCTTTTCAGAAAAAGTTCTGTTACAATGCACTACATTAGCAAAATCAGAATTTAAATGGTTTTATATTTCAGTAATTCATTATGAGTATAAAACATGAAACATCTGTACTCACCAATCACTGTTTGTTTTATAGCATCCAGTTTCATTGGTGCTCCTCTTTGTTGTCTACATTAAGGAGCTTGATTTAAAGTATGATGCCTTGAACTCAATGTCGATGAGAGTGATAAATTAGCTATCTCTCTCTCTCTCTCTCTCTGTCTGAGAGGAAGTGAAGGCAAGATGTTTTGAAGTGGCTTAAAGCCTTACGGAAAGACAGGCTCTGTATTGATTTTTGAGTTTGCTGGTATGTATGGTTTTCTATGTTCACACCACTTTGTGCCTTGTATATAATCCATTAGTTCTACATATACACCAAACAATGTCACATCTACAGTGAATATAACACATCGTTAAACTTTTCTCTTACAAATGCTTCACTTTTTTATATTGTAAATCTATAACAATCCAAACACTTATTGCAGATATTGTACATGTTCTGGAATACATATTATCGCATTAATACCTCACAGGACCATTTGACACACACAGCACTCAGATCTGCACTAATCAAGACACTGTGGTGGTTCTATTAAGCAATGTTGCATAGCTCGCATGGTTTCCTGAAGGACACTGAATTACTGTGGCAGAGTGAGATGGTATGACACATATAAACATGCGTTGTGGTTAAAGGTGCACACATGAACAGAATCGTGTTTTGGTATAGATGTGGTAAAATATGTGACCCTACATGATGGCCTGCTCCTCTTTTTCATTGTTTGCTCCTAAATATGACATTTCAGGTGTCTTAAAGAACTGGACACAACAGCTTAAGCAGAAAAGTCAGTTCCAGCAAGAGCAAGATGTAGTACATAAAGTACTGTATTTTGCATAAGCTCAAATAAAACAAAGAATAAGCATAAAAAGTTGTTGGAAATATGATGCATCAAAGTCTTGTTGTTTATTACAATTTGAAATGCCACACAACATTGTAAAAAAAATTGTTATGTCAATGGTCTATCCAGTCATTCAATAAAATTCTTAAATTGCAAACAACGGTGATGGTTCATATGGTTGGCTAGTGTAGGGCTAATAATTTGGAAGAAAAATCAATTGACAAATTAATATTAAAAAAGAGCATTTAAATAGGTGGAAAGCAGATTTATCAATAGATACACAAATAAACAGACTCATAAAAAAATAAATCAGCTTAGTGATTTTTGTAATTTTGTTGCTAACAAGCTAACATAAGATCAAGAAATCTTTCCTTCTGTGCATCAAAGCAGCTTGCAATTAATTGCAATGAACTTTGAGGCAAAACTTGGAAAAACAAGATTACTTCATTTTCAATGAGCACTCAAAGAGCTAAAACTGACAACTCTCTTCTACTCTAATTTGGCCAGCTCAGAGAAAGCTTGTTTTCATAGTTCGTCTTTCTCTCAGAGCTTTGACACAGATATATCTGATTTACTACAACCCATAAAACAGATACTGTCTCACATGCCCTTGAGAGAGGTCGCAGAAATCTGAGTACAGGATCTGCCATTTCTAAATGTGCTCTTTGCAGACAAGTAACATCTCCATCTGGAGGTTAAACTAGTAAACACATAATATGTCCTGAAGATATATATATATTGATTGCTGATTGTAACTAAACTGTTACGACTGTTAGGTCGTAACAGTTTAATCGTAACAAATAGGCTGACAATAAGAAACTGTAATTTAGAAACATAAGTCGTTTTTGCACCATCAGGCTAAATGGTTCTCATTGCGGAACTGAACCATTCTGTATCAATCCGGATATGTTGACACAGTTCCTTCATTGTGGTGTGGCGAAATCAGAATAAGATTGGACTGACTGAGCAAGTGACCAATTGTGAGTCATACGTCACTAAAGGCGTTCAACCAGCACGGTTCTCTGTCTCGGGTAGGGATGGGAATCGTTATGAATATAACAAAATAACAAATCAGAAATAAATGTGATACTATTCTTGTAACAGGCATGTTTGCATGCAAAAATTGTAATCTCTCATCATTTACTCACCCTCGTGATATCCCAGGTGTGTATGACTTTTTTCTTCACCAGAACACATTTGAAGAAAAATAGAAAAATATCTTAGCTCAGTAGGTCCTTAAAATGCAAGTGATGGTGATCCGTCATTTGAAGCACCTAAAATCAAAGACAGTCAATCATCCATACAACTCAAGTGGTTAAATGAATGCCTCCTAAAGTGATTGGTGTCAAAAATATTATTATTTCGGTACTTTTTAACTATAAACCTTTGCTTCCGGTCAGCAGCAGAATGGGCGTTCATGAGAGCGTTGAGTTCACGTGGTCATAGGTGACGAAATCAAATTGGCATGTTACAGACATAATCTCATGTTTTCTCTCAGTTGAGACATCCAGGATAAGCACACAAATGCATCATTGTGAGACGAGTAAAGAAATAGATACATATACAGATCTAAACCAAAACCAACAAAACTTCTGTACAGCGTTCCTTCTACTCAGTAGCGCTGCTCTTCCGGGTTTGTCGCACATGCGTCAGTTCTCGCGTGAAAATGCCGATGCAATTACGTCACATGTGCATACTGCTGCTGACCGGAAGTGATGCTATAGTTAAAAAGTACTTAAATATTGACCTTTTTCACACAGAAGCAATCATGTTGCTTAAGAAGACATTAATTTAACCACTGAAGTCTTATAGATGTTGTTTATATTGACAGTCTGTGATTTTTGGAGCTACAAAGGTCTGGTCAACATCCACTTGCATTTTAAGGACCTTCTGAGCTGAGATATTTTTCTATTTTTCTTCAGATATGTTCTGCTGAAGAAAGAATGTCATACCTGGGATATCATGAGTAAATTATGAGAGAATTTTCATATTTGGTTGAAATATCCCTTTAAATAAACACAGTAACCATTCCAGAGTCCGTTATATTATGTAGACTAATGTTGTTCAGTTCTTATTTTATTTTGAGTTGGACTTCATAACTTGCGCATCAGTATAAGATTAATTCAGATACTACTAATTCACTAAAAAGAACCAGTCAATTGTATGAGAATCAGAATACACCGGTAGCCCCGGATGTTTCGCTCTGTAGATTCAAAAGCACCGGCTCATAAGAGACATTCGTTCAAGAATCAGACTAAACTAGACACACTGTATGTTTCACACTGTAGATTCAGAAAGTGGCAGTGCTGCCTCTGAAATACACTGCAGGAAACACAGTCTGAGTATTTTAGTACAGTGTTCGGTCTATATCGGCTAAAATTGCACATGCAAGAACCGTAAATGGAACTGAAAGTCTTGTTTCTGTTTTTTTTTTTTTTTTTTTAATGGAACCGGTTCTTGATCAGAATTGTTTCCCGACCCTAGTCGAGTACAGTTAGCTAACCATGCTGAGAAGATTGTAATTGTACGTACCGAACTGTACTTAGTGGAAATGCTACTGGAACCGTTAATCAAGTGTGCTCAGAACCGTTCGCCCCGATAGTGGCACCTATAGACTAAAACAAACTAACACAAATCATTCTGAATAATAATTTATTCAAAAAATAACAAAAAATTATGAATTTGGATTTCATGCTTTTTAATGCCGCTGTTACGATCATGTTTGTCGGTGGTGCAGCTGATGTCAGAGTTTGTGCGGAAACTAGTGTCTGTCACTTTCTTTGACTGCCTATTAGCAGCACGACAATCACTTATTGCCCAAACCCAAGCCCAGCACAAACCCACTGTTTAAGGTCGCCATGAGCTCTATATATCTTGTAGGCCTACTTCACAAATCGTTATATTTAAAGTCAGAGGAAAACAGGACCAGTCTATGCCATTTGGCTGCAAAAGCAATAGTCAGTTTCACTAATGCCAAATATTCGCTAAAAACTAATATCTCTGTTACGTTTCAAGGTGTCTAGAGACTTCAAACTGTTTTCTGGCAGGTGATTTTGACCCTTCGTGAATCCCGTAGAGTGGGTGAGAGGTGAAAAGGATCAATAAATATTTTAAAACCGAAAGACTACTCAGAAAAGACTACACATGACTGTGTGGCGACACATAGCTCCAATGCCATCATTAAGTTTGCTGACGATACGATGGTGGTAGGTCTGATCACTGACAATGATGAAACAGCCTACAGAGAGGAGGTGCACACTCTGACATGCTGGTGTCAGGAGCACAAACTCTCCCTCAATGTCAGTAAAACCAAGGAGCTTGTAGTGGACTTCAGGAAGAAAGACAGAGAGCACAGCCCCATCACCATTAATGGAGCACCGGTGGAGAGAGTCAGCAGCTTCAAGTTCCTCGGTGTCCACATTACTGAGGAACTCACATGGTCCGTCCACACTGAGGCCGTTGTGAAGAAGGCTCACCAGCGCCTCTTCTTCCTGAGACGGCTGAGGAAGTTTGGAATGAACCACCATATCCTAACTCGGTTCTACACTAGTACTGTAGAGAGCATCCTGACTGGCTGCATCACCACCTGGTACGGCAATAGTACCACCCACAACCGCAAAGACCTGCAAAGGGTGGTGCGAACTGCCAGAAACATCATCGGAGGTGAGCTTCCCTCCCTCCAGGATATATATAACAGACGGTGTGTGAAGAAAGCTCGGAGGATTATCAGAGACTCCAGCCACCCGAGTCATGGGCTGCTCTCACTGCTACCATCAGGCAGGCGGTATCGCAGCATCAGGACCCGCACCACCCGACTACATGACAGCTTCTTCCCACAAGCAATAAGACTTTTGAACACATGATCTCTCACGATCAACAATCAGCACTGCACTTTATTATTCATCTTGTATCACATACTGGACTGTCAATATATTCTCCCCAATTCACTTAGGGTATATAAAAATATATGTACACTATCTAGTGTATGTGTATTCTATATTGTTTGTATCGTTTACTGTACATTGTACATCAGTACTATGTTGTGTAATTGTGTACATTTGATATGTAAATTGTTGTGTAAGTATGTGTACATTTGTTATGTAAATTGTGTTGTGTAAATATGTTGTTTATTGTAAAGTGGTTTATGTCTCGTCACTGTCATTACTGCAATGTTGCTCAGAACTGCACACAAGAATTTCACCTACTGTTGCACTCGTGTACACAGTAGTGTGACAATAAAGTGATTTGATTTGATTTTTTGAATCACTGACATAAATATGCATGAACCCTATGTAGTGTATGATACCTATAAGTCAATCCTGAAGAGGACAATTTTTCGTCCCTCGATAATCCATGGGCAGTGTTGCCAAAGTCATTGAATACAAACGCCCTTTTTCCCTTAAATTCAAGACATTTGTATTTTTTGCAGCAGAACAATACAACTCGATTCAAAGCAGCTTTACAGAAGGTCGTGCCTGAATGTCTTGATGTCAGCTTTAATGTTTTAAGGAATCAAGGCAACTGTGTGAGGGAGGAGTCCAAACGCTATATTGTAGTATATTTGTATGATTATAAACAAAGAATATTTGTATAGAGCTGTTCCGGTTGTAATCCAAAACCTAGAAAAGATCATTATCATTTACGAGCCATGAGTTACTTCGGGATGTTGTGTTTTTACGAAGCCATGAATTTATGAGTATAATAAGATCTGTAGTAAACATTACAACATTCTTGGAAGTTTTCTTTTAGGACATTAATTACACACAGTCATTCCCCAAGTGTGAAGTTATGTTGCTTCAAAATTCAAGTTTGCAGTATGACTGTTTAATTTATATTACAGAAAAAACATCCAAGTAATTTCAATTCATGTTCACAGACCTTATTTTACTCATAAAATAAATAAATAATAATAATAATAAAACATTATAAAAACCCAAGGGAACCCATGGCGAATTAGCCTTCCCCTTGAAATTGAAGTCTGAACAGCTCTATTTACTTTGCTGAAGAAAATAAAAAATATTTTCCTGTTAAGTTTGATGATAGTAAGGGAATGTTTAAAATGGTAAATATAATTATTAAATTGAAAAGAATAATAATTACGTATCTATTTACAGTAAGTGCAAATAGCCCATCTTGTTGGCCGAGGCTATTTACACTAACTCCTCCCACTGCTCAGACCAAACTCAAAACAGACAGGACAGATTTATTTGGGGTCAGCTGCTGATCAAATTAATTTTATCACGATGGGGCAAAGACATTAAACTGGTTAATGGGTTAGACATTTAGTGGATTAAGAGACTGGATAACTAAGTGACTATTTGCACTCCAATAGGCAGGTGGAAACAGGATTTTAAGACAAACTGCACCCCATGTGCAGCTGTAGTAGCTCTGGGTGTAATGAAGGTATGTGTATGTGCTGTCACGAGATCCGGGTTTGAATCCCATCCCTTGACATACTTTCTCCCATGTCTATATAATTTCCTATAATACTACTTATAGTAATAAATAAAAGAGATTCCTCGCAGTGATTTTATCCCAGTGATGCTCGGGAAGGATTTGATCCGGATAAAATTAACCATGGTTTTACTTTAGTAATATTGTAGTAACCATGTGTTTTGGTGGAAACTATTTATTTCTGATGTACTAACCATGGTGTTACTACAGTAACATGTTGTTAATAATAGTTAATTGTAACCATGTTTAATTTTGTGGTTACTATGATTTTACAACAAAAATACCATGGTGAACTATGGTCATTATAGTAAAACCATGATTAATATTTGTAAGGTAGGGTTAAGGCCTAAACATACACTACGCAAGGACGTGAACGCAGACGCGCCTTGCTACCTAAGCTTGATTTCACATGTTGCATTATGAAATGTATCAGCGCTCATTTCATAGCACATTTCAAGTGCACACTTGCTGCATTGCCACAAGGGGCGCTAGAGCGGATTTTCTTCCTTCAATCAACTGTCGTGGTGGACTCGGCAGCAATTTGAATTGAAACTTTTCGGAAAATATATACAACTTTTTGTCCCCAGTCCATTCAAACAGACTTGTTTTTTTTTTTTTTTCTGTGTCTCTCCCCACTCCTCAACTATCAATGCATCTACCACATCCAGACTACATACAAAAACGTAGGCAGCTGACTTGCTGCCTATTCAGTTAATGGATTGACTGACAGCTGTTTTGAATTAATGAAACTCTTAAGGAAACTGGTCTCCGAACAGTTTGAAAAGCACCTTATTTTCATCCAGTTTCTGTATACAGCCTCCAAAGGCAGCAATGTCCTGTGCTGCGTCCCAATTCGCATACTATCCGTCCTAAATAGTATTCGAAAATAGAATTAGTACGTCCCAAATCGTAGTATGTTGAAATGAGTGTTCCAAAGATACCCGGATGGTCTACTATTTCCGGTCAGAATCCGAAGTGCAGATCGATGCACACTCTAACGGCTAATATTGCCCACAACCCATTGCGTGCGGGAGGGAGGAGCTTTGAGATGTTGCAAACATGGCGGCCGGATGCGGCAGCGGAGATGCACCCTCAGTTTTTAAGTGTAAGAACTTAAACGTTTAGCGCTAATTAAAGTTATATTTTATTGTCTCATAATATTAATGGATTTGTGTTGTGCAAAAAAAGTATCGTGTTTATCTTGTAGGGTCCGATGAAGACACTGAGCGCCTCATTAACTGGCGCATTGCACTGCATTGCATTGGACATATAAGAATGAATGGAATGTAGAATGTTTGTTTAACTGTTGCGGTGTGCGTAACTAGGCAACCACGTTCTCTTCCATTGCATGACGTCTTCGTAGTATGTCCCATAACGTGCATACTCTTTTGCTACACACTCAAAAGTATGTAGATTTTCTTCAAAAAAAGAGTACATACTTTTAGGTCGTAGTATAAGTAGGCGAATTGGGATGCAGCCCTGGTTTCAGACACAGTCCTGGTTTCGTGGTCACTCCTAAAAAAATCTATTGCCCTCTTGTGGTCTGAGGTTTCAAACCACCAGAGCAATGCAAGAACGCACTTAATGTATGTACAACGGGACTACGTATTGTACAAGCGCTCATGTCTCCATTTGTGTAAAAAAATTTCCATCCCCTTTTTCTCCCCAATATGGAATGCCCAATTCCCACTACTTACTAAGTCCTCATGGTGGCGTGGTTACTCACCTCAATTCGGGTGGCGAATGACATGTCTCAGTTTCCTCCACTTCTGAGACAGTCAATTTGCGCTTCTTATCATGTGGCTCGATGTGCATGACACCATGAAGACTCACAGAATGTGGAGGCTCATGCTGCACTCCGCGATCCATGCACAACTAACCACGTGCCCCACTGAGAGCGAGAACCACTAATCATGACCATGAGGAGGTTACCCCTTGTGATTCTACCCTCCCTAGCAACTGGGCCAAATTGGTTGCTTAGGAGACCTGGTTGGAGTCACTCAACACACCCTGGATTTGAACTCGCGACTCCAGGGGTGGTAGTCAGTCTCAGTACTCGCCAAGCTACCCAGGCTCCCCTGTGTTTGCTTACTTGTGTGAAGTATGTTTCGGTCTTTAGGGGTTGGTGTAAGGTGTCTGTGGGACTCTAAATAAATCAATAATAATGCTGCAGTGATGCCATTGTACTGTATAGTATTTAAACAGGGGTGTAAAAGTATCTGCCACTATTTGCACTTAGTGCAAAGAATATGCCTTTTGTTGCTTTTTCACTTAGCATCTGCATGATAATAAGGTGTCTTTGTTTTCCACCCACAATGGAATTTGCTAAAAAAGGACTTTTATCGCAGCAGTCAAATCTAAATCAGTTTGCGTGTTTCTTTTGTGAGATCTGGCAACCCCACCCATGGTGCTTTGCGGAAAAAATGGCTGACTGATAATGACACACAGTGTGTTTCATTCAGAATTTGTAACTTTTTCCTTAATAATACATTACTAAGGGTAGTATAGTCAACACATTTCTAACGATGCTCGATAGTTTAATGTAAATGATGCTTTCTTAAATCACGGAGGCATACTCTTCTTCATCTGTGATATATTTTCATCTTGACTCCAACGGTAAATTTATGGAGTTTTACACTTTATATTAACATTATAATTAGCACGTGTTTTATCCACATATCTCTTGTGTTGTCTTTCAGTGTGTTTTTACATCATAAGATGGCCTCAGTCGCAGCCAAACGCGAGGGACCGCAGTTCATCAGCGAGGTGGCCGTCAGAGGAAACGCCGCTGTGCTGGACTATTGTCGGACGTCCGTGTCTGCTCTGTCCGGGGCTACAGCGGGCATCCTCGGTCTGACGGGACTGTACGGCTTTGTGTTTTATTTCATTGCTTCTTTCCTGTTGTCGTTGCTCCTAATACTCAAAGCCGGTCGCCGCTGGAACAAGTGTTTCAAATCTCGACGTCTGCTCTTCACCGGAGGCCTCGTTGGCGGCCTCTTTACTTACGTGCTCTTCTGGACTTTCCTGTATGGAATGGTGCATGTGTACTGAACGGACTTCAGCGCCTCACAGTACATCAGCCATACAATAAAGGGGGAGAGAGAGAGAGAGTGCTGCTTGCTGTACCATTGCTCGTTTCCGTTGCTTGATGTTTAGATCAAATATTTTACTATATAATAATTGTTCCCCTCAGTACTAATTGATTGCACTGAACCTAGAATATTTAAACATTGTGTGTTGTCAAAATTTTCCTTCACTTGTCATTAATATTCTCATAATACTTATTAAAGAACTGTATTGCTTTTAGGATCTATAGTCCATTAGGGAAACTCCTTTTTTAGTTTTCTTTAAAACACTCAAGGTCAATCTAAAGACAACACCAACTGTAATCTACAAACCGCATGACATTTTTGGGTACTATGAAAATAAATCATTAACCTAATGGATTTAATTGTGTGGTTTCTTAAAACACATACTGTTACAATTATTTTCATGAAACATTCATTATTGTGTATAGGATGCATGTGAAGTTACTTTACACCTCCTTAAACAAGGCTACTAAAATGTTAAGTACTTCTTCCTTAGTTTTTCCAGGATTATCTGAAGGTATAACCCAAATACAGTGCTGCAATTATTGTAGTTGCATAAAATATTCTGCTATATTTGTATTTATTTTTTCAGACACAGTACAGTCATATCTCTGGATATCCTCAATGCTTAAAACCCACTCTATATTCCTGCCGAAGAAAAAAAACGTTTCGTATTTAAACAGTGTTTGTCAGATGTGGGCAGTGATGAAAATTCAGAAAGGCTAATTCTGAGTATTAATTTACATTTTGATATTCCTTTTTTCCCCCTAGACACATCTATTTGAATAGGATTCTTGATCCCTGTTAATTCATGCCGCTGTAGTCAGCAGTGTGTGATTTATATTTGACTGAAATTATAGGATATTGGCTTTGTTTTCAAGACCAAGAGTTTATACATAAAATGAGATATTATAAATTACAAAAACATTCTGATGCTTTCATGTATTTTTGGGATTTAAAGTAACAAAATCTACCACAAGATATTATTTCCAACTCACCCATTTCACATTTATTTAAGATGAAGGCAATGCCTTTCAACTCTTCAAATGTTTCAACAATTATTCAACCATGGTTTGACAGTTTGGTCTGTTTTATCAGACCCAAGGTTTGGTGTCAAAACTGGTTAGATATATAATAAATTATTTGCTGCTTTTTGTAACAAAAACGTCCATTGCCACCCAGAAAAGAAGATTTCTAACCACGGGACTGGTGCTATTCCTTCTGGTGTGACTGCATAGACCTGTTGTCATACTCCATCCGCACATCCACAGTAAATCCAGTGGTGCTCATTGTCAGTAAAATCCTCTACTGGTTACGTGGTGTTCTCAAGGACGAGACAGGAGAAATGGTTTGTTTTTCTGTGTATTGCTGAGTCCTGAATGATACTGTAGCCAGTAGCCTTCTCTCAGGACTGTGTGTTTTGAGTGCTGATCCTTTGGGCCGGATCTGCCTCTCTGGGTTATTATTGGGCTGAGCTGACACTGACGTTAATGGCTGCATCTCTGTTGCCGGTTTCTCCACCCTCCTGTGTCGTCCATCTTGCCGATGGTGACCATGGTGTCTTGTCTGCTTTTTCTCTCTGTACTTTCCAGATTTTTGTTTTCTACATGTGTACATTTTATGGAACAAATATGTAATGCCTCACATATTTTCAAATCTTTTAAGTTAAACTTTGTAAAATGCTGACAAGAACAACATTGCTTAATATAAAATGGTAGCTACATCACAAACTCCACAGGATAATCTTACTTTGTGATTGCCTCAAATTTCGTCTCTCGGTAGAATGAGCTCTTGCTCATCATGTAGAGGAGAATCATGTCGCAAGCGAAAACACCCTGTGGAATGACATGAGCACCAATTACTTTCAGTTTTGTGCCTTCAATAAATCAATCCCAGTTTTCATCAAGCTTATAAGAGATACTGGAACTGATGAGGCAGATGAAAATAACATCAACAAAAAAACACACAAGCAGGTACTATCATGGTGTGAAATGCACTGAAAGTTAACAATCTGTCTGTAATTAGTTCATATACCCACAGCTCCCATTAAGGCAAGTCCAGAGCCAATATTGATCACCGTAGGGATGATACTGAATTTCCCAGCCTAGACAACGAATGAGAAAAAAATTAAGTGTAAATACAGTACTTTACTTTTTAATTATAACTTAATGTTTTGAATAAAAAGACATTTTAAAAAAAAAGTTTATTATCTTTTACCTTTCCATTTACTAATATATCAAAGCGAATGCCATACACTTTAAATAGATTCCGATAGGTTTGCCCTGCTGCATCTTTGTAATATCGAGCAAATCTTGATGGTGAGAGAAACATAAGTCAAACAACAAGTGTAATCATACTGTTTAGACAACCACAACTAGATATTTTAAAGTAAAGCAGAATTAATATTGTTTAAGCTAAACTTAATCAATAAAATGCAGAGCAATACCTGAAGTTGTAACCTGAGGTGACAGAGTTGTTTGAATTTTCAGAGGTATCCAAGCGTGTGAAGCTGTATTCAGGGTTACACTTAGAAGAGTCTTTATCCAAATCACAATTCCACTCGATTCCAACTCCAATAGAACCACCCTGTGTGTGTGTGTGAGAGAGAACAAAATTAAAAATGTCTGTCTAATTATGTCTCTGTAGCATATTTCTGTCTCTATAATAGCTCCATAAAAAGATTATTTTTGGCATAAACCAGATAAAGGGAGGCACTCCTGAAATGTATTCCACAATCATACTATAAATCTTCTTTCCTAGTAGTCAGAAATTTTGTAATTTCAGATTTGTAACATCTCCATAATCTTATTTCAACTGCCATGTGGAACACATATGTGGTAGATATTAAAAGAACATTCAAGGTTAAACATAAATGAAGCTCATTTGACAGCATTTGTGGCATTGTGGCATGCCTAATTACAACTCATCCCTCAGTTTATATACAGTTTTAAAAAAAACTCATTGAGAGAAACGCAATAAACTTGCCATGTAGACGTCCTTTGTAAGAGCATAACTTCATAAACATAAACATAATCGCTTCAGAAGATATCTCCTTTTTGTGATTATTTACATCAATAATCTGAAAACACTTCACTTAACAAGATGTAGTCTACATACTTTAGGATAGGCTTAATCCTCATGTTTGTTAAAGTGTTTTTTCCCTTTACTCAAATACTGAGCTTTCAGTGTGTTTACATTTTTATCCTGTTTCCTCCTTGAGTGATCTAATTACATGTGTTCAGTACTATATACAGTGTAAATGGGGTCCAAAATGTTTCCAAAACAATTAGATCATTCAAACCACATTCGTAAGTAGTCAGAAATGCATATACAGTGTTTGTGAAATACTGTATTTGTAGTGTAAACACAAATGTCTTGATGCATCCTGTACAACAATGAAGGACCGCCTAATTAACTATCAATCATCTATTGCGCTAAAAAATTATTTAAACTTTTCTGTTTACATATGGCTTTCAAAGGAAACAACAATCAGATCAATATCTATATTCATATTAAAACATAATAATGCACAAGACTTCACAGAACATATTCAATATGCCTGATATGCAGTCAGTGACAGAGATCATGGGAAGCATGATAATAATATAGGCACCGATTAAGTGAGAATAACTGCATATATATTTTGCAGTGATTCTGCAGTGCATATATTTTTTTTCTATTTTTTTCCTTGTTTTTTGCACTTTATCAACATGCAGTAACACATTGACATAGTAAGTAATGTCTGTAGTCATGAAATCAGTGACCGTCTCCTCGAAATCGCAAGTGGTCACAGTATACACATTTGAGACATATATTACTACCAGGTGTAAACAGCCATTTGTCTCACATGATGACTTGTGTTCGGATCATCCGACATGGGTGTTAATAACAGGGATAAAAGCATCAATGGGGCAGACATGTTTTCTTCACTAGTCACAAAGCACTTGCCTTTATTGCCATGTCCTTGAATCTAAAGCCAGTCCAAAGCACCACATCTCCCAGACGAAAGATGGGACAGTACGGGTTATGCTCCTTATCATATCTGCATGTCTTTAGATATGTGCTGTTGATGGTAGGCAGGACGTTTGATCTTTAAGTGGGAAAAATAAAATAACAGGACATAACTGACAAAGTATGATGAGAGTACTTAATGTGGCAAGGGACCTAATAAACAGAAAAATAATTATAATAGCAGGGATTTCTTCTGAGCTTAAGCTGTTCTGTATTATATGAAACAGTTGATAGTATTTAGTAAATAGTCTAGGTGACACTGTAGAGGACATGTCTGAATGTATGAATTATGGACTGTATGCAGAACTGGTGTTGTAAGTGTAGTGTAAGTACATAGGAACAAGTGTTGTTCTTGCATTTAACTTGAGATGGGCATTGCTTGTTGTCATGGCAAGGGATATTATGACAGCCGGTCTCCACACACTGTGTTGGTATAAATAGAAATGAACAAGCTGCAGATATTTCTAGCAGTTTGTGCTATGCCATCAGTATCCAAACATAACACATTACAGTGCTAAAAAAATGTCTGTTCTTTCACATGACTACATTTATGTAAAGCACATGTAGACTGAATTTCGAGCTTTTGTCTTTAATTGTAATATATGGGTTGGTAATGAATGATTGAATGATTATATAGTCAAAGTGAAAACTGTGATCCTTAGTTAGTTGGTAAACATTTTCATAATGTATTGGAGCATGTTTAGTTCATAACCTTATCCACGTAGAGTGTTACAAGGATGAGGGTGTGGCTGGGCCGTAAAGATGCACGGTCAGCGCTGAGTCAACTAATCAGTGGGAGAATGAGATAAAGGGGAGCTGGAGATGCCAGTTTGAGTGCGAGAGAGACACACGTGCGGCTGTTGTGTGTGTCTCTGTGTGTTTATGTTTCTTTAAGTTTATGTCATTAAAGTTATATTGACTGTTCTGCTGGTTCCCGCCTCCTCCTTGCCCATCCTGAACCGTTACATAACTGACAAAACATCATAAATTAAAAAACAACTTTTTTTTATGCTAGTGTAACATATGAAATTAGCTAGTAGTCTATGAGGTGATGTTAAATAAATATTTATGTTCATAGACCAGTGTTTCCCAACACTTCAATGGATGTCTCATTAAACACAACAGATTAATCTCATCAGCTCGTTAGTAGAACGAATGTGTAGAAATCATGAAAAATGACTATTCATGCTTTGTGCACACATATAAAATACATGAATATTCTGTATGTGGTCAGTGATTCGCAAAAGATGGGTTAGGTTTTTGTTATTAACAATTTTTTATTGATACCAATCATAAAATATACAAACACAACATAAAATACGAATCAATTACTCACATTAGACCAATGAGCCAAATGCATAATAATAAAACAAAATCTTGGGTAGGCCTAGCCCACATTTGTCAATCAGCCTGTATGATCTGACCCCTAAGAACCATTTCAGCCTTTAACGTTTGTTGGAATTCAGGATTTTGCAAAAGGGATACATTAAAGCACGAACTATATGATTTCTTTTTCTCCATATGTGGCAACACCACTAAACTCACCTGGGTGTGATCTGAGACTAAAATGTTTCCAATTGAGCAATCCACAACAGATGAAATGAGGGATTTAGATTATATATATATATATATATATATATATATATATATATATATATAAATCTATTCTAGAATTAATCTTATGGATTGATGAAAAAAATGTATAGTCCCTACCAGGTGGGTTCAAAAGTTTCCAAATATCTGCAAGACCAAGATTTTTACACATCCTATGAAGCGTCAATATTGCTCTAGTGGGCTTGAACACTTTTGCTTCACTATGATCAATGACTGAGTATTACTCCCAATATTACTGTATATCAAGAGGGGTGCCAACAGCTTGCAACATCCCTTAAAGTTGAAAAAAGCCCTGATCATCAATGTTAAGGGCATAAATATTAGCCAAAATCAACCTTTGCCCCTGAATTTCTGCTAAAACAACAATGACTCTTCCTAATTTATCTTTACTCTGTTTGAGACATTTGAATTGCAGATGTTTACTTATCAATGCAATGACTCCGCTACTCTTACTCCAACCAGCACTAAAGAAACATGCCCACCCCTTATCTTATCACTATATCAGGGGCATGGGTAGCTCAGCGAGTAAAGACGTTGTCTACCACCCCTGGAGTTCACGAGTTCAAACCCCAGGGCATGCTGAGTGACTCCAGCCATGTCTCCTAAGCAAGCCTGGTTGCTAGGGAGGGTAGAATTGGGTAACTTCCTCATGGTCGCTATAATGTGGTTCGCTCTCAGCGGGGCAAGTGGCGAGTTGTGCATGAATGCCATGGTGGATGGCGTGAAGCCTCCACATGCGCTTTGTCTCCGCGGTAACAAGCTCAATAAGCCATGTGTTAAGATGCACAGATTGACGTTCTCAGACTCGGAGGCAACTGAGATTCGTCCTCTGCCAGCCTGATTGAGGCGAGTCACTATGCCACTATGATGACTTAGAGTGCATTGGGAATTGGGCATTCCAAATTGGGGAGAAAAAGGGGAGAGAAAAAAAGAAACACTTCATCCGTTTATACATTTAAGAAAATAAATAACCTTCCTTCTTTTTATTGGGTGCCCCAACCCATTCACATTCCACGTGGAGAGAGACAATCCACTCATATTGACATTCGACATATTAGAAAAAATAGATAGTGTGGCAAAAATAAGATCTAAAGACCACATTCCAACATTCGTGCAACAAACAAACCCCAAACTGCCCCCTGAACAAAAAAAACGGAAAAAATAAAAACATGCGCATTAACCCCACCCATGACAGCACCAACCAGCGAACTTTCGTTGATGTAATAGTTTCTTGCATTCCTTGAATCAATCACGTTTCTCTCTTGTCAAATTCACAAAGTCTGGGAACAAGAAAATGCTGTGCTTCTTCCAAGAAATCTTTCCTTTTACTCTTCGCATCATGTAACACGAGATCTTTATCGGATGATCTCAGAAATTGGGCCAGAATTGATCGGAGCCAGTCTAACTCAGCTCTTAAAACCGGGACCCTATGAGCTCACTCGATTTCCAGTTTATGGCCTGTTATGTTGAGCAGACTTGGAAAGAGGCCGTCTAGGATCCTGCCTTCCTCATGCTAAGGAATTTCAACAATTTGGACATTGTTTCATCGATTACGATCCTCCAAATCCTCTGCTATCCGCTAGTGGATTAGCAGCTAATTTCCTCTCTGATGACGCCAGATAATCAATCTCCCTGTCGTCCCTGATTCTTGTAACCAAATCTCCATGGAAGTGATCGATCGACGTGTCACAGCAAGATCCTCCAAGTCTGCAACGACCTGCGCCAGCATTGCCGACATACTAAATTGCTGACATTAAATTTCTCCCGCTGCACCGTCCATATTGAGTCCCTGGTCTGCGGCCCAGTATAAAAAACTAGAAAAGTGCGCAGAGCTCACTGTTCACACGTCCAAACCTTTAGTTTTAATCAGGTTAGTTTTAATCTTTCCGGAATCATGAGGAATCAAATTTGACATAAAAGTGCTTGATGTATTATGAAAATAAATTTTTATATAATATATAAATATTATAAATATATAAACTTCCACAACATTCTGCGGTAACAGAGATAAGAGCATTAACACATGACCACCACATTCAGCCAAAGAGCGTCCATAATTTATTTATAACAATATACCTGGACATTTACATCTGATTGTATCAGTTACCTGTCACACATTGTTCTCCCCCACACTTCTGAAACATTTGTCGAAACCAGAGCAGAACAAATAGAACTTGTTAAAGAAAGGGCAAGTGAAAATATAGTGAAATCCCAGACAAAGCAGTCTCAGAACTTAGTTAGCTTGTTAGGACTATGGCTTGTTCACAATCATCATTTGGAAAGGCCAGGTGATGCAAATTTCAAAGCATTACAAATACTCTGACTCCTCAAACCTTGTCCCAACAATCAGCAGCCATGGGCTCCCCTAAGCAGCTGCCTAGCTCTCTGAAAATTAAAATAATTGATGCTCACAAAGCAGGAGAAGGCTATAAAATAGGAATGTGTTTTCATGTAGCAGTTTCCTCAGTTTGTAATGTAATTAAGAAATGGAAGTTAACAGGAATGGTGGAGTTCAAGTTGAGGTCTGGAAGACCAAGAAAAATTTCAGAGAGAAATTCTTGTAGGATTGCTAGAAAGGTGAATCAAAACCTCTGTTTGACTGCAATAGACCCTGCACAAATATGACCTTTCCTGCATCCTCGCCACAAAATTCAGTGTCAGAAGTTTGCAAATGAACATGTAAACAAGCCTGATGCATTTAGAAAGTTAAACTATAACTTTTTGGCCACAGTGAGCAAAGGTATGTTTGGAGAAAAAAGGGAGCAGAATTTCATGAAAAGTACACCTCTCTAACTGATAAGTACTGTGGTGGATCGATCATGCTTTGGGCCAGTGGCACAAGGAACATTTCACTGGCTTTGCCATGGCCCTCACAGTCCCCCGACCTAAACATCATCGAAAATATGTGGATAGACCTCAAGAGAGCAGTGCATGCAAGACGGCCGAAGAATCTCACAGAACTAGAAGCCATTTGCACGGAAGAATGGGCAAAAATCCTGCAATCAAGAAATGAATGACATTTAGCTGGCTACAAAAAGCTTTTACAAGCTGGGATACTTTCCAGGGGGTGTTACTAAGTACTGATAATGCAGGGTGCCCAAACTTTTACCTCTGGCACTTTTCCTTTTTTGTTATTTTGAAACTGTAAAAGATGTATATAAAAAAGTACAATTGCTTAAAATATTAAAGAATGTGTCATCTTTAACTTTATGCCTTTTGGAAATCAGGCCATCTTTTGCTCACTTAGCTATTCACAGCAACAGAAATTTTGATCAGGGGTGCCCAAACTTTTGCATGCCACTGTAGCTACAAAAAAAGACAGGACAAGGTAGACAGGAAAGGAGACAACTAGAATTCAGAAAGCAGGAAATGAGACAACAGGAAGGAAAGCAGAAAATGAGACAACAGGAATTCAGAAAGCAGGAAATGAGACAACAGGAAGGAAAGCAGGAAATGAGACAACAGGAATTCAGAAAGCAGGAAATGAGACAACAGGAAGGAAAGCAGGAAATGAGACAACAGGAATTCAGAAAGCAGGAAATGAGACAACAGGAAGGAAAGCAGAAAATGAGACAACAGGAATTCAGAAAGCAGGAAATGAGACAACAGGAATTCAGAAAGCAGGAAATGAGACAACAGGAAGGAAAGCAGGAAATGAGACAACAGGAATTCAGAAAGCAGGAAGGAAAGCAGGAATTGAGACAATAAGGAAAAAAGGAGGAGGATTATTTTGGATTATATATACTAATTATTTTGAGGTTTCAAATGTGTTTTTATTTGTAATAGTTCAGCATCTGGTCAAAGAAGGCTGTTGGTAGAGTAGAAGTTGTTGTGGGTCCATAAAATTGTACGACTCTTCCTTGCAAACTTTGCAAGGGAGTAAATGGCTATCAGATGAGGTAGGAACAAAGGTTTAAACAAAGATTGTTTTGCACATTAATTAATTAGATTTTTTAAATTGTGACAATAGGACTGGCGACCTGTCCAGGGTGTACCCCGCCTTTCGCCCAATGTTAGCTGGGATAGGCTCCAGCAATCCCCCCCCCCCCCCCCCCCGCGACCCTATACACAGGATAAGCGGTTGTCGATGGATGGATGGATGGATGGATGGAAATTGTGACAATAATGCTCTGCTTTTAAACAGGTACACTTAAAAATAAAATTAAGGTAAATATAAAGATAAATGTGTTTTAATACTTAATTTCTGTAATATAGTGTTTGGGAAATGTTCATATAAAGAAATTTTGTGGGGAAACATATTTTTATGTTTTACATAGGCCAATGTATTTGTTCTGTCCTCAGTTGTTTCTACTGCACTATTTTGTGGTCGATTTTGAGTAATGGTTATAAATCCTGACATTGAGTACCTTTAAAATGTATCGGCTGACCCATTGCTACATTTACACAGAAAATGCAGAAAGTGGTTTAAATGTCTTATCTTTCTTAGTTGGCCATCTTAGATAATGATGTCTGGTTGTGTCCATTCAGATCATTGTATTCTTGTGGTAAGAGTGACTCATCTACTTATTAGGGCTGTCAAACAATTAAAATATTGAAATATGATTTTGTTTTCAAATTTAATACCAATAAAAACTAAATAATAACCTGTGTGTAATCATTAAAATTTTTACAGTTTTTTAGTTTGTGTGGGTAAACATACAGTAGCTTCACACAAAAGTGCTCTTTACTCGTTTCACACAAAAACAAGATTCTATCAGGAGAGGACACGGGTGCAGACACAAACAGACCATCAAGTGATGTAAGTAACTCAATGCAGTGTGAAATATCCAAATCAGTAGGTACATTGCATCTGGAAAGTATTCACAGCGCTTCACTTTTTCCACATTTTGTTATGTTACGGCTTTATTCCAAAATGGATTTAATTAATTATTTTCCTCAAAATTCTACAAACAATACCCCATAATGGCAACTTGAAAGAAGTTTTTTGAAATCTTTGCAAATTTATTACAAATGAAAAAAATCACATGGAAGAATTCACAGCCTTTGACATGACACTCAAAATTGAGCTCAGCTGCATCCTGTTTCCACTGATCATCCTTGAGATGTTCCTACAACTTGATTGGAGTCCACCTGTGGTAAATTCAGTTGACTGGACATGATTTGGAAAGGCACACACCTGTCTATATAAGGTCCCACAGTTAACAGTGCATGTCAGAGCACAAACCAAGCCAAGAAGTCCAAGAAATTGTCTGTAGACCTCCAAGACAGGATTGTATCGAGGCACAGATCTGGGGAAGGGTACAGAAAAATTTCTGCAGCATTGAAGGTCCCAATGAGCACAATGGCCTCCATCATCCATAAATGGAAGAATTTTGGAACCACTAGGACTCTTCCTAGAGCTGGCCACCCGGCCAAACTGAGTGATCCGGGGGAGAAGGGCCTTAGTCAGGGAGGTGACCAAGAACCTGATGGTCACTCTGACAGAGCTCCAGCATTTCTCTGTGGAGAGAGGAGAACCTTCCAGAAGAACAACCATCTCTGCAGCACTCCACCAATCAGGCCTGTATGGTAGAGTGGCCAGACGGAAGCCACTCCTCAGTTAAAGGCACATGACAGCCCAACTGGAGTTTGTCAAAAGGCACCTGAAGGACTCTCAGACCATGAGAAAATAAATCTGATCTCTTTGGCCTGAATGGCAAGCATCATGTCTGGAGGGAACCTCATCACCTGGCCAATACCATCCCTAAAGTGAAGCATGGTGGTGGCAGCATCACACTGTGGGGATGTTTTTCAGCGGCAGGAACTGGGAGACTAGTCAGGATCGAGGGAAAGATGAATGCAGCAATGTACAGAGACATCCTGATGAAAACCTGATCCAGAGCGCTCTGGACCTCAGACTGGGGCGAAGGGTTGTTGTCCTGTTGGAAGCTGAAACTAAGCACACAGCAGATAACAAAGTAGTGGCTACGGGACAACTCTGTGAATGTTCTTGAGTGGCCCAGCCAGAGCCCAGACTTGAACATCTCAGGAGAGATCTGAAAATGTCTATGCACCGACACTCCCCATCCAACCTGATGGAACTTGAGAGGTCCTGCAAAGAAGAATGGGAGAAAATGCCAAAACATAGGTGTGCCAAACTAGTAGTATCATACTCAAAAAGACTTGAGGCTGTAATTGGTGCCAAAGGTGCTTTAACAAAGTATTGAGCAAAGGCTGTGAATACTTATGTACATGTGATTTATTTTTTTATTTTTTTATAAATTTGCAAAGATTTCAAGCAAACTTCTTTCACGTTGTCATTATGGGATATTGTTTGTAGAATTTTAATAAAATTTAATCCATTTTGGAATAAGGCTGTAACATAACAAAATGTGGAAAAAGTGAAGCGCTGTGAATACTTTCCGGATGCATTGTATATGATTGCCACTAACAGGCAAAGTCAAAAACAGATTACATGGCCAATTACTATCCAACTTCAACTGGTGATAAAAAAACAAAAAAACAACACTTGTGGCTGACATTTCACTTGTTGAGCTTTGATGATGATTAAATTACACAATACAGAGTGCAAATACATTTTTGGCCTATCTGGGGTTGATTAACATATAAATTTACCTTTTAAGAGGGACTTTCTCCATTATGGAGTGATGAACGTGTGATCCACTTGGGACTGTATGTCTGTCAGGGGGTGTGGGTGTGTGAGAGGAAGGGGGAGAGAGACTTACACTTTAAATCTTATCAGTTTGAATCTGCTCTGATTCAAATTAATGAATGCATTAACAGAATTAAAAAATGTAAATGTTAAACATTCAATTGCGTATGTTAACATATTAACTTCAACCGGTCTACATCTTTGAGATTCCACTTTTGACTTTGGCTTCCTATAGGGGGTTTGAATGGCACTACTCTTTGTAAAACTCTTTTTGAACAAGGTGTATTTTGTAAAGCACTATATAAATGAATATAATAACATTTGTTTTACAAAGGGATGGAGTTTTTTTCTGTGGTAATCTGTATGTCACCGATGCTGTTGATAGTGGTGAACTGTTATTTAGCTTTACCTAGTTTTTCTAATTGCTCAAGATGACAATATACGTTAAATGACTATACAAATTGTTTATGTATGTTTTGTAAATGTTTGTGTTTCAGATTCTCAAGTTGTCAGAGAAGGTGATCATGATTGTAGATCCACAAGGCAAAGAAGATGCTTACAAAAGGAAGATGCATAGAGACTGGAGGTCATAGCTCACATTAAAAAAAAAATAATTAAAAACATAGTATTTTTTATCAATTTGAGAGCACCAAGTAATTTCATGGTTGTTTTACTGGCCAGAACCTGGGTAACTCAGCAAGTAAAGACGCTGACTACCACCCCTGGAGTCATGAGTTTGAATCCAGGGCATGCTGAGTGACTCCAGCCAGGTCTCCTTAGCAACCAAATTGGCCCTGTTCCTAGAGAGGGTAGAGTCACATGGGGTAACCTCCTCGTGATCGCTATAATGTGGTTCTCGCTCTCAGTGGGGCGCGTGGTGAGTTGTGTATGGATACGCGGAGAATAGCGTGAAGCCTCCAGCCTCCGTGGTAACGCGCTCAACAAGCCACCTGATAAAATGTTTGGATAGACTGTCCAAGACCACTTTCATTATGGTCAGTGCAACCTAAACAGTTACTGTGGGAAAAAATTACTGCATCTTTAAAATTTACATTTCATAAGCAGTAAATTAATTTAGGTGTCTATCATAATTTACCTGTGCTCTCAAATATAAAATATTTGCTTTTAAAAAATTTTTTTTTAAATACATTTCATAAACATGCAAAGTCATAATCTGATGCTTGCGACCTGGAATACACATAGCTTACAACATGAGCAACAGATGGAAATCTGAGCAGCTGTGGACTCCAGTCCATTGACGTTACCACACACTAACTTTCTTGTTGAATGATGTCCTGCATTTTAACCACAGAAATAGTTTTGTCGATGTACCCCTAATTAAACTATGAACTTGTAAACTGCATGCATTTTCGTATTCTGCAGGAATCTGAAGTAAAAACAGAACATCCTTTGACCAATTAATTTTCATGACTCTTTTAGAATTTAATGATTTCTGGATGGCAATTTTTAGTAGATTGATATTAGATGTTTTATAGATTGCAATTACAAAGAGTACATTCTAGCCAATTAAATATTTGAGGGCTGAGAATCACTAGACAATCTTAGACTCATTATACAAATTTCACTATAGATTTTTTTCCAGGCTTGAAAATCACAATTTGTTAATACCCTGACAGATTAATATTTTCAACCAAAATAAAATCAGTTGGGAGGGATTAGCAGGTTGCTGTAGGGGAAAAGATTTGATCCATTTGATTATATCTGGACCTTAAACTCTGAAGGTGCTTTGCAATAGAAATAACATGTAAAATGAAATAACATGTAAAATATTGAGTTGAGGGGAACCTGTAGTTGAAAAGCTTTTAAAGGAATATTCCAGGTTAAATACAAGTTAAGCTCCATTGACAACATGTGTGGCATGCACAATGAGCATAAACAATTAAGACCGTTCCAAGTTCCAATCATTGATACAGTCAATAAATCCATTTACTTATGCATTGTCTGGTCATGCATAGGTATTGCATAGTTTCATTATTGAAAAGTGAAAAACCTTTATTCTATAACCTCCAAAACAGACATAAACTTGCAAACACCATACCTATTGACTTACTTGGTGAATGCAAATTTTGGAAACTTGATGAAGTTCTTTACATAGACTGTGAAGTTTTCTGCCTTTCCCAGCAATGGATCTCTATTGCAACATTTGGGATGAACAAGGGAAAATATGGCTAAATATGGATTTAACACAATACAACATTTATTAATTAAGTAAATGAACACAAATTAAATAATGGAGTGTAAAACAGATTTTTCTTACGATGGTGTTTGGCCTCGCTCAACAGGGCACCAGGCATGAATTTCACATGTCCAAGTGTCGTTTAGACAGCGGCCTGTTTTCACTCCTGAATAAATAACAAGAAAATGTAGTGCTCTTTAAGGCTCATAATAACAAGTCAAAGGGGTTTAGTCTAAAATGTCACAATTTCATCTTGCATTTTAATAGAAGTTTCACTTTTATATGAATTCAAGTATAAAGTTATGAGGTAACACAAACATGAGACTTGACATTTAATGTACGTTTTATGCTTACCATGACCTGCTATCACATTTTCTCCATCCTTGCATTCATGGTCGCTAGTACAAAAACCATCTGGCACTTTTGGACTCTGAAATAAGTAGAATAAACAAAAAAATACTAAATAAATGTATGAGGCCAAATAAACACTTAAACACCTTTATGAGTAAAATTGTCTAGCTATGAGACAATACAACTCTTCTCTCTCATTTAAGAAAGTCTGGTTGAAATTTATGCTAGAGGAGCAAATTCTACCCGGTAGAGCCATGGTCAACGTAATGAAAGGAGTACAAAGGAATAACTTTGGTCTCTTACCTCAGGGCAGAAACCCAGTATTTGGTTTGGTGTGACTAAGTAATTTGTCACAATAAAGAAGGTCCTGTCCCCCTATATACAAATTAAAAAAGAAAAAAATTGAAACACTCTTAAGAAAGGTATATTTTAAGTTGGTACTCAGCAAGCTAGACCTGAACAATTATTGAGTCCAAAGAACTGACTGTGGCACATTGTGCATTCCGCCTTTTGTTGTTAAAGTTTCAATGCCAGCAGAATGATAAATTCATGATCAAATCATTAGGGCACTAAAGGGAAGAGGGGGCTTCTGATCATTCTAATAGATTCTAATCTAAAATATAAGTGGTGAAAAATTAAAACAAATAAACAGTGAAGAAGACAAAAGTATGTACTCCTACTCCATTAACAAATAGGCTACATTTGATGATTTCAGTAACTTAAATGTATTCATATGGAACATGTTTTTATCCAAAGCAACATAAAATGCATTCAAGGTACACATTTTATTAGTATATGCATTACTTATGAATCAAAACTTTGGCGTTTGCCAGTACATTGGCAAGGAAGTTTGAATATGGTAACAAATGTAATAAATAAAAAGCGAAAAGACATCACAGAATGCACATATATCAAAGACATTTCTTCCAAGTACAAGTAGCGAAAATGTTCATTTACTTGTGGAGGAATGACATAGTCCTCTGCACCCCATAGTTGGAGACCAAACTCAGTGCTGTTGGTGAGATCTACACCCTTAAGTTTGGTAAACACAGAACTCTGGATGGCTTCTTCAGTCTCCTGATATCCTTTCTTCCAAATAAAAACCCACCTTTTAAGAGTGCACATCAGAAAATAAAAAAATAATAACACATTTATTTGAATGTGTATTTAGAAAGAGAGTATGAAGAAGTGAGCCTGAGAGAGAGAGACAGGGAACAATGCTATAGGCTACATGTACTATATGGCCAACACGTGAAGGGCATTATATCCTTTCTACCCATGTTACTTAAAGCTTCTCAAAGTTATTAATGTAAGGTACAAGAATGAAGCAGCTTCAAAGTGCAGTGTTAAAGGTGAGGGTGCTTTTGTGTATACCACATTTCATCCAGGTCAACTTATATACAGCAGCTTTTGTGGTCAACGTTTATTTTCCGTTGCTTAAGACTAACTTTCATCACATTCAGCGACTGAGGAGTTTAAGGGAAGAACCCAGATTGTAATAAAGCTGTAATAAATGGTCATCTACGTCTAAACAGAAATCTCTTTCACCGAAAGGCAAGAACAAATATTACAAAATTACCAGGAGCAGATCCACTAGTATGGGGGGCAATGCAATGGATTCAATCTTCCCATTGCCATAAATAACATTCCTTCAAGACACGGCGCTTTAACTATCGGGTTACTTTTGTTTTGTTTAAATGTATATACAGAAACTGTTCTGAACAAAAAAATACATAATTTACGACTTATTAAAACATGCACTTTGAAGTTTCTATCTTCTGAACTCATACAGCCCGCTCGTGTACCCCACATCTAAATTTACAGAAGCACAAGACACCTACCCGATCAGATATCCAATCACACCCAGCTGAAAGAGTCTGAACAGAACTCCGACCTTTTTGTTTTTAGCGATGACAAATTTCTCTGTCTTGTAATCGAGCAGAGAGAAGAAAAAGTTGCCCCATGTCTGAGCCATGCTTCTGTGTGTCTGTGACAGTTTTGAAGCAGCTGTCGCTGGTCTGCTGACTGTTGTACAGCGGGTTCTTCCCCTTGACTTGCTGGCAATATTTTTTTATAATCTTTTTTTAATTTATCCTTATTTTTCGGAAATAATAATTAACGTGTCAATAATACTGTAATTGATGTAACGGTGGACACGAGCAGTAAATAAGCTGTTTATGCTGGGGGGTTTTATGGAGACAAAAGTGACAGCTCAACCACAACATGCAAACAGTGAGTTACTTATTAATTGGATCAAGTGTATTGGCATTATATATATAAATAAAAGTTCAACTGCTGTTATTTTTAAATATGCTCAATAAAATTGCATTGCACTTTATTGTATTAATTTTATGTTGCTGCGAAACAGTATTTACGCGACAGCCTGATAGCAACTGGTGACCAATATGGCCCCTGCCTCAGCATATTCAAAAAGTGTACATACATACACATCCTGAAAATCCACAGAACAAATATTTTCACAAAGGCTTGTGTAAGGCTATATTAACTTACTTGAACAGACGCATGATGACACCATCTTACTATTTTAATGTGGACGGGCATTAATGGTTTTTACTGGTGCCATGTTTGCTCTGGGAGTGTTTCAAGTACTGTACCGTTTGCCCTCCTCCTGCTTTGTATTTGTTTAAGACAAATATCGGGTCACTACAATATATTAGAAGCAATTCACACAGAACTGGGTTCTGAATCACTACCTGAAAATATAGTGTAAACAAATAGGGTTCACATGCAAGAAACCATTTTAAAAATCAGATGTTTGGAAAATGGAGCATTTTGTCATTGTAAGACCATGCACACTTTGGCCAGTTTATCTATACAAGACAGTCATGCTTATCTGCAGTATTTTTTTTAGTCCTGTTAAAATCTAAATTAATTACTTCAATGAAGATTATGCAATCTGTAAATGTGACCATTGACTTAGTTTACAGAAGACCATTTTGCATTTTATAGCACAATCCGGAGATGTTTGCTTTGAGAATAATGTTGAGTTCCTATTTAATTAAGTGGAAAACCTAATATTGCTTAAAATGCAGAAACAAATGAAAACGAGACACAATTTAAATGTCAATGCTTTTATTTTTGACATTTCAAGAATAAAAAAACAGAAATATGTGAAATTAGTAATAGTTAATCAGTTCAGTGAAAAAAAAAAAACATTTGTGTGGAGGGAGGGGGGTAAGCAGGGCAGACTAAAAGTCCTTCAATGACATGGACAATTAACTTAAATATGGCCTCCCCTAAGACGCAGCACAAGATGCAGGGTGGACTCTTTCTGGATGTTGTAGTCGGACAGAGTGCGACCATCTTCCAGCTGTTTGCCAGCAAAGATCAACCTCTGCTGGTCAGGGGGAATGCCTTCTTTGTCTTGGATCTTGGCCTTGACATTTTCAATGGTGTCACTTGGCTCAACCTCAAGGGTGATGGTCTTGCCGGTGAGGGTCTTCACGAAGATTTGCATGCCTCCCCTGAGACGCAGCACAAGATGCAGGGTGGACTCTTTCTGGATGTTGTAGTCGGAAAGAGTGCGACCATCTTCCAGCTGTTTGCCAGCAAAGATCAACCTCTGCTGGTCAGGGGGAATGCCTTCTTTGTCTTGGATCTTGGCCTTGACATTTTCAATGGTGTCACTTGGCTCAACCTCAAGGGTGATGGTCTTGCCGGTGAGGGTCTTCACGAAGATTTGCATGCCTCCCCTGAGACGCAGCACAAGATGCAGGGTGGACTCTTTCTGGATGTTGTAGTCGGACAGAGTGCGACCATCTTCCAGCTGTTTGCCAGCAAAGATCAACCTCTGCTGGTCAGGGGGAATGCCTTCTTTGTCTTGGATCTTGGCCTTGACATTTTCAATGGTGTCACTTGGCTCAACCTCAAGGGTGATGGTCTTGCCGGTGAGGGTCTTCACGAAGATCTGCATGCCTCCCCTGAGACGCAGCACAAGATGCAGGGTGGACTCTTTCTGGATGTTGTAGTCGGACAGAGTGCGACCATCTTCCAGCTGTTTGCCAGCAAAGATCAACCTCTGTTGGTCAGGGGGAATGCCTTCTTTGTCTTGGATCTTGGCCTTGACATTTTCAATGGTGTCACTTGGCTCAACCTCAAGGGTGATGGTCTTGCCGGTGAGGGTCTTCACGAAGATTTGCATGCCTCCCCTGAGACGCAGCACAAGATGCAGGGTGGACTCTTTCTGGATGTTGTAGTCGGAAAGAGTGCGACCATCTTCCAGCTGTTTGCCAGCAAAGATCAACCTCTGCTGGTCAGGGGGAATGCCTTCTTTGTCTTGGATCTTGGCCTTGACATTTTCAATGGTGTCACTTGGCTCAACCTCAAGGGTGATAGTCTTGCCGGTGAGGGTCTTCACGAAGATTTGCATGCCTCCCCTGAGACGCAGCACAAGATGCAGGGTGGACTCTTTCTGGATGTTGTAGTCGGACAGAGTGCGACCATCTTCCAGCTGTTTGCCAGCAAAGATCAACCTCTGCTGGTCAGGGGGAATGCCTTCTTTGTCTTGGATCTTGGCCTTGACATTTTCAATGGTGTCACTTGGCTCAACCTCAAGGGTGATGGTCTTGCCGGTGAGGGTCTTCACGAAGATTTGCATGCCTCCCCTGAGACGCAGCACAAGATGTAAGGTGGACTCTTTCTGGATGTTGTAGTCGGACAGAGTGCGACCATCTTCCAGCTGTTTGCCAGCAAAGATCAACCTCTGCTGGTCAGGGGGAATGCCTTCTTTGTCTTGGATCTTGGCCTTGACATTTTCAATGGTGTCACTTGGCTCAACCTCAAGGGTGATGGTCTTGCCGGTGAGGGTCTTCACGAAGATCTGCATGCCTCCCCTGAGACGCAGCACAAGATGCAGGGTGGACTCTTTCTGGATGTTGTAGTCGGACAGAGTGCGACCATCTTCCAGCTGTTTGCCAGCAAAGATCAACCTCTGCTGGTCAGGGGGAATGCCTTCTTTGTCTTGGATCTTGGCCTTGACATTTTCAATGGTGTCACTTGGCTCAACCTCAAGGGTGATGGTCTTGCCGGTGAGGGTCTTCACGAAGATCTGCATGCCTCCCCTGAGACGCAGCACAAGATGCAGGGTGGACTCTTTCTGGATGTTGTAGTCGGACAGAGTGCGACCATCTTCCAGCTGTTTGCCAGCAAAGATCAACCTCTGCTGGTCAGGGGGAATGCCTTCTTTGTCTTGGATCTTGGCCTTGACATTTTCAATGGTGTCACTTGGCTCAACCTCAAGGGTGATGGTCTTGCCGGTGAGGGTCTTCACGAAGATCTGCATGCCTCCCCTGAGACGCAGCACAAGATGCAGGGTGGACTCTTTCTGGATGTTGTAGTCGGACAGAGTGCGACCATCTTCCAGCTGTTTGCCAGCAAAGATCAACCTCTGCTGGTCAGGGGGAATGCCTTCTTTGTCTTGGATCTTGGCCTTGACATTTTCAATGGTGTCACTTGGCTCAACCTCAAGGGTGATGGTCTTGCCGGTTAGGGTCTTCACGAAAATCTGCATCTGCCAATACATAAAGAAAAACAAATTAAATTCCATTGTATTACACTAAATACTGACAATTAAATACATGGTGGTGGGTGGTATTGGAGAAATGGGTTGGAATGAATAATTTCTGCAGAACCATTCGGTTCCTCCAGTGGCACAGAGAAGGTTTAGAGTGTACCATTAAACTTACAGAAAACCGATTAAAAAAATAACTTCTTCCAATATGATCAGTTTCTTATGAAACACTTCACTCAATATATCCTCATGTTTAAGATATGAATAAAAGACATACAAGAATGTAGGAATAGTAAAACAGCCATAATGAATATGCATCCTGACCAGTCCATGAGAATAATATAAAGCATTTTAGCAGGTTGTTGAAAATCGTGTATAATTGTTCTATTCGAGAACATTTCAGACCTGTAGGTTTAATAAAAAAAAAAAAAATAAAAAAAAAAACACTATATAGGGTATATGCTAAATACACTTTGTAGAACAACACTGTCATTTTAAATATCTAAAATACATATATTCAGCAAACATATTTTACACCCAAACCAGTAGGAATAGAGAATAAAGAAATATCTCGGTTTATCTGAAGCAATGGTGCGTCACTCCAGCATGACCGCTTTCTCTAACATGGCGGCGGTCCGTTCGCATCCGGGATCAGTTCACATAGTGCGATGATTCAGCAAAGAGACATTGGTCATTGAACAAACCCGATCGAAAGAAAATATACAACTTCACAATAAAGAAAAAAAAACACACCCATTTCAGAATCACAAGATTAGACCTTTTTCGTCAAATAATACATTATGAATATCTAGAACGTTAAAATGACCATCGATAATACAAATAATGGTATCCATCGACCAAGCAATCGTTGAAAATAACAACTAACTGATAAGTATTTCTACTTTAAAAGCATTATGTATTTCATAATACATATCGGATGTTCATTCTTACCTTTTAATAAAGCTTGTGTTCTGTAAAAACTGTTCTGTAAACGTATCTCCCTCTTCGCGTGCAACTGCTATGCGGATGAATGTGAGTGCTACTGCTTTTATATAAACCGAAGGGACGTGACGTTCATGGTACGTCACATGACAAGATCCGTCCGCAGTTGGATCAAAACATTCAGTCTGTGTCAAAACATTCAAATATGCTTGTATTTAACTTATATTGGTTGTTTGTATCGATAGTATGTTTTGTATCAGTTCTTCAAATTGATAATTATACAATATCATACAATTACTTAAAAGGAAGTCTCCAGAACATGCTAGAATGGGCTGTTGGTGATTCAGATCTCTGGAATCTGGGGCAGAGCCAGGCAAAGAGCTGCATAGTGACATAAGAGTTAGAAACAAACTGGAATGCTGTTATGCCCACAGGAGTGTTTGCTCAATTACAAGGGTTATTTGCAAAAATAAATGTAGTTGCATCTTGAAGCTGTGATTCCTATTTCGTGCATTTGTGTTTTAGCCAGTACTTTACTTGCATGGACCATCAAACTTCATATATAAAGCAATGTGTGACACAGATAGCATTGCTTTGAAATGTGTTGCCCCCAGACATTCTGCAGTGAATGTTGGTCATTTTCTTTGGATGAGCTGACGGGCAATACCACAGCCATTATCACTGTAAAGAATAATAATAAAAAATACATTCTTAATTAGTATTTTTGTCTTGTTTTCCAGCAAACATATCTAAACATTCTTACAACAAGATGAATTTACTTGTCAAGCAAAATGGCAAAATATGTTTTGTCATGTTTTCAGAGAAATCTAACTAAATCAAGTTTTATGCTTAAAACAAGCATTTTTTTGTTTCAAGCATTTTTGTCAGATTTCTCTGAAAACAAGCTTCAATATCTTATGCCATTTTAAGAATGTTTAGATATTTTTGCTGGGAAAACAAGACAAATAAACAAAACAAAAAAAAAAACAATTAAGCATTAATTAAACATTAGGATTTTATTACAGATTTTTATTATCTTAATGTCTTAGCACCCACAAAGGAAAAGCTTCCCTTTGTTATTGTGTGGTAGAGCTAATTGCATGTCATTCACATTTCCAGGCATTTGATTCCTAGTTCACAGTAAACTCTTACAACTGTACATTATTTGCTGGATAAAGCATTTATACAGAGTTACCGGAGTCAAAAACAAGCTTGTACAAACAAAACAAAACTATAAACAAGATAAACCAGCTCCAAAATTGCTTTGAGGTTTCCTTGAAGTTTATCTTGATTACAGCCTATGTTAAGCATCCAGTTTAATTTGATCAGCTATTACAGCATTCTGGGTTCACCACTGAAATAAAATACCATAAAATAGTCATCTAAGATAGTTCAATGTTATCTGGCTTGTTCTACAGAAAGAGTTGGCATTGTGAAACGGCTTTTTGAGCCTTATCTGGACAGTCATTAAATCAGGTCTCTGTTATGTTCTTGTGTCTGCTTGAACCGCTGTTGAAAGATTATCCAGATCCCAGATCACCCAGCTAAACCAGTTTTTGTTTAAAACAGTATAGTTGAGGGAGGTGTTCTTTTTAAACTTAATTCACGATAGATTACTTAACATTGATTGGATTGAATTGGATTGTATAGAGGTAACCAGGGCAAGATGGTGTAATCATCAGTTTGTTTTTAGGCTTTATCTGCTGTTGCATTTGAGTCCCTATAATTCAGCATTTGAAGTGACTAAAAGTGCTCTATTTATATCAATGGTTGGTCAGCATTTATGCTCATGTTATAAACTTGAGACACCTCTTTAAGCCCGCTGCTCTCATTCAAGTGAAAATAATTTGAAGTAATTTTACTTTCTGATGGAGAACTAACTAGGAAGAATAATTTCCAGGAAAAGACAGGAAATGCAGCATACATGTTTTGAAATTCACTGTACATTTCCTGGTTACTGTTGCCAGACCCACTGATGCTTGTCACATGAGCTGCCACGTCACCAGACTGAACTCAAAGGAGTGTTTGTTCAGAACCAGATCCTGTGTACCTTGAACTTTCAGGACACTGTATGCGAGTTATAAAACCTCTGTGTTGTGTATCAGTTGAAGTTGTCAACATGTTCCTGTAACTTAACCTATCATAAATTACTTCAGATAATACAGAATACAGGAAAAACAATACAGAATGTTCATAAATAAGCCATTGCGAAATTATTTATGACTAGCCTATGTTAAAAAAATAATAACCAAAAAGTTTACATTGTTGTTTAAATATCCAGTCAATAATGTAAATTTATATGACCTCCTACAGTAACAAATAATCAAATAAATACATCTTCATAAAAAACATAGCTTTGTCAAAACTCAAAGGTTTTGTTTTTCAGAACAATGATGACTCATGTCAATAATGTCAATTCATATTGCATTAACTCACTGCCAAAACTGCCATGTGATGGATATTTTTCATACCTTGTATATGTATTGTTAACACTATAAGGTTTTTTTTAGCAAAACAATAAGATCAGTGTATAGCTAATGCGTTTAGTTAATGCAATATGAACAAATCTGAAATAAAAATGAACAATTGTATTTGTATTATCTAACATTAACTAGATTAATAAATGCTGTAAAAAATATATTGTTCATAGATAGATCATGGTACCTAATGCATTAACTAATGTTAATGAATGGAACACCTGTTACCGATTTTTTAGTACATATGTACACCTACTAGAATTTTCTAGCTGTTTCGAGTAAAACAAGTTTTTCTTTCTGTGGTTTATGCTAGAATTTGTCTCTGGGCTTGTCTTGTTACAACAGATGAGCATGTGACCTAGCCGGTCTACAGTGTTTGTTTGTGTGCTGTTTTGAAACCAGTGGTGAAGGTTATCGACAAGATGTCGAATGTTCTACTGGCCGCATGACTTCACAGTTTAACCGGGTGACGTTATAGGCGACAAACTGGTTTTTCAACCACACCACTTATACAATTATAGGACAAATGGCGTGCGTAACTAAAGAAGAAGAAAGGTAGGCTATGTAATATTCACTTTCATGAATCTTATTCATGGAAGCGCCATACTTAATTTATGACGGGAATGAAAACGAGGCCGTGAGGGATTGATTACACAACTATGTTAATATAAAAGAAAATATAAATTGGCTAAATATTTAGCCTAAATACATGAGCCAATAATGTCTCCAGATGTACGCCCAGGATATAAACCATCTTTTTCCAGGGAACACGACGATGGTCTTGTGAAACACACCGGAGGTTGCCACTGCGGTGCGATGCGTTTTGAGGTGTGGAGCGCCCGAGATTTACACGTGTTTAATTGCAAGTAAGGATCATCTTTAACAATGTACGCATTCTCCACAATGCCGAAGTACAACAGTCCAAATGTTCACGTGTAATCACGTGGACGACTTTCAAAGACATGCGGAACAGTTGACTCATTAGCACGAATACAGTGGTTTTGAACATCCCCTAAGTGTGTGACTCTTGAAAAATTCCACCTAATTATTGTGCCAATTTGTGTTGTGTTTCAGTTGTAGCATTTGCACAAAGAAGCAAAATCATCACTTCATTGTATCAAAATCCCAGTTCACCTTGCTGCAGGTAGACCTATCTATTCGATGCACCTTTCTATGCAAGTCAGTGTACCCAAAGTCTGGTTGGATGTTGTAGATGAAGAGAACTTTAAAATATGGTTATTTGAAATCCATGCATTTTCGTACAACAATCTAGAGTTCTGGCAAACTTGCCCTCATTATTTTCACATGCAAATGTGTTTGCTATTTGCTGCAAATGTTTGCCAGAAGTTTGCAGCTCTTCACCATTAGTGGTGAACCTACAGCAAATCTTTGGCGACAATGAAGAATTTGCAGCAAAGCTCATTTGCTTGTGAAAATTATTGATATATTGGTGAATTAAATTCAAAATATGTTTACAAGGGTTGAGGAAGACAAATATCTTTCATGTGTCACAGGGATCAGACAACATAACCACATACACCTTTAACACACACATGGCCAAGCACACATTCTGCAAGATCTGCGGTGTCCAAAGTTTTTACACTCCACGTTCAAACCCTGATGGATTTGGTGAGTTGAGGAGAAAGTTAAACCTTTGTGATGATTTTTTTGCGAGTCATTTGATTGTAGACAAACAGTAGCTAGCTGGAGAGATATGACGGCATTTTCATTATTTACATTATTATTTAGGCTTAAAATGGATATTTCTTTGTTGGTTTACATACACACCGTATGTATGTGTGTAAGGTGCACTATCATTTGTTCCACTTATCAACATAAAGATTTACACAAGGAAATAATAAAATGAATTTAAAATGATAACATGAGATGAAGACACATATCAATGCCGTAAATTAGGTCATTTATTTGCCACGTTGAGATCACATGACCAGTTGAATATTCTATCTCTGTAACCCCTCTATAATGAGACACTTTCATTTGTTTATTAAATTAATCATGGGTGACAAATGCACCTACAATGTCATTGATACTGAAAGCCTTTGCAATTCCTTTGATGCTGTATTCATGCTGATAAGTGTCAGTATAAAGTCCAAGACCGCTGTTGTACACACCTTTCGAAACAAAGAAATAACTCATTGGTGCACCTTTAGTGTAGATTTTAAAATCTATTTTAAAATGTGTATTCATTTGGTGTTATAGGTGTGGCACCCCATTGTTTGGACCCTGGTACAGTGAGAAGTGTAACTGTGGAGGAGTTCTGTGGACAGAACTGGGAGGAAAGTATGAAGAAACATCACACTATTAGAAGTATGTCAAAACCAACAAGGGACACATAACCTACTGTTCACCTGAGCATTTAAAAGCTGTTGTAGTTATTTTACTTGTATAGTGCTTTCCCATTTCTCAACTATTCATTTTAAATATAACATGAGAACACACAACAATCATGTATGATTCTAACCAGGGATGTATTATATGATATTATATAAAAACAGGAGTTTTGCTGCTTTAATCCATGTCTGTTAGTTTTTAGGCCATCCAAATGCTAGAATACAAAATAAACTTTAAGTAGATATGTGTATTTTAACTGTACTGTCTTTCTCTTCTGGGAAAAAGTAACAAAAATTCTGATGACTTATCTTGTATGCCATGTGTGTATACATGATTTGTGAGATAAAATGATCTTTAGCATAAGAATGTCTCCCTGCCCTAAATTGTAATGCCATCTACCTCCTTTTAAAACTATATAAAACAAATGTTGTAACTCCCTATTCATGTCGTCTTATTTTTATTTTCATACAAAACTTGTTACATTGTTCTGATTTGTAATATGGATTCATCAGTCAAATAACTCAAAACAGAGAACATCATAAACGTCTAGATTTACATACACAGATCGTGTTCAGTATCAGCATACTGAATAAACAGTTTTGGTACAGTACTTATTAATCAGTTTGGATTGGACAGTGCATAATTTAGGACTCTCCGTTAATAAGTCCAGTAACAACAGTAAAAGCAAATGTAAACAATATTGATTCATAATCAAATTGTCTTCTAACTTTGTTTATACTCAAAGCAGGCACAAACGAGTTTAACCATGTTTTGGATTCAGTTACTCTATTAAAAGCTTTAGTGTTAAACTAGACTGAACCTCCCAGGCAAACTTGCTTTTAGATTGGATGGTTTGGGATTATGTGCGTAAAGAACTATAACATTCAATACGCCAGAGTTCTTGTATACCAGGACTGATCCCAGCTGAGCCTTATTAATATGCTATAAATATATGGCAATTGTTCATTTATTCCCCAAACATAAAATGGATAAATAAGGGTGTACGAAGGTAGATAAACATGAAGAAAGCCTTAAAAAATTTCAGTGCATGAGTTTAGTCCTACATTTACAGGAACAGTGCACAAGGACAATTTAAGCTAATACATTTTTACATTCTTTGTTTCCACGGTAATGGCCTGGAATGTGTTTGCAAACATGTAGCGTGAGAACAGGATGTAGAGCCGGCGGAACCACAGCAGCTGAGAGTGATGACAGAGCATGGCTTTCTGATGGAAATTGAGAAAAAGAAAATGAAATAGAATATAACATAGATCAGTAACAGATTATAATATAGATCACGGTAGGTTGATTAAGATGACCTCAAAACAAACTAAGTCAAAGACTTGAAATCAAGTGCACAGACACACAGATCAAGGCTTAACATGCAACAATCTGTATTGTTCTGTACAGGTGCCAGAATGGCAGGGGCAGTTCAGGCTTTTGCAGGCCAGAATAACTGTCATTTACAGACATCTCAGCAGTATTAGTTAACGTTTACAGTGCATTGTGCTTGTTAAGTGTTCAAAGTACCAATGCACTGGTTAACAACACTAGCCTTATTTCATTTTATCTGTGGAATTAGAGATGTACTTTTTTCACATGAGAATCAATATTTGTCTTTTTAAAACTTTAGTTATGCTCTGTATTCGAAATGTGCCAAGCTGAAGTCTTTTGTCAGAAAAAATAATCTATACTGAAAAAAAAAGTTCTAGTTTTAATTCAGAGGTAATTTTCCCTAATCAGAGCTGAAGTTCTCTGTTTAAGCACCTGATTCATTCAGATACCTTGGCACGTTTATACTCGTCCCATCCAATGATGCAGCAGAAATCGGAGGGGAGGAGCCAGCTGACTGGCAGCTCTAAGACTGAGAGATACTTTCGGAGGATGTTAATGGTGTGTAGAGAGAATATTTGACAACCTTTGAAGAGACCACAGATTATAATAGTCTATGCTTAGAACATTGGCTATTTCAATTATAAAAATGTTAAAAACCATTGAATGGATTATCATTTATTTAATTTAAATAACTTATATTGATAATTATATAAAAAAATCAACACTTTTATAATATTTTATTAGACTAAAATAAAATACAATGAGTACACCATTAAAATTTATTTGTGAGAAAAAGTATATAAAGGTTATGGACAAGCTGCTGGACACAGATTAAAACAGATTAAACAAAAACAAAACCTTATGAGTGGTGAAGTTTTTGTTTGTCACTTTCAAGATTTTACTCTTTTCCATGCTTGAAAAGAACTGTGTTAAAATGCTGTATATTTCCAGGTTTTGCATGACTGTGGGAACTCTGGAACATGCCATTGTGTTAGTAGGCACAAACTGAGTTTACAGAAACCACCAAAAAGGAAATTGTCCATGCATGATCTGCTGCAATTTCATGTGTAGTAGTGTGCATATATGCACTTGATACAGTATACCAGTGGGTGGTGCACTTTACCTAGAAAACATGTTATCACTGCTACCAATGACAGAATGTTAAAAGTTTCTACTGTAGCCTTTCTGTATAATTAGTTATAGGTGATAATTATGTATTATTAATATTTGATACATTACATTATTAACATATTTAACAATGTAATGAGAGACTTACCTTGAGGAAGTCTACCAGCAGAAGCAAGATGGCTGTTGCCAAAGAGATAAAGAGAAAAGCCTGAAATTATTTAATACACCAAACTCACTAAGAACACAAAATAATAAGCATTATAATAATAAAAATATGAGGATGTATTAAAATAAAGAACCAGAAAATTACCTGCCATTCATTATTGCATTCATCATTATTATATGATGATTAGGTACACATTAATACAGCACAATTTTATACAAATATATAGAATAAAGTTTGTATAAATGTTATGTTACAAGGATTTGCTGTCTTCTCTAGTTTTCTCTCTCTCTCTTTTTCTTCTAAAGGTGCATTCAGTATTTTGTTTTTTAAAGATCTTGGATTTACACTGACACCTGTTGGTTTGGATGTCAGCCATGATTAATTTTATCCATCAGTGAAAATATCCAAAAACAAGGTGGTTACTGAGATATAGCTAGTGGTATTCGGCTGTTCATGTGATCCTAACATCAACCCCCTCATGTGGGGACCCTCCCCATGTACAATAAAACAGCTTTTATAAGGTTACTGATATGACTGGACTCTGGAGTGTACGTCTCATGTGAGTGCTCATGATTTTATACATACGTTTCAAAATTTCTTTAGGAGTAAAACTTTTTTCAATTAAGAAAAAATCTATAAAAAATACTGAGTGCATCTGTAAGGACACATACACATCTTGAGGTCTGAGAGTTTTTTACAGATTAGAATGAGCTCTAAATTCAAATCCAATTCCTGGAACTCTCTGTCATGCCCTGGCTCTTCTAGTCACACCACTTGTGCAGGCCCAGATGCTCAGCTCGAGACGACCCAGTGTCTGCGCCTTAACTTTCCCACTGCATTCTCTTTCAGACACACACAAAAAAAATAAATATTTCTGCAACAGCACAGAACTGCCATAGCAAAGACTTGTAATTAGTAAAGGCTGTTACATTTAAATTTTTAAAAAATCAGAAGTCTGAGAAATTTGTCTCAGGTTCTTGAAAACAGAACATTGCTCAATAACACTGTTTGTTCTAACTGTTTCACAGCAAGCCTTTTTTTATCAGTCATACTCTTTGAAATCTTCTTTTGAACACATGGTGAATTGTTGCAAGCTCTTGAGGAACAATTTGTCTGATCCAAGATTGAGGCTGTTTTTTCTCCCCCTCTATACTGATTTGATTGTCTCTCGGAATGTGTGTAATGTGAGCAAGTATGTGTATTCATGGTACATTATCAAGAGTAGATAGGTTTGTGTATTTCTCTGTTTGTGTGTGATGTTATGAATGTAATTGGAGTGGTTCTTCAAGTGTATTTTCTTGTGTGTATATTTATAAACTTGTTTTTTAAAAATGTTCATACATTGGTTACATGTTAAGGTTTAGCTAGATACTGTGTAAGGCAACGAAATAGACGTGTGTTTGTTTTCTGATGTAATTACATTGTGAATATGATTGCAGTTTTGTGGTATGTTTCTTGGTTCCTTTCTGTTAGTTATGGCAAGTGTTTGTGCTCTGCAAATGCTGGGCTAGAAGACTTCAGGAAATGCTTCAGAAATCTAACTCTTGAGTTCCTTTCTTTGTTTGATTGCATGAAAATCCAGCTAGGAGCACAATGTGTCTCTATCTAAAGAAAGATCAGCCGTAATCAACTGCAATGTTGTTCTTAGTTTCAAGATTTAGTTACTTGTATTGTACTTAATAAATGTACAATACAAGTAACTTAAAAAAGATTACAAAGAAAGTAACTTTGCAAAGATCAAACCACATAAGATTCAAAGAGACATGGTGGCTTTCAAACGTCTGAGTCCAATGCTTGTATTTTGCATTTATCTAATTTATTATGGATTATTTAATTGCAAATGAAGTAACAACAACTGTAACATTCTAAGGAAGTTGAAAAATAAACATGAATTTTTGTGTCTTTCTATTACTGTAAGAGTTAGTGTGTTGGGAATGTGATTTATTAAAAGAAATGCTACAGTGCATTTAGAAAAATCTGAACAATTTGGTTAATAGGTCATCTAGAAATGTTCACTGTATTTTGAAATGCTCATGATCACAATACTGTGCATGTTAATTATCACGGTATACCTTATTATTGAATATCGGCAAATGTCTACCTGAGGGCCTTGTAGATGGCAATATGATTGGCATGTCCACTCACACCTCTGCCATCAAATGTCAGTACCTGTGGAGACAAAGACCATAAACCACAGACCAATAAATACACTGCCAATACCACATGAAGTCCACCTTTAACCAAGAAGTCATATTTAACATCAGGTACTTACTGGGTGAATTTCACTGCGAGACAACATTTAAAAGGCAAATTTCAAAATAGTCTGTTATGATATAATGATGACAGCCATTATGCAAATGCATTATGCAATGTCCATGTAAAATACATATGTTTGTAATAATTGCAATATGAACAATCAAACCACTAAATATCTTTAAAGAGACACATTTATCTTTTGCTGCAGATCCAGAGGTGGAAAGGTTGTCTTTATTTTTGTTTTGTTTTCCACTGTCTATATTTGTTGCTGACTTAACATGTTTAGCAAAAATCCTAAACCCTGCCCAAATCTTAAAATATAACCCTAAAATGTGATTGGTTGATAAGGATGTATTTCCTGGACCAATAATTATATTGATCCAGGAACACATCCTACTTTGTAAAATCACTGTAAGAAAGCGCACTATGACTTTAAAGCAGGGCCTGATGAGAACCTGATTTTTCCCATGTTTCTCTGGATTACTGATACTTTTCAGTTCATCAATGAGAATATTCATGTGCACCATGATGCCAGGTCTCTAAAGAGCAGGTGTAACTTGTATGTGGCATCACACAGAACAGTACGCAAGAGTTAAAACTTGTAGGATCTCTACTCCACTGAAGAACAGGAGTAAAAGGAAAAAAGAAAGGAATATATAAAACTACGATGAAAAACAAGACTCAGCAGTTTAATTGTTGGTGGGTATTGCCAGTACTGTGTGAAAAGAAATCTATCTGCAAATTGCAGTGGTGTAGCCAAGGGTGGGTCGGGGTGGGCCTGGACCCACCCAAATTAGACCCAGAATTTTTCAGATTATTCTTTTTTATTATTACCAATTTTTATTGATTCCATTCAACACATTAAATAACATAACAGAAAATGCAGAATCAAATTATATAAAATGAACCCCCCCCCCACACACACATTTAAAACTACAGATCCCTCTTCACTGCCCTTCCCCGAGAGCCTTCCAAAAAGGCCAAATATCTGCCCCATTTTCTATCAAATAAATTAAGACTGCTCAGCATTCCATACGACGTCGATCTCCTCAAATGCCGCTACCCTGCCCATCTCTGTGCACCACTCTTGAAATGAGGGCGCTCCAGCCGACTTCCATCCCCTAAGAATAACCCGTCTGCTGACCATAATGCTAGCCAGGACCCAATGTTTTATGTATTTATAAAGTAGTAAAAAAAAAAAAAATTCTGATTTCTGAAAGTGTGAAAAAACGGTTTGAATGTGCTGCTTCTCTGTTAAGGAAAATTTGGTAAAAAAAAAAAAAAAAAAATGTGGGAAAAAACTTGGTCCATCCATTTTTATTGAGGCCCACCCAAACGTAATTTCCTTGCTACGCCCTTGGCATATTGTATGTTGTGTCACCAGGCGAGTGATTCTTTCTTTCTTTAGAAATGGGCGGTTTCCAAAACTGCTGCTTTGCATAGCTCAAGAGTGCCAAGTGTGGATGAAAATATGGTTGACAAAATAATATATTGTGGCAGGTATGAAGGTTGTTGCCTAGGACAACGAGGTGAGTGAGTCAGCTTTCAGAGGAGCAGATCAGCATGTCTGAATGAGGGGGAATAAAACTCCAAACACTGTGAACAGCAGAGAAAGATACTTTTGCCCATGAGAAAAACAAGGGAAAACATTCCTGTATGCTCATACACATATTTAAGAAGTCAAAAGTAGAAAAAAGAAAAACCCTTCTCTAATCTCTTTAATGTAATCTCTTGTCAACACTAGGTCATTATCAAAATATGGTGACAAACATGTCACTTGACATTTTAGTCATGAAAAAGATTTCAAATAGTCAAGAATTTAAAAGGCATAATTCTATATCCTAAACTTTTATTAAATAATATAAAATGGGTTGACTTTATATATTTGTATTCTTTTTAGAAAATGTATTTGAATTTGTCAATTGCCTGAAAAAACCCTTGTCCCCTTCAACTGGTACACCAATTCTATGACATTTGCAGTTGTTTATTTTATACTTAATTGGTTTTCTCAGGTCAAGCACTAGTGCAAGGCCTAACAAATGTGCAAAAAGCAAAACAAAATAATAATGAATAATTTAAATCTAATGTTTGTCCCTTTATTTCGTGTCATTGGTGTTATCAATGTTAAAAACTTGTATTTTGAAAATCCAAAAAGTTCCAAGGTCAAAGTTCAGCGGACAAAGAGGCTGCTTAAATGTTCATATGGATTTTCCCATCATGTTTAAAGTTATTAATTTACATTTGAACAAATATTTTACTCCACTTTTATAGGCGAAAAAGGAACCGAACAGAATTGAAAATAGTTTGTAAGTGGTTAACATTTTTTGAGAATGACCCACCTAGTGTACAAACAGACAGACAGACGATAGATGGATAATCTAATTCTTTTAAAAATGACAATAATCCCGACTTTGCAAAGTGTCACTCTTACACACACACACACACACACACGCATACAGAACCTGGTAAACACAGCAGTCCTGCACATCTGTTTAAACCAGAGGAGGCTATTTTTGTAGTGCTGCAAACCTTCCCATTATCCTCTGCTTTCTAAGAGAGAGTGGTAGAGCACACAAGATGGCCATCACTCTTTTCCCACCCGTTCAAAAGCCAAAGTCAAATAGCGTAATGTAATATCTTTTCATCAGTTCCCACAGCCTGTTCGGCTTAAATCAAACATAAAATTAAGGGTGCAGTGAAACTGTGCGCAGATCTACTGGCTTCAGTCTGTATTATTGATCTATCATGTGGTTTTATGTCAGACTGGTTTGTTAGTGTAGGAGGAGTTATATTGGCTGCTGTTTGTATTTTCACATTTTGCTAATAGTTCATAAGAACATGGAAGCAATGGATGTAAGCCATACTGTGTAACAGGAGCACTCTTTTTTGTGTGTATGTGTTTTTTGTGGCTTGTTTTGGCTAGTCCTCTGTTGTTGGCCTTTATATTAAATGTTATGCCATGTGAGCAGAGAGTGAGAGGGACATAGAGCAACAGAGAACATTAAAAAGTATATTTGAGAAAAAGAGAGGAGGTGACAGTGAACAAAAAATATTTGTTCAAATCTTGATTTCAAAAACTTTTTGGGGCATTTTCTGGAACTCCTTAGTGTGGGCTGATAGATATCTCTGCTTTGGCTTGCCAACAGTGACCCTGGAGAACCACATGTGTCTGCTTCAGTCGAGTTCAGTGGCATTAAGGGATATTACAGCATGTGTAATTAGGGCTAAATACAGGGGACCAATGACAGGTTGGTTTAAGTGAATTAATCATGCTGATATGATCTCACTCAAAGCAACCTCTTGAGAAGCATGTGAGCTATCAAATTAGGGAGTCAGGACTGTGTTTTGATGAAGTGAAAGCAGGAATCTATGAAAATTTCTGCATGGATCTCCAGTATGTACTCTGTAGATGTACAGATCTGATATGTAGATCTGACTCTCACATGTGTGAATTTAAAGCCTCTTTCTGATCCAGGATCAGTGCTTCTTACAGTATATTAACACTATTATTTAGAAAGGTCTACAAATATCAGTCAACGTGAGTGGAACACCTATGTGCGAATTATACAATGAATTTGAGGTGGGTTTATGTTTTTAAAGGAACTGCAAAAATGGCACAATCTGAAGAAATTTGAGATTTGAGAAACTTGAATTTCATTTGGTGCTACTAGTGACAGATAATCCATATTAAATGCCTTTTAAACAAAACAAAACATTTTCTTTAATATAAAAATTATATATTAAAATGATACAAAATCACAACATTAAAGTTTTGTCCATGTATTGTACTAAATGGATCTTAACAGATAGTTTTTTCTAAATTCTTTGTAATTCGCACCCTGTGGAACACTGCCCTTCCATCTCTCCTGATTATTGATAATTATTTATAACATATTGTATTTATCTTTTGATCTTCGATAAAGGCTAATCTGTAACCTGTGTTCCCTTATCAGTCTTTTTTGTGTATTTCTAAGTAGGGTTTGGTATCCCCAACCACCTCACAATACCCATCGCAATACACGACACGATTCAATATATCACAATACATCACAATATCACAATTGGATTGCGATTTAAACTGTACCAAGCGAGTGAGAGAGACCCAGTGTGTCCGTGAGAAAAATAGTGAATCTACAGGTTCAGCTTTTATCTCTCTTTTGCTTCCGATCTTAAAGTTTGCACTTATTTAGACGACCTGCTTCTTCATTACTGAAATGTTGGATATGAATGCACAAAGAGATTAATAATAATAATATCGATATAGGGACCACAAGTATCAATACAATTTCGTAAGAAAAAGTATCTTGATATATCACATATATGTATCGATACATCCCTATTTCTAAGTGTTTAGTAATGATCAAATCAAACATTATAGATATCCATCTAGAACATTCTGTTTTGAAAACAAGAATATACTTCACCTCTTGCTCTGTTCCCGTTGCTTAGGAACTGGTTAGTGCACTCTACTCTTTCATAGTTTTGAAAAATGGTCTTTCATTGGCCTCAACTGCAACCAATGTCATGTCAGACTGCTCTGAAAGTTTTCTTAACCTGTCAAGGTGTTCCAGAGACACAGTTTTCAAACGGGGAGGCGTGCCTTCCAAAGGGGCTCCAGGGCATGTCAGTGGAGGTGCAGAGAATTAAGATAAGTTCACCATAATTAAATACAATAAAAATGTATTGTGAAGATAAATTTAAATATTTGTCTTAATAGACCACAGTCTAGCTTAATAGACAGTAGCTCTATGGTGTTATAATACTGTAAAATGACAAGGGCACATGCATATCACGCAAGAGCACATTCGTACTGGTCGCACGAGCACAAATCTCTCTGCTCGCACATGTATTTACTAATAATAAATGCTGCTCTATGAAATCTCCCTGCTCTCGCTCAGAGAGTGCGTGTGCGCTCAAAACATGTCCTGTGCACTCGCATATTTATTATAAAGCCATATAGCTCTGCCTGTGTTCATTCATACAAGCATTCTGCCGCTGTAGACGTGTCATGACGAGAGAGAAATAATACCGGAGTTTGAGGAATCAACTCGCAATTTGGCCAGTAACACTTATAGGAAATGCAGTATAATACATGGTTAAATTTGTATTGTAAGAATGATATTCTGATGTTCACTTATGACGTAAGAGACATGAGCAAATCAAATGACATAAATAGACAAATAAGACAACATCTGTTGCAACTAACATGTTCTGTCACCACAGTGAACAACATAGCTGCACAAGTTTATCTAGGATGCAGAAAATCCTAAAATGTGGAACAAAATCACGATGATCAACATGACATCGTGTCAACATGTCTTCAAGTTTGTGTTTGTTTTATACAGAGACAGGCTCGTGATGTAAATTTATCACAAATATAGGCTAAAAAAGTCAAGCAATGCAACTGTCATAAGGACAAACGGGTATACTGTAGGCTATTTTTTTATAAAAATAATGCATAATACGGTTTCAAATGATTGAATCAAATATTTAGCATGCACCCGTGAAAGACGTATTGCTGAGTGAGTCTGTCAGACTGAATTTAAGGTTATTGATCATCTTTGGTGAATTCCTCCAATGCCAGAAATATGATGATTTTTAATAAAATAAATAACAATAAAGGACCATACCTTATAAAACTTAAAATAAGTGGCCAGAATGTAGGCCTACTGCTCTTTTTAATGGAAGATAATGTTTAGACGTTTAGCAAAGGCTAGCTTATTTTATTTATTATTTACTAAGCTATCGTAAAGCTATACACAACATTATTGCATTATGTATATAAATCTGCAAAAAACAAAATCTTGTAAATTTTGTCAGATGGGGGCTTACTGTTTAAGACTTTGAAAACCCCTGTTCTAGAGGAATTCCTATAGGTTTAGTTAATGAAAATACACTCTAATATACAGTTGGGGTGGTTCTGAATGGCTCCTATGTATATAAACATTATAGAAGTTTCCTACCAGGCTGATGTTATAGTTCTGAATGTGTTTGTGGATCAGAGAGGAGATCAGTGCAGTGCTCCAATGGAACGTTGGGTCATCTGGAAGCTCTCTGCAAGAAGAAAACATAAGTGTTATATTGAGTTTTCTATCAAAGACACAAGAAAAATCTGGAAAACAGTATATGTAGGAAGCCCGATTTTTACATTTTCTGAGAAAAATTTGAGCGATGTTTGCCTGTTTGCACATATAAAACTAGCCACCCCACATTGCTAGTGTTTTGTCAGATTGCCAGTCCAGCCCTGCTTCACATTGTCATTAACAACCATCCAGTCATTACACATAACATGGTGACAATTATTTGTTCATTTCAAATCAAACTTAACAAAATTATTGACTTGTAGAGTAAGTTTTTCATTCACTGAAAAGAATGAGCTGATAAGAGTCATTAGTTTGCTGTATATTTTCTGGTGTATATTCAAACTGACTCATAAGCGCAATTTGTTTGAGAATTGTACTACACTGGTAGTACAGTGATGCTTGGCTTACATTTCCTTACATGTCTTAATATATAATACTATAGATATAAATGACAGAAGAGTTTTGTAAATACTGCACTGCCCATGTTTTATGTGTAAGTTTAATTTGGACAGAGCAGTTCACCTCTGTGAGCCAACACACATACACATACAGAGCTGCAACAAAACAGTGAGGTCATGGAAGGGCAGAGTTTGGCCCTAAGGCTTCAGTGGTGATCGAGAGTCTCTCCATCTGATTTACAGCCACAGTCTCACTACAGCTCAGCTGGAATGCGGATGCACTCCTCTCTGAAGTCTGGGATCAAAGGTCATCCAGGCTTTTCCCTCCCATTCATCTATAACAACAGCCATGCACCAATCACTCTTTCTCTCACACACAATTTTCCCTTTGTTTTTTTTTTTTTTACCACACATAGATTCTATGTAATGTACTGGGGTCAATGAAAGCTCCTCCCCCTCTAGCCAATCATTGAAGCGAAAGTTTTTTGTTCTTTAGCTATTTCATAGTCCTAGACACCCTTATCAAACATAGAGGAACAGAGAGAGAGGGGGAGAGCGATAGAGTCGACTGAGCATAGGGTCAGGAAAAGTAGATAGAAGTTCCAAAACCTAGTGAGCACCTACCTAGACAGCATTTTAAGGTATCATAGTCACAATCTCAAAACAAAGGCTTTTTAAAAAGATAGGCAGCATAATTATACTCAATATTTTTATTTTTAAGCGTATTAGAGTATCACATTGACAGCTTAGCAACATACTAGTGGAAAACTCTATTAAAATCAATTGAGTCAAGTCTCTGGTGTATGAGGAGCGCTATTTGGATGGCTTATGAATTGCACTTATGAGCAGGCCCAGGTGGACTCTGCTGACATTTGCAGAAATCTGCAGAGCTTTCTGCAGATTTCTGCACGCAGATTCCATCTGCTGAGGTTTGATTTCAGTTAGGATGGTCCCTTACAAGGTAGCTGCCAATGCAGGCAGTGGGAAGCACACTAGGTTTTGGTATGGAGACAGAGACAGCAAGAGTGGTTGGGCTATTTTTATCTTGAACCAGTTATACCATTCTGCTTCAGTTCAGTTCATAATGTTTACACTTGAATTTCTTTTCACATTTAAACTCTGATTGTTTCCCCTGCCAATAAAAAATACTGGAGAACTCTGTAACTACACAGATCCAATGGTCAGATATTGGATATGGCACGGCCAAGTGGACTGTGATTGGCAGAGAAGGCTGAGCTGGCAGCGCACAACAGTTGGCACTGAATATGTTAAAAACAGCCAGCAGCAAATTCCCAGCTCAAGGTCACAGGGTTTGGTGAGAATGGGGGGAGTGAAAGTCAGAATGAGTGAGAGACAGATAAAGAGAGAGAGCTGAATTGATTCCACCCCCCTCTCTCCTCTCTTTATAATGGGGCTTGACAGTTGTTTCTGTTCTTTTGTGATAGATCTGCACACAAATCAAATGCTGGTTAAGGTCACAGGGGTTGTCTCTGGAGGATACCATATCAGAGGAGGGGTGATAGGCTGGTTAGAAAAGGGGGATACAATGGGTGATGTAGCAGTCAGGACAAGAGGGAATAGAGATCAGACAGATCTGATTTACAAAGAGAGCGTGTGAGCACACATGAGATTTGTGTGAGAGAGAGAACATGGCTGCAGAAGTGTGGTGGGCTGATTGTTTTGCCTCAGATTGGAGTCATCATGAAAGCCAACAAACCTTTATAAGAATTAATTTTATGCAGTTCAATGAACAAATCTACCTTGTCTTTATTCATTACAAGTATCACAACAAATTTATGAAGTATTACGTGCATCACAGCTGGAACAAAAATTATTATTACAGTGTTTGCAAGGTAACATTGTAATAATATTCCTCAAACATTCTGGAAAGGGTTTCTGCAATTAATTGAGTTTGAACCACTTATAGTACACACTCAATTCAAACTTTGTTTTGTAAATACTTTCAGCCTTAGGTGTGCTGTCTATTTTGGGTGTTTGTAAACTATACAATTGTGAGAAATGTAAGCATAAACTTTTATTATCCAAAAACAATATAACCATACACCTCATTTTTCATTACAACATTGATAGTGGTTATATTTTGATTGACTATTAATAATGTCATCTGATGTCATATTTGCATCTTGACTTGATGGATCTGAATTGGTCTTATACTTCTTGCATATATTTAACAATTTATAGCTGCCTTTATAATGCCCCTGACCATGTCTTGATGCAGCATTTCATTTACACAGAAACAAATTCTTAACCCTACATCTATTTACAACGTAAACAATATTTTTTGGCTTCACTGAAAAAAAACAATTTCTTTAGCACAAAAACAAAATATTCTTTAAATAAATTTGACATTTGTGATCATTTTAATTAGCCGATTCTTTTAATGCAAGGTGCTTTAAAGGCAAAGTGTTTTATTTCTGCAACACTAGTGGCATCAAACAGTATTGCAAAAATAAAAATTGCAATAAAAAAAACAAATTGCAATTCCGTTTGTTGCCACTAGTAGGGCAGAATCCACACACTTCATCTTCTAATTTCTAGAAACAGAGAAAACGGGGCTGGGAGTGAGAGAGAATTATAAAAAAATAAAGATTGAGAAAAAGACACATGATCAACCTGACCTTTATCAAGATGGATGAGGCAGACTGTTGGCCTCGCAATAGCAACAGTTTAAAATGCCCCACAGTAACCTCTCTCTTCCTCCCGCCCTCCCTCTCTTGCTCACTGCATGTGGCTGTGTAATTGCTTGCAGGCATCTGAATGCAGCAGATGAACTTTGGCCTACTGAGGAGGCGTTGTGTGTGTGCAAACAGGGAAGGCGGGGGGAGTGGCAGTGTTTGTTTTGTCTGGTCACATGGGGCCCAGCCGCCTTTCTGTTACAAGGCCATGGTGGTGCATGCTGGGAAACCCGACATCTGTACGACAGTTAACCCTTCCGGCACAGGCAAACAAGAGAGAACTTCTGAAAGAAATATGTTCCTGTTTACAGTCATATTTGTGTAGATTTATAGAGTATAAGAAGTACATATATCAGTCAGTAGCTCTGCAGTGCAGAAAGCTGGAGCACACACAAGTAACATTATTAATTCATTTAGATGTAGATTCGAGCAGCCAAAGAGTCTATTTTAGCCATATTTAGAACACCTACTAAAATAAAATTACACTCTTTAATACCTGCAGCTTCCAAGGTTTAACTCAGAGAACATTGCTTTATGATGAAAAGAAGAAGGGGAGAAAATTAAGAAAAATGGCAGTGAAAGCATCAACTAAATGTTTCTGCCTTGGAGGAGATACACTGGTGGCCAAAAATATTGGCACCATTGGTAAATATGAGCAAAGAAGGCTGTGAAAAAAAAAATCTGCATTGTTTATCCTTTTGAACTTTCATCAAAAAATTCACAAAAATCTAACCTTTAATTTCAGTAAAACAATTGAAAGAGGAGAACTATCTCATTATTAAATACATATTTTTCTCCAAATCATGTTGGCCACAATTATTGGCACCCCTAGAAATTCTAATGAGTAAAAAATATCTGAAGTATATTCCCCTTCATATTTGACATGTTTTAATGCACCTGGGAAATTGTTCAGCCACGACTTCAAGCCACGAGGTAATACACAGGCCAAATTACTTTTTTAATCATCAATCACAGTGGGTTAGACTAAAGAATATAGTTCTGATGTGGCAAAAGGATTATTGCTTTACAAAATAATAATCTATACGATAATAGCTAAAGGAATGAAAATGCCCATTTCCACCATCAGGGCGAAATTAGTTGTGTCTTGTGGTCAGAAAGTCTAAAAAAATGTTTTAAAAAAAAAAATCAGACATCACCTACATCACCACAAGTTGTTTGGGAGGGTTTCACTAAAAACATCCAACAACAAACTCAAGCATCTTCTGTTTGCCAGACACAACTGGAAACTCAAATGCGACCGTTTTATGGTCAGATGAAACAAAAAAAAAGGGCTTTTTGGTAGCAAACACCAGAGATGGGTTTTGCACACACAGAGATAAGAAGTACCCAATGCCCATGGTTAAATATGGTGCTGGATCTTTAACGTTGTGGGGCTGTTTTTTTTGCCAGAGGTCCTGGACATCTTGTTCAGACACATGGCATCATGGACTCTATCGAATACCAACAGATACAAAATCAAGACCTGGCTGCCTCTGCCAGAAAGCTTACAATGGGCCCTGGTTGGATCTTCCAGCAAGACAATGATCCAAAACAAACATCAATATCAAAACTAAAATGGTTCACTGACCACAATATCAAGGTTCTGCCATAGCATCCCAGTCTCCTGACTTGAACCCCATAGAACATTTGTAGGGTGAACTGAAGAGAGTCCACCATCATGGACCTCTGAATTTGAAGGATCTGGAGAGATTCTGTACAGAGGAGTGGTCTCAGATCACTTGCCAGGTGCTCGCCAACCTCATTAGGCATTATAAGAGAAGACTCGGAGGTGTTATCTTGGTAAAGGTAGGTTGCAATAATTATTTGTAATTATGGCCAACATGTTTTGGAGAAAAACATTTATTTAATAATGAGATTGTTTCGATTGTTTTACTGAAATTAAAGGTTAGATTTTTGTTCTTTTTTGAATGAAATATCAAAAGAATAAACAATGCAGATTTTTTTTTTTCACAGCATTCTTTGTTTATATTTACCAATGGTGCCAATATTTTTGGCCACCACTGTAGTTGCCTTGTTTTATGTGAAAAAAAAAAAAAAGAATCACAAGCTCTTGGCAGGGAGTGCATTTGCAGTGCTTTCTGGTAATCGCATTAACAGAGCTCATCTCTCTGTGGTTCCTGACCTGCCATCAGCCTCAACAACCCCCCGGCCTGAGTCTGCCCTCTTCATGCAGCCTATAAGTCACACAGGGTCTAGTTTTCTAGCTAAATCAATTTATAATTAAATATGGAGGGGGGTGTAAGAATGCACCTCACTACTACTCTTTCCTCTTCTCGCAGCAACTTTCCAAAGCGGTTATGCGTTCTCATATTAAATGACCATTTTTGGCAAATGTTGGCTGTGCTATAATTTCTCTTATATAAATGGATAATTGGTGCCTAACCTTTCCATGGAATTTTATTTTATCAACCATTTATTTAACCATTGAGATTTTATGCAAAATTTTATATGAATGTAGGAGGGAAAATGTACTGTATATCTTGGGTCCTGTAACTGTCAACACTTCTTGTAAGTTTTTAATGATTTTTAATTGCCTCCATTTTAATTGTGGTCCTGCGGTGTGACCAACCCAGTCCATGAAAAGTCATAATAATAGTACAAGATTTACTTTAACCCCTAACCCAAACCTAACCATAAAGTGTAACCCCTAACCCAAACCCTTAACCTAATAAAGTGTTGGAAGGATGGTAGTTAAAATTTTACACCTATATTGTATCAATTTGAAATTTTGCTTGTTGAGTGGTTGGTCATTATTTAAAGGTTGTACAATATATTTTGTTTTCACCATCGTGTATGGATTTTTACAAGTTGTCATGAGACTATGTTGGTGTGACAAATTAATTTTTAAAAGTACAAATATTCCATGTAGTCTCTCAGTTAATATGATGTCATGAAAGAATCAGCAAAATGCTCTTCAAAATAGCTGAACATGTCAACATAATAAAAGTATTTAATGTCAACTACCTATATAAATATTGCTTCAAAGTGTATTTGCCTTTTTAATCAAAGTTTGAGTTCCAAAACTTGAAGTCAACACCTAAATTGCTGTATTTGTGAAGTCAAATGAGAAAAATATTTGACCTAGAGGTCATGTAACTTTATAATTTCTCAAGTATCCATACCTGGAAAGACAAAGCTAATTAAAGAACTCCTCTAAGAAAATGAGCTCATATCTGCCAAGTTAAAGAAAAATGTGCAGGTTAGCCTTATAAAAACTAACCTAACACACACTCGGTGCTCTCAACTTATGACAAATATATAGAGAGAGATATATCAGAGGAAGTAAAAGGAGGACAGACACTCAACCTGATGTTACCCTGCCAGGCAGGTGGGCGATGTGGCTCTCAGATCACAGAATGAGTCAGTCTGTCTGTCTAAATGAATAATACAGAAAAAGAGTGAGCGGGTCGACTCAGTACATGTTTAGTGGAGCATTTTCAGATGTGCTCTCTTCACAAAAGCACTCCCATGATGCATTACCTCGGTCAGAGTGTAGGCAGTCAATGCAGCTGTGTAGCAAAGAGAGTGGAGCAGCTCTGTGGAGGGGGTCACATGGCCCATTCAGAGCCCATGAGGGCACACACTCCGAGACAGCACAACATAAAATACAACACACATCTACAATCAGTATGTAAAATTAAATTTATATCACACGTATTAACAAAAGCTGTAATACGAATCAAAAATTCACCCTTTACATAGCCTGAATAACCACAACTTTTGTGCACAGCAGAATGCAAAATTTCTTCACATGATCTTGGATTTCTAGTCTCCCGCTCTTCAAATGCGTTTGAATTGGAGTGAATAGAGCACAAAGTGTTGTGTGAACCCGACTAATAGTATCTCAAACAAAACTCTAAATATCTATCAAAAAGTTGATGCCATGACATTAACATCACAAATAAAAACCTGCGCACCCTGCGTTGCAGCCAGCCAGTCAAATTGGAACTGGTGATTTCAGCTGTAGGCATGTGATTTAAGGATGAGAGGCTATGGTCCACAAGTCTATGTGTCACTGTAACTTTGTGCACTTACATACCCTTTATCTATTCAGTTTAAAGAATGTGTGTTCAGAACTCACTGTATGACAGGCATCAGTCAGTGTTGCTGACTGAAGGGAAAGAACAGGATCACTGCATGCACACCAATCCCTGATCACTTAACTACACTGTGACCTTTCTGAACCAGCGCTGAGCCTAGATGACCCAGCCTGGACTTAGACACTCTTACACACAAGCTTAAACATGTACATGAAAGCTAGAGAATACCAATGTCTGCTGGGTTCATGCTATACAAACCAAAGACCCAGAAGCTTATCTTTCAGATGCATGTTTGTGTCTCTTTAGTTAACAGTTCAATACGGTTGTCTGTTAACTATGACTTGGTTTGCAGCCAATCTGTTGTGAATCTCAAATCTGTAAACGCAAACACAAAGAATAGGAAAACAGGTCAGGATGACCTAGATTGGTGTATCTGAGAGTGAAGTGCTCTATACTGTACCAAAGCTTTCTGATAGTCATTTGCAATCTTGATTTTGACAAACAGAGATTAACTCTTTTGAATGCATGTGTGACTAGGAGAAAGGATATTAACAGCATAAACTCCTGGGTAAAGACTAATATACAGAGGGAAAGGAGAGATAGTCAAGGATAGTGAGGGGGAGAGATAGATAGATATATAGATAGAGAGTCAGAAAAATAGTGGATCAAAATTATTATGCATGAACATTAGGCTTGACACTAAAGCTAGGGCAAGGAATAGACAGTTTTTATATTCTTTGTGTTGCGTTTATAGATTTGTCTGGAGATTTACAACAGATTGGCTGCAAACCAAGTCATAGTTAACAGACAACTGTATTGAACTGTTGAACAGACAGGGCATCATGCCAGTTGATAATTAAAGTTCCAGGTGGGTGTCTGATTTTACGTGATACTTATGAGTATGACCTAGTCAACAGACATGCACACATACGAGCACTCTCAGGCTTCTAACACACCCCAATGCTGCATACTACCACTAGAACAGCCTAATCACCATAAATGGATCACCGGTAGAGAGAGAGTCAGCAGCTTCAAGTTCCTTGAGGAACTTGAGGATCATTGAGGAACTCACATGGTCTGTCCACACTGAGGCCATTGTGAAGAAGGCTCACCAGCGCCTCTTCTTCCTGAGATAGCTGAGGAAGTTTTGAATGAACCACCACATCCTCACACAGTTCTATACCAGCACTATAGAGAGCACCTGACTGGCTGCATCACCACCTGGTACGGCAATAGCACCGTCCACAACCGCAGAGCACGGCAAAGGGTGGTGCGAACTGCCAGACATATCATCGGAGGTGAGCTTCCCTCTCTCCAGGACATATATACCAGGCGGTGTGAGAAAAAAGCTTGGAGGATCATCAGAGACTCCAGCCACCCGAGTCATGGGCTGCTCTCACTGCTACCATCAGGCAGGCGGTATTGCAGCATCATGACCCGCATCAGCCAACTACATGACAGCTTCTTCCCCCAAGCAATCAGACTTTTGAACTCTTGATCTCTCACGAACAATATACATCATCAATGGACTTTATTCATCTCACACTGGACTATCATAAATTATATTCTCTCTTAACAACACTGACAATCACTGGCAACTGACTATCAACTAACAGCCTGAATGTCAATACAGCACTTTTTTTTTGTATACTGTGTATTCTATATTGTGTGGATTGTATAATATACATTGTACATTATTATTTGTAGTCAAGTGAAGTGATATTGTGATTGTATATTGTGTTGTGTGGAATTATGCGTATATTAGATATACCAATTTACAATAAACATCAGATTTACACTGCACAATTTACACATGTCGTGACTGGTATGTTGCTTGGAACTGCACCCAAGATTTTCACACAATGTTTGCTTATGTATATGGTTGAGCGACAATAAAGTGATTTGACATGGAGGTAAAATTTATGTTTTAATGTTTCAAGGTGTGTTTGCCTGTGTCCAAAGTAGACAAAACAGAAATTAAAGAAGGGTGTATCTTTGTGACTGATCATTCAAAAAACCAAGAAATATCCTCTAGTTAAATTTGGGAGAATTCAGTCCAATAATTATAATCTGTGAACAATCAGTGAACACACACACACACACACACACACACACACACACACACACACACACACACACACACACACACACACACACACACACGCGCACGCACGACAGCTAGCCAGTCCAATAGTTTTCCATTCTTCCAAGAAGTCAACAAACTGGAGAAGTGTTTGAGCCAGGCATTGGTGTTTTGGACCTCTGGGGCTCTGCAGCGTTTAAGCACAATAAAACCATTGCCAAGAAGGAAGCTCAGTGCACACATTACCAAAGGAACAGAATCATGCAGAGAAGAACTGCAGGCAGGGTGCGTCATCGTACTTGGAGAACAGTCTGGAAAACACATCCCATGACTATGCACATTCTTTTGGGAGTTTGTTTCACAATCAACTTTCTGAGAATTTTTTTAAATTAGAATTATAGATATATACACACACACACACACACATTTATTTTTTCCTCATCTAAAAATGCATTCACATGCTTTCTTAAGACACTTCCATTAGTTTCCAGAGCAACTAGCCCCACTAAATACAATGTAGAACAAGCTGTTTGGATTTAATAGTCATACTCCCTGCCATATTCTGTTCAGTTTACTGATTGTTGTGTTTTTTGAAGACACTCCTGAGGCTGGCCACTGTGAAAATTCTTTTAACAACAAGCAAGCAAAAGAAATAACCATTTCCAACATGGCGGTTTGGATGTAATGGACAGTTATTGTGGCGGAGATGGACATATTATCCAGAGCCTTGGAACTTTAAAAAACTGCAAAGGCTCAGCTTCTGGCTCCTACATGCCAAATGCAAACACACAACAGTGACTATGTGGTATCTGAAATGCTGAATGATGACTTCCAGGCTATATTTTTCCAATTGTGGGTTTAGGGTCTTTAGGAGTTAAAAAGTTTTGGTTTGCAAATTTCTCACTAGACATAAAAAATATCTATTAAATAAAAATTTAATAATCTCAGTGAATATGTCTGTTTGATGCTTTTTGTTCTCAATAAGGTGTTAGCAGAAGAGGTAATGCTCTAAAGAGACAACATTTTATAATCTTGTCTTAAAGGATCTCTTTCTCTCTCACACACAGCTGGTTTGTATGCAATGACTGCATATTACTTGGCAAAACTTCAGATATTACAACATCTGAGTCTAATAAGAAAACATCCAAAAAGTTAAAAATCTAAATTCTCTCATTATTTACTCACCCACATGATCACCATGTGAATGACGTTCTTTCTTCACCAGATCACATTTGAAGAAAACTATCTTACCTCAGTAGATCCTTAAAATGCAAGTGAATAGAGATTTCTCTTTTGAAAATTCCAAAATCACAGAAAGTCAGCATAAACGTACTCCATACGATACAAGCTGTTAAATGAATGTCTTCTAAAGCGATAACGATCGCCTTTGGTGCAGAAAAAGATAAATATTTAAGTACTCTTTTTTTTTTTTTTTACTCTAAATCATGCTTCCGTTCAGCAGCGGTATGTGCGTAATCGCACTGCCATTTGAAACATGCAAGAACTGAGGCAAGTGCGTCACATCCGGAAGAGCAACGCTGTTCTACAAGTGAGAGGGAGGAATGCTGTACAGTAGCTTGGATGGTTTTGATCTGTATTTATCTGTTTCTTTACTCACAATGGTGCGTTTGTGTGCTTATTCTGGATGTCTCAACCAAATGGAGAATGTGAGATTATGTCTGCATCATGGCAACACGAATACGTCACATGAGACACCACTTGGACTCCACCATCTCGTGAAGCTTACCCAAAGCGTTGGAATATAGTTAAAAAGTAAATAATAAATATAGATTTTTTTTTTGCAAAAAAAGCGATTCTTTAGAAGACATTAATTTAACCACTGGAGTCGTATTGATAATCAAATCAAATCACTTTATTGTCACACTACTGTGTACACGAGTGCAACAGCAGGTGAAATTCTTGTGTGCAGTTCTGAGCAACATTGCAGTAATGACAGTGACGAGACATAAACCACTTTACAATAACAACATACTTACACAACAATTTACATATCAAATGTACACAATACACACAATGTAGAATACACACACTAGATACGGGTATAAATATATATATATACACTAACTGAATTGGGAGCGAGAATATATTGACAGAATGAGGATTAATAAAGTGCAGTGCTGATTGTTGATCATGAGAGATCATGTGTTCAAAAGTCTTATTGCTTGTGGGAAGAAGCTGTCATGTAGTCGGGTGGTGCGGGTCCTGATGCTGCGATGCCGCCTGCCTGATGGAAGCAGTGAGAGCAGCCCATGACTCGGGTGGCTGGAGTCTTTGATAATCCTCCGAGCTTTTTTCACACACCGTCTGTTATATATATCCTGGAGGGAGGGAAGCTCACCTCCGATGATGTTTCTGGCCGTTCGCACCACCCTTTGCAGGTCTTTGCGGTTGTGGGCGGTGCTATTGCCATACCAGGCGGTGATGCAGCCAGTCAGGATGTTTATACTGACTGTCTGTGATTTTTGGAGCTTCAACAGACAAATCTCTATTCACTTGCATTTTAAGCACCTACTGAGATAAGATATTTTCTATTTTACTTCAAATGTGTTCTGGTGAAGAAAGAAAGTCATACACACCTGGGATAGCATGAGGGTGAAATATCCCTTTAAATTGTGGTGGTAATATAGTGGATAAAACTCAGGGCTGAAAAGTTACAGGTTTGATTCTCCCAAAAATCAAGCCATGAGCCATAGTCCCCATGAGCGAGGCACTTAAAGGTGCTGTGATTTACTTTTTTTTTTTTAAACGACATGCAGAAAAGTACCCCATTACCTGTCAGGTATTTGGAGTGTGGGGTGAAGAGGGGGGTGTGGTTAATTCAACATGTAGCCTGGTGGAAGTTACAGAATGCTAAAATTACTTACAGCACCTTAAACCTCAGCTTGTGCCTGTGATAAGTAAAATAAAAATCACTTTGTATAGAAGCATCTGGCAAATGACTACTTACTAAACATCAGTGAGGTTGTAAGGAATGCATAAAAACCTATCTAGATCCCTTGTTACAGAAAATCGAAGTATATGTCTTTGCAGAACAGTAATGGGTGTTTTCAAATCTGTGGGCATTTTTAAAACAGGACGTCATTTCTTAACTAACCAATGAAAATAGGGAATCTCAGTGTAGAAATCAGCGGCCAAATTTTTTATTTTTTTTTTATTAAAGGAGCATTCAGCATTTTATTTTTTGCAAATTGCTAAACTTTTAAAAAGAAATAGTACTAGTAGAATAGTATTTTTGATAAATATTTTCAAAATGATACAACATTCACTCACACAAGATGAAGACTCTAGTCATATCAGTCTTAAAGAAAATCTGATTTATTCTACATATGGTGCTGGGCACGCATTCACAAGTGCTGTCGTGCTTGTTTTATCTCAATAATCCCCTGTAATTGGACACTTTCACTTGCAGAATAAAATTATCGTGGCTGACTGCAAAATATAGATTTATTTTACAATGACTTCAGTAACTGAGAACTTTTGTTTTTATGTGATTTTGCATATTTGCTGCTAGGAGTCAACACAACATGCACAACAATTTTACAGAGTGCACCTTTAAGGGGCAATATTCGCCCACAGAATTCATTTTCGGGAGCAGGGCTTATTTTTCTGAGTTATTTACTGCTTGGAGAGCTATGGTCAAGAAACTTGTGTTAGGGTCAATACTGATGTGTCTGAGGGATGATAACATGTTACTGACATTTTACTGATATGTGTGGCTTCTGGACTCTTTAAGACCACTGCCAGTTAAGAAGTAGTTTACAATTCTGGCAGAGCTCAGCGATGTTGGTATATGTGGGTAGGAAGAAAGCTTTTCTGGACAGCCTGTATTTTGGAAATCTGAACTAAACAATGTATAATATTTGGTTGTGAGTCATTACAGTGAATGGGAAAAACAACCGATGATTCAGGAAAACACTGTGCCAGTAAATGAAAGAAGAGAAACTTCAACTGTGACAATGATAACACCACAAAGATGTGAGGAGCTCACAACATGCAAATGAAAGACAAACTGATAATCTGGCCATAATTGTGAGATCACAATGGGAATGGGTGTCAGATAACCCTGCCCCATGGCTCTTTTTCAGGACATGTCAAAATGTATTACTAGGGGTGGAGGATTTGTCTCTTTTGGCCTCCTGGCCTGATTGTTTATGTTGTCCAGTGACAGTGCGAAGTCCCATACATCAGCCTAAGCTGACTGTGCCTCTGTTGTGACAAGAATGGAGGGGCTTCATTTGTAGCCTGGCCAGTGTTTGCTCACAGGGAAGCCAGGGGAGAAAAGGAGGGGCTAGAACCAGCATGGTACACCCTTAATGGGTATGCTCAGGGGTGTGGCTATATGGGACATTACTGTTTATTTTCAGAGCACAAATGAAATCCCTACCAAGAGTAGAGAGGGGTATACTGTCACTGTTGTGAGCTGATGGATGGACAACCTCTTTATTATCTTACTGGAGCTACGTTAACGATCAGGCTCGGTGGGACAAGCACGTAGAGTCTGTGCATCTTACTCATCAAGTGAGGTCTTTTTTTAAATCTGTCCATTCATCAGATAAAATTGCACAATAGCATGGTGAGACAACTTGTTCACCCTTCATACAGTTTCCTTGTGTTTGTGTGTGTGAGAACATTTAATACAGTGTTGTCTGATTCTGATGTTTTCAAATTTATTTAATATTGATGAATTGTATGTCGGGAAAGAATAGTGGTGTTACATATAATCCTAATACTGATCAAAATATTATTTGCTACTAAATATTTTGATTCAGCCCCATATTTTTAAGTTTTGATTTTAATAGAAGACATTCAGAAGACTGCACAGGAAGTCTTTATAGGAATATTTTAGTGCCCTTACTTGTCATCTATGATGGTGACATGGTTGGCTGGGATTCCCAGAGCTGCACAGCTGTCAAGCAGTTCCCTTTTGCGTTGAGGTCCTTGATTGTTGTAATTGCCTAAACATTGCAAAAACATTTTTTGATAGTGTAGCTTTTACATTATTAGCATCACAATAACTCAAACAGAATTTCAGCTTTACTGAATTAACTCGAGCCATAAAGTGCACTATTTATACAAAGTTACTGAACGCACAAAGCAACAGAACGTACTTACATGGTCAGAGTTTAGATTGGTGCAAATAACAAATAGAATTTTAATGGAAGTGACATAAGGAAATATTCCTAATGTTAATATTTACTCGTGGAAACGCAAACCTACCTGTTGACAAACATAACAAATAAACGGCTGCTTTCGATGTAACAAGTTTTAAGACTGTAGGTGCAAAAAACATGCATTCATCGTCTGGATGTGCAGTGACTAACAGCGCTCGTGCCTCAGTGACTATCACTCGCGCCTTTTCTACTGAATTCCGCGAGAGCGTGTCGGATCTGTCGTGTGTTGGAGAAAAATGTCTGTCTTCACCACTGTATATTGGGGTGGACAATTTACTTCGTAGCCGTGGCCATAACTGTCTATATCTGTAATACACAAACTGTATAGAAGTAATGTAAGCCACACAGACAAAAATGACCGCAACGAAAACAAACATCTCGATCGTTTCACAAAAACAGTCCGTGTGGAACACTGTCTCCCGAAGAAAGGTTCCTACAGAGGGGCTTGTTTACACTAAAATACTTATTAATAGTTATTGCACGACACTTTTACATTATTTACATTCAAAACCTCTAAGTGCCATATAATTTAAATGACTAAAAAAGGACACCGTTGCATGATAGAGATACTTCATTATCTTAACAAACAGGCAGCATCGATGGAATAATTTAAAATGAGAATGTATATGTAAAATATTACGGGAGAATAGTATAGTAGTACGGGAAGCGATTTGTTTTAAAAAAGGATTAATAACAAAATATCCGTGCTCCTGTAGATTTCGTGTTTAATAGTATAAGGAGATATATGTTTGGGTGGGGTGAAGGCCGTCTGTGGGGAGAGTTTGAACGTCACACCGTTTCATCCTGTTCGCTTGAGGAAAACTCTTTTACTCCGTCTTCTCAGGTGCACCAGAGCTGCATACAATGCACGCCCATCGGGCATATAACCCATAGAAACCGGTACATTTAAGGCTTATATTAATTCCTGGTGCAGAATTATATAGAAAAAGACTTGCATATATATTCACGGCTCAGTAAGGGCAAATAACAACACTCGCGCAGTCCCACTAGCGACGAACTTATTTTACGAACATTTTAAGCGCACAAACTCGCCCTCAGCACTTCTCGGGGCGTCTCTGTGTAAATGAGGTGAGTGCATAGTTTAAAATGAGTATTTAAGGCTGTTTGTGGTGTGTTACACGCAGGCTAGTGAGAGCTGAGCGCTTGTGTTCAAGATGGCGAACGCGAGATTCAAGGCAAAGGTGAAACACACAGCTGATGATAATTTCCCTGAACTCTCTCTGCCATGCCTCTGTACAATATGTTTTATACATTTACATCTCCTGGGACGTATGTGCATTTATTAGGAGCAGAATTATGTAGATTTTGTGTGTGGTTTCGGGTAAATTGTTTCTTCTCGTTTGAGCTAATAGTAGCTTGTTGGCTAACGCCATTAGTTGAGTTTTTACCACAGGATACGATGTAGTTTATGGTTAGAAATAATTATTTAAGTCTGCGGTATCATATACACTTACGAGCTGCTGCTTGTCACTTGTAGGTTTCACCCTTGTTTGCATGTGCATACATTGGAAGCCATTGCAGTCTCAAAGTCATGCTTGGAAACGAGACTAAGTTTGTGTTATTCCTAAATGTATTGATGCCTGGATATGTCTAAGTTTGAACTTGTACACCCATATAGAGGCGTTTCAAAACTGATTCAAAAATGGATTACTGGCCTTTGCATCGCATAACAACTCATGAGATAGTAATCATCAACCTTAGGGATTACACATTGTACATAACATAATTTTGTACCAGAGACTTTCAAACAACATCTTATTTTTTCTGAGTCGTGTCTGCAACAGGTATAAATGTGTAAAATCTGCTAGAGATACGTTATTATTTACAATATAGCATGATTAAAAAGTGTTGATAAGTGCAGGACACTTAAAGGCAGATATCAACACTTTGTAATCATGCTATATTGGAAATTATACAATAATTCTGCTTTTAAGTGTATTGCCCTGTACCGATTTGATTCATATGCAAAATATCTAAATCTGTCTCCACTCTTGGTGCACAGGGGTCAAAATAAGACTCCCAAAAGGGGTTAGTACCTTCCAGAACTTTGTCATTTCCATTTAAAATATGAGTTTCAATCACCAACTCTTCCTGGTTGAAGGAGGTGAAAGTTACAGTTGCGGTAGTGCAATATCTGTGTTCGTCACTTTTAAACTCTTTATTTGACGGTGAGTGCCATCTTTGTTCATATCTAGATGTTTGGTAGCACCCAGAAAATACACTCCAGGTAGCACATTCTAGATCCATTATAGTGTACAGACAGAGTTTGATTGCTGGGAAACAAGACTGACTAAATAGGCTGCCATTGCCTTGGCAAAACATTGAGGCTTACATTTGAATGTGTTAATAACAGCAGAGTTAAGCAGAGAATAAAAAATAGAAATTGTCATTCACTCTTACAGCTCAGAGTTTGTACTATTTTGCTGTGTGACAGACAGACCCAGGTTGATTTGCATTAGAGCTATGTTTTGATCTCAAACTCTAAAGATCAGTGCTTGTGGACCTTCCTCTGCTATTTGATTATAAAACACCTCTCTCTCTCGACCCTGCACCAAAACACAGCTCTTTATGCAGAGCCACTTGCAGCTTAATTATGTCTGCCATCAGGAGAGATACATTGTGCCAGTTTAAAGAGTGCCATTGTTGTTGGTTTTTCTAACAGTTGCCTAATGTGCTGGCTGAATCAGTGGAGTGGAACACAGGACATGTAATTGCTGTCTCTGTGGCCAAGCACAGCAAAGAAATGCTAGTGAGCGAGCAATCACCGGAAAATACTTGAGTGCAAGCTGCCACGTTGATTCTTCCCTCTTGACAAAAATGTGTTGGTAATTATTGTTACTTCGGTACCAAGTCAATAGTAAATAAGAAAGATGTAACGATACCAGTGTTTCGGTAGTACCGAGCACCGACTCTATCCAGTACCAGTGCACAGTATGACTGACACATGACAGCTTTAAAATGCTCAGGTTTATTTTGAACCTGTGCTCTGTTAGTCCTTTTACACTGAAATGGACAATTAATCAAATTAAAATCATGACATGTCCTAGTGTTATTTATTAATAGGGCTGGGTATCGATCAAAAAAATTTGATGATCAATTTTATGAAATTTTTTTTAAAAAGTTCACGACATTACCTCAAAAAACTTTGGTTTTATTTTTTCAGTTTGTTGACTATTTAACAGACTCAAAGACTCATCTCCTGAGCCTTGTTAAATTAACTCCTCGTGCCAGGGGTGGCAGGGTCAGAGGCAATAACATTAATGTGAAGAGGAAAAAACTAAACAAAACAAGAAAGCTAAACCGTTAATTCAGCCAACTCTAAGGATAAATACGGTTTAACAAGATAACTAGTTTAATGTACGGTAAACTTGATCAGTTACTGTCAACCATAAAGCATTTTTAGCATCGATTTAGCTAGCCATTTATAGCCATACATCCAAACAATATCTAACGTTACGTAGGTCCCAGTTTATAGGACTATGTCACCGTACACAGAAATGTTAATTTAACAAGTACACAAGCATGCTTAATCAGATTTGTCCTGCTGCCGGTCTTGGCAGCAATTATCTTGTCGCAAATATTGCATTGCATGCTGTTGGCATCGAGCCTGGTGAAATTTAGCCACTCTTTGGATCTTTTCCACATCTTTTCCATCTATGGGGTAATGAGCAGCATACTTTAATGTATAAATCTGACCGTTCATACACTGGAAACTCTACAGACATTGAGAGTTATTCACGTTGAATGAGATGGCAAAGCAGAGCACTAAGCTACTTTGAAGCACATATTACATGTAGACTATATATTTATATAATTAAATCACAGCATTTGTGCTTTAATCTCAACTTTATTTAAATAGAATTTAAAACAACAGAGTTGACCAAAGTGCTTCAGAGTAATACAATTTAAAACATAGCATTTCAAAATTACCACATACACAAACACCAGTAGTCTAAAACACAAACACTTAATATTTCACATTTAATTTGGCCTGTGCATGGAGATGAGGCCTCAGACATGATTTAAGTCTTCATTGATCACACTGGGCCATGTCCTGAACTGTTTATCCAGAAAAGTGAAGCTTTTGGAAAAAAATGTCATAATAAAAAACACAATTCAAAATAAAATGTAGATGCCTGAAATTGATGCAATTGTGGCATAAGTATATTAAAACTGTATAGTAAAATGTAATATTCAATGAAATGACAACAATAATAATAGTGATCATAATTAAGTAATATATCAAAAGCAAGACTGCTGTTGAATACAATTTTGGCCCCCAAAAAATAAAAAATGCAATGACATATTGAAAAGTTATATTTTCACTTTTTAAAAGTTTTAAGAATTTATTGATTAGACACCATTTTGATGATTAAATTAAATTAAACTTTAAAGCATGGAGTTCTGGAAAATAATACATTATTAAAAATAACTAAACTGGTGTGTTCAATGGCACATTATCAAATAAGCATATTTTTGTTGTGGTATCAAATTTGTATCAAGAACCTTGAAATTTCACTGGTATAGGTACCGACTTCTGAAATGTAGGCACCGTGATGGATGCATTGATTAAAAATTTGTGTCCATAATAAAATGTGATTATTTAGAACATTTGCCGTAGCCAATAGCTCTTTCATACAATACCTTTTTTTCAAATCACTGCTAATTAATCATGCAACTTTGAAAGAAATTTAAAAAATAACTGTATTTTCTGTCTTTAATTTGTGTCTTTCAACTATTCTCAGTTATTAAGCAAAAAGCACATTCTTTTTTCTGATTAACAATTTTTTATTTTTTCACATATTAAACATAGAAAAACAAAAAATATACACAGAATCAACAATTAACCCCCACTATTACCCCTCCCCCACCTTATCTCCATCCCTACCCTGGCCCACAACAACATCCCAGTGGTCATACATGATTATAGATACGCAGACACACACAAAATAAAAAAAAAAATAATAATCACACATATTGACGTCTACACCTCTCTCTCCACTGCCCCTCCCTGAGAGCTCTCCAGAAAGCCAGATATCCACCCTATTTCCCCACAAACAAGTCTAGTTTCCCCAGTCTTCTAAATCACCCTTCTTCAAAGGCTGCCACCCTCCTCATCTCCAAGCAACACTTTTGAAATGAGGGCGCTCCAGCCGACCTCATCCCCATAAAACTATCATTCTGGTGATCATGACTCTGGTTAGGACCCAACTCTTTGTGTCTGTTCTCTACATCAATGACTGTCTCATCGCCCAGAATACAGAGTCTGGGGCAAAATGAAACCTGAGTGCCCAATACGTCACACACAAAACTCTGAACCTTCAACTAAAACTCCTGGAGATTAACACCACCAAAATACATGGGTTATGTCTCCATCCTCTGATTGGCATCGCCAGCATGCGGGTGTGTCTTTAAGACCAAACCTATACATTCTAGAGGGGGTCCAATAGAATCAATGTAAAAAAAGTGACCAATGAGCCAAATGTCTGAGACTGAATCATAATAATAAAACTATATCTTTTGGTAGGCCTAGCACACTTAGCATTCCAAATGAAAGACTTTGCTATGTTATCAAATTGCTTGAAATAAGGCCATCCTTAAAAATATTCTTGTTTGCCGTAACCCGACCGACCCTGTCAATTTAGGACCGACCCAATTATTATTTTTTTTTTTTATTTTAGTCCGACCGACTTGCCGGTTGTAAACTTGCGTTAAGACCGACCGATTTTTTTTTTTTTTTTTTTTTTTTTTTTTTTTTTAATTTACTCTTCAAACAACTTATACAAATTCAATAAAATAATATTAATTGTATTTTAGTAAGTACTGTGAATATAAATTGCTTATGCCTACATACAAACGTAGGCTACGTTCTTTCTTTTAAAAAAAAACCTGTGGCGTCTATGATTATGTTTACGCTATTGGTTTATGCATGTCACACTATGGCTTGTACGTTCGCGTTTCATTCACTGTTCGCGCTTGGTAATGATGGCTGTGGCTGCAGTAAATAAAATGTTCGTGGTCACCGTTCAAAGTCATACGGGTTCGGGCACCATAATACATTTAAAAAATGCATTAAAACATCTCGACACCGCTTTAACTTGGCACGAAGTTCTGGAAAACCTGTGCCCAGATCTATTCCCCTCCCTTCTCCCCTCTAGTCTAACGGTGACCGTGTCGACTGAATTAATTAGTCGACTGAATTAATGCAATAAAGATGTTTCTTGACAAGATTTCAAATTATTTGTGGTCTATACGACCTGCATCAGAATGAGGTTTGCAATGGTGCGCCCGAAGGCACGGTTTGAAGACCCAGACAGTGACGTCACAATATGCAAAATTTCAATTTATACCTACGTAATCACCATGACCAAAATTTTACTTTTTTTTTTACATTGAAACTTGAAAAAAAAAAAAAAATAGACCTACCTACTGACCCCTTTTTTTTTTTTTTTTTTTTTTGCAGCTGTTACTGCAAACCAAAATATTTTTAAGGATGGCCTAAGAGAGAGGTCTATATGGAGAGACTGTAGCAGGTTGTAGAATTTTGGAATACAATTATCATTGATAAATGTAATGAAGCTCACTTGCCAACACCACTCAAACCATTTTATTAAAGGGTCAAACTTAACTCTATATAACCAAATCACACAAATTTGCTGGGAATAAAATCCTCAAATACTTAATGTCCTGTTTGGGCCACTGAAAGGCACCAGGGTGAAAAGCTGTTATCAGGCAGTACAATGTCAGAGAAAAAGCTTCTGATTTAGACCAGTTAACTCTTTATCCCGAGTATTTAGAAAAGGAATGAATCAATATGTGGAGGCAAGGCATAAATCTAGAAGGGTCCGAGACAAATAATTAAATATAATCTGCGTAAAGCAAAAGTTTATGCGCAACACCTCCTGCCATCACCCCTGGAAAATCATCCTCCTCACTTATCGTGGCTTCTAATGGTTCCAGGGCAAGACAGAACAATAATGGGGAAAGAGGGCAACCCTGCTGGGTGCCTCTATCCAGAGTAAATTAATCTGAAATTAATCAAATATTTTGTACTGCCGCTACCGGGTGTCTATAAAGTAACTTAATCCATTCAATAAAAGTATTCCCAAACCCATACATTTCCAAAATCTTAAAAAGATAATCCCATTCACCATATCAAATGGCAGTGACTGGAGTCTGATCATTCCCCACTGACCATATGATTTTGATGAAACACCTAATGTTATCAGAATATCTATGGCCCTGAATAAGCCCCACCTGATCTATATACAGGGTTTCTCCTGGCTCAAAATGAGGTGGAGATGGTACCATACTGATCAAAAAAAGTGCCGTTAAAAACATGTAAATTTGGCTTTGCATTAATACAATCCTAATGACCTGGCAATTGAATGCTAACGTTAGTTTTGTCAGCTGTATTTTTATTTAGTCTTAGTCCTGTGTCAAATGCCCTGACGTGGCACAAAATTTGACGGAGGCGGCCGCCTATTAATTCTCTATGCAGGAAAAACCCTGATATGTATAAGAGAGGTCATAACTTAAATGGTTAGCCAACATTTTTCACAGTATTTTAACATCTAGCTGGATCAGGGAAATCGGACAGTAACTCTTACAGTCGCTTGGATCTTTGTCCTTTTTTAAGAATCAGGCTGATCTGGGCTTGCATCGTGGTTGGTGGAAGCTTTCCATTCTTTAATGATTCTGTAAACTTCTAGCAAAAGTGGAGCCAGTTCTACAGCTTAAGATCTAAACAACTCAGCGGCAAAGCCATCTGGCCCTGGAGCCTTGCCTGTAGGCAAGACCTTAATAACCTCACCAAGCTCCTCCCAGGTTACCTCGGAATTAATTGACTATTTTGTTCATTTGTCAGTTTAGGGAGATCTAATGGTTCCACAGTTTTTAATATCTTCATCAGTAGATGAAGACATGGATCTATAGAGATCAATATAGAATTCTTTAAAAGCGTTGGTATATGGTAAATGGTCTGCACTTTTATATAGTGCCTTTTTAAACTTAGCGGTATTCAAAGCGTTTTACACTGAGTCTCATTCACCCATTCACACACCAATAATGGCAGAGCTGCCATGCACCTGCCATTGGGAGCAACTTGGGGTTCAGTGTCTTGGCCAAGGACAATTCATCATGTGGAGTTGTGTGGGCCAGGAATCGAACCACCAATCCTGCAAGTAGTGGACAACCCGCTCTATCACTTGAGCCACAGCCGCCCCAAAAGCATTGTTAATATCAATGGCCGAGGTAAATAAATTTCACCAACAGCAGATTTCACTGAGGGAATGATAGAAAAAGACACTCTCTGCTTTATATATCTAGCCAAAAGCTTCCTTCCTGGTTGCTGTTTAGTCATCTAATTTTAGTCATTTGTTTGCACATATTTTTAATACATTAAGAAGGAAATAACAGTGCACACAGTAGTCTAGCAACCAGGGGCATTGTTAGACATAAAGCTCTATTGGGGCACAGGCCTCCCATTACTCATATTGCTTGTTTTTCTTTCTTTCTTGAAAGCCTGCTGCATGCAAGAAGTGTGCAACACAATGCTCTATACAAACTTCCCTTGCTTATCCCACTATTCCTACACTGCAACAAGTACTGGGAATTGTAAACATGTAGAGATATTTATCTTTATGAAAATATTGAAGTATCTTCAACATACTGTATTTGAAATTTCTCAACATGTTTTAAAAGGCATACACTGTATATGCAAATAACAAAACTATAGAAAACTTTCTTGTACATTTGCATTCTATATTACACATTATAACCTCTCAAATAAGTCTCTGGAATTGCATTATCCAACATCAGGCAAGAAGGCCTCTAGAAAAAATGGCTTTAGAGAAAAAGGTCTCTGAATGAGCAGAGAGTTGGTCGCTAGGCAGAGTTGGTAGTTAAACTGGCTGAGTTTGGTTGCTAGCTTGCAAAACTAGCTGAGCTATCTCTAACTTTATAAATGCAGACATGTAATTTCTATAAATTAATAACTAGCTAGCTAACAATTGGTGTAATTTTAAACTGACATTGGAAACTCATTAAGCTTACTTGCAGCAACAACAACTCAAAACAAGCCAAACTATAGTCCCTTTTTAGTCGCTAGGTAATTAGCACACAGCAGCCATAGTTACTGCCAAATGTTTATGTAGTGTCCTAAACTAGCACTAGCAAATTATATTACTTCATATCCAAAAGATCGATTCATTGTTATCATACACAATCAAAGACAGTACTATAGAACACAAAAATGTGTTTATTTTCTCTGCAATTCCATAGACTTGACCAAGGATTTCCTGAGACTTGTTGCTTTTTCATCTGATGTCTGAAACCTGACTCTGACTCCTAAGGATGTAGTGTGTTTATCAATTCTTTCCTCCCTCAAACTCATCTCTCCTTTCTGCTTTCCTGTCCCTGATTCATCCAAATCATTTTCTGATGTCCATCTACTGGAGCCAATAATGTTTTAGTCAAAATAAGATCGTCTGTATTATTTAGAAGCATACTTTTAGTTTCATAATTTTTTCATACCCTACCTCAATTCTGACTTGCGTTCACACTAAGGGCTTACTAGTTAGTTTGTAACGCAAGTTCTTAAGGCAAGACTTAACTAGTAGGTCGTAAACTCTCCATAAATTATTGCGTAGTCACGTAATATAACGTTTACCTGTATTGATCCAATAAACAGCCTTCAGATTTGTACATAGAAAAACATTTTTAACATTTGTGTTAAAAAGCCATGAATTTCAGTTTTATCTCACTACGGTTGATGTTAAAACCTTGTCTGCTCGTTTAACTGTCAGCTGTAATAAATGATATTCCCATTAAAATACAAAACTTATTAAAAGTAGATTTAATAAATAGTTGATAAATAAATATTTGCCCTGTGTAAAAATCAATGTATAGGAACTGTATCTAAAATAAATAAGGGGTGATATATAAATGCTAATACAATAGGCTGGAAAAATAGACATTTATTTATTTTAATATCTTCTATATTTCGTATATGTTGACACTTGACACCGGAAGACGCACCCTGAAAACTGCACCGTTTGAACTGTTTCATGCTGAAGAGCAACTGAAAAGTATGTTTTTTTTTCGTTTTTTTTTTCTCTCTCTTGTAAATGTGTAAATTCCAACATCATATATGTCGAAATAATCGATGACCATCACACAAGACATGAGCAAATTGATGTCATAAAATGAGTCTGCTTTTTTAGTCCAACCATTACTCCTGGTCGGTAGATTTAATCAATGGCGTCCGTAAATATTTTGTTTATAAGTAGGGTTACGTTCTACCTTTATTGGTTTAATCTACCAAGTTTAATGGTGCAATGCTGAAATATTTAGTAGTGTGTAAGTTGTGACTTATAGCATGTTACGCCACAAATAGGCTAAGTTGTAACGTACGTATAATTGGTGCAAATGGCCCCTGGACTTATGTGTGTGGCTGTGCATGCTGCAGTGGCTTAGGTTATAGCAAGGGCACAGGCGCGCTGCTCACGGACATGTATTTCTGTCCGCATGCATCAGATTTTTGTTTTCAGTTAAATTGCGTTGCTTTTACAAGCGTTTATTGGGTGTGTTACTGCATTGCATTTAGATAGATCCATTTCTTTTTCTGGGATTATCAATCTAAATTAATGCACTGACAAATAATGAAATTGTTAAAACTTGAGATTTTACTGGGGCACTATCCCAGTAAAATTGATCTAGCGACGCCCCTGCCAGCAACCATGGACTGTATGTGTGCATTAAAAATCACATTTTCCTCACAAAATGACATAATCAAACTAATTGTACACAGTGCACAGTAGGGTTGCGGCGGTATACCGGTTTCACAGTATACCACGGTTTGTAAATTGACGGTTATGTAAGCCCGTTTATCGGTCCAATGGTGGTCTCCAATAATACGGGTGAAGGTCTCTGCGCGTTACTGTCTTTCTTTTATGCAACACAAGATTAAATGAAATACATTTTCTGTTATGTATTACCTCGTTATTTCATCTGACTCCATAAATGAAAAAGGTTTTAATGATATCTGAGCATCATGCGAATGTTTGATTTATTAATTTTAACTATTTTAATTATATTTTACCCGTTCAGATTAAGAAACTATGTTGCTTTGAGGTCCTCGTGTGTTCTCTCTATACACTGCGGGTCTCACGATCACAAGCGGCCAGTATTGGATCATCAAACAGGGGTAATTGCTATGATCGGTCACGTTTACACAATCAAAGATACGTCAGTATAGCCCCCATGGAATTGCATACACTTGAATTTAACAACGTTTTCTTCAGTAGAGGTCACGGACACTATTACAAGAGACGTTATGTTGGTCAACTTACAGTTATAATACCATGTACATTTTCTTATCTACGGTATTGAGGAAAAAAATGCAACCGGACGGAGAATCTCACATGAGCATGCGCATCTCCTTTCCTCCTCGTCTGCCTGTGAGACTTGTCAACTTGCGACACGCGCGCGCAGCGAAGAAAATGTCTGAGAGAAGCGAGGTTAGGGCTTCTGACATGAGTGTGTGTGTGTGTGTGTGTGTGAGTTAAAGCAGTGTTTCTCAACTGGTTTATTCGGACTGGGTCGCAGACAGCAGGGAAAGAACAATGCCATGGTTCTCCCATTGAAGATATTTAGGCGGCCGGCCAAGGTATAGACTATTTAGGACTGCCGAGGCTGATTTAATGATGATCTCGCAAACAGCTAATGCAGGCAATTTACAGCCTGTGGGCTGGATCGGCCCTCCACATGTTTAATGTGGCCCACGGCTCATTTATCGTTAAAGCGTTTTTATTTTTCATTGGATATTTCAGTTAACTTGCATTGGGACCTAACGCATCTCCACAAGCGTTTAACATGCTCAGGGTTGCCAGATAAGATACGCAACACCCCCATTTTGTGATTTATACTTGCACAAATTGGAAATATTCCGCCTAATGTTATACTTATTTTGTGCAATCTGGCAGCCATGCAGGCGAGTGCGCTATTTCTGTCTGGCTTTTCCCTTTTCCAAACTTAGCGATCTGTAGTGCAATATTCTGCTCAAGGAAAAGTGTTATACGGGCACTCTGTGTCCATTCTTGAGGCTGCTTGTGATGTTTGGTGCTACTTTGCAGGTAAACCTTCTCAGTGATTGAATTAAATATAAAAGTAGATCTCTGCATCATTGACATGAAAGCAAAAGCAAGCCAGAGATGAATATGTATATGTATTTTTATTTGTGCAATTTAGAAATGTTGAAGTCCCTTCACACCTGTATGTTAATCTAACTCTTGCAGTAATAATGTTTCATATTCATGCAGTTGTGTGCTCAAAGTCAAACGTTGACATCAACAACAAAAATAATGTCACTTGATGCATTTCCTTGTACTGGAAAACCATGAACAACATCTGTTTAAACAAGATTTCCACATATTTACAGATGGTATATGATAAAAGGCTAATTAGTATTTGTCTTTTCATCATTAGATGAGAGAGAATGAAACAAACATGTGAGCACTTTAAACATCATGAGCTCTTGTGTGTCTGTCATGGCTCTGATATGTGGGACTCTTTAAAAAAAGTAATTGATGCACGTTGTTCCTTATTGTGGTAACACAATGGCACATGACAATTACACAAACTGTTTTTTTTTTTTTACATGTCTCAAGAATGTTCCTTTCATGCATGCATGCATAATTCTCCATGTCCTTGTGGCTTGAGAAGCTAATCGGCCAAACGGGAAAGTTTATCGGCTGATAATTTAAAAATACAGAACTTCTGATCACTGGCTGTTTTAAAACATTTGGCCATTGTCCAATAATGGAGATAATTGCTTTTATATGCTGATACCCATGTTTGTGCTACGCAGTGGTGCATCTCTAATAGACTAATAGTTGGAGGTAAAGCCAATTTTATCTTTACATTCTGCATTGAAACAGTTGTTTGTTTGTTATAAGCTATGCATGCTGATGAATGCTTGCATTTGTAGAGTAACAAATAAACGTTACATCAGATTCTTTAGATAATAGTTTATTTTATGATATCATAGCAATATCGACAAAGGAGTCTCAGTAAACAAAACTTGATGTAAAGTTTGCAAACATGTACTGCGTGTCATAGCGGATGAACATTTCACTTTAATACGTTAAGCGCATACAATTGCATTTCGAGCAACATTTCTCATATTATCCTATTTGTTCTACCTTGTGCAACTAGATGCACAACAGGACATGCTCCTGCCAGTGCTCGACAAGTGTCTCCTCTTGTTGCGTTCAACTTGTGTTGAAGTTGTATTTTTTACAAGCTCCCGCTTCCCCCTACCTCCCCCTTCTCTCACAATTTCATTGGCTGTTGGTCACAACTGGTCTCTTGCTCATTGGAACAGTGCTCATACATGATGACAAGACATCTAGATTTCGAGGAGTTTTTAAATCCATCTTGACATCTGGGACGAGTCTGGGGGTGTCGCAGGAGTGTGCACAAGACTATTTGTCGTAAGATCTGAGACTTTTCATTGCCAATTCAAAACATCAAAGTATAATATGAGCTTAAGGCCCGTAGTGTACACTAGTCATAAGTTGCTAGACAAGGACTACAAAAAAATAAATATGAGTAAACATGTCTGACGTATTGGAAAACCGTAATAGTTTTAGATCTAACAACTTGTTAGCAACATAAAAAATAAAAAAAATACACTGCTGCTTCTAGATTCATATTGTTGTAGAACTAAATGTTCTAAAATTATGTTAAAGTTTACCACAGACCTTATTTTACTTATAATTTCAAAACATCATAAAAATGTATAGAAAATACTGAGGGAATGAAAATGTTAGGCTAATTCTCTTCCGGGGTTATTCTCTTCCTTTTTATAAATAAAAAAAAAAAAAAAATCATTAAGAGTAAGAAAATGCTCTCTATTTGAATATTCGTTTTTTATATTCAGGTTGGCAATGAGCAGGTACAAGCATTCCTCACAGTCAAAGTCTGTCGCACACATTGGGATGGGGGGGGGGGGGGGGGGCGAGGCAATTTGGAATATGTTATCCCCCTGTCCATAAATCCTGATGCACTTGGTCACTTCTTGCATTTTTACTGATTGGATTATTATCTGATTGAATGACAACAAATTCCATTTACACTTGGCTGTATCAATTTGTCTCTCACCATCTCTCACGGGATCTTCAATTCCTGTGCTATATGCAAATAATACAGAGTTCACTTCTGGGATTATGCTGATGCCGAGCTGAAAATGTAAAAGATGTAATTTATTATTTGATTCCAACTGACTTTGAATAGTGCGCGTGATTCTGTTTGTGTGTGTGTTCAGTATTTTCCCCCCTCTGTGCTTCTTGTAGGCATGATGTGTCATTCTTTAGTTTCAGGTTTTTCAGCTATCTGCATCAAATAAAATGTGAAAAAAAAGTTCTGTCTTTCCAACAACATACATCTGTGTCTTATTTTGTTGTGTTTTACCTATGCTGAGCACTGTTTGGGTGGATTACATGTGTCGCGAACAGCCGGATGCATTTACACTTGACCGAGTTATGAATGGAATGCGTCTCAAACCACATTCTGAAATGGTTTGAGCAATCAGATTGCAATCTGTCTCGAATGCATTTCAGAGGACATTTATACCTGGTCTTTTCATGATCCAATCGCTATCCGATCAGTGAAAACGCATGAAGGTGGCCAAGTGTAAATAGACCAATAGATACTACTATTTCTCTTCAGGAGTTTAGACCCACACAGATGTCTTTATATTCCTTCAGACTTGAGTTATACAAATGCAGGTATTGCACGCTTGTCGTGCAATATCTACTGTTGTTTTTTCTACCTTCGTCTCATGATGTTTACTGAGGATTACATCTTTCTAGTGCTTCTTCGTGATAACAAAAGCTCAATTGTGTGGATATACAAATTAGTTAAAATAACTGCAGGTGTGTGCGCATTCTTCTCATTTAAACAATGCTTGATTAGAAAGATCACGTTGCATGTGTTCAGTGACGGACTCATCCTGTACGCAGATGCAGAAATATACTTTGGGCTTTACTCTGAAGGCTATTGTGGTTTTGGTGTTTTAGGTTTCATTTGTAAAGATGTTCTAGGGCTCTGATTCTGTGCAAGGCACATCGATTCCAGGGAGTGTGTGATGCTGTTTGGCCAGCTAGGATACTCCTTCAGCTAGGATACTACTTCAAATTCTTCGAAGAGATTGCCATTTCATGCTAATCTAAGTTGATCCTTCTCTACCCAAATCTAATCTTAACCATTGTTGTCAAAAAATCCAGGTGACATCAGCATAGCAGATGTTTCTGACAAATCCTGGATTTCGCATGATGTGAGAGTACCGTGCTTTCGGTCTGCTCCCTATCACCGAATTTTCAGCTTAACTGATTTTTACACTTCTTTATTTTGCATGGTATATTAACGTCACATTTAATTTGTGAATGACCAACTAGTGTTTGATACATTTTGTGTACACTGCTGCTGCACAGTTTGGTATGTGAATTGCTATTCATTTTAGGGCTGGGACGATTCATCGATGTAATCGACGGCATCGATTACAGAAATCCGTCGATTTGCATAATATGCGTCGGTGCGTCACAATGGAATAATTAAAATGGCAGCACCCGGTTTAGGCATGGATTCCCCGAAGAACAAGCTGCAGCTAAAATAACTCACCCACGGTCTTCATGGGAGTATTTTAACTAGAGACCCAACGATGTGGTGCTGTATAAGAAATGCAAATTGGAAATGGCTTATCACAGCAGTACATCCGCCATGAACGAACACTTGAAGCGAAAGCATCCTAGAGCACTTGTTAAGATGGCAAAACTTGTTTACTTTTTGTCCCCACTAGCGATGCCGCAATTCTCAATATAATATTGAACCGTTCTGTATGACATCCACGGTTCAATACGCACTTGTGAATCGGTTTTGCGTTTAAATAATTTCTCTCCGAATTGGCTCTGTTTGTGTGTGCCTGTCTACACGCAAGTAAATATCCAATTCTTATGCTCTAAAGTTAGGTGGCGCTTAACCTTGCTTGCAATGCTGATGTCAGATTTCACACTTTAACATGGCGAGGAAGCACCACCGTCTTTCAAATATGTGGTGTGATGACATTTCGGTTTTGCCGTTGAGTATAATGCTAAGGAAGAAAAAAATGGTAAACAAAAAAATGACTGTGTGCAAGCATTGTTTTACACGTATTGCCTACTCAAATGGAAACACTTCCAACATGACTGCACATCTGCGGCGCCATCACCCAATGATTTCACTGTCTGAAAGCAGGATAGCAGGGCAGGTAATACAGTAATCCAAAAAGCAACAGTCCCTCGCTGATTCCTTCCAGCATACATAGCCAAATGGTTCCGAGAGACACATAAAAATAACAAAGGCTGTGGGCCTGTTCATTGCCAAAGATTTGCAGCCATTTTCGATGGTTGGAGCTTTCGCCACCTTTTGAAAGTGCTCCAACCGTGTTACAGACTACCATCTTGCATTTTTTTTCAGCGCCGAGGTAAATCCCGACTTCCAGAGCTGGACTGGTAATCTGGGCATTTTCCCAGTGGGCCGACACACTTTGGGGCCGATCAGGGGCTATCTGGCCATTGGGAGAAACAAGCGGGCTGGTGGGTCGGCCGTAAAACGTGCTGAATGGTCCGCAAAAAGCAAAATGATATGCAGAAAAGGACAGCAAAGTGGTTCTGAGCTGTGCATGCACGTGTGAGAATCTGTGTGAGAATCTGTATAGGTGTAACTATACTAAAGGATCATTCTCTTTGATACACAGGGTCTAGTACAGAATCCTGTGCCCTCCACAGAGGAAGAAATTATACAATACACTAGGAATGTGTACAAATTTTTTTTGTTTGCTTTTAAGTAATTATTTTTTCTCCTTAACCTCTTACTGTTCTTGTCACCTAAGCATAGAATAACATAAAAACAATCTGATGTGCCAAGCCATCAAAAAAGAACCGGACCGAAAACCGTGGTTAAAAAACCAATGTATGTATTGAACCGTGGGCTAACTGCATTGTTGGACCCCTAGTCCCCACCCACCCAAACATGATATAGGATTACAACACGTGTTTCTGTTAATAGTCACTTAAAATATATTTTCTAAATGTTTCCTCATCGCCCCATGTTAAAAGTAATTTCTGCACCGCTGCTAACGTAACTTTACACCATGCGTCATCTAATTTTGTTATTTGGCCTTTTATGTTTTCTGTTTACTTTAATGGCCATGTATGGGTGAGAAAATGGCGTAAACTGTGTGACCATTACAATCTGTAAATCGTTTCCATTCTATTCCTTGCCCCACTGAGATTTAATGCAGATTGCAGTAGTTTGAATTATTCCTATTAGAAAAAGTTAACTGTTGCTCGAATTGCACTAATGTTACTGTAAGATGAGGAGGAGGAGAGAGGAGAGGTGGTGGGAGATTGTGTGTATGTGCTAAGTTGAGTGTGTGTGTGTTACTGAGAGTTGATTATGAATGTAATGATTATGAATTTTTAGTTATGCCTGTTAGAAAAACATTTAAGTGTTACTCAAATTGCACAAATTTTACTGTAAAATGATTATATGTTGGACTGCTAAACTCGAGGTTGCACAATGTTTTGATATTCCTCAAAGTGACTTGAGTTTTACATTTTGTTTCATTTATTTTGTAGTTGGATTACTAAATGTAGATTACTTTAACTTAGATTCATCGACTAATCGAGAAAATAATCGTTTAATTAATTGTTAGGTGCAGCCCTAATTCATTTGGACTGAAACTTGTTTTCAGAACTCAATTTTATTTATAGAGCACTTTCAAAAACCACACTGGGTACCAAAGTGCTGTACATGGAGTTACGAAAAATAAATATGAAAGTGAAGGGCTGGGCAGTTTTTCAGATTTTAATGTGCATTTTGACATTTTTTATTTTTTATATCGAAAAATCAAGATTTTGCATTGGAAAAGCTGTAGTTAAATATGTTGTAAATCCACCAAAGGTTGAATAAGGAAGAGAAAAAGAATTCACAGCGCTTGACTTAATAGCATTTCCGATCGATCAGCTCCATGTGTGTGGCACGTGCCAAATGAATGTGATAGGTTAACTACTCAGAGACTGATATGAAAGACAGCTGTAATATTCCCAGTTGTACACAGTGTGATTGTAGCTCAACTTCGTCCCTCATGCATGTATACACACAGGCTTAAGACCATAACTGGCGTCGGCGTGCGCATGTTGATGAACAGTCTCCTTTCTTTTTACCCATTAAAAAGCATTAGTTATGTAATAGGTGCTTTATTTGAAATCATATAGATAGGCTATATATGGGAATATCAAACATCCACTGCTCCTTTTTACCATAAAGATTCAGATAGATTGCTAATTATTGCTTTGTTCTGTTACATGTTTCAACTGTACTGCATCTATTAGTTATGATAAATTATTTCATTTTGCTGCGCTGCTCAGGGCATTTCTCTGTCTGCAGGGGTTTTTGAATATACCGATATACGCAAAGTGTTTGATATTTAAGCAATATCACACGAGCAAGAGTGCGATATGGTCCTACATCAGCATTGCTGTGATTCGGCTGCAGGCACTTAAAATTACAACAGTTCAATGAACAAGTACATTTTAAAAAAATTAGGAAAAACTGAGTACGGTCATAAAAACGCATTTGTGCATGGAACTACTTTATTACGCGACCGATCAGAATCTGCCGTTGCTGGTTCAAAACAAATGATGCGTCCAAGCCTCTGTTAGTAAATCAAAATGTTCACTTCAGAAATAGTATCACAGCTTGTGGTGTTTCTAACAAGTCATTGGATAAACAAGGATGTGTATGTGTGAGTGTGAGAGAGAGAGAGAGAGAGAGAGAGAGAGATGGAGGGAGCGTGTGCGATCACCTATTGCCACACCCAATCAGAGATGCTTGCAGCTTTCCGAAGTTCAGCTTTTATATATATATATATATATATATATATATACACACATATATATACATGTGTATATATATGTGTGTGTGTGTATGTACGAGATTTAAATTTGTTTTACATTAACACGTTTTGGTGCGTTTGCAAAAAAATTTGCACACTTTTGTTTCCAATAATGAAAACAACTTGGATTTCTCTAAACAGTTTCCCTTGTATTCTAATAAAGAACATACAATTTGAATCATGTTGGAGTACATTTAAAAGTTGAGAGATTTTATTGTAAATCGTCCATAAATTTGATAAAAATCTAGATTAATTTTTTTTGCCATATCGCTCAGCCTTCCCTAAATATGCCCTTGACTTTTTTTAAAAACAAAGGAATGTCCTTGACCAAATATAAAAAGGTCTTACATTTAATATTTTGCCAAAAATATTTTGGCAATAAATAAATATGTATTCATGTTCGTCGAACGTTGTTCCGACGAAAAACATACGGATCTACCCCAACCAGAAACCCTGGGTTAACGGCGATGTTCGCGCGGCACTTACTGCGCGGACCACCGCTTTTAATTCCGGGAACGCGGAGGAGCGTAAACAAGCCAGTTATGCCCTCCGTAAATCCATCAGCACAGCCAAACGCCAGTACAGGCACAAAATTGAAGGTCAGTTCAACACCACTGACTCCAGAAGTATGTGGAAGGGAATTAACATCATCACGGACTATAAACAGAATAAAAACTCTGCCATGAACACCGTTGCCTCTCTCCCGGACGAGCTTAATACATTTTATGCTCGTTTCGAGGACAACAACACCGCCCTCGCAGAGAGAGCACTCGCGGCCGATACTACAGATGATGGTTCACTCTCCGTCTCTGTTGCGGATGTAACCCGATCCTTCCGACGGGTGAACATCCGTAAAGCCGCGGGTCCAGACGGCATTCCGGGCCGCGTCATCAGAGTATGCGCGAACCAACTGGCTGGTGTTTTTACGGACATTTTCAACCTGTCCCTCTCCCTGTCTGTAGTCCCCACATGCTTCAAAACATCAACCATTGTGCCTGTACCGAAGCAAGCCAAAATCACTTGTTTAAATGACTGGCGTCCTGTTGCTCTGACCCCCATCATCAGCAAATGCTTTGAGAGGTTAATCAGAGATCACATCTGCTCTGTTCTGCCCACCTCTTTGGACCCATTGCAGTTTGCCTACCGTAACAACCGCTCCACTGATGATGCTATTGCATCTACAATACACACTGCTCTCTCCCACCTGCAAAAAAGGAACACATATGTGAGAATGCTGTTTGTAGACTACAGTTCAGCATTTAACACCATAGTGCCCTCCAAGCTTGATGTGAAACTCCGGGCTCTGGGCTTAAACAGCTCGCTGTGCAGCTGGATCCTGGATTTCCTGTCAGGCAGACGTCAGGTGGTTAGAATGGGCAGCAACATCTCCTCATCACTGACCCTCAACACTGGAGCCCCGCAGGGCTGTGTTCTCAGCCCACTCCTGTATTCCCTTTACACGCATGACTGTGTGGCGACACATAGCTCCAATGCCATCATTAAGTTTGCTGACGATACGACGGTTGTAGGTCTGATCACTGACAATGATGAAACAGCCTACAGAGAGGAGGTGCACACTCTGACGCGCTGGTGTCAGGAGCACAAACTCTCCCTCAACGTCTGTAAAACCAAGGAGCTTGTGGTGGACTTCAGGAAGAAAGACAGAGAACACAGCCCCATCACCATTAATGGAGCACCGGTGGAGAGAGTCAGCAGTTTCAAGTTCCTCGGTGTCCACATTACTGAGGAACTCACATGGTCCGTCCACACTGAGGCCGTTGTGAAGAAGGCTCACCAGTGCCTCTTCTTCCTGAGACGGCTGAGGAAGTTTGGAATGAACCAACACATCCTCACACTGTTCTACACTAGTACTGTTGAGAGCATCTTGACTGGCTGCATCACCGCCTGGTACGGCAATAGCACCGCCCACAACCGCAAAGACCTGCAAAGGGTGGTGCGAACGGCCAGAAACATCATCGGAGGTGAGCTTCCCTCCCTCCAGGATATATATAACAGACGGTGTGTGAAGAAAGCTCGGAGGATTATCAAAGACTCCAGCCACCCGAGTCATGGGCTGCTCTCACTGCTTCCATCAGGCAGGCGGTATCGCAGCATCAGGACCCGCACCACCCGACTACATGACAGCTTCTTCCCACAAGCAATAAGACTTTTGAACACTTGATCCCTCACGATCAACAATCAGTACTGCACTTTATTAATCCTCATTCTGTCAATACAGTGAGGAAAATAAGTATTTGAACACCCTGCTATTTTGCAAGTTCTCCCACTTAGAAATCATGGAGGGGTCTGAAATTTTCATCGTAGGTGCATGTCCACTGTGAGAGACATAATCTAAAAAAAAAAATCCAGAAATTACAATATATGATTTTTTAACTATTTATCTGTATGATACAGCTGCAAATAAGTATTTGAACACCTGAGAAAATCAATGTTAATATTTGGTACAGTAGCCTTTGTTTGCAATTACAGAGGTCAAACGTTTCCTGTAGTTTTTCACCAGGTTTGCACACACTGCAGGAGGGATTTTGGCCCACTCCTCTTCTCTAGATCAGTCAGGTTTCTGGGCTGTCGCTGAGAAACACGGAGTTTGAGCTCCATCCAAAGATTCTCTTTTGGGTTTAGGTCTGGAGACTGGCTAGGCCACGCCAGAACCTTGATATGCTTCTTACAGAGCCACTCCTTGGTTATCCTGGCTGTGTGCTTCGGGTCATTGTCATGTTGGAAGACCCAGCCTCGACCCATCTTCAATGCTCTAACTGAGGGAAGGAGGTTGTTCCCCAAAATCTCGCAATACATGGCCCCGGTCATCCTCTCCTTAATACAGTGCAGTCGCCCTGTCCCATGTGCAGAAAAACACCCCCAAAGCATGATGCTACCACCCCCATGCTTCACAGTAGGGATGGTGTTCTTGGGATGGTACTCATCATTCTTCTTCCTCCAAACACGGTTAGTGGAATTATGACCAAAAAGTTCTATTTTGGTCTCATCTGACCACATGACTTTCTCCCATGACTCCTCTGGATCATCCAAATGGTCATTGGCAAACTTAAGACGGGCCTTGACATGTGCTGGTTTAAGCAGGGGAACCTTCCATGCCATGCATGATTTCAAACCATGACGTCTTAGTGTATTACCAACAGTAACCTTGGAAACGGTGGTCCCAGCTCTTTTCAGGTCATTGACCAGCTCCTCCCGTGTAGTTCTGGGCTGATTTCTCACCTTTCTTAGGATCATTGAGACCCCACGAGGTGAGATCTTGCATGGAACCCCAGTCCGAGGGAGATTGACAGTCATGTTTAGCTTCTTCCATTTTCTAATGATTGCTCCAACAGTGGACCTTTTTTCACCAAGCTGCTTGCCAATTTCCCCGTAGCCCTTTCCAGCCTTGTGGAGGTGTACAGTTTTGTCTCTAGTGTCTTTGGACAGCTCTTTGGTCTTGGCCATGTTAGTAGTTGTATTCTTACTGATTGTATGGGGTGGACAGGTGTTTTTATGCAGCTAACGACCTCAAACAGGTGCATCTAATTTAGGATAATAAATGGAGTGGAGGTGGACATTTTAAAGGCAGACTAACAGGTCTTTGAGGGTCAGAATTCTAGCTGATAGACAGGTGTTCAAATACTTATTTGCAGCTGTATCATACAAATAAATAGTTAAAAAATCATACATTGTGATTTCTGGATTTTTTTTTTTAGATTATGTCTCTCACAGTGGACATGCACCTACGATGAAAATTTCAGACCCCTCCATGATTTCTAAGTGGGAGAACTTGCAAAATAGCAGGGTGTTCAAATACTTATTTTCCTCACTGTATATTCTCACTCCCAATTCAGTCAGTGTATATATATATATATATATATATATATATATATATATATATATATATATATATATATATATATATATATATATATATATATATATACCCTTCTCTAGTGTGTGTATTCCACATTGTGTGTATTGTGTACATTTGATATGTAAATTGTTGTGTAGGTATGTGTACATTTGTTATGTAAATTGTTTTGTGTAATATGTTGTTTATTGTTAAGTGGTTTATGTCTCGTCACTGTCATTACTGCAATGTTGCTCGGAACTGCACACAAGAATTTCACCTGCTGTTGCACTCGTGTACACAGTAGTGTGACAATAAAGTGATTTGATTTGATTTGATTGATGTTAATACTTCAAAAACAAAGTAATGCATTTACCTGTAAGGAAAACAAGCCTTGTTCTGATGATAATACATTTATTTGGATGGAAGTTGGGACGCTCCGATAGATCGTCCGCCGATCGGCATTGGCCGATATTCACATCCTATAACACAATCTGTAATTTTTTCCGATCGCATAAACCGTTAGCTCATGTCGCAAAAGATGCACGGCTCCTTTAAGACTTCAGTAGCACTGTAATGACATCACAGAGTTTGAGGAATAATGGCATAGTGTTGTAAGACAACCAACTTGATTCAGCAGGTAAGAACGATGCAGTTGGAGAGGTATGGCGAAGTTTATGCATATTAAAAGTTTGTGCACTGTACTGTTAATGTGGCGTTTCACACATGGCAAATGGAAAACATGTTCATTGCAACAGCTTCTCAGTCTCTGCAGGACATGGGTATCGCAGTATTAATGCGAATTACAAGATTTTGTGTAATTCAAAGATCTTTTTTATATATCTCCCAATTGCATTGCATTAACAATAGTAGCACCTGTAGAGTCCAGAAACATACGCTCTTTCTCCACTTTACTTTCATCTGCAACAAGTGCTGTTCCAGCAGCAACAACTGAAAAATTTAGTATTAATACAATCATCCAACTAAATGAAAAGGCAGGGAAGGAACTTATGAATATAATAATTATTTATACAATGTTAAGAGACCATAATATAATGTATTAAATATAATGCCAAATAAAATAGAAATTAAATAAGGAATAATAATATTATATGAAATAATGACAATGAATCAATAACCAAAAATTTCACATGTCTTCAGTTTGACACTAAACTTCATTTGTTAAAGGACTATCTATCTTAATATAGAGAAATGTTTTTTAGCCTTTACTTGATTTAAAGTCTTATTCCAAAAGCTTTTATCAAGCCTTTTAAACCTGTGTTTGTCAGCAAATACTAGGCAAAGTGATATTACTGGGAAGAGGACAATTCAATTCATATTGACTAGGGATGCACACTTTTTCTCTTCCGATCCAATTCCGATATCGGAAATCTCAGCATCGGGGTGATACGGATCCCGATCTGATACCAGTGTTGTTTTTTTGCATAATCAATTTAGAATATCTTTTACCTTACTGTGCGGAACTAATTCAGTGTGCTCCTAAATATGTAAAGGGACACAAACCTCTAACTACACATTATTTCAATATAAATGTATAGCTTATTAAGAAACACTTTAACTAGTATACTGGATAATGTAGCAGCAAAATGAACAGTAATTCCAGTATAAGTCATCAGGACAAGAAGACATTTTTTATTTATTTATTTAGCTAAATATTTTCAACTTGTATCTGGACTTTAAAGGATTCATTTAGGGTTAGGATTCTCTTTTTTGTTTATTTAGTAGTAAGATATCAGATCCCTTTTCATTCACACAGTTATTTTTTGGAACTCAATCAACTTCAATATTATTATCATTTGTAAACAAATAATACTATATTATAAAAGTAATATATATAGTAATATATCTCAATCATGTACCTTTAACTTTTAAACCCTCACGCTTTTATTTTGAAATTATGAACTCTCCAGGAAGTCCTGTATGTGTCTGTTTGAAGGCAAGTTCACAGTAGTTTAATTCTCTTCTTATTCAAATTCTGGTAAAATGCTCCTCCGGTGCCGTTCTAAATGCATATTATAAGTGAACTGAACTATTGACCACCTACATCTGAGATATTTGAGTAGCTTTCCAATATTACACACCACGTACAGGCTAAAAATAGGCGCGCGTGCGTGTGTGTGTGTGTGTGTGTGTGTGTGTGTGTGTGTGTGTAAACGGAGCAACGGCATTTACTGGCGTGCTTGAGCTGCGCATGGATTTTATATATTTAATTATACACAGCCTTTTGTGATTCACAGAGCTATCGCACATCTTCAAGTGGCTTTGAGTAAAATGCATATGAACTACTTTAATTGTGTTTTTATGGTTCTTTTATATAATTTGTTGAGCTTGACCGCAACAAACATAACTAACACGCAGTATCAGATTTGGATTGGGCTCATCAGACCGATCCCCGATCCGTTTAAGAACGTCAGTATTGGAGCTGATACGGATCCAGTTATTTGTTTGTGAGGTAAAAATTGTCTAATGGTTTTAGTCTTTATTCAAATCAGTTGTCAAAAGCTTTGTGTAATCAGTAAACCCCGAAGCTTTTGAGAGCAACTTCTGTCGTTGCGTTTTATGTCTCCTTGCCTGGTGTAATTGCAGATATCACCAGCACAGGTCAAATGGTGCTGTGTGCTTTCAATGGACATTACATCAAGAGTCAGCAAAAGCACACATCCATGTTTCCATTAGATTAAAAAGTCATGCTGTATCATTCTGATCCTCCTGTTCAACTGAGAAACATGTAAATGATCATTAAATAGCCTCTCACGGTTAATTAAGCATAACTGTTTGTGATATTACTGAGCTAACGAGCACAAGTGATCAGCCAGGTAAAGTTGAAAACTGTTGTTCATGTTCATGTATCTACGGATGAATCATCACATCAGGAGCACAAAGCTGTTGTCACACTGGCACCTCTGCTGGTAACACAGAAAAAACACTGTCTTAAAAATAAAGGCTTGATAAAATAATTAAATTAATTAAAATAAACGCATGTGACTGAATACCAATTCTGTATGCTCAATTATTACAGAAATAATTACTATGGCATATATATTATTGAAGGGTATGGGAATATAATATAGTTAATAATAATAAGAAGAAATAATAATAATTTAAAGAATGGATTTTGAAAGAAGATGAAAGTGTAAACACCCTACAGAGTAACTGTTTCTATTAGCAGTAATGAATGGGCAAAAGGAATAATTTACTAGTTTGTAGTTTAAACAACTTGCTCCACATGAGAGCTAGGCCTACTGTTTAATGTAATTTTAGGTTTTTTGATCTTTTAGAGTTGAGATCTAAGCAGTGGCAACTTAAAGTTTTCATATGACAGAATGATCATCATTAATAATCGTGATTAAAATTGAGCAAAATAACCATTATCAATTTCACCATTATCGTGCAGTCCTATTCATTTATGATGCGGACTATGCATTTTTAAATGCACTATGGTGCAGTTTGGTGCGTGCAGTGAGTTGCACTAACTGAGCCAGTATCCACAATAATGTCTTTTACACTTAAGATCTTGTATGTAGGTGGAGGGTGATCAGAGATTTAGGACTCCATTACTGAATCCTTGGTTTGAGTGTGAATCTTTTGTACACAAAGCCCTAAAAACAACAGCAGATAGGCAGGACCATGGAGCATTGAGTGATTCTTGAAAAGAAAAATACCACATGGTGCCATTGTTTTCTTTTATGTGCTTTGTGTCAACATATTGTCATCATTAAAAATCTCTCAGGCTTGATAATTTTTTTTAACTCCTTTTGTTGGTTTTAGTAAGCCAGTAATTTTTCTGGAAAACTAAAGAAAACATTGCATAGCGATCATGTGAAACAAAGCATGTTTCCTCAACAGAAATGGCTGCCAATTGGTCGCACATTAAGACCCGAGAACCTTTTAAAATTTGCTCAGTCATGGAATGAGTTTTGTACCAGACTCCAGAATCTTTGGCTCTTGACAGTGATCTGGTGTTTTTTCCTCTCTGTTTTTCTCTTGCCCTTTCTCAGGTGGTCTGGCAGCACAGATATGTTGAGCCCGTGATTAAGTAGCAGTGCTTCAGGCCCAGTCTGAGCCTCTGGCACACCACCAGACCAGACCACCGCAGCATGTCCAGTTCAGGCTTCCCCCCCAGCCAGGGGTCCTTCAGCAGCGAGCAGAGCCGTTACCCACCACACTCAGTGCAGTACTCCTTCAGCTCCACACGCCACCCATCGGTTAGTACCACCTGCACCTCCAAAAATCCAAACCACATTAATCGGATCTGTTACATATTGGGTTTTGCTGCAGAGCTCTGCACTGCACATGTCTTTCTTGGCCAGTTGTCATCTAGTGAAATATTTCCAACTGAAGTAAAGCCTACCTTGCATGTAACAATGTTAGGTACAGTGGGGCTGAAGGCCCCAAAACATCTAAATAATGTCTGAAGGTTGGTTTTGATTCTTAAAAGTGTTGAAAAATATGTGGATAATGAGAATCCCTGAAATTATCACATTTATTTTGAGACAATTCTATTTGTCATTTTCAGCTTTATTCAAGGTGATTATATAAAAAGATTTTCAATAACTGTTTTATAAGTAAGAGCGTATTTGATGTAAAAAGCCCCCTTTTTGCAAGAGTTAAAGGCCCCCCATAAAAATACCCCCTCATAAGGTGAGGGGCATAGATTTGATGTGAAAAGTGTTCTAGGTGGGCTCACATTGACTAATCAAAGGAAATTTGATATATATATTTATCAATCTATGCCCAAATTTATTTATAGAATCCGTGAGATGTTAGGACTGGGCGATTAAAACGTATCGGTATTTTTCCGACGGTACACCTTTATAGATAACGATATAAAAAAATATTCGATATAATTCTTTATAGTTTCATTTAAATGTAAATAGACATGAAGTTTGGTTGCATGAACAACCCTCAAGCATGCGCCGTCCCTGGATCATAAACAGCCTATCATATGGCTTGATAAAGGAGCGTGCTACGAGTGACAAGCAAAGAGCCAATAACAAGTTGCGTTGCTGTGGGGTTTGGTTGCGCTATCGTCATGTGACGTCAGAACGCACAAACACATGTGAAAATGAGTGCTGTGCCTGCCGGCGATGAGGAGATTATGAATACAAAATAAGACATGTCAGCTCGACAGTGTGGCCGTTTTTTTTGGTTTCTCTACGTCTGACCAACATCAGAACACCGTTGTGTGTAAGCCAACATCAGAACACCGTTGTGTGTAAGCTTTGGGGGAAAAAAAAAACGTCCCGCCAAGTATGGAAATGCAAGCAACCAATTATTTCATCACTAACCAATTCCACCCTTTGGAATATGCAGCATGTCGTCCGCGACTACCTTCTTCTACCTCACCTCAACAAACAACCCACAAGCAGTCCATGATGGAGAGGTACTTGGCAACAATGCCTTATGAGAAATACTCCAAACGATATTTGAAACATTTTATTTATTAAATTCAGTAGGTTCTTTAACACTTGTGTATTTAATCTTCATATACGATATAAGAAAGAAGATATTTGTTTACATTTTGTTTTTGACTGTTAAAACAGAAATAATTTTTTGTTTGCATTAATAGAGTGGGTACATTACAAATACAGTGGTTAAATTCAAATGTTTTATCTACTGGTGTATGTTTTAAAAAGGTTATTAAAATGTATCAATAATTATCGATACTAGCCCTATTATGAAACACCAAAAGTGTTTGAAATTAGATATTTGCGCCAACCGCCTGCGTATACGTGCACTATCAAATCTTCTCAGACGCTGAGTGTTTGCATCAAAATCGAGTATACTTTGGGCATAAAGCTTATTACTTGCAGGGAGAATGAACACAATGATGATAAAGTAGACTCTCAGTAACCATACTGTTTCTTGGTCACTCCTACTTTGGACTCAGCCTGCCAACTTTGTGTGTGGAGCACAGATTCTGAATCACTAGACTAGCACAATTTTTATTCTGTGAAACAGAGGTCCTATTTGCTGCAAACAGATAGTACACCTCCTTAGTCTGACGGTAAAGGTATTGTTGTGCATTTTTCTGGTGTTGTATAGCAATGGCGAGCTTGAGCTGTCAGCAACTTAAACGTAGGATTGCGCTGCACCTGTGTCATCTGGCGAGTGACCTCCAGAAAATATAATTATCTTTACCTGCAGTTCTGGAACGTTAAGCCCAAAGAGGTGCCCAGGAACGATTGGGAGGTCCCACAGAGTCTTACAATCCTCAGGCAGTTTCACCTGAGCAAGCTACACTTGGCGGTGGGCTGCCAGAAGTGTGGCGGTAAGAGTACCTACATCACCATATCAGAAGAGCTGTCTGCAGGAACATAGAAACTGAGGGGTCATCGTTTGCCGACTCCCATGTACTGGTGGTAGCGGAGTAATTGACATTGTATTCTCAGCATGGGTTCTATAGTCAGCAGGTTCAGATGCCTTTTTCAGCAGCGAGACTGTGCAACCACATTGGGCACTGAGGTATCGCACTTTACCCCGTAGGGCCTTGTCAGGTGACACCACCAGGGCTGCAACATACTATTTCTGGAGAGCGTCCCACCCCGATGGAATCTGCTTCAGCCGTAGACACTAGTGTATGAGCGGTCTTTGATCACCACTTAGGCACACAAGACCCCTTGAGGGCGTTAGAATATTCTAACTCAAAATGTTTGCATGGTGGCATGGCAAAGGAAGTCACAGCTGAGAACTGTCTAAAAAAGACATTAGACTGGGCTGGTTGGGCAGGTGACTTGTCCAGCCCTAGACGAGCAACCAGCATCTGAAGCACAGTCAAAGTGTCATCCGAAGAGCTGTGCAACATGTGTGGTGGAAATTCACCTGTAAAATGAATCAGTCCACTTCAGTGGTAAAGAATAAGCAAATAAAATCTTTATTCTTACACATTAGCCCCTTCTACCACCAAAGTATACTTTGAGCTACAAGGGTTAGTTCCAAAATACTGAATATTTATCCAACAGAATCATGCACATTAATTTTTCAGAAGACAAAATCAACTAAATGATTTATCTAAATATAAAAAGTAATTAGCACAGAACCTCCTATCTTCACCTTACAAGGACAGGTTCCTGTCCTGACATGCTCTATTCTTTGTCCTCACTAGTCATCCTCAGCACATTCCATAATATGTTTTTCACTCTTTGGCTGTGTCCTCTAAGACACAGTTCTCTACTCTCTGACCTTGGCAGAGATGGCCATACAAAGAGAATTTAGTCAACTTGGCTACAAAAAGAGAAGTTAGAGAGCACATCCAAGTCAGAATGATGTGAAGGAAAAGAGACAAGAGACAAGAGGCTCTTTCCCAATTCCTTTATTTGAACTATCCTCATTCTCCTGTGTTATAGTTACAGGAGTGGCAGGCACCACAGGCTGAAGCAATCGAAGGAGACTTTTTGGCTCTGATATCTCAGAAAAAAGGACAGCAACTGTCTTATAAAGTGAATTGTTCTCGATACGATCGTTACGTGAATTTGCCTTTTGTATCCACACTCTGAAAACTGGCTGCCGGATTGCACAGAGGAGCACAGCGCATCACAAAAATCTGAATAGAGATTTAGGTAATATATAAAAAGTTAATGGGGGACACTGTGTGGTAAACACAGATAGAACTGAGAAGCACGAAGTGTTAATGATAGATCATGAAAGTATATCCAATAATAAACAACTACAAAATAATCCAATCCGGATCCAAAAGGTTTAGGAATGCACTGCCACTGCTTGCAGGGACGATACTTCCCTGCTGTAGTAAGCTGCACCTGACAGCACGGGATCACACAAAGAATAACGACTTTTCTCTATCAGGTGAGAAAGCAAAAGAGGCTGAACGCTGAACTAACGTGGTTATTATCCTCAAGGCTTGGCCTACGTCACTACGTGACTTTGTTGGAATATTCTCTGGACCTATCTAGTTGGCGCTGCGATAATCCACTAGTACTTGAGCACCACTTCTGGCAGTCAGGAGGAATGAAACTATAATTGGAGCCATTGCTTAGCTAATAATACAGTGACTATATTATCCAGTGTTTTCCCCCAAAATTTAGATTTAATTGTTTTAGTGATGTTGCTTTAAAGGGAATTTAGAGAATGAACTTCTTCAAGAGGGTTTTAGTGTGCTGTACTGACAGTGTGCTAAACATCATAATAGTCTATTAGTAACAATAGGCTGTCAACACACCCAAACCCTCTTGGAAATGTCCATCCCCTTCAAAATTCATCAGAAATGCTTCCCCTTTAAAGCACCAGCTCTACAGCCATCAAAGCACCTCTTTCTTGACAGACTAACTGCTGTAAGCAGTGTTAGCGTTATAGTGCATTTTCCATAAGCCTGTTTTATTGGGAGGACTGTGATAGTTTTGTACTATAAATAGTTATTTAGCTCATTTGTTGAATATCTTATCAATTATCCCTTTGGAGGCATTGCTTTGCATCTGTATGTCACTAAGAAATGTTTCTGATCGATTTCAGGTGGACATGATACAAGTTTGTTAATTGTGACTGACTACTACTACTGATTTTTGTTTTTTTTTATTTACTTTATTGCTTCTTTAGAATTTCTTTCTTAAAATGTGTTGAATTGCTCTGTAGCTAGAGAGTAATCTAGATCAGTATTGAGTCACACATGTCAGCTTTGGTTGAGCAGTTCTCAGACCTGTGCTGCTGATGTCTGTGGTTTTCTAACGGAATGATGAGTTGAGGCTGATGTTGAATGTTATATCTATAGTAGCGAGACTGCTTTGTGCTTTTTTTTTTTTTTTTATAGCTGCATGATTTGTAAAACAGGCTTATGCGTTTCTGTGAGTACAGAGATGTGCATGGGTGTATGTGTTCTTCAGTGGGTATGGCTGCATGTTAATATGTTTTACTGACTGGAGATGTTGCTTTTTCTCTGATTTATAATAAGTTTTCATTTGTCTCTCTGTCTCTCTCTATTCTTCTCACTCACATACACACCCACTCTTACTCTTTCTTTTTACTCTTATTACTTTCTTATGTCTTTAAGTCATCGGAGCACTTATCCATGGGACCCTTGTGTTTATGTTTTGGTCAGTGTCTCCTATCTAATGTACATGTCTGTGTGTTTAGGAGTTCACGGTTCAAGATTACCGAATGCCCCTGCAGGACCAACAGCGCCGTAGACCTTCACTTCTATCAGAATTTCACCCTGGGACCGAGAGGTGACACTCCCGCTCTCTTCTCTGCCTTGAGACATTATGCTTTGCTCCTTTCATTTTGCTTTATTAAAAACTACATCACAACAAAATTTACCATGAAAGGCACTCATCATCACCGGGCTCTAAAGTGCAAGCATTTCTCTCAGATATGTGAGTGAAAATTACTGCATGTGAATATGAAAAATTTGGTCGCACGGGTATGTCACATCTAATCTGACACCCAAAATTATTAAAGTAGATTGTAGTGTACCATCAGAATAAAAACTTACTAATGCATCTAACCTAATGTTATTTAGTGTGCTGTTTTCTCACTCACATGGCTGCAAGCGTTCTGCTCTCTTTCTGTCGCTATCTCACGTGCAAGCAGTATAGGCAGCTATACCACATAAAGATGGTTTATGCAACGTTTCTTGCTTGTTTTTTATCTGTTAAAATGACAGACATGGTTTTGAATAATGAAAGTTTGACGAATGTCTTAAAACACAGCACTCTTGCAAAATTCTGAGAAAAACGGTGAGATGGTCATTGCTCAATGGTCAAAGATATCTGTCTAACGCACGTTTTCCTAGAAAAACATAAAAAAATGCAATTATGGATGCAGAAATGCATCTTAGGTAGTTCATTGGCATGTCATTAAAAATGTATTCCTGCTTGTGCATATGTATATTGTATTGTGACCATTTTAAAAATTACACGTAACAGACTTTAAAAAAAACTGACCTCTGATTGTGACACTAAGTCCAAGCACTCTTAAACCAAAATGTTTGTGTAGAACCCTGTCAGCAGTGCCACTTGTTCTAAAGAAAAAATATCTGAACATTAATAACCAATTATACCACAGCCATGTTTCACAACCATCCTATAAAATCATATTTATATGGTTAAAGTGATTTGTTGAATAAATTACACATTATATCCTGCTTCCAAAAATAATGTATTTCCATAAATCTTGTTTACTCTGAAATGTCATATTACATAAATGAAATTCATTGTCTCATCATGTTTCATGTTGACTTAAAAGTATTTTATACTAATTCCTTTGAAATATAATAATTGTGGTGTAATGAACAATTCTCTGGTCTCATACAGGCCGCCAGAGCGCAGGCACGGCTATGAACAGCAGTTTCATGGCATCTCGGCTCAACAGGAGCAGGAGACTCTGGAGGCAAAGCGTCCCCGCATCGATAACGTATCTGAAACACACTTTCCACGAGCCCAAACATCTGGCACTCTACTGCCTCAACACAACTTACTGGATGGGATCAGGTCCACCGGAGAGGTAAAGAAAGTAGTAAAACACACATATAAATAAGTGCAAGAAACCTCACCATATTGCTTAAAGCAAACTGATAAGATTGTTGCCTGTTATGGATGTTATGTTTCCATGTTTGTATTGGAAGGCTCTTTTTTTTTATCTCTCGCATTTTCACCCTGTCTCTCTGGGTCAGGAAACTCAGTTTAGTGTGAAAGTGGAGGCCTCGTCTCTTGGTGGAGTTCCACAGGTGGGCGAGGATGCAGACACATCACCCTCCAAACTCTCCAAGGAGGAGTTAATTCAGAGCATGGACCGGGTCGACCGTGAGATAGCCAAGGTCGAGCAGCAGATTTTTAAACTGAAAAAGAAACAGGTGTGTAAAAAAACAAAACAAAAAAACAAGTGTGTGAGAGAAAGGTGCTTAAAGGGTTCAACAGAGCATTTCACGTTTCAGCTCTCAGCCATTGTTCGTATTTTGTAAATAAAAAGCTTATCATCATTTTGACCTTTTTAGTAGTCGCTTATGTGACCTAATGGCAATATTTGTTTATATAAATCCTTGAACAAAACTGCTGTCATTTTCTCACTTTCTGTACGTGCAAGGGTTCAACCCTTATGTCACAGTTGAGCTTCTTTACACTAGCTCTCACAGCTAACAGCAGATTGGGTTTTTGCCCAATCAGGGTTTATGTTCAACACTAAGCTTTGTGGGAAATATGCCCTCCTAAGAGAGGCTTGTCTCAACTCTCATTCCTTGCTATTCCTGTTCTATTTGAAGGCCATGCCAAATCCTTCAGGATTGCATCATGATAATCCCAAGAGCAGCACTCACTCCTCTCTCCAGCTGCAATGTTGGTTTTCTTAAAATGTCTAACTGTTGTGATAATAGCCTGCTGGTTAAATGTACTTTCCCTTCTGTCATCATGGTCAAAACAATGAGAGAGAACTGCTATCGTGCTTAGGAGTTCTGACTTCATTAAGGCTGGAATTCAAAGAAATTATGTTTTCTTTTTAATTGTTCTGTCATTATTTTGCTAGCATTTCATTTGGTTTCTCTCTCACTCCCTCATTATTTGGAACTTTTGATCTTTTACCAGTATTCCATGTATCTTTAAAGAGATTAAATCATCCCCAATTCATCAGCATTTTAAATATGCAGTATGGTTATAGAGGGTAGAAGTCACAGGAGAGATTATGTTGATGATGTGTGATATTACACCTCTCCACTGCCCTTTAGTAATTATTCAAATCAAGTATTTATCTTGTCCCACAGGAGAGGAGAGTTGTGCTATTAGTTTTCTTAGTACTAAGACTTTATGATTGACCTGACGGGCAACAGCACAGTTGGGAAAAAAATCCTATAGACCTGAATTGAAGGAGGGACATATCTAGGGACTAGAATATCATAAAGATTTTGAAGTGGAAGTTTTCTTAATGTTTAGTTTTTGTTCATATTCTGTTTTCTATATTTTGTGTGTACATGATTGTTTAAGCTTCAAGTTTAAGATGCATTGTCATGTTGTCTCTTAGCAACAACTGGAGGAGGAAGCAGCAAAGCCCATAGAGCCAGAAAAGCCAGTGACTCCACCCCCTGTTGAACACAAACATCGCAGCATCGTCCAGATCATTTATGACGAGAACCGGGTACACACATTTATACATGTACACAAAAAAGCATTCTTTCTACAAAATATGCAATGTGTAACAGCCCATAAAGGTCTAGTCATTTTTATTTATAAACACATTTAAAAATGACAGATGTTGATCCAAAGTGATGTTCAACCAATCACATTTTTTTAATGATAATGACAAAGAAAACTATAGAAAATATAAAACATTAAAACAATGTGTAAATCCAAAAAACACTAACAGACCAAATACAGACAAATTTCAAACCATATCAAAAGCCAAAGAATAAAGATAAGATTTAAGGTAAGATTTAAAAATGGTTAGGGAGGGAGTGGAGACTGTTCAAGGTTTTAGGTGTGATGACTAAAGGCACGATCACCATTCGACATTCTACAGGGAGCAGACTAAGGAAGTTGATTACATGATCGGACTCTGAACATTCTGGGTGGAGAAGGTCACTAATGTATTGAGTTGCAAGACCAAAAAGTGCCTTATAAACATAATGAAGAGTAATAAAATCTATCCTAAACCTAAAAGGTAACCAGTAAAAAGGCCAGTGCAGAGGAAATATTATCCCTCTTTTTTCGATCCCATTTAAAGTCTAGCTGCAGCATTTTTAACAGTCTGTAACCTCAATAAGGCAGATTGAGTCTGGCCAATGTACAGAGAATTACAATAGTCCAACCTTGACGTGTACGTGAATGTGTATATAAGGGCTAGGCGATATGATGATATATATCGTGGCTACGATATAAAGTGTCAACATATAGAGATTTTGCTTCTGTATATTGTGAAATGTCAATGTGTGCAGCCCTTGCATATCTATCAATGGCCGTGCTTCACGTGAGACTGAAACCAGGCTTGAGCGGGAAATGAGTTGCAGCCAGTCAAATTTGCATGGGCTTGATTAGCACCAGAATCAAGGAATTATGCAGATTATGTAACAGCGCAAATGCGCCAACAAACTCGTTGCTGCTGCTTTGCCATTCTGATTTTGCTGGCCGATTGTAAGGGCTCTATAGCGGAGAATGCAGCAGTCTACCGGGACAGTGTCACAGTGATTCAGACACCTGAATCATTTGTTTAACATGCAGAGCTTCGCTTGACTACACCACGCATCTGTACTTCTCATCGTTTGATGAATTATTGCTGATATGATCAATAGAAAAGTCAAGAAAATGAAAGGAGCTTGTTATTCAGGTGTGTCATCTATTTTCGGAGGTTTGCAAAAGCCAACACAGATTAGAAAAATTTAATCTGCAAGCTGTGCCGTGCTATGATAATCACTTGAGGTAAAACAAAAATCTGTTGTACCACCTCAAAATGAAGCACGTAAGGAACATTATGAATGCCAAAAGATGTGCTCCGCATTAATTCTGTCGTTCAGCATTCCATCTGGTCTTTGATATGGCGAGACATCAATGGACATTAGTTTCTGCCACACACCTTTTAACCCTTCCAACGGTAAATGGTTACACACACACACAGCCTACACACATACTTGGTGTATACTTAGCAACTGTTACTAAAAAAGCAGCCGGTAGATTGAGACACACAACCTCCCACATGTGCTACAGTCAACAACTCATTACAGTTTGTTCATTTAGTTTAGTGTGTCAGCAGTATATCTGTCTAACCATAAGGACGTACATCTCTTTTTTGCCAACTTTGTTGTGTCGCAGAAAAAGGCAGAAGAAGCCCATAAAATACTGGAAGGGTTGGGGCCTAAAGTGGAACTGGTGAGTGTTGTAGAAATTGCTTTCTGATGCAATAGATTTGTGTGTGTGGTGGGGTGTTTGTGTAACTAACAAACCTGCAACTTGTCTGTCTCTCCGCAGCCTCTGTATAACCAGCCCTCTGATACTAAAGTCTACCATGACAACATTAAGACGTAAGTACGTTGTGTGCGTGTGTTCAACAGGATCGATCAGATGTGTGGTCTTGAGGTTGCACTAACTAATCCTTAAGTTCTATCACTATGTGACTTGTCGTAATCATGTGATTTACATTTATGTTTTTGTATCTTAAAGTTTAATGGCCAAATATATTTGGAATTATGTGAATGTGGAAATAAACAGTGCTTCACCTTCCCAATGCATGTTATATGCAAGGCACACAGCAGACATCTTAAGATTGTCTGAGTTTGTTTGGAGTGTTCACATGATTCTTGTAAACCAATCTGAAACCCCTGAAACAAACCAAATGTCATCCATAGGCTGACAAAGGGCAAGCGAGTGAGACACTATTTACTTTTTTTATTTGCACCATTCAGCGATTCACAAGCAGCACAAATCTTGCTTATTGGAAATAAGCAAGCCTTTGTTTCTCACCTGCAACAACTCAGCTGCAATCTCCAGTGGCTGTCAGACAGCTGATGTTGCATGGCGTGTGGCGAGTCATTTACATGTGGTAAACATTGACTCCTCAATCTGGATTAGTCTAGACTAACTAGTCATGAACATTATTCGTCCAAGCCCTAGTGTGGGCACAATAACGGCACTTTTCCACTGCACATTACGGTTTGACTCGCCTCAACTCTACTCGCTTTACATTTGTGAGCTTGCATTTCAATTGCAGTTTACATGGGTGGTATTATAGGCTGATCATCATAGTTGCGCCACCTCTACTGCTGTGACATCGTCTTAAACACGACAAAAAATGACCAAAACAATAACACAATCGCTAGCTGTTAGCTACTAGCCCATTGTGCTGTATAAAGCAGTTGTTGCATAGTGATTTTACACAAGTGTAATAGTTAAATTGGCCTGGTTGTTTTAGAAGCAAGCTTCCAGTAGCTGGCCAAAAAAATAAAGTGAAGCTTTCAAGCAGAAAAGAGTTAACATAACAGAACATACCATCCTCCATCGTGGATCAACGGCAGTCCAGGGCACTCTCCCTCCCATTGCTCACCGGTTCAGATAGCGTCCATTTGGTCAAACCACTTCCACTTTTCCTTGATTCTTCTGTAGTCTCTTTTAATTATTTGTTTTTTAACTTTTCCCTACACTGTTGGTAGGTCCGGTGGTAGTCGTGTGCGGCCAACAGCTGATACACTTCCTGACTTTATTGTTTCGCTCATCGCTAACGAGTGGACTGTCTACACCTCATTTATTGACCACGGCGTGGTTTTGCACACAGCCATTTATTTTCTCACAATTCTAAAGTCGCGTGAACAAATGATACTTGTTATCACTGTTGCTAACTTTAAAACTAGCGGGTTGATGTCGCGTGTCGCAAATCCAGTGATGCTGGTAGTGATGATTCACCCTGACCAATCAGTGATCTGCAGGATTTTGACATCACATTTAGTATTGGCTCAGCTTGCTTGGAACCTCAACCGAGGTGGTACTAAAAAAAGGATCAGGTACCAGGTGCTATCCACAGTGGAAAACCCCCCAAAAAGCGAGCTGAGTTGAGTCGAGTTTGTACTGTGCAGTGGAAAAGCCCCATAATGGTCTCCCTTCATTTCTATGCAGTAATGGTAGATGAAAGCAAGAACCTTTGTGTGTGTGTGTGTGTGTGTGTGTGTGTGTGCGCAACATTTATAGCATAATACCCTTGTAGTTACCAGTTTGTAACCTAAAAAAATTGTCTTCGTAAACCACATAAACATTATGTGGTTTACGAGGACAATTTTTTTTGGGTACAAACTGTAACTACAAGGGTATTATGCTATAAATGTGGTTTATGAGGACATTTCTAGTGTCCCCATAATTTAAATATCTTAAAAAAACATATTAAATGATGTTTTATTGAAAATGTAAAAATGCAGAAAGGTTTTTTTGTGAGGGTTAGGTGTTAGGTTTAGGGGATAGAATCTATAGTTTGTACAGTATAAAAATCATTGTCTATGGAAAGTCCTCATAATGATAAGTAGATGTGTGTAGATGTGTGTGTGTGTGTGTGTGTGTGTGTGTGTTAAAATGTTTTCTCAGAAGCAGAAAGTGTGTATTTGTGGTAATCACTGACAGAAGCCTGTCTGAGTAGGTTGGTTAAAGTGAAACCGTAGTGTGTATAGACGGGTCAAGGTCAGTCTGTCTGGATGTGGTGTGCTGTTGACTCAGCCAGTCAGACACATGATAAAGGAGGGATGTGTGAGTGTGTTTATATGTGCATGATGAGCAAAGCCCTCAACCCTCGATGGGCATATTGAAAAAGAATCACAATTAGCTAGTAAATTTTTGTTTTTTCTCACCAGACCTTTGACACGTAAGCATATGCAACTGAAAAAGTTATTAAGCAAACCACTTAACATATACTGTATGTTATAGTATGTGAGATTGTACATTTTATTTTCGGATTTCACTTTTGATCATTTTAATCACTTTTCAGCATGTGTGTTTCACATTCTATTAATTATGATAGTATTGCACATATAACAATTATTTAATAATTATAAATATAATTTAAGATATTTAAATGTCCATGTGCGCAGCACTTTCGCATCTGTCAGTGGCCGTGCTTCACATGAGACTGAAACCAGGCTTGAGCGGGGACTGAGTTTGCACAAGGTGGTTTAGTGCCAGATTCACTAAAAGAAATATGCAGGTATGCATATTAAATAATAATTTAAGTGCTACTACAAAACTACTGTACAAAAGGAAAAAAACACTGTACCAAAAACTTTCATAGATGCGGCACAAGCCTTTTTTTTTTTAATTCTTTAATATTTAGTGTTTTCTGAAGTTAAAATATTTAATAATGTATGATTGTGCCTTAATGATATTTGTATGTACACATTTATTACACTTACTACATTTTGTTACATTTAGTTTGTTTACAGGCACTTGTGCGATTTAACTTCGTTTACATTGATATGTTTAACAAGCACTAAATTAATACTGTCTCTTTAAGAGAACTGGCAATTCTTTAAATGTTTACGGTTGAATACGTGTAGCGATCATTAATAAATGAGACGACGGATTAGATGGTGGTTTTTCCCTCATCTGTACAATATATGATTAGAATTAATATTTCTTTTTATCTTTTTGATCACCAACTGTATGTATATAACAGAAAGGGTATAAAAATGACATATGAAATGAAAATGAGTGTGTGTATCTTGTATTTGGATACAAAATACATGGAACAAAGCAAAAGGAAAGCATATTTTGACTTTCTTGTACAGATATTTACTGCACACATTCTCAAATTCAAATCTACAAGCTCTCAATATTTACTAGCCAGTGCCTAATAACAGATATATTTTAGTCACAAATGCGAGTGATTGTCTGGCAATGTAGAGGGCTGGTCCTCCATTGTCATGAATCTGCCATGGTGACCACCAGAAAGTAGTAGTTTTACAAAAGAAAGAACCTGATATAATGCATGTTGTGTAAAGTTTACTATTACATTTCCTCAAAACACATGTCTGAACAGCAGTGGTTTTGTCTGGGGGGGAATCTCAGACGTGTGATTTTGCTGTCTGCATGTGCCGACAAAGTGGGACAATGACGCTAAATTCAGTTACTTTAGATGTTATAATATGTTCTCAACTAGAATGAAGACTCTTAAATTAGACAGTAATTCTTCATGCTTGTCTGTTTTGGGGCAGGTTATATACATTAGTTATGTATACTGTATATTCAAATAGTCAAAGCAACACTAGACACCCACACCTTCTAATAATTTGGTTGGAAAGGTCAGAAATCTTGAATCTGTCGAGAAATGTTGTTCACACTTCTATGTACAGTGTTAGCTGCTTTATGTGGCGCAATGTAAACATACTGGTTTTTATCGTTGCAGGAATCAAATGATGAGGAAGAAACTGATTCTGTTTTTCAAGAGGAGGAATCATGCACGCAAGCAGAGGGTAAGTGCCTATCTGTCTCTCTTTTACACTGTCAGTGAACACATGTATTTCAGAATGTGTTCCATCTTTAGGAGAGGAGACTGAAGCTGCCAAGAATCTGGAATATGTGTTTAAATAAATTGATAAAAGGCATAAACCCACATCAGTTTCACTTAATTCAAAAGCCTCATCTCAATAATCCTCAAGATGTTGCTGCGGATGGCCACCTCGGTGGGGAGCTCTCCAATTCAACACATGCTTTTACATCAATGAAAGTTGGTGTACGGATGTAACAACGTTAAAGAAGATGTGCTGTCCTAATTTGAATGCGCTCCTTATCAACAGTAAGCCTTTCTACTCGCTGTGGGAGTTTTCCTCACTTATTCTGGTGAGTGTGTACATCCTGCCACATGCGCGGACACATGATTGGAGTGTTTTTGAAGCTGCAGACACCAATCTGGATGAGCTCACAGATACTGTAACCTCATATATCAGTTTCTCTGAGGATATGTGCATTCCTACGTGGAATTATTTAACGTTCAACAACGACAAACTATGGTTTACAGCAAAACTCAAGACAGCTTTGGCATGCCAAAGAGGATGCTTACATATGTGGGGATAAAATCTTGTATAAACAGGCTATAAACAAACAAATGAAATGAAAGTGGCTAAAAGAAGCTTCTCTGAGAAGTTGAAAAACAGCATCAGTGTGGAGAGGCCTGAAAGACATTACTATCTTCAAGACACCGTTCCCCAACACTGAAGGGAATCAACAACTGGCTGATGACCTGAATGTGTTTTACTGTAGATTTGAAAATCCCGATCTCACACCCCACATCCGCTCTGACCTTCACTTCACACTAACACCAACAGTGTGAAGTTCCCTGCTGCTTTAAATGCTCCACTATCATCCCTGTCCCAAAGAAACCCAAGATCAAAGGACTTAATGACGTCCCAACATTGACCCCACTCACCATTCTAAACAGCACTACCATCTCACAGGACCTAAAGTGGGAGACCCACATTGACTCCATTGTGGAAAAAGGCCTAGCAGAGGTTGTACTTCCTTCACCAGTTGAGGAAGTTCAACCTGCCACAGGCGCTGCTAATCCATTTCTACTCTGCAGTCATTGAGTCTGTCCTCTGCACTTCAGTAACTGACTGGTACTGGCCAGCTACGAAATTGGACATCAGAAGACTACAAAGGACAGTTTGGATTGCTGAGCGGTTTATTGGTTCCCCCCCTGCCCTCCCTTCTAGTACTGTACACTAGTACAAGCACCATTCTGAGTAAATTCTAGAGACTGTTGTGTGGGAAAAACCAGCCTGTCTGGCACCAACAATCATCCATGTGACACACATCCACCATGTGGCTGCAGTGCATAAAATCATGCATATGCTGGTCAGGAGATTCAGGTAATGTTCACATCAACCATCAGAGTGGGGGAAAAATGTGGTCTCGGTGATTTGGACTGTGGCCTGTTTGTTGGGCTGGTTTGAGTATTTCTGTAACTGCTGATCTCCTGGGATATTCACACACAACAGTCTCTAGAATTTACTCTGAATGGTGCAAAAAAACAAAAAAAAACATTCAGTGAGGAGCAGTTCTGTGGATGGAAATGCCTTGTTGATGTGTGTGGTCAACCGAGAATGGCCAGAGTGGTTTGAACTTACAAAGTCTACGGTAACTCTGATAACCGCTCTGTACATTTGTGGTGAGAAGAATAGTATCTCAGGATGCTATTCTGAGATGCTGGTTGGCGCTGTATTGGCAGCACGAGGGGGAACCACACAAAATATTAGGCAGTTGGTTTCAATGTTGTGGCCGATTGGTGTGTGTGTGTGTGTATGTATATATATATATATATATATATATATATATATATAGCCTCTGTCTGTCTATCTATCTACACACATACATACATGCATACAGTTGAATCTCAATAAATTAGATTATTGTGGAAACTTTTATATAAACCTTTAATATATATAGAGACATATATATATAGTCTTGTTGTGTATTTCTATGTATGCTTATATATTCTTTATACATTTTTTTTGTTGCTGTTTTGTTTGTGCACTGGAGGCTTCTGTCACCAAGGAAGATTCCTTGTTTGTGGAAGCATACTTTGCAATAAAGCACATTCTGATTCTGATACACTAACCACTTTTCCACCATTGTGCTGAACTTTTCTGAGCTTGGCGTGAGTAGTGGTTCCAATAGCATTTCTACATGAACACAGATCAGTACGGTTCAATTACAAACCATTCCTGGCCCAGGTTTCTCAGCTCAGTTAGCAAACGATACTCCCAGCATACTTCCCATGCTGGTGGAATGGCTTTAGTGACGTGGTGACTCACAATTGGTTACTTGCCCAGTCAGTCCATTCTAATCCTGATTTTGCAGTAACACAATGAAAAAAGAAACCGCAGCTGTGCTAACAAGCCCAGATCTGTACAGAACAGCGCAATGGCAACTGTCAGGCCTGATGGTGGAAAACAGCTTCACAAACACCACTACTTTTGTGTACGTTCTGCACTTTGTGTCTGCACATTGTGTTTAGTATAACATGCAGAGACGTTAATTATGGGATAATGGACTGGACGGAAATAAGATATTAAAAATTAAAAGAAAAAACCCCAAAAAAATAAGGGTGTCACATGTTGATCTCAATCCCTTAACGAGCTGATCCCCTTGATTTGCTTGCTATCGCAATTTACTTTTGTTAACCTTTTGCTTATAATCTAGATGATAGATTCTGGTTCAACAGGAATAGCCTGACTGAATTGATATTCTTAAAGCTAGAGTTTTTTTTTTCATGTATCTGTAGGTTTTTCAAGCCTTTAAAAGCTTGGAAATATCTAAAACTGAAGATGATGCCAGATAAAAGCTCCAAGTTTAGCGACCTCTCTAAGATCACCATTGATTCTGAAAATTTGCATCTTCCGCTGTCTTTATTTTCTGCCTCTCTTTCACTTTCTTTCTCTTCCTCTGTTTTTGTGGTTCAAGACAGTACAATGGTGATGTTTTCTTTAAAGCCACTTCTAAACATACACTATTGAAGCCACACAGATGGCATTATTTTATATATTGTTTTTGTTCGCTATGTACTGCAGTACAGACACTAATGTATTTGTCTCTCTGGGCAATGTCTTGATTGCAGTGGCTCTTGTTGGAAATCTTTGTTCTCTTCCTCACCCTGTCCTCAGGTCTCTGTGTCTTCCTCTCTTTTTCTGTCTGTCATGCAGCTCTAGTTTTCATGCTCATTTAACATTCTGCAGGCCAACAACACTACTTAATATTATGAGACATGTTCAAGTCAATGCAGTTAAATTTACAGGATAATTTTCCTCTGTGGGACCCGCAAGCTTCTCAGTCAAAGTACAGATATATAGTCAGTGTATATAGTCTTATTTTTCAGGACATGAAAGTAAAGGCCAAAGTGTACATCTGACTGTATGCACATACAATGGCATTTGATGCATGCACGCTATGACTGATTTAAGTCACTGGACTTTTTCTCTTAAGGAGTTTAGACCCTTAAAGATGTCTTTATAGTCCTTCATACTTACACACGTGTTCTTGATGTGCACATCCACTGTTGACGTTTTTACCTTCGTCTCCTGTTTATGGGATATTACATCATCTTCTAGTGCATCTTCGTGACAGTAACGGCTCAAATGTGAGTGTTGCCACCTTTCGAACATGCTAATTAGTGCAAATAATTCCAAATGCATGTTCAAAAGACACGCGGTTAGAAAAAATATGCAGAATATTCGTTCTTCAAGTTCAAAGATGCACAGTTCGAAAAATTGGGCTGCACATATTCAGTTGTCGAGCACTATGCTGATGACGAGAATTTTGTCACATGAAAAGTCTTTCTAGCAAGTCAGTCACTGTCGGCCATCTCTGGAATGCTCTTGGAAGGCTAGTTCTAGTCATGCAAGTGCAGCTCCTATCTACATGGAGAAAGACCTGACTAAAATCTGTCTATGCTGGTATCATAAATTGTTTACCTCATATTATGCTTAAAAATAAAAAATACATTTCCCGGCGTTCCACAAATTGATTGAGAGGTGATGTATCTAAAAGTTGATTGGCTCTTTTAACTGTAATGCGGGACTTCCTTTCTACATCTGTTGACCATTAGGCGCTCAGAGCTCATTTGAATAGAAGTGGCCCATCTCTGCTAAATAATCTTTTGTCATGTGTCCCATCTGACTGAAGTATACTTTGGGCTTAAGGCTATTGACCACCAGAGAACAGCTTTTTAACAGAATCTTAATGGTAAAAATAGGCTTTGAAGAAGTAGTGCAAATAAATATAATTAATTGTTTGGAAATGTGTTCTTTATGAATAAAAATGTTAAAGAATTTATTTGATTTGCAACAAGTCAATAAAATAGGTGCACACAATGTAAAGCATACATTTTTTTTTACTGTAGCATTCAATTTTTACATTATTTTAGGAGAGTACTGGGCAAGGAGAAACATGCATTTTCATTTTAATGCAGGAAATAAAATGGGTCTTTATCTAATTCATCTCAAAGAATCAACAGATTAAACAAAATAGTTTTTAGTTGTTAATGTCCTGACTTTTTAAGCTATTACATTACAAACAACAGGTGCATCTAATTTTTAGATATTAATTACTCATAAATGTTAAGTAATTGCCAACTTGCAATTTGATTACCACAATAAGTAGTTTGTCAGCGAAATAATTCATAGAGTGCTTGATATTTTTCTTGATTTTCTCCGAACATCATCTTGTTTATTTGAAGCTGTTTTGTTGGTGTTGAGATAAACTAACCAGCAGAACATGAAAATAGCTCCAATTGGGGTTTATGTAGGTTATTCTAAAATTAATTCTTTGATCTTCAATGTGTTTAATTTTTTCTCAGGAGCAGAAGATTTGCCAACGGTATGACGAGCTGATGACGGAGTGGGAGAAAAAAGTAGAGCGAATGGAGAACAACCCTCGCCGTAAAGCTAAAGAAAGCCGCACTCGCGAATACTATGAGAGACAGTTCCCTGAGATCCGCAAGCAGCGTGAACAACAAGAACGCTTTCAGAGGTTAGCTGGGCCTTCTACTTTCCCTTATGACCCATTAAATGCTCTGTCAAACACACATTTATTTTTATTGCTGTTTCCTGACATTGTTGTGATGTAACATCTTGTGTAAACACTCAAGTGTTCTTTCCTTACTCAGCAGTTGGCCAATCAGTATTGAGGTTCCCGTATGTACTGGGTTTAGAGGTCAGGCTATGATAGTTCCTAGTACAGAGGTCGCAGGGCTTCCCTGAATTACAGGGAACTCTCTCTGGAACACCAGTGAAGTGGAACCGAGGACAATTAACATGCCATTGACCTTGATTCACCAACAGCAGACACAGTTTATTTTTTCTGTTACCACTTTATTGTGGAAAAAATGTATCACATTGTAGACTGCAGTATGTGGTGTTCTGATTCTGAATATTGTTCATTATTAGATCAGCAATTATAGACCTCAGTCAGGGTTAACGCCATATTTAAGTTTTTCATGATTTAAAATGAGGATGTAAGGAATAGACATGCAAAGTCCAAAGCAATGTCTAATAATCAAAACTGATGTTTTTTTTATTTTCACTGGAATTTTTTAAATATTTTATCTGAACTGAGTGATCAACACCCTAACATAATTTATATGATATTATATAACTAATATATTTAATGTTATAGACTGTTGAATGGACTGCACTTCTATCCCTCTCCACTTTTTCAATTGCAGCTTTTAATTTGTCTACCCTGACCAAGGTCTATTGGTTTTGACTTATTTACTAAAGCAACACCATTTCAAATAATCTGTTTGGTGCGAACCATGTGTCCTTTTTTCCTACATAATTATTTTCTTTTTTTTTTTTTTTCGTAGTTGGAAAGGACCTGGGATACTGTCCTGTAGTTCCGTTCATTCAGATCAAACCCTCAAACTTCAGTGAGCGATGTTTGCCTTTCTTGATTGTTTAGACAAGCCAGCATATGTAGCTATTGTTACTGGAACAGTCTCTAAACCGAAGATCTTTGGAGTTCATTAATAGTCCCAGAGGAATCTGGCCAGTAGCTGTAACTGCTGCTTCAAAGGCTTTTTGTGGGAGAAGAATCAGGGTGGGACTCTGGTCTGGTAACTCTCTTGGGAAGGTGGCGTTACATTGATCGGAGACAACAAAGCCAGGAACAGAGTAACTATTTATCTAACCATTCTTCATCTTTCCCTTATTTAGGGTGGGCCAAAGGGGAACAGGTCTGTCTGCCACCATCGCAAGAAGTGAACACGAGATATCTGAGATAATTGACGGCCTCTCGGAGCAGGAGGTAAACCAGTGATTTTAAAACCCTAATTGAAGTCTGATGTCTCAGGCACCCTTGATTAAATTGTTTTGGACTGAATTTTAGAGCTTAACTCGAAGTGTAGTACTTAAATATTACACCCCATCCATATCCCACACGTCAGAGTTTATTATTTTCTGTGAGCCATTGAGTTATTAGTTACGTACATGGGAGTAATATCAGTATATTGTTTGCCAGATTTTTGATTTGCAACTTAAGATTGGTCCACTTACAGCTTGTTCTGGCCAAAAACCGACCACTGAAAATACAGTCTGAGTGATCTGGGTGTAAAATACAGTCTGAGTGTAATGCCACCAATCACAGTTTGTTTGTAAACTAAAAATTAGCAGAAATATGTGTAAACTGCTGACTATTTTTAAGAAACATAACTCAGAAAACAAAGCAGTTCTTCTTACTAGGGCTGGGCATTGATAGATTTAACGATTCACAAGCTTTCGATTCTGATTTCTGTTAGATTCAATATCGATTAATATGGGTGTATTTCAGTTATACTGTCCCTTTTACTGGACCTTCTAACTTTGTACATAATGAAAATATACATTTTACTAATTATATATTGTTTTTGTTTTTATTTAGTTTATCATTTTGGTCATATATTGTTTTGTTTTAAAAAAAAATAAATAACAAATCCATGTATTCAATCAATAAATAAGCCATAACTTTATTTAATATATATTTTGTTACATTTTTATTTTTATTGCATAATTTTGAAATATTACTAGTATTTTCATTGATTTCTTGAACGCGTGCTAAAAACAGGAACTGTCTCTTTAACAAAACCGTAATTTCTGTAAAAAGCGTCTAGAAATGAGCATATGTTAATGAGAGAGACTCGAACGGCTTTATCTCATCTGTGCTATGCGTGATTACAATTGAATGTCTATTTTTTTCTTGTCTTTAATCAACAACTGACTTTATAGAACAGAAAGGGTATTAAAAGAGACATTATTTAATGACAAATGGGTCACATGGTCTCATCACACCCATTACATGGAACGACTTTTACTTTCATCATACAATGAAAGGATCTCGCTACTGAATACACCACCACTGTACTACACAATCACTGGTGAGCGAAATCTACACATTTGCCAACCAGTTGCCAAATTTTAGTCACATAGCACTAAATTGAGTTGCAAATGCAAGTGATTTCATCTCATTGTAGTCAAGGGTTGCGAGTTGAGTAAAAGATCAATCTTGGGATTTAATAATCAAAATCAAGTTTGCTTCAATGAAGATTGCGATGCATCGGAAAATCTTTATTTTTACCCACCCCTATAATATACAGTTATGCTCATTGATATAGAGTTGTTTATAATATATAGAGTTTGTGTGCCTCGAGCAAAATGTAATTCAAAGATTAAATGCCTCTAACGCAAGTATCATTTAAACAAACATTTTGCTTTCCGCCTTTAAGCCAGCAGACTAAAACAAACCTGTACAACCCAACTCTGGGAAGTTGAGTTTCAGCCGGGCAGTTTCATTACATTAGAGCCTGTGACTGTTCAAAAGTCTAGATTTGTGTGCAGTATGTCCCAAGTTTGTGCTGTTGGAGACTGAGACTAGAATAATGTAAACAAGTGCCACAGAACCATCGTGGACCTCAGTATCTTTGTGTCTTTATCAGAACAATGAAAAGCAAATGAGGCAGTTGTCCGTCATTCCTCCCATGATGTATGACTCTGAGCAGCGGAGAGTGAAGTTTATCAATATGAATGGCCTGATGGATGACCCCATGAAGGTCTACAAGTCCCGCCAGTTCATGAACGTCTGGACTGAACATGAGAAGGAGATCTTTAAGGAAAAGTGAGTAGCTGTCACTCCTGTCGGTGTGTATGGTGAATGTGTGTAACTCGTGTTTCAATATCAATCTTTCTCTGTTCTGGGATGTAGGTTTGTGCAGCACCCAAAGAACTTCGGGTTGATCGCTTCATTTCTAGAGAGAAAGGTGTGTTTTTCTGTTTTCTCATTCTTTTGAGTATGGTAGACTGCATTCACAACCAGATCTTCACTTGATGTTCACCAAAGTATGATTAAAATGAACTGATGTAACAGCGTTACTGACTAAGATCACATCTACCTACCCACATACAGTGTTTTTTCATTGCGCTGATGGTATTTTCTTTTCAAATCAAATCCAAGTTGGACAGCTGTATTTATATTCTCTCTCCCTTTCTCTCTTTCTCTGTCTCTCTGCAGTGTGTGTCTGATTGTGTGGTGTATTATTATTTGACAAAGAAGAGTCAGAACTATAAAACTCTTGTCCGACGAAACTTTGGCAGTCGGCGACGAAGGAATCAGGTATTAAAAAATGAAAAGTGTGTTTGTTGTTTCCGCTCCACCTTTGCCGTTTTAGAACTACTATCAGGGTTCACATAGTCATGAAAACTTGAAAATATCAGTGAATTTTTAAATTGTAATTTTAATGCCTTGTCATGGCTGGTTATAGTATAGAGTACATTCAATTTGGTATGGAAATGTTATTTATATGTCTATAGAGAATATACATTTTTCTTCTTATAGTCCGCTCTGACATGTTTCATTGAATAGAAATTGCTCTTTTAAAAAGTAATGGAAATTCATTGGTCAATAGTAGGGCTGCAACTAACGATTATTTTTATAATCAACTAATCTAACGATTATTAGAACGATTATTAGACTATTCAGGCGATTATTGCAACGATTAATCATTAGCTCTTAACTGCCTCGATTTAAAAGGTTTTATTAAACATACTAACAATAAAGAGGAAAATAATAATCTTTTAAAAATACCTCTAAATGACATTCACTGAATTAACGGGGAAAAACTACTTGGATTTTTATTGTTTAATCAGTTAAATATTTCACTGCTAAAACTCCTATTGATATCACATGTTTTTGTATTGTTTTCCATTAAACATTATCTACAAATCCTTAAAACAAGATATATTTACTTGAGAAGCAACATATAAGATATTTAGACTTGCTTTAAGAGAATTTGTCTTAAAAATAAGTGTATTTTTTCACTTGTTCATGCTTCTGCCAGTGCAGTAAAGAAAACATATACTCATATTCAACAAATGCTCTAAAAGCAAGTATAAATATCTTATGTTGCTTCTCAGGTAAATGTATCTTGTTTTAAGGATTTTTCAATAGTTATTTTGATATTATTAAAATTAAATATTATATTCAAAATTCTCCGATAACAATTTTTTCTTCTGCAGTATAGCTTTTAAGTAACTGTACATAAGGAGTTTTAGATATATTAGAAAACAATCCAAAAAACACACCAACATTTTTTTTTGCATTGTATAATGGGCTAAGACAACACACTCTCACCTTTTTGTTCACTTGATTTCAATCCATTTTTAACAAACTCTTTCTTCTTTATAGAGCTGTGTATCAGCGATTTTCTTCATCATAAGATACAGACCGTAACACTCATATTATGATTCACTATGTCGCGAGCATGCTCCAATGATGAGCATATCCGCACAAGACAGTGTATCAGCCAGGAGAAGATTGAAACTCTCTCGCACTGTTTTTCACATGACTCATATAAGTTGCTCTGACCACACAGACAAATGCCGGTTTCAGAGTTTGTGCTTATTTATACTGCCGGCTTCCTTATTATTTGAACTTTAATAAAGGATGTATTAAATACAGTATATAACGTCACAGTGTTTCCTTTTTAGACACTCTGACAGTTTTGCTCAAGCGGAACACTGGGTACGGCTCCGCTATATTCACGACGACACTGCTTCTGTATTTACTTATTTAGCATTTTTGTATTATAATAATCTGTGATTTATATCACCTTAATCTGTTAGGAAAGTTTGGAATGCATCTGGCTGTGAGCTGTTCTTTCTTCCTCTCTTCAATCAAGTGCGAGCTGAAGTGCTGCTCTCCCGAGTCATCTTTAGCTTTTCAAAAGATCTAATTTTATGTTAAATGAAATCAAAGGGCTATTCTACAACGAACGTTTTTGTCTGCAAATTATTATTATCGAAGTTGCCGATAATGTTGACTAATCGGTTCAGCCCTAGTCAAAAGGTTTGGAAACCCTGCTGTATTCTCTCACTCTATGGATATTTGTGCAATAGTTAATTGGATTCTGGGTAAAATTGTGTGTATGTGTGTGTGTACATGGATTTAGGTGGTTCACGAGTAAAAATTTAGGCTACAAACTGGTATTTACAAGGGTATTGTGCTATAAATGTGGTTTATGAGGACTGTAAAGGGACTAATGGAAAGGAGGAGGTGAGAACCGTCTTGACAATATAAACTATAATTAATTAAGAACTTAAACCAAAAGACACAAACACACACATGACGGACACCTGCCCGTAAACGCGCTCTCTCTGGTGCACCACCGTCTGCAGTCAGCCTTTATCCATATCGGAGGCTTGAATAGCCTGATAAGGGGCCGGGTGTGTAGAATCACGACCTGGCCCCGCCCTCCGCCCTGTCTCATTCCTCAATCTTTCTCTCAGGCCAGGGAGTCCCCGGCATGACGTACACCCGCCGCCCCATTTCCCTGGTCATCCCTGCCTTCCTGAATCTGGGAGGGGACAGGGGGAGGGAAAAAATAATGATTAAAATAGGGGGTTCTCCCTGTAATAGTGTAGTATCCCCAACAACAAAAAACACTGTTAAATTTAAACGAGAGGGAAAAGGTCAACGCGGAGCAGAAGTGGGAGAGAGAGAAGATAGAGTTCTCCGATACGCCGTAGCTTGGTCCTCCACCCTCAAACGGATGACAGCCATGCCGACCCTGGTGGATTTGAGGCAGTCCTCTGGCCCCTGGTGGACGAAACACCCTGGCGCATTCTTGGGTTTCAGAAGGGGTCTCCCCCGCCTCTGGTAGCGGTTCTCCTGCTCCAGGCGGTCGGCCGGTACCTACTTGGACCCACGCAGAATTTTGATGTTCTGAGTAGCTCTTTGTCTGCTTCGGTGGACAGTGGAAAGGGAGGCGTCGGTTGTGACCAAGACGCGTTGGGACACCTGCTGCAAGGGGACTCCTGCCCGCAGAAAGCAGAGGTCTGTCCAGGGTTTGAATGTTTGGCAGCAGGCGGGGGTGACCATCATACAGTGCATGCCGGTGCGCCATGGTCGTCTCGGGACTCGAGTCTGGAGCCAGTGCTGAAGCGGTCTCGTATGCATTAACCCCAGCGGCGCGACCGCCACGGAGGACTCCATATGCCCCAGGAGCCTCTGGAAAAGTTTTAAGGGGACCGCAGTGCCTGGCCTGAAGGCGGCGAGGCATTCCAGCACTGACTGCGCGCACTCATTGGAGAGGCGCGCTGACATTGAGACTGAGTCTAACTCCATGCCGAGAAATAGATGCTCTGAACCGAGGCGAGCTTGCTCTTTTCCCAGTTGACCTGAAGCCCTAAACGGCTGAGGTGCCTGAGCACCTGGTCCCTGTGGGTGCATAGTAACTCTTGGGAGTGGGCCAGGATGAGCCAGTTGTCGAGGTAGTTGAGTATGTAGATGCCGGCTTCTCGGAGCAGGGCAAGGGCTGCCTCTGCGACTTCGTAAAGACGCGAGGGGACAGGGACATGCCGAAGGGGAGGACCTTGTACTGATACGCCTGGCCGTCGAACGCGAGCCGTAGAAAGGGTCGATGTCAAGGCAACATTGAGACGTGGAAGTACACATCCTTTAGGTCTACTGCTGCGAACCAATTTAGATGCCGGATGCAAGTTAAAATGTGTTTTTGGGTGAGCATTTTGAACGGGAGTTTGTGCAAAGCCCGGTTAAACTCGCAAGTCCAAGATAGGTCGTAAGCCGCCGCCTTTCTTGGGTATGATGAAGTAATGGCTGTAGAAACCCTTCTTCATCTCGGTTGGAGAGACAGGCTCTATCTCGTCTTTTAGCAAAAGGGTCGCGATTTCCACACGCAGGGAATTGGCATGTTCGCCGTGTACTGCAGTAAAGCGGACGCCCCCGTGCGGGGGCTGGCAAACTGAATTGCGTAACCGAGTCGGATGATCCTGGCCAGCCAGCGTGATGGGTTGGGAAGTGAAAGCCACACATCCAAGCTCCGTGCTAGGGGCACTAACGGGATGATTATTTTTGGGGTGGAGCAGCGGGGCGGAGCAGGTAGTATGGCGTCGGGAGGCAAAAGTGCGTTCTGAGGCTCTGGTGCTGAGAAAAGACTCGAAGCACTTACCTTGCTCCGCACACCCGGCAGGGGGCGGGTTAGTGACTGAGGAGGTGGTCCTGTGGAGGCATCCTCTAGACTCGTCAGAACCGGTCGGCCAGGGAACAGTCGTGGGGCTGAAGGTGGAGGGTCCGCGTCCAGCATGCCGGGACTGTTGAGGTGTTGTTGAGGAGAGACAAAGGAAATAGCTCTTTTATTGAGAACGTAGGTACCGGGTGCGGCAAATTAAATAAACTCAAATAAGGATTCTCCTCCCGGCCCTCCATCGGGGGACGGAGTGGTCTGCTTACCAGCTCCGGAGCAAACGTCTTTGCCTCTGGTTCGATCGTCTCAGGAGTGCCTGGGAGCCTTCTGGGTCCTCGAGGGGGTCCGTGAGACAGGGGCCGTCCGCTTCCTGTGGGGCACTCGACGCAGGGGCTAAGAGCTGGCCTGTCCTGTGGCGCTGTAGGCTTTAGCGGCCAGTGCCGACGTCGTCCTACAGGCCTTGGAGAGGAGCACAGGGCGACCTTGCCAGGTGGCGGCGTTCTCAGGGCATAGGTGGATCGCAATTGCCGTATCCACCTGGGGAATCGCCATGTACCCATGGGCCGCTTCGCCGTCGAGGGTAGTGAGAGCGGATGAGCGAGGGACTTTTCGACGACTGGAGAAGGGTGCTCTCCATGCAGTCGTCAGCACATCATGCACCTCTGGGAAGAAAGGGACCAGGGGGGTGGCGTGGCTGTGAGAGACATACCCGGCGAAGCCGCGCCCGCTGCCATCCCCAAATCGCCTCCATCGCCTGCCTCATCGTCCTCAATCCCGTGGGAAGAAGGAATGATGCAGGGGGTGGCTGGAGTGGCGTTCCTTCGGTTGAAGGAAAGCCGCGACCGCAACGTTGCCATGGTCATGTTCTCGCAGTAAGAACATGAACCATCCACAAACGCTGCCTCGGTGTGATCGCAGCCCAGACAGCTGGCATGAGACAGACACGAGACAGCGCCTGTGGACGTCTGAAGCAGAGAGAGCACACTACTTCATCCAGGAACTACACAGGAGCGGAAAGGCATCTTTAAAAAGACGCGTCCTGAAAAGGATGCTCAACGCTGCTGTGTATTGCTCTAATAGAGGAAAATACTCTTAGAGAAAATCACTCTTTTAATAACAACTCTTAGTTGCACTGTCGAAGCGCCGTGCAGAGGAGAAAGATGCTGAAGTGCGCCGTAGATCCAACAGCAGATCGCTCAGAGGAAGAGGAACAGGTGTGTGACTCGCAGCTCGCTGCATACACGACCATCGGCTCCGAAGAAAATTTCTGAATGAAACGGACATATTTCCCCACCGTTACACCCGTATGTCCGGGGGCGGGACATGCAAATTCTGTCTGCCAACTTCTCATTGGCCTTTTTTCATAGATCAGAGGTATATTCGGTGCTCAAGAGAGACCTCTAATGTCGCTTCTTCGACACAACGGCGGGGAACATGCAATATCAAAAGGGGAAATCATACCTTTGTTATGAAATCGCGATCGCCAGATGAATCCAGTTTGCCACACTTGGGTCAATTGTCCATGTCAAGCATTCATTGAAAAACATCCAATAGCACTTTTTGTCCATAAAAGTGATAAATCTGAGAATTATTGAGATATTCTCCATTGTTTACATGCGATCTCGCCTGAAAGAATTATCCTTTGTCATCGTTCTGCAACAAACTATGCAATCTGAGCAGCATTCATGTTGTAAAACTGTTTGTTATCTTATGTATTAGAGTTTCTTAAACAAAATGATCCTGTCTCCAAAGTCTATTTTTTAAAATGCGGTGTAGTTTTATTCATAATAGCCAGGAAGTGCAGTAAATTATTGTGCCGTCTTGAAAGGCGGAGCCTTAATTTTACTCTGTATACCATCAGCGATTTTCAGAGAAAAAAAGCTTGCAGGAACCATCAATCATCAATCATCTTCAAATTTGAAACGTAACTTCTTTAGACATGTGGCTTTGAGAACATTGTATTTCTGGGTTCTCTTGGCACTTTTATAATTGTTTTTTTAGATTATAAAAACATGTTAAACCCAAATATTTCCAATACTATAAACTTCATTTTCTCTAACTTTAAAAAATAACATGTATTTATTCTGAAACTTGGGAAATAAAGCCCAAAGTGTCTTCTTTCAAAGATACTACAACTGTGTCCATACCACAAAGGGTTCAGAAAATACAACCATTTAAGTTCAGGTATGTCATTTTCATGGTTTGTGCTTAAAAAGGGGGTGCGTATCAACAGGTTAACCCCGCCGCGTTTAGCGGCTGGTAGGGGTCTCCCCCTGCCCCTGGCAGCGGCCCTGACCATTCAAGGCAGTCGGCTAGCAGACCCCTCGCGGTCAGCGGCCGTTCCTCCACTTCCAGGTGGCCGGGCTCCTCCGTCCCCCAGCGGATGGCCGCGTCTGCTCTGTTGGGGTCGAAGGTAGCAGCGAGAACTCCACTACGCCATATCCCTCCTCCTTCCCAGATTTCGGCACCAGTGTAAAGGGACTAATTGAAAGGAGGCGGCAATAACCGGCTTGACAATATAAATTATATTTAATTAAGAACTTAAGGACCAAAAGACACAAACATCTGACGGACAGCTGCCCGTAAACGCACGCTCTCTGGTGCACCACCATCCACAGTCGGCCTTTATCCCTTTCGGAGGCTTGATTAGCCTGATAAGGGGCTGGGTGTGCAGAATTACGACCCGGCCCCGCCCTCCGCACTGTCACAAGGACATTTCTAGTGTCCCCATAATTAAAATCGCTTAATTTTACAAAATTATGTTTTTTCTGAGAATGTAAAAATGCAGAGTTTTTTTTTGTTTGGGTTAGGTTTGGGAGTAGGGTTAGGTGTAGGGGATAGAATCTATAGTTTGTACAGTATAAAAATCATTGTCACCAAAGTGAGGGGTGTGTGTGTGTGTGTGTTAAAATGACTTTGTGTTTGTATTTTTTGAGAGAAAGAGAGAGGATGTGTGTCTGAAATATGTTTAATGCAAGGTTGCATGTTTTCTTTTTAACAAGAGGATGTTTTGGTATGCTGTTGAAGCTGTGTTTTAAGAACTCTACACATGACTGTGTGTACGCGCGCGCACAGGTTATCAGGCAAAAATGCATCTGTGCTTGAGAGCCTCTCGCTCTCTTTTGCATGCTCTCTCTGATTTATGGAGGGCGGCACAGCTTTCCAGGAATCTTTTTTTATCTGTTTTGCACAGCTGAGAGGCTCCATGTTTTCAGGGACCACAGAGAGAAAGAAATTGAACAGAGTTTCAGACTTAAAAGATATTAGTTCAGTAGCTGCGGCTTCTCACTTTCATGTGTATACTTGCATGTTTCAGGAGGGTGAAATATTTCCATGACACATGAACCAGACTGGTTATCTGATTGTGATATGGCCATTCTTTGAAAGTCAACATGAAATCAAAATTGTCCCTATTTACTTTCTTAATACAAGTTGCTGGATTTATTGGGCATGATGTGCATTATACAATAGAAAAAAAAAGTTTGTCTTCATAATCTTTCATCAAAAAATGGTCTCTCTCGTCTGAAACAACTTTTACATTATGCTGTATCGTGTTGACTTTAAAGCAACAGACATTATTGGGTATTATACCTGTGTTTTGGTTTTGCAAATTTGCCAAAGATTCATCACATAGTAATGCTGACTGAGAAGAACTGTGATCATGAAAAATAAAGAGACAAAGAACTAGATGAATGCAAAAGATGCATAGCGCTACAGATAATGCAATCTTTCCCGATCCCTTTCTTGCTCTGGGAATATAATCCTTCAGAAGGCGGTGTTCTTTCTCCCTGAGCACAGACAGTGTATGCTCTATTTATAAGTGATATATCTTTGAAATTATCATACACACAAAGAGATGATCGGCTACATGCCCCTTCTAACTCGATTAGCCCTCTTTCACCCTTGTGTGTAAGCAGCTGGTTTACGGAGTATGTTTACAGGCATTAATTACAGCTATATTTCAGGCTACCTAAACCATATAGACAGCACTGTATAAGAGTGTGTGTAACAGAGGACTTCTGTAAGCACTACTGCCACACACATCACAAGCCAAGGCTGCAGGTCATTGAAAGCATGTGTTTTTGAGTCAGGAGTTGAGCTACAGTAATGAGGAGATGATCTGATCTGCTCTGTACACACGCGTTTCCTAACACCGCAGCCTCCAGTAGCCTCAGGCAGTGAGTGGGCATATGTGCAGCCTTTTTCGTTTTGCATGTGTGTTCAGAACAGCAGGCAAAAGTGATTCCCTAAAGAGTTTCTTTAGGTATCTGTTGATCTGCATTACAGCTCAGTATGCAGCACAGTTGTAGTTTCCTGTACCACCTGTTGAGATTCTTATATTCACATACTGATTAACAGAGGGCAACCAAGATCATGTTTATTTAATCTTTAAAATGCTCCGAGCTTGTGTGTATGCAAAAGAGCCTCTTAACTGAGTATGTGTGTGGGTGGACCCTACTCCACATTAGAGACCCATAAAAGTGTTTGTGTCAGTTCATCTCAGTTCATGTAGAGTTCTGAACACTGTTCCAAACAAACTACTGCTTGTGCTTTCTGTACACTGAGTCCCCAGAGAATGTTAGAGAGAGTGAGTGAGAGAGATAGAGAGAGAGAGAGAGAGAGAGAGAGCATGAGTACAAGCCAGAACACAATGCATAAGCGGAAAGAGAAATTTCTTCTTCCTTAAACATTTTTTTTATTAAAATGGCAGCATGTGTTCTGTCGGTCTTGACTAATTCAGAGAAAGAGGGAGGGCCGGAGAATGTGTGCGAGTCACCCCTCCTGAGCTCTGCGCAGTGGTATGTGCCGTTTCTACCGACACCAGTGCGAAAGTTGTAGAGCAGCTTGCTGTGCCAATCAAAATCCTGGCAGGGCCAGGTTAAGATCGGCCACTCTCCTCTCCCCCTCCACCCTGCAGGGATTACCTGAGCTGACCCTGACACCCAGATTAGTTAGTGCACATTTTTGTGTGTGCGCATGAGATAGAGATACCACTGCTGCTTTAGCTGGCTCAAACAACTCAATGGCACGCTTTCTTGGAATATGTGCTAGCTGGGTCCCGGCAGCCCCGCCGCTGAGGATCTGATCCAGCGTATGCTGCTGTCAGGCAGCCCGGGACTCACTCTCCTGCTCAGCCTGTTCCTGTCACTAACTCTGGCTTCTGCTGCACAGCATTCTGGGATATATAATGGGATGAAGGGGACATTTTTGAGGAGCAGATAATCGTAAATGAAGGTACTGTAAATTGCGTGTGAGCAAAAATTTATTTTATTATCTGTAAAGAAGGATCAGAGTGTAATTTGGGAGAAACGAAAGTAGAACAGCTTTGTAGGAAATGGGTTAGGTTATACAGTTTAGAGGTCATTCCTGAAAAAGTTGACCAATCAGAATGAGGTATTCCAGAGATTCATGTAATAAGGTTTGTTAATATTGTTAATGACAGTCATTATAAAGTGTGATATATATATATATATATAGCCAATGTAGCAGATAATATATAAACAATATATATTTTAAATAATTTGTGAATTAATATTCCTATTATAGTGAAGGCATGGTTCATGAATCAGGGCTCAACAGTAAGGATTTTATCTGCTGGCCCTATTTAACTATAAAATTAAAGATTTTTACTTGCCCTGTCAACATTTTCAATAGCCACACTACAAAATATGCTAAATGTTATTTTTAGCAATATATTGTTGTTAGTGCCAATTTTTTTTAATAAACAAAATTACTTGGTTTTTAATTGACACTTATACAGTGAATGTACAATTTCACTGGCCTGGCCTGCAAGTGACCATTTTGTCAACTGGCCTAAAACACTCTTGCACTAGCCCAAGGCCAGCGGTCCAGGCTTATTGTTGAGCCCTGACAGAAAAAAAAGAAAGACAGAAATGTTGTTGTTTTGTTTGTTTTTCTCCTCCTGGGACAGTAGTTTAGATTTTTACTTAGCCAGCCAACATTTTCACAACCACAAAAATTGTACATTTAATTTTTAGCAACAATATTTATATGTGGCAGAAAAAATAGTTTTTATATTTTTTCATTTAACATTGTTTTATTCATAACATACATTTTCTATATATTGCATTCTCATTTGCAAGACTAGTTGAAATTATACAGCTATAATAAAATTAGGTGAATTCATGAACTATGAATTTATACATACTTTTGCACGAACTAATGTGAAATGGTGACATTGCACCATTATGATCTGTTTGATGTTTCCAAGATTTTCACAAGTTTTTCACAATTTTAACAAAAGCCTCATCTGTGTCAGCCTGTTGACATTTTATGGTGACATTTAAATCAGAATTCTCTACTACAATGTTCAATGCATCCCAGAAAAAACAAACGTATGCAAACACATGATCAACACATGTAAGCAACATTTCACTGACACAATTGAGCAAGTTACACTTGGCTTCAAACACTTCGACACTGGCTCTGGGCCAGCAGAAAAGGAAGGGGGTGACAGGCAAGGAAGTATAGCACATACAGCTGCTTGGAAAAATATTCCCACTAGAAAACAATGTATTTAATTTTATTTAGGTAATGTGAAAGGTCACAACATTTAGAGTGGGCACAATCCCATAACAAATATCTGGATTAATCAGACAATCAATAATTTACCCAGACCTGTCTATGTACTAGTGCATTTTGTTTCCAAGTTCTGTTTGTGTTTCTCAGCCTCTTCTACGGTTCTCACATTTGTCACAAAAACAATTCTTGGTGGGAATTGAAATTTTTTAAAATAGTATAATTTAAGTATTGCAAAGTTTGTCTAAATTGGCTGTAATTATTTGTACTGCAGGTTGTTTTGATAGCTACAGAAATATCCACACCTTCTGAGACTTTACCTCTATGTCAGAATGACCACAAAAAACAATGAAATTTCTTCAAAGGTGCCCTGTTAAGCTGTACAGCCAAAGTGTCCAATATAAGATAAAGCAAGATCTTAGAATATGTACAATAGCTTAATTTTCAATTCTTGCTCCCCTTCTCTCTAATCACGATACATTTTATGTTTCAGAAACCCAATAATCGATATTGGTAGTCTATTTTCTTTCCCTTCTTGTAAGTGAATTTTAGGAAAATGTTGTCAAAAATGGTTGAAGCTTGCTTACATGGTCATCCAGAGAGGCAAAGATTGATTATATAATTGAAATGAAATCATGATTAACATAGTTGCAACATACTGTTTGATATGGGAGTTATTATTGGTGACCAAAGCATCAGATTTGTTTCTTTGTAGTGCTATTGGAAGCATGGAAAATGGGTTGAAGAGGTTTTGTGGTCTGCCGCTCTGTCCTGTGGCTCACACACGTGATGTGATTTGATGACACAAAAATCTTATGGGAAATCAGTTGCATCAGTTATTACATTTATTGTATCATTTCTGCTGCAGCCTGACATTTAGTTGTTCTATCACTAAACATGTAGGGTTTTGAGAAAAAAAACATTGCAATTTTGCTTTACTGGGTTTCTGAGGGTTAAAGTAAATCAATGTGTTTGTGTAAACCTTTTTATTCCCATAGTCATACTTATAGTCATCACTTGGGTGTGTAAAATCTTTCCTTTTATATTACAGCTTGAATCCACATAGACAGATTCAATATCTAGAGGAGATGGACAGAACAAGCCTTCTCTGTAAAACCAACACATCTGAATTATCCTGAATTGATCAATGCTTAGTGAAATAAAAGCTTTATTAGCTGTGAAAATTAAAGAAAATGCCGGAGACTTAACACTGTTAATTTATAGGAATTCCTTGTAAAGCTTCTTTAAGTGGAATGTAAAGTCACTGTACAGTCAACTTGAAGGTAGAGCTCTAAACACAGCAGAAATGCACATTTATTTTGATTCATGTGCAAGTTCATTGTAAATGGAAGAGAACATTGAAACAACCACATCACTCCTGTCCTTCAACCTACAGAATGAGCGATTGATCCTTCATCCGCTCCATGGTTGCTATTTTGTTTCATGCATTGGTTTCCCTTCCTTTTTCCCTCCTATTTGTTCTCCACGTCTCTGTGGCAGAGGTTCTGACATTTTTTTGGTCCCATCTGGCAGCTGCACAATTTGTTTGTGTTGGCTGAGTTCGGCTTGTTCCAGTACTTTGCTTCTCTTTCGTGGAACAGACTGAGGAGGAGGAGGGGGACTCCAATCCCTCTCTTTGCACCAGCAACCATGATAAAGAAACTCAGGCCATTAGCACTCTGGCTCCCTCTCCAAACAGAAGGAGAAAAAAATACCTTCACCACTGACTGCAGCATTGCACTTAGTCTTCTGTTAGTCTAAAGAAGACCTTATCTATTTAGGCTTCCATTTTCACTTAAGTATTGGTGACTGGAATTACCCATAGCTTGACTAAGGGCTGTACATTTAGAGTGAGATACTAGACTTTCTTCCTCTTGGATCCAATAGATTTACTTTGTTTACCATTGTTTATAATAAACTCACATTTGGAATGAGTGTAATCAGACATCACCCAGAGCACATTGACAAATCCAAAAAACGTTACCTGATTTGCACATGCAGATAACCCTAACAACAACATCTTTTTTTGAAAGACCATGAAATCTGTTGAGTCTATAAAGTACAGACAAATTGGTAAACCTAATAACATTGCTCAATGTCAATATGTTTCTTTTGAGTATAAACTGAAGTGAAACATCACCCCAATGCTACATTAATCTCATCAATATTTCTGCTGGCATCCTCTTGTGCTAATTACAGCAGTGATTGGCACCTGCAGATTAGATATGTTTTAAATCAGATGGAAGGTGCACAAATCAGATTTTCTTACTGCTCATGTTTGTTTCTTCATTCTCGTTTACATTGGCCATTGTGCTTTCGTGTATATTTCATGTGTGGACAGGTTTTCTCAGTCAGTCTTAATTCTTCACATACTGCTAACATCATTGCATGGTATGTAAAAATGTCTGACCTTCCTTGAAATGCTGTTTTGTCATTCCATTTTTGTTAGTTAGTGCTCATTTGGTGCTAGTCTGGCTGTTGGTCCATCAGCCATTCTACTCACTAGCAAAACTTTCCTGGGAAGCTGGCTGGCCATGGTGTTGCTGGTTAACTAGTTAAAAAGCAAACGTGCTATTTTACCTTTAAGCCATAATGTGTTTGTATGATATGCATTGCATCTATCATCACACTGGTAATCAGGCTAGTTTCATAATATCTTCATGGGAAAAATAAGGATTTTTAGCATGGAAAGCTAAGCTTAGGATAACATTCTAAGCTCAGGATCAGTTATTTTTTTTGTCCAGACTACTTTTGTTTTTGTAGTTCAGTCCCACGCAATCTTGGCACAGATTAGCCCTTCATTATGAGAGAGAAAGGGACTGTACCATGATTATCTTGGTGAATGCTGACTATATAGTGTTTGATGGTATACAATAATTTCTTTGCCTCCATAGATGGATTGATTAAGTACAGCACTTTTTATGGTTAAGTGCTGGTTATAGCCCTATGCTCTTAAAAAGACCAACTGTCTAAATGCTTTTCTTGTCCTTCTAAAGCAGATAACACGACCCTCACAGGAAGACAAGACAGAAGACAAGAACGAAGAGGACAAATCTGAGAAATCGGAGAAGAAAGAAGACGAGGAAAAGAAGGAAGAGGAGGAGAAAGATGAAAAAGAGGACTCTAAGTTAGTCCTGTTTTTATTTTTCCTTATCTCTTAGGTAGCTAAGTGATTCCATTAATCAATGCTGTGTGTGTCTGTAATACAGGATTCACTTTTAATTGGCTGCTGGAATTCGGTATATCTGCTCTTTTTTCGCAATGATCAACAAGCCTCTAAATGATCCTAACCAGGGCCCAGTGCCCAGTTGCATAAAGCCTATGCAAAAAGTAAACCTTAAGGTTGGGCAAATATCACTTTAAGAGTATGTTAAGAGTTAAAGGGTGTGGCAGTGGGGGCGTGGTCAAGCGAGAGAAACCGGTAAGGGCGCTTGCACCTGAGCTAAATTATGTCTAACACCTGTCTCTAATTTCAGTGAGTACGGGGAGAGTGGCATAAAAGAGCATCAGTACCTCCAGACGAGGGAGAGAGCCCGACAGAGACTGTCATTTAGATGTTGTTTGTGGAGGTGCTGACATTAAAAGTCTTACCTTTGACCTGCAAACCCAGTTTTCTGTGTATCCTTGATACTGGTGACCTGAAGCATGTCACACTGGTGCTGAAAGAGAGAGAGGAGAGAGAGAAAAAGCTCACTCACCGGTTCTCTGATGTACCATCGCGTGGTCCTCGAACACTCGAGATGATTAATCTACAAGAACTTTCCCGGGTTTCGGCACCAGTGTGACACGCTTCAGGTCACCCAGTATCAAGGACACACACAAAACTGGGTTTGCAGGTCAAAGGTAAGACTTTTAATGTCAGCACCTCCACAACGCAACTTTTACAGTCAGCAAAACACTGTACACAAACAACTTCTTAATTACAGTCTCTGTCGGGCTCTCTCCCTTGACTGGAGGTACTGATGCTCTTTTATGCCGCTCTCACTGAAATTAGAGACAGGTGTTAGACATAATTTAGCTCAGGTGCAAGCGCCCTTACCGCTTTCTCTTCCCGGACGGGCGCTTGACCACGCCCCTGCTGCCACAAAGGGTTTCTAAAAAGTTGGCTTAGTTTATAGAACCAATTGAGGAGTACAGTAGAACAAGACGATTTATTTCGCAATAGAAAAACTATTGCAGGAGTACGTATTTGACGTCACATAATATGAGAAATTGCCAACAAGCTGGAGGGTGATCTAATAGGAACACACACATAGAAGTGTGTCTAGTATTTCCTCTCCCTGCATCTTAATAAACTGTATAAATGGATGCATTAAAATCATGTAGCAAGTTCATTTGCGATATTTCGCGAATATGTATATAGGCTATCTATCTTAGTCACTGATCACCACTAATACTCTTAATTTTGGATGGCAATCAGTTCTCTGCACAGTTATACAAGCATCTAAACATCTTGCACCACCATCCACCCCTTACCTTTCACAGTCATTAAAATTCAAAGGTGTCTTCCTCAGGAGGGTCCTTCCGGCCATAAAAGCAGAATACTTGGTTAATATTTCTGCACGCAAAACTCTGGACTTTTTTTTTTTTTTTTAACTTACATGGTAAGGATTTGAACTCAAAGTTTTTTAATATTAATTTTGAGGATTGTGCATCATACTGATGGTAATCCGCCCGTGTTTCCTCCAGAAATTAGTTTTAAAAAATGTTTATGCAGTAATCACAAACGACTGTGATTGATACAGCCTGAAATGTGCTGAGAAAATGAACACTTAACCCATGACAATCCTCCCTATTGTATTTGCTGCTTAAGAAGAGGTCGGACAATAATGTACACAATAATAATTCTGAGAAAGTTTAATATTCATCTAAATTAAAATAAAAACATAATTATAAAGTTTAAAGTATTTTCTGTGGTTAAATTGCCCAAATGTTGGTCAGGACATTTCCAATCTTCTGAAAGTTGTTAGGTACATGTCGTATCCATGGTAACAGTAGAATTATATTACAGTAAAACCTGGCTCACTGTAGTAAATTGCTTAACTGTTTCCCTTAGCTAAGAGAAGTCTATATGGGATTATATGCAACGACCTCATGTCATTTCCTTAGGTAAGAGAAAATCACACTTTTAGTGTTATACTTAATTGAAAAATATATTTTATGCATCCAGGCACATACTCTCTCTAAACACACTCTGGCCGCTGTTTTGCTCATACTGTAAATCAATGATCTCAAGTTGGCTCTGACTTATTGTCTTGCATCAGCTGGCAAAGAAAATTTTGCCCCCATATCAGAAAAAACCTTTTTAATTAAACGGCCCATTTGTAATCCCATTCAATCCGTGCTGAAGCAGTCTGATAGCTTTTATCATGAAACTGAAAGCTCACTTCAGGGAAGTGACATAATGTCTCTCAGTCTCTCTCCACTGTTACATCAGTACTTAAATACCAACTTCTACAACTACAGTATATTTGTATTTCTTTTAAGGAAATACCTGTGCTTGTAAGGCTTCATAACAATAGTGTTTAACTTTTTAGGTAAGCTTAAGGGATTGATTTTCCGTAAAGGATATATACTTTGTTGTTGAGTTTTATTGTTACAGAGACTAACTTTAACCTAATTTATTGTCTATGTGCTTTACCCAGTGTCAGTTATGCCACTACCAGGAATTCAACAAAACATGGAATTCGTCTTGGAAAAAAATTGGATTTTTAAAAAGAACATTTTGAATGAACAATGGGTATCAAAGTGGTTATGTGGTCTGGGTGTGCTTCTGTTATGAAAACTGTGCAGTAAGGCTGATATATCAAAGCATTTAGACCCTACTTATGTAGTTTTAGAAACCTTATCATTTACTATATCAGGTGAGATACTCTGCCTGTGTTTGTATCTCAAGGTTCTGCTTGCTCTAAATGTTTGGATCAATTTAAGATATAAGCTTGGAAAGCTAATTGTGATATCCAGGCCTGAAAAAATCATGGAGATTCATACAATCTTGAACAATTCTGTAGTGAGTATAAATATTTATAGTCATGCTCCGCTCTAAAATATTTCATCAGCTAGAAATAGAGTAACTGGGAAAAGTCATGGGAATTCATTGGCCAAAAGGTGAGCGAACGCGGTTTAATTTGATCGAGTTCAGCAAAAAGGAGAGTCTTTATTCCTCGTCTTTACATTTTCAGGGACATTAGCAAAGACAAAGAAAAGTGTGAAGGAGAGGAGGAAGAGGGTAAGGAACAGAGCACCCTGCGTGGCCGAAAGACCGCCAACAGCCAGGGCCGTCGCAAAGGCCGCATCACCACCCGCTCCATGGCCAATAATGAGGCTGCATCTGGGTCAGCTGAGGAACCGCCTCCACCTCCACCCCCACCTGAACCAGGTAACACTCATACACGTGTATATTAATGATTTGTGAATTAATCACCCTTTTAAAATGCTTCTTTACAATTATTTGTTCAAGCCAGTTCATGAAGTGTTTAAAATCACTGTAAAGCCAAACTTTGTTTGGGAGTTAAATAGAGGATGGTGACATGTATCTAAATAAAAAAACATAGTGATAAACAGCAGCATTTAAAGTTGCATTCAGTTATTTTTTCCTCATTTACATTTGTTTCACTACAACAATGAATTGTACAGTTATGCACAGGACCACCTGGGAACTATTGATGGTTGCTTTTTTTTACCACTTTACTGAAAATCTGTTTTGACAAACTGAGACACTAAAATGAATCAGACTTCCTAATACTATGACACACACGCATGTATGAATTGAGTCCCAGTATTTATGGTTTATTCTGTGTGTGTGTGTGTCGTAGTTCTGCCAGAGCTGACTCCCCCCTCTAAACCTGAGCCGGTGCAGAAACCTGCACGAGAGTCTGCAAAACCAACTCCTCCACCCAGCACCGAACCACGAGGTAAACACCATCTCTTTCTCTCATACACACTTCCTCTTTTTGTCTTTAGTTTTTGTTTACATCATGTTCCCACATCTCAGAAAGGTGAAAGGTTTTTTCTGCTGCTTTTTATGACCACAGTGAGGTGTGTGTGTGTGTGTGTGTGTGTAAATGGGGTTTGTTGTAAAGAAATGGTGTGATGAGGAAACGGGTTAGCTACATTGCGTAAGCAACCAGATTGAGCCTTACTATTGCGGGGAGTACCGCCACGTGAAAACTTGAAATTCTCACACGTGAGACACGTTTGCAAAATCACCGCCAGGAGGTGCAAGGGGACACTTTTGTCACTATTATATTTTTGCCACCATCGTGTGATTTAAATTGAGCTGTTATAATTAACAATCTGAATATTATTATTTGTATTTTCTTACAATTATCTAACATTGCAAAATAAATGGCAGCATTAAAGTGACCTGTTTCAGTGACGTCACTTTTTCCCGCAACCGCTGAATTTGTGAACATTAGTGGGAGGTAGTAATTGCGATTAATTAAAAACACGAATAAAATTATATCAAGAAAAACCTCAAACACTTTTCATCCATGCCAAGTCCCAGCAAATGTGTATACAGGTCTGAGGTTAGCAAAAAAATATAGCCACATTTGTCTTTTGCGGACATTTAAATATATTTTATCCATGATTCATCTCCGTACACCAGCTAGTTCACGCACAACTAGCAGTATATCACCGTGAATATCTCTTATTCAGAAGTTAGACATGTTCGTGTTGTTTTTTGCTCTGATTTGGTCACAATATTACAAAACATCTGTGATGATCCCATCTGTATGAATGTAAGAGCTGCTTTAACTCACGAAGAATAGACAGAAAGCATTTGGTATTAATGTATAAGACTAATGTTTACATTGAAGTCTGGTGATGCAAATAATGTCTGTGCTTCATAATCTTATGATGAAACTCAGTTACACCAGTTCTGTCAGGAGGAATGGGCCAAAATTCCAGCAACTTATTGTGAGACGCTTGCTGAAGGCTACTCAAAACGTTTGACTCAAGTTAAAGGCAATGCTACCAAATACTAACAAAGTGTATGTAAACTTCTGACCCACTGGGAATGTGATGGAAGAAAGAAATAATCCTCTTCTATTATTCTGACATTTCACATTCTTAAAATAGTGATCCTAACTGACCTAAGATAGGGGATGTTTTCTACGATTAAATGTCAGTAACTTTCTAATTGTGAAAAACTGAGTTTAAATGTATTTGGCAAAGGTGTATGTAAACTTCTGACTTCATCTGTATTTATTCACATTATAGTGCTTTTTTATTTATTACAGTGTTAAAATTATGACATACTAGGTGTTATTTAAGAATAACATTATACTATGTGCATTTCCAGTTTAATTGTATTCAAATCGATTATGTTATTCTTCCCATCCGCCACTTGCCTTATCAACAAGGCCTGGTATCCACCCTGACACTCTCCACACTCCACCTCTGGCTCTACATGCCACTGTACATACTCTGCTGTACTGCTCTCTTTTATTTTTATTCTTACTTTTAATATATACTGTGTGGACATATTTATATTGCTTATATTTTAATACTTGTTTCTTATATTTAGAGAATGTGTGACACGCACCTACAACACCAAAACAAATTCCTTGTATGCTTAAAAAACGTACTTGGCAATAAAGCTTTTTCTGATTTAATATAATTGACACATGTACAGACAACTGATATGTCAGAGCATGTATGACCAAAGACCCACAAGTAGTTATATCCCTGCTCTCTCCCTTCATAGCTGCTTGACTTTGGTGAAATTAAGGCGTTTTACTTGAAAGATAAAACATTATTAAAAAATATATATATTTTTGCTCTGTTCAAACAGCAGAAACCTTTCATGATTTATAATTAGAAACAAAAATGTAGTCTGCATTCCACAAAACAGCACATTGAAGGTAGATGCAGAACCCTTCTTACATATGGGAGACTACAAGCTTAGCCTAAAATAGCATAACGTGGCGGTCCCATAGACATACTATTGTCGGTAAACTGGCGTGGAGACAAGAGGCTGTTTTTTTTAAATGGATGTCTATGTAGGAGATGATTCATTACACTGAATTAACTGCTTTTGTGAGGAAACAACTCATCATTTTATGAATCGACTGCTTGTACACTACTCTTCACCTGTTTTACACTAAACATTCCTTTTGGAATTAACTGTGTGTGGAGTTTAGTATGATAGAATTGCTGTTTTAAAAGAGAAGACACCGCAACAGGTAGGTGTCAGTTTACGGCTCTCCCCATTCGTTTGAATGGTATCCGCAAACAGTGACTTACTGTCGTAACGCGCTAGTTGACCGCTATGCTCTCTCTAATGTTAAAAAAAGCAGAGGTAGTTATATGTGTTTATAAGATCTCTTGTATATGATATTTTGATCACAATTGATTTACAGAATTTTGTAAAATCAGAAATGCAAGCTTGTAGTACCACCTGTTTACTCCAGAGGGCAGTAAGTGAAATTTCAGCTGTATGAGCAACGCGCAGTTTATACAGTGAAGAAAACACTTCAGTAGGCAGAACAATGCAAACATACGTTACGTTCTTGCGTTCAAAACACTTGATGGAGCACAAATGCAAACTAAGGGATCTCAAGATGTGTTTAAAGATTGAGTATTAATCTATATTTAACTTGAGACAGTGACCTAAATATTTTATGTTTATGACCTAATGCACCCGAGAAGCTACACAAGCATGTCTGATGCAGGTGTAAATTGACTGGATCCTTAAACAAGCCCTCATAATAAATCTCCAAATGATTGATAAATTCACTTGTGAATTGGATATATGTAAACTGTATGCCAATGATTGGATTTTGATCAATAATATGGTAGTAAACAATACATTGTATTCTAAAGCCGCTTTTTGTATTGTCTTATCAATGATTAACTCTTCTGCTATAGGAATGAAATACATTGTAATTATCTGAATTGTAATTTATTTATAAATATATACATTTTTAAATATTTAAAGATAATTATATATTGATATAAATATGTATAATCTTTATATATTGAATTATTGTTATATGAGGGGCAAATATTTGTATATGCCATTAATTGCAATTAATTAATCGGGACACCATGTAATTAATTCGATTAAAATTTTTAATCGATTGACAGCCCTAAAAATTATACATTGTCAGCCCTTTTCATAAATGAAAGCAGTTGCTTCATAGGTATTAGTTATTTAATTGTGAAAATCAAAATCAAAATACATTGTGAACATTCGTAATTGTATTTCTTAGACCTATTGTAAAAATAAGGTAAAATAAATTTAAAAGGTATAAAATTGTATAGTCTGTACAGTCGCAGTGCGACAGCTTTCATAATTGCATGATAAAGTTTATATATCATCGAAATTACATTAATAAGGAACAATAGTGTGAGGGTAGTTCATTAACATTTTTCCAAATATCTGGGTGAAAAATTGAAACTTCCAAATCTCTTTCAGTTTTTTGGAGTGTCACAAGCCCCTGCCACATTTTAAGTCACATGAAATAAGGCCATATAACACATACTAAACATTTGTCCACAAGCCTTTTGTAGCCTAGAGTTTTTCTACAAAATGATGTGAAAATCATCCTGATCACTCATTGATACAAAACAATATAGTAATTTAACTTTTGTAAGACAATTTTAGTGTTGAAAGGTAATATGCGTGGAGGTGTGAATGATCATGAATATTGATTGCGATTCACATCTGAGGAGACAAAAGAGCCCTCCCCTGGGCCTATCAATGAGGATTGTGACAGAAAGAGAATGAATGTGAGGAGACTTAATGATCAAAATCAAGTTTTAAGTTATAAGAAGTAATGACTATACTTTTTATTTACATAAAGACTTTACTTAATTTTAGACCTACACTACCATATAAAAGTTTTAAAAGAAGTCTCTTTTGCTCACCAAGGCTGCATTTATTTGATCCAAAATACAGTAAAAATAGTATTTTGAACTATTTTTACAACTTAAAACAGTTTTCTATTTGAATATATTGCAAAATGCAATTTGTGATCAAAGCTGAATTTTCAGCATCATTACAGTAGTCTTCAGTGTCACAGGATCCTTCTGAAATCATAATTAAATGCTGATTTTCTAATATGGGCATATTTAAATTGCATTTTACTCATTTAACCTGAACACATATTTGCAAGCACAAGCTTTGTTGATTATAATGAGGCAGCATAACCTCTAGTTAAAATATAATCTAAACATTCATATTATTTTTATATCATGTTACATATCATATATATATCTGTGGCACGGTGGAGGGTGGGACCGGCGCGTGATTACGCACGCCCGGTTCCGTATTAGGCTAATTAAGCCGTCAAGAGGGATAAAGGCCACTCGCAGACGGCGATCGAGAGAGAGAGCTCGATTACGGACGTCCGTTATCTTATGTGTTTGTCTTTTGAGTTTACCATTAAAACTATCATTTATATGTTAAGCCGGTTTCTCGCCTCTTCCTTGCCCGTAACCTTGATCTTCTTTACATTGGCCAATGTAACTCTTCGTCACTATCCAGGAGTTTTCTCACTTGTGTGTCATGCTGTCTTTCAAATGCGCAGAAAAGTGAATTAACTTTGTTTTTTAGGCACAGTCGGGGGCGTTTACCATTTTATTTGATCGTCTCAGCACAATAGTGTAGGAATTGCGCCCTCTGTCTGTGGGTTTGATCACATTAGAGATAATTTGCTGGGCCAGGAGAAACTGTACATTGCTTTGTTTCATACAGATTACATTGCAGGAGAATATTTGTTTTAAATTTGAATTGTTTTAATTAAAAGTAGACATTTGAAGCTTTATTTAGATATATGTTTCATGTTTGTGTGATCAGTATTCGCAGAGTTTCAGTTCATTTTTGTGACGTGTTTCAGAAATATGCTCGCAAACCCAGAGACTGCTGACAACTCACCCTTTTTATTTTCTTTATTTTACAAAAGCACAATGTTTTGTACTTATTGTGAGTGTACACACATAAAAGTAGACCCTTTATAGTCTCTAATGATGTCTTACACTTATCTGTATTTAATTACAGTATTTAATTTGATGCTTCCATGAAGAATGATCCTGTTCACTTTTTCTTTCGTTTTTTTTATTGCCAGGATAATATAACGTATAATATGATACAATGTTCACATATAAAGGAATTAATTCACATTAGATAATCCTGTTTAAAAATAGAAAATATGGGCTAGCCCATTAAAAGAAAGCACAGGTTAGAGTCTTCAGTTTTTTTTAAGTTGTTTGGATATGCATATATGCGTCCTACATGACGCTCGCTCATAACTTCTGCATAAACATACTCACTAATGATCATTCTCTCTAATGAATGTATAAATGGAAACAAATAAGTCCCAATGTGTGGGCATCCTCGTAAAAACTGAATGTTGCAGGAAAGTGTTATGACATCTTAATTTTAGTGTTTATTCCTTGTGTGCTCACTCTCATCCTCTCCTTTCTACCCTTTTTTTCTTAGTCTTTTTTTTCCTCTTGCTTGATCGCTTTCGGTGAGATTGTTTGTCCATTCCTTCCCATCTCCAAATCCCTTCTCTTATTCCTGCCATCCAATGCCATACTCTCAAGGTCTCTGAGTTTGTGTTGCTGTGGTGACAGTGGGTGAAGGGATCGCCATGGAGACAATAATAAGAGGCAGGTAAATGCGGCGAGTCTCAGGAGGACTTTGATTAGAGCGAAAAGGGGATTGAAAAACTGGCCTGATTGTTTTGTTTGAGTTTTGGTAAGTAAATACTGTTAAGTATATGTTTGCCACTAAAAAAGTGTCAATTGAGGCTAATTACTGCACCATACCGTGAAGACTGGATGCTACTCGTGGTGTCTCTTGCTGTTTAGAGATGGACTGATTCCCATTCCCTGTTCCACCTTGATCATCTCCATTCCCTTAGTGGAATGTACTGTGATCTGATGGGCCAGTAATGCTATTAAACCTCAAGCCCTTGTGGTGAGCGTGTATGAGAAGATATGAGTCTCTAATGCATTGTGATTGAGAATAGGGGCCTATCTCTGTTTGCCCATCTCACCTGATGGGATTTGTGCCAGTGCTTGGTTTTATCTCCTGGACTGTCCTTGTTTCTGAATGAAAGTAATTTTCATACATTTGTAAACTTGTTACTGTGGGTTTAAGGGATAGTTTACCCAAAAATCATTCACTCACCTTCATTGTTTTCCCAAACCTGTATGGTTGACTTTCTTTGGAACACAAAAGAACATATTTTGCAGAATGTTAGCCACCATTAACTTTCATTGTATTGGGAAAAATATGCAATGAAATTAAATGGTTACTGAGGCTAAAATACACAGAGTCACATGATGGTGAGTAAATGATTGCAGAATATTATATTTGGCTGAACTATCATTTAAGAGCTAATAGCCAGATGCATCCGATCTAATGCTTTGATTCAATGTCTAAACCCTGATCAACAAGACAAAAGCTCAATAGTATGACTGTACAAACAAAACACACATGCTCTCGGGGGTCATGGGGTAATGTAAACAGCATCTAGTGGGTCACCAAAGAACCGTTTATTTGAAGCGTTTTAGTGGAGACGTCCTGCACAAGTCATCTAAACAGTACGTCGACACACACTCACACTCTTGCATAAATGTCAGAGGTTCACACTGTGCTAAATCTGTCGTAGTGTTTAGTCAATCTCAAGGAGACCCTCAGAAAGGGAGGGAGAGGAGAGCACTGGCTTTATCTCTACTGCGGTCTCTCTCTCTCTCTCTCTCTCTCTCTCTCTCTCTCTCTCTCTCTCTCACTGTAGTTTGAGTGGAAATTACGTAGGGAGGGGTTGTTGCGTTGCTCAGTTCTGCTCAGCTACTGTTATGAGACAGACTGCCTAATGATATGGGTGAGTGTGTGTGTGTTGGTCTTGAATGCAAAAGGGTGGTGCTTGTGCCCCCCTCTACTGTCTGGTTGAGATCAGCTGACTGGGCTTTCCACAAGAAAGAGATCTAGAGAGAGAAAGACAGGAGAAAGAGAGAGGTGAGACTTTAGAGTTGTGTCCAGTGAGCGCAAGGGAGGGAAAGCAATAAACGGGGCAAAGGACAGAAAGCTGGTGAGTGCAAGAAATGGAGTGAGGGAGGGGGGAGGTCTCTGCAGCCCGCAAGTGTAAACAGACAGAGAGGAAGGGTGTGAGATGAGCTGTGTCGTGTAGTACTTGGTGAGTTCTCACTCACTGACGTTGCTGACAGTGTGTGTCGCTACAGGCGCAGTTGAAGCTGGAGAGACGTCTCGCTGGACGGAGGAGGAGATGGAGATTGCCAAAAAAGGTACTGCTTGACTTTTACTTCATCCTCGTGCACTCTCTCACCCCACTCCCTCTGTCCTTCTCTGGTTTTTAATTGGCTCCTTCTGATCTTATCTTCATACATGAACAAATACCCCACCATACTTTTTCACTGTCTTTTTTTTAATGTCTCTGTTGTTCTCCGCATTTTCACGAATGGGGGAAGTTTATGTGGGTTTGTTAGCATCCTCTTTGTAGTAGTCTATTCAGATCAGGACTGTACAGAAAACTAAAGTAAGTGTGTGACCGTTTGACACGTTAGAATCTTTAAAAGGTAGACCATTCACCTAAAAACTGCGAATGTACCCTGAACTCTGTACTACTCCTGTGTCTAAGTAAAAATGTTCTTCTCTGAGTAAAAAAGCTTACTAAGAATTTTAGTAAAAGCTTTTCATTTATTTATATATTTTTTTGTATTATTTTATTAACCTTGCAAAACAAGTCCAGGTCACATTTCAGCACAAAATCAAAAGGAAATAAGACATTTTATATAAAGAAGAAGAATCCCAATTTTTGGACCATTAATATTTTTTGCATTGTGACATATTCATGACATTTAAGCAAAGTTTTCCCCACATTCTCATTAATATAATGGGGGAAAAAAATCTAATTCTCATTAGTGTAATGCAAAAAATATATTTTGTTACTATTTATACATTATTGTAGTATTTGTTCCACTGCCTTTCATTTAAATTTAAATAGTCTTTGTAAAAATTACTGTTCCACACAAATGGCTAATCACCTTTGAGAGTGGTGGAAATTACAGGGGAAAAAATCAGAAGGGCAGTTATATGTAATGGTCAGCCTAACCATGAAAAATCCAAGTGATGTCCATTTAGGTCTATATTTTACTTTCATAAAGGAGCTAATTTTATGGAATTGCATCGTTTATCCACCACACATGAAGTGTGCAACAGTACCTATATATTCTCTTTCGGTTGTATTTCAAACGTTTTGCTTTTAAATAGCAATTCAAATTATGGATGTGACAAAACACAATTCAGAAGCAATAATCCATACAGAATAGGTAAGGTTTGGTTTCCAAAGAACATTTTATTAATTTATTTTATTTTTTTCATTATCATTTTCACATTGATGATGATAATCCAGTTTTATGGATGTGACATTTCATACAGTGGTTTTTACACGACGAGGTGAATCAAAATGCTTTGAAACTATTCATCAGTAAGATGTACATTAAGGCTGCACAATTGATCTATTTAAAACTGAAATCATGATAATTGACATAGGCCGAATTACTTAACCTCAAATGGCTATGGTTTAAAATATAGTCTTCGCTTAGCATTCACTTCTTTTTTTTACAAAGTGGAGATGCATTCCGTTTTGTCTGTGGTGAACTGCACTTCAAGCACTTCTGGGACTCATGCTAAGCAACAGCTTATTGAGATGTTTAATGTTTAACATTTTACAGTTTAAATCTGTGTTTGTCAGAATGATTGCAATATGTTTTGTTTTCTTTACCAAACTGTATGATGGCTAGCAAAAAGACGGTGCAAATTTTTCTCTTTGATTCAGTTGAACTTACCTCTACATCTGACTTGATGGGAACGAATCGCTTTTTTAAATGTTCCCTTCTGAAATGTAGGTTATAAATTCAGTTAGATTGAAGCATGTCATAGATCATAAGAGTAGTTAGGGCTGCACAAAAAAAAAGAAACGTAGTTGAAATTACAATTAAAGTTGCTGCATTTAACAGTGAAAATATTCAGTTGCATCATTCCATTTAGATCTTCTCCTGTAGCATCACAATTTTATATTTACATATAGTATATGGTATTCAGTTGCTACACACACAAAAAATAATGATTTCTAATCGACATGAATGATTGCAATTACAATATCAAGGGAAATAAATCAGCAATTATGATTTTATTTAAAATTGTGCTTCCTGAGTAGCATTAGTGGAGATGTATCTACATCACAGTGGTAAACAAATATTGTAAAAATCTTCCAGCAATTATTAACTACAGTAAAACGAATCACCAATACAATGATTTTTATTTATTTTTTGTGACAGTGAGTTACCTCCGTCCGGCACTGAAATGCCCTGACCAAATAAAATATGAGCTTTGGATCACGTGACAAGTGCTACAGTTAGCAAAACCAGTGCAGTTGGTGTGGCTAATGCACAAAGTTTTTTTTCCCACCAACATTAAATGCTGAAATAACTCTAGGAAGAAATCCTAAACCGACAGTGAGGATGTTTATTTTATTTGCATCACGTGCCTTAAAAACAAAACACCTTTTCTTAAAGGGGTTGTCTTTAACATGTAAATTATATTGCTGCATTTCTGCCTTTGCATTTAATCTTGCATGAGTTATCTTCTCAATATAATATATACTGCAGCATCTTTGCCTTTGTATTACTTCATACTAATCTTACGGATCTTAGTTTTGCTTCAACCAAATATATTATTCTTCAGCTGTGCCTTTGTATGCCTAAATCATGGTGGTTTCTCCACAAAATTATGTAATTGCTATTGCAGTTATTAAAAGCTGTGCTGTCAATAATGGTCAATAATATATTGCAGATATGCTCACTGAATATAAACCCAACAGATCACTCAGATCATTATAATCACATCAGCTAGAAATACCAAGGGTTCACTCTAAGCAAGGAGAGTCTGCTTTTAGCTATTATGCCAGCCGCAGCTGGAACCAGGTTCCAGAAGAGATCAGATGTGCTCCTACAGTAGTCACATTCAAATCCAGACTCAAAACACATCTGTTTAGCTGTGCATTTACTGAATGAGCACTGTGCCACTGTGTGTCCGACTGTTTGTACTGTATTTTATTCGATTTTTATTTATTTATTTATTTTTAATTCTTTTTTTCTTTTTAATTTCTACTATGTAAAGCACTTTGAATTACCATTGTGTATGAAATGTGCAATATAAATAAACTTGCCTTGCCTTGCCTAAAGTATCTAATAATGGGTCTGACTGAAGATGGGTTTTGTTGGTTGGAATATGTTTTTTTTATTGCTTTGTTATTATACATACTTCTACAGCGTTGTCGTCATAACATGCAGTGTTCTGAAAAAATTTAAACAACTTTGTTTATGACGTTTACACATTATCAGGATTGTTTCAATTGACATTTGTTTAAACAGTCATTAGTGTGTGTGAGGATTACACAGGGATTTTAAACCTGTACATAAAACTATATAACTATATAACGCATAGCAACAGTTCATATATTTTTTACACTATTCTTTCTGAACATCAGACTGTGGTGTAGCCAAAATATGTTTAGTCAACTTGTCCTGCATGTGAATGTAAATTGTGAATTTGAATCTTAAATTACCTTTTCTTTCTCATTGAGCTAATCAACAACAAACTTGTCATCACTGTTGCAGCTTGTAGAGAAATTAGTTTTATTTTTTTAAATGGCTTGATAGAGAACTCCGATATCTCTCATACTGTGATTCCATAATCTTGTCTAGTTCTTCTCTAGTTCATCTCCATGAGAGGTGGAGGGCTGACCAGCTAAAAGTTGTGTGTGCCACTTTCTCTACCAGTGAAAAAATGTACTGTCGATCAGTGCCACCTATTGTAAAGGCATGGATGTACAACCCCAATTCCGAAAAAGTTGGGACAGTATGAAAAATGCTAATAAAAACAAAAAGGAGTGATTTGTAAATTATATTAACCCTTTGCTATATTGAAAGCACTACAACTAAACATTATATGATGTTTTACCTTGTGAATTTCATTTATATATATATATATATATATATATATGTATGTGTGTATATGTACAGTAATTTCAAATCAGAAAATTGCAACACACTCCAAAAAAGTTGGAACAGTCGAGTGTTTACCACTGTGAAACATCACCATTTCTTCTAATAACACTTATTAAGCATTTGGGCACTGAAGACACAAGTTTAAGTTTAAAAAGTGGAATTTTCCCCCATTCATCCAGTATGCAGGTCTTCAGCTGCACAATTGTATGGGGTCTTTGTTTGCTGAATTGTGTGCTTCATAATGCACCACACATAATCAATTGTAGATGGTCAGGACTGAAGGCAGGCCAATCTAGCACCCGCACTCTCTGCTTATTTGGCCAGTGTGTGGTTTGAAGTTGTCCTGCTGAATATTCTGGGAGGTCCCTGGTTAAGACTGTGCTGGATGGCAGTATATGCTGCTCCAAAATGTATACATATCTGTCTGCAATCATGGTGTTCTCACAGATGTGCGAGTTACCCATATCATGGGCTCTGACACCCCTGGCCCATTCAGACATACACCCCTGGCTTTTGGACCTGATGCTGATAACAGCTTGGATCGTCCTTTTCCTCTTTGGCCCTGAGAACACATTAATTTGAAATGTGTACACATCAGACTAAAAACCAGGGTTCCACTGTTCTACTTTCCATTTTAGATGAGGCCGATGTCATAGAAGTCTGGACAGTGTTGATGTTGGGAGTCTGCTTTGCATAGTAAAGTCTTAACTTGCATCTGTGGATACAGCAGTGAATGCTGTTGGCTAACAAAGGTTTACTAAAGTAATCCCAAGCCCATGTTCATGATGTCCATTACAGATGCATGATGTTTATTTAAACCGTGATGTCTGAGGAATCAGAGATCATGCACATTCAGAATTGGTTTTCGTCAGATTTTACAAGAATCTTTGAATCTTTTGTGTTTGATTAACATTGTTCTCAAAGTGCTTGATTATTTGCTGAATCATCTGTTGGCAAATTGACAAGTTTCGAATGATACTTGCTCTTGAAGGACTAGGCTGTTTTTGGAGGCTCCTTTTATTCTATGACATGATTGCCTCACCTGTTTAACATCTCCTGTTTCATATTACCTTGTTATTTTAACTCATCAAATTATTATTATCCTTAAATTGCCCCTGTCTCAACTTTTTTGGAGCATGATGCAATCATCTGATTTGAAATGACTGTACATATAAAAAAACAAAAAGAAATTCACAAGGTAAAACATCATATAATGTGTAGTTGTAGTGCTTTCAATTTAGCAAAGGGTGAATATATTTTACAAAGTACTACTTGTTGTTTTTATTACCATTTTTCACACTGTCCCAACTTTTTTAGAATTGGGGTTGCAATATCAGCATTCATTTGCCTCGCTTTGTTTCAATATCTCTTTGCCCCTGGTTTGAAAAGGCCTTTAATGGTGAAGTATGTAGTATCCACATCATTAGTGTCACCAAACAGAATTGCAAAAAACAATAGTTTACAGGTTTCCCTAATGCACTCCTCATCTTCCATTGGTCAGACAAAAATATATTTAACCTCAATATTCTTTCCTCAAACTCTTGCCTTTGTTTGGGTTAATGTTATGATGTCAAACTGGTCATGAAATGTATACTCTTTCTAAAAAAGTTTGTTCTTTTTCTCAAAGCATCTGACATGTTGTCAGTTGTACTTGCCACAAATTCTTACAATGGGGTTGAAGCCTGAAGTAGACCCTTGCGGATGGTGGCGTAGTGGCTAGAGCACAGGGCTGCTAATCAGAATATCCCTGTTATAAGTGCACTGTAAGTCGCTTTGGATAAAAGCGTCTGCCAAATGCATAAATGTAAATGTAAATCACTATTAATGTGCGCACACTTGCATAGACGCAGCAAGCATAAACCAGGTTTTACTCTGCCACACAAGGCCAGGTGAGCGATTAAAAAAGAAAAGCTTTGAGCTCAATCAAGGTCAGCCTGTGCCATAAACCGTTGTGGCTTAATGTGGTTGATCTTGAACTGTGATGTTTGATGTGATTTAATCCTGTACTCATTTAGTACCCCACACTAAATTTCATTATGCCTCATGGTGTTAGCTGTGGCCTCCTTTCCAGCAAGCTGTGGGCAACTTGTACACCAAGTGGTTATTGATTTGGTTCTCACTTACCTAAAAGCAGGTACAATTTAGAGCTTCAGTACCAGACCTCTTATGGAGGGAAGACCCTAGCCTGTCCATGGGGTTGCACATAAAGGGCTGCTAGTGTGAAATATTTATTTATTTTTGCACTTTTTCCAATAAAATTTGTTAAGGCTGCTTATGTGAATCACTCGAAAACCTCAGTGTCATTTAAGGACATGAGGTTCTTAGCTCTACATCCAGGAGCTTTGAGCAGATAACGACTATCAAGACCATGGGTTGGTTGTTTAAAAGTTGGCATCTTAATGCTTCTAGAGCATTAGTTGCAATGTTTGTTGAACTCATTTTGGTGTTGGGTCTTATTTACTGGAATTGCATAGTAGTTTAACTAGGTCTTTGGGTTAGATTTTAGTTTTCTTCAAATAGTGAATTTTTCTAAGCTGAAGGATGTAATTTCTCCACCACCAAATGTAATTGCAAAAATAAACTTTTTTTCAAAACAGCTTTCTGAATATGTCTGTCAATGGTCAAACAAAGAGATAATACTTACCTGAATAATATCAGTTTAATGGAACAGACTTTTGAAGTCAACTCGATTGCCCCCTCGAGAACTGAACTTTTTGAACTTTGATTAACACCACAGTAACGAAAGAACACAATTTAAGCATGTTCAACCAAAGTCATTTTAGCTAGTCAGTTCATTCAGCGGCCATCTTTGGAATGCTCCCAGGCAGCTATTTTTCTGTGTAAACAAGCAACATGCAAGTACAGCTCCTATCTACTTGAATGGGGAAAGACCAAAATCTCCAAAACTGTTGGTCAAGATAACAATCAAAGAACTTTTTTCAAATCAGCTGTAAAATCTGACTACATTGCTATCATTTTCAAGGCATGCATAGCTAATGTGCATGTGATGTTCTCTTGAATGATGTGTGGTCCAGGTCATTTAACTGGATCACACATGACCGAGCAATCTTATTTGCGTATGTGCTCTGGTATAAAATACGTTTCTGGTGTATGTGTTAATTTACTCTCAAAATTTGTAAGAAACAGTAGTTTTATGTTTTAATGCTCTTCAATTTTTAATCTGTTAGTGTGACAGAGGAAGGTGAAATTTCAGCAACAATAGTCTGTTTTTCCATCCACTTCTGTTATCAAGTTGTTTATAGTTGTGTAGTGTGCGCTAGCTTTAGATGTGATGCAGCTATTGTGAAGGTACCTATAGATAGTAGTCCTTTCTGATTTCCTGACTTCAAATTGGTCATTGAATTTGCATCCTTTGCAACCTTAAGTAATCATTGCAACACTAATGTTTACTCAGAAATCAGTTAATTCTACTCATCAGGAAAGAGTTCGGCTAATCAGGCTGCCTAAACCTCGTGGTGTCCTACACATCCTGCCTTAACTAGTTCATCCATTCTTGCTAAACTGGCAGGATTAGCTACAACACTGAAGTAGAATAAGTGGCACGGACAGTGCTGACTGAGACCCATCCATGTTCACATGGCATGATGCAGAGAGATGGTTAATGGCAGTGTGTCATGATCACTTTTAATCAGTTCAGATGGACTTGTGCTTCTGAAAGAAAGATTTCCTTATCTCCATGTTGTAGTGTGATCCTGACTGAATGTGGTCAAATCTGACCATACCACATAGCATCTATTACTGTAAACTTAGTAATACAGGCACAATCCACAATTTTCCTCATGGCGTCCGTCCATCGAGTTATCACCTTGCTTGTGCCACTCCTCCCACTCATTTGCCACCAATACTACATTTGGTGCCCAGATATCTTCAAGGGGTCATGTCATATTTTTTTTAATTTTTTTTTTTATTTCTTGAGGTTCACTTACGATGTTAGTATAGTTTTGTTTTGTTTTTTTGCCTCACAAAAAAACATCATAATATAGTTTTAGAAACCTTCACACAACCACCGCTCATCACGAGCCGATCAGTGCATAACACGTATCGGGTTCAGCAGTGCTGCAGTGGAGGGTCACGTGAGAAAACACGTCTGCTTTGCGTTGGTCACTCTCTGCGTTGAGCAGATGACAACCTACAGTTTTATTATTATTATTATTATTATTAGTTGATTTTTGTTTTCAGAACAATAGCTTACTTGCTGGTGTAAATAAATGGTTACCACTGAGATTATCAAGATGGCTTACACAGTCCTTAATGTTCCCCATACAAGATGGTGACTCATTGTTTTTCTCATTACAAATTTTACTCAATGAAATGAACAGTAATTTTGAAATATATTTATAAAATCGATAACTCACATGAGATGAATACTCCATTTTAGTAACCTTATAAAAGTTGTTTTATTCTGCATGGTTGGGGTCTGTCTGTTTTTCTTTCTGTCTGTTTGTCTGTCTATCTATATCTATCTATCTATCTGTCTGTCTTTTTCTTTCTTTTTGGAGGAGGTTTGGCACAGGGATTAACATTGGAAATTAAAAATGTCACTTCATGCAAAAATGTTGCAGACCCCTGATGATAAGACCAGCCAAAACCAGCCTAGGCTGGTTGGCTAATTTTATCTGGTTGCCCAGCTAACCTCCCATCTTAATCCAGCTTGGCCTAGCTGACCAGCCAAGACCACCCTCTAGCTAAGATCAGCATGACCAGCCTGACCAGTTATAAATGTGTTGAAAATCCCTTTAAAACCAGCCTGACCAGCTACTTTATGACCAGGCTGGGTGACCAGACAAAACCAGCCAACCAGCTTATGCTGATTTTAGCTGGTCTTTTCAGCAGGGCAGCGTTTAATGTTTATTTCAATTGCTTTGCAACGTAAACATCATGAAGTAGGTACATACAATAATATGGCACTGTAGCACCATACATATTTTAATAAAACGCAACACTCAATTTTATACAATATGTAACTAGGGTCCCGGCTCTGTCTCTCTACCCACAAAGAGGTCCTTGGCCTAAAAATGTTTGAAGACCCCCTGCCTTCAAACGAATGAAATGAATATATGAATGAATGTGTCCCAATATATGTAAAGCACACGATCAATCGACTGAAATAACAATAGACAACTGAACAAAATCGTCAAACTGTTTCTTCACAATACTTTACAGGCATACAAGATTTGGTGGTAAAATAACAATATTTTAAGAGCGAAAATAGTCGAACACAAGCTGCATATATGAAGAGTTTATAAATGTGTATCAAGCTGTAAGGAGAGTGTTATAAGAGACACCGGCCTGGGGTTTTATCTCCTAGCTTCGATATGCATACCGGGTCAGGAAATAAGGGATGTTCACCAGCTGTGGATTCTCCCTTGAATGATTTGATGGTTGATCAGGGGAGGGAGTCTCCCTTGATAAATTCACTGATTAAAAACTGGAAAATGAGCACCCAGATACATTCATTTCAGCCAAAATGTGGGACATCATGACAAATACAAGAGTAAGCAAGCAACTTTACTGCCATAAACTTTGCGATTTGTTTTCAGTTGTGCTGGGAAAAAATAAAATAAATAAATAAATAATATATATATATATATATATATATATATATATATATATATATATATATATATATATATATATATATATATATATACATACACACACACATACATACACTCACCTAAAGGATTATTAGGAACACCTGTTCAATTTCTCATTAATGCAATTATCTAATTAACCAATCACATGGCAGTTGCTTCAATGCATTTAGGGGTGTGGTCCTGGTCAAGACAATCTCCTGAACTCCAAACTGAATGTCAGAATGGGAAAGAAAGGTGATTTAAGCAATTTTGAGCGTGGCATGGTTGTTGGTGCCAGACGGGCCGGTCTGAGTATTTCACAATCTGCTCAGTTACTGGGATTTTCACGCACAACCATTTCTAGGGTTTACAAAGAATGGTGTGAAAAGGGAAAAACATCCAGTATGCGGCAGTCCTGTGGGCGAAAATGCCTTGTTGATGCTAGAGGTCAGAGGAGAATGGGCCGACTGATTCAAGCTGATAGAAGAGCAACTTTGACTGAAATAACCACTCATTACAACCGAGGTATGCAGCAAAGCATTTGTGAAGCCACAACACGCACAACCTTGAGGCGGATGGGCTACAACAGCAGAAGACCCCACCGGGTACCACTCATCTCCACTACAAATAGGAAAAAGAGGCTACAATTTGCAAGAGCTCACCAAAATTGGACAGTTGAAGACTGGAAAAATGTTGCCTGGTCTGATGAGTCTCGATTTCTGTTGAGACATTCAGATGGTAGAGTCAGAATTTGGTGTAAACAGAATGAGAACATGGATCCATCATGCCTTGTTACCACTGTGCAGGCTGGTGGTGGTGGTGTAATGGTGTGGGGGATGTTTTCTTGGCACACTTTAGGCCCCTTAGTGCCAATTGGGCATCGTTTAAATGCCACGACCTACCTGAGCATTGTTTCTGACCATGTCCATCCCTTTATGGCCACCATGTACCCATCCTCTGATGGCTACTTCCAGCAGGATAATGCACCATGTCACAAAGCTCGAATCATTTCAAATTGGTTTCTTGAACATGACAATGAGTTCACTGTACTAAAATGCCCCCCACAGTCACCAGATCTCAACCCAATAGAGCATCTTTGGATGTGGTGGAACGGGAGCTTCGTGCCCTGGATGTGCATCCCACAAATCTCCATCAACTGCAAGATGCTATCCTATCAATATGGGCCAACATTTCTAAAGAATGCTTTCAGCACCTTGTTGAATCAATGCCACGTAGAATTAAGGCAGTTCTGAAGGCGAAAGGGGGTCAAACACAGTATTAGTATGGTGTTCCTAATAATCCTTTAGGTGTGTATGTGTGTGTATATATATATATATATATATATATATAAAAATCATGAATACAAAAACATCTGGAGACATAACTTTACTCTTAGCTGGTAAAAGCAAACTACAGTTATAATGGTACCACTTTCAGTGTTGCAATATCGCAGTCACTTTCTCTCTTTGTCAACTCACCGGCTACGACGTTAACATATGTTGTGGAAGATTGCTTCTTAATTTCTCTCTCTCTCACTCTCACTCTCTCTCACTCTTTTTAATACAGGGCTGGTTGAACATGGTAGGAATTGGTCAGCCATTGCTAAGATGGTAGGCTCTAAGAGTGAAGCTCAGTGTAAGAACTTCTACTTCAACTACAAGAGACGACTCAACCTAGACAATTTACTACAGCAACACAAGGTACAAAAATGGCATTCATGACATAAATCATTATATCCAAACTAACATTCCAGTTGCATACTTTTAAAATCTAAACATTGACGTTTTTTGGGAAATTTCTAAGATTAGTGCCATATTTATTTTTGATGAATGAAAATTAGGCTATATTGGATAGAAGGACAGTCTTTTCAATCAGTGGGTTGTACTTTTGTTTAAATTGGTGTTGATTTTTCAGCTGACAAAACACTAAAAATATTTCTTTTCTGCAGACAAAAAACTCAGGTGTTGTGAAAATTAGATGTTATCTAGGCCATTGTACAGAATACAAATCTATCACTCACAGCCTCCATTTTATTTGCATAAAATTCAACATGGCATCTAGCCCCACAAATGTCTATTGGTCTTTACTAAGAGCTATATCTTGAATTCAAGTGTCTTATCATGCATAAACATTGATTATGTCATTGTGGATAAGAAGTTTATTTTTAACTATCACTTGCAAAGACATTTTTATTTGAAATTTGGACTTCAGTGCAGTACATATCTTATGTATACTTTTGTGTTGTTGTGTGCAGGGTTCTAGGCAGCTCCGTGGAAATCGAGACTCGTCACAGAGTGACCCCACACCTGATGACGATGAGGAGAGTGATGGTAAGTTCTCTCTATCTGTGAAAATATAAAGCCACAAGAGAAAGTGTGTTGCAATGATTTTACGTCTTCCTAGGTAGTAAGTTATTTTGGTTGTACAGAGTCTCAAGTGGTTTATTGCTTTTATCAAATGATGGCAACAGTACTTTGAAAAAGACACCAATGCTCAATAAAGAGTTAAATTTGCTTCTTAATTTGTAATAATTAAGAAACAGCAATAAATTATATAGTTATGTATTGATTTAGCTGTGTGTCTTCAAGGGTTGTCAGTCAAGATGCCATAATCATATATTACGATACTAAACCAGCTAAAGTAGTATCACAATTCCACACGATAATGTGTTAATTCTTAACACAGTTTGTCATAGCAAAGGTCATTCTTAGAAACTAGCCATTCCACTTGTTACTCCGTAATTGGTGAAAATAACAAATGAATGAATTGGGAGAAGGCTCAAATGAACTAACATTTGACCTAATACATTCTTAGTATGACGTAAAAAATAAATATAAATAAAATAAAATCTTTGCCGCATCAAAACTGCCAGTTAAAAACGGCAACGGCTTTAAACTTTTATTCCATTATTTCTGCGATTATTTGATTGTTGGTAACATAAAAATAAAGATATTGTACTGTTAAAAAGACTGTTTCATTATAGACCTTTTTCACATACTGTGATGGTGCATTTCCACCTCATTTAGCAGTGTAAATCTAGCAATCTTTTTAAATGATAATTGTTTTTAATATTTGGAATTAGTTTAAAAATGAAAATGATTTACCACAGCTGTGAGGGGGTTTCTATTACAGCTGCTGAGAGATTGTCAGTAAATTTGACATCTCTCATCTGACTGTCTTCTGTACCGCCGCTCCCTATAAGCAGATTACGCCGTCTGCGTAGGGCACCAACTCCCTAGGGGGGCACCATCTTACCCTAGGAGTAAGGGCATCCACCGGATATGTTTAATAATGTTGCTGGTGTTTCACCCTTTGGCTGGAAATATCTGTCGACATTCACGGTCTCTTCAGGCAAAACCCAAAATAATTCAAAATCTCGTTACGTGAATTGTGTTGTGTAAGCATCTCACACTCCAAAGTTTTACTTAAATCCATAATATCCATTAGAAGACATGACTGCCAAATATACACACTTGGATTTAGATGTATTTGTCTGAAGCATGGGAAAACCACTCATTGAAAAATAAACAATACCATATAAGGGGCAAATTCTAAACAGCATTTTGCGCTCTTAAAGGGCACTGCGTGAAGGGGACGCCGCTCAAAAAGACTGCATTTTTATGTTATTGCAGACATAGGTCTGATTCAAATGAAGGTTTTAGCGAAAATAATATTTACTACTGCACATCCACAACTCACGGTACTACTGTACTGACAATATTACTGTTTAAAAGAATACTGTGGCACCGCAGTATTTTTAAGCTTTAATATCATGATAGTACCGTAGCACCTGTCTACCGTGCAACCTTAGTGTCTTCATGCAGCTCATTCAGTCAGAGTTTAGAGTCGGAACCATCCACTTTATAATCTGTGTTTTACTCTTAAACACCCTGCTGTTTTCAGCATAAGCGTTAATGACCAGCCAAATCTTTTCTCTGACCTATGAAACCTGAGACTGTTCAAGCCAAGAGAAAGAGTGGGACTGTAATGTAAAGAGTGGACAAAGAGACAGACTGACATAGAAAAGAGTGGGGTAAAGTGAGAGAGCAATAGTGCAGTGTGCTGACCTGTCTGACTGCAGTGCGTTTGATTAGATCTGACAGCAAAACCCCAGACAGAAGTGCACAGCCACGGAGGTCAACATCCTCCCTCTACTTTTGTCTGTACTCTTAATGAGTGAGAATCCAGAGCAAATGAGGGTAGAACCCAGAGGGTTGGGGAGAGGCAAATAGTGAATAAAACTGAAACACAATGTAAAGTTAGTGGACAGAGAGGGAATAGAGAGAAGGGATAAGGGATCTGGACTAATTCTGACTGCCAGACTGTTATGTAAGTGTTCTTTGGTTTTAAAGCCTTAAGGTGTGCTGGAAGAAAACTGAGTGCTTCAAAGCATTTCATCTGTCGTGACCACCTACCCCATCCTTTTCTGATCCTTCTCTCTTCCTCTCTTAAGTATTTTCTTTTTTTTTTTCATGTTTTACCTTGTCATAGAAATCTTCTTTGTCTATATCATCCCTTGTCGGTCTCTTCACACTTTATTTGCTCCCATTACTCAGTAGGGATTGGAATTGTAAGGAATTTAATAATTCCGGTTCCTTAACGGTTCCAGTAACAAATACAGTTATTGTTTTGGAACCTTTTTTTTTTTTTTTTTTAAGAATTTGGAAATGAGAAGTTATTATTATTGTATTTACTACACTCTGCTCTTTTACCATACAATTTCTACAGAGCAGATATAACAATTCAGATATTAATACAATTCTTGTAAAAGGTGTTTGCAGACTTTTTAGATACATAATTACAATCAATAATAGATCCTAACTACATTTTAAATAAACAAATCTAAACCAACAAGAAATGGGATGGCATATTTCATTAATTAAATTTTCATTTCATTCATAACTTGAGCATCAGTATAAGATTACTATAAATGAAAGTGCTGTATGTTTCGCAGTGTAGATTCAAAAGAACTGGCTCCTTTGAATAATTATTTCCGGATCGAAAACCTGGAGCAGCATGTGTTTTGCTGTAGATTCAAAACAGCTGGCCCTTCTCTTTTACATTTATTAATTTGGCAGATGCTTTTTTTGAAAGCGACTTACAGTGCGTTGAAGATACACGTTCATTGTGTTACTGCATGCATTCCCTGGGAATCAATCCCACGACTTTGGCATTGCTATCACCAAGCTCTACCAATTTCCGTCCCTTTCCTCTTTACTTCATTTCTTTGAATATTCACATGGCTTCTCAGTGAGAAAAGAGAAAGTCACAAGGTTTTTGCCCAGGTCTGCTTTCCTTGGTTACTTGTTAGTTAGTAGATGCTTTTCTTATCTCTCATCTCCTTCCCTCATCCCTCTATGCCCCTCTCTCCCTCTCCTTTCTGCTGTTACACGGGAGAGCGTGTAACAGCAGAAGGGAGAGAGAAGAGTCATTTTCAGAGAGGGGGTGGAGGGAGAGAAAGACATGAAGAGTTAACATGTATGCGGAGAGAGATGGATAGTTGCTTTCTAGTTTTTTGGTTTGCATGCTGCTACTCTGGGCTCTCTTGAGGACAAAATTTTGAGGCTCTTTGCAACCTGAAGCAGGCAAGTGAAGCACATTGTGTTTTTAAGCTTGTTTTTAAGGATGTTTAAGCTTCTTGAAAGCTTCTGTGATGCAAAGTTAGTAAATCTTTGCCAGTAACAGGCTGTCATATGTCTAAACAAAGTCTGTTAAATTGGGGTCTGTTTTGCATTGATTATACAGATGTAGATGAGCAATGTTACTTTCGTGTATTTTGTATGTTGTGACTTCCGGTGCAACTTGGCCCATGATGGCGTGTCGTCACATGGCGAGAATGGAAAGACAGTGATTAGCCACAGGGCGGATGCTGTACAGAAGTGCATTAGCTTTATTGCGTGATGCTGTGCAGCGATAGTGACCTCAAATGCCGCCTGTGCTTTGTCACGGCAGGGTTGTTTGGATTTGCTGCTTTGTCTTTGTGTTTCCATTGCAGATATTGAAAAATATTGGTTTTTGATGTTCTCTTTGCACAATTTAATTAACAATGGGTAAATCTCACCCAAATCATACATTCTCTCATCTCCTTTCCTCAGGGCCTGATAACAGCTCGGACACAGAGAGTGCACCCTCTCCCTCTCAAACTGATCCCTCCAAAGCCTCCGACTCGCTAACCCATCCCAGCTCGGCTCTGGACAGTGCCTCGGACCAGGACGGTGCCACCACCAAAGACCCTGTGGCAGATTGCAAGGGCCAGGAGCCTCCATACAGCAAGCTGCGGGTCAAAGTGGAGAATAGTCCAGAAGGAGGAATAGGAGACTGGCTTCCACAGGATGAGCGAGTACGCGCGGCATACGAATCACAGTTCGATCCTAAGAGCGAGCCACAGGATGTGGAGATGGTGGCTCCGAGCGGGGACAAAGGACATGTGCAGGTGAAGATTGAGCCAGAGGTCAAGGATAAAGAGGAGAAACAGGGGGAGCAGCACCACTCGGATAATGACTCTAGCGCCACCTGCAGTGCAGATGAGGACGTGGAGGCTGAACCTGTACAACAGCGGTAAGAAACCACAGATCATGTTCTGTCCTTACCAAGTGTGATGCGATAAAGCAACAAGCGATAAACATGGCTCCCCCAGCCATGGAAACCTGGAAATGTAAATTGTGACTTACTAGCCTGTAAAATTTTAGGTATTATTGAATATTAAGATTTAATAGTACTTTAATCTCATTAAATGGTCACAGGCTCACCAAAACTGGACAGTGAAAGACTGAAAAACAAAAGCCTAGTCTGATTAATCTCGATTTCTGCTGAGGTACACAGATGGTAGGCCCACTGCAGCCTCCGCTTTTCTGTTCTTGGCTGACAGAAGTGGAACCCAACTTGGTTTTCTGCTGTTGTAGGCCCATACGCCTCAAGGTTCGACATGTTTAGCATTCTGTAATGTTATTCTGCTCTCTACAATTGATATTATTGAGTATTGACACTGACTACCACCCCTGGAGTCAAGAGTTCTAATCCAGGGTGTGCTGAGTGACTCCTAAACAACCAAATTGGCCCAGTTGCTAGGGAGGGGTAGAGTAACATTGGGTAACCTCCTCATGGTTCGCGATTAGTGGTTCTTGCTCTCAATGGGGCACGTGGTGAGTTGTGCTGCATGGATCATGAAGGGTAGTATGAGCCTCCACATGCGGAGTTTCCATGGTGTCAAGCACAACAAGCCGCATGATAAAATGGCTATTGGGCATTCTAAATTGAGAGAAATGGGGATAACATTTTTTTTTTTCCAAAGTTGCTGACCACTAGTGTAGATAATGCTATTTGTGGGTGCACATTTTTTTATTATTATTATAATTATTTTTAAACCCTGGGTAAAAGATGTCTCGTCCATGTAAATCATGTTTCTGACATTTTGTTGAACATACAGTTTGTACTTCTGCAGTGTTTTGCTGGGTAGCCCTGCCCACTGTATAATCTCATAGTTCCAAAGTCCTGCTCCACCTTACTGTAAATTAAGCAACAAATATTTTTGATTGGCTGTGATGGTGTTACAGTGCACATTTAGTGTGGACAGACAAATTGCTTGTCACTAGAAACTTGTAGATTAGGGTACAGTGAGTGTAAGATGTAGCTCTTTGTTTAGTATCATTTGCTTAAACATATTTTCTTGTTTTCCTGTCTTTCTTCCTCTGCCAGACTTTTCTCACTTGAGAAGCCGTCATTGCTGGGTGCTTCAGGCTCAGTGGTCGTGCCCTCAGTCAAACTACTCAGCATGCAGCAGATACAGCAGCGGGCCGCCACCATTCCCCCTATGGTCAGTCCCCACAGCCCCTACTCCCACTTATTCAGATTTGCCCCTTTGGACAGAGACAGGGCCCAGCCATCACGCAACGTGAGTCCTGCCTCCATCTCCAGTTCCGCAGATCACGCGTTGTGATTCGCTTCTGCGGCAATCAGCAAACGAATCAGCACACATATCAATTGATTTTATCTGTTAAATCATGCAGTTCAACATGAAGAGTGAAAGTATGTTTGGTTTGGTTACTCTATTGGGCTGATCAGTTATGCCGTTCGGAGGTTGTGGCATGTCTGTCTGTTGTGGCGATGAGGTGTGGCTGTGAAATGGATGTAATCTGTACTCAAAATGAGGCCCTATTTGGCTGTTGATTGGCCATATTTTGACAATCAAATACCAATTAGAATTTATTAATGAGATTAAACCAAGAAGTATTAAAAAGCTACAGTACTGAATTTGCTCTGTTAAAATATCAAATAAAATATTGTAATATTTTACTTTAGCTAAACTAGAGTTAAAAGTAAGTGTTTTAGGTTTATATCAGTCCAGCACATAGTCCCTCATTTGAATCTGAAGCTCTCTGTTACTTACCTAATGGCTTGTTTTAGGTTTCATCTCCATTCGGTCACAGCGGCGTTCCCGTTGGAGCTCCGTTGAGTGGCTTTGCTATGTTTCAGCATCAAATCAAAGCCGTGCATGAGTCCGCACATCAGGAGGACAAACAGAGACTGGACCAGAACGAGTCAGACCATAGAGCACGAGTCACCACCCACGGCCCTACTGTACTGGACCGAGAAGGTGAGTCAGATAGGCAGAAAGAGAGAGAAAATGCATGTGTTCATGTCTGTCTTTGTCAGATTTGTTTTGGAATAACTCCTGAACAAAAAAGCAGTTCCTAAAGGATTGCTAGCACTGAAAATAAAAAGTGAGGTTGAAAATCACTCCTGAGGCAGCTACAAAGCAGATTGTGATGTACATGTGCCGGTAGTTTATTTTCCCATGTATTCCCTCTCTTTACAAGAAAAGTTTGGGAAACGACAGTTACAGTGAAGTAATTTGTCTCTTTTCTCCTCTCTCTATTTTATAATGGGCTCAAAAACAGACTTTTGAAGGGTGTTGAGAGAGAGGGAGGGAATGAAAGAAAGACAGTGGACTTTGCTCTTCTCAACTAAGAAACACGCTGCTTGTTTTTGATGGAGCCAGACAGAAGCAGCCAACCAAAAGGAACATTAGGTCATTCTCTTGTAGTGATATCCATTAGAGAAACCAAGTTTTGCTTGACCTCTTCCACACAAAAGGGCAAACTCTAGCTCTTAAAAACCTGAAATGTAATTTAACTTAAGTGCTTTTCTCTTGATGTTTGGCACATTTAGGGGTTGTTCGCACACTAGGTGTTCTTGCATTAAGTGCTAAATTAAGTGCTGTGGAATGGAACTGAATGCTGGGGAATTGAGACACAAAAGTTGAACCTAACTTGTCACTAAAAAAAAACTGCACTTATGGCATTAGATGATTAAAAAGACATTCATTCAAGTTACCAGTTAGTGTTACTGCATTAAAAAAAATTATATATTTTAGTAAGGATGATGTGTATTTTAAAAACTGATTATGTATTTGTCTTTTCTTTACCTCGTCAGTGCTGTTTATAGTGTAAGGTTTTATGGTCTTCACGCAAAAGCACACATCATTTGTCTTGCACCGATACAAGTATAATTTATAAGAGGCATGATTACCATTACATTTCCTTTGGCAGCAGCTCCGAGTCACCCAACATTCACAGCATTTTCAATGCAGGAAAAACCCAGAAAAAACGTCACCAGCCAAAATGGCTAGTTAGAGTGACAGAGTTATCCGCTACGGCTAGTTTTAACCTGCATTTGGCTGGTTTGCGGGTGTTAATTTCAAACCCTGGGTGCAACAATAGATGTGTCTGTGCGTGCTTGGCTGCCTTGTTGTCTGCAAATTTCTGAGTCTCCCCTCTCTGTCCTGTCCAGGTAAGCCATTTGCTTACATGCCATATGATCTGAAGTTGATGGAACAGGACACTCTTTGTGGAGGAGGCAGACCAGGCTCTCCGTACAGACTCTCTCCTCGAGATCCTAGCAAAGCTTCACCCCAGCATGATGCCAGTAACCCCAACCGCTACAGTGTTCCTCCAGGTAAACTGTTTTTACACCTGCCCCGTACACTCTGTATCCAGGCAAACTCTTTAGAAATTTTATTTGTACTCTCAGTCTGCTCTTCTTTATAACAGGGATTCTGGCTATTCCGATCTAAAAATGTGACCCACGTGGATTGTAGTTGTTGATATTTCCTTGGGGGTTCATATGTTATCGACGATGTCCTGTCCGGTACATTCATAATAAGCATTTTTCACCCAAACTGACACTGACAAAGTGTCAGTCAAACTTCCCTTGCAACTGCTTCACTGCTTCTGCGTCATGCACACACTTTAAGAACGCTTGGGACAGAGACTCCTGATTTTAGCTGTCAGGAATTCATTCAAGTAAGTCAGGTTTATTTTAATTTGTTATAAAATGGTTGGATATAAAATGGGTTTTTACCTCCAGTTATGCATTACTGACTTGATATTTGCAGTAAAATCTTGAGATTTCTCTTCACAAAAGAATTACTCATTGCCAGCATATCGACCGCTTGTATGTATAATCCTAAAACCCTGCAGATACAGTCCAGATATTAGAAATTGTTCATAATAGACCATTTTTTTCACCCATTTAGATCGGGAAATGTTCTTGGGTTACAGATGTAATAAACATTTTTGTGAGGCCACTCTCTGTAAAAACTGTTCATTTAAATGGACAATCCAGAAATAATACTAGCCACACAATGAAAAGGGGTCAGCACTCCTAAGAACGTGTAATATTACATGCTTATTATTGTCATTTTCAGTGTGTAAAAACCAGTGTGACAGTAAGCATATGTTGAGGGGAACATACATCAAAAACTGGAATGTTGATCTCTTAGACAATGGTATGATGTCTGTTAATGCAGCATTATGGAATGAATTAACATTGAAATCGAGACGCATGCTGTGTCTGAAACCGCCCCTATCCACTACATAGTGCACTAGTTCGGGTGTCTGAATTCTGAGTGTGCCACTTGTTCCCTACTTTTGTTCACTCATTCTTACCCACAATGCACTCTAATTTCTAGTGTACATTCAATGTACACTTGATCACGGTTAATTGCCCATAATCCACTGTGGGGAAGGCTTACGAGCTGGATGAGCGCGGCGCATGCAGGAGAGAGAGAGACGCCAGTTTACTGCTTCATTCACTGCAATGTTTTATTTCATGCAGAATGTATTAAATTGCTTTTTGACAGGTCATTACATAATAAAATATTGTGAGCCGAAACATACAGATACATTTTATAATGTACTCTTTATGTATATTTTATACAGAATTTTGCCATTAAGATGAAGAATACTTTTATTTACTAAATAATTCACTGAGGTGATATTATTTTAACTCAGGGGACTGCACACAGTGGAAATGATAATTCTGTGGATGATTAAAATATTTGGTTATAACGTGTGTTATGATAACTTATGGTCAATTGTGAAATGCTACTCAGCTTGTATTGGAGTTTAAAGATATGAAAGTATAACAAAAAAATACACTAATGTACATTTGATAAAACGCGTTTACTCTTAATATTAACATATATATTAAAATGACAAACAGAATGAAGATTTATTGTATTAATATATTATTTAATAAGAATAACAAGTATTTTATATGTTTCTGCTCCGACGCTCGTGGATACGTCAGTGTCCGACTTCTCGCACTCATTTCGTTCACTCACTGCTGAGATATATAGTGCACTCACTGCCATTCACTATATAGGAAATGGTGAATGAGTGAATGATTTCGGACAAAGCGGTAGCTTTGCATGCCATATCTGCGTTTTAAACGGCCTACGTTGACCGTTCCACTAAGCGCTGCACAAGCTAATGGCGCCATCTAGCGACTGTGTGTGGGACACAATGAGATGAGATGATCAATGTTATCAATAATATTACAATCCAAATCGCAAAGCTTTTAAAAATGATCTCTTCCCAAATACTTGCTACAGATTTCCTAACTTCTGCACTCTGTTTGGGTAGTTTTGTGCAGATCAACAGTTCTATTTGTTAACATTAGTTAATGCATTCAGGATCATAAACTAACAGCTTTTATACAACATTTATTAAATATCTGTTAGTTAATAAATATAAAATGTTTTCATTGTTAGCTCACATTAGTTCCTAGTACATTTAACATGTACAACATTTGATTTTAAAAAGAAAATGTATATAGATGTTGAAATTACATGAACCAGTATTAATAAATGGTGTAGAAGTAATTTTGTATTTTTAGTTCATGTTACCTTATGTTAATAACTGATGGGGGGGTTGTTCGCTGTCTCCCACTTTGCTCTGTGCATTTTCTTGCTATTTTGTGCATAGATGATCACATGCCTTTTTATAAGTTATTTAAGACTAAGTGGTGGCTGATTGCCCATGGTATTGTACTGATGACTAGGTTACTTGTAGGTTGTTTGTCCATTTGAGTCCCTATTAGGGATGTACATTTTCACGCATTTTCATATCTGTTGTCATGAAAAATAACAATAAATTAATCTTTGCAAAACGCACATGGAGGACTTCAAATAATATGTGCATGTTACTGTTTAAATGTCATTCAAATTAATACACTTAAGCAATGCAAATATTAGCATTTTCCTCTTAAAATATTCTTTAGTGTATTTTAATACATTTTTGCTATTTTTAATATGAATTTGCAATTTTTTTTAATTGCTCAAATAATTACTGTTAATAATAATTTGTATAGAAGATACAGATTTAAGTTCTTAAAAACTTAACATTGTGGATTGTGTGATATTTTAGATCTTTTTTTTTTTTCTTTTCTTTTTTTATTAAGTCAAATCGTAACACGTTGCATAAACAGTACGTAACATACCGCTTCTCTGGATATGATGAGATGTCACCTGAATGTGCCTTTGTGCTTTCACAGTGATCACTGATGTAATTGTCGGTTGGGATGAAACCAGGAGATCACTGTGTTAAAGTTCAACATGACAGCACTGTTGATCAACAGTGCTGTCATGTTGAACTTTAACACACTATCACTGTGTATGTAGAAAAAATAATATTCATCTATAGAGAAATGCTCCAACACTGATTACATTGAGCCCACTTCACCTTTACATGAGAGGAAGTGAAGGATGTGTATCTGTGTGGTGGTTGTTTTTTGTTGCAGACTAGTGGCAGTGTGCACTCTTGCGACGGATGTCTGTATAGACGGTCTTTTCAACATCATCTTGCATAATTAGTGGATGCATTTTTTCTCAAATTAAAGATCAATAAGCTTCATCTATCACATTATTAATGACAATTAATCAATTATCGATAATTCTAAAGCATACCTACACCCTCTTGGGACCGAAGGGAAATTATGCAAAATGGCAAAAATAAGTTTGGAGTAGCAAAATGAATAGGCTTATCAACTTTTAAAAAGGTAACAGAAAACACTTCCTATATCTTTTTGTAGATGAAGGCTGGCCATCCAATCAAACTTCTTGCAAATTGACCTTTCACTTGATAGTAGCTAGCCAGATTAGATGGATATCAACATGGACATGTTGCAAGACATGCCCTCATCCTCAAACCATTGCCTTGTGCCTGTGAGCACTGTGCTATGATCTGTTACTTCATTTGAGTCATTAATTTTATAAGAGGTCACTTTGCTTTAATGATTACCCAGACAGGTACAAGTTAGCATTTCAGTTATTAACACTTATCTTGAGCACGTAATTTGTCAGTGTTTGTGTCATTGACTGATAAAGTCTCAGACAACCCTCCTTGTTTTAGAGAAACTCTACTATACGTCTGTTTGCAAGTTAAATGGATTTTGTTAGTCAGTTCAGTGAGTTTCTTGTCCTCACAAGGTTCAGCTCATGTGACCAATTTCCTTAACAGCCCTACCCTTACAACCTAGAAACTGCTCTCATAGAGACAAACACTTACAGGACACACTGGACATTCCTGTTGTGCACAGAAGAAACAATGCACGTTAAGTAAACAGAATTTTCTGGTAGGGCTGTGTTGCTCTGGCAGGTTTATTTGATTTATGTTAAAATGGGTGGGGATAATGTGCAGGTTTCATTTGTCACCTTTGCCATAAGAATTGTATCTTCATTGACTTTTGCTGTGAGGGCCCAGATCGATTGAAATTATTCGTGTTTGCATTATTGACCCAGTTAACCAGACTTTCTCACCATGTTCTACATCAACAACAATAACATTACCACTACTGATAATACAAATTTAATTGAAAGGGTAGAACAACATGACAAAGGCATAGTGTATGTATAGTGTTTATATGCACCATGTGTATGCATTGAACCATGTAAAGATCGGGGTGTTCACAGGGGACACATTTTGGTTGTATTGTTTGGTTGTAGTGGGTGTTTGTAAGGCAGGATGCTCTAACATTATAAGTGGGCTGCACAACTTGCCATATCATTTGAAAATCTGATAGCAAAAACAATTGTATTGACGAGGAATCCATTTCTTGCCACTAAAAATGTGTATTCTGATGGGGAAATAATTTGTATTGTACAAAAATTGCAGTAGAGTTCATTGTTGATCTTGAACTCATTGTCTCACATGTATTGCTTCAGGTGCATGGAGCCAAAAAATAAAAAAATTGCTGTCCTCAAATGAAATTAATATACAGACTTGAAAAAAGGTCTTGCAAAAATACATTATATATTACGAAGCGACACGATTGTATTCATTTTCAACGAGAGCACAGCTATTTGATTTGTGAGAATGTGATTTTACTCTTCTATATAATTTGTCTGTAACCACATACATGGATATGTGCTAATAAAATGCATGGAGAACTGTGTCTGGATTCTCTGAGTAAGTTTGATTCATATATTGATATAGTGTTCATATTGTTTAATGATATGATGCATTAAGCACTGCTGCAAGTTACAAAAAATGCTCTCCAATGCAAAATGTGAATTTTTTTTAGGAGGCAAAAGAACTGATATCTTGTCAAATTAGAATGCTGTCTTAGATTTATTGGCAGTTTCATCTAATCAGCATTTCAAATGCTACTATGGCCAGTTGTGCATTCCACCAATAACGTTAGAGTGGCGGCAGCAGTAGGAACGCTCACCAGTGACACAGATCGCAAAGTCTAGCAACAGCAAGCGACAGTGCCGCTCGCATTGTGAACGGGGCTTGGAATGGCGACAATTCCAGACATGGTTTTTCACCCGTCATTTTTTTTTTATTAAATTCCTGCATGTGCTCGAAGCCAAATCATATCTCATTGCTGCTTATTTGCATAAAGTTAAACTTTTCTCAACTTTGTAGCTGGACACATTGTGCCAGTGATCACGGTTGCTGATGAAATCGGCAACTTTCATTGAAAATAATAACTTTAATTTGCTTTGCCACTGCAAATATGTGCTGCTGTTTGTGTGAACCCCCTTCAGACCTGTTTTGTTTTTATTTATACATGAAGATCTAGCTACAGCTTGCACAACTACAACAGGTTGTCGCTGCAACTGCTATTGCTGAATAAGAAAAACACACCCTGAATGAAAGAACCACAGACTCTGATCTCATCCCTAGCTAAGAGATTCTTTTACACTTTTTACACCTCAGGAGAAAGAAGAGTTCAAAACTCAATATTTCAAAAGAGATGAGTGAGAGACCGGACTGTCTGGGAAGTAAAAACGGGAGAGGTGCTTTTAGTAGCACTTTGAGTCATGGGTGAGCAGAGGTGAAGGGAGACTTCATCCCTGCCATGCTAAGAGCTTCAGTTGAGGCCCTGATCTGTGTTGCTTTGTCAGTTTATTCATCGTTTATTATGAGGTTCTCTGCATGTGTGTCAGGATTCATCAAATCAGGGACTGTATGAATAAAGCCACTTTAAAATTTTTGTCTTAAGTGTGTCAAAATTCTAAGTATGATGTAATTTTGCTCTTATTCCAATTAGAATAAGTGTGATTCATAAAGGTTCATAAATGTTAGGACTTGGTCTCAGCTACTAAATTACTTAAGAGTACTGGAGAGGTCTCCTAACCTAGATAAGATTAGCACTCTCAGCAAAGAAAAAATCTGTTGAACTAATATGATCTGGAATTTGGGCATATGTGATATGTAGTTTATCCAACAAGTGAAATAAACATTTTGATGGGCTACATGTGCTGCAACAACTAATTAATACAACCTAAATATCAGTTAAATTGTACAAATCAATGATGAAAATAAGTGACAATTAATTTAATTATTTCAAGTTAGGTCAGGTGCTTTGACCGATTCCTCCTATTCATAATTAAACCGAAGTAACCAATGTAATTCAAAAGTATTTATTAAATTATTGTAGCATCAAAAATTTGTTTTTAAGTATGTGAACATGTTGAAATATAGGTACATATTATTTATTATACGTTGCACTTCAGTTTTAAACAGCTCCTCTTATCCTTCTATTCCAACAGTTCTTCAGCCGGCACCAAACCAGGCTGTTCAGAACCTTTCGGATGTCCGCATGACATTCTCACGGAACCGGCCACCCAACATTCCATCTCCTCCGCCTCTCATCCCGACCTCCAAACCCACTGACAAGCCCTCTTTCATTCAGGGGGGCTCCATTTCACAGGTGAGACAGAGACAGATGGAAAGAAGCAGGCTGGTTAGTGAAGTAACTAGATTTTTACTTCAAGAGTTAAGCATTTTGAATCTACATGGCTGCAGTGCCTGTTCAGTTGAAATGATGGTTCCTCATAACTTTCAAGTCATTTCATGGCAAATACATCAATTGGCTGAAAAATATAAAGAAATTGTATTTTGTAGCTATTTGTTTTTAGTTTTGTTTTTCTGTTGCTTGTTATTTGTTTCTTTGTTCTTATTTCATAACTGTTTATTTGTTTTAAAGGAATAGTTCACCCAAAAAATAAAAATTGTCCTATCATTTACTCTCCCTTATGCCATCTCAGATATGTATGACTTTCTTTCATCTGCTAAACTGCAAAGAAGATTTTTAGATGAATTTCTCAGCTCTTTTGGTCCATACAATGCAAGTGAATGGGTACCAAAATTGTGAAGCATAAAAGTAAACCATACAACTCCAGTGGTTCTATCAATGTCTTCAGAAACTATGTGATATGTGTGGGTGAGAAACAGGTCAATATTTAAGTACTTTTTAACTATAAATTCTCATCCCTGCTTTGTCAATCTCCACTTTAACTTTCACTTTACATTCTTCTTGTATTTTTGGTGATTCACATTCTTTGTGCATACTGCCACCTACTGGGCTGGAAGATGAATTTCTAGCAATTCATTACTGATCATTTCTCTCCCACATCTATCATATCACTTCTGGGGACATGGATTAAAGCACTGGAGTCTTATGGATACATTTTATGATGCCTTGATGTACTTTTTGGAGGGTCAAAGTTTTTGACATCCATTCACTTGCATTGTATAGACCTACAGAGCTGAAATATTATTTTAAAAGTCATAATTTGTGTTCTGCAGTAGAAAGTCATACACATCTGGGATGTCATGAGGGTGTAAATAATGAGACTTTTTGTTTTTGGGTGAACTATTCCTTCAATAATTACTTGTGAATCCGAATCGAATCAGGAAATCTGTATTGATATCCAACATTGTAAAGTAGCACTCCTGTTTTTTCCCCAGTAGCATATACAAGACATGTAAACAGTCATATAAGACCTGGGAAAAGTCCTGGAAAATTTATAAAATCTTAGTCATCCAAATTTTCATGGAAAGTAAATACAAATGTATAAGTTTTACTCAGCTCTAAAATGTTTCCTTGGGTAATTATTGTGCACAATCTATTTAAATTTTCAAAAGCTTTGTCCAGTAATCACAAACGAATGGAAAACCTTTAGAAATGTTTTTGGTGAAAGATGAGAACCCTAAAAGGAGACAGATTTCTGACAGTTGTCATCCAGTAGTCTATTCAGCTCCTTCGGACTGTTGATTGTTATTGTTAACTCATCTGCTTCTGCTAAGTTTAAATGCTGCTTTCACGTAATTGGATCAGGGCAGGGGATCAGGCCTTATCCTGGTATTCCAGTCTGATTAATGACCTCCCCCTGTGTGGCCTGTAGGGAACGCCAGGCACATACCTGCCTTCTCAAACGCATGCAGTGTACGTACCAGAGGTAGTCAAGACCACAGGAGGGTCCATCTCACTCGGCTTGCCAAGACAACAGGACCCTGCCAAACCTGGTAAGCGAGACTATGCTAATATAAACACTGTTTTATAGCATGACCTTAAAACAAGGTAGTCAAACTCCTCATATCTACCAGTTAATTGCTAGTTTAGATGGTGAAAACCTCATGCCTCAATCCATGGAATGTGCATTGTAAACACCCGATTGTTTGTGCGTGTGTGCCAGTGTCATATATTAAGCAGGAGGAGTGTTCTCCACGAGGACAGAGCGCTCAGTCAGAGGGACTTTTATCCAGAGCTCAGTATGAGGGAGTGGTCAGAGGTGAGAAATCTTTAAGTCTAAGATAGAATTCTTTAAATCAAAATTTCACCCTCAAAAAAAAAAAGTGTGCCACAGAGGTATTAGGGCAGAGAATCTTCAGCCACCTCACAAATTAATTTTGATTCGGGGAGTCACAATGTGATACCCTAACGATTCTCAGTATATCTCAATTTGTAGTCTTTTTACTTGTATAGGCTTTTTTAATAGAACAGAATTAAGAATTAAATTTCAGATTTCAAAGCAATATTTATCCATATCCAGAATCATATAAGAATCACAATGAATGAATTGATCTTTTCCCCCATACTCATTATATGTATGCAATGAGTATGACTGCAGGCTCCAACACAAACCAATCTGTTTTTCACTCCTCTGTTCCCAGGAGGCCCCATACCGGTTCAGGACATGAGAGGGCCACCTGGAAAATGCCCTGAAGGCATGACTTTCAGAGGAGGCTCTATTACACAGGTACCTGCAGGTCCTTGTGTTGTATGAGTGTATTTTGCATTTATGTTTGTGTAGTATTTCTCATTCTCTCTCTTTTTCTCACTCCAGGGCACCCCTGCCTTGACTCAGTCCAGCGTAGCAGCAGATTTGTTGAAAGGCACTATTGCTAAACTGGCCTCAGAGGACCCAAGCGGCCCAGAAAAGAGCCGGGCCGAAGCTCACTCTAAAGCTCACGTCATCTACGAAGGCAAAATCGGACATATTCTCTCTTTTGATGGTTAGAGTCATTACTGCTTACTATCTGGAGTGTTCAGTGTTCAAAGTTGGTTTGGGGGGCCCCAGTTTCTTAAGCGTTCAAGGACCCCCCCATAAGGCCTAAAACATTTAACTTAGGGGTGGCTGTTTTCTTAAGACACCATTTTTTTCTAAAGAAACAGACAGTGACTGATTGACCTCATTTTCACCTCACAATAAAAGTCAAATATAATTCTTCTTTAATATATGATTGTTGGTACTCCTAGGTTACTAACATTAAATCATATTTTATCTTAAAAATTAACCATCGCTAGAGGTTAATTAATAATTAATTGCACACTGTTGATATGCACGTAGTTTTGCCGGTATTTATCTAGCACATAATGTTAGCTCATTATCAAACAGTTTTCACATGTTATCACATGGCCGCTATGTGGAGACAACAGCGAAAACATTTCAATATCACATATGTTACTGTAAAGAGATGAGCTACTTCTTATTTATAACCCTTACTATACACTATGCATATCAGCACTGTGACCAATATTTAAATTCTATTATTAAAGGAATAATCTGGGTTCAATACAAGTCAAGCTCAATCGACAGCATTTGTGGCATAATATTGATTACCACAAAAATAAATTGACTTGTCCCTCCTTTTCTTTAAAAAAAAAAGCAAAAATTTTGGTTCTAGTGAGGTACTTACAATGGAAGTGAATGGGGGCCAATTTTTGAACTTTAGAAATTTTCTACTCAAATTTGGCATGCCAAATTCCCAATGCACTCTAGGTCCTCGTAGTGGTGTTGACTCTCCTCAATCTGGGTGGCAGAGGACGAATCTCAGTTGCCTCTGTGTCTGAGACTGTCAATCCACGCATCTTATCACGTGGCTTGTTGAGCACGTTAACGCAGAGACCTAGTGCATGTGGAGTTCACGCGATTCTCCACAGCATCCACCCACAACTCGCCACATGCCTCAACAAGAGCGAGAACCACATTATAGCGATCATTTGGGAATTGGGCATGTCAAATTAGGGAGATAATGGGAGAAATCTTCACTGAAAATCTTGCCATAAAAACATTCGGCTATAAATAATTATTTCTTTGTCTCATGACTTTCTTCCATGTAAAAGAGTATGATGAAAGTAATTTCATTTATAGGCTAAAGTTAAAGAGAAATGTTAGTAGAAGGCAATGGAAGTTTATTGATTGTGTAGTGCGTGACCTCATATCCTCTTGCTTTATTTTTTTCACAGCCATTAAAAACCCGAGAGAGGGCACAAGAAGCCCACGAATGGGGCATGATCTCAAACGCACATATGACATCATGGAGGGGTCTCGTGGACACCCAGCACGTGAGACTGCACCTTTTGAGGGTTAGTAGGCTTTTCCTTTTCCTTTTCAAAGAACTGTATATATTTGGCAGTAGAGAAGGTTGAGGGCTTTTTTTTTTTTTTTTTAATCTTTTGCAGGTTTGATGAGCAGAGCATTGCCTAGAGAAAGTACACATGAGTCTAAGGATCGAGCCATACTCGCAGGATCCATCATGCAAGGTAAAATACAGACCCCCCATAGACTTTCTCTCTCAGTAACACTGCAGGTCTGCACAATGAACACAGGAGTCATTATATACTGCTTTACTCTTCTTCACCTTACTTGCGTATTGCACCAACTGATCTTTTTAGACAAGCAAAAACCAACAGTCTATACATAATCCTTGCAATGTTTTTTTTTTATATATAAGAATGTTCTTCTATTATAATGGAGAAAAAACATACATTATTGTTTATATTTTTGATTAATCACAATTCATGCTCCATTCACTCCCATTCAAACACATCCGAATGCAACAGAGCGGAAACATAAGCTCATGCAAATACATTTCGTACTACGCAGCTTGAGCTCAATTCAAAGAATACATATATGTATATATACTGGTGGCCAGACGTTTGGAATAATGTACAGCTTTTGCGATTTCAGAAGGAAATTGGTACTTTAATTAACCAAAGTGGCATTCAGCTGATCACAAAGTATAGTCAGGACATTACTGATGTAAAAAACAGCACAATCACTATTTGAAAAAAAGTGAAAAAAATGTCTGACAGGCCCCATTTCCAGCAGCCATCACTCCAACACCTTATCCTTGAGTAATCATGCTAAATTGCTAATTTGGCTCTAGAAAATCACTTGCCATTATATCAAACATAGTTGAAAGCTATTTGGTTGGTTAAATGAAGCTTAAAATTGTCTGTGTTTGTTTTTTAGTTGCCACAGTGTGCAATAGACTGGCATGTCTTCAGGTCAATATTAGGTCGTTCAGAATGCTTGGTTCTATTTCTTTCCTAATGACCGCCACAGGCAGTGTTAAGCACTAATGGATAATCGCAGCGCCAGCTAGATGGGTCGAGAAAATATAACAACAAAGTCATGACGTGACGTAGACCGAGCAAGAATATAATCCACAGTAGCTCATTACTCCGTCTCTTTCATTTTCTTGCTCTATGATATGTCGTTTCTCCACGCTGTTCAGTGCAGCTTACCTGAGTAGGGAGGACTCGCCCGCTCAAGCTGTGACAGCGTGCTCTTCACTATTTACCTGGACAGAACTTCATCTTTCATGAGTGTATATTATTTAATTTTCTGATTGTTAGCACTGGAGACCTACTGCGCTTCACAGTACTCTGGTGGCTGGTATCTGACCGTGCTAAGGTAACGGTTGCCCGGTAACCTATATTATTTTTCGATTTATTGGTACGAAGGAAATTGGTACTTTAATTAACCAAAGTGGCATTCAGCTGATCACAAAGTATAGTCAGGACATTACTGATGTAAAAAACAGCATAATCACTATTTGAAAAAAAGTGAAAAAAATGTCTGACAGGCCCCATTTCCAGCAGCCATCACTCCAACACCTTATCCTTGAGTAATCATGCTAAATTGCTAATTTGGCTCTAGAAAATCACTTGCCATTATATCAAACATAGTTGAAAGCTATTTGGTTGGTTAAATGAAGCTTAAAATTGTCTGTGTTTGTTTTTTAGTTGCCACAGTGTGCAATAGACTGGCATGTCTTCAGGTCAATATTAGGTAAAAAATGCAAAAAAAGAAATGGCTTTCTCTAGAAACTCATCAGTAAATAATTTTTTGGAGTAATGAATCCTATACAATGCTTGAAATTGCAAAAAAACTGAAGATTACATACAAAGGTGTACACTACAAAACAAAGGATAACTAGCTCTAACAAAGACAGAAAGAGATGTTGAAGGCCAGATGTACAACTAAACAAGAGGATAAGTACATCAGAGTCTGTAGTTTGAGAAATAGACGCCTCACATGTCCTCAGCTGACAGCTTCATTGAATTCTACCCGCTCAACACCAGTTTCATGTACAACAGTAAAGAGAAGATTCAGGGGTACAGGCTTTTGAAACACAAAAAGAAATGTTTTGAGTGGGTCAAGAAACATGGACATTTGACAACAGATAGGTGGAAAAAGGTGTTATGGAGCTTAACACCATTGAGCTTTTGTGGGATCAGCTAGACTGTAAGTTAGCTGGGCAGAATGACAGCTAGAATGTCAAGGATCTGCAAAGCTGTCATTGCTGCATGTGGAGGATTTTTTGGAAACACTCACGTTATTAATGCCCTGACTATACATTGTGATCACTTGAATGCCACTTTGGTGAATAAAAGTACCAATTTCTTTCCATAAGAGCAAAATCTGTACATTATTCCAAACTTTTGGCCACCAGTGTGTATCAAAGCGATGAGCTTTATTGTTGCAGGAAAGTGAGTAGAAAATATATATTTTAAAAAAAAATTTATTGAAAGTTTTAACTTGAATTTCTCTGCATTGTCAGTATTATATTCTGTTGAATTTCTAAAATTCTCAGTTTTGTCTCCCTTGGTTCAGGAACGCCAAGAGCTTCTGCTGATGTCTTTGATGAGGCCTGCAAATATGGTAAACAGATCAAGAGGGAGAGTCCACCCATTCGCTCTTTTGAGGGAGGCATCACCAAGGGTAAACCATACGAGGGTGTGAACACCATAAAGGAGATGGGCCGTTCAATTCATGAGATCCCCCGTAAAGAGACCCAAGATAGTCGCAAAACCCCCGTTCTGGAAGGATCCATTTCTCAGGTGCAGTATTTGAAAGGGCCCTGAAATAGACATGCACTAATATTAATATATTTTATAGGCATAATAAATAGAATAATTGCAGTAGAAGAATTTTCACTTGTGTACCCCACTGCACAACTTTAAAATCAGTCAAAATGAAGATTGTTTTTAAGAGTGAGCCAATTTAGTCCAACCTTTGCTTGAGATATTAGCTCAAACTCCTGAGAACACTTTTTATCCCCCTCTAATTTTTCTTCTCTCACTTGGCATTGTTTTTTCTCCTCCACAGGGTATCCCTCTCAAGTATGACAGCAGTACTCTGAACCCGTCGGCCATCAAGCACAACGTTAAATCTCTGATCATAAGCCCTGTGAAAATACCCCACTCCACTATTGATGTGGCTGAGCGTGAGAGGGCAAAGTATGAGGATGTGAAGGCATCAGAGCGTGTCCGCCACACTTCTGTAGTAAACTCCACTTCTGTCCTGCGCTCCACTCATTCAGAAGCAGGAAAATCCCAGCTCAGTCCAGGCATGTATGAGGACAGCAATGCACGCAGAACCCCCACGTACACTAGCACCTCTTTATCCAGAGGATCACCGCTGTTGCGAGGACAAGAAGGTATGAATGCCTTATGTCCTGTTTTATTTCTCTCCTATTCTTTCACTGTATTTTGTGTCATATTCTACATCGTCTCCAGACCGTTTTATTACTCTTATAAAATGTAATATTTTTATAGTGTGTCTATATTGTAATTTATTTAAGATATTGAGATTTTTTTTTATGGCCTTACATTTAAATTAAATTTAATATTTTTAAGGACCCACGGAATCCCTGTTTTGTTAAATCTAAGCCATGTAAACTCCCTCAGCCATTCCTATCAGAAACAGTGTTATTGCCTTTTTGGCCACGGCTTCTTCTGACTCTAACCATGCGTTCAGACCAGTGGCGGCGAGAGTGTCAAAATCCGCTCTGGCTGCCCTGCCCAACTATGCTATGGAAGATTTGTGGACGCTCTGACGTAGTTGAAATAAGTGGCAACAGTCGTTCAGAATGCTTGGTTCTATTTCTTTCCTAATGACCGCCACAGGCAGTGTTAAGCACTAATGGATAATCGCAGCGCCAGTTAGATGGGTCGAGAAAATATAACAACAAAGTCATGACGTGACGTAGACCGAGCAAGAATATAATCCACAGTAGCTCATTACTCCGTCTCTTTCATTTTCTTGCTCTATGATATGTCGTTTCTCCACGCTGTTCAGTGCAGCTTACCTGAGTAGGGAGGACTCGCCCACTCAAGCTGTGACAGCGTGCTCTTCACTATTTACCTGGACAGAACTTCATCTTTCATGAGTGTATATTATTTAATTTTCTGATTGTTAGCACTGGAGACCTACTGCGCTTCACAGTACTCTGGTGGCTGGTATCTGACCGTGCTAAGGTAACGGTTGCCCGGTAACCTATATTATTTTTCGATTTATCTGCCATCACATGGATATTTCCAGTGATAAATTAATGTGGGTCATACGGTGCTATCTGATGGCTGGTTATTTCGTTCTTGTTTCTCTTGCTTGCTTGTCGTTCACAACTTACTATTTTCGGATCTATCCGAAAAACAGTAAAAGTTTTTACTGATTATCTTGGCTGTCTGTTTCCCTATGGTACTAACCGAGGGCGTGCAATAATCCGCTAACTCATGGCTCACAGCTCCATTGTCACTGGCTTCCCGCCGAGTTGTAAGCTGTGTCTGAACACACTTCTCCCTGATGACGGACTCGATCGCTGCCCATAGTGTTGAGGAATCCAGCATTTAAGAGACGCTTTGACAGATCTGTGTTTGCACTGTAGTATGCTGCCTATGTCAGAAAGACAGCTTCACCTCACCGAGTTAGATCCTCACTTGCCCGTTAGTCTTGCACAGCATGATGCAGCCCCATGGTGCGCTCAGAAGCTCCGTGCATTGGCAGCGGCTGGTGCTCCGCAGGTGACGAAGAAAACCGACAATTCTGAGCATTTGCTGTTTAAGACTGTTGCTAATCTCTCATCAGAAATGAAACAACGTCTTCAAGCTCTTCAACCTCCAGCATTACCTACGTCCACTGGGAACACGCCAATGATCTTCCAGCCTCCACATAAAATTTATTTGGATGTTATTTTCATGAGTGCCTCCAATTCACATTTTCATGACGAGGAGTTGGTTGACGCTATTATAAATCTTCTTTCTCAGGAAGTTTTTTCCAGCCTGTCTGTTACAGGTGGCTCGAGCAGGGGTTCGGCTCATTCACCCGGTACAGGCCCATCCTCTGCGGATGACACTGGACAAGTCACCTGTCCAATCCATTCAGACTAATGTGTTTTTCAAGCAAGCATCCGATACAAACACATTTGCCATGCCACCGTGTAAAGACTTTGTTTCAGAGTTTTGAAGCGCTCTTGCAGGTTCCAATATGCCTAAAAGGAGATCAAAGATGGTCCCTACCCTAGCTTCAATGGCTGAGGCTGACTCCATAGGTGTGGAGCGGGCTCCAGAAATTGAACAACTGGTGGCAGCTTTAGTAGTTTCACTGGATGAGGCTTTAAGAGGCAATGTACGGTGTCCAAGCGCACAGTGTGGACTTACTGACACTTTTAAAGAAAGCTTACAAATCAGTGGCCTATATAATTCGATCATAGAATACTATCTGCCAGCTGCTTCTTGTCTGCAACACCACAGTGGGGTCATCAAATGTAGACACTTTGGTACCTTAGTTCCTACAAATGAATTTATTGGCCATGGATCATGTGACTCGTGAATTGGGTAAACTTTCAGCAACCCTGCTAACAGCCCGGCGCCAGGTGTGGCTTGCCCAAGCAAAGCTACCTGATGATTGTAAAAAGACTTGAGGGACCTGCCAATCGTACCGGGGCATCTGTTTGGTATTGGAGAAGAGGGTGAAGTTGTCAGAAGCTTCCCGCCAGCTGACTCAAGTCCAACGGGCACCTCATTTTAGGATGCTGCCAGCTCCAATGCACCATCGCTATCCAATACCAGAGCAGCGATTTTCATCGCCACACTATTGTAAAAAATTTGCAGGTTGCGCATGTGCGAGCAGTTGAAAAAAATTATTCACGCTGTCTCAAAAAATAGTTGCAAAATGCGACCACTGGAGCGCTGCCACACTAAATGTGAAACTGCTGCACAACGTGACATAATAGAAGCCAATTATATAGTTAATGTTTAATGTGTGGGCATAGCTACCTAGTGTAATGACACAGAAATAGAAAGCAACCTAGACGTAATGTCTCTCTCATTGTCATCTCTGTCTAGAGCGCTTTGGCATGGACAAATGGTGTGTCCTTACAAGACATGTTATGCTGCAGGATGGTCTTCTCACAACACATTTGCAAGGTTTTACAGCCTAGACGTAATGTCTCTCTCATAGTCCTCTCTGTTTAGGGCGCTTGCTATTTCATTAGCCAAACATATTTATGACCCCTTTTTTAATACGGGCTCCCTGTCATTTTACACAACTGCCTATATTCGTATTGTTGTATTTCCTCAAAGTCACAGGCACTTTCGTTACAAATAAACTTCCTTCACGACTGGGTTCGGACTGAGTGTCCTTGCCCACCATGAGGGTCATTCACTTGCAGCATACTCATGTCGGTCGCCATCCTGCGGTACTGCGGCATCATGTTTCCTCTGGAAGGTTATGTGGTGTAGTGCATTATGGGACTCTCTTCCCCATAGCGTGAGATTCCTGACGCAATGTCAAGTGTACGGAGCCATAAGGGAATGTCTTGGTTACGTATGTAACCTCGGTTCCTTGAGACAAAGGGAATGAGACATTGCGTAAGCTGGCCGCACTACAGACTCAGTTCTTTGAGGTGTGAGCAATGCGCTCTTGTCCCTCAATCAGAAAATTCTGAGGAATGGTGCTTCTGTGCCCTCTTTTCCCTGTTTGAGCGCTTTTATACTGGACAGATTTGCGCCTAAAGGGTGGGGTTTAAACACCATAGCCAATTTTGGCGTTATTGTAGAAAGGTTTCTACTTGGTAGTATAGAAGGACACTCCCCATAGCATCAGCTTCCTGACTTAATGTTTCATTCCATCAGTCTCAAGGAACATCAAGGACGTTTTCATTTTCCGATCTGCTGGTTAAGTACCGCTTCCACTCATGGACTGCCATTGGTGGAGGGCAGACCAGCTCAAATGTTCGCTGAGCCACCTACTGTACCAGGGTAAAATTGCTTGTCGATTAGCGCCACCTATTGTAAAGTCTTGAATGTGCTAACAGCAGTCTTTCGCTTTGCTTTCTATGGGAAAGTACCTCTCGCTGGTGATATGTCTCTCATTAACACGTTGCATTTGGTCTGAAAAGGCCTTTAATCTCCTGGTAAATTCATTGTGTTAATTTAAGTCTCAGCTGTAATTACAGCTCAGCATGTTCTGATTTGGCCTGTGTCCCTGCAATCTATCAGTGCCAGTTTCTTCAGTAAATGTGTCAGGTAAGCCGTATAAACAATGTATTGATTTTTGTCCTCTTTCAAACAGGAAATATAACGACAGGTAAACCAACTTCTCACGAGAGAAAGAGCACACTGACTCCAACCCAGAGGGACAGTGTTCCAGCTAAGTCACCTGTGTCTGGGGGTGACCCCCTTGGCTCTCACAGCCCATTTGACCCCCACTTAAGACCCATGGTACCTGGCGATGTGTACCGGACTCACCTGCCACCTCACCTGGACCCCAGCCTTGCTTTTCACAGAGTCTTGGACCCAGGTAATTTGGGAATCAGGGATCTTTATAGAATTAAAATTTAATCAGGATGCAAATTATTGCAGGTTTGGGGGTACTGTCATTATCACTTTATTATACATTTCCATTTAAAAAATGTCACAAAGTCTTAGAGAGTCAATGTGTGTTAAGGGGCAACAGATGACAATTTGGGTTACGTGAGATGAACTTCATAAGATTGCGGCCTGAATATTACCAATAGAGGTTCTTTTTAAATGTCGATAAATCGCAACTGGCTTTAAATTCATGCTGAATTACATTACTTCATCAGAAAAAGAGCATGTGAGTGAATAAGCTTTGCATAGGTTTGGAAAATTTGTGTAATATGAATTAGTTCTCTTCTAATACCATTCTTTGCTCACAAACAGGCAATGGGCAGTCAAATGGTTCCTGCGTCACAAATAAAAAAAAGATTTTCTCTGAGTAATGGCTCTCTCTTAAAAGCACTGCTCCTTTCTCATTAGTAAACATGTTTTGTGTTTTTATCTTGGTCTCATTCATAACAAATGCATCATGCATTTCCTGCTCGACTTTCCAGGACTATGGCAAATCCACACAATTGACGTCAAAAACAGCTGTCTTTTACCTTTTAATCTCTCATCTTCCGTGTTCCTCTACCCCTCAGCAGCGTACATGTTTCCACGGCAACCGTCACCAACCGTTTACCCCAACACTTACCAGCTTTACACCATGGAGAACACTCGTCAGACCATTCTGAATGATTACATCACCTCACAGCAGATGCAGGTTATACCACGGCCTGATGTCGCGAGGGGACTGTCACCACGGGAACCGTCCATTGCCATCCCATACCCACCGGCTAGAGGTAAGGGGCATGAGTATCTTTGTGTGTGTGTGTGTGTGTGTGTGTGTGTTCGTGAGAAAAGGGACTGAAGGAAGAATGTATTCTGTAGATAATGTGCTTGTGTGAGCTAGTGGCAACCTTTTCCAGATCATCAGAAGCAAATGACCCAAAGCAAATTCTATTTTTCAATTTATTGAGTTCAAAACAAATGTTAAAACCAGGGCTAGGGCTGTTCCTTATAATGTGTCTACTCCCATTTCAGTACTAGAGCTGCCTATTAAAGACCCACATTATTTTCTAGAAAGTAAATTGGTTACATGTGGTCACTTTGTACTGCAAGTACATCTCCAGGAGATTATATATTAATAGTTGACCTAGGTGTGCTCAGGTACCATATTATTATTATTATTATTATTAGACAATTAATTGATGGGATGTATTATTGTAACAGGTACCGATTGATCCCTGATATTTAGCAGGTCCTACTATGTAAACTTCCTTTCCACACTGCACTAGATTGCATTATGTAGTGCTCCTTTGTAATAACTGACTAGTTCTGACTAGTTAGAATTTTTTGTTTTCAGTCTGGTCAGATTTCAGCCCTAACCTACTGTTTTTGGTAATTGAATTGAACTCCAGTCTGTTGTAGACTTGTTTCTAGACGATGAATAGAGGGTGTTTGCTTATTAAGTTGAAGCTGATTGGTTTGTTGCTCACCCTCTGGCCCTTTGCTTCTGTCTGTAAAAGGAATAATTGATCTAGCCCAGATGCCACCTACCATCCTGTTATCTCACCCCGGGGGCACAGGTTCCCCCTCCCTGGACCGCATCCCCTACATCCCTGGACCTCAGACCCCTTTCCCTTCTAGGGCATTCAACCCTGCCTCCATATCTCCAGGTGAGGATCCCACCCTTCCTCTCCTATCCAACTCCTGAACTTCCCTCTCCAATCCTGGTGGTGGTGCTTTAGATCTGGCTCTTCGCTGCTGCTTTGAGATTACTTTTGCTGTTTTAAATTGAAATGCTTTCTTCCACCTAAAACTAACTATAACTGCTTCTAGGTTAATGTATGGTGCACAGCAGTGTTCATGCACTATTCATGCTGCTAGTGTTGGAAACCAAAAACTGTTTACAATGTATTTTTTCCCCAACCAAGGAACACAGCAACATCTGGGGACCTTACTCGACATCGTAATCTTTTCATAGGTTATCAGCTAACTATAATTGTAGCACTTTCAGTGTTGGCGTACCTCAGCTGCTCCATTGGAATCAGTCTAACAAACTTAACGTGCACCCCCGCATCAAATTCAGAATACTTTAGGAAGTATAAAAGCACAGTGTTTAAATATTTAAATCCACAATGCAGATTCGCCTAAAAATATTTGGCACAAATGTTTTCATTCATATACCTGTGTTCCGCAAACGCTTGTCTGCGTGAGAAATTCTGGCGTGTAGCTTTAGATTTATATGTAGGATATTAGTCATCATTGAAGAGCCAAATCACCCAATTTCTGCAAGTAAGATTTAGCTACCTTCCCTGCTGCCCTTCCCTGAGATCCTGCCTGCACCTGCCTTGTACATGCTTCCAAAGCAAGCAGAACCCTCTCTCACTATCTAGTTAGGATGAAGGGTAATGGTAAGGATAATTAGGATAAATGTTGGCCTGTGGTCAGTATTCTCATATTGAAAGTTTGTCTTGAGAACGCAGGTGGTCTGGAGGTGAGTAGATCAACAGATAGCCGGTCAAAAGGTAGATTTACACAGTGACATGAAAAAGCAAAGTGAACCACAAACAGTAAAGCTATTTACACTGAGAACAAAACGATAATGCACCAGACTGAATGAAAAGGGAAATTTTCTCGATCTCTGGTGTAAAATTACAAAGGACTACATTATTTCGATTTAAAGTCATAATATTCACACTGTGTGAAAATGCTCTAAAATCAATGTTGTATGTGTCCTTTAATAAAGTCTGTGTCTCAGTGTTGTACTGCAACATCAATAATTACATGAATGGTCTTCATATACAGTTTGTATCTTGCACAGATGTGTGTTCAATGCATAAAAATGACTTTCAGTTATTTCTTCTTTAAAGAATAAAACAATCTTAATTCATAGTTTAATATTTTGCATGGTTTTGTGTAATGGAACCTCAAATAATTCTTTGTGTGGTTGAAAACCTGCAAATATGTATGAGAGAGAATGCTAATGTGAATGGAGTTTCATTTCAAATTACTGCTAGTTACTGTGTTTAATGAATGTGTTAGCTTGAATCTTATTGCTGTTCTTAACAGCAACAGAACTTCCCCAGTCAAACAGCAGCAAGTTTAGAGATCCCTTTTTGGTTGTAATCCCAAATTGTTTGGATTTTTGTACCTGTCTTTCCCCCTCACAGGACATTCTGCACATCATGCTACTGCAGCAATTGTGGAGAGGGAACGAGAGAATCAGAGAGAAAAGGAGCGAGAGAAAGAGAGGGAAAGAGAAAGGGCAGAAAGAGAGCAGAGAGAGCGGGAGCGTGCAGCAGTAGAATATATGCGTGGAGGTGAGAATCATCAATGCACAAATGCAAAGAATTTCAATCTGAGAAGTCCACACAGTCTGTAACAAACTTACTTGGAGTGCTCAGGAAGATGTACCACTGTTTATGTCTTAGGTCCTGAGCAACCTGGCCGTCCAGGCAGCCGTGGATTCCTGCGTTCCCCTTCACCCTCTGTGAGATCACAGGAGGGTGTCCTCCAGCAGCGGCCGAGCATATTCCAGGGCACTAGCAAGAGTGTCATTACCCCTCTCATGTGAGTAAAGCACTAGTTTTGTTATTAATTGACCCCCATGTTCTGTTTGGCATCTTATAGTATTACGTGTATTGATTTTCCTTAAATTTAGTCATTTTACAGTGACTAATATGGTATAATTTGAATCAACGATGTTAAAATTTTAGGTGATTATAATGTGCAAAATGGAAAAAAAAATTCCAACTAACAGACCAAATGTAAAGGAACATTTCGGATTCAATACAAGTTAAGCTCAATCGACAGCATTTGTGGCAAAAAATAAAAAATTATTTTTTAAGTCCCTCCTTAAAAAAAATAAAAAATTCAGTCTGTGTTAGAGTGAGGCACTTACAATGGTGAATGGGGACAATTTTTGAATGTTAAAATACTGATTCAAAAGTATAGCCACAAGACATAAAGGATATACATGTAAACATGTTATTAGTGTGATAAAATAACTTGCTAACCTTTTCTGTGTAAAGTTATAGCCAGTTTTACCACTTCTTTCCATGACGATGTAATGTCAACAAACCCTAAAACAACTGTAAAAATTACAATTTAAACAACTTTACAGCTCAAATAATACACAAGTTTTAACAGAAGAATTAATGCAAGTGCTTTTATAAAATTATAAGCTTCACATTTCTGTATTAAAACCCTATAAGATTTTTCTTAATCTTATAAAAATTGATTGTTTACAATTTCAGTTAAATTTTTTTTGCTTCAAAAATCCTCCATTAATGCTACATGACTTTTGTTTGGTGATTTAAAACATTGAATTAATGTAATGCATTTTCACATGCTACAATTCTCTGGTGTACACATACACAAGTATTTCGAAGTCAATGTGACCCCAAACAGAAGCTACATTGTTATAGGTGTGTAACAGTTTATCGTGGAATTATACTGTTCATCGCAATTCTAAAATGTGACAATGCTAATTTTTTGGATTTTTTTTTTATTTTTTATTTTATTTTTTTTTTCCTTCTATTCTCTATCCAATTCACATCAACATCCTATGCATGTATAACACGGGCATACAAATGGAAACATTTCATTGCACAAGAGGAGCTCTAAAATACAGTCGCACACAAGCAGCCACAGGTGTTGTACGATGAGTTCGGCTTAAACTGTGAAAACTGGAACTTAAAATAAAACCATGTAAGAGAATACAATACACGGAGCACCAGGAGCAGGAGAGAAACATGCTTTTTCAGCAAAAAGGATTACATTTAAATTTGTAAAAATCCCAAGATACATAAGTCACGCACACTGTATTTGATATCATTTGAAAGCTTCTGAATTTGGATGTTTCATAGAATACCATCACTTTTGCATTTTTTACATACAATAATATAATACAATAAAGACTTAAAAACTTTGTCACAAATGAGCGGCACCTAAAGGTGGCAACGTACAAATATGCGGATGAATATAAACGTTTTTCACAAAGCACTTAAATAGACAAGTTATTTATATCAAATGAAAGCTCTCATTCTCAAATATGTGACTGTACAGTTTATTTTGCTGCCTTAACACAGTTTAAATTATTATCAAAAGAATCACAATGTAAAAAAATTATCTCTAAGACAACGAAGACAAACATCTCATGTCTGCTCTGATCACTGCTTCTGTATGCATATCAGCTGTTTCCTTAGGCTGTTTTTTTCTAAATGAGCCATTGTGTTGCATTTTGTTTGCATGAATTGTTTTGTAATGGTGTTCTCCTATCCAAACTGACTATTACTTAATATTGTCATGTTTTTATCTGGTTGTTAAATTGTAGATTCTTTTTATTTGTGTTGTCCAGGCAAATGCCGTCGCAAGCAGCTGCAGTTCAAGCCAACTCCCGGTACAACAATGCAGCTGATGCTCTTGCCGCCCTGGTGGATGCCGCAGCCTCTGCCCCGCAGATGGATGTTGCGAAAGTCAAGGAGGGCAAGCACAGTAGCGGCTGCTCCCGTGATGATGACATGATGACTTCATCACGCCGGGCAACACAAGAGTCTCAAGAGGTGGAACAGCATTCTATGCAATCACCATATGGGGACGTGTCACTGCCTGGTGGGAATCCTTCCCATCCTGTGTATGCAGAGGGTGGAGGAACTGCTGGGAGCAAAGAGCAAAAACGAATAGAGAATGACCTGCGAACACATGGGAAGACCACCATGACTGCTGCAAGCTTCATTGATGTCATCATCAAACGGCAGATTGCTCCAGATAAGGATTCTCGGGAGAGAGGCTCACAAAGCTCGGATTCCTCTGGCAGCAGTGAGTGTCATCAGAAACACTATTATCATTCATAAATGTTGAAGTTCCTCGCACCTGCATGCCAATCTATATCTGACAAGGAAAATTAAAAAATGGAAGAGGTTGCTGACCCCTGAACTAAATGAATACAAGGAATAATGATAATCGTAATACTGACCGACATGTATTTTACTAAAACTTTTTAATATATGAAAAATTCAACAGGGAATTCTGTGAACATTTTTGTGTGATTTAATTAAATGAGCCATTGAGGTCAAATGCATTTTTAATTGATTAATTGAAACGGACAGTTTTAACTGATTCATGCAAATGAATCAAACTTGTTTTCATAGAAAAATTTGTGATTCAAAATATCAGTAGGTTTGAATCGCATGTATTTACTGGCACCTCGCCAGTCTGGCTAAAAGCAAGCTGTGTGACTTTGCACAATCAATTAGGCCAAGGTACACTACCTGCTTCTGTGTACAAACATCTTTATATTCTTCCCAGATGGTACAGGAAAGTACGGGACAGACAGTGCTGTTTGAAATAGTTAAGTCATAAACTTTGGGATGTACGTCACACATTAACAGAAGGCCTAATGGGATGACTAATGTCATCGAGACCATGAGACTAATAGTCTTAAAACCTTTGAAAGCACAACCTGTGACCTAGCTGGAAGTGACACTGACAACAGTGAAAAACCCCTGATCCAACCCGAGTCGACAGGGTAATTCGATTATGGATCGTGTAGGTCTTAACACAGGAGTGAACTTTGAAAGATTGGGGTGGCTTGATAAAGGCTTGCTTCAAAACCTGTTCTCATTGCCAGAGCTAAACTTGAAAGGTTGATATCACCTATGAGTGTAAACATTCTGGCTCTGTGGTGCTTTCAGCATTAGGCACTATACACACATGCATCGCTTGATGTCCCTAGCCCTCTGTACTGTGAAGTCGCCAGTGGGCATTCCTACTGCTGTCGGACTTCACATCTTGCCGTAGCTTTTGAAAGATATGATCTGATCACAGATGTAACATATTGCAAGTAAAACTAAGATATCATTCGGGTAAGATAAAACTAAGACAGAGGCTCAGGTATGCTTGTTTATTTCACATGCCGGATCATATGTATATATGGATGTGTATGTATGCAAATGATTCAGTTATAGCATATATCCTTTAACTTCCATTTGTGGCTCTTGACGCTTTTCTTATTGACTAGTTTTGATGACCGTACCAGAGCAGCAACACTACTGCTCACCATGTTTTTGTGCACTAAGTTGTTTTTTTTTGGTGTCCTGTTATTGGGATGCCGGAAGCAGGGCAAAGTATTAAAGGTGTAAGTCGCACATTCTGTAATGAACATGCCAGCATTATTTTACACTTGTGAATCATTAATTCTACGCCTATCTTCATGTTCTCTAGTGTCATCTAGTCGTTATGAGCCTCAGGGAGGAATTGAGGTGATTAGTCCAGCCAACTCTCCAGCACAGAGAGAAGAGAAGAATGAGGGACATTTCCCATCAGAAAAAAGCTCTCAGCCAGCTTCAGGTGAGACTACAAACACCTGATCCATCCACAACCAGTAGCATGGATGTCTGTTATCAGGATTTCCAACATGATGGAAAACTTGGAAATATCCAGTAATTTATACGTTTATAAGATTCTAGGCTCAGAAAAGTCATTACATTTCCATAGTGAATAAACAGAGAAATTTGAGTGCTATCTCTTTAAAATTTCCTTAAAAGAGAGAGCACTCAAAAAATGCAATTTATATATATATATATATATATATATATATATATATATATATATATATATATATATATATATTAATCCTTAACCAAAAAAAAGACCCCTTACTCACCTGATTGGTTATCAGCAGGTGCATAGGGAAAAAAAAACTCATTTGAGAAAATATCCTGCACACAGCTGTTGCTTGCAAAAAATACTTCAGCAACACCATAGGACCTTCATCAGGCATTTACATATTTACATTTTTAGTACTGGCGAAGGTTGTATGACTGAAAGCTTGCTGTGTTCAAAAAATATAAAGTAGTCTCTGTTTCTGTGTGTGGTTCCTTTTCCTAAAATCCTGAACCAGTAATCATGAACAACTTGAAAGGTCATGGAAGTTCATTGACAAAGATTTGGGAACTTTGCATTATTGTAGTCCAGAAAGATGTCAATTCTATGAGTTTGTTTGACCTATTTTTCTTATGTCCTATAGGTGAAATGAGGTTTGATATTAGCCGGTACAGGCAGTCAATAGATTCAGGTTTGTCCCAGCAACCTCCCTCACAAGCAGACAACTATGGGCCCGTCCCAAAAACACACCGCATCATGACCCTTGCTGACCACATTTCGGTAAATTACATTCGCATTCACCCTAATACTATCTCCTTTCTTAATTCACACCTGCTTGATTTCTCTCGCTTTCTCTCTCTTATAGCATATCATTACACAGGACTTTGCCAAGAGCCAGGATCCTCCTCCATCCTCCTCTTCCTCCCTTTCCTCCACATTCCAGAGCTCTGGTGTGGGAGGTCTTGTAGGTCGAGTTAAACCCCCTAACCGCTATAGCCCAGAAAACCCAGCAGCACCTACTGCACACCACCAGAGACCACCAAGCAGAGTGTCTTCTGAAAACTCATCTGATAAACTGCGAACAAGGTATACTTGTGAGAGACACAGACACTCTACATGCACTCAGCCAAACATTTCACTTGGTGAATTCCAATGAGACATTTGACCAGATACACACACAAGCCTATCATAGAATGCATGCATGATATTGCATGAACCAGCTACACTGTGTGACCAAATGTACGTGAACAGCCCCTTCTATGTAACTGGTTTGACCAGACCCCTTACTAGTTGTGAAGATGCATCTACTGCATACAAAGTCATGCTTGAGAATAGTGTGCATTCATGCATTTTGCACACTGAGAATTATTTCCCAGAGGCAATCCCTTATCAGTCTCTCTCTCTCTCTCTCTCTCAGGCCAGGCAGGTCTCCTGATCGTGGACGAGGACTGGAGAGCTATGAGCCCATCTCTCCCCCTCAGGGTTACTCTGGGTTGGATAAACAAGAGGCCAGTGTACTTCAAAGACGAGAGCAAGACCTCCCTGAACAGAGGTATAAACTTGTTGTCTCTGTGTACTCAATTGTGTGAGCCTTTACTTTTGACATCTCTGATATTTTCATGATTTTAATGTTTCACCTGGTAAATTATTAACTTATTTAGCTGTTTTGTTTGGTGTGGGCTCTGTATGCATCTGTCTGGGTACTTTCAAATCAGTGTCCTGGCATTAGATCAGGACACCTTGTACACCCAAACATGGCATACACTAGCATGCTCCACATGTGCGCCTTAATATGGATTGAAATTATGAGGAATTTATTTCTGGATCTAATTCTAATTCCACTTAATGATTCTTGTTCCTTAACGATTTCATGAACAATTCCTTTTAGTAATTTTGAGGAAGCAAGACTTGAGTTCAAGGCCTTTCTGATGCCTTTCACTAAGTCATTCATAAGAACCACCTTGTCAGATTTATTTGTGAATCAAACTTCACCGTTCACTCTGTATGTTTATGTTTATCAGCAAGGACAATGCAATAGAAAGAAGTTGTATATTTAAAGTCTTTGTAATATTTTGCAGTGCACAGTCTTTCATACAACATTCATTACTGACTGCATGCTCTCAACTTAGCAAAAATAGAATGTCTTTTGTTGTGGCACTGTTGATTCATTAGCAGCACAGTGCCACCTCTCAATAATTTTGTTTTTAAAAAAAATGGCACCTGTTTGCGATTTCTAACCCTATCCTACTCTGACCCTGTGGCTCAGTTTGTAGAGCAGGTCGGCCACTAATCGCAGGGTTGGTGGTGCGGATCCCGGCCCACATGACTCCACATGCCAAAGTGTCCTTGGGCAAGACACTGAAACCCAAGTTGCTCCCAATGGCAGGCTAGCACCTTGCATGGCAGCTCTGCCGCCATTTGGTGTATGAATGTGTGTGTGAATGGGTGAATGAGTCACAGTGTAAAGCGCTTTGAATACCGTTAAGGTTAAAAAGGCGCTATATAAGTCCAGACCATTTACATTGTCAACTGACCTTTGACCTTTCTCTTCAGGAATGATTCTCGCTCCCCAGGCAGTGGCAGTTACCTGCCAGCGTTCTTCACCAAACTGGAAAGTACGTCTCCTATGGTTATGTCCAAAAAGCAGGAGATCTTCCGCAAAGCAGAAGTCGGCAAGTAACAGCCCATGTCCTCAGAGCCCCATAACTGAGTGTGACTGCTACTTACAGCCGTGGCCAAAAGTATTGGCAGTGACATAAATTTTGTGTTTTGCAAAGTTTTCTGCTTCAGTTGTTGTGGTGTTGATTCACATTGTTTCTATATTATTGTGCAGAGTGATCAGATGCATTTTACTTAATCACAAAAACCCAAATTACACTGTTTTTTGGCCTAGTCACAAAATGACCACCTAACATAATTTCACTAATCATATCAGCAGCACCTGGGAAAGTGTGAACAAGTACTAGTCAGGTAAAATCACTCATTCATTCTGATTGGATTATAAGAGCAGACTGATTGCTATAAAAGGAGGGAAGAAGTGCTTCCAATCATTGTGTTCTTGTTAGCAATGGTTACCTCTAAAGGAAGATGTGCAGCCATCATCACTTTGCATCAAAATGGCCTCACATGCAAGGAAATTACTGCAAAGAATATTGTACCTGGTGTCAAGAAGGGCAGCAAAGAAGCCACTTCTCTCCAAGAAAAACATCAAGGACAGACTGAAATTCTGCAGGAAGTACAAGGATTGGACAGCAGAAGACTGGTGCAAAGTTATTTTCTCTGATGATGCCCCAACTGTTGGGGCTTCTGGAAAATTGATAGTCCAGAGAAGAAAAGTTAAATGCTACCATGAGTCCCATGTCGTGCCAACAATGAAGCATCCTGAGACCATCCATGTGTGGGGTTGCTTTTCATCCAAGGGAGTGGGTTCTCTCACAATTCTGCCCAAAAACACTGCCATGAATAAAGAATGGTATCAAAACGTCCTGCAAGAGCAACTTCTCCCAACGATCCAGGAGCAATTTGGTGAAGATCTGTGTATTTTCCAGAATGATGGAGCACCATGTCACAAGGCAAGAGTGATAATGAAGGGGCTCGGTGATCATTACATTGAAATTGTGGATCCGTGGCCATGCAACTCCCCAGATCTTAATCCCATTGAGAACCTGTGGTCAATCCTCAATAGGCGAGTGGACAAGCAGAAGCCCAAAAATTGTTATCAACTCCGAGCACTAATAAGGCAAGAATGGATCGCCATCAGTCAGGATTTGGCCTAGAAGCTGATATCCAGCATGCCAGAGCGAATTGCAGAGGTTATGAAGAACAAGGGTCAACACTGTAAATATTGACTCTTTGCATATATTGAATGTTTTTGCCAATAAAAGCCTTTAAAACGTATGAAAAGCTTATCATTGTTTTCCAGTATACCATAGAAACATGTGAACAAATTATCTACAAATACTGAAGCAGCAAACTTTGCAAAACACAAAATTGATGTCAGTGCCAATATTTTTGGCCATGGCTGTACATTCATGCTGATGTCCTTCATTCCAACATCTGATTTCACCTTCATTCTTGATGTTCTTTAACTTAACAGGTAATGCTCAGCCAGGCACAGAGATCTTCAATCTCCCAGCAGTAACAACCACAAGTAAGTATATAAAGAATATCAGTAATAATTCATTAAAGAACCTGGGCAAAGTAAGTCAAATCAATCAAATCAAATCACTTTATTGTCACAAAAGTAGGCACTAGGCATTGCCCAACCTTGTAGACAAAAGCTATTTTCTCTAACATCGCCCACTGTTGCACAAACAGTTTACCATTAATACAAATAGTATATTAACTTAATTTACACTGTGCAAATTGCATCTATCACTATTGCACTTAGTATAAATAAAATGCTGTTTGAGTTAGTTGTATGCTCATCAGCTATGATATTAGTAAAGTTTTCGTGATCTAAAATTATTAACTAGACTATTTCTCAGGAATATTTTTTTTTTAAATTTATGTCATGTTAATGCATATCAATAATCGAGCTGCATTGGGTGTGCTGTACTGTTTGTTAGTCTGTATTTTGCCACTATGACTGTATATTGCATAGTTTGTGTCAGATTAATACATGCCTTTCAGTTGTATTAATATCCCCTCACAGTTACCATTTCTGAAATAATTTTCTGGCGTGATATATCACTTTGCAGGTGCAAATCGATTGTATTTGCAATGACACAGCCAAATATGTAAGAGTGCATGATTTCTTTAGGTAACTGACATGCCATTCATTTGCATAGTTTGATGCAGGCATTAAACGTTTTCACTTTGCTCCTCATTATTTTTCTTAGATGTTTTCAATGTGTGTGTGTTTGTCTGTGTAATCCTATACAGGCAGTGTAAATGCCAGAAACCACTCGTTTAGTGATCCAGCCAGTAATCTTGGTCTGGAGGACATCATCAGGAAGGCTTTGATGGGAAACATGGAGGAGAGGCAGGAGGACCAGAAGCAGCAGCAAGTCCAGCAGACAGGAAACACCTCAGGCAGCAGTATTTCAGAAGGCCGACAAGAGGCTAGCCCTTCACCTAACACAGGTGTGCTTACTGTAAACACACATTTTCAAACAAGTTTTGTCTAATTCTAGATAAACATATGTGCCATATCTGGCTCGTGTCCAAGAGAACAAACATTTGAACAAACTGCTGTCCATTTCAGAATTGCCATGCTGCTTGCTATTTAAATTCTTGCTATCTTATTACCAAAAAAAACAAAGGTTGTCATTTTTGTGTGACACTTTTAAGGCACAGGACATGTTCTTGCATCCGTCTGCACTATTTTATTATTGGTGGCCTATGCTGTATTTTCAGCATCTGGCACCATGAGTGTTGCAATTAAAGACGCTATGTTGTTAAAAGGAATCAAACTTTAAAAATGTTAGACACATACGGCCTATTCCATTCCGCTACACTACATCGTCCTGTGTGAACGCCCCAAAGCTGACCCACTTTTTTTAGACATTTTAAACCCTAGTTTTAGGCTAAGACTGGGCCTCCAAGGAAAATCACTCTGAACATTTAAATATCACTCAGGACCAGACTAAATTTGTCTGGGACATGAACTCGTGAACTTAATATTTCTTTCACCTCAGCAGGAAAGCAGAAGCTTCAGAGCAAAGCTAGCAGCAGGAAATCCAAGTCTCCTAACCCAGGCCAGGCATACTCTGCTGGAGAGCGACCATCTTCTGTGTCCTCTGTTCATTCGGAGGGAGATTATCACAGACAGGCTCCCTCTTGGGCTTGGGAGGACCGTCCATCTTCTACAGGTGAGTTACTTAATCCTTTACTCAACCAGGAATTGTTTGGTAAAATAAAATGCCTTTATTAGTACAAGATTATTTGACTTTGAAACAATTAAAAAAACTTTCTGTCTCCAGGTTCCATGCAGTTCCCATATAATCCTCTGACAATGCGCATGCTAAGTAGTACCCCTCCCACCTCCATGGCCTGCCCATCTCCCTCCATGCAGTCCCAGCAGCAGCAGCAGGGTGGCGCCTCCGGTCCTCTGGCCCCGACACGTGCATGGGAAAGAGAGCCACCACTATTGTCGGAGCAGTATGAAACGCTCTCTGACAGCGATGACTGAAGCAGTGACCTACCTCCCTCTCCTAAACAGAAGGACCCCCACCCCCCCACCCCCCCCCCCATGTTCACCATCGACCTTCTTTCTCTGTCTTTATGAATCCCACTCACTGCCACTCCAGATTGAGATTCAGCTGGGGAGGAGGACATACATTTGGTGCTGCTTTTGTGCCTACTGGTGGTCAGAGAGAGCATTGCAGAGAGACACCGATTTGATCTGAAAACAGCTGCAGAAGCTTTGATTTATGGCCTGTTTGGGAAGAACTAGAAAAAATCAAAGAAACAAATTTAAATGTAGAAAGAGAAAAGGATAAAAAAACTTGTAAAGAAACTTACTTGCTGAAAATTTGTTTCTGTAAAGATTTTTATTTTTTTTTTATCTATAAAAAAGAAAAACAATCAATGTATATAAATAGAATAACATTTTTGCAGTGTTTTTCCTTTAATTTCTTTCTGCATTTTAACTGTTGCTTTTTAAATTCAACCCAGTTGGATGACATGACACCTTGGAGATTTTGTGGTCAGTCAGGTGAAGAGCATTGAGCTTTCCAGAACTGAAAGTATTGGTCTAATTCAAATGAAACGCAATGAAAAAGCTGAAATGCAAAAAAAAAAACATTTAAGCGACTTTGCCCCTCACATGCAGACCCTGTCTGTGCAACACTGTGGAGATGTGTTGGTAGCTATTACTGCCCTGTTACTTCAGGGAAGAAATCTCAATCATTCATCAACTGTTTATAGGTGGACAAGACAAAATGAAAGTAAAGACGACATCAACTTTTCCTGTTCTTATGATGATACTGATGTCACTGGTGTAAGAGCTGTCTGATTCACAGTGAAACATCGGAGAAGGTTTCTTTGTTTTTTCCCCCTCATTTTTTTGTGCTCTGCTTTTGCCTTTGTTCAAATCTTCAGCATTGGGCTGTTGCAAAACAGTTCAGATTGTATGGGCCTACGGTTGAATGTCTAAGGTCCCCCACCATACTCCAATAACCCTTTTTGCTTTTTGAAAGAATATGTTTATGTGGTGGAATATATTAGTTCATCCTCTTTTACGAATCATAAAGGAGCACGTATAACGTGTATATCTTGTCAAAATATGTGATTTCTATGTCCTAGACCACAAAACAAAAATACAAAGAAAAAAGAGGAAGTACCAAACTTGATGCAACTGCACCATTGTTGCACTTTTTTTTCCCCCCTTAACAATTTTTGAAAAAACTGTAATCTAAGTTATTCAGTGTAATGCAGAGGTCTGGAATGCTTTCAGATATATTCATGTTTCAGTCACATACTTTATAGGCATTGGCAGATTGGACTTTTTTTTTCTAATATTCTTGCAATTTTCTAACTTTAAGTGTATAGAATCGGTACCATTATCTTGGCTGCTGCTGAGTAGTGACAGCACTCATTTAGAGATGGAAATATCTCAGTGTCTGAAAGTGAATAAGCTCTATTTTAGTTACCTGCAGAAATAAAGTTAAATGTGATGAATGCTAATGAGTACTATTGGTGGTCTGAAGGCATCTCCTTTTCCTGTTTCATTTGCTTTTGCTTTGTTCAAGTAACACCACCAGTCCATGCTTTATTTTAATGATAGTTTGATTTTCTTTAGACTTTTAAAACCGCTTTTTTTTTTTCAGCTAATTTTTGGATTCTTTCCACATTTTGTTTCCCAATAATTTTCAGCATCTATATTGTTTTCATCCTGTTGTTTGATGGGATGTCATGTGTTTACAATGGCGTTGACAAAAAATGGTGAAACTTGAATCTTATGAAAATTTTATTTGCTCATCATGGCAGTCTACTTTTCAGTCCAGCTTTGCAGGGGTCACTTTTTCTGGTCCGTTCAGAATCGAGACTTCAAAGAAACTGTGCCCCCCAGTTGTTGAAACCCAATGTTTGTATCACTCTGTCTGCTAAGTAGTGGATAAATAATGTGCTGACCAATCAATAAAGTAGAACAGAGCTCCACCTCCCTGAAACAGACAGCACTGTATCTCCTGTCTCTATTGCTTTTTTCCATCCACTAACAAAAAAAGGGCAAAATAAAGGAAATTCCTTGCTGCATAAAACAAACATTTGATAAAGGCTAAACATGATGTCATTACTAAACACCCTGCTTTCAGTGGATCAGTCACCTAGGGATTAATTCTTAAGCTTCTTAATATGGTTACTTATTACATTCTAAGAGGTTAGCTAGAATTTAGATGATGGTAATACTCCATTATCAACTACTACGTTCCATAGCATCACTGTACTGAAAACAGATGTTAGTGATGCAGTACTAGTCAGAACTGAACATTATGGTAGCAGATCCACTAAGTTTTCTAATTATTACCTGAGATTGAGCTGCTCCATAACCATTGAAGTCTTTCTGCTATCAGAGAAAAAATATTTGCTGCTAAAACAAGATGATTGGCTTCCATTTTTTAGAGAGTAGCTGATGATGCAATTGTGGTGTACATCCTCTTCTGAAAAAACAATTACAAATGAAGCTGTCAGTTGCTGAAGCCACACAATCATTTATGTATGTAAAAGCTACTTTTTCTGAGCTTCTACTTTTACATTTGCGGACACTGTCAGCAATTTCAGGAGGTGACACGCATTACAGATTCTCACCTCGCTGCACTTGAACTTTATGCTCATCTTGTACTGCAGCTTCAGTGACTTGACCAGTACATGATGATGCTGTTTAGACTAAATTTCTCTGCATTGTGGATGTTGTGGTTCTGCTGTCTTGTGCAAGTCAGAGGAAAGTGAGTTCTTTGACATGTTAAATGGCTAAGATGATTTTATTGCACCCTTTAAAAGAGCACTGTTGTCTTTAAATATTTGAGTCCCTTGTCCATTATAAATCTTTCTCACAGGGCAAGGAAACATGTGTTCAGAAAACTTCATTGCAAGAATCAGTGTAGTCACTGATGTCTGAAATAGTGCTTTCATGTTACTTTGGATCAAACATGCCTACAGATGTAAGTGTTGTGTGGACTTGTATTAATACACCAGTTGACTACATTGTAGAGATCAAAGTAAATGTGACATGGTGTACTGGAATGACAGAGGAATAAGAATTGAAGCATTCGCTGATCGCTCTGGAAACTTCTCCAACATCATTCATAATTTGCAGCTGTCTGATCTGGGTCTCTACCACTGTGAACTGTTCAGAGAGTTCAACTGTTCTCTCGTCTATAAGCACACACAACTCAGTGTATATTTGAATTATAAAGTTTCATATATTTATTTGATACTGAACCTTCTCACTCAATGTTTCTTAGAGAGAAACGGGTATTTTTATTGAGATCTGTCATCAATAACAGTGATATGAGAGTGTTATGAAATCCAAGACATTTATCCACTCACTCTTTACCAAACATGGAAGACATTTTCCCATTCGTTTTAAGACTCACTGGGCGCTATTCAATGCAGATGATTGTATTGTTGATCAGTTCTCACTGCTGAATTACTGGCGGCTCATGTCCCAACATGAGGAGTTCTGCTTTTTTGTCTGTTCACAGCATGTGGTTACTCTGCATGCACAACAAGTCTGATCACTACACACTGAAATCTGGTGCACATATTTTAAGCAAAACAATTGGTTAGAAAATAAAATGCAAGAAATAGTAATTGCATGGAAGTAATTCAAAAATGTCAAAGTAAAGCTTGTTCTGAGAAAAGGTTTAGTGTCAATTGTTTCAGATGCTACTTAGTATATTTTGTTATCTAATGCAATGAAAGTCATACATTTTTAATGTGGCTTTGTATATAGTGGTTTATATTGTGAAAAACAATCTCTATTCTTTCAGGACAAACAGTCTATGCATCAGTTGGCCATGGTTCACACGATTTCTTTATGGTGGTAAGTCTTTATTCTCAGTATATACTGTATTCTTACACAGACGCTAAGAGAACCACAAAGCACAAAGAAATGTTCCAAAAACATAAGCATCCTTGTTTATAATGTTATTGGAACATTTTATTTTTGCATTATTCAGCAATGAATTAAATACAAGGGCAATGTGAGCAATTCTAAGCAAGTTTGAAATAGTTTTCTTGGAAACATACAAAGTACAGCGCAATAATCAATCCAAGCTACAAAATTTAAAGGCATCAAAATCAACACAGTCTAGCTGATTCTATTATGGTCTCAAATGTTTTTGGAAGGCCTTTAAAGTAAATGTATTGTAAACTGGAAAACATGACTTTATGTTGGACACAAGACAACAGTTTTCTCAAATTTTTCAGGTCAAACATTTGATAAGATACCATATACATAAACTGTCTACAGCTTACTGCCATGAAAGCAGTGGTACACGTATATAATAATTGAATATGCGGCAAGAGTGGTATTTCAAGTGTCTAAAATGCTTTGTTTGCCTTATACTCCTGGGCAAAAGAAATTGTGTTAAGATTAAAATGGCAAAACATTAAGCTTTTAATGGTCTTAACCACAAATCATTGCTCAGGAAATTAGCAAGAATTGAACAAATAGATAAAATAACTTGGTATGTGATTTTCCCTTTGATTTCTTTAAATGTTTAAGCCTTGTGGGTAAACTTGCATACAGCTTGTGAAATTAGAGTACAGAAAGAAGAGTCAATGTTGTTCCACTCAATGTTGATGCTTCAAACAGTTGATAAGACCAAATATTCTCTATAGGGTTCAAATCTGGACTTGGAAAGACATGGAATTCCTGCTTTTATTTAGGCCCATGCGGAAACGGCTCTCATGGAAACTGACCGCTCTCACTGTGAGGTGAGAAGATATTTCTCTTGCAAATTGCCCTCGTTCTGAGGGACGATTCAGCCTCCCGTGTCCTCCCACCTGCCTCTTTTGTGTCTCCCGAGGGATCACACAAGGAGGCACGGCAAGGCTGACAGCATGAATTTGAGTTAGACCTCATTCCAGCACACGCCCCGCGAGCCCCTCAATTTCCAAGTAATGCGTCTATGCTGATACAATATATGCGTGATGCACTTCGGCCCTCTGCTGGAGCACTAGGCCTCATCATGTTCGGAGGTTCTGATGCTGAAGATAAGGATGATGTTATGTCTCTTGCTGCATCTGGCGAGTGGTCAATGGAGGACATTTCCATTCCCCAGCGAGGTTGAGGAGTGCGCACGTGCCACTGGCAAGGAGATGCTTTGCCTTCTTTTAAAGGGCAGCCTTTCTCGAGTGGTCTCCATCAGAGGAACCTGAAAAATCGCAAGCCCGGACATCGTCACGGTACTGTGCTTCATAGACCTGCCCCGTTCTTCACTGAAGATCATAACGAACTTACAAAATACTGGCGCGCTCCCTATTTAGCTCACTCGCTCAGTGATTCCATTTTTCTCACTAAAGTGGACCACAGGGAAGACAAAGGCAGTAGCAGCACATCTCAGCCTGGCGAGTAGTAGGACATGGAAATCATGATCCGTTCATCCTTCCAAGCAGTGTCGACTGATGTCCGCACTGGTTGGAAAAGCATACTCAGCAGTGGGCCAAGCTGGTTCAGCACTCCACGCGATAGTTACTCCAAGTTTTCCAAGCTAAGCTCCACAAGCAAATGGATGAGCAAGACAATGATCGAGAGCCATTCAGAGAGCTCCGCACCACTACGGACTTAGGACTGCGAACCACAAAAGACACTGCACGGGCTATTGGCTAGTCAATGGGCAACTTGGTAGTTTTGGATCATCACATCTGGCTGACCCACAAGAAGATGCATGACAGAGAAATGGTGTCTTCAGCCAGCCTTTTCATCAGCTCTGTGGATAGGTTTGCTGAGCTGCAGTGCTGCCAATAGTCGCCACGCAAGTCGTGGCCCAAACAAAGGCAGCCCCCTCAGCATGAGCCCTGTGCCAATGGACACCACTACGCTACTCACCCCTCTGAAACTGTGCAGCTACTCATTTTGAACTGCCTCAACGATTGGCTGTTACTGGCCCAATCAGAGATTCTGTAATGTTAGCACAGAGACTTATTGCTGAGCAAGCGTGCGCTTCTCACAAGCAAGTGCATTCTCCAGTGTCTGTCTCTGTTCAATCTGGGGCGAATACTTCCAATTAAGCTGATTCAAAAAGCATTGGGGCTTATGGTGGCATCTGCCATCATTCTATTAGGTTTTTTACATATGAGACCTCTTCATTGCTGGCTCAAGCACCATGTGCCATGACATGCCTGGTGTTGAGGGCACATGCTCATTGCTATATCACGCTGCTGTCTAGCTGCTACAGCACCTTGGACAGCTCCTGCTTTCTACCAGCAAAACGTCATGCTGGGGGGCAGGTTTTCAGGCAGAAAGTGGTGACCACAGAGGCTTCCAACGCAGTGATGCAATGTCAAGTGAACTGAATCATAAGGTAACGTCTTGGTTATGGAGGAAGTATCTGTTCCTTGAGATGAAGGCAATGAGACATTGCATAAAATGGCCGCACTACAGACTTTCTTTGAGGTGTGAGCGATTCGCTCTTTGTCCCTCAGTCAGAAAATTCTGAGGAATGGTGTTTGTGCGCGCACTTTTATAAGTGAATTATTTCACACTTTTGAGAGTCACGTGATGCCATGCGAGGAGCAGACGTGTAAACATTGAGCTCTGTGCACTTTGCAAGTTTTTAATTATTTTCATGTTATAATCTGGTGAGATTCATTCCACCCAGCAACATATCTGTTCTTTGAAGGCAACATGGCAAAGAAGTCAAAATCCTCTGGCTCTGGAGATTTTAATAGATTTACGTGCTCAAGCTGAAACCTGACAGGCCTGTGGACCATGTACTCTGTTTGAATGGTGTAGTGGGAGAAATCCAGCGTCAAATGGCGAGCATGTCTGTGATGCTGACGAAGGTTGTTGCTGACTTGGAATATCTCACTGTAATACATTGATCGATTATGACGATGGAAACAAAATTCTCTGAGTTGGTTAAAAGATTGTTGGTGGTCGAGAAATGGATCTATTATCTGGAGTCATCTGAGAGAGAATTATCCGTTAATCCACTGGAGACCAAGATAGACATGGTGAGCATTTTGGAAACTGGAAGATCTTGAGAATAGGAGCCGATGAAATAACATTTGGCCGTCCGAGGAAACTGGGCACCTTTTTTTGTTTCTATTTGAGCTGGTTCTGCCTAGCGGCTAGAGTTTGTTTTGTGGAATAACACTCCTTGGGACAGCTGTGGGTGAAATCTGCTCATTCTTTGTGCTTATGCCTCCTATTGGATGGAGTTTTTTTTGCAGAACATTGGAATGATTATGTAATTTGTTGCACTCACGAGGAGCTGGCTCACTGAACATTCATTTGACTGTCCGAGGAAACTGAACAGCTTTCATTTGTAATTTTGTGTGTGTGTGTGAATTTACATGTTTTTTTGTGTCTATTCTACCTATTGGCTGGAATTTATTTTAGATATTATTTTCTGTTATGTAATTCTGTCTCACACAATCTGTATAGTAGCACCGGACTTGAGCAATCTGACTGCAAATTTGTTGCGGGGACTCTCGTAGGCGTACATGGACTGTTTGAGTTTAGAGGGATTGACGGCAGTTTGCTGCTGTTGTGTGCAGGGTTAATGCACACATTTGGTGGTTCAGGGGGAAGTTTGGGGTTTCATTTTTCCATGGAGAATGTGGTCTTTCTAATTTTATTTTTTCTCATATGCCAAATGTTAAAATTAGTGGATTGTCTCTCTCCATGTGGAATGTGAATGGGTTGGGCACCCCATAAATAGAAGGAAGGTTATTACTTTTATTAAACGGAAGAAATATTATATTGTGTTTCTTCAAGAAATGCATCTTTCCTCGCAGGAAGCTGAAAAATTTGGGAAGATATGAGGTGGACAGGTTTTCTTTAGTGCTGGCTCAAGTAAGAACAGGGGAGTCAATATGTTGATAAGTAAATATCTACAATTCTAATGTCTCAAACAGATTAATGATAAATTAGGAAGAGTCATTGTTGTTTTAGCAGAAATTCAGGGGCAAAGGTTGATTTTTGTCTATTTACACACCTAACATTGATGATCAGGGCTTTTTTACAGAGCTTGAAGGGATATTGCATGCTGCTGGCATCCCTCTTAATATTATATTGGGAGGAGACTTTAATGTTTTTATGGACCCATTCCTTGATCCTAGTGAAGCAAAAGTGTTCAAGCCCCCTAGAGCAACATTGACACTTCACAGGATGTGTAAAAATCTTGGTCTTACAGATATTTGGAGACATTTGAACCTACCTGGTAGGGACTATACATTTTTTTCATAAGTCCATAAGATTATTTCTAGAATAGATTTATATATATATATATATATATATATATATATATATAAATCCCTCATTTCATCTGTTGTGGATTACTCAATTGGAAACATCTTAGTCTCAGATCACGCCCTGGTGAGTTTAGAGGTGTTGCCACATTTGGAAAAAAAGAAATCGTATAGTTGGCACTTAAATGGAGACCAGCTGGTCATCAGTATCCTCTGTGGGTGTGGCTTGGGAGGCACTTAAGGCAGTTCTTAGGGGTTGGATTATACAGTATGCCTCATTCACCAAAAAATCCAAAGCACGAGAACTCGTGGAGTTGAAAAAGAATGTTAAAAGTACCAAGACAGAGCTGAAGCACCGAATGTCGTCTGATGGCCTCAGAGAATTGACCCGATTGAAATATAGATATAATAATATTTTGTAGCGGAAGGTGGATTTTTGGGTATTTAGGGCAAGACTGTCATATTTTGAGTCGGGGGACAAAGCAGGGAAGCTTTTTTCTACCATTCCCTCAGTTAAATATGCTGATGGTGAAATATTTAACTCGGCCATTGATATTAATAATGCTTAAAATAATTCTATCTTAATAATCTTCAATTATTAATAAAGATTTTAGAAACTTTGTGGAACCATTAGATCTCCCTAAACTGACGACTGAGCAAAACAATTATCTTGATTTTGAGATAACCTTGGAGGAGCTTGGCAAGGTAATTAAGGCCTTGCCTTCAGGCAAGGTTCCGGGGCCAGATGGTTTTGCTGCAGAGTTTTTTAGATCTTAGGCTACAGAACTGGCTCCACTTTTGTTAGAAGTTTAGATGGAAACATTAAAGAATGGAAAGCTTCCATGAACCATGACAACCCCGGATCAGTCTGATCCTTAAAAAGGAGAGAGTAAAGAGTTACCGTACAATTACCCTTATCCAGCTAGATATAAAAATTTTGTCAAAAATTCTGGCTAACCGATTAAGTAAAGTTATGACATTTCTTTATACATATACAGTAGGTATAAAAAGTCTACACACCCTGTTAAAATCCAGGTTCTTGTGATGTAAAAGAATGAGACAAATATTAATCATGTCAGAACTTTTTCCACCTTTAATGTGACCTATAACATGAACAATTCAATTGAAAAACAAACTGAAATCTTTGAGGGTGAAAAAATACACAATAACCTGGTTGCATAAGTGTGCACACCCTTAAACTAATACTTTGTTGAAGCACCTTTTGATTTTATTACAGCACTCAGTCTTTTTGGGTAGGAGTCTATTAGCATGGCACATCTTGACGTGGCAATATTTGCCCACTCTTCTTTGCAAAAGCGCTCCAAATCTGTCAGATTGCGAGGATATCTCCTGTGCACAGCCCTCTTCAGATCACCCCAAAGATGTTCAATTGGATTCAGGTCTGGGCTCTGGCTGGGCCATTCCAAAACGTTAATCTTCTTCTGGTGAAGCCATGCTTTTGTGGATTTGGATGAGTGCTTTGGGTCGTTGTCGTGCTGAAAGGTGAACTTCCTCTTCATCTTCAGCTTTCTAATGGACGCCTGAAGGTTTTGTGCCAAAATTGCCTGGTATTTGGAACTGTTCATAATTCCCTCCACCCTGACTAAGGCCCCGGTTCCAGCTGAAGAAAAACAGCCCCTAATCGTGATGCTGCCACCACCATGTGGGTATGGTGTTCTTTGGGTGATGTGCAGTGTTTTTGCGCCAAACATACCTTTTGGAATTATGGCCAACAAGTTCAACCTTGGTTTCATCAGACCATAACACATTTTCCCACGTGCTTTTTGGAGACTTGATGTTTGTTTTTGCAAACTTCAGCCAGGCTTGGATGTTTTTCTTTGTAAGAAAAGGCTTCCGTCTTGCCACCCTACCCCATAGCCCATTCATACGAAGAATACGGGAGATTGTTGTCACATGTAGCACACAGCTAGTACTTGCCAGAAATTCCTGCAGTTCCTTTAATGTTGCTGTAGGGCTCTTGGAAGCCTCCCTGACCAGTTTTCTTCTCGTCTTTTCATCAATTTTGGAGGGATGTCCAGTTCTTGGTAATGTATCTGTTGTGCCATATATTCTCCACTTGATGACTGTCTTCACTGTGTTCCATGGTATATCTAATGCTTTGGAAATTCTTTTGTACCCTTCTCCTGACTGATATCTTTCAACAATGAGATCCCTCTGATGCTTTTGAAGCTCTCTGCGCACCATGGCTTTTGCTCTGAGATGCAACTAAAAAAATGTCAGGAAAATCCTACAAGAACAGCTGAACTTTATTTGTGATTAATCAGAGTCACTTTAAATGATGGCAGGTGTGTAATGACTTCTATTTAACATAAGTTTGAATGTGATTGGTTAATTCTGAACACAGCCACATCTCCAGTTATAAATGTTCAGATTTTTGTTATATGGAATAAAATTGTTAATATCAAAAATGGTCACTTTTGAATTATGTATCCTGGTTATTACAGAAACAAGAAACATTGAAACATGTTTTGAGTATTAAACAAAAATTAGAGGAACATTCTTATACATGTACCAAATACTGCATTCCATATTAATGTAATACTGGATTTTCTTTAGTTTGTTGGATGGTGATATACTGTATGTTTTACTTTCATGACAAAGGTGACAAAACTAAGGTAAAAGTGTATGGAAAGGTGTACAATGTTCCGAAAAAAGACAAAGGCAGCATAAAAGCAATCCAGACGGCTCCATTGATTAATATCATGTTTTCATAATAGGTGTGGGTGAAAAACAGATAAATATTTAAGTCCCTTTTTTTTAAATTTATCACCACTTTCACTTCCACATACTACTTTTGTTCTTTTGGTGATTCGGAGTTGTCAAAGATGAAGATTTAGTGTAAAAAAGGATATAAATATCTGTTTCTCACCCACACATATCATATCACTTCTGACAACATGGTTATAACCACTGGAGTTTTATGCTGCCTTGATGTGCTTTTTGGAGCTATAAAGGTATGGTCACCTTTCACTTGCATTGTATGAACCAGCAGAGCTCAGATATTTTTCTACAAATCTTTTGTTCTGGGGAAGAGTAAGTCACACTGATGGGATGGCATGAGGGTGAGTAAATGATAGACATTTTTAATTTTGGGGTGAACTACTACATTAAACTGATGTTGACATCACTGCTCTTCACCTGAACATGGATGATGAAGCACTGCAATGCATTTCTTACCATAGAAATCATGCTCTTGCAATGTGAAAACCTGACATTTATGTTGCTACCATCAGGTATAAAGATGGTCATGATCACATGGAAGAGCTCTGCGATGATGAATGAGAACTCGATCCTGCCTGTCCTATTGCCTCTATTTCTAGTTGCTGCCCGTGACTTAATTTTCCAACATAAGAATGCACAAACTGGTTCTGGCATATGTCAGATTGAGCCAGTGAAGCTGGAGCTGGCCTGTGGGAGTCTTCTGCTCATTAACTTTCCCACTAATACATACTACTATCATGGTCTTCTGGCCCGCAAAAAGGTTAAAACACCACGCATCAACCTCACTTTCAGGTGCATGATGACAGACAGACAAACAAGTGGCATTAAAATAGTGACAGTTTCCAACCTGGTATTACAGACCATGTACTGTAAATCTTGCTACCTCAAAGTACGAGAAAGCATTTTATCACATAGTTATTATCTGAAATGCTTCTTTTGCTATGATTTAGCACAAGCAGATATCTTTTGCACACACTTATTTATATCAGTATATTTCTCTTTCTGTTAGTATTGGCATAGCCTGCTTTACTGGTCTTAAAACCAGATGTACAGGAAAATGGTCTTTATGATCTCAGTACAAAAAAAATTGTACATAAAAATTGTACTATGATGTCCACAGCATATTCAGATTTTATATTTGGCCCAAAAAAAAAAAAAGAATTTTCAGGAATATTGGAAGGAAATTGTTTTATTTGTTATATTTTTTTTTTTTTTTTTTTAAGAAAACTAATAAACTACATGTGGAATAAATAGGTTACACACAAGCATACTTCTGTGCAAGGTATTTCCTTTATCGACAGGGAAAACAAAATATGGTCCCAATGAATACATTTTGCTAAAAGTTTCAAATATTGAACAACAGAAGGCAATATTTTGGCGAAATACTGTGGCAAAAACATAAGGGTAGCAAAAACTTAGTATAAATATATACATTTTATTTTTCAAGCCGACATAACATTAATTTTGAAAAAGTCATACTTATTGTTAACATTCCAGCACTGCTGGTCTGAGAATGAGGTATTCGCACAGCTGTCCATCCATAACATGCTTGTGTTACAATCTAATCAATGTCACTTTAATTCCTTGGACGATGACACAAGCAGTCAGTATAGTTGCTGATAAAAGTATTTCCTTGATTTGACATTTTAAAATTATGCAATTATTTGTATTCCTTGTATACAGTGAAAGGTTGTAGTGCTGTTGAAATGGCAACCAGCATTTCAAAGCTTGGTTTGAACACCGCAGTTTAACTGAGCAATAGTGGATATTAAAATGAGGAGAACCAAAATGTGGGCACTTTTTGAGATGTGTGTAGACAAACCAAAAAAGAAAAAAAAACACCCATCTCCAAGTAACACAAATGCGCTCAACCAAACAAGACCTATGCTACAGGCTATAGTCTTCACAGGAGAACTTGAATGATTCAACTTGCGACTAGTACCATTCGAAAATGTATTTTTTTTTTTTTTAATATTTAGCTACTTAAGGTGAAATATCATTATTCAAACTACAGCAGCAGAAAACGTTTACTTTCAGCATGATTAAAAACAGTGTGTTGACCTTCCTGAGTGAACAAGAAAAGGTGAGTGATACAAATTTTAAAGATTGCAAATGGCAGTTGATATCAGTGCCAATTTGGAAAAACTATGGCAGTTCCAGTGCTGTTTCAGTTGACAATACTGATCTTTGCAAAATAAATACCATGTAGTGATTGTAGGGCAGCTTGAACCGTTTTAAGATCTGTAAAATATCTCAGATTTATTCTGAACTTTTACTCAATTCATGTTCCCATCTATTATAGAATGAAATGATCCAGGCTTGCACTCAACACTGGAAAATGACTGCAAGAAACAAATGGTTCTCTCTGTAAAGGTGACTGGACGGTTGTAGTCAAGGCTGTAGAAGTGAATAAAACCTCCTTTTCTTTGTGATGTGTTTCAAGAAAAGAAACGGGTATCGCAAATGTCATGCCAAATGCTGCCAAAAGACAGTTAGCTTTCCTCAGAGGAAGAATCCATTTTCCCTTTTTTTGCTTGGGGGAACATCATCTTCCAATTCCTTCAATAGAAACCACTGAATCAGTTATAAAGCAGAAAAAAGACAGCCGATACCTGACTGAAAAATGTTGCTATTTCTTGGTGAGGAACAAGACAATGGAAATAGGTAAAATAATTTAGTCAAGTGATAGTCCTGGAGTAACATAATAATAATATAAATGTAATTTCAACTGGTTTCTTTCACAGTTATGAATGCGAGTAGCTCTCAATAGATTTTCATTATTTTTTGATCCTGTTGCAAGAGATGATTTAGGCATATACCTGAGCTGATTTTGAAGAGTCTAAAAAGTGTTGGGAATCCCCCTGTGACTTGCTGTCCCTTTTAGCTGTTGTAGACTCTGATGAGCTGTGATTTTGTTCTGAAAATAAAGAAGTGTCATCAGATACAGTACCCTAAAAATCCACAAACAGATCAAGCAGATCAAGAACAGAGGAAAGTATGTTTTCCATATTAGCTAAGGACTTAATTTCAGTGACTAAACCTTATGATCCTGACCAGATGAAGGCTGTTTGAAAGGACATTGGTCACTTTTCAAGTCATTGCCGTCACTCTGAGAAGCTGCCGTGGGTTCAGGTGTAGGACTTGTGTTGTTGCTGTTCTCTTGCTTTAGTGGGGATGAGTCTGCAATGGAGACGAGATTAAAAAAAGAGCAAATGCTTAATTAAACTTTTGCCAATCGACCAGTACATGTCTGTTAATGTGTCAGAAAAGCAAATTACCTCAGTTCATTATGAATTCATTAATGTTTTACTGTTCATGATCCCACCTCTATTGGATAAAAAGGATAGTGCCATTCTAACCCATTGATTATAATGTTCAAACTCCATAAATTATGTGAAATAACAGGCCATTTTTGGGATGATTAAATATTTCATACATGTCTAGACGACGTAATTGTTTAGGAATCGCAAAGATAACACCTTTGTGCCCATTTTCATATTGTGCTACAATCTTCTGGCATTAACGACCACTATAATCTATAATAATTGCCTAGCAACAGTCAGAAAAGGCTGCCATAACATTATTTGGAGATGAGACTGATAAGTAACAGATCTATAGCATTACCATGCATATCCATCATTCCTGGAGAGGAGCTGTTCTCAGGGGTTGTGACCTCAGAACCATACTTGTCATCTTTGCTCTTCTTCTTGTTTTTATTCTTCTGCGTTACATACATAAATGCATTGTCATTTTTTTCTCTCCATTTGGCATTGTGGAGAGCAATCAATCAGTGAACAACATCTTTCAAAAAATAATAAGACAAATCAAGCAATGTTCACTTTGTTATACTACAATTTAATAAAAGTGTAATGATCTGGGCCACCAGCAACTAAATATATATATATATATATATATATATATATATATACACACACACACAGTATCTCACAAAGCGAGTACACCCCTCACATTTTTGTAAATTTTTGTATTTGATTATATCTTTTCATGTGACAACACTGAAGAAATTACAGTTTGCTACAATGTAAAGTAGTGAGTGTACAGCTTGTATAACAGTGTAAATTTGCTGTCCCCTCAAAATAACTCAACACACAGCCATTAATGTCTAAACCACTGGCAACAAAAGTGAGTACACCCCTAAGTGAAAATGTCCAAATTGAACCCAAAGTGTCAATATTTTGTGTGGCCACCATTATTTTCCAGCACTGCTTTAACCCTCTTGGGCATGGAGTTCACCAGAGCTTCACAGGTTGCCACTGGAGTCCTCTTCCACTCCTCCATGACGACATCACAGAGCTGGTGGATGTTAGAGACCTTGTGCTCCTCCACCTTCCATTTGAGGATGCCCCACAGATGCTCAATAGGGTTTAGGTCTGGAGACATGCTTGGCCAGTCCATCACCTTCACCCTCAGCTTCTTTAGCAAGGCAGTGGTTGTCTTGGAGGTGTGTTTGGGGTCGTTATCATGCTGGAATACTGCCCTGCGGCCCAGTCTCCGATGGGAGTGGATCATGCTCTGCTTCAGTATGTCATAGTACATGTTGGCATTCATGGTTCCCTCAATGAACTGTAGCTCCCCAGTGCCGACAGCACTCATGCAGCCCCAGACCATGACACTCCCACCACCATGCTTGACTGTAGGCAAGACACACTTGTCTTTGTACTCCTCACCTGGTTGCCGCCACACACGCTTGACACCATCTGAACCAAATAAGTTTATCTTGGTCTCATCAGACCACAGGACATGATTGCAGTAATCCATGTCCTTAGTCTGCTTGTCTTCAGCAAACTGTTTGCACACTTTCTTGTGCATTATCTTTAGAAGAGGCTTCCTTCTGGGATTACAGCCATGCAGACCAATTTGATGCAATGTGCGGCGTACTGACAGGTTGACCCCACCCCTTCAACCTCTGCAGCAATGCTGGCAGCACTCATATGTCTATTTCCCAAAGACAACCTCTGGATATGACGCTGAGCACGTGCACTCAACTTATTTAGTCGACCATGGCGAGGCCTGTTCTGAGTGGAACCTGTCCTGTATGGTCTTGGCCACCATGCAGCTCAGTGTCAGGGTCTTGGCAATCTTCTTATAGCCTAGGCCATCTTTATCTAGAGCTGGTTTCTTTTTTTCAGATCCTCAGAGAGTTCTTTTCCATGAGGTGCCATGGTGAACTTCCAGTGACCAGTATGAGGGAGTGTGAGAGCGATGACACCTAATTTAACACACCTGCACCCCATTCACACCTGAGACCTTGTAACACTAACGAGTCACATGACACCGGGGAGGGAAAATGGCTAATTGGGCCCAATTTGGACATTTTCACTAAGGGGTGTTCTCACTTTTGTTGCCAGTGGTTTTGACATTAATGGCTGTGTGTTGAGTTATTTTGAGGGGACAGCAAATTTACACTGTTATACAAGCTCTACACTCACTACTTTACATAGTAGCAAAGTGTAATTTCTCCAGTATTGTCACATGAAAAGATATAATCAAATATTTACAAAAATGTGAGGGGTGTACTCGCTTTTGTGAGATACTGTGTATATGGGTGACTGTATATATACAAAAAATTTTAAACTAAATTTCACCTACATCATCTTTTTTGGGTTCTGTCACTGGTACCCACTTGTAAATTCGCAGTGATGTGTCACCAACAGTCACCCATTTTTTCTCCCTGGAGAACACCACATGCATGTCATTGTTAGACTGATATCAAAGACAAAGGATGCAATGGCAAGTCAAATTGACTTTTAAGCATTCACAGGACATGAATTGTTGATATCAACCATTACATTTTCACTATTTAAAAGTCTATTTTTTTATATTATGAATGTAAATACTACTAGTGAACGTGCTATTTTTTACATCAGTAATTACATTTGCACTTGAAAAACTGAATTCTTGATGTAAAAAATTAAGTTATTACGAAATACAATTCTTGATATCAAAAATATAATTTAAAATCGTTAAATGTAATTCTTAATATCTGTAAATGCATTTTCACTAGTAGAATTTTACAATGATCTGACATTCACTCCAATTCAAAAGATTGGTGAGATAAATAAGATAGATGAGTGAATAAATGTATGGCCAACCTCTAAAATAATCAGGTGGATTATTACCAATTTAATATAGATCAGAAATGTATTCAGAGGTATTTCTATCTAAAGAGCATTTACAGATTATATACAGCAAGTATTTTTTCTAACATGTTATCACAGCATCTCTAGTACTGTGAAAAATTATATTTTTCACAAAAACATCTGTCTTAAAATGGATATTTGATATATTCTGCTTTTATTGTATCAGTAGGAAAATACATATAAGATGTCAACATTCCCTTTGCAAATAGAAGAACAAGGAGCCCTACAACAGATGGTTTGGTCTCACAGAGCCTGGATCTCAACATCATTGAGTCAGTCTGAGATTACATAAAGAGACAGAAATAATCGAGACAGCCTAAAATAGATAGAAGAACTGTGGCAAGCTCTCCAAGAAGCTTGGAACATCCTATCTGCCAACAACCAAGAAAAACTGTGTCCAGGTGAAACTAGGAGAACTGGTGCTGTTTTAAAGGCAAAGGTGGTTACACCGAATATTGATATAGCTTTTTTTTTTTATATATGTTTACTGGACTTTGTATGTCATTAAGGGATAAATTAAAACTATTTATGTGCTTATTTTTTAAGACATCCTCACTATGCAACATTTTTCACAAGTGTCTATAACCTTTGCACAATACTATACACTTGAATATTTTACTCTAAACAGACAGATTTTCAAGTGTTTTTATTCAGCAATGGTGTAGTGATGGAGGCAGTATGATTTGCGTAGTTTTGATACTATGTGTAGAAACATTTTAATTCAATAAAAAGCTGACAAGAAGAGAGATAATTTTCAAAAACCTATTCAACAATCATTTTATAAGAAGGCTATTTATCATAAACGAGTAAATTAAACCACACTCAATGCTCTTTAGAAATATAAATTTGTTCTGGTTATTGTTTATGTCTCAAATGTTTCTTCATTGTGAAAACTGTAAGAGTCGGAGCGTAAAAGCGTGGGCGATGCTGAACCTCCGCGCTGAATTTAAAGCCCCTGTCGCACACATGCGCGAGTAGCTCAGACAACATGAGTGAAAGTTAGCGGCACTTTTGGTTCGGTACGGACACGATGGGGACGGGCGTTTGACTCCACTCGGCTCGAAAATGCTGTTCAGCCAGCAGTACAGGCTCAAACAGCAAAGCCTTTATGTGACTGCAACGAAATGGCTTATTGGATCAACCCCCATAAAACATTTATGGAAAAAAACATTTAATCTACACTTTTCCTAAAATGTTTTATATACATTGCGGGTAAAGACATCTACCGCGCGACGTTACGTGAACACAGCACAGCTGACTGGTATTTCTGACTCAAATTAAAGTGGATTAAAGGCTCTCTTTCCTTTCCTTTCATTGTTTCTCGTCGTCTCTCCTCCCCCGCAGATTGGCTGTACTGTTCGTTAACGGGTGGACGTTCTCTCTTACCATTTCCGCACTTTTTCAATTGCAGCCATAACTCGCTTGATATCATCTTTCGCCCTGCTCCGCGTCTCCGCGCGAACTGACCTCCCCGACATTACTGCTGTTGGTCAAATATCTGTTTGCTCGATCGCTGTTTAGACACAATGCGAATGCACACAGCACAGGAGCGAGGTGGGGTTTGTGCGCCTGCGCCGACGCCAAATGCCCTCGAAGCATGAGACTGAGAGACGGTCAATGCGGGCACACGTTTCGATCCTTTGTTGGGGAATTAAAAAAGAAAATTAAATTGTAACATATTGCTGAGTGATTTGATCGAAGCGGAAAGACAACTATGGTAACAAACACTGTTTACGCAGGAATTTGAAAATAAAGAGACTGGAAAAATTGGTCAGCATGTTGAATAAAATCATTTATTTCCACATGACTGTTCGCATTTGAATGTCTTCTGCTAGTGCGTTTCTGAAAAGTAAAAATTACACCGAAATAGCAGCCCGGTGACAACAAAAAAAGCATTAAATTGTTCCACTACACAGACTATAAATAATACATTTATTTCATTGCATCAAGTATACATTTAAAATAGTTCAAATGGACAATTTAGCTGTTGCTGTTTATGTGTCGTCTTCTTGAGGAAGCTCTAGCGTGGCTGCAGAAAATCCCAGGACATCTGTAGCAAATGTCTCCATGGTGATTTCAGGGGGTAGCAAAATCTCCAGCAGAGACTCTGAATCTATTAGACATATACGCAGTTCAACAATGCTTGAGATAAAAAAATGTATATATTTTACAATTCACTTTGTATTTTAGTCTAACACTCCTTGGCATTCCCAAGATATCAAAAGATACTAGCATGACACGCTGTTTACAAAAGTAGAGATAATTCAAATATAGTAGGACATATGTAAAGACAAAGTGCACTTTATTATACACGTTCCCTCTGGATTCCCTTTACAAAAACGAAAAACATCTACTGATAGAATATACCACAAAATTCCAAACTTAAAAAAAAAAAAAAAAAAGTCACAACAATAAACAGAATATAGTGGTTTACAGGACTTCTACATACCTGTGCAAATGCCTTCCTCTGAACTGACACCTAAAATTGCTGTAAAGCTGTCAGCCAACTCATCCTCAGTCATGTGTTCACCTGAAGTTAACATACAAATGTACTCAATTTAATTAATCAAATAAATCACTTGTTCAACAAGTTACAAAAATTGTGCAATATACTGTATGTACAGTACAAGAGAGCTTTAACAGAACCTAGTTCTGTGTTTGTAAATGTTTCAGCAGAAACACCACAGAAAAATTTGTATTTTTATTATTGTTAAATAAATATTTAAGGTGTATTCTGTTACAGAGTAATGTGAAAGCCCATTTATGCCCCGTAAAACAATTGTGCTTTGGTAAATTATAATTATGAGATACAAATTAATAATTTTGAATATTAAGTTAAAATTACGAGATACAAATCAATAATTTTGATATTATAAAGCCATTAAAAAGTTAATATTATGAGATAAAAACATAAGTATGAGATTTAAAAAAATATATTAAATATCAAAACTATGAGATATTTATGATTTAGCATGGGAAGAGTTATGATTTAGCATCTCACAATTGACATAGCAACTCATAATAACAATTTAGCATCTCACAATTATGATTTAGCAACTCATAATTATGATTTTGTATCTCAAAATTATGACTTAGCTACTCATAATCATGATTTAGCATCTTGAAATAATGATTTAGCATCTCATAATTATGATTTATTATCTCATCATTATGATTTGGCATCTTAAAATGATGATTTAGCATCTCACAATTATGATATAGTATTTAAAATGTTACTTAGCATCTCATAATCATGATTTTACCTTAAAATTATATATTTAGCATGTAATCTTTATGATGTAGAATCTCAATTATGATTTTGCATCTCACAATTATGATTTAGTATCTAAAAATTATGATTAGCATCTTAAAATTATGATTTAGTGTAACATAATTATGATTTAACATGAACATTTTATGACAGCATTTCACAATTATGATTTACTATCTCAAAATTGACTTAGCATCTCATAATCATGATTTTGCATCTTGTGATATGATTTAGCATCTCACAATTATCATTTAGTATCTCAAACTTAGGAATTAGCATCTTAAAATTATGATGTAGTATTTCACAATAATTTAGTATCTCAAAATTGACTTAGCATCTCATTATCATGATTTAGCATCTCGCGATATGATTTAGCATCTCAAAATTATGATTTAGCATCTCGCGATTATGATTTAGCATCTCATAATCATGATTTAGCATCTCGCGATTATGATTTAGCATCTTACGATTATGATTTAGCATCTCATAATCATGATTTAGCATCTCTCGATTATGATTTAGCATCTCATAATCATGATTTAGCATCTCTCGATTATGATTTAGCATCTCATAATTATGATTTGGCATCTCACAATCATGATTTAGTATTTTATATTTATGATTTAGCATTTCAAAATTGACTTAGCATCTCATGATTATGATTTAGCATCTCATGATTATGATTTAGCATCTCACGATCATGATTTAGCATCTCACAATTATTTGGCATCTCACAATCATGATTTAGCATCTCACAATTATGATTTAGCATCTCAATTATGATTTGGTATCTCACAATTGATTTAGCATCTCATAATTTTGATTTTGCATCACATTATTATGATTTAACATCTCATAATTATGATTTAGTATCACATAATTATGATTTAACATCTCATAATTATGAATAGCATCTCATAATTATGATTTAGTATATCAAAATTATGATTCGGTCTCATAATCATGATTAGTATCTCATAATTACAGCTTAGCATCTCATCATTTTATCTCATCATTTTGACTTTGTATCTCATATTACTTTTTATCTCATCATTTTGACTTTGTATCTCATAATTATTACTTTTTATCTCATCATTTTGACATATCTCAAAATAATAACTTTTTGTATTTTATTTTTATTAAAATTTATTTTATTTTTTTGTGGCAGAAATGGGCTTCCATAAGTCTCTCTTTCTGTTAATTATAATAATCATATCTCTGTTACCTTAAATCCCAGATATAAAATGTAAAGTACCAGTAAAGCACATAAAAGTATTTACCAGGGGGCTTGGGTAGCTCAGCGAGTTAAGACACTGTCTACCACCCCTGGAGTCGCGAGTTCGTATCCAGCGCATGCTGAGTGAGTCCAGCCAGTCCTCTTAAGCAACCAAATTGGTCCCATTGCTAGGGAGGGTAGAGTTACATGGGGTAACCTCCTTGTGATTCCTATAATGCGTGGTTATCACTCTCGGTTGGGAGTTGTGCATGGATGCCACGGAGAATAGCGTGAAGCCTCCTACGTCTGCGGTAATGCGCTAAACAAGCCATGTGTTAAGTTGTGTGGACGGAGGAAAATGAGATTCGTCCACCGCCACCCAAATTGAGGTGAATAACTAAGCCACCACGAGGATTTAGAGCACACTGGGAATTGGGCATCCCAAATTGGAGAGGAGGAAAAATAAATAAATAAAAGTATTTACCTCTAGCCTGTAATAACTCCAGCAATCCATCTCTGGCAATAGCATATCTGCCCCCATCATCTGGTCTTCCAAGCACCTGGAAGGCATTGCACAGCTCCTGTCTGGAAATGCCAGCGACAGGTCGGTGATTGACATAGAGCTTAATGAACTCCTCTAAATCGATGTCCGTCACATAATTTCTGGTTTCAGCATAGCGGCTGAACTTCACCTCATTCAGCATGTCTTCCAGCTGCAACAAAGTGAAACCTTGCATTGACCAAAGGTTTTTGTAGTTCATCCAGACAACACTAGTCTACCCATCGATGACAGATCTGAATGACAGAGTGAATTTGTGATGGCAGAAATGCTTTTACCTCTTGTTCGGTGGGATAGAAGCCAAGAGCTCTCATTAAAAAGGGCACATCGACTAGAGGTATGCGTGTGGATACAAGCCGTGTTTCCATGGTGTCAAGGTCCTGATTCCGTAGTTGACAGTAGTAAAAATATTCCTCCATTTCCTAATAGAAAAAATCATAAGATTTGCAGTGGAATTCGCAGGAATGCAAACATGTTAAAGGAATATTATGATGAGACTTTCTGAATTGAGCCAATGATTAATGGAACTGCTTAAAATGTTTAGTGACAGTTTTATAGAAGAAATTATTTTTTGATTTACAGTGTGACGAGACAAAAGGAAAGCATTAAAATGAGGAGAGCTCAAACCCTGAAGAGCTGTCCATCTTTCCCTCCCTCCAGAAGATTTAAGAAGGGCAGCATGTCTTGTCCTCCTAGAGCAGCTGATGCCTCTAATGATCTGCAGGTAATTTAGAAATTAATTAAAAAAGAACAATCAGGTTCTGTCACCTCTTTTCGTGGTGTGGATGAGACAATAAACTGTTGCATATAACTGTCTAGCTTTTAATACATTTCTATGACACATCGTGCCATCATACAATACAATCAAGCCGCAGGTAAGAAATCTCACATAAGGAAAGAGTTGTATTGGAGAAATAAACAACTTAGGAACCAGCAAACAATAAACTATAAAGGAACATACTTTTATTGGTAAATGGCAAGATTACAATTGTCCCTAATAATCTAAACTATTTTAGGTTTTCAAAACTTTGGTGGCAGAAAATCTCCACCACAAAAATGCAGTACAATAAATATTGAAATATTGTTTTAAATGTTTTTTCAGTTCGTTGTCAGGGCGCATGTTCTCCAAACTTACGATAAACTGAGCTCCCATGAAAAGACAGTGCAGTCTGGTCCTCCAGCAGTAAAAGTGTATCTACCGTCATAAGAGCAAGCCAGAGTAGAAACTCCTGTTGAGTGACAGACCATTGCAAAAGACTTGTGGGGGTTTCCATCCAGAGGCAGAATCTGAATGCCAATCTGCATGGAGAGATTACAGGAATGAAATATAGAAGCACAAGTCATAGAATTAGCAATAAACCTGGCATAATGGCTTATGATGATAGAAACTGACCAGTGGTAAGATTAGTGATCAATTTATATACTGTTTGAGGTTTCATCACATGGTTTGAAACACATTATACCTTATCTTGTGTTATATATGCCATATAACAAGAGTTAGGATCTCCTCCCTTAGATGTGGGTAGAATGGCCATCTTTTTCACTGGAGAACCATAAGAGGGCCCAAGAAGTGTTTTTCTACACAGACAATCACACTATCACAGACAGATCCACAAATTCACTAAATGTTTCTGCAATTTTTCAGAGATTAGAAATGATCCCCTAAGATAACTGTAAGATCATTATTAGCCTGACACTGCAGAGCTGCAACTGCTAAGACCACTCATTTGAAAACTGTTAAAAATATATATATATGTTGCTTACCTAGAGCAAAAAATATTTCATTTAAAATGCAGTGCTGTTCAGATCAGCATAGCCTACATAGCAACTATTTATGTGAAATATTGAAATAACATTTTGTGTGTAATATACAGTACTGTGCAAAAGTTTTAGGCACTTAGGCACAAAAATTACAGAAATAGTTTTCATTTAACACTTAATGTCATACAAAGTCTAGTAAACATAAAAAATAGCTAAATCAATATTTGGTGTGACCACCTCTGCCTTTAAAACAGCACCAATTCTCCTTGGTACACCTGGACACAGTTTTTCTGGGTGGTTGGCAGATAGGATGTTCCAAGCTTCTTGGAGAATTCACCACAGTTCTTCTTTAGGCTCTCTTGATTGTTTCTGTCACTTAAAGTAATCTGAGACTGACACGATGTTCGGTGGGGAGCACTCTAGGGCAATGCCTTCTCTTGCAGAGTGCCTTTTTTTCAATTCTAAACTTCTATTTGCAAAAGTAGTCTAAAATGTATATTTCCTATTGACACACTAAAGCTGAAAATATAAATAATCATCTTATGACATTTTTTTTTTTTAAAAATGCCTAAAATTTTGCACTGTACTGTACTTCTGTAGTAACAGTCAATAATAATAACTAAACATGAGAAAGTTAAATTATAGGACATTTACTTTTATTATTACCTGTTTATATTGTGTTTACCCTAGCTATGCTTATGGCTTATTAAATATAATAGGTTACATTTTTACTTACTTCCCACTAGTATATACTGTATTATTCATTGTGTATTACTTCAAAAAATAAAACATTTTCTCTTAGTTTCAAGCACATTTGGTTGAGAACCAATTTCATTATAAGGAGCTTCAGTAGACCTGCAAATCCACTGACCTTTAAGTTAGTATGACCTTAGTTAACATTAAGACATTTCCCCTGAAAAAAATATTTCAGATGAAAATTCTCCCCAGAATTCCTTTACATTTTAGTCTTTGGCTATAGTCATAATAAAGCTGTTTATGTTAACAGACAAATTAAACAATTTCCCTTAAATTATTTCATATTTAATCAGAAGGCAAACAAAATACCCTTAAAAATCCAATCTATTATCCATTTTGAGGTTTATTAATTCATTTCCCAATTTTTGTTTTTGCACAAGTCACTGTTAGACAGAATGGTTTGGTGTATGGTTAATTTGAACTAATCAATGAAGACTGTACTCTTTTTTTTTTTTTTTTTTTTTTACTTCAGTAACTTAAATACATCAAATAAAACATCCTTTAGGATGTCTTAATTTTTCTTTCCTAAAAATAATTATTTACATGTTGCCATTGTATTTTCTAATGATGTAAATGTACAAAAATATAACTTAATAGGCTAATCACAGTATTTAATTGCAAACCTGCACATTTTGGAGGTAGCATTGATGAGCTTCATTTTATACAGATTAGAAGCTATAAGGAGGAAATGCTCAGGCGTCAAAGGAGGATACCACACCATACAGGTGGGCACAGCACTCTGCTCGATCCGTTCAGAACTTAAAATCAACAACTCATTTTCATCACTGTTCTGAAGATCATACTCCACCTGTTAAGAACAGACATGGTAGTTGTGATGTATTTTACACAGTTCAGCAAGTTAAACACATACCAAATGAGCAAGACTCAATTTTAAATGAGCTCTTCTTAGACAAATAAAAGTCACATTTGAAGTGTTTATAAATTGGATGGGCAGATTTTAGGTAGGGTATTGGGTTTTTGGTGACATCTTGGAGCCTCCAGGAGCGATAAGTATTTGATCATGCACATTTATTTTCAGACAATGCAACAGACAAGGTTATGAAATCATATGGCAGGGCCTCTGGTTCTAGTAAATGATACATCACATATAACCAATACTTTCCTGCACATAATAAAACATACAGCTTTGAAATATGTATTTTTGTTTTAAGCAAAGAGGTCAGTGTGTGACATTTCCATCTTCTGATGGTCATGTGTTCTCTTGTCATCCAGATTCGCAGGTCTGAGTTCAACAAACTTTTAACTTTTCTCCACAGCAGAATGCAATATTTCTTTGCATAAGCTTGCATTTTCATGAAAGAAGTGCAAAGTGTAGTGTGACCGGGGCTTCACACTGCTGGAAAACATACATGGTGGCACTATAAACAAGGCATAAAGATCTGACATATTCAGACATCTTAAAGCCTTCACACTCTATGATGATCAATGGCACACAGTGCCTAATATCAGTAACTCAGGAACTTACCAGCCTGCGATCCATGCCAAGAGAGAGGAGGCGAGGCTGATTGCTGTCTAAATCCACTCCAAACAGTAGGTCCAGAATGGGTTTGTAATGGGAGTGGTGCCTGCCCTGGTGCTTCCAAATCTCCTGGGTCCCCTCTTTACATAGACGGAGAAACGTTACAGCCTTTCCAGTGTCCTGACATGAGAGAAATACAAATGGGGAATCTGATTATCCAATAAAATACAAAAAAATAAAAAATAAATCTAGAAATCTAAACCATTAACAAGTTTTAGCAGTAAAAGGTAAATATTAATATTAGTAAAAGCTAATATTCATTAAAGTGATGAGATAAAGGGATACAGAACAATAAAACAGTATTGACTGGAGCAAGTTAAAAGAGTAACTACAGTAAAAAAAAAAAAAAAAGAGAGATGTGTCACTTACTATATTTATTTTGGTATTCTTATTTTAATGAATACAATAAAATCATACTAACCGCAGCAGCAAGATAGAGTGAGTCCTGGGAGAAAGTGAGGTGGGTAATGCCATCCTGACTATACTGCAAACACTGTTCACCATCACTCTGAAGTGTACTGGCATCAAGAACCTGCAAAGCTCCACTGGCATAGCCCACTGCCAAGTAAAACCCTAGAACAAGACAAATTTACATAACATGCATACAAACATGTCACTATAAAAATAGTTTTCATAGATGGTATGGATGCATTTGTTGTTTGTATTTAATTAATGTCTAAACAGTCTATTAAATTAGACAAAGTTAGGGACATGTCTATTTGTATATAAATACAAATTTATCAAAAGACTTGAACACAACTCTGTGTCATATAGTATGTAGCCCTGGCTAATAATAACAGCACAATGCTGAAGACCATAGTTCTTTTGTAGTTCACCTTGTGGATCATAGGTAATACACTGGATTTGTTTGTGGAGCTGGAAGACTCTGCTGCAGACAGCCTCTTTACGTTCATAATTCCAAACCTTAATGGTGCCACTATAGCTGCCCATAGCTACTAGCGGTTGTTTGGGGTGGCAGGCAACTGCTTCCAGATGTTCTGCATGTTCCTCCAGGAGAGTCAGTGGAACATTTCTCTGTGCATTTACATATACTACAGCTGCACGGGTCGTAGAGAGCACAAAATTTCTGTAAATGGAAGGACATTATAGTATTATATTATATTCTTGAAACTAAGGTGCATTGCTTATCGCATACTTCTGCACTTTTCTACGCCATATTGTAGTGCAATTAGTACGAATAGTATGTTCACACCAAAATGCAACAAAAAGAAGTGTACTAAGAGTACCCAGATGATGTACTACATCAACTGAAAAAACGTGTTGAATGTGTGTGTGAATGTGGCAACTACCAAAACTTCTGTGAAGACAGCACCCTACATTGTAAGTTAAATTCTTTACCATCACCCCATGTGTGTGAATATTTGTTATTTGTAATATAAGTGTTGAACTGAGTTTGGCTAACGCACTAAAGGCAGCACATTGGTTGCATTTAAAATGCCACTTCTGTCATCTGAAAAACAGTGAGTGCTTCTATGTAGTAAAAACATTAGTGTTCCATTTGGGACAGTATTTGAACATGTATACACTAGATGGCTGAGGGCATAGTATATAGTGCAAGTGCATAGTGTATTGAATTATTTGAGAAGCAGATTAAAGGGTTAGTTCACCCAAACATGAAAATTCTCTCATAATTTTCTCACGCTCATGCCATCCCAGATGTGTGTGACATTCTTTCTTCTGTTTTTCTCAGCTCTGTAGGACAGCTCTGTTTCTCACCCACACCTTTAATATTGTGTCTGAACACATGGATTTAACCACTGGAGTCATATGGATTACTTTCAAAATGTTGGCACCAATTCACTTGCATTGTATGGACCTACAGAGCTGAAATTCTTCTAAAAATCTTAATTTGTGTTCTGCTGAAGAAAGAAAGACATACACATCTGGGATGGCATGAGATTGAGTAAATTATGAGAGATTTTTCATTTTTGGTTAAACTATACCTTTAATAGGAGGTACATTTTCTATTGGAAAACAGGGGTTTATGGAAGACAACATATTAGAACATGTTATTTTGTTATGCCACATTTGTGATAATAAATCTGGGATCTTTTTGAAAGCAGCAACCTATTATATGCAACAGACCCTCACCGTATGATTAATGGTTTGGCACTCAGTGTGCAGTCTTCCTGATATCCCAGGCTGTTAGTCGAGGGCATTTCTTTGGAAAAGGAAATGGATCTAATGGGATCCAAACTAAACTCTTTGTACAAGATGATGAGCTTGAGATTTTCATCATAGAATGTGATGTGCCCATTCACATCACCAGTAACTATAAAACTACAGAAAGAAAAAAAGCATATAAAAGAGTAAAGTACAACAACAGAAAACCTTGCAACTTTACTTTGGTGGTTTTAATTGGAAACTTAAAATGTATTTATGTGCCATACATGTGTGTGCATATGTATCATCTATACCTGTCAATCAGAGTCAATACAGAGATTCCTTGCTTCTGGAGAGGGATGATTTTCATGGCTTTCCTCACTAGGGGTTGACGTGAGACAGACTTACTCTGCTTGTCCCAAAGAACTATATTCCCAGCTGAGGTGGCTGTAAAAGCCTGCACACCATTAAAGTGGAAGATGGATTGGCTTAGTGAGCCTAACACCACATTGAAGGTCTGAATGGGGATGGATTTGTAAGGGGTCAATGCCAAAAGCAGAGCAGAATACAATTACAACATAACATAAATATTTGATGAATAATTATTCTGCTAACCTTGTTAGACATCTCAGGAGCGGAGTATTCCAGATGTCCCCTTTCCTGAGCAACAAAATGTATTATCATATGCAAAGCAAACACAATTAAAATAGTAAATCAATAACATAATTAAAATGATTCTTAGAGAGGTTACATAAATAATTCTTACCCAGTTGAAGAAGAGAACCTGATTTTTACTGTTGCTGAGCAACTGTTTGCTGTCAGAGGGATTGAAAAGTATTTGATTCTGGGGAAAAATAGAAAAAAGTTAATTAAAGGATAGATGAAAAATGTACTAATATTCAATATTTATAAAGAAAGCATAAAAAAATGCTGAATTAAGACATTCCTGCTCCTCAAACCCCATACAGTATGTGTACAGTCTTGGCATAGTAATCAGATCACTGCACACTTTTACTACATACCTGGCAACCATATTGTGGGCTGATGTCAACTTGGCATTCTGGGCTATCGCTTTCATTTGTCCAATCCCAAATACACACTCTCTGATGCATATTAAAAAATATATATATAGTGAATCAGAGGATTTATGGCCAGCAACATGTGATTTTGATATTTTGACAGTTATAATTTTTATTAAAGTTTTCATTAAAAGACAACTGATCTCTTATGCTAGACATTGGACATTGTGTTTATACCTAGTGTGGGTGTACAATAAACAATGATATATAAAACAAAGAGATTAGACATTAGAAAAAACCCATAGATTACAAAAATTGTCCTCCACTGTAAAGCTTATAACCTGCTCTATTCCAGCTCCAACAGTCACCAGATATTTTGAATCCTTTGATAGTGCCAAGGCAGAAACTCCACCTTCGGGATGACAGTCAAACAATGTCCGCACAGGAATCCTACAACACATGTTATAGACCATTGTTGAATGGACAGAAACAGGTTTTTGGAAATAACATTTTCAAGCATGTTTATTGTAAAACGCAAGACTGTCAACTGTCAAGTAAGGGTAGATAGCGCAAAATAATATATAAGGTACAATCAAATACACTAACAGTTTGGTCAGTGTTACCCTGTGTACGAGTCCCATATGATAACAAGACTCTCTTGGCCCTTATCAGCTGTCACAAGCCAGCGTCTGTCCTCGCTAGCACACAAACAGGTGATTGGACTGCAGTGGCCCTGTAGACACCAAACAGACCAAACTAGTTATAACTTATATCAGATTGTAAATTGAGTATTCACCAAAAATTCACTGATTAGGTGGATTGTAAATCATACATACAGTTGTGTGAATGTACAAAGTAACCATTAATCCAACAACTGAAAGGCATCCCTTTACTCTAACCATTAAAGATAAAAATGCAGCATGTTTTATGTTGATCAAGAGTTAAGGTATTAGGCTACTGTAAACCCTAATGTTGTCATTACTTGAAAAATACATTTGTCTTAATTAAACATTACTTGAAACGTCAGTTTTTGGGCTCATAACTCAAATACCTCTGCTCCTTGAACTTATTTAAATCCATAGATTTAAGATTTGAAGTGTTTATAATGCCAACAATTGTGTACTAATTGAGGTTATGGGGAAATACCCATAATCCCTTGCACTTGAATCATATAATTATGTTTCCTTGGTCAAAGGGAACAGATGAGGACATTCAAATAGTTGTTATAAAAACAAATAGTTGTTTTGTGTGACGTCACCATTAGAGTGATCTGTGTCCCCTTTGGCAAAGTTGGACCCTGTTAACCTGTTATCTCAGTCAACTTGTGCATGTGCAACTGAAATACAGGTTTATATGCATTTCTGTGGAGAAATAAATGTATTTAATGATTAACTCAGAGATTAACTAAATTAGAGCAAATTCATTTAAAATGATTAAGTAGAAACAACACTATTTAAATAGCATCATCTCGTTAAATAGGTAAGTTAATTCTATGTGAACACCAAGTTAAGTGGACATAATTACACAAGTTTTAGAGATAGCATTATTTAATTAAGTTGAGGGAACAAGTTTACTCAATCGAGTGAACTCAACTTATAAGGGTTTTTAGTGTACAAGTTAAACTTTCATTCCATATACTTCCTGAGATCGTAATCAAATGAGTGTCTTACTTGTAAGAGATGTTGAGAATTGGATGAGTAATCGTACATGACAGCAACATGAGCACAAACATACAGGATGACAAGCCTGTCTTTATCCTGCAGACTGAGAACAGGTAAGGTTTGGTTGATGCCAAAGGCCCAATCAAGGACCTGCAAGCACAAAGGCCAAAGATTTAGATACAGGTCTGAATAAATAACCTGAGGTATAGTGGATATAGTGTTTATCAATTATAACAGACTTATTTAGACTACATTAATAATATCAAATGGAGCTCATTTAATATGGTAATAATTATTTCTACAACTACACAACAGTCTTTAGGTGTGTCTGATGTGTGTGTAGTAAGTATTTTAGCCCCTAAAACTGATTTAAAAACTCTAATGCTTAATGTTTCTACTCTCGCCTACATGACTGGCTATTGTGAAATGTAAAATTCAGATAGAATATATACCATTTTCATGTTTAAGCAGATGTTTACTCTCTCAAGTGACAAATAAAACAGTACATATTGCCTAGGAATCCTGTTCTGAGTTATTACCAATGGATTAGATTTGGTCCTGTTCTCTTTGGGAATATCAGGCAATGAGGTGGCTGTGTAAACTTGTGAGTCCGACATATCCTCTCGTTCTGATCTTTCAGTTCTTACTTTCTCGTCCTCCTCACTTTCTTTATTTTCACCCTGATGCCCTGCACCTTGAATTTCTTCATCTGGCCCATCAGATGGGGTTCCAGTGGGCGTCCCGTTCACCGTGGACATTTCTCGTTGCGACCCAAAGACTTGTCAGGGTTAAATCTTGCCAGCTGAACCACCTACCACAAGCGGAGTCGAGATGTCAAAATTGAACAATCAGAGAATCTGCGCGTGTCGTTTGCTAGGATAATTTTTGACTTTGAGCGCTCGAAAAAATTAGGTGTGAAAAAAGTGCGTCCTTAAAATGTTTTACAAAGTTGAAACCGGGTAATAAGCCAACAGGCGTGCATTAATACTTGAGAATGTTGCAAGTATGAGTCAAAAACGAACGTCTTAAAATGCGATAGGTTCTTCATCTATCCATTTGAATTACAAACGCATCCTGTTGCTAAGATACGGTCACGTGTGAGGGCAGCAGGCTAGAGAAAGCGCAACCAAAGCAAAACTGTATCAGGTGGCTCAAGAAACACAATATTTTTGGTCGATAAAAACGTATTTTAACCGATGTGTGCAGAATGCATTAATCAGTCGCAAAAAATTGTCTGTGAGAAAAAATAAATAAATATGATAAGTTTAGCATTTTACGATTTAGGAATATGTTTCTTGTTGTCTTTCAAATGAAAGCAAAAAGCAAACTGTATTAATTAATTTGTTAAATAAAATGTACAAAAGTGTAAACTTCCGTTTCAATGCCAATTTACCCTGCTGTCAATCTGAGCTAAACAAAGGGGGCAATCATGCCGATCTAAAGTTATTATATGACTCTCTTTGTTCATCATTTAACAACAAAGCCGCTAAAACTGCTCTGTTTCATTATAGGAGTTACCTCCTGATTTACTGAAGGTGACATTTTTTTTAAGTTTTATATTATTATTATTTTTTTTATTCAGTTATTGTATGTTTCATTTCTATTGCATTAGATGTTTTGTGAATAAGTTTTACTTTTTAGTAGACAATCTCTGTTTACTGTACCTTGTTTGAAAATGTACTTTATTGCCTTGCTCTGCCTCGAGTTTCCTGTTTTATTAAACAAATTGTGTGTGTGTGTGTGTGTGTGTGTGTGTGTGTGTGTGTGTGTTTTATGTATCCCTGTAATTTTCGGTTTTAAATAAACACCATTCAAATTGGACTGGATTGACAGGACAATCTCATATTGTTTTTATTTAATTGTTCTAGAAGCTGAGAGAAGAACGTGCACATAACAAAACATCAAACACATGAATTTATAAAGTGCTTATTCACAACAGTCGCCTGGCCTGCTAGTGTCAAAGCACTATCAGCAAATAGTGCGCTCTACTTAAGAGTAGCGTTCCGCTAAACTCGCATTCATCTAATTTACACTATAACAAATAACCTTCGAGGGATATTTATATGCACGACTGGTAATAATTTCACTTTCAAAATAAATAAAAGCAACAAAAGGTGTACGCACATTCCTGGGATGTGTATATATCCTTCCGCCACGATTTGTGGCTTTCAGATTGTTTCTATCAGTCAGTGCAGAAGCACCGCGAGAACTGTGTATAGTACTGAAGATGTCGCACTTAAAATCGCCAACAAAATAATAATAAGAATGACCAAGTTAGTATTTGTATAGACATCAAAAGCATATTGATCGCCCGCGCGTTAGTTTCAAAACAAGCTTATTTGTCCCGTGGAGGAGAAAATAAATCAGCAAAGCTATCTGAAGTAGCAGCGTTAGTGGGCTTGAATTACTGGAGGAGTCGCTTTACACGTTGACTGTCACTAGATCGACTGCCAGCTAACACGTCAGATACCATATTCCGCACTCGTCCGCGGTGGGTATCGTTTTTCAAACAGTCAGAAAACTGCTTAAGTTGTCTTTTATGGGATCACCATGTCCATGAAGCCGCAGGCCGGTGGTAATCGCAAACCCGGCGGAAGCAACAGCGGAGCCGCTGCGGCCTCTGGCACCGGGGGAGCCGGCGGACGCCAGAGCATTGGCAGGTGGGTGTCCAACATGGAAAAAATATGAAGGGATTAATTAACAAGACAGATGAGCATCTACTGACATGGGGGCGATTTGTGGATGCGACATGCCTGCACTTGTGTCGTATCTTATTAATGCATGTTGTGAAGTTGCAGTGTGCGCGATTGAGCGCAAGGAGGCCGATTTAGGCCAAGTTCACAGGGCAGGGATTCACGCGTTTATGGCCGCAGGGAATTTTGGTGGCCATTGCAGTTGTGGGGGGAAAAAACAGCTGAGAATGGACATTTTGTTGCCTAAATATAAAAGAGGCCAGTCGTCTTAAGTGGCGAACACTTTGAGGATGAGTTGTATCTCTGCCGGTGTAATATGACGCTTTCCGTAGTTTTGTATATTATGCGTTAGAAAATGAGAAATATTCACCGAAATTATTTGAGTCATGAAATTAGCAGCGATGCACTTTAACTTAGCATTGCTAGCTTGGTCCGCTAACTAGCCAACAATAATTTGCTCATATCAGTCGGTTTCATCCGCGTGACAGTTTGTTTTTGCTATATGTCATTTAGGGGTTGCTGAAAATATAATCAAGAGAAGTCTTTAGCCGATGGTGAAATAAGTTTTACCTAGTTATATAATTTGCTTTGACTTGGGTCAGTCTCCATTACATAGCATATTTGTAGCTTCACATTCCTAATCTTTCTACCTCTGCGTTTTTAAGGGGTGTCAGCTGATTGTTTAAACGTGTTGGGGGGCGTGAATCGACATTGTGGGAATCCATCGTCCCACATGAGGAGTCACATGTCAGCTCCCTGTGCTGCTATTGAGAATGACAAAAGCGAGCCTTGCGACTAGTTCGCTTTTGTTAGGTTAACTTGAAGACATCAGCTTATATATCGTGTTTCCATTTGCTGTTCTGCTAGAAAACGAGCATTTCACTGATGCAACTACTTGTCAGGCGCAAGCATTTCAGATCAGAGGCAGTGCGCGCTCACGAGCTCGGTAGTAGAGGAGTAAGTCAGGCGACTGTCTCAACCTTGACGTTTTCAAGCGGTTGCTCGTATGAAGACCGCACTTGAAACATGATATTTGTGTAAGTATGTTGCTTTTAGAGCATGTGGCGCTACCATGCAATGCATGAGATTACGGTTCTTATTGTGATGTAGGCCTAAAGATACTTGGTCACTTTGATTCCGTCAGCTGAGTGGCAGAGGGGCCTTTGGCATGACATGGTTGCGCACTGCATGGGGGGAAATGTAATTCTTGTTTACACAGAACTGGGATTCACAACATGAGCATTATGAACTGGGGCGTCGTGACTCGTGAGTGGTGCAGTGAAGCCATACCCGACATGTAATGCAGCATTAGATGTGTAGTCTTGCTGCTGAAAAATAGCTGTTATTTCTGTCATTTATTTTTGTTGACTGGAAGGACCTAGAAATGTGCACTTTGTTTTACTTGCTCATTGATACGATTTCATCCTAAATGTGCTGGGCCGTAGCCTTGAATTGCAGGCCTGCTGACTTTATATTGCTCTGGGCACCTTGCATCAATACTAGTGGAATTGTTTTGGGCCTCTGATATCTTTTCCAACTTTCATGCCAGTAACAAGGGCATAGCCAGGAGTTCTGGGCCCCTTGACTGAATTTTACTTACATTTTTTTAACCTTGTGCGACCCTGCTTCCTCATGATCATACATTGTTTTGTCTTTGCTATATCCTACGCATAATTTATTTTAATTTAAACTGACAGATATCAGTCTGTCATTAAAGTGTTAAAATTTCAACACAGTGAGTCATAGGGGCCTGGATAGCTCATACTACCACCCCTGGAGTCGCAAGTTCGAATCCAGGGCGTGCTGATTGACTCCAGCCAGGTCTCCTAAGCAACCAAATTGGCCTGGTTGCTAGGGTGGGTAGAGTCACATTGGGGTAACCTTCTTGTGGTTGCTATAATGTGGTTCGCTCTCCTTAAGGTGTGTGGCGAGTTGTGCGTGGATGCCGCAGAGATTAGAGCGAAGCCTCCACATGTGCTATATCTTTGCGGTAATGCACTCAACAAGCCACGTGATAAGATGTGTGGATTGAAGTTGTCAGACGTGTAGGCATATGAGATTCGTTCTCCACCACCCAGATTTAGGCGAGTCACTACACCACCACGAGTACTTAGAGCACATTGGGAATTGGCCATTCCAAATTGGGGAGAAAAAAAATCAAAACACAGAGTCATGTGACTAAACAACATGGTGGCGATCACAGCAGAGTTTGTCTTTGGGGAAATATCTGATAAGAAACCTAATTACGTTTTTACTTTGAAACCTTTTTGAGTCAAAAGACTAGACTAGAGAGAGTCTCTAGTTTCATCCGATATGCCTTTTTGAAAATGTCATCGATTTATCGCAAAGCGGCACACTGTTAAACACTATGACCACAGATGAGGACTATAGGCTAGGTCAGTGGTTTTCAAAGTGGGGGCCGCCAGGGGGGCCGCAGCAAGTTGGAAGAAGAAAAAAAAAAAGCAAAAAAAAAATAATTATAAATTTTATAAATATTTAAAAAATATTTAAAAAATATATAAAAATATTTATATTATTATGAGTATTGTTATGAAATAGCATTATAATAATTTGTCGCATATCTGAACATTAAACTTTTAATTCTAATCTTTCTGATTGGCTGGTACACGTAATCTGTCAGTTTAGCCTTGGTAACAACCGCCAGTGCTCAGCTATTCAGCTATTTATTTAGTTAGCTGGCTAGCTCTATCAAAATGGATAGATTTTTAAAAAGGAAAAAACCTGACGAGCCAGCTATCGAAACCTCAGATAAAAAAAAATACGAAAACGAACTCCTGGCCGAGTAAGACTCGTAGGTATGAGGCAGCATACATAAAGTATGGATTTGCATGCGTCACGCAGAAGAATGGACATGAGTGCCTCAAATGCGTTCTCTGCTTCGAGATCCTCTCCAACGAATGCTTAAAACCATCGAAACTTAAACGTCACCTGAACCAGAAGCATCCAGCAGAGGCCGAAAAACCAATCGACTTTTTTAAAAGAAAGGAAGAACATTTGACCAGGCAGTCAGCAACATTCGCTACTGTCCCTGAGAGAGCATTGAAGGCATCGTTTTTGGGTTCCTTGCACATTGCGCGAGCTAAAAAGTCGCACACAATTGGGGAGGATTTGATACTACCTGCTACAAAGACATTGTAAAAGAGCTACTGGATGAGGATGCTGCCAAGAAAATTGACGCTGTACCACTCTCTGATAACACTGTGAGCAGACGTATTGGAGACAATACGCACACACTCACAAACACACACACTCACTCACTCACAAACACACACTCACACAAACTCTCACTCACTCACACTCACTCACACACAAACACACACTCACTCACTCACTCACACACACACACACACACACAAACACTCACTCACTCTCTCACACACACTCACTCACAAACACACTCACACACTCACTCACACACACACTCACACAAACACACTCACTCACTCACACAAACACACTCACACACACACTCACTCACACACACTCACACACGCTCACTCACACACGCTCACTCACTCACTCACACACAAACACACTCACTCACTCACTCACTCACACACTCACACACACACACACACACTCGTTAAGATCTCTCTCTTTTTCCATTCACTGACACACAGATACAATGTTGAATGTTGAAATTACTTTACCATATATGAAGGTCTGTCATACAAATGTTATTATTACAACACAAATAAAGGTTAATGGATGTTCACCTAGATGTTTTATTTATTTCTACATTTGCTGTAGTATTGTCGATGGGTTTAATAACACATCATGGAAAAGGGGGGCCTTGGCCAGAACCTAGTGGTATTTGGGGGGCCTTGTCATGGAAAAGTTTGGGAACCCCTGGGCTAGGTGATATGTTAAAAATATGGGGATATACGATTATATCATCCCTCCGTCGAGGGTCTGTGTATATTTTTGCTTTTATTGATTTTGCATTAAAAATTAAATGTATTTATTGAAACACCAAAAATTTTAACAAAAGACATTTCTAAATTAAAATTTCACAAAACGGAAAAAGCAATAAAATAACGAAGTGATCAAAAAATCTTATTTAACCACCTCCCAAAATCCAGACATTTACCATCTCCAATGTCTCCATTTGCCATCACCCAATAATCTGTCAACAACAACAGGTGGAAAATTACTAACAGCCTACAGATAAAGAACTAAAGACAATTCTAAATGTAAAGATAGTAATAAAACCTAATATATTCCATTGTGTTCCCAAAATAATGCTGCCAAATGTGTTATCGAATTTGTGTTTGTAACGTTTGGTAATGCAGTTAATGCTGCCTAAAGAAAAGAAAATAACTCAATTTTAGGTTCAAGATTAAACTGACTTGTATTACTTTATGATTTAATCACATTCATCTTTGTTTCTTTATATACAGGTATCTTTGTATTATTACTGAACCAGCAGAGTTGCGTTCACAATGCATGTTAACCGCTAACTGGTGTGTGGAAATCAAGCAAACTAAACTCACAGCACCTCACTACCACAATAGCAACTTCATATAGCCTGAGGCTGCGTTTCCACTGACGCAGAAGAAATCCTCACAAAGCCACTCCCAACGCTAGGGAACCGCTTGCCCCGCGCTGCTGTCAATTTTACAGTCCACCTTGTGAGCTTGACGCTCGGCTTCCATAGGAAGGAATTGAAAGCGCTCGCTGACGTTCGCTCAGCACGCGCCAGTGGAAACATACGATAAGAAAATCAAACTGCTAGCATTTTTAGCAACACGCATGTCTAGATGTAGAACACAGGCTAAATATCGAAAATTACTCAAAAGCTTATCGTCGATATCATGGAGTTTTTTTATTGCTATAAATATTGGTATTGTTTTATCGCCCAGCCCTATTTCAGAGGCTTTATACTGACTTTATAATTTCACACTGTCCAGAAATCAGTGAAGACAGACGGTACACTTGATGTTAAGTCATTCACTAAATAGGGTGTATCCTATAGTATTTGGAGTGTATACACTCCAAATTTCAGGTAAAAGTTCAATTTTAGGCTACAGGTGATGTTTGCACCATTCAACATGTTTGGCAGACATGGGACAATGGTAATCAGTACATAGATTCAGAATTTATAATGCTAAATTTGATTTTATGATGGTTGGCAGTGATTGGACGATGCTGGCCATTACTTTGAATCAGTATTTATTATGTTAATTTCTGATTGGTAAAATGCTTCAGCACTGACGATCACATGTTTGTTTGACTGTGCAAAGAGAGAACATTGACATTTTGTTGCCAAAGTAGATAAAAAACACTAACTTAAGTCAAATAACTTTTATTTGTGTATACAGGTGCTGGTCATATAATTAGAATATCGTCAAAAAGTTGATTTATTTCAGTAATTCCATTCAAAAAGTGAAACTTGGATATTATATTCATTCATTACACACAGACTGATATATTTCAAATGTTTATTTCATTTAATTGTGATGATTAAAACTGACAACTAATGAAAACCCCAAATTCAGTATCTCCGAAAATTAGAATATTACTTAAGACCAATACAAAAAAGTATTTTTAGAAATGTTGGCCAAATGAAAAGTATGAACATGAAAAGTATGAGCATGTACAGCACTCAATACTTAGTTGGGGCTCCTTTTGCCTGAATTACTGCAGCAATGCGGCGTGGCATGGAGTCGATCAGTCTGTGGCACTGCTCAGGTGTTATGAGAGCCAAGGTTGCTCTGATAGTGGCCTTCAGCTCTTCTGCATTGTTGGCTCTGGCGTATCGCATCTTCCTCTTCACAATACCCCATAGATTTTCTATAGGGTTAAGGTCAGGTGAGTTTGCTGGCCAATTAAGAACAGGGATACCATGGTCCTTAAACCAGGTACTGGTAGCTTTGGCACTGTGTGCAGGTGCCAAGTCCTGTTGGAAAATGAAATCTGCATCTCCATAAAATTGGTCAGCAGCAGGAAGCATGAAGTGCTCTAAAACTTCCTGGTAGACGGCTGCGTTGACCTTGGACCTCAGAAAACACAGCGGACCAACACCAGCAGATGACATGGGACCCCAAACCATGACTGACTGTGGAAACTTTACACTGGACTTCAAGCAACATGGATTATGTGCCTCTCCTCTCTTCCTCCAGACTCTGGGACCTTGATTTCCAAAGGAAATGCAAAATTTACTTTCATCAGAGAACATAACTTTGGACCACTCAGCAGCAGTCCAGGCGAGATGCTTCTGACGCTGTGTCTTGTTCAAGAGTGGCTTGACACAAGGAATGCGACAGCTGAAACCCATGTCTTGCATACGTCTGTGCGTGGTGGTTCTTGAAGCACTGACTCCAGCTGCAGTCCACTCTTTGTGAATCTCCCCCACATTTTTGAATGGGTTTTGTTTCACAATCCTCTCCAGGGTGCGGTTATCCCTATTGCTTGTACACTTTTTTCTACCACATCTTTTTCTTCCCTTCGCCTCTCTATTAATGTGCTTGGACACAGAGCTCTGTGAACAGCCAGCCTCTTTAGAAATGACCTTTTGTGTCTTGCCCTCCTTGTGCAAGATGTCAATGGTCGTCTTTTGGACACCTGTCAAGTCAGCAGTCTTCCCCATGATTGTGTAGCCTACAGAACTAGACTGAGAGACCATTTAAAGGCCTTTGCAGGTGTTTTGAGTTATTAGCTGATTAGAGTGTGGCACCAGGTGTCTTCAATATTGAACCTTTTCACAATATTCTAATTTTCTGAGATACTGATTTTGGGGTTTTCATTAGTTGTCAGTTATAATCATCAAAATTAAAAGGAATGAACACTTGAAATATATCATTCTGTGTGGAATGAATGTATACATTATACAAGTTTCACTTTTTGAATGGAATTAATGAATCAACTTTTTGATGATATTCTAATTATATGACCAGCACCTGTATATATGCAGCTTTACAGAAAATCAGCTGTTAGTCTCTCAGCTGTGTATGTGTGTTGCTGTCAACCCTTTAGACCTGCTTTCTATTTAATAGTGTATGTTAAACATTTTATTTAGTTTAAGGCTACAACTTGTAGTATACTGTAGTTTTAAATGATAAAACCTTATGTCTGTTTATGTTAAATAATTAAAATAATTATATTTTATCATCTAATTTTTAGTATTATTTTGTTTTCCTATGAGCTGTAATTAATACAAGAACACAATAGACTACAATTACATGCTTATTCTGTGAAATATCTGTTTCAAATCCGCTTCATGATGTCCATCAACAGTGTACCATCACTTTATTTCAGCATGAGCAGTGCAGCAAAAATAGACTTGACACCGAAACTCCTGCTGCATTTGCTTCTGATGTAAATACACTCATTTGCTAATATATACTGTACACTGAAACAATTACACACTCTTTCTGTCCTTCTTCGGCATGCAGTGTAAAACAGGCTGGTACAATACTGCTCTCCAAAACATGAACCAGTAACTTTTAGATGAGCATATCTTATTGCGTCTTATTCAGTCAAATGCATTTATGCAAATTGCTTAGCTGCTGGGTGCAATCAAAACTACAGACAATGCAAAACTACTTTGTGTTGAGTTCTATGTACAGATGTGTGTCAGTGTTCTCAATCATCAAATCACTTTGTTCTCCATTTACTAATGATTATCTGCACAAGTATCGGACTCCTCAAAAATTCACAATATATGCCAAGGAAAAGCTAATTTCCCCACATTGAATTGGAGCATAATAGCAAAAAAGGAAGAACAGACATTGCTCTTTTTTTTAGTTTTGCATTTATGTGAAAAGAAAGTTCTTCATTGCTACATTGCCATTGTTGTCTTTTGTGGGTTGATGTTGTCAAAGATACAGACTTTATCAGATCTAAATGTTCTTCCTCAGTTTTCATTAAAAAAAACCTACATTGTATGTTTTTATTTTCAAAGTAAAGTTAATCAGAACAAAAAAACTTGTTAGTTCAGGGTGTGAGGTCATGTTAATAATTCAGCCAGATCTTAAGAATTTATGGCCAGACCTTAAAATTGTTAATTTAACACCCCTGACTATTTTAATGTAAATAAAAGTATTTTATTAACAGTGTTTTGTTTTTCATTTGAACATGTTATTTACAATGAAAATGTTAGGCAAGATAAGTACAGAGAATTTTTTGGCCCCATGTTGAGTTTTCATCTAGTATGGCCCCTGCAACAAAATATAGGATAAGCCCCCAAAGATATTTATTTATTTAAAGTATCAGAGTATAATTTATTCACCAAATTATTAAGTTCAATACTAACAATGAGAGTACCTGCACTTTTTTGTTTTTCACTTCATGCACTGGGTACTTGTCATAGTTGTTATTTTTAATTTACATTTTAATTTACAAGTAATTGATTACTCGTTTTTTATGGGTTCGAGTACTCGACTACAAAATTACTCAAAAATGCTCATCCCTAATCAGATTTAATATTTGTAAAATCCATTTTAAAACATAAGCTTGTCAGTATCGTATAAACATTTTCATGTCATTGTAACCCTGTTTCAGTTTTTAGTAATTTTGTTCATTGATTTGACTTTCATTTGACAATTTTATTAATTCAGAATGTTGCATTAAAACTAGACATTTACAAACTGATAGTTTTACATGTTGCTCTTTTAACTGGGTCAGTGTATTTATCCATCAAATAAATAAATATTGTTTTTATGGAATGGATAATAAATGTTTTCCCGTCGTAATGTCATGAGAGAAAAGTGGAGATTTCCTATGGCAGTGCTATGAGTGACAGACCAGCTGTCACAGATGAACTGCTGTTCACCACTTATTTTGTACATGCATTCATTTTGCTCAAATTCACCTTTCTTGGAAAATAATTCAGTAATAAATTGTGCTCACACTCTGTTCAACGTGCAGCAGAGTAAAGAAACAAAATATTGTTGAGAGGACAGATGGGACAATTTGTGGAAAGTTTAAAACTACTTTCAAGTTGCATCACATAGGGCAAGCTTTGTGGATGAATCATTTTTAATCGTACCAAAATACATTGAAAAAAATTACACTTAATTTTATGTCATCAATTCTAATGGAATCCTTGTGGGCCCCACTTTAGGCCCCTAGAATCATTATATATTTTCACCCAACTAGTGACAGCCCTTGCTACGGCACTCAGTGGGGAAAAGAAAATGGCTCAGTGAATGGCTTCTAATCATGATTTTACTAATTTATTTATTAAATTTTTTATCCCCTTTTTCTCCCAATTTGGAATGACCAATTCCCAATACTTAGTAGGTCCTCGTGGTGGTGCGCTTACTCGCCTCAATCCGAGTGACGGAGGACAAGTCTCCGTTACCTCCGTTTCTGAGACTGTCAAATCGTGCATCTTATCATGTGGCTATTCGTGCATAACACCACAGAGACTCACAGCATGTGGAGACTCATGCTATTCTCCTCGATCCACGCTCGATTTACCACGTGCCCCATTGAGAGCGAGATCCACCAATCATGACCTTGAGGAGGTTTACCCCATGTGATTCTACCCTCCATAGCAACCTGGCAAATTTGGTTGCTTAGGAGACCTTGCTGGAGTCCCTCAGCACACCCTGGATTCGAACTCGCAACTCCAGGGGTGGTAGTCAGCGTCAATACTCGCTGAGCTACCCAGGCCCACTAGATATTTACTTATTACATTTGTAGCTTTACTTAATTTTCATTAATATCTACAACATAAAATGTTAATTTTAGGGTGAATTTAGAGAGTTACATAAAGTTAATAATCCCAAATTTCTTGAATTTCCTTAGCATTAAAATTTTGATTTTAATGCTAAATACTACTAGGGGTGGCTCGATACCACTTTTTCATGTCCGATACCTATTCCACAACCTTGAGTATCTGCTGATATTCTACCATCTTTTACTCCCTCTTAAACAATTAAGCTGTTAATAACACAATTGCCAGGAGAATGCACTATACAATGCTTAACCCATCCATCTAAAAAGCATCATGCTCAAACGGTGCAACAAACGTTCTACTCCCCTAAAGGAAGAAATAAATGAGTGCTTGAAGTGACCCACAATCTTTCTGCCGATGGCCAGTGCATCACTTATACTGCGCTAGCAGTCCTTCGTTCACAATAAGTTGCAGGGTATGCGCGAAGCATCCCAAACTGTGATCTCCAAGGCGATCCATTGCTTTTATTACATTACTAGCATTGTCTCTTAAAATTACATGTTTAAAATAACTCCACACAGCTGACATGATGATAGTGCTGACAAGTCTCACCTATCTATCACTCACGTTCTAGCGACTGTTCACGTGACGCCAGTGTTGCCAAGTCCGAGTTTTTCCCTCCTCCTGAACGCGATTGGGCTAGTTTTGAGCAGCAAATGCGCGGAATTTTGTTGTGAAAACCTGGCAACCCTGCGTGACGCATGCTACTCGTCTCTCTTCATGGCATCTCAGGTGTTAAGCATTTGTATGACATTTTAGGACTAAGTCCGTGATCGTATCGGATCGGAATATACTCCCCTGGCTCCTACAATATCCGATCCAGTGATTTTGGCCAGTATCGGACTAATACCGATACTGAATATCCGGATCGGCGCACCCCTAAATACTACTAACACAAACATTCAAGTACAGAACTGAGGTTGTGTGGAATGCCCATAAGCCCTTGCGCTTGAATAATTTAAGCTCTGATAGCAAGTATGTAACTTGATTGTTGTCTTGATTGACAAATCCTACATGTATATTGCATGTCATTGACTTTTGTTGTTGATTTTAAGATGACATTTCCTTGTCTGTGTGCATTTGGTTTGATATTTTCTGTTATTATCAAGTTGTTTCCTCTCTTCCCTACAGAGGACGCAACAATGCCAAAGGTCCCTCCATGGCAGTGAGTTAAACACATCTCTTTCAATGTCCTTTATTCAAAATAATAACAGTGACACTTTTTTGTATCAAGCCACATTTCAAATTTAGTTAATTTGTATCTCCAAAGATTCCTTGGTTTAAATGGAGGCTTGTTGTTAAGATAACTCTTTTTCAACCAAAAATAATGTTTTTAATTTGTCTTTAAGGAGGCCTTTAGTGGCGTTTATGCAAACACGAGGATGGTTCATGTTTTGACCTCGGTTGTGGTAAGTCAAAATTAGCAAGACTGAAGATATAAAATGCTAATTAGTTTTCAATTATTTACATGATATGTAAGAAATTACAGGCTGTTCTGACTCTTGTGTATTTCTATTCTTGTGTTGCTCCCCTCAACAGGGAACCAAATGTGAACTTAAGGTCAAAAACGGCCTGATCTATGAAGGAGTTTTTAAAACATATGGCCCAGAGGTGAGGAGAACACTTTTTGTGGCTCTAATCTCATGCATTTAAATCATCATTTTGCAGCTAGTACAAATATGAAAAAGTGAAGAGGTCAAAAGTTGATGAAACCACATAGATTAAATAGTCTAACAAACAAACTGCATTTCTGAAAAAGTTGAGTGAATCCCAATTTATTCAGTGAGTTTTGCATTTCACACAGTTTCACATTTAGCATCAATTTGATGTAGACTTAAATGGAAATATCTTCATTTGCAGTGTGAAATTGTCCTGGATGCAGCACACAAGAAAGGTCTAGAGCCTTGCATGAGCCCACGCCGTGAGGATATTGTGGAGAGTATCATCTTCAAATCCTCAGATGTAGTCGTGGTGCATTTTAAAGATGTGGACCTCAACTATGCCAAGAAAGGTGAGACCTGCACTATTCTCTTTTATCCCAGGAATGCTTTTCCCTTCTGTTTAGTGGTTAATTGGGATGTTTTAGGTGTGAAAATGTAGTAAGTTTAAAACACATTTCAGACATTCATTTAAATGAATGAAGTGTGTCTTGCTGGCATAATGCAGTTCATATGAAATAAGTCAAGTAAAGTATTAAAATAGCTGGAGAACAGACCAGTTTACTATCATCAAGGCAAAATAGATTTCCTCAAAGGCTTGTTTTTGTTGCTAGGCATAAAGAGGATTGTGTGCTTTGAAATGAAAATGCTATAAACTTTGTCTTTGCAAGGGCATCAACCTTCAGAAAATATTTTTTTTTTTCTCAGACTGAGAAGTCGAAATGTTATTTATTACAGCGAACAAAGCCATCTAATGTGCATCAATGCAGAATGTGTTATGCATTATCCTTGCACTTGGTGAACATTTAAGCCCCGATAGAGAGGTCTGATGTGAAAAGGTTGCATTCAGAAACATTTTATTTCCAAACATTATTTGCTCCTCGAGCAAGCATTTTACAGACACCATATATATTGTCTTATCATGTGAATAAGAACTGTACAAAGAACAGTATGAATGTGCTTGTGCAACTGATATTTATTTCCTCTATCACAGCCCGTATAATATTAAGTTAATATCGAGTAAGCATTTCAGATAAAAAAATAAATTATAGTTAGTTTGTATATTTTTTCAATGTATAATGTTCATACATTTGTCTCCACCAACAAACATCGTTCCAAAAGAAGGCAAATCAAACACTCGTTATTAAATATCTATAATCCTACTACATACTGCAGTCAGGAATGGAGAAATAATTGATATTATAAAGACATATTCTTGTTTGATAGCTTTGCAATCTGTGACAGTTATGTCCCAGTGATGTAACAAGGAATAACCTTACCTTAAAGGGATAGTTCACCCAAAAATGAAAATTCTCCCATAATTTACTCACCCCTATGCCATCCCAGATGTGTGACTTTCTTTCTTCAGCACACAAATGAGTATTTTAGAAGGTCCATACAATGCAAGTGAATGGGTGCCAAAAAGGCAGCATAAAAGTAATCCATACAACTCCAGTGGTAAAATTAATGTATCTAAAAGTGATATGATGGGTGTGTGTGAGAAACAGATCAATATTTAAGTAAATTTTTGCTATAAATTCTCATCCCCATTCAGTCAGTCTCCACTTTCATCTTTCACATGCTACTTTATGATTTTAGTGATTCACTTTCTTTGTGCATATGCCCCTACTAGGCAGGGAGTTAATTTTATAGCAAAAACTTCAATATTGATCTGTTTCTCACCCACATGTATCATATCACTTCAGAAGATGTGGATTGAACCACTGTAGTCATATGGATTACTCTTATGCTAAAAATTTTGGCACCCATTCACTTGTATTGTTTGGACTAAAAGAGCTTAAATGTTCTTGTAAAAATTGTAATTTGTGTTCTGCAGAAGAAAGTAAGTCACACGCATCTGAGATGGCATGAGGGTGAGTAAATGATAAGAGAATATTCTTGGGTGAACTATTCCTTTAATGCATGAAATAAATTATATTTGTCTTTTTGGTAAGAAATATATTTGCATGTCACATACATTATAAAGTGTTATAAAAAAAAATCTAGCCTCTGGCAGCCTATCTTTGTCCTTGTAAATTCAGAAACAAACTAGATTTGTTGTATCTGGTCAATGACTGTTTTCAAACTGACCCTCCAAACTGACTTCTTTATTCTGTCTTTTTCTTTTCAAATGGATGTAGTCTCATCAGATGCAGGTAATGCAATTTTTTTTCCTCCACAGTTTATTTTGTGCTAAATCTTTTAAGTTGCTTGTGTGGCATTCTTTGAGTAGGTGAATATTACAGTAACAACTGATTCTTTTTTTATTTTTTATATATTATTTATTTATATCATAGCAAGCTGTATGAATATTTGATGCATGCAGCAGGCCTTTTAGATGGCACATTGCACAGTCCAAGTTTATTATCATTATTATTATTATTTTAATAAAAAGTCTGGGTTATACTTCACCCCAGTCATTATGAGAAAACAATGTTTTGACTATGGCTACTAAGTTTAAGATTGTGTGCACCAGTGAATACAGGGTGCTGAGTGCCAGGAGAGCTTGGCACAGATTCAGATATGATCAGCCAGGATATGCGTTGATAAAATGTCATCCATTTCACCTTAGCAAAAGTCAAACTGCTCAGCCTACTCAAAGTTGGCTGCAAGAAGCTACTATAACATTGTAATTGTCTTTACGTGAACCTGATGATGTTATTTTAGAGGACTTTCATATTTTATGAGCACATTGTTTATTCGAGTTAATTTTGATGTGACAAGTTGTAGCAAGATCATAATTCAAGTTTTATTAATTTATTTTGTATATTATTTTTTGCATGATTATGGTGGAAAAGGGTTCTTTTCCCAATACAGTACTCCATTTAAATATCAGCAAATTCACAAAACATGAATAAAGTGAAATTAAATGCAAAAACAGTAAATGCAATAAATGATGCACAAATTCATACTCTAGTTCATACAACAGTTTTCAGTTCCTTTCATTTGTAAGTTCTTTGAAAATAACTGATTGAAATGCATGGGTTACTGTTGTGGAATGAAAAAACATCAACAAAAAAAAACATGTATTTATTCTTTCTTTATAATTTTGTAGTAGTTCACCCAAAAATAGAAATTCCATCCCAGATGCCCAGTGTCTTCTGCAGAACACAAATTAAGATTTTTAGAAGAATATTTCAGATCTGTAGGCCCATATAATGCAAGTGAATTGTGACCAGAACTTTAAAGCTCCAAAAAGGACATAAAGGCAGCATAAAGGTAAGATCAGTATAAGTTGTTTTTTAATATAACCAGAAGGTGGTGATATGCAAGAAAAATGCGAATCGCCAAAAAACAAAAGAAGAACGTGGAAGTGAAAGTGGACATTTATAGTTAAAAAGTACTTGAGAATTGATTTGTTATCATATTCCTACTGAAGACATAGATTGAACTGCTGGAGATGTATTGATTTATTTTATGATGCATTTACATGCTTTTGGAGTTTTAAAGTTTTGGTCACATTCACTTACACCTACAGAGCTGAAATATTCTTCAAAAAAATCTTCATTTGTGTTCAGCAGAATTAAGAATGTCATCTGGGATGGTATGAGGGTGAGTAAATGATCATGAGAGAATTTTCATTTTTGGTTGAACTATTCCTTTAACATTTGGCTTAACCCATTGAAGGTCATGTTCTCGAGAATATCACTCTGATTAGTGTTTCTATGTTGATTTTAATGATTGGGTTTAATAAACTGTTGGCTATAATATGACACTGAGAATAACATGAAAATGTTTAGTTTCCTGTCTGTCTTGTTAATAATTTCCCATTTGTTCTCTGGTTATAGCCACGTGAGCTTCAATCTTAAATAATAAACTGAACAAGATGTCAGGAAAAAAATGCAGCTCCTCCCTGTTTTCTGAGTACATGGCCTTTTAAAAGTGTGTATTCTAAGCCCAAATACTAGATCGCTATCATATGCCTAGATTTGAGATCCTCGCCCCTGCCCTCCATTTGTGCCCATTTAGAAATCAATGCCTCTGCATCGTGTTTGTCCCTTCTGTAAGCATTTGTTTGGTTTTGCATCAAGGTGAACAGCATGTAAAACAAATCCTGTTGTTTGTGTGGTAGATAACTTTACAGACAGTGCCGTCAGTGCTCGTCTGAACGGAGAGCACAAAGAGAAGGATCTGGAGCCCTGGGATGGAGGAGAGCAGCACGTCTCAGGCAGTTTGGAATCTCTTGACACAGACCTGGTGAGATGATAATCGGATGAGGTCATCATGTAACTGATTGCAGTTGGATTCATCTTGTGATAATTTTTTAAATTATAGTAAGCAGTAAAAACATTCAGATGTTTAAAGCAATGCACCACTCAAGGCTGTGGTTATAGCGATTTTACCACAGTTATGGGATGATGTTCGGCATGACGAGAAGTCTACTGCTTTCACAAAACGGCAGTGGCAACAGGTTGGAAATGTGACCTGGTGGGTAGTGCACATGGACCAGCATGTGCTTTGATGCTTATGTGCTGGTGTGCCAAATTTGAATAGGTTTGCGTCATTTACCGATTCCACCTTGTTGTTTCCTGTTACCTTTCCACTGTTCTGTCAAAATATCTGTAAAAAAAAAAAATGGCTCCAGCAGTAATATAATAAAAATGCATCACCCAATGAATTTACTGTTAATAATATACAGTTCTTCTGCCAAGTAGTATAATACATTAGTTTGGCTGTTTACAGCTGCCAAACAACTTGGCAAAGTAATATAAATATAGAGTTCAATTGATGTGAAGTCACAGTTGTGCATATATTAGCTATTTTACAGCGGCTTTGAATGTGGCCAGTCATTTTTCAGAGCTGGAAGTATTTGGATTATAAAATTGTATTTTAATCTCCGTCTCTTTTCAGTCAAATGGTTGGGATCCTGATGAGATGTTTAAATACAATGAGGAAACGTACGGTGTGAAGTCCACCTATGACAGCAGCTTGTCATCATACACGTAAGTCCTCTCCACTGACGGTCACCTGTGCTTTTAAAGTCCTCCTGATGTATATCAGTTTATCCCTAAAACTAAATGCTAACTATGTGCTGTCTTTCTGACGTGATCTGTTTATTTTTATTCTGTTTCTATAAATAACCCAGGGTCCCCTTGGAGCGAGATAGCTCTGAGGAGTTCCTCAAGCGTGAGGCTCGTGCAGCACAGCTGGCAGATGAGATCGAAGCCAGTGCCACCTACAAAGCCCGCGTGGCACTGGAGAATGATGACCGCTCCGAGGAAGAGAAATACACTGCTGTGGTTCGTGGAGAGAGAGAACTTCACAGCCTCAACAGGTCAAGCCTAAATAACAAAGTGCCACTGTTGTCTTATATCAAATAATTTGCGCTAGACGCAGTAAATTATCACTATTACGATAAGCAAAGATGGATGATGAACTGAGAGGCCGATGGGCTGGCATACCATGGAGGCCACCAATCAGTGGCGGACTGGGAACAGAAATCAGCCCTGGAGATTATTTATTTTGGGGGAGGGCAGGGGCAATGTGTTTTTCTGTCCCCTTTGGCATATCGCTTCACCATTTCGCAGCCCCTTTCATTGGCTGGCTCAGCGGAAAAAGTCACAGTTCTCCCGATGGCCGTTCCGCCGCTGCCCACCATGACGTGACAGCATTCACGTTTATGCGCTACAGGATGCTTGTCAGATTTGGTTGGATTTTTCAATTTGATGAAAATTATTTTTTTTTTGATGCAATTGCTTATTATATGTACTTTTTAATTATTAACCAATCAAAAATCATGCACTATTAATAGGGATATGCACGGCGCCTGTATTCAAATACCAAAATCAATATTCTGTTATTCTCCACTTGTTTAGAGGTCTTCAACCCAATCTGAGTCTGACAAACCTACAGGTTTTGGGCCAGGTTCGGGTCCGTTTTTCCAAGTAGGATAAAGGGCGAGTTACGGGCTGTTCATATGTGCATCGATGCCATTTTTTTTAGACAGTGTGTTAAGTTTAAAAGAACTTTTAATATTTATAAACTCATCTCAAAGCACCTGCGTTTTGTTTTACAATTCGATGTGCAGGACCATCGCATATTTTAGAGACTGTTTGCTTAAAAAGTACTTCAATATTTATTAACGCATCTCGAGACACCTGTGTTCTGTTTCACCATTTATTGTGCTGCATTAAGCTTTTTCAGCACCTGTGAGATGCAGATTCCCTGAGCATGCACTCGAGTGCCTGTGCTCGCGCTACTGTAGTCCAGCATGCATTCTTTTGAACAAATGGTATTTCACATAAGGCTGACAATTATGTGGATTTATAATAGAGATCTCAAAATAAATAAATAGCTGATTTAGAGCTCAGGTCCTTTGGGTTTAGAGGTCATTTGGGTTTAGAGGCCCCTGGGCAACGGCTCAATCGGCCCGGTGGTTAATCCATTCTTGACGATAAGCTATTTCTGCATTTTGGATATCCAAAAAGATTGCCATAATAAATTCTGGTTGCAGACCTACAACCTAGCGAATCAGTGCATTTTAAGTGGCCAGTTAATCAACCTGTTGTTGTTCAACAGTTACAGTTTGCCTTTTCAAGTTTTTAGAAGGTATTACAGTATGACAGCTGTTCAGTACCACTCAGATAGTTCAATTCTAAATATACATACATCTAGTTGACTACTTTCTTTTGTTTACTTCAACAGGGAGAACAAATACATTCCTCCTAGTCAGAGGAACAGAGAACCAGGGATATCATGGGGAGCTGGTCGTCAAAACTCACCCAGACTAGTTCAGTGTAGCCCTGGGCCTCCTACACCCAGATCGGGACCTCACGACTACAACACAATGGATCAGCGTGTGGTCAATGGAGGTACAAGATGGGTTCAGAACAATTTGTTTGTGCCTTTACTAGGGTAACGTTGGGTATCTATATCGCCTAACATGGCAGGTGACTAGTTTTATATGATTAAAGATAATCAGTAATATGATTCAGCATAATACACCCTGAATATTGGGTAATGCAGCTTTGAAGGCGTGACGTATCAGAATTGTGCTAGCTAGGCAAGTAAAGCAATTTGCGGCTCTTCTCATGCTGGATATATGAGATGTCTTAAAGTTTTCCCATGCATAACCTTTTAAGGGGCTCAGTCCACAAAACAGAAATAAGATGAATCGATCCCTCCCATAAATGATAATAAAAAAGAAAACTATTCCTTTGGCTTCCTATGACCTCTGTCAAGCTTACTATAAGTTTCTTTGCAGATCATTGTTCTTGCCTTCACTAATAATGAGTCTATCAATTTCACCTCTCAGGCTTCAGTTCATCCATGATGAAATGATTTGAGCAAGCCAGTAGTACAGGTGTGCTCAACCTACAACCCAGCTTAAAAATTGATCTAATTGATCTTTTCAGAAGGTCTTCATACTTACATACTTTAAATTCCTGTTGTTTTCTGTTTCCACCGTCTCAACATGTGATGTTACAATTCCACCTTGTTTTTTGGTGTCTTGACCTCACCCCTCCCAATACTCTTTCTCAAGTCTTCATCTACCATTACCTATCTCTGGACCTTTCCTCCACTCTAGTGTCAATCTTCTTATCTATCCTTCGCATCAAGGTCTCTTCAAACTTCAGTCGCGGCTGTCAATGTTTATTTTGCTCTCCCTCCCTCCTATCTCTCTCACTCAAATGTAGTTTTTCATTCCTCTCATTTCATCTCTATCAGGTGCTCACCCTTGGCCTGCACGCTGCCCATCTCCCTCTTCTCGCCCTACATCCCGTTACCAGTCAGGCCCCATCAACTCTCTCCCACCCCGGGCGGCCACGCCCACCCGGCCTCCCTCCAGACCCCCATCCAGGCCCTCTCGGCCCCTGTCTCATCCCTCTGCACATGGCTCCTCAGGGCCCATGTCCATCATGCCTAAACGCCTATCCTCAGAAGGTATCAGAAACCCAGACTGGGCAGTCGTTTTGTTTTGGAACTGCTGCTCAGGTTCACGTTTTGCAATCCAAATGCCTAAATTCAGGCTGCCACTAACTGCTGTGGGACTTGCCTGGTGTTAAATAAAATGACTTACTCCTCCGCTCTTTCCATTCTCTCTTATCAATCTCTTTTTATGCATGATAAAAGTGAATTTTCTGCATTTTTCACTCATTTTCTGGGTTGTTTGATATTTTTGCCATGGATTGCACAAAGACACTTTAACCTTGGGGACACTCTGAACAAGCCAATGGTAATGCATAAGAATTTCTTTCCATGCCTAACCATGGCTTGACTTTTATTTTTTTATTTTTTCATTAATTAAATTCAGAATTTTTAAGCCTCTTCAGTTAATTTTATTTAGATAGATTGGCTAGAATTAAAATCCTTATCCATTAACATTTCAAAGGAAAGATACTGAAGTGAACAACTTGCTGATATCTTTTTAAAATTACAGCTTGATCGTGTCTAGGCTATTGTGGTACCATGAATCACATTATGTCCACTACACGTGCAATGACTTGTTATATTTTCCCACTGTTGCACAGTGTTTTCTAGGTGATTCTCCTAGGAGTCTTTCTACCAAGTCTTTGCTTTATATTTGACTGCATTTTGAATGTCACATTCACTAAAACACAACAAGGGTTGCAATGGTTTTGGAGAGTGCTACACTACACATTGGTGAGACATGCTGAAGTATGATTATTTCTTTGAGAACCCACTCCTCTCTCTATGCAGGTCCTCCAAGAATGTCCCCCAAGTCACAGCGGACCCCTAGACCTCATAGAGTGGCCTCATGTAGAGGTGGTGGGCCTTCTACAGTGGATTTCATGTCCCAAGGTGCATCAGTGGAGGTTTCGACTCCCCCTTGTGCTCGCAACAGCCCATCTGGAGGAACCTGGTCATCAGTAGTCAGTGGTGGTAAGCCTTTATTAGAAATGTTTACCTATATTTCATTGTCTGTAACACTCTAAAATAAATACAAATTCTGTGTAATTTTTACTTCCTCTTTAGCAAACAGACCTCGTTCTCCTCGTCAGAATAGCGTTGGCGGAGGCACTCCAAGCCCCTCCTCCTTGTCTTCCCCTCAGGCTGGCACAGTGCCAGTAGACTCTGTTACTGTTTCCACAACAGCGACATCACCCACAGCAGCAAACCCAGCTACCAACATGGAAGCATCTCCAATAGAAGAGGGTTAGAACCCTTACATAACATTTAGCACACAGTAAAGCTTTGTTGCTGTAGTAATCAAGCTTTTAAAGGTTATCTGCTCAATGATTTTAATGGGCTGATAGTTTGAGGGTGAAAAAAATCACAAGGCCTGTTTATATTAATACTCTTAAGTAGGGCTGGGAGATATGTACAATATTCACAGTATATGCGCAATATGTTATTCTTGCAATATAAAATTAAGCAACATTGGGAATATCGCAATGATTTTAATCAGTTAAAACTGTCCATTAAGTGAATCAATTAAAAACTTGATTCAACATTTGGAAAACATTGGTAACAATAGCTATGTTTCCATCAATGTTTTTTTATGCGCATTTTGGGATATTACACAAAATTGCTTGATAGAAACTCCAAAATGCACATACAAAATGTATAGGCTTGCTAGAGGTAGATAAATCTTTTATTGGATAACAAGTGTGCATAAACTATGATGGTAACAGAGTTACTGAATAAAATCCTGTTGAATTTATTACGAATAAAAGAAGCTTTCAAAAAAAGTCATGTGACTTAACTCGTTCATAACTGGACTAACAGCGGGCCAATCATCACATCTGAAATGTTGCTCTGGTCATCCTGAAATAACGGTGTCTAGAAAATCCAAAGCCTGCAAAGAGTTTGTATAGTAAATAAGTCGAATACAAATTTGAACTGTGTCAAAGAGCAGGTTTATTGACACTTTTGAAAAAAAATATCTTATAGATATTTATATATACTTATATAGAGAATTTTTCCAGAAAGTCGCGATTTCGTTCTTTTGAACACATGGGATTGAAACGCGGCTTTATTCGCACATTGTTTTTGTGATAATAGTTTTTTCACATAAATTAATTTCGCAGCTTGGATGGAAACATAGCTAATGGCTATGAGGTTGATGTGATGGTTTGAATGTTTTTTTGGAAAGCCCTTTTAAGCCATTACAGTACAAAAATATCATATAATATGCTTAAGCTGACAACGTGTGTGGTCATGTAAATGTATTAAATGGCGTTTCTTTGTTGATGTAAGCTTATAAACTGCGTAAGAATAAACTGATCGATACGGGCCGATTTTTGCCCATTACGCCGAATTTGTGTTGCATGTAAATGCCTTAACCAGTGTTCTTACTGGCTTATCCAGTGTGCGGCTGTGCTGTGCACATTCATCTTTGTGGTTTGACGTCAAAAGCAGAGAATACTTTCCAATGTCACGTAAACACAGATTTTTTTGCTTTGAATTTTTTTTAAGTTGATTTTTAGGAGTAATCAACATATTGGTGTGCATGTAAATGGGCTCATTTTATGGAAAGATTTTTTTTCTCCAAATCGATTTAAAAGATAACTACGTTATCAACCTTTCCCACCACTTTAGTTATCTGTATCGGTAAAACCCACTATTGGTCAACCTCGAATTATAATACAAGTGTTGTTTAGGCATATGACACAAAGCTGAACCTAGTGAAAAGAAATGTCATCAAAACATTTGTTTTTGTGAAATTTATTTGTTTAACTTATCGTTTCACATTTTAATCTTTCTAGGACCTCCCAGCATGGCTCCAGACCACAGGAAACAAATAGATAATTTAAAGCAATTCAGTGTAGATTTTAGGGTAAGTTATATTTACTCCAAGTTATATATCCTCTCCCATTATTTGTGATTCTAAGAATCCATAAACAACTTTAAATGCATTTATTGAATACATTCACCTTTTTAGTTGCAGTCTAGCTCAAATCCAGATCCAGTATTTGAGTCCATGGTGAGCAAACCTCTGTGGGACCTAGCAGAAAAGTCAAAGGATCAACCAGCTGAGAAGAGTCCAGTTGATGGACCCAAAGTCTCCATGGAGTCCTGCGTTAGTGAAGAAGCCTCTTCTCCTGTTCCTGTGAGTGCTCCCCCAACAGGAAATAAATCTGGTACCCCTTCACTATCTCCCTCATCTGCTGTAGCAGAGCAGAAACAAGGGCCTGATGTGACATCTCAGGGTGTCCAGACCACCTCGCCTCTGGCCAGTGCCGCTGCAAAAGACAAAGATGACAGGGAGGAAAAGAACGACCCTGTAGCAGAGTAAGTCAGCAAATGAAAATGGAAAAGCTGTTGTGACAATCAATGTGATGAACTTACCAATAGACATCCTCAAAGAAAGGGTACATGCTGTAATAAAATTAAGTATTTAAGAATGTATTAATTCCCTTTGTGTACTTTTAGGAGTGTTAGAAAATCTACTCTCAACCCCAACGCCAAGGAGTTCAACCCGAGAGTTTTTTGCTCCCCTGTAAGTATATCAATGGTTTACTTTGTGACAGTAAATTAACTGAAAGATAAAACATTCCCAATTATACAAATAATTTGTCTGATATGGAAATATATTGTACCTTGAGGTTTTGATCTCAGGTAATTTTTGTTTTTGATTAGGCTTGATATATTTTTGTATATGTTTGGTGCTGCAACATTGAATCAGTGGTGTTTTGATGACAGTTACAATTTTTTGGGAAGGGACATAATAATAACGTTTGTCAACATTCAGTTTTGCTCCGCTTCAATTGTATTTTGACTTAAGTCTGGAAAATTTCCTGCAAGCATCTTAATTATCCTCTGTTTAGTTGAAGAGTGGAAACAAATGTAACACCCAATTGTACATGTTTATTCTTCTTTCTTCAGCCCAAACCAGCAACAACTCCCACTCTGACCCGGCCCCAGGGTCAGCCCAGCCCTTCCATAGTAGTGCAGCAGCCCCCTACCATCTATGGCCAGACCATGTTCCAGATGTACCCACTGACCCCTGTCAGTCCTGGTGTACAGGTGAGCATCAGTATCTGAACCTCACTTAGAGTGCATACCCATGTTAATACTCTCATTTGTTCTTTGCATGAAAGCCCACATCTATCCCAAAAACATCAATGTAGACTTCTGTATTTTTTAAATGTATGTGCCAAGATCCTTGATGTCTTGATTGTGTCCATCATGTGAAATTCCAGCCATCTCTCCTTATACTTCCATTTGTCAACTGCATTTTCAATGTATCTGCATGTATACCCAGCAAATGATTGTACTTACAGATAAGAAAAGAGGCCTGTTCACACCAAGTCTATGCAAATAAATGACACTAAAGTTTGCAAAGATTTTGACATCCTCTGAAAAAGATGGCATACCTGAATGAAATGCATTCCTGTCATTAACAGACAGATTGCACTGGCTCTTAATTCAAAATTCTAATCATTGCTAAAACAAATCAGATGTTGTCACATAGTACAGAATGATGAAATAATACAAATTTAATTATAGAATATTCCTATTTTTTTCAGCATTTGATTTCCAAATTTCTTCTTTTTGCTCTTCTTGTCTTTTGTCATTATGGCTTGTAAATTTTCTTGCACACTTATCAAGATGTATTTATTTAAACACCAACATTTTTAATGCCAGCATTATCAATAACTTGATATCTTGTATGCTCAGAAACTGGTTGGTTGGTCAGTGTAGTTTATTTCTACATTTGCCACTTTTCAGATTGTGTTCATAGGGGTGCAGTGTATTGTCTTTCATTAATGTGAAGAAAACTCAGATTTTGTGTGAATAGGCCTTAAGGTCAAGAACATGGTAATGTACTAATTATTTTATCGTCTTTGGAAGCATGCTGTCAAATTTGGAAGGAGCTCATTGTGCATCAGCCCAGCCTGCCCTCACACTGCACATCACTGAATTTGGAAATATTCAGTCATTAATTTACTATTACGCAGATCAAAATAAATATTTACTCCTTTTTTGGTAAAGTTAAGTACGTACATATAAATCTAGTATTGGCTAGAAAGGTGTATCTTTTTTATATGCAAAAACAAATAGCTCTATAGCTTCTCTTAAAAGTCAGTTGATCCATTCTAGGCCACTCAAACATTTTAGAGGAAACAAATCGTATTTGTTGAAAAAAAAAGGCAAATGTCAGTCCCCAACGATTAAAAGGTTCTTTTTGTTTCTTTTCCCTCTTCCCTCTCTCTCCATTAGAAAAGCATTATCTGGAAGGTTTGTGCATTTCTAAGCTTCTTTTTTTTCTATTGAGAAAATTGATGATTTTTGCCTGTATAACTGAGCAGCAGACATTGGTTTGCCCATTTCTTATTAGTTTTATTAGTTTTCATACTGTTGTCAATACGCTCTGTGCTTATCAACTAAGATTAAGTGCCATAAATGAGTATTACTTTTGTCTTTTTTTGTTTCACAATTGTTATTTGTTTTGATGCTTTCTTAAATTTTTTGGTCTATCATAGCATTGAAGAGCATATGCATGATACATTTAACTATGAGAAAAGTCAGAAAATAGTGTGGATCAGTCTTTCAGAAGGCTTCATGTGTATGTTTTATCATTTAGCAACCCATCAGCAGTAGAGGACAGAATCTTGCTGGGTAACACAGTCTCAACGCATCTGAAAAAATCAGATCTTTGCAATGTCCCCCATTGATGGGTGGATATGTGGCTGAACATGTTAAAAATATGCATGTTACAACTTTTTTTCAATGAGCAATGCTAAAACTAAAATTACCGTGCCATACAAAAATTGTGAGCTGAATGTAGTTTTTGTAGTCAGAACATAATTAAGTTTTTCATCTCATGTTCTGTTCCTCATCACTTAGCCTCCAGCGATGTACCATGTTCAGGTTCCACATATGACCATGAGCCAGAACAAGCCCTACAGACCAGGTAAAGGTGAGAATGCTTCTCTCAGAGTGCATGCTTTTAAAGGTGCTTTCTGTTGTCCTGCCCATCAAAGCCAATACACCTTAACTACACTAAAAATTAAATGGAAAGATTTTTGATCGTCCAGCCAATCTGTCTAGTCACAATCTGTTTTCTCTGAATCTGACCATAGTTGAGGCAAACCCATTTGTCAAAAGGCAGGTCATAGTCAGTTCAGTCATAATTTTGATAAAATGTGTAGTTACTCCGTTTTGTCGTTGCAGAGCAGTGTTGATTAAGGCTATTTATTTTTGTTCTTGCCATTAATTACTGCACTTGCTACAAAATGTGTTTTGGTCTGTAGTTTAGTGTATTCCTTTAGTTCATACTGTGCTGTTAGTAAATAAGATGTGCCAAATTACTTTTTTTTATTTTTTTTATTGAGGTGTGAAATTAGATGAATTAACAGAGAGCATCTTGTCCATTGCGTTCTCTCTTTTACTGTATTCACCTACAGTACCAAACATGCCCCAGCAAAGACCAGACCAGCATCACCAACCTGGCACGTCTACAATGATGCATCCAGCGACAGCTGCCGGGCCGCCTATTGTGGCACCAAACCCAGCATATTCCGCCCAGTACTTTACTTGTAGTCCCCAGCAGTTTGCTAGTCAACCGCTGGTACAACAGATGCCGCACTATCAGTCCCAGGTACTGTGACATGAGAAGGCATGTTTTGTTACACACAGGCATGTATTGTAAGCCATACAGTGAATGCTATCTTGGGTTCTCATGTTTTAGGCCCAGCATATGTTTAGTCAAGTGATTCAGGGTGGTGCGAGGATGATCACCTCTCCTGCCCACGCTCAGCCCAGCCTGGTCTCTTCCTCCACCACTCAGTATGGTGAGCAGACGCATACAATGTATGGTAAGAACTCTCCCTGCACAAAAAATATTTTTATTGTGCCCAGTGGATCAGTGTTTGTTCCATTTCACTCCTGCTCCCTATTCAAGATTTTTTCAATATTGTCAAATTTCAAAACCATACATTCAAAACCATGCTTAAGACAGACGAAACCCATTAATATGAGGTTTAATAAATGGTATAAAGTTGAGAAAATACGCCTGCATTAACTTTTTTGCCTCAAATTTTTACACCAATTTAATAATTTATACAAATAAGATACAAAATATTTGTTTTATTTAATACCGCTCTTCACAATCTATAATACAAATAATTACATAAAGTATAGTATGCATATATTAGTTCGTTGTCTTCTTGAGCATCAATGAATGTTTGCACCTTGTGTAATAGTTTTGTACAAATCCCTCAATTGTCTTAAGTGTCAAAAAGCTTGATCTCATATATATATATATATATATATATATATATATATATATATATATATATATATATATATATATATATTAGTATTTAAATTATTTTACAATATTGCCTTAGTCTTTTACTGTTACAGGATGGCCCAGACACACAGACTACAAGAGCGCAAACTGAATGAAATCCAAGATGCAGTTTATTGTGCTACTCCAGTCCCAATCAATAATTACCAGTAGAAAAAAGTGGTACACAATACGGGAATTTTAATTATAAAGAAGCCCGAAATACACATGGGACTCTTATTTTGAAATCTGCACTCCCAGTTGTGAATGCACTGATGGATGATTTGCTGAGAAAGTGAATCTGATTCAAACTGCTAACCTGAGCTCCTGAATACAAACCCTCAGTGCTTTTTGGGTGATTTATGAAAAAGATGCGGTTCAAAAGAGTAATTTGGTCATGACTCGCGCTGGATTTGTTGTTGTTGCGCCACTTTTCACTTGTTCTGTTGTGATGAGCTCACTGACAAGCAAGACACACTGGCGCTCTATAGATGTATTTAATAACTCACACGGTGATATCTGATGAATCCACATATAAACGCACACAACCCGACTGTCACCAATGGCGACTACATTTTAAATTATAGTTGCAATAAATTAATTTAGTCTGGAGTCCTGCACCTTGATTATATTTAATTATCAAAAAGCATACTGAAGTATTTATGTCTGTTCTAAAAAAAAAAATGTTTTTAGTTTTATTTTTTTTATTTTATTTTTTATAGATTGCCTTGAAAAATCCTTCTAATTCACTCTTGCATTTGTTTTCATTTAAATGAATAGTTCACCCAAATTTTAATTCTCATCATTTGCTCACCCTTTTGCCATCCCAGATGTGTATGACTTTCTTCAGCAGAACACAAATTAAGATTTTTAGAAGAATATCTCTGCACTTTTGGTCCATACAATGCTAGTGAATGGGTGCCAAAATTTTGAAGATCCAAAAATCACCTACAGTCAACAGAAAAGTAATCCATACGACTCCAGTGGTTAAATCAATGTCTCCAGAAGTGATATGCTAGGTGTGGGTGAGAAACAGATTAATATAAGTAAGTTTTTTACTATAAATTCTCCTCACTGCTCAGTCAAGCTGTGCTTTCACAATCATCTTCTTGTGTTTTTGGTGTTTCTCACACTGCATGCATATGCTCCCTACCGGTTAGGAGGAAGAATTTCAAGCAAAAATGTACTTAAATATTGCTGTATCTCACCCACATCTATCACATCACTTCTGAAATTATGGATTAAAACACTGTATGGATTGCTTTATGTTGCCTTAATGTGATTTTAGGAGTGTCAAAATTTTGGCACCCATTCATTTTTAAAGACTTACAGAACATAAATATTCTTCTAAAAATCTTCATGTGTGTGCTGCAGAAGAAATAAAGTCATGCACATCGAGGATGGCATGAGGGTGAGTAAGTAATGAGAGAATTTTCATTTTTGGGTGAACTATTCCTTAAACATTCACTTTCACAATGTTTTTGATGAAGAATCCCCTAGTGTCATAACTGCTGGGTTTCTCTGGGTTTCAGTGTCACCAACCCCCATTCCGCAGCAATTTCCCCACTCAAACGCCACCCTACACCACCATCCACAACACCCTCAGCCCTCTGCCACCCCAACAGGACAACCTCAACAGGGTACCCAGCATGGAGGCAGCCACCCGACTCCCAGCCCTGTTCAGCATTCCCAGCACCAGGCGGCCGCTGCAGCAGCCCAGTCCATGCACCTGGCCAACCAACAACAACAGCAGCAGATGTACTCTGGCCTGGCTCACACACCGCCCTCTATGACCCCCGGCCCCAACCCTCAGTCCCCTCAAGCCAGCTTCCCCTCTGCCCAGCAGGCTGTATACATCCACCCCCAGCAGGTGCAGCATGGGTACAACCCTAACCATATGGCTCATGTGCAGCAGGTGAGTGCTTATTTATTCTGGAATGACAAGTATAGAAATACTTATGTATTTAAGTATGTATAGAAATTTAATATATACCTAGAAATACTTCATCTCATTCATTCTTTCTCCTCTAAAGGCCCACATGCAGTCAGGGATGGTGCCTCAACATCATGGCACTACCTCCCACCCCCCCACCATGATGTTGATGGCAACACAGGCACCTGCTGGCCACCAGCCAGCACTGCCCCAGGGCACTCTTAATCACATCCCAGTGTCCTCAGCCACACACTACTCCTATACTCTCACCCCTGGTAATGGTCCATCTCAGCTAAATCAAACATGCTGAGAATGTTAGAGAAATTTACATTTCTGACCATGTTCTGCTTGTTTTAACAGTGAAGGATGTATATTTTGCAAGTCTTGGCATTAGTTCCCCTGGTTAACAAGTTTATGATATGAATCGTTTGTTTGTTTGTTTGTTTGTTTGTTTGTTTGTTTGTTTAGTGCAAACTCACCATCAGCAGCAGCTGTAGAGGACAAAGATCAGAGAACTTCAGTTGACTGGAGTGGCACCTGATCCTTGCTGAAGCATCTGGCCCCTCCCACCACCTTCTGGCCAACCAATCTTTCTCTTTCTCTAAACACCCCGTATACAACCACTGATCACGAGAACCTCAGTTATGCTGTTCAACTGCTACCCACCACCAGTGATTGAGAAATGCTAACAGGCAAAGATGTGGCAAACTGTGTCTTTTAAAAAAAAGTTTTAAAGAGGAATCATTTTACTCATGTTTCAGTTACACTAGAACTTTTGCAGTGGGTCCTAACAATAACAAAAAGCCCTGATGAGTGAAAAAAACTGTGCATATATAACTGGAACATTTCGTCTGCACCTTCTAAGTTGATGATAATTCTTCCGTATATTGACAGTATTAACATTACTGTTAAATGCTGCTGCTATACCTGTGCTCAAGACCTTGGGGCAAATCAACACAGACACAATGAAAAGGTTCTAAACAAACTAAACACATGAGAAACTTCCTTTTATTAAAGATGTTTGGCCAAAAAAAAAAAAAATGCAGATAAATTATTTATTAATTTAATCTGATGGCAAAACCCCACTAGACTTGGCCGTTGTAAAACTGTTAAGTTAAAATAACTTTTACTTTGTAGATAATATAAATGAATTAAAAAATAAAAACAAAAAAAAGTTTTAAAACTTAACACGTCTTGACTGTTTTTACTCTGTGTTGTTCTTTTGTTACTTCACTTAAAATTAATGTAGTGCTATCGTAAATGATAGTTTTAACTGTGAATGCACAAGATCAATTGGTCATGTTATGGTTATTGTAATGGTATGCCTTTGATGAAGAAAGAAACTCCGATACATCTTGGATGGCCTGAGGGTGAGTAAATTATCAACAAATGTTCATTTTTGGGTAAACTATAACTTTTAAGTACATCCTGCAGTGGCACGTCAAAGGAAATCAAGAAACGCCAGCTTGCAGTTACACTCCAGACCGCCAGGAGACGCGCTGAACCCGTGCGTTTTTATGGATATGAACGTCAGAATACGGCGTTCTTCTGGTTAAAATATGTTGCCAGAAATGTGTACATTTGAATTATAAGTGTGATTTTGGCAAATTTAATATTACGTTGAATTTCAAATTTTTAAACTCCAATCCTGGAGATTTCATATTTAACCAAATTGAAAAAGATTTTTTTTATGGCACAATTTTATAAATTTGTATTTTCAAACAGCAGGTTTTAGGTTCTGAATTCTTACACTAAATATCTCGTTTTAAAAAAATACAGCTTCAAGATGAAGAAATTCAGAACACCAAATTCAATATTCTAAAATTCAAACCGCAGAAATTCAGATCTACAGTACCTACGGAAAGTTTTTATTATTATTATTATTATTATTATTATTATTATTATTGCTTGAATGAAAATACAAAGAAGCCACAGTAAACATGAAACTGAATACGTAACGTCAAAACTAAATAGCAGCAAAAACAAAAAATACACATAATAAACAGAGATAAATGACCAAGGGATAACAAAAATAAACAAATAAGAATAAAAAAACTAAATGGATAAATAACACCAAAATAATATTGTACAAGGGGTTAATTATCAAAGTATGTCTCCAAAAGTTTACACAATTTAAGGGCTTTTTCATTATGCATACATTTTAAGGAAGATATTTATTTTTTTATGCATTTTAACAAGAACAAAAATTACATACAAGAGTACATATAACCATACAAAATAATAAAATAAATAAATATAAATTATCAAAGATAAAGTAAGAAAGGCATTTTACAGAAAAAAAATTATACCTATTAAATAGCTGTAATGTTTTCATTGCTTTTAATTTTTACTTTTGGAAATTGTTTCTAAATATATTTTAACATCAATTTTAAATTGTTCAAAATTTGGCATTTTTCCATTCCATTTGACTTTATGAATATAATAACGGGCAATAATAATAATTAAATCAAATATAAACAAAATATTTTTATCTCCATCAAATGAAAAACATTTTAGCATAACATCAGATCTTCAAAGTTAACAAGAATCATAGCTTTTCTTTGTAAATAACTATTGAGTTCTTTCCAAAACATTTGGATCTTGGGACACTCCCAAAATAGAGTGAAAATAAAATTTTACAAAAAACACATATCTTCCGTGCTCACTTTAAAACGCTGCACCACAAGTAATTTAACTGCAAACATGATGGACAATTTTATATGAAACCTCTTTCACTTTATTTGTGATGCGATATTTATGAGGTGTCATCCAAATTTGACTCCAATCAAAACGTTTTTTAATTAGAGAATTCCAATAAGTAGTAACAGCATTTTTAGATTGAAGAAGAGAACGCAAGAAAATATTATTACATCCAGAAATCCTTGCCCTGCAACTTGATACAAGCAGTAAATTCTTCAACTGTTGGAAAGAATAATTATTATTACAATCAAATAGCCTCACAATTTCCTTGAGAATTGCATGTAAAACCAAAAAATATTTGACAGGATCAACTGAAAAGTTATATTCAGGATAATTGTATAAAACACCGTCCTTTTTGATCAACAGTTCAACCCAAATAAGTCCCTTTTCAAACCAATTCTCAAAAAATATTGATTTGTTTCTAATCCTTATTCCAAATGGAACATTTATTGGGGGGGGGGGGGGGGGGGGGGGGGAATTATGACTATACATAAGATTCCATGACAGTAATGCTTGTTTGTGGAAACTTGCAAGTTTAATGGGTATTTTGTTAATATCATAGTCACATTTCAATATGAACTCTGCATGTACTTTTTTAAAATATAAATTTAGGTATTGTATACCATATACTTTGCTTGTTTTTAAAATAATTTTGGAGCCATTTTATTTTAAATATCACGTTAGAGGTCTTAAAATCCAGAACATTCAATCCTCCTCAATTTTTTGATCTACAAATATTTTATTTTTTAATATAGTGTGATTTGTTCTTCCAAATAAATCTAAAAAGTTTGGTATCTATCATTTTAATTAATGAGGGGGCTATATCTAACACTTGAGCAGTATAAACCAACCTAGATAAACCTTCAGCTTTAACCAGTAACACACGACCAGTTAACCCTTTTGCACGTAAATTCAGGGACCACTCTGGAATGATCAAACCAGTGTGATGGTATGTGCGAAAGAGATATCTCTCATCAGCCAAGAATTCAGTTTCTTTTCAAATGATTGAATAATAGGAGCGAAGTTTAACTCACTTCTGACTTCCATATTTTTAGCTATCTTGATCCCCAAATATTTGACAACTTCTTTCACGGGAATATTGCATACTGCTGTAAAATTACAGGAACCTAGTGCCACATTCACACAACCAAGTTCACATTTGTTAATATTCAGGGAAAGAACAGATACAGATGAAAATAACTTCAGACAATGAATTGCTTTTTCAATTTCAGTATATTCTCTTAAGAAAAGGGTAGTGTCATCGGCTAATTGTGTGCATTTAATTTCTGTATCTTCTATTCTGATACCACGAAAAATATCTTTCTTAATATGAAGGGCCAAAACTTGTGTAACCAACAAAAAAAGTAATGACTAATAGGGCATCCCTGTCGAATCCCCCCTTTTGATTTCGAATCTATGAGAAGTTCCATATGCCAATTTTACAGAGCTATTAATCTTATTTTATAGGGTTCTGATTACTTTTTGAAATTTGTCCCCAAAACCAAAAAATTCAAGGGTTTTAAAAATAAAGTCATGTTCGATTGTATCGAAGGCCTCATTTCATTATAATCTATAAGATCTAATACAAGTCTAATATTATTACAAATATGTCTTCCTTTTATAAAACCTGACTGCCCCTCATCAATAATAGATTCTAATCCTTATTTTAACCTTTCAGCGAATATGGAAGCAATAATTTTACTACCATTATTAAGGTGATAGGTCGCCAGTTATCTAGTAATAATAGGTCTTTATCGTATATAATATAGTAATAATCAGACTTTAGAATTAAGGATATTAGACCTTGTGTCATGGAGGGTGGCAAAACATTCTGATCAATATCACCATTGAGAAAAAGACCCCATATTTTATAGATTTAAAATCAAAGTCAGGTATTTTAGGTAATGTTGATTATTGTTAATAATTTTTTTTACTGTTTCGCGTTTTTGATGCTCGCACGCGCGATAGAGTAATGCCGAGCAAATATCAAGTTGTAGAAACATCTCAAGGATGATCAGTGGAAACAGGATGCACCTGAGCTCAATTTTGAGTGTCATGGCAAAGGCTGTGAATACTTCTGTACACGTGATTTTTTTTTTTTAGTTTTTTATTTTAAAATATAAATTTCCAGATTTCAAACAAACTTCTTTCACATTGTCATTAATGGGGTATTGTTTGTAGAATTTTGAGGAAAATAATGAATTTAATCCATTTTGGAATAAGGCTGTAACATAACAAAATGTGGAAAAGTGAAGCACTGTGAATACTTTCTGGATGCACTGTATCTGTATTTCAATTGGGTCAATTCTCTGAGGCCATCAGACAATTCGGCACTTCACTTTTAATATTCCCTTTCAACTCCATGAGTTTTCATGCTTTGGAGTTTTTGGTGAATGAGGCATACTGTATGATCCAACCCCTAAGAATTGCTTTAAGTGCCTCCCAAGCCACACCCACAGAAGATACTGAGGACCAGCTGGTCTCCATATAAACACTGATTTCAGTTTATAACATTGGTTGGAATTCAGGATTTTGCAAAAGGGATAGTCAGTATTGCGCTATAGGGGGCTTGCACACTTTTGCTTCCATTACAATCAAGGACTGACTCCATCAAAAGGTTAAAGTCTCCTCCCAATATAATATCATGAGGGGTGCCAGCTGCTTGCAACATCCCTTCAAGATCTATAAAAAAGCCCTGATCATCAATGTTAGGTGTGTAAATATTAGCCAAAACCAAACTTTGCCCCCGAATTTCTGCTAAAACAACAATGATTCTCCCTAATTTATCTTTAATCTTTTTAAGAGATTTGAAATGTATATATTTAGTTATCAATATAATGACTCCCCTGCTCTTAATGGAGCCAGCACCATCATATCACTTAAAATATATTTAACCCATGTGCGAATAGACATTTTTGTCTTTTTTGTTTTTGTTTTTTCAATCATTTTGGCTGTTAATGACAATTACATAAATTTTTGCAAAAGGTGTGTTATTTTGGGGGGCAGTTCCTATTATACATCTATAATACACAGTGTACACATTATAGTTACACTCAGGACCTTCAGGAAAAATGTCCCCATTGAAACCCATTAAAACTGCAATAATTGATATCAGTGCCATTAAAGCATAAAATCATGAATTATATGATATTATGCTTTCATTTCAGAGCCCTGGCTTCAAAATTTAAATGAAAAATTTCCACCAGATGGTGCCATTTTTCTCATGTTTAGCAAAACCATTCTTTTTTCCTATCTTTTGTTTGCTTTATTATAGAGCACTGCAGGTCAATTGAATACATTATGCATCTAAAATTGTGGGGGTTTGTTGTTATGGATGGCAGAGTGTGTTTTGTATGTGTGCATTGAGAAATGTGTTTGTGTGTGTTTGTAAAAAAAACAACAGTGACATTATATAAACAAACTGCCATTTAAAGGGTTAAAATCCTCAAAATTAATGAATATTGGGTAGTTATGTTTAGGACTGATGTTGATTAAAAAATTAACTAATTGAAAGTGGAAAATAATATTAATATATAATATTATTATGGCAGTTTTTTATGCAGACATTTTTTGTCCTCTATGGACTTTCTGGACAATGTTATTTGCTTTCAAAATCTTTTAATTTTAAGGATAATTTTTAAAATGTCTGAATTTGTTCACAAATGGTGTGAATTAGTGGTGGTTTATACCAAATTACCACAGATTTATTGTGGTAATAAAACTGAATTAAAGATTTTATTAAGATAGAAACTGTGGCTATCTTGGTTAAATGTGTGCAATGTGTGTAATTATATATTAATTATTTACTGTATTATTTATTAAATTATCCATATTGTGTATTTACTGTATGTCATAAGAATTTCTGCATCGCGATTTGTCCCTCGCCGGCCGTTGTAAGATAAGCACGTGATCTGTAATATTGCGATAGCGTCCAGGAACAAAACAACAAAACAAAACAAAGGTTTGACAGCTGCAATAAAAGCTTTATTACTGACTGATAGCTGGTGTTTATGAGATTCATATCACGTAATATCGCTTAGGTGAGATGCACTGTTGTTCTTTTCTCATTGTCCAATTCTGAGATGATTTTGTGTTTTGGACAGCAAACAATTCATGTTAGCAGGAGTTATTTTGACACATCTGCTCCTCCCTAAAATTCATGGTGTGACCACCTATTTCTGTTTGCTTATTATTAGTTATTATAGCTTGTTTCCTCCTTGGCAGGCTTGATCAACTAGTTTGCCCTCTGTTACGAATGGAAGGAGCTGATTCCACCGCATGATCAGACGGATGTGAACTGATGTCCGGGCTCATAAATGTCACCGTCAGTTCTCAAATGGATGATGCATACACTAGAATTTCCACTCTGTTTTTTAGTTTATCTATTTTCTTTTTTCGCCATAGTTGATTGGAATGCCAAAAGATCTTACATTTCCTTGACTGAATCCTTTCTATTAAATGTTCATGACCTGTGTGCTCCAGGGTCCAGTGTGGATCTGGTGAAAAGAAGTAAGGTTTAGAGATCATGTGAATAACTGTGTGGAGATGGAGGCTGTGAGACCCAAAAAATCCAAGTCCAAGACCTGTGGAAAGTCACAGGTGAAAACCCACCTATATAATTACACATAAATGCTTATCCTCTTAGATTAAAATGTTTTTTGAGTTGCTATGCACATATCTCAGAAGCCTAAAATGAAAAGATTTCCCCTTCGATTTGAGTTGTGATATTATACTTTTCTAACAGGTCAAAAAGGAGAAACAGTCTGAGGGTGTTAGAAAGCTTTCTGGACCTTCTACAGAAGTCCATGAGCCAGCACCAGCTCCTGAGTTAACTGCTGAGTTCACAGATGTTCCCCTCAGCCTTTCTCATGTGCCTCTTGTCCCTGATCTGAACCCACCCACTCAGCCATCAGTAGACCATAACGACAATGCTGAAAAGGACCAAGACAGTGGTCTCTTGTGTGATACGACTGAAATACTGGAGGAAACCCTGTGCAATGAAGACCCTCAGCCTAAATCGCAATCACAAAACATGGCACCTCGAGCGGATCAATATTTGGTGTCCACTCAGTACCTCCAATGTGATCAAAATATTTTTAATGCTAAACTTGATCCATTCAATGTCCTTTCTTTATATCCCTCTGTTCCTTTTGCATGCTCTGAGCCTCAACTCTTGGAAGCCACATGCTCTATCACCTATGAACTGGTAGATGCTTCCGTTATGCCACTGGCTTCCGAGGCAGAAGTCAGACCTGGACAAATAGCTCCAGCTGTTCTGCCTCTAGCTAGCCAGGAATCCAACCCACCCAGCTTAGTGCCTGTGGAGGTTGCTGATGTGAAGAGACTTTATCCAGAGCTGCCCAGGACCTGCCAGACTGTAAAGCCCTTCACTAGTGAGCAGTTACGAATCTGGGAACCAGGATCCTGGCTGGAAAACGTGGAGCTCCATGCAGCTGAGTTCCAAAGTACGGCCCACCAAGAGGGACATGAGTTGTACGAGCTGCTGCTGAGCTACTGGAGGTACCATAAACAGCTAACCCAGGCCCAGACTGAGCTGCAGGCTGCTAACTCAAACTGCAAAAATCTGCAGAATCGGTTGTGGAGCTTTAAGGATGAAAGGCTTTCATTACAGGTGAGAAATGCGGGAGATGTTGGTAGCGTAATGGCTTTGGATCTGTGCAGTGAGCATCCAGTTTTAAGGGCAAACAAATAAATAGAGAGTTGCTGAGAGTATAGTCCTCTATGAAACCCTTTGGTATAGAATGTGGCTCCAGGACTGACATGATATTTAGTATGCAGTAACTTTAGATTTAGAAAAATAAAGTCCAGAAATGTATATTATATGGAAATGGTTCTCAACTTATATTGCTTCAAGTGGCGACCTAAAACAGTGCCAGAATTGTTTATTGTACAAAATTAAGCAATAAAATGTTAAATCAAACACTGAAATAAATTAATTGGTTTATTTCTATTATTATTTGTATCTCTTGAAATTCTGTGCATGAATTCACCGCACTAAAAAAATCATGGTTGGCACAAATCTTGTTTATCCTCCTTGCAAATGAATCCATATTTAATATATATTTTAAATTATTTTTACCATATTTTTATTAATGTTTTTTTTTAAATGAGGGGGATGTCATGCAACCAAGTCACAGATGAATTTACGTTTCAAATGATGTGCCAAATTCTGATGAGTTTGATTGGATGCACAGGATTTTACATCAACAACAAAAGAAATAGGAAGTGTTTTCTCCCTTTTAGAAGTTTATTTTTCTGTCCTAACTATACACAATGATATGCTTAGTTGCATTGTAATGTTTGCATTTAGAATATATTTTCCATTACTTTGTGTGACCAGACCTGATCAGAGTAGACCTATAATCAATTAAATATATTTTTGTTTTTGGGTGACTAAGTTTTAATAGCCTGATCTGATCTAATATGTTTTTGTGGTGTGTCACTTGTATGCTGTTATTCTTAACTCTAAAAATGTATGTACTGCTTAGCTTTATTTTTCCTATCACAACACTATCTTTGCAGGGTGTGTGTGCAGACCAGGCCAAGGTGTATGGCTACCACTGCTACCAGCAGGTGACACTGAATGAGGCAGCAATAGCTGAGCTGAAACAACTATTTGCTGCCAAGGCAGAAATACTCCATCAAACAGTGGCCCTGCACTCGTACACCTCCATACTGTCACGCCTTCAAGTGGAGTCTTATCTCTACCATTTGCTCAGCAGTAACCCCATCACCAAGAGTGTGGCTGTACAAGATACAAGCACAGGCAAGTCCACACTGATAAGTTTGTGTATGCACTACTTTAATATGATTAGATTACACGGATGATGATAAATAAGTCACAAATAATTGGTTAGGTTTCACTGTGTGCTATGACTGGAGTGTCTTGAAATCAATTTCTAACTGTCTGGAAACTATCATATTTATTCTGGCATTTTTGTTAACAAAACCTCTGAGAAATATAAATGTTGGAAGTACTTCAGAGACAAATCAGTTCCTTATTGTTTGACTAGTACAGACATATTTTGTACTATTATTATATATTTTCTATTGATCAATAAAATGGATAGAATTTCTTATGAATGTAGTACTCTGTTAATTTGAATATCTCTGCTATTGATTTTTGTGTGGTTTGTTTTGTGCATTGAACTTCATAGTGAGTCCAAAGTCTCAACCTTCCTCTTTGCAACCGCTGAAGGAGAGCATCAGTGTGCTGTTCATTTTCACCCGACGGGTTCTAGATGATTCTCAGTTTCAGACTGACATCCATCTCTGGCTGCAGAGGCTGGTAAAGAGGACCCCCAAACACCAGCTCATGAGTTGAACAAAATGTCAATGTCTTGTTCAGACAGGCAGAAATATATTTTTTGCAGATCTGACTCAAATCTGTAAAACAAATTTTTAGTTCGAACTGAAGAAAAACAAATCAATTCCACTTTTCACAAGCTCAATCAAACATCTATTGCTAAACATCCATGCATAGAGAACCTATGCTAGTTTGCATCATACTATGAGAGCCAATGTGGACATGCTAGCAAAATCTGATCCGATTTAAAGGGATAGTACACCCCCCAAAAAATCTCTAAATTTATTTATCACCTTCATGCCATCCCTTATGTGCATGACTTTCTTTGTCTGCTGAACACAAACAAAGAGTTTTTGAAATATGTCTCTGCACTGTTGGTCCTTTCAATGTAAGTGAATGGTGGCCAGAACCTAGAAGCTCCTAATAAAGGCAGTATAAAAGTAATCCATATGACTCCAGTGGTTAAATCCGTATCTTCTGAAGAATTATGATAGGTGTGGGTGAGAAAGAGATCAATATTTAAGTCCTTTTTTATTATAAATTCTCCCCCCTGCCCAGTAGATGGCAATATGCACGAAGAACACGAATAGCCAAAAATAAGAAGAATGTGGAACTGAAAGTGGACATTTATAGGGGAAAAAAGGACTTAAATATTGATCTGTTCTTCTTCCATACCTATCATATTGCTAAAAGTCTTAATGTTCAGCAGAAAAAGTCGTACACATCTGAGATGGCATGGCATGAGGGTGAGTAAATGATGAGAGAATTTTTTTGGGGGGTGAAATTATCCTTTAAGATATAACTAATATCCCCTGCAGTGTGAACAAAGCTTAACGGATGATGTATGATCAGTCGGTATATTAACAAATATTTATAAAGGATTAACAAATAAATGAATATAAATATTTTATTATGTGGGAAGAAGACCACAGAGTGATACAAGAGACATGTAAATAACAGAGATTGGTTGCCAGAGACAATGGTCAAATATGGCCAATCAGAATTAAGTATTCCAGAAAGCCATGTAATAATAAGAGATAATAAAAGAAAGCATTTTTTTTCAAATGACAACAGTTGCTATAAAATATTTGTAATAAAAGTTACATTCTATTAGCTAGAAATAGTTAGAAAATAAATCTGATGTCTTTCAATTAATTTGATGCAAGCTTGCAATATTAATACCCTTGACTCATGAGCCTGGTTGTTAGACCACCTTGTCATGACCTTTGATGGAACCTACGAGTTTGTCTCTGTGCAGGTCTCAGTGCTGCATCTTGTAGGTTCTGCAGGAGATCATCTGTTCATCCTAAACCACCTGCTCTGCTGCCCCACAGGAGTGGGGAAATGGGCTGTGCCATTTCTACAGGTAATCAAACAGCACTTTGATGTGCTTAAATATGTAAAACTTAGAGTCTAACAATTGATACTGACGAGAAACGTTGATATGTAGTGAATGCTATCAGGTGAAAATGTAAAAATATGAAGAAGAAAAAAAATCAGCTTTTCTTAAAATAGTCATTGTGTCTGCTTTCCTTCCATAGATCAAAGTATTGGAAACCCCATCTGGAATGTATCATTTCATGCAGGCTCTTGCTATTCTCATGTCTCCGGCAAGGTATAGATTAGCTTTACTGGGAAATAAGCTCACGTTTCTGATTTCTGTTATCTGTCTTTTAATTTTATGTTGTTGTTGCTTTAGCAAAAATTATTCTGAAAAACCAGCCCCTCGTTGGATGGCTCGTATTATTTCTGTAAACAAACAGACATGTGCACTTAAATTAATTTGTAGTTGTGTGTGACACAGGCACCGTGTAGACTTTCTGGGACACATGAAACCCAATGACCCAAAGGGAAATAACAGTCTTTCAGGACCTACGTCTGCAAACTGGACTCTGGTGGATGAGGGTGGAGAGGAGGTGAGTGTCATGAAAGTGACAAAACTTCACCCATCTATTTTTCCTTCTTGAACATTTTCAGTTTATATATGTATTGTTTATCTCACGCTGTATATTTTTTTGGCATGAAGAAATTATATTTGTATTTGATTAGATTTTATAGGTTACTGCTCTCATCGAAAATGTTGAAATTGTCTATCACTGTACAATGTCATACTCTCATGTTACACTTTTCAGGATGAAGACCCAGAAACAAGTTGGATGCTGCTGTCTGAGGATGATCTGATTTCACTGTTCTCTCAGTTTCCCTTTGATGAGCTCTTCAAACATTTACTAGGGATCTGCTCTAAAGGTGAGACTCACTATGCCCTGTAGATGTGTTACGCAGTGACAGTCACAATCCTACAATGTTCAAGCTCAGCATGTTTGATTCTCCTGTGAGTCTTTTTAGGAGATATGATAGTACTAAACTAACTAAATACATGACTAAAGCTGTCTGGCTTTTTTAAGTAATTGTCTTTTCCTTAAATCTCCTTCCCTATTAAATGTTTCTCTTGCCAGTAGGTGACTATCAGCCTCAAGCCACCACCAGTCAAAAGATGATGAAGATATTTGGGTTCGCCTCTTCGTTGGTTGAGTTGCTCGCTGTCGGCTTGCAGACCTATAACAGAGCACGTTATCGCCAGTTTGTAAAGAGGATTGGTCACATGATCCGGTACATGAGCTTCACTATTTCACAGGTTGTCAGTCACATTCAATTACTAATTAATTTGTAACTGGATTTTGGTATTCTTCAGGATGACACTTTGCTATGTGAGTGACCACTGGGCGCAGTACATCAGCCTTACAAATGTTAGCAGGAGCACACTCCAGGAACAGTCCTTCTCAATGGACAAGCTGCAGGTGGAGTTTGACCATCTCTTTCTGCGAGCAGTGCTACATGTTCTCAAGGCCAAGAGGTATACAGCCTATGCTGTATCTGTAAAGATTTATGTTGATTTTGAGGATGTTTTGAAAGTGTTACAAGTTTAAAATCTAGAAAAATTTTGGGGTGGTAGCAGACAGCTTTGGTGATCATGCTGGAGATGTAGGATCAAATCTGATTTGCTTCGGGCCCCTATCCTATTCCCACCATTATCTAGTACTAAATAATATCTTGTCTCTTCTATACTTTCACTGTCAACAAAATGCAAAAAGCCAAAAAATACTATGTACATTTTTTTGCTTAAAATATGACTATTCACTCGTTAATGTTCACAGACTGGGCATATGGCTATTCATGTCTCAGATGCCATATGGCACCTTATCCAGCACCATGCTGTGGAAGATTTTCTACATCATGCAGTGTGCAGAGACGGATGGTTTGGAGAAGCTCAGTTGTAGCCTGAGTGCTGAAGACTGTATCCAGAGGCTCAGAGGTGAGACACTCAGTAGTACATCTGATGATGTCCAAAATACAAGAGAATGGTTTAGAGAACAAACTGTTGGGGGCATATTCACTAAAAAGTTGCGCCACTTTTGCGCGTTATTTCAGCTACATCTTATTCACTAACCACCAGCAATCTAATTCTCTAAAATCTACAAAAATGCAGTGTCTTAAAGGTATAGTTCACCCAAAAATGAAAATGTTCTCTTAATTTACACTCCCTCATGTCATCCCAGATGTAGATGACTTTCCTTCTGCTGAACACAAATTATGATTTTTAGACAAATATTTCAGCTCTGTAGGTGTAAAAATTTGTACGCTCATATAAATCATATAAAGGCATCATAAAAGTAATCCATATGTCTCCAGTGTTTTAATCCATTTCTTCTGCAGTGATATTATAGTTGTGGTGAGATAAATATTTAAGTCCTTTTTTCCTATAAATTCTTCTCATTGCCCAGTAGGTGGTGATATGCATGAATATTGTGAATCATCAAAAACACAAGAAGAAGAATGTGAAAGTTAAAGTGGAGATTGAGTAGTGAGGAGAATTTATAGTAAAGAAGGATTTAAACATTGATTAGTTTCTCACCCACATCTCTCAAATCACGTCTGAAGACATTGATTTAACCACTGGAGTCTGGAGTATGGATTTCTTTTATGCTGATTTATTTGATTTTTGGTGCTTCAAAATATTGCCACCCATTCACTTGCATTTTATGGACCAAAGAGATATTCTTCAAAATTTTTAATTTGAGTTCAGCAGATGAAAGAAAGTCATATATATCTGGGATAGCACAAGGATGAGTAAATTATGAATTGTAATTTTGGGGTGAACTATCCCTTTAAATTTTTGAATTAGGTTGTTGTCATCATTCCTTTCACATAAATTGCCCACCACAATTTTCATCACGCCATTACCACCAGATGAAAGCAGGCGGTTAAAGGAATTTTATTTAAAAAAAGATGATGATTTTCTATCGATCATGGCAGCAGTAATTCATCAAATTATTATTATTAAATTATGGAAAAGAGTGTTATCTCAGGAGCGCTCAAAATTGCTGCTTAAGACCAGAATCTCACTTGCAAATTGCATTCAGCACAGATTTTGTGGGTTTGTTTGCCATTGCCTGATCTTCATAATTCCTTTAATAAATCAGGCGCTGATAAAGCTGAAATTATTGTCGCTTTTTCCTGCCACAATTAATTCTTAGCGAATTCCCCACTTTATTGTGTGATTATGTGTGTCCAGAACCAAGCCACCAGGAGAAGTTTGAGCAATGGCTGTCAGAGATAAACAGCTCAGATGGAATCTGCCTTTTGACAACATTTGCACACATGGCCCAGCCCAGACGCACTGATGTAGACCCTGATTTCATCAGGACCATAGTGCTGGAGATATATGAGGTGATTTTACCCTCCTTTTTGATAAAGCAAGAAACAGTACCTCCTCAAAACATTTGGCTCAAGATTTTCAAATGTGAATTTCCTGATAGCTTCCCTTGCTAATGACTCCATCATCTTAATACCTTCTCTAAAATCATTGAAGAAGTCTTCCTTTCCAGATGTTTTGAAATAAATTATTCTGTTGTTATTTCCTCAAGGTATCCTACGTGAGTATCGCCACTAGAGAGATATTCTCTAAAGTGGGGCGGGAGTTGCTGGCTGCAATAGCGATTGCCCACCCTCACATCATCTCTGTATTGTTGGAGAGACTGAGAGAGACCATAGAAAAAGTGGGCATGGTGAGTGTTGTATTGTATTCTCTAATCCACCAAAGGCAAAGGAACTGTTTAAATTGAAGTATTGCCCTTCATTTCTGCATTTTGTTTTCTGTTCAGGTGTCATTGTACCTCTTTAAGGAGTTGCCCCTGCATTTGTGGATGCCAGCCCAGGCTGAGATTGGGTTAATTCGTGACTGGCTGTTGAACTTCAGTCTCACTGCCGTGGAGAACAGACTAGCCTGCATCATACTTGAGGGCCTTAACTGGGGATTTCAGCATGTGAGTGTTGAATGAGAAGAAATACACAGATTTTTATTTAAAAGAGACGTTTGTGTACATTTTCTGTCGATCATGTCTGCAGTAATTGATCAAATAAGGATCAAATGATGGAGAAGATTGTTTTAACTTGGAATATATCCAGATCTGCAGTGTAGCCAAGCGCACTTTCGGCGTGTTAAAGAGATGACTCGGGCGTCCAGATCACAATAGTGGATTGATGCTCTAAAGTCCTGGATCTGGGTCTGCTGCATCCTTCACTAACAAAATCACCTGCAAATTGTGCTCAGCACAGATTTTGTGGTGATCTGTATAATTGCTTTAGTGCATCAGGTGTAAAAGCAGAGGAGACAGGACATAAAAACAGGCACTTTTATCATTTAAGAATTCATTCTTTGAGAACGCCCTCCTTAGTGTTTTACATTCAGCTTAAAAGAATAACTTTCTGTCTCATCCACAGAATGGTTGCCTTGTTCTACCAGCTTCTTTGCACAGTGAAGTCGCCCTGCTGGTCATTGAGGCATATCAAAAATATCTCACAGACAAACCATATGGTGGCATCTTATCAGAAAGCATCAAACAGGTATGATGTGTATTAAATGCTGAAATTAGTCCCTTCCATCCCTAATGTTACAAAGCATCATTTAGCATTTATTATCTAGCAGATTGCACAAAAAGCTTTTATGCAAGTGCAATAACTCATAGGGGAACTGTTAAGAGCAATCTCTTATTTAATTTGTTTTCTTCATCAAGTGTGAGTGCTTTGACTGTGCTTTGTCTCTAATAGCTTTGTTTCCCAGGGAAGTTGTGGCCCATATAATTTCATACATGTAAAAGGCCTGCCTCATATTGGTTCACATCTTAAGACTGTTGCATTTAATCTGGGCAAAGCCAAGATTGCATTTAAACTCTGTAAAACACTTTAGTGTAATAAAGTCAAATGTTTGATGGTCTTCATAAGCCATTTGTAATGGTGAATATTACCTACAGTTAATACTCCCTGTGGCAGTCTTTTAAGAACACATTTGCTTTATAACTCTCTGCAGGTGTCTTATCTGGCTAACGTGGTACGGCTTGGCCAGTCTCCGGAGTCCACTTTTAACCAGTGGGCCTGGGACCTGGTTCTGAGGCTGAAGCTTCATGTCAATGAGCAAAGTCCTCATGATGCCTGGTGCCCCCTGCCCAACTCCATCGCCCCCAGTGTGCCAGAGATAACAGACTCTCCGATCATGCACCCTGTGTTGAAAGCTGTCAAAGCAGGCATTCCCTTTGGATGCTTCCAGGCTATCAACATGACCACCATTGGGCACAGGTTTGCAAGGAATATTGTGACTCTTTTTGTAGGCTTTGCTTGAAAGTCAAAGTATACTTTATTGTCCCCAAGGAGTAATTTGGTGTGGACTCCAATGTTGCAACATCTCACTAAGTGTTTAACATTTGCTTGTCTTGCTGAATGTTCATATTTTGGATAATTAAAAATGAAGCATGTCATTTTTTTAATGTTAAGAAACACCAGTTTAATTTGCTCTAAGTAAGCCATTATAAATACTGTGGCTCTGTGATGTTTTCAACATTGTTCTGTTTGTTTGAATGGTCAGACTCAACTAATGCTGTAAGTGTAGGTCATGAATACATGTTTGTCTGAACTTAGGGTTGCAGCGGTGTACCACGGTTTGAAAATTGACGGTTATAATACCATGTACATTTTCTTATCTACAGTACTGAGAAAAAATGCAACCGGACGGAGAATCTCACATATGCGTGCGCATCTCCTTTCCTCCTTGTCTGCCTGTCAGACTCGTCAACTTGCCACACACACGTGCAGCGGATCAGGCCCTCCACATGGTTTAATGTGGCCCGCGGCTCATTTATCGTAAAAGCATTTTTATTTTTCATTGGATATTTTAGTTAACTTGCATTGGGACCTAACGCATCTCCACAAGCGTTTAACATGCTCAGGGTTGCCAGATAAGAGACGCAACACCACCAGTTTGAGATTTATACTTGCACAAATTGGAAATATTCTGCCTAATGTTATACTTATTTTGTGCAACCATGCACATGAGTGCACTTTTTCTATCTGGCTTTCCCCTTTTCCAAATTTAGCGATCTGTAGTGCAATATTCTGCTCAAGGAAAAGTGTTATACGGCTAGTCTGTGTCCATTCTTGAGGCTGCTTGTGATGTTTGGTACTACTTTGCAGGTAAACCTTCTTAGTGAAGTGATTAAATTAAAGATAAAAGTAGATCTCTTCATCATTGAATGAAAGCAAAAGCAAGCCAGAGATGAATATGTATATGTATTTTTTATTTGTTCAATTTAGAAATGTTGAAGTCCCTTCGCACCTGTATGTTAATCTAACTCTTGCAGTAGTTATTTATCATAGTCATGCAGCCTTGTTATTCTGTTGTGTATTGAAAGTCAAACCAACGAGACCTGCATCATGACCCTTTTAGCATGTAAACGGGTAAAGTTTTAGAAAAAAAATAAGTAAACTCGCCCGCTTTACGACACACATTAAAAGATCTCACACACATTTTTTTTTTTTAATTAAAACAGACCCCTGATGTAGAGAGTGTTAAATTGAATAATACATTTACAGGGAAGTAGAGATGGTAAAATACATTTATAAGCTCAGTCTTTATTCAGTTTTTTAATGCCTGATAGAAAAGTATCAACCTTTGTTAGGCAATACAATACTTTAGGACTTTACACTTCAGAAAATTGAGTACACTTCTATTTCTGGGCTTAAAAGTTACAAAAACCAAATCAATGCAGAACATTGGATCTCAAACGTAATACAATGTGGCCCCATATGCACTACTCAAACCCGATGTAGCCCCTTTACCAAAATAGTAAAAAATATTAATAATTACACACCATCACCTTTACAAATTTGTTTCAGGATTTTACATGAGTAAAAGTAATAAAAGTAAGTTATATTTTGACAAACTGTTATAGTTTCATATGAAATAATCTAAAGGTAGAATCTATTAGACCTCATTTTATATCAACAGTTGCAGTTGTAGTTAAAGTTTCAAGATGTGTTTCAGCTAGTATTTATTTTTCATAAATACATTAATTTATTATTACTATTATTTAAGACTAGAACACTGACCTAACCATGGTAACAAGGAGCCTTTCCTCCTGTGTAATATGTGTGTAAATATATAATATTAGTTAACAAACAGGATAATAATGGGCTCATGTAAGTAAATATGCTCTTCAATTTTAAAAGGGGGAGAGACAACTTCCTGTAGATTTTGTTGTTTACATCAACAACAAAAATAATGTCACTTGATGCATGTCCTTGTACTGGAAAACCATGAACAAAACTATGCAACCTAGGATACATAAAATACAGGTTATGTTTAACCTATGGCAGGTCAACACTTGATTTCCAATGTAAAATCTGCATCTTGAAGCAAAACCAGTTGAGAACCCCTGAGTTAAAGATACAGACAGGAGCAGTCTACAGTATATGTTTACTGTTAATAATCATAGGACATTACTTTAGAGCTTAATTTAGTAGTTAATTAAATATGCTATGGTAACATTATAACTAACATGCTTTAGTTAAATAACATGTTATAGTTACATGCTATTTTTTAAAATGTTTATAATTCAGTTTATTATAATTCTGTTATCTTATTTTTTTTATGTATTTTATTTTCAAAAGGGAGACTTTTTTTTTTTAACACATACTTCAATCAAATACACGGTTTCAAGTTTCAATTATAATAAAGTGTTTGCTCAAAAATAAATAAATAACCCTTCCATTTTCACTGATAATAGTAATCATGTAATACCGTATACCGTGATATTTTCTAAGACAGTTATCATACCGTGAAAATCTCATACTGTTGCAACCCTAGTCTGAACAATAAGAGGCAGGTGGCATGGCAGTAGGATTGTTTGGATGGAAACAATCATTATTTTTCCAATTCCATTTTTTTTTTGTTGCTTTTTTAAAATAATTTGGAATGCCCAATTCCCACTACTTAGTAGGTCTTTGTGGTAGCGCATTTACTCACCTCAATCCGGGTGGCGGAGGACAAGTCTCAGTTGCCTCCGCTTCTGAGACGTTCAATCCATGCATTTTAGCCACCAGATATTATGCTTATTAATGTTGTTCTGTAATGTGATTGTAACAGATGAAGTACTGTAACCATTGACAACTGTTTACCATAAACAATGATATATGTTTTGACAGTTTGGAGAAGTTCTGCAGTGATGGAATATCTCTGCTGAAGACACTGGTTCAGTGTCATCATCTCAAAGCTGTAGTGCACATACTGGAAAACATTCTACCACTGGTCTACCACTGCCAGTTCTACCTGCTCATAAATGAACAGTTAAGTATCCTAGCTGGTTAATCTTGTATGCTTAGATTGTGAGAAGCTTTTCACTCTCTCATAACTTCAGAATTCATGGTGCCTTATGGACCCTTTTCACATTTCCAGGTTTTGAATGTGAAAGTAAGCTATAGTGGGGTAAACACATTTTTTTCTTTCCCATTTGCTCCAGCAGCAAAATAAAAAATATTTTATACTATATATATGTATATATATATATATATATATGACCGCATTACCACCTTGGGTGTGCATTATTTTTAAACAATTCAACGGTCCGTCATCTATTATTCCTTATATATATAAAAATCAGAAAAAGGTTGAGAACCACTGATGTTAAACACTGCTGATGGAGCTCTAGAGGATGACTGCTCCTCTGAATTAATCTCTTCTTCCAATATTAATCAGATTTCTTAGCTGTATCCAGCTCTTCCTGCAGCTGGATAGTGGGACTCAGGGTGTGACCCAGCAGGTCACACAGAAGGTGACACAGCATCTTATCGGTGCCTCTACATGTGAGAACATCAAACTCCTAAACAGTTTGATCCAGGTAGAATCTAGCAACGTATTTATCATTTGTTTTTTAATGGCACTATGTGTGCACTGTGTAAAAAAATAAATAAATTATAATTTGAAATGCTTATATTGCTTCATGTATCTCAATGCTTATTGTCCTTCAGGCTCATATCTTGGAGAGCTCCAGACCTGGGCGTGTTGGAGCAGTAGCTGTTCTTGAATTCTGGCTTCAGGTTTTGACCAAACAGAACCTCTGGTATCGGGACAAAGCTGTTCTGTTCCTTCTGGACCATCTGTGCCGTGCTGCATTTCTTCACCAACAAGAGGAATGTCTTCAGAAGCTTCTCTACCAACAACACAAGGTAAACTCTTAGCTCATGTATAAAAAGCCTTTTAAAAGTTGGCTTAATGAAAACAGATTACATGTCTAAAAAAATGCCCTCACATTTTTTGTTCTCTAGAGTGCATTAGGTTACCATGGAGACAAAGGTTTGCTTTCATCTCTAATGGGCTGGATTGTTGCAGGAAACATCACTCCATCCTTCATTGAGGGCAGTTCTCTCACAGGGGAGGTATGTGTTCTCTTAAGTAAGACTGAGTCAGGAACAATGAGTTTAGGACTTTATTGCTGGTAATTGGGCTGCAAGATTATAGCAAAAATCATTATTATTGCCCTTGATATTGTAGCCGTGATTATTAATGTCAATTAAAATATTAAATTACCATGACATCACAAAGTAAGCAATCATGTGGTTCTTCGTAATAGCAGATTTCAATGGTGGATATGAGCTGCGCTCCAGTTTCTTTTAAGCATCTTTTAAGTATTGTATTTTATATTGTAATAATGTTTATTAAGGTAAGGCAAATAAAAAAATATTTTAAATATATTTATGGTGTAGAATAAATGTAATTATTGCTAAATTATTAGTCAACGTACAGTAAATAATATGACATATTCAATATTCAAACTTATTAACAGCTGATTTAAATTGACCGGTACTGTGATCAGTAAGCCCTTTGGTGGCGGGACAGGGGACCATTAATCCTGTTAGATCTTGTTCATGTAAGATAATTGTTAGATAATTTTTGGCCACTGTGGTTTTACTTTGGAAATTAAAAACAGTAATTTGCAATCGGAGTTTGTACGATTCGTGAAAATTTTAAATCTACTAATACCAGCTGCGTGGCAAATGGGCCTTATTAGAGCAGATGCGATAACAATGATGGTGATTCCTGAAATATGACATTCATGCCATGTTCTTTATGTTGGCTACACCTCTAAAACACACTTAGAACAGTTCAGCCGAATTAATTTATTGCTATTTTGTCCAAATCAATTTCACATTGGCCAACTTATTAACACGACAAAACAAACCTGTATTTACATTTTTAATAAATTGTACACAGAAACTGAGCAACGTGACAAACTCTCCCATTACAATGACTGCTGTCACTCACTGCAGGTTTACACTGTTTTAGATCTGCATTTCGACACAAGCTCAGTGACGCTCCGCACAAAGTTCTGCACTCTCGTGAATGCTCTCATTAAAAACAAAGCTGTCTAATCAGCATAATAAACCAATTATTTACACCGCGCCTGTGCCTTGATTAGAACAGGATCGTTTTAGTTTTGTCGTGTTGCTCATTTTCAGTGTATTTAACATCTATGTTCAAAGCGAGCGTAGCAATATGCAATGTATCCAAAGTTCTTTTCGCTCTCGTTCTACAGCTTATTTTCAAGTGTCAGGTGATGTTTCTTCATTATTTATTATTATATTTTTGTGTGCCACGTGAACAGAGCTAGAACATAAAGCAAGCATCGGGGCATTCAGAAGGGTTAAACGGTTAAAGCTTGTGCATTAGGATCAGTTGTCATTACTGATAGGACAGAGGACTAGTCGAAGCGGCTCTGAAACATTGCCTCATTGCTCAACAGACATGTTAGTGATTGGTTAGAACACTCAACCGCTGTAAAAAAATGTTGTTAATATAAACCATTGATGCAACAGGAGCAGACTTTAATTGAACACTGTAATTGTCAGTTTTCACGATTACATAATCGTGGCAGCCGTAATCGTAATTGCGATTAGTTTTCGATTAATTGTGCAGCCCTAGCTGGTAACTTCTCTACTCATTGCCCTCTCTCCCTTTTGTTATTTTGTCTTAAGATTTGGTTTGCTTGGTTGGTCCTAAACATGGAGTCGATGTTTGAGGAGGACTCTCAGCTGCAGCGCTGTGTGGAGCATGAGCTCCTCTCCAACCCCGTTTACACAGCAGATCAGGCTTTAAAGGTACTCCTCCTAATACACCTCTCTAGTACAATTATTATGTGCAATCCACATCAGAGAGAATATTTTGACTTTTAGGTGCAAATTTTTCACCTAATATTTGTGTTTGGTCGATCTTCTCTATTCATACACAATTCTCAGTTGGAGGGGTTTCACAATTATTAAAAACATGAAAATATTGTGGGGCCTGGGTAGCTCAGCAAGTAAAGATGCTGACTACCACACCTGGAGTTGCAAGTTGCAATCCAGGGTGTGCTGAGTGACCAGTCAGGCTTCCTAAGCAACCAATTGGTCCGGTTGCTCTGGTGGGTAGAGTCACATGGGTTAACCTCCACGTGGTCGCTATAATGTGGTTCTCGCTCTCGGTGGGTGCGTGGTGAGTTCTGCATGGATTCCGCAGAGAATATCGTGAGCCTCCACACACGCTAGGTCTCTGTGGTAACGTGCTCAACAAGCCATATGATAAGATGTGTGAGACAACTGAGATTCGTCCTTCGCCACCCGGATTGAGGCGTGTCACTACGCCACCAGAGGACTTGGAGTGCATTAGGAATTAGGGATTCCAAATTGGGGAGAATTTTCATTTTTGGGTGAAGTATCCCTTTCACCCTGTCCGTTGAGACTCCTTTTGGAGACATTTCTAAACAAGTAATTTGTACTTGACAGAGTACAACTGGAAATCTGTCTCAGTAAGCTCTATGAAATAACTGTTTTAAATTCCTTGTTCACTAATCAAGAATGACTGTGGGAACCCTCTAAATGTTTCATACATTTTCCTACATACATGGTTCCTCTTTGAAATCGCTCAAAATATTAGCTTTTAAACATTGAATATTTATTCATCATCCTCTTTGTTTACGGCTTGTCAGAAAGCCCAGGTGCGTCTCAAGCTTCAAGCGGTTCCCTCCCTGCAGAGGCTGATGATATATCGCTGGGCTCAACAGGCTCTTGCTACACCTGCTGATCACCCGCTCCTGCCTTTGGTGTGGCAGAAATTCCTTCAACTTTACCTCCGTCAACCTGGACCAGAGTTTGGGTGCATTAAACATGAGTCGTCCTTTCCTTTTTTTAACTGTGACGCAATAGTTATTTATTTGTCTATTGTTTACTCTTGTGATTCAGTACCAATTATCTTTCTGCTGGGGTTTTGAGTCATCTGGCACCTTTGTTAATGGCACCACCTTAAAGCAAAGACCTTGAACATTATATTTATCTAAATGCTATGCTAATTCAGTGATGTGTTGTTTGTTACAAAATAGAAGTTATGATCTGTACATTTCAGGCTGGAGGTGAAAGGTTGCATTGGCAGGCGTTATTTCCAGAGTGTAGCCCATCTCTCTCTGCTTAAGAGCCTCAGACAGCGGCTAGTTGAGGTTTCAGATTTCCACCATGCTGCTAGCAAGGCTCTGAAGGTTCCCTGTTCCTCTGGTGAATCTAGTGATGGTCTGCTCACCCCAGGGATGTCCATCACCAAGTACATCACCTCTACAGAGCTGCACACTGAGCTTGTGCGGTAATGTACACTGTTTTGCTCTCAATTTCTATTATTCTGTTGACATTATAAGTTAAGTGTCCAGTTGAGTCTTTGACTAGAATAAAATTTTATAAAAAGGACATTTTTATTCTGTTTCCATACATTGCATTTAATTAGCAAATTCTAGTCTTATCATTCAGCCAGAATATTAACCAAATAGAAATAACATCGTACTCTCATTGTTTAGGCTCTTCAGTGTATTTGCTTTGTGGTTGGATGATGAAAACCTTCAGAAACAAGAAATTTACTTGCCCTCTTTGCCAAAACAATATGACACCCATCGCCTAGCCAAAATCATGCAGCGTCAGCAGGTGAGTCCAGCAGAGCACAATATTTATTAACTTTACATTTAAGAGGACCGTACATGCCATCTAAATGATAAATTGTGATTTTTTTTTTTTTTATTATAAATCAAACCACCCCTTCTAATTTAAAAAAGAAACCACTCTTCGTACCACTCAAAGTCTTTTCCAGCACATCCCAAAGACTTTCAATGGGGTTAAGGTCAGGACTCTGTGGTGTCTAATTCATGTGTGAAATTTCAGCATTCTCCTTGGTTTGTTTCTTTGCTTGATCCAGGCCAATAATTTGGCCCTTCTGAAACACAGTAACATCTTTTCCAAGACCAAGTGATATGTCTTCCGACATGGTTGTTTAAGAAATGAGAAGCTACACACTGCATCAGTTAGGGTTTAAAGAACTGTTGCCAGATGAAACATATTAATCACTGCAATAATGATCCAATCATAGGCTCTTAAGTATCTGCTTCTTTTTTTTTAATCCCCTTTTCTCTCAATTTGAAATGCCCAATTCTCACTACTTAGTAGGTCCTCGTGGTGGCACAGTTACTCCCCTGAATCTGGGTGTCAGTTTCCTCCATTTCTGAGACAGTCAATCCGCACATCTCATCACGTGGCTCGCTGTGCATGACAGCGAGGAGACTTGCAGCATGTAGAGGCTCAGTCTACTCTCCATGATCCACGCACAACTTGCCACATGCCCCACTGAGAGCGAGAGCCCCTAATTGACCACAAGGAGGTTATGCAAAATTACTCTACCCTCCCTAAGCAACCCTAAATTTGGTTGCTTAGGAGATCTGGCTGGAGTCACTCAGCACACCCTGGATTTGAACTTGTGACTCCAGGGGTGGTAGTCAGCGCCAGTACAAGTATCTGCTTATTTAAATCCAAACGACAACTTTTTTGTGACCAGGCATTGTATATACTGTAAATAACACTGTATATGTGATATTTTAGTGAAACTCAAAAGTAGGGTTGAAATGGAGGAGCGTGATTGGGAACCTTGGTCCCTGTGAGTGAAGTCATGTCATGAGCATCTGTGCCACAGCTCTGACAGAGCTAAATTAACTTTTAACATTAATCCTGTATAAATATAGGCAAAAGTGCATCAAAACATTTTATTGGTAAATGTCACATTAGTTGATACTTTATAGAAATACTGTAGTAGTTATAGCTTATTTTTTGTTCATGTACTGAAGATGTTTATGACAAATTATTGTGAAATCTGAACTGAGGCATGTCTGTGTGTAATTTTACTTGTAGGAGGTGTGGATGGAGCATGTGGACATTGAGCGAGTTCAGCATGAACTGCAGGAAGTGCTCAGTCTGTGGTCAAAGGTCAAGAGTGAACCTACACCCTCCCAGAACACCAGCTCCTCTATCTTCACTGACTTCATCAACCCTCTGGCTGGTACTGAACTCCATTGTCCACTCACAATGAGACTTTAATGTCTGTATTTTCTGATTGGTCACAATAGGAAAGTTAGATTTCTTAGTAACACTTTACAAGAAGATTCTATTCAATGACATTAGTAAATTAGATATTATGCATTAGATTTAACTAAAAATGTATGAAACAATGGATTTTTTTTACAGCAAATTATTATAACAAAAGCTATTTTTCATTGTTAGTTCATAATTAATTAATTATAATAGTGATAATGTACAGTCAGCTGGATGTTATCGCAAAATAAGCACCGACAGGGTGATCGGGACTGACAAGGAGGGCCATTGACCAATCAGAATTCAGTATTCCAGAGTGCCATGTAATAAGGTAACATACAGGATCAGCCACAACATTAAAACCACATGCCAAATATTGTGTAGGTCCCCCTTGTGGTGCCAAAACTGCGCAAACCTGTATTTCAGAATAGCATCCTGAGATGATATTCTTCTCACCACAATTGTACAGAGCGGTTATCTGAGTTACCATAGACTTTGTCAGTTCATACCTGTCTGGCCATTCTCTGTTGACCTCTCTCATCAACAAGGCATTTCCATCCGCAGAACTGTCCCTCACTGGATGTTTTTTGTTTTTGGCACCATTCAGAGTTAATTCTAGAGACTGTTGTGGATGAAAATCCCAGGAGATCAGCATCAGCAAAAACACCCAGTGAGGGGCTGTTCTATAGACGGAAACACCTTGTTGATGAGAGAGGTCAACAGAGAATGGCCAGACTGGTTCGAACTGGCAAAATCTACATTAACTCAGATAACTGCTCTGTACAATTGTAGCGAGAAGAATAGAATTTAGAATGATATTCTAAGATGCAGGATGGCACTGTTTTGGTGGCACGATGGGGACCTACACAATACAAGGCAGGTGGTTATAATGTTAGGGCTGATCATGTATACCATTTTTAATGTTAAAAATGCATTAATTCTGAAATTAATAAATGCTCTAAAAAATAATTATTGTTAACTTATTGTTAACTACTGCTAATGAATACAACCTTATTGTAAAGTCTTGCAATTTCTCTTTAGGAATATGTCACAAAACACTTTAACAGTTTGTAGTATTTTAGTATGCATTTTGCTATTGTCCATTAGCATCAACAATTTTAAGACCACATTTTATTTTAAAAACTTAAACCCAGTAAAAGAAAGTAGTGTTTGGCACAATTTGCTAATTCATTACAGATTCATAAACTTTTGAAGATTTCACTGTTTATGCCTAATGTATAATAAGGCTGCAACATTCCACAACTGTTCTTTTACAGCAAGGGAACGTATTCTTAGTCACCTGAGAAAGCATGATGCCCCCCAGGGGGCACCGTTGCTTGTGCCAATGAAAGCTCCAGTGCCTGACATTCCCACCGAGAGCCTGTCAGATGAGAATATCTCCACTGCCTTAATTCAGGAAGACCTGGCTAAACTTCAGCATCAAGCGAAGTAAGACTCAATGCCTGAGCACCCACTCACTTTGAGAATGATTGAACTTAATGGATCAGTATACTGTATATTTCACCGATGAGACAATCCATAAGTGGTCTTTAATGTTTTAAATGCATGGTAATTAATTCTTCAGTGCAACAAATAATGGCTGGATTCTCTTAGATTAGTCAATAATATGCTGTCTTTTCAGCTCTGTATGTGCTAAATGTGGTCACAAATAACACCGAGTTTTCTCTTTAGGTTGGCAACAGTGCGGGAGACACAGCAGGTCGCGCTGGACAATGAACTGTTGGAGGCGTTACCACAGCTCTATATAAACCGAGAAGACCAGATCTCAATGCAGTTAGAGTGCCGTGGTAAAGGAGATCAGCCCTGTCAGGGTCCTGCACATATCACTGTTAAGGTAAACACATGTCTTCACTTCTCACTGTCTACTTTATACTCTTCTTTATTCTTAGGCTCATGCTATTCTCCACAATCCACACACAACTTACCACGTGCCCCATTGAGAGCGATAACCACTTAATCGTGACCACGAGGAGGTTACCCCATGTGACTACCCTCCCTAGCAACCGGGCAAATTACCCCATGTGACTCTACCCTTCCTAGCAACAGGGCCAATTTGGTTGCTTAGGAGACCTGGCTGGAGGCACTCCGCACACCCTGGATTGGAATTTCGCGACTCCAGGGGTGGTAGTCAGCATCAGTAATCGCTGAGCTACCCAGGTCCCCACTACTTTATACTCTTCTTGAAAAATATGCCATATATATATATATATATATACACACACACATATATACACGTTTCGGAAGGAAATTGGCATTCAACAGATCACAAAGTATAGGCAGGACATTACTGATGTAAAAAAACAACCCCATCACTATTTGATAAATGTAATTTTTTTTATCAAATCTAGACAGGCCCCATTTCCAGCAGACATCACTCCAACACCTTATCCTTGAGTAATCATGCTGAATTGCTAATTTAGTACTAGAAAATCACTTGCCATTATATTAAACACAGCAGAAAGCTATTTTATTCATTAAATGAAGCTTAACATTGTATTTGTGTTTGTTTTTTAGTTGCCACAGTATGAAATAGACTGGCATGTCTTACATCAATATTAGGTAAAAAATGGCAACAACAAAAAAAGTAACTGCTTTCTCTAGAAACTCATCAGTCAATCATTGTATTGTCTATACAATGCTTGAAATTGCAAAAAACCTGAAGATTTCGTACAAATGTCTACACAACAGTCTTCAAAGACAAAGGACAACTGGCTCTAACAAGGACAGAAAGAGATGTGGAAGACCAGAAGTACAACTAAACAAGAGGATAAGTACATCAGAGTCTCTAGTTTGATAAATAGACGCCTCACATGTCCTCAACCAACAGCTTCATTGAATTCTACCTGCTCAACACCAGTTTCATGTACAACAGTAAAGAGAAGACTCGGGGGTGCAGGCCTTATGGGAAGAATTGCAAAGAAAAAGCCACTTTCAAAAAGTGAAAAGAAAAGGTTACAAACAGAGAAGCTTAGAGTGGGCAAAGAAACACAGACATTGGTAATTGGAAAAGAGTGGTATTGTTTCTTTTTTTTATCCCCTTTTCTCCCAATTGAGAATGCCCAATTCCCACTACTTAGTAGGTCCTCGTGGTGGCATGGTTACTCACCTCAATCTGTGTGGTCGATGACAAGTCTGAGATCATCAATTTATGCATCTTATCACGTGGCTCATCATACATGACACTGCGGAGACCACGCATGTGGAGGCTCATGCTAATCTCTGCGATCTTACCACGTGCCCCATTGAGAGCGAGAACCACTAATCGCGACCACAAAGATGGTACCCCATGCGACTCTATCCTCCCTAGCAACCGGGACAATTTGGTTGCTTAGAAGACCTGGATGGAGTCACTCAGCACACCCTGGATTCAAACTCATGACTCCAGGGGTGGTGGTCAGTGTCAATACTCTCTGAGCTACACAGACTTGAGTGTTATGGATCTTAACCCCATTGAACTTTAGTGGGATCAGCTAGACTGTAAGGTTCGTGAGAAGTGCCAGACAAGACAGCCACATCTATGGCAAGTGTTACAGGAAGCATGGGGTGAAATGTCACCTGATTATCTGGACAAACTGACAGCTGGAATGTCAAGGATCTGCAAAGCTGCCATTGCTGCACATAGAGGATTTTTTGATGAGAACGCTTTGAAGTAGTTTAAGAAGTTATGAATTTTCTTTTCACATTTTAATAGTAAATTTTCATGTTATTAATGTCCTGACTATACAGTTGAATGCCACTTTGGTGAATAAAAGAACCAATTTCTTTCCATAAGAGCAAAATCTGTACATTATTCCAAACTTTTGGCTGCCAGTGTATATAAATAACCTCCTGTGTTTTCAAGAGCTTTGTTCTTTCTCTCATTGTGTTTACTTGCAGTACACAAGAATGCACAAACTGGATCCAGTGCAGAATCAGATCCAGTGTCTGAAGAATGATATTAAACAGCTGCAGGTTGATGGAGTTAAAGCTCCTCCTCATGGTCTTGCTGAGGCAGCTGTGCATACAGAGAACTTTATCACGTCAGTACCCACATAACTCACACTCTACGCATTCACCATTTATATCACCAAATGTAAACGTGATGTGTATTTTCTTGTTCAGGACCTTGGTTAATGCTTACAAGTTAAATGCATCCCCTGGTACACTGAAGGTGGGCATCGCTGCTTTCTATCAGATAGTGTCGTTTGTATCTGACGATACTCAGAGATATCCACCTTCTCGCCAGTTCTTCACTTCCTGTATTGAGATCCTGGGTCAGGTATTGTTTACTTCCCTATGTTCAGGAGGACTTACCTTTACTGTTTTTTTACAACATCAAAAGTAGAATTAGCCTTAATTTCAAACCTTGTGAGCTAAAAGTTTAAAAAGGTGTACACAGTATTTTTTCCCTAAAAAGATTTTAGCCCTATGAAAATTATTTATAGTACTCCTGAAGATGATGTTTAAAATCATCTACACTCACATGAGGTGAAGACTCTAGTCATATCAGTAGCTTAATAAAAGCAGTTTATTTAAGTTTTTAATGAGGAAAAATGTGTGGACCTTTAAAGTGTAAAATGCTTGTGTACCTGGGACTTTAGGTCTTCATCCGGGATGTCCAGTCAGAATGTAAGCACATGCTTAAGACCATCCTGCTCAACAGGCACCTGTGTAACCTCTTGTCACCCTACTTCACCCCAAAAGCCTCTCCTGCAGAGCTGGTCTCCCTGTATGAGGAAGTGGTCAACACCCTCCACATAGACAGCGGTGACGTCATATTTATGCTCCTCACTAAAGTAATTCACATTTTCGGATTTGGATCATTTTAAATCTATTGCTACTTCAAGTAAACTCTTAAAGAGAGTTTAATACTATAACTTTAAGTGCCATGTTCTGTGTTTCTAGTTTGATGTGAGACAGTGGCTGTCAGCGACACAGCCTCCGTTCCCCGAACGAAGCCGACTGATGACAATCATCCATCAGGCTCTCTGCACATGTGGACTGAATCCTGAGCCAGAAGTCTTAATGCCCTTCCACCTCTTCTGCAAACACTGGACTGAACTGCTGCTTTACCAGTTTCCTGACCACTACAGCGACTTCCTGCGTTTACTCATGCAGAGTACATCTTGCCTTCTCTTTGAGCCACATTAATTTGCGCGTTCTTTGTATTTGAATGGTTTCAAGGTTAAATCATCCTAATTAAATCCTTGGACAAAGTTTAAAAAAAAAAAAAGATATATATACACAGTTCTGATTAATTTACTTGCAACCATAAATTTTGCTTTGCAGTCCATGGCCACTGTTGTATTACTGGTAATGCCACTGATAGTTATCTTACGGTCAATTGGCTGTTGTCCTGTTCGTAAGCTTGTCTGCCATCTTCATGCAGCATCTCTCCTGATCTGTTTGCTTTGACGTGTTTTTTGTTTGCTTTCCCAGTCTTGTTCATATTTTGTTGTGCAGTGCCTCTTACATGTCATGCAAATATTTCTTATTTTATATAAAATAAAATAACATTTGTGCTTGGAATCATTGACTGTGTTCTCTTTCCTTCAGGCTCTTCTGAGCAGCTTCTCAGTCCAGACTGCTGGAGAGCTTCACTGCGAGTGTTGGGCTGCTCTTCTCATCCTATTATAAAGACAGGCAAAACCCGCTCCATCCTCCTCTCCCCTCAGCAGGTAACACATCACACTTCTCATTTATTCTGCATGCTATGTTAGTGTCTGAAGGCACTTATAATTGGTTTTAAACTTACTATTTTTTTCTAGGTGGATGAGACAATTGAATGGCTTTCCAAGTTCTTCCTGAAGGTTCGTCTGTCTAACAGGGACTTCAGGAGCTTCGGTCTCCTTTCAAAATGGGGCCCGTATGTTGAGGAAGTCAAATTGTTTTGGAAAGATCTGATTACCTATTCCATTGATCTGGAACTAAACAACTGTAGCAAAGAACCAGTAGGAAGTCCAAGACTGGTCAAAGGTACAAATATATTTCAGAATAAAGGTCTATTATGCATAACGACTATTTGTGTAATTACAGCTCAGATGTAATATCTGTGATTGTTCTGTTTAATATAGCTCTTGAGAACCTAAATGCAAAAATGGCAAAACTTTTTGAACCATGGATTCTAGTCCTTGACACTGACAGCACCAGGTATGCTCTGATGTTGCTCAGCGATTTGGGTTATGAAAACACTGATGACATAATTGATGAGTAACGCATATCATAACAAGCCTCTCTTGTGTGTCACAGTCAACCTCGCTGTTCTCCATGGCTTGAATCAGATGCCACAACTGCAGCAGGCTTAGTGAGCTTATATGGATGCTTGACAAAGACTTTGCATGAGAAATTCAAAGGTGAACATACTCTTGAGAGAAGAATAACACACAAATGGTGTGATTAATTCAGCTGGCTTCTGCTGACAGTAAAAGATTAAATGTTTTGTTCAGCTGTTGAATTGCCTGTTTAGTTCTTATCCATATAGTATATTTAAACCATATCATCGGTAATTAAGATTAGATACATTTTCTTTTTGGTGCAGACCACTTGTTGCCAGGACAAAGAGGAGCTCTGTGGCTTCATCTTATGCATTACTGTAAGACCTGTACTTCTCCCAAGATGCCAGAGTACCTGCTGTACACCTACCACACTGAGTACAGCCGTCTGCCATGGAAGGACCTGCATCCAGATCAGATGCTAATGAACCAGTTTTTTAATGTGAGAGGCTCAAAAAACATGTATGACTTGCGCTCCTGACTTATCATGTTAGTTCTCTAGAATGTGCAGCGTTTAAAACAGATTTGAGCAGGGACTCAAACTACCAACCTGTATGCCACATTCAGCATGAAAATTTAATATGGCTCCACAAGAGATAATAGTTTATCTTGAATCAGTCTGTGCATTAGTTTTCACTTTCTGCATTTTGGTTTGGCCTTTAATGTTATACTGTTGTACCAGAGTTTCCGTTAGAAAAAAATGGTGCCGGTCAAAGTGACCGGCAGAGGTTTCGTTTTACGGACATTTTGATGATATGCCGGTCAAATATCGCCTCTTAATTAGTCAAGTTGAGGAAAACTGGAGGCAGGCTATGTAACTTATAAAATGACATAATCAGGCCGTATAGAATGCAACATGTTTATTAGCATAACTTTCAAATAGACGGAAAAAAAACATGAACGTCCGATTGGCGTTTCACATTCATTGTTTAACAAACCAATCCCCCTTCCCCACATAAAATATCTGAATAGTAGCCTATTGTTTTTACTCAAGCGAACTTAATTATACACTCTCAGTATGTCTCATTTAGCTGGTAACATTTAAATTGGCCACCGTGAAATGACTCCTTGTCAAATGAACTGGAACAAACAAATGACTAGGCCTATAACATTGTCTCGCGTCATTTTAGGCTACTTTTTACACTGTTTTGCAGTGCTGAATTGTGCAGCTGCCGACTTAAAATCAAAACTTCCCAGTGTCTCTCCACAACTTGCAATGCGCATAAGCCGCGTAACCTTGTTCTCCGCAAGGTGACTTCGCTGCTTCGTCTTGATCCGATTCTGCAGCGAGAACCCCCTCTCTGCAGGAACACTCGAGACCGGGATTACACAGGCTATCTTGGCGAGCTTGGTCCACTCTGGATACATTTTTAGGCTTATTCTCAAATTCAGATTGTGTTAGGGGGGCGGGATTATTAGGCAATTTTAATCTGACAATTTGACCGGAGAGATTTAATTTTGTCGGACATTTCATTTTTTTCCCGGCCAATGTCCGGTAATTACCGGACAACGGAAACCCTGTGTTGTACACAGTAGCCTTATATGCATTTCTGCATGGCTTATTTCAGGCCTAAATCACAAATGAAACTGCATAGTTTAGGCTATACTGAATGACAACAAACACATCTGTCAAAAAATGTTTTGGGTGTGCTAAGTTGTACAGTTATGTGAATGGTGTCTGATTGAGAACATCGCCTGGCTAGTGGACACAAGTTGAAACCCCTGGTCTAGACCTGTTATATAAGAAATTTCAAGATAGTTTGACAAATCATTCAGAAATTATGGTGGTTTTAAGCCTTTTAAGATTAAAATAACTTTACTCATAATAACAAATATTGATAGCTGATGTATCAGTCTGTAAACCGTAATGTCTGAATCAAATCTCTTCATTGTCATGCTGTTCAGGTGGAACGGGGAAGTCCAAAGAGCTGTTTCCTGTTCATGGGAGAGCTGCTGTGTGAGGTGAACTGGGTCAGTGCATTGAGTGATGCTCTTAGCCCACAGCCTAGCACCTCAGCTCAGACTATGGTGGTCTCCCTGCTCTACCTGATGGTGTTTCTAGCCAAAGAAGATTTTCCTCTCAACAAACCTGTGAGTTGTCAACTGTCTAGACGACTAGTCTTCAGGGGTGCTTATAGAGATTAATCTACAATAGTGTACTTTTATGCAGGAATCCCCTGTCCTAAATCTACTTGGACAGTCATCTTCTCTCCCTTGGCATCTAGTGGATTTTCCTTCATATCAAAATGTCACACGTTATGTTAGCACACATTATCCGGCCTCCCTTGTTCTCAGTGGTGACACTTCTTCACAACAAGTCATCAAATTGCTTCAAATGGCTGCTGGATTTGGGATGCCCACACACTCGTTGCATCACAAGGTTAGTTGAAAAACAAATGACAAATTAATTTCTTTGCATTTTTCTTTTTAAAGACCCTATGAAATGAAAATAAGATTTCTCTGATTTTATTCCTTGTCTATTAACTTTTAAGCTATCTAAATGAGTGTACTCCTACAAGTTGATACAATTTACAGTCTTTATCTATAAATTGTGAGAATTATATTGTCCTACACAGATTTTTGTCCAATCAAATGCTCTCAAGAATGAGACTGTCCCTCCCACTATTACCTAGTACTGGGTAAAATATAGATTTTCTGATGCATAGCGATCTTCGTTTGAACAATCTTGAAATTTATCAATAATTCACCCAAACATGAAAATACTCTAATAATTTACTCACCCTAATGCCAAAGTTTTAAGTTCGAAAAATCACGCAAGGCAATATAAAAGTAATTCATAAAACTCTGGTGGTTAATCAATATCTTTAGAAGCAATATGATAGGTGTGGGTGAGAAACAGATCACTTCCACATTCTCCTTCTTGTGTTTTTGGTGATTCACATTCTTCATGCATACCTCCCCCTACTGGGCAGGGAGAATAATTTAAAGTGAAAAAAAAAAATACTTAAATCTGTTTCTCACCCACACCTATCATATCACTTCTGAAAATTTGGATTAAACCTCTGGTGTCATATGGATAACTTTTATGATGCCTTTATGTGCTTTTTGGAGCTTCGAAGTTCTGGCTACCAGTCACGTGCATTGTAAGGACCAACTGAGCTGAAATATTCTTCTAAAAATCTTATCATACATAGTCATACATATCTAGGATGGCATGAGGGTGAGTAAATGACGAGAGAATTTTCATTTTTGGGTGAACTATTCCCTTTAATTTCCAAGAACAATCTTTTTCTGAATACAAGTAAAAAATAAAGTACATTTGTGACCAAATTCAACTAAGATTTTACTAACTAGTAATTGAGTAGTATATTGACTAAGAAGTTCAGCATCTTTTCACTGCGTGTTGAGAGTAAAAGTTTGGTTTGACTCGTTCCCAGTAATGTGTGTCTGAAAACAAGTGCCATGCATTCATTTATTATTGAATAATGTTTCTTTTATTCCCCTTATTCCCCCCCCCCACCCCCAGTCAATTATTGATAAAAAAAACAACAAAAACCTAAACATTTAATTCTAATCACAAATAGCACGGATGAGGTAAAGAAGCCATTCTAGTCCTCTCTTTTTAATATACGCTTATGACAAGTGTGGATTTTTTAGCATAAGTTCTACAATTCATAAATTATGCATTAAACATGTAGCAAAATATAATAGTGCTAATATAATAAAAAACATACCTAAAAAAAAAAACTTTGGTATTTTTTCAGTTTGTTGGCTATTTAACAGACTCAAAGACTCATCTCCTGAGCCTTCTGGTCTCCTCATGCCAGGGTCGGCAGGGTCAGAGGCAATAACATTAATGTGAAGAGGAAAAAACTAAACAAAACAAGAAAGCTAAACTGTTAATTCAGCCAACTCTAAGGATAAATACGGTTTAACAAGATAACTAGTTTAATGTACGGTAAACTTGATCAGTTACTGTCAACCTTAAAGCATTTTTAGCATCGATTTAGCTAGCCATTTATAGCCATACATCCAAACAATATCTAACGTTACGTAGGTCCCAGTTTATAGGACTATGTCACCGTACACAGAAATGTTAATTTAACAAGTACACAATGTACCACTACAAGTTAGCCGATTTTGTTTGTTGGTTTGTTTTCTAAATGTTAACCTTACCTGTCGGTGTCAGTAGTTTTGGAGGAGGATTCGTGGTGGGCATGTTGAAGGAAGCTCTGTGGTAGGACGCTTAGAGGATGACTGCACCGGCTCGGTCTTCATGCAGTCGAAGACGGAGTAACTTTCTGCTCTTAAATTTATTCCGTGCACTGTCAAGTGCTTCATCAGATTTGTTGTGTTGCCGGTTTTGGCAGCAATTAACTTTTCGCAAATATTGCATCGAGCCTGGTGAAATGTAGCCACACTTTTGAACTTTTCCAAATCTTTTACATCTGTGGGGGTTGAGACGCATACACACTACAGCCTCACGTGTGAGCTGCGTCTCTGGGCTTAACCGGCGTAAACTAGTGTTTTTCCTTGATGCCTAACCACAGCCAATCACCGGCACTTTTAGATTTGGGCACATCTAGCTACATGCTTATCACTAACGTTGACTAGATTAACCCCTTAGGTATCAACAAAAACAAACAAGACATTTTTCGATACTCGAATGTTTAGAGGCAATTCGGTCAGTCCCTAAAATGTATCGAACTCGATACCCAGCCAAAGATACCCATATGAATCGTAATCAAATTGAATTGAAAGCTTGTGAATTGGAATCGAATGTGGAAATCTCTATCAATACTAAGCCCTACTAATACCACCAGCAACCAATTTGCAAGTAGCAAATCATGCACTGCATCTTGAATATACTGCATACTTCCCTGCTACTGAGTAAACAAAAATTTGTCTATTGCTATTTGCTACCCAAACTTAAAGTGGAAATACGTCTGTACAGGAAAGAAAACTGCACTTGTCAGTCAATTTCATTGGGTCTTTAAATGAATGTGACTTTGAACATTTGAATTACATCTTCACAGCATCATGATGTTTCACTACAGTATGTTGTCACTGTTAGGACATTACTTTAAAGTGCCAAGCCTTCCTGCACCTCATGGTGCAGTTCCTGACCTCTCTTGATCAGAATGGGAACATCAGCCTGGCATCACTGGAGACAGAAATGGAGAAATTACTAGAGTACATTGTACTTTTTAACCCTTCTGGTGAGTAGACTAGTTCCTTGCTATTTCACATTAGGGATAGGTCATGATGGTCAACTTGTCTGACTAGTTGATTAGTGAGGTCAACTTGTTTATCTAGATCTTTTTGTTTGTTTTAGTTTTAAACTTAGTGTTTTATCTGTCACTACATACACATTTGACCAGACCTTGCTAAACATGGATTTCTAGCAATTATTCAAATATCTTTAAAAAGTCTGGCTGCTTTTAACTTTTTAACAAGCTACATTATTAACAGCCAGCCAGATAGCTACAGCTGTAAAACATTTTTTTTTATTGAAATATTTAGTTAGGGCAAATTTGAACATACTGCACTAATATCTCAGTTTGAATGAACCGATGTCAGTATAACATGACCGTATGGTGTGCCACTCAGAGACAGACCTCCAGCAGAGGCACATGGCCACGTGCAGTCTGTTTGCTGAGATGTTGACTCTTCTGAATGAAGCTGGAATTTCTACAGCAGAGGGACTCGGGACTAAACTCCATTCCTGGGTGGAAAAGAAAGCTCGGGGTCTTTTGGTTCTCCCTCTGCTAACTGCTGCATGCAGATGCCTGGCCTCAGTGCGTCATATGGCACGCATCACTGAGGCCTGTATTATCTCTTACTTCACTGATGGTAAAAAAATCTCATACTTGTTCTACATAGTCATAGTAGTTAAACATTCTTTTTCCTGCACAACTGTTTTAGCAATTATTCCTTTCCTAATCATTGGGTTGCATCATTAAAGCAAACATTAGTGTTGCAACCTGGTTTAAAACCTAGTGTTTAGTCTGTGTGTTCTGGTATACTATAGAAACTTTTTAAAGCTGGTGTGTGTAATCTTTTCAGTGTATAAATTCTTTCTTGTATCTCATCTTAAAATGCAGTTTGTTAAGTTTGTCTGTTTGTATGACCATTGAAAGACGAGGGGACTTTTTAGAATCTGTTTGAAACAGTGACTGATTGAAAACAAGCAGAAAATACACACTTCATCTTTTAATGTCCCTTCTAGTTGTTGTATATATAGAACTAAGAAAACGTTCTAACTGGAGACTTCTAAATCTACTGAAATCTGTCTCTCTCTCAGGTGGTTGTACTGATCAGTACTCTGGCTGGGGGCCCATCCTGGTCTCTCTGCAGGTTCCTGAGCTGACTGTTGAGGACTTCATCCAGGAGAGCCTGAGCCTGGGCAGTTATCTCACCCTCTATGTCTACATTCTCCAGAAGCTGAACCAGGATCAGACTCTCCTAAATGAGAAGAAGACCTTAATGCTTATCAGCTCGTGGATCAATCAGGTCTTCCCTAGGTAACATATTGTTAAACACACACCCATGAACTTAAGCAATGCTATCAACTATTGGTGCTGTTTTTTCACATGTTGAAGGACTCACAGAGGAGCCTCTCAGCAGGCAGATTATGATTGCAAATTTAGTATACTGTTATCCATTTATACCTTAATTGTTTAGTGTATGGGTGATCATAACCTATGAACATGTGTTGTCTGTTCTTGCAGCGGTCTGGCCGATGAGGCAAAGCTGTTTTTGTGGTGGCACAAATTCTTGGAGCTTCTGCAGATCCAGGTGGATCAAGAGGACTCGTGTGGTCTTGACACTCTGATTCTCACATTAATGGCATTCCAAAACCAGCTGGCCCAGCTTGGTGAAGAAAGACTGAATTCGGGCATCCTTGGAGCCATTGGCCTTGGGAGGAAATCCCCACTTTCTAGCAGGTGAGACATGAATTCACTTTGTAACAAATTACAGTTTTGACATGGTGGCCAGTTTGAAAGTGAAAATATTTAGATAAATAAGTCAATAAAGCATGGTTACTTCATTTGCACATTAAGGATTCTCTGGATTGTGCATCTCACAATGTCTGTTCTAACTTTGTTTTTAGGTTTAGGGTTGTTGCACGCAGCATGTCTGCATTCATCCTGGTCCAGGTGCCTTCAGAGTCTCAGCTGCGTCTTCATGCAGGCACAGAGCTGCAGCTCTCGGTTAAAGCCCAACAGGTAAGAGTTTGCACTGAATGAGCCAAATGTGTATATCATCAATAGGCAAGACATGTAAATTAGTGAATCAAGTTGATTTCTGGCCTTCTATAAAATTGTATAATTTTAATTGTAAAAGTGCATTGTTATATTTGTAGGTGACTAATTACTTTTGGAAAGTTGACATGTCCCACTGTGTAAGATACTCCATCTAGCTTCATTTTCACTCTTTAGGACTGTTTCACATGAACTAGTGTATGCAAAAAGGTGACTAAATATTGTAAAAAATAAATAAACAATTCATAGAATTGGTGACCAGTTACAGGACCTAAAACATACACTTTCCCTCTTCTAACCTGCAAAAAAATATTACAAAAAAAGTCCATGGACATGTTATGTATCAATATTCAGCTTGACATTAATATAGTCAGAACAATTGTCAGCTGATGATTAGATTATTTTATTTTTTTCATTGTTTGTCAAATAAGGAAATTCCTTGTACTTTAGTATTGGTGGAGCATCTTTTAATGATTACTTTCTGTCTTCAGGCCTTAGCTGTGCTAGAGGCGATGCCCAGTAATAAGCAGTATTCAGAGCTGCAAGTGTCTGTATACCAGGCCTGCCAGTTCATCAAGTATCCAGGCCACTGTCTGCGTGACAGCATCCGTCTTTTAATCCTGCTAATCAATGCACTCTACACTGACCTACACTATCTGGACATCATCCGTTAGCTAGCACAAGGTTTGTGTTTATGCCTGCCATCAAGCTCTGTGAAACCCACAAAAGAAACTGGAGAGAGAACATTCTAGACTCCAGAGCTCCTGAAAGAGATCTCTTGCTTGAGAATCAAGCAATGTATTAGACAGTTTCAGTTTCTAGCAATGACATCTTGACCAAGGCTTGAAAACAAAAAGTAGAGAGGAAGGTTAAATCATTGTTTGCAGTGCATGTTCATCAGTTTATGGTCCAAAATAAATTTCTTAACATGCTCTCTCGTCTTGCAACCCTTTTCCTCAATTGGTGCGTAGATCTGCTTTGCTCAATGAGATTATGGCAAGGCATGATGATCTACACACAAAAGGAAACTTGAAACTCTTTATTAAATTAAATTGGTGGACAAACACACAAGAGTTTGATGAAAACTATCCTTGCGTGTGCGGATCATCATGCCTTTTTACACAGTTTATGGTCTTATCATATTGTAATTCTCATTGTAGTAATTTATTTACAATTTATTTTGAATTGTTGAGGATTTTATTACGCATATTTGAGAATGTTTTAGATATTCTTTGTTGGAGGAATTTTGGTGGCGTTTTAGGAAACCCATTAAATTTACAGGGAGTAGTCACAGAATATCTACAGTATACTTCAAGGCACTTTCCCCTCCACTCATTTAATTTGTGCACATGCTGGTGAATTTACAAAAGGTTCAATTTTATTTTAGTTTCTCTTCAAATTCAATCATTACTATATTTTTTAAATGTGCTTTTTAAAATACTTACAAGCTCATGCAAATCAACCAATAAAGGCTAGACATTATATTTTAATCTGATGATGATTCTGTTTCTTTCTTACTGAATAATGTCTTTATTTGTATGAAGTTGTCAGGAAAACAATATATTTTCTGGTCAATAATGTCCAATGTAGATGAATACTGGTTGCTGCTCCAGCATGTGATCTGCCTGATAAGTGCACTTCATTTTCAAATATTGACATGCTTGTCATTACACAGCTAAAGTCCCTAAAGTAATGTTCACATGGTGACATGATGGTGTTCCTGCTTGGCTCTAGGCCTTCCGCACCTCCTCCGGTGCCGACTGGGTTAGCTACAGAGTCATCAGCCAGGGACCACTGCTTAATTATGTTTTGCCCCTTACCCCAGAACACCTCCCAGTGGCAGGGAAGTGAACAGGGATGTCTCCTTCCCACCCCCTGCAGTTACCCTCTCCTTAGATGTTTTTTGCTCCCCACACCTTGTCCTTCCTCCTTAGCCACACTCAGAAGCTTGCTTTCTCTGCCTCCTCTCTGAGCAGGCATGTTGCTAACCTGCCCATGAAATCCCTGGCTCCTACCTCCAATGGATACATTTTTCCGCTTTATACCTAAATTCCTTTCATGGGCTAGGCCTTCTTCCCATGGTATTGTGAGCTTAATCAAAATGTCCACTTTCAAAGCCACAGACCACAGCACCATGTCGGGGCACAGTGAGGTGTTGCAGATGTCACTAAGAAAGTGGAGCTGCCTATCTAGATCCTTCTCCTCTCAATCCCGTTGTCATGAGCATGAGCTTCCCCTACCTCTCCTTGCCTGAGGAACGGGATCCTTTGATTGATTGTACTTGGACTCTCCTGGCCCGCTTCTAGCTTCTGTATAATTTTAGTTGTGCAAATGTGGGTTAGGGATGTGCACAAGTAATCAAATAATTGAGTACTCGGTCAGCACCAGATAATCAACTTTTTGTAATACTACTCGATTATTGCAAATTGATTTTCCTTTGCGTATTTGTCTGCCGTAGGCAAAGCTGAATTATACTGTACTTTCTCTTTGAAGCTCTTCCCATATCTTGCAGTTACAACTGAGTAATGCATTGAGAATTGTAATAACTGAATTCATGCATATTGCTCAAGTCTGTTGATGTTATGTTTGCTTATTTTGAAACTGTTCTTGGTAATGTTTGTATGAGTTAGATTATTCAACTACAAAATCACTCGATATTGCCCATTCCTAATGTGTGTTTTGCATACCTTTTTTTTTTGTCAATCGTGGTAATATTTTACACACAATTGCTGTGATACAAACAGAGAAGTTCCATAGAAGAATTCTTAAGTTATTGAGATCTAAAGACTGCTGTAACACTGCTATGTTGTTTTTTTCCTCAAACTTGATACAAATGGATTGTAGATTATGGTGAGTTGACCGAGTGCCATCAACTCATGAAGCTTGTATCTGATGCTGTGCCAGTTGGATTCTGACACGTCACCCACAGTCTACCACATTTAATTATATATATGCTCTTATTTTTTCTTTTTTTTTCATTTTTTTTTTCATCCAGTCTTTGAGCTGTGCTTTGCAGACATAATGTTAAAAGGGGGATATTTTGAAGGTTTAGCTTGCCAGCATCTCAGGTTTACTACATTGTAACCTACCTAGGGCTACACAAGAACGTCACTTCAATTTATTCAACAAATTGTAAGAATATGAACATTTTATAACCACAGAAATATTATCATATATTAAACTGACCTCTTATTAGTATATATTATAATTATTATTATTTTTATTATTGTTCTATCTAAACTACTTTAAGGATGTTCAAAGAATTTACGAGCGATCAGGCCACGTCAACACTAATACATTTTGCTATGTTTCCACCTCTTATCCACACTAGAACAAAGTTTTCCTCAACCAAAAATAGAGCATTTCCGAAATACTTTGGAAAATTATGACTTTAGGAAGCGAAAACTGAGTTTTCAAATTATAATATGCAGTACTAGGATGTGCTTCCGAAGGTCTGTGTTTTTTTCAGTGGAGCAAAACGCCTTTCCAGTGCATATGAGAGACGTAAATGTAGCACAATCAATATGTTTTCAAACGAAAATGTACTTGTGTGGTCCGTACTTTCTGCATGTTCCTTCACTGGTGAAGTATCCCTATATATACTCAAGGCTACATCAGAACAAGATCTAGAGGTGTGTAATGTAAAACTCAAATTTTTGTTTCTATTTGGTTGTCTTGATTCTCTGAGTGTTTTGTAATGCATCAAGGCTGCTGTTAAAGACACTCATTGCTCCAGCGTGACAGAGTGTGTTAGTGGTGGAGATCAGCAGCAGCGCTGAGGATGAGTGAAATCAGAAACTGTAAGTAGACTTTCTTTACCTAAAATATGTCTGTGCTTTACGAAATTTAAAACACCACCCCCAGTGGCCAAAGCGGTAAAAGTTGCTGGGCGTATGGGCACATGTGAGCTCCATTTTCCGGGTGAAATGTCCACAGAGGGGTGCCAAAAGCTAGATATTTTCAGCCGTACAGGATGTTAAACAATGAAGAGGAATGCATATTTTATAATCTGTATCAAGTTGTGTTGTTAGAGGGAAAAATGCACCCTATGAATCACATTCGTCACTGATTATGCAAAAACAATTCCTTCCTGGCTTCTATGGGGGGATGCGAATCCAGGTCTCCCATGCTGCAGACACAACACCTGTCCGGTTGTGCCACAGTAGAAGGTAAAAACATTTGAGTTGATGCAAAAATGTCTGATACTAGCTGGTCAGTGACTTGTCAGTGATTTGCCATAATGTGGTCGAAGCTAGGGTACTGGAACTTTAGGAACCAACATGCCGACTTCCTGTGTTATCATGTTGAACAGACAGGCGTCTGAGAATTTAATAAGCTGACCTTGTCTGATCCCACATATTCTGTGCTATAGAACGAACATGCATCAAACAGCACAGTATCTCTAGCACCATTACCTTATTTCTGTCCTCTTCCATCAAATTTCAGATGAAAACTTTGGCATTGTAAGATTTCTCTTACACATTGAACACAAAGTTATAATGATGTCTTCAGTTGACCGTTGTAAACATTGTATAGCCTCTAACAAATGGATTTAAACAATCTCATACAATTTTTAAATGACACAATTGTTGATGGACATATGCTATCACTTTTTTAGCAACATGTAATGATAAAAGTAATTAATGTGAACATAATGCCATTTACAGATATTAGTGTGTTATAGAGACTTAGTCCTTATAATGAGGAATAACTTGAAGATTATTGAACTTTGACTGAATTGCACAGTAGATGATGGAAACAATAAATCCAGTGGTGAAAACTGGGCGAGTGCTCGCAGCGCATTACACATACATGGAAGATCCTATCTGCAATACATCACTAATGAAACACATGACTTGTGCAGATTAACTGCCAGTTGTTAGTGATGGATCTTATTTAATATATCGGCCAACTTTAGTGGCCACATTTACATGATTAAATATAAGAATCTTTCCCTCTGCGTGTTCAAAACCCTCTTTTTTTTTTTTAGATATGCTACTCACATGAGTATTTTGAACAAAAGTTTTACAGGGTTGGAAAAGCAATGCAACCTACAGCCCCAACTGGCACGGTCAACATGAGGCAGTCATAGTGCATAGTGCACATGAGTCATAGTGCTGTTTTAACAGAGGGAGAGAGCCATGTGTGTCATTTACCAGTGAATGAGAACATGCCTCAGAATTTCCACTTACATTTTACTGGACATCCACTCCACATTATCACCCTGTATATTACTTTTTTTGATAATAGGCTTAGTCATATATCAGATTGGAAATAGTAGATCTATTTTTATATGGTTTCTATAGAACCTGGTGTGAAGTGAAATGATTCGATAAGGATGGCATGAACAAGTGGCTTATGGCACTTTTTAACAAGGTACACATGGTGTTACACAAAAACAAATGGTGGGACTTTTGATCTCATGAAAAATCCATTTGACCAATGAAAAAGATGTGTCTCCATCAATAGCTTCTGACATGAGCAGACATTCACCTAGAATAGACATGTGCTGCTTTAAATATATGGATAACACTGGTTGTGTCATACCCTTACTGCTTTTGAAAAGTTCTGAGGCAAAGATGGCAGCACTTACCATTTTATTTTTCATGTGCTCCAGATGAGACAAGCTGAGATACTTGACAATGAAAGAGATGATAAATACAATCTCCTGTTCCCTAATGAGTGAATACAGTTACAGCAAAAAGATGTCTAGATAAGCTTTTGGTTCAGTGGTCCTCTGAATCAAATTCTATGAGTGTTGACTTATCCATTAGGAATGTATCCTGAATTTACTTGGAAACTATCCCTTCCTGATGATGTTTAATAAAAATAGAAAAACAGTTTAATAACAGTTTGGTTCCAGAAGTAAAAATCCCATTCATTTTTTCTCATAGGTTGATTATTAACTATAACTTAAAAAAACATACCTACAATGAGCTGTGAGGTTGTTATAGAATGCCTCTACTGGACTTTTTTTTATTTTACTTTTACCTTTTTAACTGTACATTATAGTAGAATTCCAGGAGAACAACTACACTACCCATTAATTTATAATTAACAATTCGCAATGCTCCAAAGGAGATGTTAAGAACACTGTCCTTTTGTCTTTTTGTCTGATTTTACGATACTTTTTTGCTTTAAATCAAAATTGTAATGTGATTACCTCAAAGCTAGTCGGTTTGGTTCATGGCTTTGAACTCTTTTATGAAGGAAAAAAACTTTTCCGGAACCAAGACGGCTGAAAAATTGGGTGGGCACTGGTGCGCTCTATTGAGAAACAACAAGCAATCATATCCACAAACATTAATCTGTGAAGATTGGTTGGGTTAATCACTGAAGATTGGTTGGGTTAATCACTGAAGATTGGTTGGGTTAATCACTGAAGATTGGTTGGGTTAATCCCTGAAGATTGGTTGGGTTAATCACTGAAGATTGGTTGGATTAATCCCTGAAGATTGGTTGGGTTAATCACTGAAGATTGGTTGGGTTAATCACTGAAGATTGGTTGGGTTAATCCCTGAAGATTGGTTGGGTTAATCACTGAAGATTGGTTGGATTAATCCCTGAAGATTGGTTGGATTAATCCCTGAAGATTGGTTGGATTAATCCCTGAAGATTGGTTGGGTTAATCACTGAAGATTGGTTGGGTTAATCACTGAAGATTGGTTGGGTTAATCACTGAAGATTGGTTGGGTTAATCACTGAAGATTGGTAGGATTAATCCCTGAAGATTGGTTGGGTTAATCACTGAAGATTGGTTGGGTTAATCACTGAAGATTGGTTAGATTGGTTGGGTTAATCACTGAAGATTGGTTGGGTTAATCAATGAAGATTGGTTAGATTGGTTGGGTTAATCACTGAAGATTGGTTAGATTGGTTGGGTTAATCACTGAAGATTGGTTGGGTTAATCACTGAAGATTGGTTGGGTTAATCACTGAAGATTGGTTAGATTGGTTGGGTTAATCACTGAAGATTGGTTGGGTTAATCACTGAAGATTGGTTGGGTTAATCACTGAAGATTGGTTGGGTTAATCACTGAAGATTGGTTAGATTGGTTGGGTTAATCACTGAAGATTGGTTGGGTTAATCACTGAAGATTGGTTGGGTTAATCACTGAAGATTGGTTAGATTGGTTGGGTTAATCACTGAAGATTGGTTGGGTTAATCAATGAAGATTGGTTAGATTGGTTGGGTTAATCACTGAAGATTGGTTAGATTGGTTGGATTAATCCCTGAAGATTGGTTGGATTAATCCCTGAAGATTGGTTGGGTTAATCCCTGAAGATTGGTTGGATTAATCACTGAAGATTGGTTGGATTAATCCCTGAAGATTGGTTGGGTTAATCCCTGAAGATTGGTTGGGTTAATCACTGAAGATTGGTTGGGTTAATCACTGAAGATTGGTTGGGTTAATCAATGAAGACTGGTTAGATTGGTTGGGTTAATCACTGATGATTGGTTGGGTTAATCAATGAAGATTGGTTAGATTGGTTGGGTTAATCACTGAAGATTGGTTGGGTTAATCACTGAAGATTGGTTGGATTAATCCCTGAAGATTGGTTGGGTTAATCACTGAAGATTGGTTGGATTAATCACTGAAGATTGGTTGGATTAATCACTGAAGATTGGTTGGATTAATCCCTGAAGATTGGTTAGATTGGTTGGGTTAATCACTGAAGATTGGTTGGGTTAATCAATGAATATTGGTTGGGTTAATCAATGAAGATTGGTTAGATTGGTTGGATTAATCACTGAAGATTGGTTGGATTAATCACTGAAGATTGGTTGGGTTAATCACTGAAGATTGGTTGGATTAATCCCTGAAGATTGGTTGGGTTAATCACTGAAGATTGGTTGGGTTAATCACTGAAGATTGGTTGGATTAATCCCTGAAGATTGGTTGGGTTAATCAATGAAGATTGGTTAGATTGGTTGGGTTAATCACTGAAGATTGGTTGGGTTAATCAATGAATATTGGTTGGGTTAATCAATGAAGATTGGTTAGATTGGTTGGATTAATCACTGAAGATTGGTTGGGCTAATCAATGAATATTGGTTGGGTTAATCAATCGAGATTGGTTAGATTGGTTAGATTGGTTGGGTTAATCACTGAAGATTGGTTGGGTTAATCACTGAAGATTGGTTGGATTAATCCCTGAAGATTGGTTGGGTTAATCCCTGAAGATTGGTTGGGTTAACCACTGAAGATAGGTTGGGTTAATCAATGAAGGTTGGTTGATTGGTTGGTATATTTAAAAAAATTAATTACTTTGGTACTTGGGGAGAGCTTGACTTAAGACTGTTTACTGAAGAGTCAGTTGAAGAAAAGTATGATTTGAACTACAGCAGAGAACATCATCAATTACTCTAAACTTTCATCTCTAATCTCCCTGATTAAATAGATATTGACAGATGCCCAGAATCTTTACTGAATTGTTCATTAAAGGCAGTGACATCATGAGAGATGTAGATGCTCTGTTTAGCTCTTTGTCCAGTTGTCATGGCTACCATTACGCTGTCTGGTTTTAAGGTACATTTTATGTGTACAATTTGTTCACTCAGTGTTCAAATTGATCTCTCTCTCTCTCTCTCTCTCTCTCTCTCTCTGTATTTGTAAGACTTAATTTTTTAACCGACTGTTGAATGATATACATTTTGGAATACAGGTATAATTTAGAAAAAATAGCCTGCTGTACTGTAATGCCACCCCTGCACCGCAAGAATTTATTCACTTTGACATGTAAGTAGGATTTTATTTATTCATTATTTGATTATAAAATAATTTATTCGTTAAGTCATGTAGAGAGCTGAAGAGGTGGATGGACAGTGGAGGTACAGTCGGTGAAGCTAGTTGCCATAGAGACACTAATCTGGGTATTTCTGGATTGAGAATTGCCTTTAGGGAAGTCCTGAACTAGACAGGTCTACCACAACAAAAAACATGAGCAAAAAAATAAAAGATAAAAAGTGAGACATTCTCTGAACGAACATCTGTGTTATGCCCATATCTTCCCATAAAACTCTTTTTAAAGTACAATTGTTTTACACAGAAGTGTGAGAATGGAGTTAAATAACCATCCATATGGACAAGTCACTGCACTTATGCTGTAAAATGTGGGAGCTTAGCATATACTGTCCTCTCTCTGTGTCAGTCATACATTTACATTTCTCCTCCACACTCATGTTGCCTCTGATGACTCAGGTGCACTTAATGGTCCACCTCTTCCATCTATGTCAATCTATGTAAAGAGGTAAGCTATCTTTATCCAAAAGTGTAAGACATGAGGAATGTTTCACTGAAATCAACTCATAATTATTCTAGAGCACACCACCTCATTAGTATGACTCATCTGCATATTAATATAGTAGAACAGATTTTCTTTCCAAGAATATTCTGTTCTTGAGGGAAGTTTGCCTATAATGTAATTTAGTGATGATTTTATTAAAAAGAGAAAAAAGGATTATCACCTTTAATATACTGTACTTGAGATCTCTTGATATCTTACATTTATTTATCTCAGTAATGAGAAGTTAACTAAAGCAACAAAAGATTTGCAACCTTCTCCCTTTTCATAAATATATATTTTTTAATGAATTAAGTAATAAAAACTCTCTTACCACTTCAGTGACGGTCACAATATTGCATAACTTGGATCAACCTCAGTGTAAATATCTAGTTTTGGAAACATTCAGAAGTTTCAAAATAAGCAGCTAATGGAATTAAATTGTTTAAATTGAATGGGAGAAAATCAAGGGTTTGGATGTGATATTATGTAACAGCCATCCTGAACAGCCTAAACAAAAAGGAGGCTGAATGTGTTAATACCTTGGAGGAGCAAGATCCCAGACATCTGTAAAAGTTGAACAGACAGATGCATTGTGCCCACTTAGCCTTACAGCCCATAAGTGCCCAGGGCCTTTAAGTGTGAAGAGGACCTGCTGGGAGGTGGATGAGGGCATATGCATTGAAGAGTTATTATGTACTCTCTGCAAAGAGCAAATTATCTCTGAATTACTGTGGATCCTGCATTATTTCCCTTTATTCATGTATTGTTCTCTCTCTGCTCTCTTTACCATTCTCTCTGTGCTTACCACGTAGTACATACCAGCAGATAAGCCACACTATAATAATCTTCTTCCTCATCTTCATGAAGCAACATTCATGACGTTTAGGTTTACATACACCCCAAATTCATCTGAGGTATGAATATTAAATGTACCAAGCCACCAATTCATATTAACAAAACTTATGCAGAATACTGAGTCTGGGGTTTTTGCTCATAATCATATTTGAAATAGCTGACAGGGACTGTTTACTATATATATATATATGTTATATATATATATATGTATGTTTCCCATTGTGCGGAGTCTCTCCCTCGTCCAGTATCACAGAGAATGTTTTTAACCCCTTGAAAAAGTATATGAGTCCTTCTAATGTATCTGTTTTGCACAGTTATATTCAGTGAGTGGACACTTGAGGGTTCTGGCCTTTAGAAGCAATATTGATCAAACTAAAAATAAATAAAACTTGAAACTCATTATTTTTCTCAGATCAAATTGTCTTTTTTCCCCTCTTTGTTTTGGTTTGGTTTGAGCAATACTTCCGTAAATTATGATTCTAACAAATAATTATGAGGAAAATATCTTCCAAGTTAAAAAAGTTGAGCACGCTCTCTCTCAAAATAATCTTAGATCTTCAACTTTGAAGGGGCCCCTTTTCTTCATTGTGAAGTTTAAACTTCAGTGAAGATTATTTGGATACATCTACAAATAGCTTACCTAAGATTATACACCTTTAACAGAAATCTATATAAAATTCTAATATTTAATTAAAAACCGCACCAATAATTATTTTAATATTTTATCATAATGCTTTTTAATATTCCCCTTATACGAACTTCTATCCACAATGCACTTTATTCTAGAGATGTGATCCATGGAGAGTTGCATGAATTCTCATTTATGTGTATGGAATAAGGGGGCGGGTCATTTTGAATGAAGGGGCGTGGCTAAAGAATGGAGTAGATGTCGTGAAGTTCTGACCTGCAGACAGCTGAAGGATACTTTCAAACGGTAAGCTTGTGTTTTCAATTCTGTCTGCCTTCTAAATGCAGCTGAAAATCGTATCAGTAATGATATTGTCTATATCCTTACCATTTTCTTGAGAGATGTTTCAGGTTTTTACACTCTTATTTTTTACTTAGTTGCGCTCAAGTGGAGAATTCAAAATACACCGATTCGTTATTGCAGCCATAGCACAGCAATAATTATTCCAAAATACTATATGTTTATAATGCATAGTAGTGATGAATATTTAGACAGTACATGTAAATACATACCGCCTCATAGAAGTTCGTGGACTGTTATCAGGATCTGTCAGTTAAAGGCTTTTTTATGGTTGTCTTCACTTTGATAAAAGTCTTTAACCCCAGTGACATTAGCTGCCCACTTAAACAGATTGCTAGGTTTTGAGACACGACTAGTTTTCATTTAATCTTTGCATGTATGCTGTTTTACTTTACCCTGGTGTGCTCTTGTCTGCAAAGCGACGTCTCCCCCTGCGTGTCTGTCTCACTGTATGGTGGTGTACTTTGTTAAATCTATTTTTATGCGGAAAATACGGAAAGAGGTCAGGATTGTCTGAGCTGACGTCAGATCGCTCAGTCACCAGTCGTATATATATATATTGCTGGTCGTCATGACCTCATTAAATACCGGAGAGGAATACCGGGAGACCTCAGAGCGTTTGATTCGGAGATGAGGATCTCCTGTCGGATGCGGCAAACCACCGGCATCATTGTTCTGCAGAGACTGTATCCGGTGAGCAAAATGAATCTGTTGGTATCTACTGTCGTGATCTGTCGAATATATTTCGCTTAGTATCTATATTTTTGGATAAATCTTTGGGATTTTCTTTTACCGGTCCATACGGAACAGATAACAGCAAACGGATCTGCTCATGTTTGCATGAGACTAAACTGCTCTGTGTGTAATTCTGTCATTGTTAGGGACCGTTCAGACCGAACGGGTCATTGCGCTAAAAAAAATGCAATACGCTGGGGATCTCGAGACGCGTTTTTAAATGTTTAACTTTTTTTTTTTTTTTTTTTTTTTACTTAATACGGCGTTTAAATAACGTTGCAGGAGCACGAGACGCAGCGGCAAAAGACGTGCAGACGGAGCGTGTCCGGTGTGAACGGCCCCTTTTACAGTGTTTCATTGCCGCCCAAACGACACTCTCGGTTGATCAAGAGCTTTCGCTTAACGCTATCCATCTTCAATTTAGTTTTAATAGACATATCGTTTGAGCACACGATGGGATGTAACGCACATGAATAATCTTATATTTCCAGGTTGATTTCCGCCATTCTTTGGCCACTATGAGAGATATGATTCCACTATTGCAGTGTTCTCTACGTGCATGTCTAGTCAGGACCCCTTACACAAAATGCCAGCTGAATATAATCGACACTGTGTGCAACAGAAGCTTTATACCACTGTTCAGTCCAGAGAATTAAAGTGGTCTTACAGCCAAAAAATACAATTTCATCATTTATTCACTCTTTAGTTGTTCCAAACCCGTATTACTTTTTTGAGGGTGAGTAAATGATGACAGAATTATAATTTTTGGGTGAACTATCCCTTTATGACATTTGATTTAACTTTACATGTCAAAGCTGTTTTAATTTTGTTGCAAGTTAAGTCCAATAATCTCTCTCTCTCTCTATATATAATTTATTCATGTGTTCTTTGGTGCTGTGGTTGGTCAGACCAGTTGAACCCTTCAGGACGGTAATTTTTATTACAATATTCATAAAGTTTCCATCCAAGACGTTACAATGGGGAGTTTAAACAGAATTTTGAAAATAATCTGAATGCATTTCATTTAATTAAATGTTTTCATCCTTGATTTGTAGAGAGCTTGGGCCATTCTGGAAGGACCTTATCTGTAAATCAAAGCCATGGGCAAGGATTACTATAAAATCCTAGGCATTCCGGCAGGCTCCAATGAGGATGAAATCAAAAAGGCCTACAGAAGGATGGCCCTGAAGTTTCATCCGGACAAAAACAAAGATCCTAATTCTGAAGAGAAGTTCAAGGAGATTGCAGAGGCCTATGAAGTTCTGAGTGACCCAAAGAAGAGAGTCATCTATGACCAGTACGGGGAGGATGGTGAGTATGGTTGGTGGAACCTACAATAGAACTGCAGCCAAATATCTCAGTATTCAGATTCTTTGACTCACCTTTGGGGGTTAAACAGTTGTCTGGGCAACAATAATTTATTTTGTTTTTTGTTTTGTCACATATTCTGAAAAATTAAATCATACCTTTCAGTCTTCAGTAGAGCTTCTGATGTTTATAAGAAAACATTACAGGTGCTTGGAGCAATGAGACTTTTCATATACCAAATCATAGTTCTGTTTATACCATAGGAAGGATCTTTGTCTTCACTCTTGTGGCTAGACCACTGTTTCTGTACACTTTCAATACAGCTCTTCCTCTGCTTTTTCTTATATTCAAAGTAATCCTCCCACACTGAAGGGTGATGTAGTTTCTCTGACAAATGCAAAGACTATAAACATGGCACTGTTCCAACATAAGAAAAATGTTTTAAGACAAAGAAGGATTTCAATCTGATTCTCTTCCCAGTAATGCCAACTCTAGGCATAATGCCAGCATAATTTATCTATTTTTAGACCGAATACACCTGCAAATTCCATCTTTACCAAGGTTAGTACAGAATTTTGAAAGTCCAAGAAACCTCAATGTTTTTAGATCTTGGAGTTCAATGCACACCAATACACTGATAACTACCAAAAGTGCACATTGGACAGGCAGGTAAGAACGGTGGTAAAGGTGTTAACAAGCAATGCAAAATCACCTGAAATTAGCATTAATCTACCTGTGTTGATTGGTTTATGGCTAAACCGTTTATGGCCTTATCCCGATAAAGGCTTACAAGACCTTATCTGTTCTCAATATATTAAGCTAACCGATATAAGATGTATGCACTTAGCAGACATTTTTACCCAAAGCATTTACCAGTGTATTCAAGATATAACATTTTTGTGTTCCTTAGGAATCAAACTCATGACCTTGGCATTGTTAACATCATGCTCTACCAGTTGAGCTGCAGACACTTATTGTATTGAGTCTGTATAAATCTTCTTCAACAACTTCTGATTTAGATGGAATTATTCTTAAATGACCCACTTTTAATAACTGCCTCCTGATTTTTTGTTGTGGCCTGAGGAGTTGATGTTTGTTTCAAAGAAGTGGCAAAGAATGAGGTGGATATATGTTTTATAAGAAGTCTGCATTAAAAATGCAGACTGAAGATGTGCAGTTAGATGACTCAGCTTGAGTCCTGATTGTTAGAGGGGATGCATTTATTACAAGCCATCAATCAACTGCCATAACAAGTGAGTGCTTATTGCTTGATCCTACCTGCTCTTTCTGTACCTTATCTGCTATTTCTTTTCTTTGTGAAGTGGGCACTTTTACTGTAAAGTAAATCAGTCTTTGTCTGAACCATTCACCTCAGTTCAGACACCAGAGCTTATGAGCACTTATTCACCATACAAAGGTCTCACACTCTTACAGGAATACATTATCATCTGTTCCCCAGGATTTCAAGAACAGGTTTCTTCCGAAATATTTTTCAAGACGAAACCACGAAGTAAAGCCAATGAAGGGATAGTGATAGAAATAAGGAAGGCTTCTTGTTTAGAGAGTGTCAGTATCTATCCAATGATTTGAGTTATTCCTATATTATTCCTTTTGTTACCAGGCTGAGAGGGGGTGGGGTAAAGAGAGAAAGAGTGAATAAGAGAGAGAGAGAGAGAGAGAGAGAGAGACTTGGTAGGTTTTCTGTTGAGCTTTACACCTCACAATGGTGAAGCACAGACAGTTGCAGACTAAATCAAATGCTACTCCATGTTACGTCATGGAGTAGGCTATCACTTGATAACTGGTGACCTGGACATCTCAGTTTGCCAGTTATAGTGGGTCTATGCACTCTAAGGCTCTCATTTTAATCCTATTAAATGTTGTGGACAGATTATCTATTTTTCTGTTTTCACTATAGAAACTGAAACATTAAGTAATTTTGGCTCAAACTTTGAGTGATTTGTGATTTAAAACGTTTAGTACAGCTGTTTGAGAATCCAGCCAATGGAAGAAGAAAATAGCTGTGCATTTATTTTAAGAAGCAATAGACCAAAACAGTGTAGAAGAAATTAGTCCATTGGTATTGCTATTGTAGTCCAACAAGGCTCCGTGAATGTATTCGCTTCTTTTTAGGGAAAAGACAATAGAAATTATTTACGTTAGCGCCATCTTTGATTTTTAATGGGAATGACAACGAGGCTGTGAGGGTTAGACTTGCAGTCTCTTCAATGGGCTGTACTGCATTTTAAAGTGTTTTTGTATCGTTCCGCGGACAAAACATTGATCATATATCAGTCAAAGAACATTCAGTTTTCAATGAATTCCAGACAACATGAGTTGTGGAAAATCAGATGTGATCCAGGAGCTTTATACAGCTTTATAGCATTCGGGCCATTGAGGAAACTGTAAGTCTATCCCTCACAGCCTCGTTGTCATTACACTAAAAATCAAAGATGGCACTAACGTTAATAAGGTCTATGAATATACCTTAAAGAAATATATGATCTTGTTTTCTTAAAATGTTGTGGATATCCCTTAATCTTTGAGAAGTCATTCTTGCTGCTTAACGGTTTTACAGGAAGTGGCTACAACTTAGGTTTTATCAGTATTAAGCAGAGTTGACTCAAGACCTCTGCAGTTCTAAATCAACTTTTCCCACACAGCTGTGCCATCCCCACTAAGTCTGAAATGCCCTCAATATGGCTCCTTCCATCTGATATTTATTTTAGACTAATCAAATTGAGATTGCAAAAGTTTCAAAAACTTAGTTTGAGGTTTTCAAATTTGATCACTAAAAACTAGTGTTTGCTAACTTTAGATAATACAGTTTGTCTTTATGTTGATGCTCATGCGTGTTGATGGTTGCAAAAACTTCACGCAGAACTTCCAGTAACTGAAAATAAATGCAAGTAACCCCCCCTGTATTCCCACTTAGGTTTGAAAACAGGTGGGGCAGGCTCATCTTGTGGACAAGGGACTACATATCACTACACCTTCCATGGAGATCCACATGCCACATTTGCTTCTTTTTTTGGAGGCTCCAATCCCTTTGATATATTCTTTGGATCTGGACGTCAGCGGGGAACCACTAATGGCTTTGCAGACCATGGCGATCATGACATGGACATTGACATGGATGGAGATGATGATCCTTTCAGTTCCTTCAACCACTTTGGTTTTAATGGGATCAATGGTTTTCATCATGGTGGAGGTCGTAGGCACCGTACTGAGCCCTTGCATGCAGGAGGCGGCAGGAGGAAAGTACAGGATCCTCCAGTGGTACATGAGCTTAAAGTGTCTCTAGAGGAGATCTTCCATGGATGTACCAAGCGGATGCGAATCACTCGCCAACGGCTGAACCCAGACAGAAGGACAATGAGGACAGAGGACAAGATCCTTAACATTGTCATCAAGAGGGGCTGGAAGGAAGGGACCAAGATCACCTTTCCCAAAGAGGGTGATGAGACACCTGAGAACATTCCGGCGGATATTGCATTTGTTCTCAAGGACAAAGGGCATCCATTCTTCAAAAGAGATGGCTCCAACATTATTTATACAGCCAAGATCAGTCTTAAGGAGGTATGTGGTCTTAAATGTTCTTCAGTTTGATACAGTTGGTTTTCAGTCCATTTGGTTTCCACTGTGCATTTTTTGTTTTGCATTAACAGTCATTTTTTTCCTTCCACCCCTAACTTGCAGTCTAAGTAGACCTGTGTGTTTTAGCAGTTGGCTGCTGTATCCCAAGAATAGACAGACCCAGACTTAGACTAGACAGGTTTACCACAGTCTCAACACTGTACCACCCTGTGGCCTCATTTACATGGACTTATAGGGTGAATTAAAGGGCTTCAATTGGTATCAGTCCCACCCAAAATCATTTCTGATATTGTTAACTTGCTTGGCTGCTACATTTTGCTGCATTATTCTCTCCATGTACAGTACATCATTTCTGTTTCTATTGTGATCAGTTTCTCTACAATGTCTGTGACCTACCATTTTTGATTATGAAAAAATTTATTATATATAACATTAATGTGTACATGTAATATTAAAAGTATACAGGGGTATGTATACTCAAATGTGCCAACCTTTAAGTAAGCCTTTACTTACAAACATAGATATACATAGCTGTCCCATCATGCTAACTGACTGCAGAGTCCCTCCACTGCTCAAAGTTGGAGCTGATTTTCTCTCACTCCCACTTCGGTGTGAGAGCGCAGGAATGTCATGGTGCGGTGTCATACAGCAAAGCACAGAGTCCTTGTCATGTGACTTAGACAAGCATGACATTTACTGTTGCACATTTAATATAGGATTCTAGATGTCCTAGAACCAGAAAACTGGATAATCATTTTAGATAATATAGTTTACTTGTAGTTTGTCTGTAATAATCAAAAATATGAAAAACAATAATACTTGGAATTGAAGAATAAGATTTCTGCTAAATTTCTAAATTGTAGGTGATGTCTTTAGGAGGCTGCCAAACTTTGCTTTCAAACAAACATGTTGTTATCATACGGAAGTTACAGATCAGACATTCCATGCGACAGCTCTCTGCTACACTGCTCCAATGCTAGCCTGAAGGGATTCTAATAAGAGCTTTAGAACTTCAGAAAAATCTGCCCCTGGTCATCAAAAGCTGAAACATGATTTTACTTTTTTTTTAATCAAAGCAATGATTTATTTATTCCATCAATGTAGCATAGAAGTGATGAGATTAAACTGGGATGACCCAGTGAGGATAATTATCTGTGTATATTTCTGTTTGTCTAGTGACCTAGAAAACGACTGTCAGTTAATACTTTATAGTGACAGTCTCAGTGTATCACCAGAAATGGCTTCGATGCCAGTCTTGCCAGTCCCTGATGTGTCTCAGAGCACCACTGTCATTAATGATGATTCCATTAGTGCTACATTTTTTGCCTTTCTGTTGGCATTATTTGGACAGCATCTCAAGTTGTGATGTCAGCTGTTTCAAAGTATGTTTCTAATAGACTTCCAGGTCAACAGTGTACTTTACATGACCTAAACAGTATCTTGGCCCATTTTAGCATCTCACATGTGGATTTTAATCTAGGAACTAATGTAATTTAAATGCTTAAAGTTTCTAGTTTAACCTTCTGCTAACAGTTTCTGATATGTTTTCAGAGCAGTGATTTACTTTTTGAAGGTCTCGCTCATTAGATGCCCAGAATGAAACTTGATAAGTGCCAGTGAACATCACAAATTGTTTTGCCATCTGGTACTGTCTCATGCATACTGATGGCAAATTGCCCCACAACTTTTCATTTGCTTGTTTATTGTAGATGCATTCACAGGACAGATATAGAGTGGATCTAAGAGAAGTCTTCACTATTTATTTTTTTTCTATTTATTCAAAAACATTTCCTCCTTAAGCTTTGAAATGGTCATTTCTGCAGTCATTATTCCGCATGTCAGTTAAATGTATAACTTAGGCGAGTCTGATTTGTTTAAACAAGAACCTGAAGGCTGATGTTACATTGATACCATCTTGGCTATATAATTGTAACAGGGGTACGTGATCATTTTAACAGTCAGTGAAAAAATACTTTGTAATGTGTACATACAGTATATCATTAGTGTACATAACTAATGTTAGTCAATAAAAAACACAAAATCCTCTTATTATCAAGCACAGGCTATAACAATGTCTTTTGACCAGTGGTGGGCCGTGCATTTAAAGTCTAGGCCTTCAGTGTGATTCATGCCATTAAGAAAACAGCTTCACAAGCCCTATGCCTTTGGGCATCATACATTATGTTGCAGCTAACTAATAATTCCAATTGACATTTTAGAAACATGTCCATGCATAAAAGCCACAACAAACGACACTTAATGCTCAAGCAAGCCTAATTTTAACTGCAGCATGACTGCTTTGTGAAATTAACATCTTCCGAACAGACAAAAATCTATCTAATAATATTTGCGATTTATGCTTGCAATAAATTTTGTTTGCCAGTGTACACGGTTATGCTGCGTTCCATTCAAGTTGTATGTGGGATATTCCTACTTGATATCTCATAAATGCATTCCATTCCCAGATATTCAGATCTGCAATGCTCCCGTTAGCTTAGCAGGTGTTTGACTCTCATTAGAGATGTCTCCTAGCAACCCAACTGATAAACAATGCTGCAGCGCTAGCATTTGTGCTTCAGGTGTACGATTATATAAAGAGATTATAATGTTTTATATACCTGTTTCTGCAGGTGTTTGTTAAACAAGCTTTAATATCATATAATGTGGAAATGAACTCATGTATCGATATTACTTAATAAAGTCAATGTTTATCACTTACTTTGTATGTCTCCCTGAGTGTCAACATGTTTGTGTGACATCATGCACCTGCATCTCAGTGAAATGGTAGTTGAGAATGTACGAGCCTACAAGTTGCAATTCTGATTTCGGGATGATTTCCATTGCACTTTTCCTTGTAGGAAGTTGTAAAATCTGACTTTCCGAATTGAATGGAATGTAGCGCTATAAAACTTAATCCAACACTGAATGCTCCAACAGCCTAATTTACACTTAGAAAACTCCTGATGTTGCGATAACAATGCAAAAAGCACTTACCAATTTACTTGAAGTGAAAATCAGTCCTCTTTTACTGTTTAATAAAGCAATCACACAGTCATGCAGAACATCTCAGGTTTTTAAATCCATAAGGATCTCTTTCTCAGCGGCAATACCAGCAGTGACAGCCGACTGGTCAGACAGCTTGATCTTATGCTTTTCTCTCTTAAATTATGTATATCACTTAAAGTGTGATTGCGTTACTCAAGGCAAGAAGCTAGAAGGGCTTGACCGGAACTTATCCTAAAGATCACACCCACCAAGAAAAAATAAATCAATCTGATTGGCTGATGAATCTGACAGTCTGACTTTAGTTGCTCATTCAATTGCACTGTTGAGGGATTCTGAAGAAATTCTGAAGGCCTGACGGGGTGGAGCTCCAACTCATGTGCTGCTCCGTGCATGCGATTTGAGAAACAGTTGTCACACTTCGTTTGTAAGCATCCAGGAATAAATTCTGACTGGATAAACTGTCCGTTTTTCTCTTTTTGTTTGTAGATTAATTAAGAGTGGAAAGCGATTTTAAAAATACAAAAAATGTGATGAAAAAAGGATGAAAAATATTTATTTTTTTGGCATGTTAGGCCAGCAGAGTAGGCTTTGCTGGCCCTGAGAGTTCGCCACTGCTTTTGACTACATAAACAACATAAAATAAACTTTAAACCTCAAAGAGACACTTTCTCATTGCAAAACATCAGTGAAATAAAACTTGTTTAAAATCTACCCTTCATCCACACTTTTAATCAACTGTTAAGGCTAACATGCTTTCTGCATTCTTGACATGCTACTTTCAGCAGTAGATGTACAGTTCACCTAGAGGAAGCTTTTACATTCATGTAGACAAAATCAAGCCAGAGAAGAACACAAAATCAACTTTTGAAGGAGAGATAACAGTTTAAAATATATGATCTGATCTATTGTAAATTAAATTACAACCTTAACAACAAAAATTACATAAGACCATTTTAGTTAACTCACTCAAATAGGTTGTAACGGGATTAATGTAAAGGAGGCGAGATCTGGCTTGACAATATATATAATATTTTATTATAAAACTGAAACAAAAAGACACAAACACACACATATGATGGACAGCTGCCCGTTAACGCTCTCTATCTGTCGCACCACCGTCCGCAGTCGGCCTTTATCCCTCTCGGAGGATTAGCCTGATAATGCCTGGTGTGTAGAATCATGACCCGGCCCCGCCCCCTGCCCTGTCACATTGATTTTTCAAAAATGTATGTGCAGACTGATGAGAAACTTGATGATATTTGGGAAGTGGATTACAGTGTGTGTGCACAGACCTGATATGGAAAATAATGCACTGTGCATTATATTATTACTCATTTTACGTTTACTATGCCATGTATTCCTGCTCTCCTATACTAGCTGAAATTAATGTAATTTCAAATGTCATAAGTAGTTCAGACAAGAACCTTGTTTTAGGATATTAGCTGAAGCTTAAGGGTGCTTTCACACTAGCACTTTTGGTGCACACCTGGGTTTGTTTGATGTCAAAGTTCGGTTTGTTTGTTTGATGTAATCTGTTTTCCGAACTCATGCACTCGCACCTGAGTCTGCTTCAAAGGTGGTCTGGGGTATGGTTTATGTGAACAGTTCGCTGCTGATATAAAACTTATTTTACATTTTTTTATGATACAATACATTTGAATACCAGCTTGTCTCTAAATAATAAGTGAGCCTGACATCTTTCGCAGTTCGGTGGGACGTGGGCCTGAAGGTGAACAACCACAGACAAGCGGTCAGCTACAGAGGTTATTGTATGACCACAGAATATTCATCATGTTACGCTATTATTTCATAAAATTATTTGAGTGCCAATACAGCCGATATGGCAGCTACCTTGGATCTACACTGACAATTAGCGGTTTGGATACAGCAGTTTTCATTTACCAATGTCAATGTAGTAGAAATGCACATTTGAAGCACAAGCAAAGGTGTCCAATAATTAGGGGGTTACTGAGATAAAGTGAGAAGTATTTGGCAGGTCGTGTAAAATAAAACACAAAAAAATATTTTTTTTGAACTTTTATTAGGCCATTTATATGGCTTTTGCTCCTTTTAATCAAAATAAGTATGGTTTTCAGTTTTTTTTAGAAGGCTGTATAAATTGCATTTAAGCTTCCAAGTGTTATTTGTATGCTTATCAATGTCGACTGTAAATTGTGAGAAGATTTGAGTTCTAAAAAGTACTGTATGTTTTCACAGTATATCAAAGTTTTGCCATCTGTGGAAGACTTATTATCCTGAAACTGTTTTAATTTAGTGTGAACTTATAATTGTTATTCAGCCTTTATTTTCTTATAACCAAAGTCTCAAATCAAACCCTCTGATTTATGATCTCAGCTGATTTTTTTAGATACTTCATTAGCTCTGTGAAATGAGAGCTGTGGCCAAAATTAGCATTTAGTGCACTCAGATACCCTCTCTGCTGCATAACAAACCCACACACTTGGACATCCCCACAAGCTTGCCCACATTTACACAAGCCAAGTCAGGAACTGTAACAGCTCCTGTATCTAATTTCAAGTGTAAAGTTATTGTGCAGTTAGTCAGTAACTAATGTAAAGAATTGATGCCATTCTATCTTGTATTTATTTGTTTTCTTTTTTTAACCTCCAATAGAACATGTCATTTCAATAATAATTCAGTCTTTGTATCACCCTGCAGGTGTTGCGCGTAAGTGTTGAAATGCCCTTAACAACTCTTCTCTGTACTGACTTTGCTTTTGTTTTTTAGGCATTGTGTGGCTGCACAGTGAACATTCCCACCATTGACAACCGAGTGATCCCATTGCCCTGCAACGATCTCATCAAACCAAGCACAATCAAGAGACTGCGTGGGGAAGGCCTTCCTTTCCCAAAAAATCCATCCCAGCGTGGGGATTTGATAGTGGAGTTCCAGGTGCGCTTCCCAGACAGAATACCACCCCAGTCTAGAGAGATCATCAAACAGCACCTACCCCAGTCTTAGAGAAATTGTAGGAGACTGTCTTGTGCTTTTTATTTTTCAAATACACTTTTCCCCCAAAAAATTATGACACTGAATATGAAGAGTGGCAAATGTAACAGAAGGAGGCTCATTTGATATTTTGATACATTTTTACTTAATTTACTGTGTGGAAGAACACTGACTTTTTGGGGGTATTTTACATGGTTTGTTATGCTGAGGCCGTGACGTTTTTTCCAGGACTTGTTTTTGATTTTGAGGAATAGTCTTTCATTATTTTCCAGAAACATTGTTATTCTGTTCATCAACATCTTGAAGGCAAAATAATACAAGACAAAACGACTGATTTATTGGATGGAAGGTTGTGATAGTTTTGGTTTTATATTGGTGATGAGGACAATAACTGGGTATTTTTTGGATCTGCATTATTTTTTATCCAATTAAACTAAATTCTGTTGTAACTGATAAGCTCATTTTGAATTATGAAATATGTAAGATAACACAATGTTGAAGTATTCTGAATTTTTAGGATTTATTAGCACCAGCATAGATGTTTGGTAACTAATTTATAAACTCAGCAAAAAAAAAAAAAGAAATGTCCCTTTTACAGGACACTGTATTTTAAAGATAATTTTGTAAAAATTCAAGTAACTTTACAGATGTTTATTGTAAAGGGTTTAAACAATGTTTTCCATGCTTGTTCAATGAACCATAAACAATTAACGAACATGAACCTGTGGAACGGTTATTAAGACACTAACAGCTTACAGATGGTGGGCAATTGAGGTCACAGTTATAAAAACTTAGAACACTAAAGAGACCTTTCCACTGACTCTGAAAAACACCAAAAGAAAGATGCCCAGGCTCCCTGCTCATCTGCGTGCCTTAGTCATGCTTCATGGAGGCATGAGGACTGCAGATGTGGCCAGGGCAATAAATTGCATTGTCCATTCTGTGAGACTCCTAAGACAGCACTACAAGGAGACAGGAAAGACAGTTGATCGTCCTCGCTGTGGCAGACCACATGTAAAAACTCCTGCAAAGGATCGGTACATCCAAATATGACACCTGCGGGCAGGTACAGGATGGCAACAACAACTGCCCGAGTTACACCAGGAATGCACAATCCCTCCATCAGTGCTCATACTGTCCGCAATAAGCTGAAAGAAGCTGGCCTGAGGGCTTGTAGGCTTGTTGTAAGGCAGGTCCTTACCAGAAATCACCAGCAACAACATCACCTATGGATACAACCCACCTTTGCTGGATCAGACAGGACTGGCAAAAAGTGCTCTTCACCGACGAGTCGCGGTTTTGTCGCAACAGGGTTGATGGTCGGACTCGCATTAATCGTCAAAGGAATGAGCGTTGCATCGAGGCCGCACTCTGGAGCGAGATCAATTTGGAGGTGGAGGGTCCGTCATGGTCTGGGGCGGTGTGTCACAGCATCATCGGACTGTTGTCATTGCAGGTCAATGCTGTGCGTTACAGGGAAGACATCCTCCTCTCTCATGTGGCACCCTTCCTGCAGGCTCATCCTGACATGACCCTCCAGCATGACAATGCCACCAGCAATACTGCTCGTTCTGTGCGTGATTACCTGCAAGACAGGAATGTCAGTGTTCTGCCATGGCCAGCGAAGAGCCCGGATCTCAATTCCATTGAGCACTATGCCTATGGCCATTCCCCCAGAAATGTCCGGGAACTTGCAAGTGTCTTGGTGGAAGAGTGGGGTAACATCTCACAGCAAGAACTGGCAAATCTAGTGCAGTCCATGAGGAGAAAATGCACTGCAGTACTTGATGCAGCTGGTGGCCACTCCAGATACTGACTGTTACTTTTGATTTTGACCCCCCCCCTTTGTTCAGGGACACATTATTCAATTTCTGTAAGTCACATGTCTGTGAAACTTGTTCAGTTTATGTCATAGTTGTTGAATCTTTTTATGTTCATACAAATATTTGCACATGTGATGTTTGCTGAAAATAAAAGCAGTTGAAAGTGAGAGGACATTTCTTTTTTTTTTTTTGCTGAGTTTATATCTCCTCTCCCTGACCCACTTCAGTAGTCTTCATGTGCTTGCTTGTAGTTTTTGAAGTAACAGGTGCTGCCATTAAGGTAAACCTTTTGGAGGTGCAATTAGGGGAAATGAACCAATTAAGCCCTCCCAAATCTAAGTTTGACAGTTTTTCTTAAAGAAATGTTAGCAGACTTCTACTAAAATAAGTATTAACTCAAAAATGAATCGCTCATCTAAACACTTCTGTTGTGTTTTGTGATAAACTGACTAAATTAATTTATTAATTTAATTCCAAATGTGAAAAGTCTGGAGTGGGCTTATAAGGACCATTTAAGCCCACATGGAATCTTAATAAGTCCACTATGCTTTTTAATATGCAAATGCTTCATATTTCAGAAAAGAAACACCTAAATTTTTATATTGTTTTTAGATTTAGACATCAAACATCAAAACCAGTTAATTAAATATTAAAATTTTGAATCCTGCCAGCTTTAATCACATTGGTCTCTGCCTATTCGTTTTCTACCTGCAGTGAAAATAGATCCAGTATGTAGAGTTGTCTATTAATTCAGTTAACAATTTTTAACATAAGGTTCAATGGGTGATTTGCTCAGTGGGCTTATTAGGAACAATAGGGGTCAATGGAAAAATAAACCTTAATAATTTAAAGTAGAGTCAAGATAAACACTTAATATTGTTTCCATGAGTAAAAAAACACTATATTTTACAATGCAGAGCATGTTTGTTATTGGTGATTAATCATATAAAATTATTATTCTGCTTTTAAGCTGTGAGCAATCAGGCTTTTCAAAGGATCAGTTTCTTATAATCCCACATGAAAAAAGTTAGATTTCTTAAATATAATTACAGACAGAGCACTAAAACTTGTTTAAGTTCAAGAAGCTTCTTTAATATTTTCATATGGTTAGCCGTTTTTATGTCTTTGTGAGCATCACTCAGGCAGTGTCCTGCACTAGCTCCAGATATATATCCAGAAATCAATCTTTTCAAATAGAAAGAATTACTGATAAATAATAAATAATATAAAGTTGCATTTGATTTATTAATTTATAATTTCCCACCTGTTTTGTTCATTTGAATCCAGATAAATGGCTTTTTTAAGGTCATCATAAACAGTGAAGTTTTAAACTAAAGTGTAAGAGCAGATCAGTTCTGTGAAGACAGACATCACATATGTTAGCCAGCAGGTGTTGGCAAAAGATCATTTTTGTGTGTAATATGAGTCAGTTAGGTGACGTGAAGTGAATCCACGTCAGGTGTTTACATACAACAGCGCTTCGTGATCTCTTACTACACATACTACACTACACTACTAAAGCTAGGAAATAGCTTTAAACGGCTTTAAACGAACAACTTCAGCATTACGGCTCATCACAGCTGGGAGACACAACAGACTGATTAATTACACAATGGGTGCTGTAACTGGCTCACTGGCTACCGTGAAATAGGGAGAAATGCCCCTGCTAAGATGCTATTTTTCCACTCAGAAAGCTGATCTTCAAAAAGCTGACAGAATCTCTGCTTGGGTGTGGCATCAGGTGATCACACATGCTCTCTCTCTCTCGCTCTCTCACTCTCTCTCACTCACTCACTCACACACACACACACACACACATCCATCCTTGTTTATTCAAAAATTTGTTTGAAACAGCACATTGAGCACAAGCCATGAAGCGACATTTTTGAATTTCTAATGGAGGCTTGGACGCATCATTTGGTTTGAACCAGCAATGGTAGATTCTGATCCGTTGCGTAAGAAAGTAGTTCCATGTACTAATTTTTTTTAATTTACTTGTTCATTGAACTGTTGTATATAAGTAATATCACACGAGCAAGAGTGGTATATGGCCCTAAATCAGCACTGATGTAGGACCATATCGCACTCTTTCTTGTTTGATATTGCTTAAATATATAAAATCATGCACCTTTAACTTTTAAACCCTCATGCTTTCATTTTGACATTCTGAACTCTCCAGGAAGTCCTATAAGTTTGTCTGTTTGTAGCCAAGTTCACAGTAGTTTAATCTGTTTCTTATTCAAATTGTGCACCTCTGGTGCAGTTCTAAATGCAGATGATATCTACATCTGAGACGATGTTCGTGAGTAGAGCTTAAATATTGCACACCGGTTGTAGGCTAAAAATAGCCGCGAGTGTGTGTGTAAACAGAACAGCTCCATTCACTGAGGCTCTGGAGCTGCGCTTGAATTTTATATATTTACTTCTTAAACACAGCCTTTTGTGATTCACAGAGCTATCGGACGTCTTCAAGTGGCTTTGAATAAAATGCACAAGTCTTATGAACTACTTTAATTGTGTTTTTATGGTTCTTTTATGTAATTTTATGAGCTTGACAGTAATGAACATGACTAACACACAGTATCGGATTTGGATCGGGCTCGTCAGACCGATACCTGTTACATCTAAAAGCTTCAGTATTGGAGCCGATATTTGTTTTTGGCTCCAAATAAAACTAAATTGATACCAACAAATATGCACATTTCCTCTGCAACTACAATTTTTTCCTCCTGCTTTCTATCTTTTTTACATTTCAAAATGAAACAGTAAGTGGGCTTATATGGTACATGGGCTTAATAGGGTCACTTCCCCTTCAAGATTTTGAGAGCACAGGTATTCTGAGTGCCTTAATGTGGCACAAACCAACTGTTTTTTTTGTTTTGTTTTTCATTAGCTTGGCATATTTACAAACTATGAAGGTATTTTTACAACAAGCAATCAGATGTTGTAGTCATTTCAGTTCCCCAAATAATGTACTTGCAGTAGCCATGTTTAAAGGAATAGTTCACCCAAATATGAAAATTCTGTCATAATTTATTCATGTTGTATGGTTTTCTTTCTTATGTATAAAACAAAAACAGATGTTATAATGAACATCCCGGTCCGTCTTTTCAATACAATGTCAGGGGATAGTGCCTCACTTTAATGTAAAAAAGCAATTCAGTTCATGCATTATATTCCAAGTCTTCTGAAGGCATATGAAAGGCCCATATGAATGGGTGATTTTCACCCATTTCTTCACAGCTAATTTCCTATTTACCACATATACTGTATATATAGCCATGCATTTTCATTGTTCTGCAAAGTATTGCCAGTTTCCCTGCCTTACCAAGCGTTTTTCCATTGCCATTGTTTATTGATTCATGTTATGACCATTGCCTGTTTTTCTGGATTTACTGTTTTTCTGATTACCCTTTGTTTTGTTTTTTTGCCTGGTTGGACTGTCTATTTGGTTTATTGGATTTATCTGCCTGCTTTACGACTATGTCTCTCTGCCTGCTGTTTTGGATTGTTTGCTTGTGTCTCTTTTAATAAAAACTTCCTGCACATGGTCCTAACACCGTCTCCGTGGCCAGTCCGTTACAACAATGCACCAGGAGTATGAACTACTTGTATACTCCACAGAACAAAAAACATGCAAATGACCTGTAGGTGAATAGATGATGGCAGAATGCTCATTAATTTATTTTAGTATTCATCCCCACATTAAAAAGAGTAGACAGAGTCTTCAAATACATTATAGCAGTATGCCAGTCTTAGCATATTACAATTACAATTTTATGAAGTGAATGAAAGATCTAAATATAATGTTTCATTTTGATTAACATGTCTGAATATGTCTGACTCTAATTTGTGTCAGAAGTGTAAAACAGAGAAATTTGAGGTCAAAAGTTATGTTTTTTCAGTAACACTTTACAGTAAGGTTCCATTTGTTAACATTAGTTAACTATACTAGTTAACATGGACCAACAATGAACAATAATTTTGCACCATCACAACACGCTCCAACCAGAAGCCGTAGATGACTGCGGAGGTGCGTGCGCTGCTGAGGACCCGAGACTCCGCCTTCAGAGCAGGCGACAAGGCTGCCCTAAGAACAGCGAGGGCCAAACTGTCCCGGCCCATCAGAGAGGCAAAGCGCGCACACGCCCAGAGAATCCACAGTCACTTCCAGGACAGCAGCGACACGTGGCGCATGTGGCAGGGCATCTGGGCCATCACCAACTACAGGACAACATCAGTTGCCTGTGACAAAGATGCCTCCCTTCCAGAACGAATTCTACGCTAGGATTGAAGCACAGAACGATGTGGTGGCGAGGAAGACCACCCCTCCTCCCAACGACCAGGTGCTCTGTCTTACCACGGCTGATGTGAGGAAAACTCTACATAGAGTCAACCCACGGAAGGCTGCTGGACCAGACAACATTCCTGGCAGTGTGCTCAGAGGATGTCCAGAACAGCTGGCAGATGTTCTTACCAACATCTTCAACATCTCTCTGAGCAGCGCCGTTGTTCCAACGTGCTTCAAGGCCACCACCATCGTCCCCAAGTCTTCAGTGTCCTGCCTCAACGACTACCGTCCCTACATTAAGACCCAGCTGCACCCCTCACTAGACCCACTGCAGTTTGCATATCGTCCAAAACGTTCAACAGACGACGCCATCGCCACCACCCTCCATCTGGCCCTCACCCACCTAGATAAAAAGGGTGCCAGTGGCTTGCAACATCCTGTCAAGACCTATTAAGCGTTTAGGCGTTAGGTGTGTAAATATTAGCCAAAATCAACCTTTGCTGCTGAATTTCTGCTAAAACTATAACAACTCTTCTTACTTTATCTTTAATCTGTTTGAGACATTTGAATTGTAGATGTTTACTTATCGACATAATGACTCCCCTGCTCTTACTTGAGCCAGCACTAAAGAAAACATGCCCACCCCTTATCTTCCAAAATTTTTCAGATTCCTGCGGAGAAAGATGCATTTCTTCAAGAAACACAAAATCATATTTCTTACATTTAAGAAAATAAATAACCTTGCTTCTTTTTATGGGGAGCCCCAACCCATTCACATTCCACGTGGAGAGAGACAATCCACTCATATTAACATTTTACATTTTTATATAATAGATAATAGTGTCAATAATAAAATTATAATGATAATTATACACAATACCAAAATTTGTATTATTATTATTTATGTGCTGCTTTACGTTTGGATAATATCATGTAACACAAGTCTTTGTTTTTGTTGTTTTTTGTAATTTGAATGTCAGGCTTGAGATTTGTTATCACTTCTGTCATCATATGTTTAAGTAAATAAATCCTGCTCTGTGCCCATGGCAAGGATAAAGCAGTGTAAAAAGCAAACAGTGTGTTGGAGAATGTACTGGCCCTGAAGGATGCGCAAAAAGAGCTCTGTCCATTTTCAGTAGTTACAGTATACTTTTTTGGTAATTTCTAAATGGTTTACAAGAATGAGAAAACAAAAAAAATATTGACAGTAAAGACAAATAATAAGGATCAGTGTGTTTCAGATTTAATTAAATGTAGACAGCAGACTGTTGGGAGTCTGAATGGCATGGTGGAGCTGGGTACAAAGGGTAACCAAAAAAAGGTACAAAAATATTTTTGGTAAAATGCCTGCTGTTATTTATTTTAAGTACATTATGTAATGCCTAAGTTACATGACTAAAGGATGCTTTCGTTATGTAGATATGTCTGACAAATGGCTAATACCACATTGCTTGACACAGAAGTTGTTCTCACCCCCATTCTGAAATTAACCAGTGATTCAGACAGTTCTTGCTCAGCAAGAGAATTTGTCCTCAATCAAAGTTATTCTTCTGTTCTTCTGTTATATTGATAAACAAACTAAAAGGTGTTACAGTAATTCAGCAATTTCTTCATAAAGTAGAAGTATCAATATCTGCCAAAGTATTAGGCTACATCTCTCAGTGATTAATAGGCATATCAAAACATTTGACAGTTCAGTGCATCTCTTGAAGAGTCTGATGATCAATTTCACAGACAAGACAGTTCCACTGCTTTCCTCTAATTGGTTTCTGCCAGTGATGGTATGATCTGAGAAATTAGCAGTTAGGATTTTTAGACATCACTGAAAATTGATTATCAGCAAAAGATTATCTGAAACTAGGATGCACCTTGTATTACAGCTTCAATAGGAGCATGAATGTTGCAAAAAACTTACACAACAACACAATAATACCATAGATTTGGTTCTCATCACTGGGGACTGTGATTAGTGGAATTAATATTTGGAAAAACAAATCAGGGTCTCAGATGCTCACCAAAAATGTGGTTTATAAATCACCCAAGAGATTTATGGCCATCAGTAATAAATACTTTAATTCATATTCATGATTGAAAAAAAATAATTAAATCAAGCAACAACACTGAACGCAGAGGCATTCTTATGGTATTCTGTCAGTGTGTCTAAAAAACAAAACCAAAGCCTATCTTCTCATAAATATTGCAATGTTTGTGTGGGGAATCAGTTGCCAACAACTCTAATGACCAGTTCAACACTAGCATGAAGTGAATGTTTTACCAAAAACTGTACCCTACGCCAGATTTGCATCATGCTCGCAAAAGAACAGCATGTGACATCACTGCACAAAATGTAAGAAAAAATAGATTTAAGGATATTTTCTATATTTTAATAATTTCATAACCATGTTGCTGCAGCAGGAAAAAAGTAACATTAGCAGAACTGTAACAAAACAGTCAAGACATTCTACTCGATACGATTTTAACCAAAATCAAACTTCAAAGTTATATACTCATCCTTTGCCATATGCAATGTCTTTCCAGTAATAAGAACACAACACATTCACAAACCCTGCCCTCATAATATTTATTACAACTGCTCTGAGAGTTCAACAGAGGAGAACCCTAACTGTAACACGAGCCATCGGTACTATAGACTCCCAGTGACTTCACTATCAAGAATGTTCTTTCCCCCAGATGACTAAGACAATAAGTCTGCCTGGCCACATAAGTGGACCTTGAGTTGAGCACGTTGCCATGAGACAACACTTGGAGCAGTCGTGAGAAAGACAGTAATAATTCGCTGGCTCTATATTTGTCCAGGAGGAGAGGCCCAACAGCTGAGAGTGCTAAACTTGAGCATGTAAGAATGTGACTGACTATAAACTGTTTTGATGCACAGCTCCATTGTGAACATATCCTGAATAAACAGATGCTACTTCCCAACCCAATCCTTTTCATTAACTCCATTCCCCCCAAAGCCACCCTGACAAGCAACAATGACATCAATGCTCTTTAGCATGATCAAATGAAAAAGACAAACAAAAGCGGGAAATTTAAAAATAAGTCTGAAAGTTAATTATTAGACTCAACTCTTACAGTAAAAAGGAAAATTCACCCCAAAATTCCTACACAAAAGAAAAGGTTTTGATTAATATTGTGAGCCATCTTTTCAACACAACGGCAGTGGATAGTGACTCACTTAATAGACTCAAAAAACCACACTGTTCCTTTAAAATTATGCACTTTTTAAAGCACATAAAGTTGATATACTCAGAATATTTCAACAATTCTTAAAAGATGTACTATATTTACAAAATATATTTCATGTGGAACATTGACATTGTGTGAATGAAAGGGCTATATGCACCGAGCTGCACCCCACGAAGACTAGTTTTATTAGAACATTTCTGACCTGCATTACATGGATTTCAATCTTGTTTGTGGTACCCCAATAAAGATTTATATTAAACATGGATTATGTTGTTTTACAATGGTTTATTGAAGACTTAAAGGGATAGATCACCCAATAATTATATTTCTTTCATCATTTACTCACCCTCATTTCATCCCAGATGTGCATGACTTTTTTCTTCTAATCTGTAGGTTCATAAAATGCAAGTAAATGGTGATTAAAAGCACATGAAGGCAGCATGAAAGTAATCATGTGACTCCGGTGGTTTAACCCATGTCTTCTGAAGTGATGTATTTGATTTTAGGTGAGAATAGACCCACATATAATTCCTTTTTTCACTATAAATCTTGACATCAGTCTCCTTGGCAATCATGATTGCATGCTTGATTACATTTCCAAGTGCCATGTAAAGGGAGGTGCCAGCGGCTCATTAATGGTGGTGCGATCGGCCTCCTTGACCCCCACCAACACCCCAATATATATACAGTATCTCACAAAAGTGAGTACACCCCTCACATTTTTGTAAATATTTGATTATATATTTTCATGTGACAACACTGAAGAAATTACAGTTTGCTACAATGTAAAGTAGTGAGTGTAGAGCTTGTATAACAGTGTAAATGTGCTGTCCCCTCAAAATAACTCAACACACAGCCATTAATGTCTAAACCTCTGGCAAAAAAAAGTGAGTACACTCCTAAGTGAAAATGTCCAAATTGAACCCAGTGTGTCAATTTTTTGTGTGGCCACCATTATTTTCCAGCACTGCTTTAACCCTCTTGGGCATGGATTTACCAGAGCTTCACAGGTTGCCACTGGAGTCCTCTTCCACTCCTCCATGACGACATCATGGAGCTGGTGGATGTTAGAGACCTTGTGCTCCTCCACCTTCCGTTTGAGGATGCTCCACAGATGCTTAATAGGGTTTAGGTCTGGAGACATGCTTGGCCAGTCCATCACCTTCACCCTCAGCTTCTTTAGCAAGGCAGTGGTTGTCTTGGAGGTGTGTTTGGGGTCGTTATCATGCTGGAATACTGCCCTGCGGCCCAGTCTCCGATGGGACTGGATCATGCTCTGCTTCAGTATGTCATAGTACATGTTGGCATTCATGGTTCCCTCAATGAACTTGGTCGACCATGGTGAGGCCTGTTCTGAGTGGAACCTGTCTTGTTAAACAGCTGTATGGTCTTGGCCATCTTCTTATAGCCCAGGCCATCTTTATGTAGAGCAACAATTCTTTTTTCAGATCCTCAGAGAGTTCTTTGCCTTTGTCTTATTGTGTATTCTATATATACAGTACTTTATTTTCTATTCAATTTTTTTATATATATATATATATATATATATATATATATATATATATATATATATATATATATATATATATATATATATACAGTGAGGAAAATAAGTATTTGAACACCCTGCTATTTTGCAAGTTCTCCCACTTAGAAATCATGGCGGGGTCTGAAATTGTCATCGTAGGTGCATGTCCACTGTGAGAGACATAATCTAAAAAAAAAAATCCAGAAATCACAATGTATGATTTTTTAACTATTTATTTGAATGATACAGCTGCAAATAAGTATTTGAACACCTGAGAAAATCAATGTTAATATTTGGTACAGTAGCCTTTGTTTGCAATTACAGAGGTCAAACGTTTCCTGTAGTTTTTCACCAGGTTTGCACACACTGCAGGAGGGATTTTGGCCCACTCCTCTTCTCTAGATCAGTCAGGTTTCTGGGCTGTCGCTGAGAAACACGGAGTTTGAGCTCCCTCCAAAGATTCTCTATTGGGTTTAGGTCTGGAGACTGGCTAGGCCACGCCAGAACCTTGATATGCTTCTTACAGAGCCACTCCTTGGTTATCCTGGCTGTGTGATTCGGGTCATTGTCATGTTGGAAGACCCAGCCTCGACCCATCTTCAATGCTCTAACTGAGGGAAGGAGGTTGTTCCCCAAAATCTCGCAATACATGGCCCCGGTCATCCTCTCCTTAATACAGTGCAGTCGCCCTGTCCCATGTGCAGAAAAACACCCCCAAAGCATGATGCTACCACCCCCATGCTTCACAGTAGGGATGGTGTTCTTGGGATGGTACTCATCATTCGTCTTCCTCCAAACACGGTTAGTGGAATTATGACCAAAAAGTTCTATTTTGGTCTCATCTGACCACATGACTTTCTCCCATGACTCCTCGGGATCATCCAAATGGTCAAGACGGGCCTTGACATGTGCTGGTTTAAGCAGGGGAACCTTCCGTGCCATGCATGATTTCAAACCATGACGTCTTAGTGTATTACCAACAGTAACCTTGGAAACGGTGGTCCCAGCTCTTTTCAGGTCATTGACCAGCTCCTCCCGTGTAGTTCTGGGCTGATTTCTCACCTTTCTTAGGATCATTGAGACCCCACGAGGTGAGATCTTGCATGGAGCCCCAGTCCGAGGGAGATTGACAGTCATGTTTAGCTTCTTCCATTTTCTAATGATTGCTCCAACAGTGGACCTTTTTTCACCAAGCTGCTTGGCAATTTCCCCGTAGCCCTTTCCAGCCTTGTGGAGGTGTACAGTTTTGTCTCTAGTGTCTTTGGGCAGCTCTTTGGTCTTGGCCATGTTAGTAGTTGGATTCTTACTGATTGTATGGGGTGGACAGGTGTTTTTATGCAGCTAACGACCTCAAACAGGTGCATCTAATTTAGGATAATAAATGGAGTGGAGCTGGACATTTTAAAGGCAGACTAACAGGTCTTTGAGGGTCAGAATTCTAGCTGATAGACAGGTGTTCAAATACTTATTTGCAGCTGTATCATACAAATAAATAGTTAAAAAAATCATACATTGTGATTTCTGGATTTTTTTTTTTAGATTATGTCTCTCACAGTGGACATGCACCTACGATGACAATTTCAGACCCCTCCATGATTTCTAAGTGGGAGAACTTGCAAAATAGCAGGGTGTTCAAATACTTATTTTCCTCACTGTATATATATATATATATATATATATATATATATATAATATAAATGTTTTTGGAAGCTCCTGTCACCAAGATAAATTCCTTATATGTGTAACTTGGCAATAAAGCCAATTCTGTTTCTGATTCTGATGGATGCAACTGCCCTAACAAATAGGCCTAATGAAAAGACTAGACTAGAGAGAAAAAATAAATAAATTGAAGTCTATGTATAATGCACTCGAATGCAATATTTTTTGACTAAATATTTGACATTCTCCTGCTTTTGATTGAAACATGACCTTGATCTTACTTGATCTTTCCTTACAGCTGCTTCGTTCATGTAGCGTCCGTGCTATCTCACACAACTCACGAATAGTTGAACAGGATGCGAGTATGCGGCTGGATGCATGAAGGCTGAAGGTGTCTGTGTTTCATCTCAATTTCTCTAAATTTGCTATATGTTCTGGTACAGTTTAGGTGCGTGCGAGTAGCTAAAATACGGGTCAAACCACGTCCCTCCTCGCACAGTTTTGCCATCAAAGAAAAGTAACATCTTCTGTAAGTGCATTTTGATTTGTCGATTAAGAACTTCTGGCTTTCAATGCGTTCATTTAGGCTTATTTATGAGTCGCAAGCTCGTTAGGCGACTTTATATAGATAAGTCTATCCATCTGGCTATTGATAGTAACTGTTGTCATTAAGTAAGTTTCTTTCATTACCTTTAACCATTTTCCAGTATAAAAATTTGCACCGGTGTAGTCCTATGTACAGAACCGGTAACACTGTACACCATGGCAAGCCTAGCACACAGACAAATCAGGGATTTAGGTACACGAGCAGCACTCAGAACTGCTCCGCATTGTGCGGTTTCTCGCAAATTAACTAGAAAATCATGTCTGTGATGACATTACCCTAATATTAAACTATGTAACACAATTTTTGTTCCTGGGTAGTAGCCTAAGTGTTATTTACTAATTGCTTATGCCCAGAGGTGGGTAGTAACTCGTTACATCTACTCCGTTACATTTACTTGAGTAACTTTTTGGGGAAATTTTTTTCTTTTAGACTAGGTTTAATAAATTCATAGATTTTATTAGGATAAATTCAAGGAGAACATGGGCGCATACTCGGAGGAGCAAGGAGAGCACTTCCAATAGGATATCCTGGACTCTGAATGCCGCTAACAAGGACAGTATAACAAGAACATGATGGGAGACTACATTTGGGGGCTGATTCGTGAAAGTGATTTACATTATAATCATAAATCTCGAAAAACTGCTCACTTCTAAATCTTTTGTAGTCATTTTTGTATTACTTTAGTACAAATACATGTTAATTTGGATTCATATGTTGTTTTTTTCTGACTTTAAGACACAAATCCACCCGTTTTCTCATTGGAAATGGGTACATTTCAAAATATCCCTGTCCTGGTCAAAAAAGCAAAGTTTGTGGGGAATAATAGCCATTTTCTATACTTTTGGTGCATAAGCAATTAGGAAATAACACTTACTTCCCAGGAACCAAAAAAAAAACAACAATTTGTTACACAGTGTTATCATTCCAGTGTTTTTGGATGTAGCATTTGCAGTCAAATCATGAGACGAAACTTCTCGGCGAGTGCTACTTACTACTGTGTTGACTCATTTGTACAGTGTTTTCCCAAATCAGTCAGCAGATAGAGAAAAATATTAAGAAAGAAATCTCAGTAGATTATTATTTCTTTAAATCGGGATCATTTTAAATAAAACTAAACTAAATTGAAAGGACAAATAGAAAATGAAATAGATAAATAAAAAACATAATAATAATAAACTCTGATTGTAATGACTAACGCAGCTTTCACTTTCTTTGGTGTATGTTTGAGCGGAGGGGAAAAGCAACAAATAATTGAAAAGTCAACAGAACGCAATAAGAATTGTGTTGAAGGACAGTTTCATCTTCATACACCTAAAGCATATGCTTTCATTTTGAAACCACTTTGAGGTTTGTCCAGCAGGATACTAATCATAACATGTGAGTATGAAATGCAACAGAGGTGTTTTTGTTACATATATAGACAAATTGTTTTTCTTAGTTGTGAAGGTTGAAATAAACTTCATTGATGAATGAGTGAATTCAGATTAATGAACAGATTCATTCGGACTCGACTTGGACTCGGCCTGTTATGGACACGGTCTTGAGTCTGACTCTGCCTCGATTGTTTAAAGACTCAGACTTGACACAAACTTGACTAAGGTGGACTCGAACCCAACTGGTGTTAAGGAATGTGTAGTGCTGGGGAAGTACATAAGGAGAAGAGATGCTGAGGTTCCTCTGAAGAAGCTGAGCTGGAGGCAGCCTCTGTTAGAGTGAATAGTGTTAATAATTACAAGAAGAAAAAAAAAATCCAATAACAAACAAACAAAGATAAGTGAGACTTGTGTCTGGAATTGCCTAGAGGTGTTGATACTGGCATTTTTGGACGCATCTTCTCAGCATCGAGGAAATTTTAATACAAAATAATTAAGGGTCTTCCAGCACCCACAGGTTGCAACAAAATGTGTGGTATTTTTGAGTGTAATTATTACTTTTTTTGCATGCTAACTGCATAGAAGTTTATTGTGCACTAAAATATTTACATAAAATTACACTTACAATGTAATTAACACAAATACAGAGGTATATAATGATGATGTGTGAGTTTTCACTTGAAAAAATATAAATACTAGGGTTGGCAACCGAGAACTGTTTCTTGTTCAGAACCGGTTCCATTCTTTAAAAAAACACCGGAATAGTATGATCCTTGTGACTTTCGGTTCTGTTAACGGTTCTCCAGCATCCTCAGATACTCTGACAGTGTTTCCAGCAGCGCTGGCCTATACTGACTCTACAGCGTAAAAACACACAGTTCTACCAGTATATTTAATTCCTTATCTCGAGCCGGCTCTTTTGAATCTACAGCCCAAAACATTCGAGCTTCTGGTATAGTTTGATTCCCCCCAAAACATTATTCTAATAAGCCGGTTCTTTTGAATCTTCTGCGCAAAACACACAGCATTTCCATTTATAGTCCAGAATACAAGTAATCTTATACTGATGTGCAAGTTATGAATGTCCAACTCAAAATTAAATAAGAACTGTTAAAGTCTCAAAAGCCTGACTCTGGAACTGTTACTGTTTAATGGTCAGCTGTGACACTTAAATCAAGCAGTGCAGTTACAGACTAGTATAACAAACTTATGAGAGTTGTTGTAATGAGAGGAATCTTATAAAAGAATAAATAAATTAAAGAAATATGACATCACCTTACTTGTTGGTTTAGTTTTATTTAAATAGAGTAAGGATCTGTTATTGGATTGTAATTATGTCTCCAAAAAAGTCTGCAAACAAACCTTTTACTAGATTACATTTAATTCTGATTTGTTATATCTGCTTTGTACAAATCTGAAATTACCTCATTATTTGGTAACAGCCAGCAGAAAGGGTAGTAAATACAAAAAGAACTGCATTTCTTATTTCCAAACGATTCTTTAAAAAAAAAAAAAAAAAAAAAAAAAAAAAAAGTACTTATAGTATTACTGGAACCCAGAGCCGGCCCAAGGCATAAGCGAACAGAGCGGCTGCTTAGTGCCCCCCGTGGCCACCAGGGGGCCCCCAAGAGCACATGAAATGACAGCTTGATTTTGTATTTATTTTTGTGATATACTATGTCAATGGACAATGGTAATTATACAAAAACGCAATATTAAACGCAATATTATGTTAACGGACATATCCTCTGGTGCAGAGAAAAGGACAAAGAAGAAAACAGAGGAAGATAAAACCATCAAGATAAAGGTATGTTAAGTAGCTAGGCTATGTTACGAGCTAACTAGCTGGCAAGTTAGTTAACATAGCCAGCCTATGTAGCATATCTTCTTTTTAAGGAAAGTTTGATTAAACATCCGTAAATTGCCTTGACATGTTAATATATTATTATACGACATATTACTTAGCTAGTTTTAGATGAAAGTTTTTGTCTTCTGTGTAAAAATAACTTTCCTGGGTAGATATTTTTTTAAAATAATAAATAAGCTTCTGTTCTATAAACTTGGTACTGATAACAACTTAACATTATTTACATTAGCCTACCATTTTGGGGTTCTTTGCTATTATATTCCAATATTATTATGCCTCAATTAGCTATTTATAGATTAAGAGTTGTTGTTTTAGGTGTACAGGTGGCTTGCTGCTATGTATAATAATTTATGTTGTTAAAATAACATTCTGTTCCATCAACTATGTACTCTTATGAAACTTCCCTAGGAGCTCTGTTGAAATATTTTGGAGGTGGGGCACAACCAACGCCACCTGCCCCAAGTGCCAGTGCTACAGCTGATGATGATTTTTCAACAATCCCAGATCAATATATTTACATGGATAAACCATGCCTTTTGTGAGACCTTTTTTTGTTTTTGACAGACAGTTGCATTACCTTCTAATATGACATCCAACGTGGCTAGCTTTTATTATTATTATTTTCATCTTTCATCAGGTTCATCCTCTGCAGGCGAGGTGCACTTCCCAGCACGTGCATCCACTGATCCAACTGTTCCTTCCATGTCTGTTTCAACCTCAGCGGATGTGGCAAGTTAATAGCACAGCAGCCTTTGTATTTGCTTAGTTTACTGTAGAATATCCTGAGATTAATATTTATAATTATAATTATTAATGTAATTTCCTTATAGGTCCTTCTACTTCTGTGGTCATTGGGGTCGATGTCACATCTACCCCCTTAGCAACTTCCAGCCTACACCATGGACCGGCAGCTCCTCCAGTTGACCATGCTGAGTGGTCATCTATCCTGTCCGATTCAGAAAGGACTGATCTGGTAAGCAGAGGGCCACTGCCTATAAAGGAAAACTTCACATTCCCTGAAAAACCTGATGGCTGAAGCTTCCACTACCTCTACACCTACAGAAAATTAATTAATGGGGAAATATTTTAAGCGGCTCACTTATTCAAAAATAAATGATGCAGTCTACAGCTTCTGCTGCAAATTGTTCTCCAGGAAGTCCACAAAACTGGTAACAGAGAAAGACTGGGTAAATATAGGTGTGCTACTGTTGCAATTAAAACCTGTAGAAGTGTAAAATCATGCCAGGCAGACATTGATAAGATGTAAGCAACACAGCTACAACTAATAAAATTGACAAGGGGTATAATTTATAGTGTGCGAATAATCAAGCATTGACAATAGTCAATTATATTGGCGGCACCGAGGGGCCCCAAATCAAATTCTGCTTAGGGCCCCATAAAGGCTTGGGCTGGCGCAGCTGGAACTGTTAAGGAATCTTTATTACTTATGATTCCCATCCCTAGGTTGAACTGATACATATATGAATTACGTGCAGAGGCTGCGCTCTAGAGGCGGGCTTGCGTATTGCATGCATAAATACATGGGATCTGTGGCATTTTTCACTTAATAAACACAGTAGATTAAAAAATAATCAGAATCAGCTTTGTTGGCCAAGTATGCTTACATATACAAGGAATTTGTCTTGGTGACAGGAGCTTCCAGTGCACAACAATACAAACAATACCAAAAACAGCAGCAAGACATAGGTAATTAAAAACAAAAAAAGACTAAAAATAAATAATTATACATATACGTACATACACTCACCATCATACATACCCACATACACACAAGTAGTGCAAATCTATTACAAGGAACTGTCTCCTTTTCTTAAGTTCCACAGAGGAAATCACTGGAGGCCAGTGAGGTTTGCTAAATTTCTGCTTTTCTTTTTCTTCCAGCAGAGATTCTGCCCTGCAGACTCGCAAGGTTGTCTTGTCCATCTCCCCTGAGAGCCTCTCTCTGAACTTCTCCCGGCGCTCAAGCTCTCTCTTTGAAAGCACAGGAGGCCATCTCTGAGATTTTGGAGCCATAATTTCAAGTACGATTCCCAATACAGCTACTGTCTCTTTAACAAAGAAATACTGCTACTGTCTCTTTTATAACTCGGACGACTGCCTGGAGGTGGAAGAATAAAGCAGAGTCGGTTGCGCTAGGGCAGCCTCAAAACAGGCCGAAGAAGGGCACACCGGTTACCTGCCGGCTGTGCCAGCAGCCCAAAACCAAGGATTATGGACACTCATGTTATGGTGGCAAATCGTTCTGCAGCACGTACGAGGGCAAAACTGTTGAACTTTGGCTGGCAGAGCAACGGGCTCTTGCTTCCACCAAATAAATGGCTGTATATTCTGTTATCTTTCATTTATCTTTGTTAATTTTGTATTGTGTGCTTTTAAATAGTTTTAAGTTTTCTGATAAACGATTGTTTAAATATTTTTAGTAGTATTTTGTTAACATATGTAGATTTTTTTTTTATTTTGTTTGTGGTGTGAACTACTTAATAAATAAAACAGAAAACAAACAGACTGTGTTTGACTTAAAGATGTTTTTAAGGGTAGAATTGCTATTAAATGAATCAAGGTTCCCACAAATTTGTATAACAATTGAATTAAATTATAATCCTAATGAATAAATAGGGGCAAAAATGAGCAATACAAATAAAAGAAATGGGTAAGACAATTTACATGACCTTTATGAGGGCAGATAAACATTCTAAAATAAAGAACAATCATTTAGGACTGTTTCATTAAAAGACAAATAATAAGTATATAGAAACAGGATATTTATATATAAATCACACATAAACAAATAAATAATGGTTTAGAGTGAAGGATTTCCTTCATTTATTCACACATTAACAAATAAATAACTATCTACAATGAAGAAATATTCACACATTAACAAATAAATAACTATCTACAATGAAGAAATATTCACACATTTACAAATAAATAACTATCTACAATGAAGAAATATTCACACATTTACAAATAAATATCTACAATGAAGGATTTCTTTCATTTCTTCTCTCTTGCAGCCACTCTTTCACAGTCTTTCCCTCTGCTGTGGCACAGAAGAAAGAGCTGCCCACCCTGGTGTGCCCAAATTCTTTTTTTCTGGGCTGGGAGCAGAGGGAGCGGCTGCCAGAGGAGCAGAGGGAGCGGCTGCCGGAGGAGCAGAGGGAGCGGCTGCCGGAGGAGCAGAGGGAGCGGCTGCCGGAGGAGCAGAGGGAGCGGCTGCCGGAGGAGCAGAGGGAGCGGCTGCCGGAGGAGCAGAGGGAGCGGCTGCCAGAGGAGCAGAGGGAGCGGCTGCCGGAGGAGCAGAGGGAGCGGCTGCCAGAGGAGCAGAGGGAGCGGCTGCCAGAGGAGCAGAGGGAGCGGCTGCCGGAGGAGCAGAGGGAGCGGCTGCCGGAGGAGCAGAGGGAGCGGCTGCCGGAGGAGCAGAGGGAGCGGCTGCCGGAGGAGCAGAGGGAGCGGCTGCCGGAGGAGCAGAGGGAGCAGCTGCCGGAGGAGTAGAGGGGGCAGCTGCCGGAGGAGTAGAGGGGGCAGCTGCTGGAGGAGCAGAGGGAGCAGCTGCCGGAGGAGTAGAGGGGGCAGCTGCTGGAGGAGCAGAGGGAGCAGCTGCCGGAGGAGTAGAGGGGGCAGCTGCTGGCAGTGTAGGTGCAGGGTGAGGAGGTCTTTGCCCACGTCGTGTGGCCTGACCTGACATATCAGGGTTCTCAACAAAGGGGAAGCGCTCCATATTTTGATTATTAATTTATTTTATGATTATTAATTTACTGTAATTTTCCCTACTGTACTGGCCACAGATCCCATGTATTGCTGCATGCAAAGCGCAAGGCTGCCGCTAGAGCGCAGCCTCTGCACGTGATCGAGTCTAATCATGGCCACTCACTCGCTTCAACTCGGGCTCCAGAAATAGCTCCTCGATATCAAGTCATTATTTCCTCGACATATCCTAAAATGATATGTAAAAAGTAATTTAAATCCACTACCATTTATATTAGATGAGTTAGTAAGTCTGCATACCGTTTATGCTAAAATAGTGTGACCGGCCTGGATTTCTAAATTTGCGAAAATGTTGCATTAGGCTTTAGTTGCATTATGATATGCATCTTCTTCTTGCACATTGATTATAATCAGAATCAGAATCAGCTTTATTGCCAGGTATGTGTACACATACGAGGAATTTGACTCAGGATTGTACATTGCTCACGATGTGCAAAAATACTATAACACAATAATAAAATAAAATCAGACACAGGCTACAGTCTAGACAACACAAATATACAAACTATGAACAAAAACAATATAGACATATTGACAAATAGTGTAGTGATCAGAGTGCAAAGGATGCAGGAGTAAAATGATAACTATCATTATTATGCACATGTTGTAGGTGGATGTGATATACAGGTACACATACATGTACACAGTGCGATGAAGCATAGTGCAAAGGATGCTGGAATAATAGTAAAAGTATTTTGTGCAGGAGTTGTGACTTGAGGTAGGTGGATTTGTATACAGTATATACAATATGACAATATAACAATATGAACAGTATGAACAGCTCTGAAATGGAGAATGATGAATAAATAATAAGTAGTAACCAGTATATAGGTGGCTGATTAGAGACAGAGTTACTGGGTTATTGCATAGGAATAAGAGGACAAATTCCTGCCTGTCAATCTCTCTTGTTGTGTTCGGCATCAAACAGTTGCTTGACATTAGCAGCAAATAGAAGCTGAGTGGAAACAATGCCCAAACGAAAGTGCAAATTTACAGACGATTTGCACAATAAATCAAGGTCGAGATTCGTGGGAAGCAGAATGTATGACATGTAAATCTGGCACTTATGTGTCAGTTGCTAATAAAGGTGCAAGTGATTTAGTAACACACGTTAGCTCTAAGAAGCATAAAAGTGTCAGCAAAAGGTGAAAGTTCATAAGGTAAATTAACGGACTACTTTTTGCAACCATCACATTGCTTCATTTTCCATGGCCATATACAAAGTAATAGTAAATTAAGTTACACTCATGGCATCAAATATTGTATTTATATATACATAAATATAACATATATATACACTGTTTTGAACCCTACTATTCCACCCCACCCCAATTGGCACCTTATTCACTTTTATTGACCATGGCTCATATATTCTGAAAACAGAGGCTGGGTTAGGGGAGGCCAATGTCATCTGCGGTGGAGGAGATCCCCTTGAAAACCTACTGCTGTCAAGTTAAAGTGCCATCCAGTTTGGCCAGAACAGGGGGTGAACCTTCAAGTGGATGCTTGATAATGACCTTGGTTACTCCCTCATGATCCTAGCCAGTCATCAAAGGGAGCGTGAAGCTGGCAGACTGGACAGAGGTGTCCTCGTGTTCAACAAAGATGCCTTCCTGCAGTATGCCTGTGCATTCCCTGATGTTACAGAGGCCATTGCGCAGGCAGAGAGAGGGCACCTTACCTGGCTGTGAGGGAGATTGCCTGCTGGGCTTTGGGCTTCACAAAAGGAGCACATATAAAGAGCTCTATGAGGACAAGGAGAGGAGAAGGTAATATGCATTTTAATTGGCATATTATATGTTGTTTTATACTGGATTACTTTTGTGGGTTATTTCAGGTAGGTAGGTGTTAAATCACCCTATAGTTTGTCTTGTAGATTAGTTTACATATCCTTTCCTTGTCCAGCCCAAGCTGGTTTTATTTCATGCCTTTCATGTTTCCTAATGCATACACAATCTGTGCACATTTAGCATTAAATTATTTTCATGTGCTTTGGCTCATCTAATCATATGTGATCACAAACACTTTCGCTCATAGTGGCATAACAGTCTTCAGACTATAAACTCTCATCCCACTGCTTGAATGTAATGGAGATGTGTTTTTGATAAATGAGTAAAAAATATATATATTACACAAATCGTAAGAAGAATAAAGCATTAATACATCAACTCCTTAGTAAAAAGTTATTTCAACAACAGTTACTGAAACTTTTGATTATAAATTTAATGTTTGCATACATAAATACAGTGCACATTTCAGAACATGATTCCACAATTATTAAACACATTAGTTCTTTAATTTAGCAATTGTTTTACTATTTTTTTCTACTTTCAACTATATTCCATAATTTCATCCCTGTAATTGTATTGCATATATTTTGCAAATCTGTCCAAACTCTTTATTTATTTATTTATTTATTTTTTTATTCAAGTTCATTGGTTTTATGTGTAATTTTCATTGCTCAGGCTAATACAAGGGAGCTTGATATCAATCTTTGTATATTATTTATTTTAACTAAATGGAAATTATAAACTAAAAAAAAAATTATAATAAAGAGCAATCAGATTAAATTGTGTGTTGTTCAGCAAACCTCAACCAACACCCCATACAGCGTCTCGTTTCGAAGGCTGCGTGCTAGGTAGGACGCGTCCTTTGAAGGCTGCAGTATACCGAGTGTCCTCCTTTAAACAAGCCTTTTTTTAACGAGACGGCCTTCGTGGGACAAACGGTAACAGAACTCATCACGGTTGCTATGACAGCACGCCACTCTTTAACAAGCACGAGCGCTTTGAGTGAGAACGGAACAGTCCCTTTAGAAGGGAATGTATGAGGTAACTTTTAGGAGAATTATAATGATGTAAAGAGAAAAGAAAATAGATTTTACATGTGTACTTTTAGTCTAATCCTTTATTTTAATTGTATATTAATATAATTATACATATTATATACTCTGCACCCATCTACTGAGGTACTTCAACATGGGAATTAACAATCCTTGCGTTTGAACATCATATTTACGGGCAAACCGGCGTCATTTTGTTTAGACATTTCCGTTGAAGAATTGTATGTTGTGAGTGTCCACGAAGGATACACCCCATGCATCCTCTGAATTCCCGTGAAAGAAGGCTGCATTAGAAGTGTCCTATTCGCTTTTCTGGAACAAGATGATTACGTATGCGGCCAACAAATGTGACCTCCGGAGGACGCATCCTTCCAAACGAGACACAGTCATAGGCTATGCACAAAACGAACATTGGTAAATAGGCTACATCAGCATTTACATTTTTGCCACATTTACCAGCAGCGGGTAATGCCGCTCGTTGGCTTTTCACGGCAGTGGTCACTCTTTTATGACAATTAAAGGTAGAGAAGGCGTTGATGCGTGGAGGCGGTCAGACGTCTACCAGTGTGGCGTCACAATGCCGAGGAAATAGCCCTCATAATATGTTTTTATAAAAGATAAAAGATCAAGGAATAATAGATTCCTTATGTCATGACCTCTTAGTAAAAGCAAAAAGATATATTTTTTAAGCATTTATAATGGAAGTGAATGGGGACAATCGGTAAACATTAAACACTCAGTTTTGTTTTTAACTGAAAAAAAGAAAGAAAAAAGTGCAGGTTGAATTTAATGATATACATCCTCAATGAATCAACCTTTCAGCACATGAAGACAGATTGCTGGTTCATTGCTGGAAGCATTTCGGTCAGCATACAGTATTTTAGTAAACTCAGAAAATAACCACAACAATTGTAGGTGTTTATTCAGTAGTGTGGCTAAATTGGTTAGGAATAAAGCCTCAACAGAACCAGATATTACATCACAGCACAAGAGTAATGACTTCATGAATTTCTTTACTGATAACATTTAAAATAATCGGAAATAAAATTGGAATAAATCAATTATCTGTCATAGCACTTCAGAAAACAGGGTTTCATAATTTTCCTCACAGGGGACCAGTAATGAGTGGAGTGATTTTGGTGACACTATCCTGCATAAGTTATTGAATATTTTTCCTAATAAAAATTGCCCAAAAGCACATTTTTCCAAACTAAGTTTTGCAGTTTAACCAACCAGAGACCATTTATGTTTGAAGTGATTTTATAATAATCTAATATATAGTGATCTAATAAAAATTCCCCAAAAGCCTTTTTTCCCCCTAACTAAGCATTGCAGTATAACCAACAGGACACCACTGATGTGTGAAGTGATGTGTGGGGAAGTTATTGAATATTTTTGTAGTATCGCTTTTCGGTGTTGCACTGTGTAGACGGTCCCTGCGCACTCGTCTCACAGCCGGCTGCATGAAGAGACCAATGCTCGTTCAGATGAAAATTAGTTTGTTGCTCGTTATCTTACTACAGTTGGAAATAGGCGTCGTTTGTTTTAACAACGTTTCGACATGAGTTATTGACCCGGGAAGTTCGTATCTGTGAATATATTTCAAACTTCCGCGTAAACTCTGCATAAGTGAGGCTTGAGGAAGGTCAATCATCATCATTAGTGCCCGTGGATGTGAACAGAATAGACAAGAGACTATTTATCCATACAGAGACACTTTGTGGATTAGAGCTGATATGACGAGAAAAGCAGCAGAAGTGAAACATTGTGAGACAAACATTGTAATAGTTCCATCAAAAATGAATATTCTGTCATAATTTCAACCCTCAAGTTGTTAAACTCTGTCTGGCACTCTCTCTCATGCAGAAGACAAAAGATGTGCCAGTTAATATTGTGATACATCAGACAACCAATGGACGTCCAAGATTTTCACAGAAAAATTACTTAAATTATGTTTCTCTCACCAAAACCGATCACATGGCTTTAGAAGAATTGGAAAATGAAATAAATAGTATTGATTACTTTAAACTTTTGGGTCTTTTTTTTTTTTTTTTTAAGCATTAAAATGAGTCACTATCCACTGCATGGAAAATACAGGCGTGACATTCATTAAACATCTGTGGTGTTCCACACAAGTCAAAATGGGTTTGAGTTAATCAAGACAGAATATTACATTTTGGGTCAACTATTCATTCAAGGTTTTTCTAACCAGGAAGGTAAAAAAATACAAAGATGGTCTCAAAATATAAAAACTATGCATTTTATTGTGAATGCACTCAGTTCAAAAAGATTTGTCCCTTTCACCTTTACAAACAGGGGTTTAATTTTAAATGATCTGAAGACATGCTGCAAATTGAATCTTTCAACAGGAACTAGAGGGCTTATTAGAGGTGATCATTTATAAAGTATATCATTGTGTTGAATTAAATGTCTGATGTGGCTTAAAATATTTTTTTCCACTCTACGGAAAGCTGGGAAGAGAGTTTGAAGGGATGAACATCCTCATTTTCTATTCCACTATTGATAACTGAAAAAAACTTAATCTTTAAACAATTGCTCAAGTTTCATGTCTAAAACTTAATTTACAAGGTTAAATAAGGTTTTGAATGCTTTTTCCATTTATCAATGGGGACCCCACCCACATGAGACAAAAATATGACTTAAAACATCGCACAACTGATTATATTTAATCTAGCCAGAACAAACAATAGAACTTCACAAAAAAACAGCAAGACTACTTTTAGGAAGAGCAAATCTATTCTGCAGATATTCTTTGCAACAGTACATTTGCTCGCAATCCAAAACCGCCAAGACATTAAACACACATTGAAAATTTGGGTCCATTTCGTGAATTTTATTTAACATTTTCTTGTAATACATTATATGCTACATTCATAAAAAATGAAGTCATAAACGATTTTTTTTTTAAATTTTTTTTTCTTCAATCCTTCCAACAGCTTAGCATTAAACCCCACCACTAAAGCTGTTCATATAGGTTGTGAAAAGTTAATGAAATCACTATTGTGTATGGTTTTCACTTAAATGCACCCCCACCCACAGAATGGTTAGATCAAAGTTCTCAAAAATCATCCTCACAAACCAGAGCAAAACACAAGCAGCTACATGCTTTTCTCTATCAACAGGGGGGTGAACAGAAGGGGAAAGAGGCGAATAAAAAAAAAAATAAACAAGGGAATGGACATGGGAGGAAAAGCGGAAAAGAAACAAAGCAGCACAGTCCTAAAAATGTGGAATTTCTATTTTTTGTCTTTTGTACACATTTGCCTGCATGAAGAGTGGCCTGTCTGTGAGAGCCACGTGGTCATATTCATCCATAAAGATCATCATCGTTGTCCTCATTGAAAACATTGCCTGTGCCACCTCCAGAAGAACCCTGGCTTGGTCCACTTCCTCCTTGATTACTGGATGGGAATCTAACAAAAGAGACAATTTTTCACCAATCTGCATGAACGTAAAGCAATGGCAGCATCCTGGTGTAAATATTTTAGATGTCCATTATTATACTAAAGGCCTAGAGCTCACATAACGTGCTTTTCCACTGTGGGGCGAAAGGTTCGGAGCACGATGAGCAACCGTTCCAGTAGCATCTACACTTGAACATGGTTAGGTACGGTGTAATTACAAATCACTCCCCACACAAATTTCTCAGCATGGTTAGACCACCATACTCAGGACAGGGAACCGCACTGGTGAAACACCTGTAGTGAGGCGTAGCAACTCATGATAATTATAGATTATCTAATTGAACTCTCTCACCATTGATTCTTAAATCCCAAGATCAATCTTTTACTCCATTTGAAACACACTACTACAGTACAATGAGAAGAAATCACTTGCATTTGCAAACAAATTTCATGCCATACTACTAAAAAAAAAGATTCAACTATTGTCATTGTGCAGAGTACAGGGTTCTCTAAAATCTGGGGCTCCAGATTAAAATATCTGTAATTAGCCACTGGATAGTAAATGTTCAGATTTCACTCAGTGATTGTGTAGTATAGTGGTGGTGTATTTAGCAGTGAGATCCTTTCACTACCTGTTGAGTAAAAGTTGCTCTGTGTGACGAGATCCACTGATCACTGAATATCTCTTAATACCATTTTCTGTTCATTAGTCAGTTGTTGATTTTTTAAAAAAAAAAAAAAACACCCCCCTCAAACGGATGAGGTAAAGCCATTTGAATCTCTTGTTAATATGCGCTCATTTACAGAACTACAGGTTAAGAGATTTTTAAAATTGTAACCTTTTTTATTATTAAAGTATAATTATTAAATACATATTTTCATACTGTACCTAAAAGCTTCCCCTTATAATTAACCGCATTGGCTGAGAGAATTCATTTCATATGCTAGCAAAGTTGACATTACAACTGAACCGTTACTGACTCGAAATCAATCAGGAAATATCTATCAATACCCAGATCTACCAACAAGTCCATTCTATTTCTGATTTCACAGAATCACAAATGGAAAAAGAAACGGTAACTGTATCAGCGAGCCCGGATTGTTTCAGCAATAGGAACCATTTGGCCTGATAGCAGAAAAGTGTCTATGGACTACTTGCACAAATGCTTCGGTGTTCTTAGTGCGGCTGAAGCGTTTCAGGTTACATCTACAAGCAGAGGTTTATGCAATGGAAGGCAGATTATTTGTTCTTTTTAGGGCTGCCAGTTGATTAAAACAAGAAATAATGTTTTTGGCATTAACAAAATAATAATTGTTTATAATTTGCTGAAATTTGCCTCCAAATATATTTTTTCCCTTTCCGAATAAAGCTACACTCCCCTCCTGAACGATACATCAAACATATACACTGATCAGCCACAAAATCAAAACCACTGACAGGTGAAGTGAATATACTTGGCAGCAAGTAAAGAGTCAGTTCTTGAATTTCATGAGTTGGAAGCAAGAAAAATGGACAAGAATAAGGATCTGAGCGATTTACCAAGTGCCAAATTGTAATGGCTACACGACTGGGCCAGAGTAACTCCAAAATGGTAGGTCTTGCTGGGTTTTCCCGGTATGCAGTGGTTAGTATCTACCAAAAGTGGTTCAAGGAAGGACAAATGGTGAACCAGCGACAGGGTAATGTGCACCCAAGGCTCAATGATACATGTGGGGAGCAAAGGCTAGTCCGTCTGGTCTGAACCCATGAAAGAGCTACTGTAGCACAAATTGCTGAAAAACTTAAGGTGCCAGAACACACTGCATCGCAGCTTGCTGCATATGGGGCTGCGTAGCCACAGACCAGTCAGAGTTACCCATGCCGACTCCTGTCCACTGCCGAAAGTGCCTACAAAGGGCATGTGGTCGTCAGAACTGGACCATAAAGCAATAAAAGGGGGCCTGGTCAGATGAATCACATTTTCTTTTAGATCACGTGGATGCTTGGGTGCGTCATTTACCTTGGGAAGAGATGGCAGCAGGAGGCACCGGCAAGCCGGCAGATGCTCTGGGGAATGTTCTGTTGGGAAACCTTGGGTCGTGGCATTCATGTGTATGTTACTTTGACATGTTCCACCTTCCTAAATATTGCCACAGACCACATAAATCCCTTAATGACAACTGTATTCCCTGATGGCAGTGGCCTCTTTCAGCAGCACAATGCACCCTGCAAAAATTGTTCAGGAATGTTTGAGGAACATGACAAAGAGTTCAAGTTGTTGACTTGGCCTCCAAATTCCCCAGATCTCAATCCAATTGGGCAACTATGGGAAGTGCTGGACCAACAAGTCTGATCCATGGAGGCCCCGCCTTGCAACTTACAGGTCTAAAAGGATCTGCTGCCGACATCTTGGTGCAATATACCCCACAGGACACATTCACCTTGACTCGATGGGTCAGAACTATTTTGGTGGCCCGAGGGGACCAACACGATATTAGGCAGTTGTTTTAATGTTTTGTGCAGCCTCAGCAGCCCACTGCTGGCCACCTCAAATGAGCAAATCATTCATTGATGATAGTTTATACCGGTTGAGCTTCAATATTAAATTCCACCATACAATAATTGCAAATTACTTTACTTTGGTTAAATGTCCCAGATTGATATATTAATAAATTAGCCACTCTCTTACCAGGCTTTAAAACACTAAGAACTGAATGAAGCAGTTTCAATTGTCAAGTTTAACTGAGCTAAAATATATTTAAAAATGGCACTATACGTTTAATTTCAAATGTTTAAACTCTTTGGCAGCTCTTCTTATGCTTTACATTTGAACATTTAGTGGTATACCTGGGAGCAAATTTACATGCATGTTCTTAAACAGATTACCATCTTACCAAAGTATGTACGTGTTGTGCGCATGCCTCCTCATAGTTTAAAAAAAGCAGACAATAACTCGACATTCAAATCTCCTGTAAACACGATTTTCTTTCTTTGAGTTCAGCATATTGCTGTGCATGTAAATGGTCTTAGTTAAACAATGAAACAAAATAGAGATTAAAACATTTAATAAAAACTGGTGATGCTTTCGTCAGGTCTCCTTCATCCTTCTGTACTTTAAATGCTCAGTGCAACCAGTGCATTGTCTAAGGAGCAAACCCTTTTACTTCATAAAGCTGCCACTGTATTTTGAATTAGTTTTTCCAAGTTCTTACCTGAAACTGCCGAAGCCTCTGCTTTGTTGCAGGGTCTGAGCAAACATTTCGTATTTGCGGATGTCGTTGTCGCTAACGGAACGGCGGGCAAATCGCATAGCCTCCTCGAAATGGTCCTTCCTAATCTCAGGCACAGGGTCATCCTCCTCCACCTCCTGAATGCACAAGAATCATGAACAAATGTCAACTAATTCTACTATGCAATAAAAAAAATAACCTTCAAACAAGCTCAACTAACATTTAATGAACTGAAAATCTCACCATAGCAGAAGGGTTGGTCTGTCTCTCGCGTTCCCGTCTGATCTCATTCTCAATGGACTCACGGATGGCAAGCTTACAGGCTCTCTGGCAGATCTCAGTCAAGTCAGCACCTGAAAAGCCATTGGTCATCTTGGCCAAGAAGTCCACGTCCACATCCTAAAAACAGAATTTAAACATAAATACCTCAAAAGCACTGTCAACTAATGTTAAACATGTTTAAGATAGTCTTCCTCACCTTTGAGATTGGAGACTTCCTGAGGTTTGCTTTGAGAATGGCAATGCGAGACTTCTCATCGGGGAGTGGGATGTAGATGAGCTGATCCAGCCGGCCAGGCCTGAGGATGGCAGGGTCAATGATGTCTGGTCTGTTGGTGGCTCCGATGATGAAGACATTCTTCTTGCTGGACATACCATCCATTTCTGTGAGGATCTGGTTAATGACTCTGTCAGCAGCGCCACCACCATCACCAACGTTTCCACCCCGAGCCTTAGCAATGGAGTCCAATTCATCAAAGAAGAGTACACAGGGGGCAGCCTGACGAGCCTGGAGGACAAAGACACTGTCAAGACACACTTAAGGAGCACCTGAGCCTTATCAGATTAACAGTCCAGCAGAGCAATTTTAAATTGCATCCTTCATTTGCAGGTTATTACTGTTGCTGGAACAAACAATATCAGAAGTTGAAAAAAGCATACATTTTCAACTCCTAACTGACCCTTTAAACCTGATGGAGTGAAAGTTATGGTCTTAAGTAAATATTAAGTGCATGTTATATAATTTTACACATAGAACTGAGTGGTTTGGGCAGTGAACCTCCTTCAGAAATGACAGAAGAACAACTTAAATACCTTGTCAAAGATCTCACGGACATTAGCCTCTGATTCTCCAAACCACATTGTGAGCAGTTCTGGTCCCTTGATTGAAATGAAGTTGGCCTGGCATTCGTTGGCAATAGCCTTGGCCAGAAGGGTTTTACCACACCCTGGTGGTCCATAGAAAAGCACACCTTTGGATGGAGTCATGCCAAACTTAAGGAATTTGTCAGGATGTTCCACTGGGTACTAAAAGGTCAGAAAATTGAGATAAAAGGGTCAGCATAGGCATAAAGTTTAAAAAATACAGCTATGGGAGCACATTTGTTTGAGTGAAAATGAGGGATCGGGAAGTATTGTGTCCATTACCTGCACAAGTTCCTGCAGCTCTCTCTTGACATCATCAAGTCCACCAATATCCTCCCAGGTAATGTTGGGTACCTCCACAACAGTCTCACGCAGAGCAGAGGGGTTGCTCTGGCTTAGAGCCCACTTTTAGGTAGAAATACAAAATTGGTGATACAATTCTGAATGCAATTTGTTAATTTCTTTAGAACTCAGAGTTAGGAGTTACTGAGATGAAGAATTGAATACTCACCCTGAAGTCATCCATTGTAACAGCCAAAGAGTTCATGACCTCTGCATCGATGGTCTCGTCCTCCAGATCAATGAGATCCATTTTCTTACGGATAGCCTGCAGTGCGGCCTCTGAGCAAAGGGCAGCCAGATCAGCACCCACATGGCCATGGGTCTCATTTGCCGCCTGAAGATAAATTATGTATAGTGCAAATGGATGGACAGTGTTTCCACACATTTTGACTAATTCATTTCCATGCATTTCAGTCTTTCGTTATTACTAAACAAGGATTTAAAAAAATAATTTTCTGTAAGTCTCACTCACAAAAGGGCAGTTTCTAGTCAATTAAATATTTTAGAGCAAAGCATAACTAGAAAAATGAATATTAGTTCTAAACATTACCATGAGAATATTATATCCTAATATTTACCCGGTTTTCTATGACCGTGGAGCCCTGGTAAATACAGAATGTTTTTTTGAGAACACTGATGAATGTTTTGAAATTCTCTGAAATATACCTGCTCCAGATCGACATCATCAGCAAGCTTCATGTTCTTGGTGTGGATCTGAAGGATCTCAAGTCTTCCAGTAGCATCTGGAATGCCGATGTCTACCTCTCTGTCAAAGCGCCCTGATATCAGAGAGCCAGCACATCAGCACAATATGTTTCACTTTGAAGTCAAGCAAACACTACATGAATCAAGCTTATCGCCCTTTAATGTTTTAAGTCTGCGATGTTATTCGCAGCACGTTCCTGTTGTACTTCTGAAGCTGGACGGGCTATGACAAATTTCAAATTGGTTTGAATAGCCGCGAGAGTTTCCCAAAAATTTCGGCAAGAGGCTAAAACATAAAAATGAACACTGTGAAAATCAGTGCAAAATGGCCACAAGGCAGGCCTTCCCAAGAATAAACTCCCATCGCTGGGTGCACGAGCTTGTGTAAGAACCAATTTTTGGGATCAAACCTAGTCGGGATCAGAATGACCATGAAGTCAAAAATACAACATTTGGGGGAAAGATTCCTAGCATGTAAAAGTTTGAATATAATGTAGAACATTTTTACAAATATCTTTGCAGAGCAGCACTTTGGTGATGTGGTCTTACCAAATCGCCTGAGAGCCGGGTCGATGCTGTTGGGTCTGTTAGTGGCTGCCATCACAATGACATGAGCCCTTTGCTTCAGCCCGTCCATCAGAGTGAGCAGCTGAGACACAATGCGCCTCTCCACCTCACCATGAGTCTGAGGGGAAAAAAGAAAGAGATTGGACAGTTGTACACCTTCAAAAAAAACTATAGTGGTCTGTAAAATCTGATAAACACTGATCAGACATGCAGAAAAATTCCACAGGATCTCTTGTAATGACTGAAAAATGATTAATGCCTCTGAACTAGTTGAAAATCTTACCTTCTCTCTTTTGGGTGCAATGGCATCGAGTTCATCAATGAAAATGATAGCTGGTGCGTTCTTCTCTGCTTCCTCAAAAGCTTTGCGCAAATTACTCTCAGATTCTCCTGCCAGTTTACTCATGATCTCAGGGCCTGGGAACATTAAAAGGTGTAAATGTCACATTTCAAAATTTGATAAAAAGATCAAAAAGATGTATAGAACTAACTCTGTTAAAATTCAAACTCATTCCATCCATACCATTGATGAGGAAGAAGAATGCTCCAGTTTCATTTGCCACCGCACGAGCGATAAGAGTCTTTCCAGTTCCAGGGGGCCCATATAGCAGAATGCCACGAGGAGGCTAAAGAAATGAAAGTTCTAAGATTGTAGTAAGAGTGAAAAACAACAATAGTTGAATGTTTGCAAGTCTAAGAGTGTCAGATTAATACCTTCACTCCGATAGCCTTGAAGAGAGCTGGGTGTCTCAGAGGAAGCTCCACCATTTCTTTAATTTGAGCGAGCTGTTTCCTTACTCCTCCAATGTCATCATAGCCCACCTCATTTAGAGACTCTTCCTCATCCTGCAAACAAGATTCAGGATAAAATCATATACATTGCTTCCAACCTTCCTCCTTATATATGTAATACCAATATTAATGTAAGTTTGCAATACCATCCAAGATAGGACAGGTTGAAAATAACATTAATAAAATAAAGTACATTGATGCAGTACCCCAATGCATTTCCCTTTAGATACATGCCTTAACCCCGTAGAAGGTACTTTATTCCTAAATACTTTATGCAACTTATTTTATCATTTCAAATGGTGAGCATGTGGGATAACATTTTATTGTTAACCCATTCCATGTTGCACATTTAACAATATTTGTAGAAAAACTCCACATAGAAATGTCACAATCTACACACCTCTCTCTTGATGGGTTCTCCCTCACAGTGAATAACTGTGTCTGGGGCCACAATACAGTACGGGCTGGGGTCAGTCTCCACCACTTTGAACTCCACAGCACGCATGCCTCCTCTCACCAAGAAAATGTCACCTATGGAAAAGGCAACCCAATTTAGTTGATGTCATTAATTTTAATGATTTGTTAACTAATGATTGGGTAAGGCTTCTACATTTATCCTAATAGGGATGGCCATTATAGAGTAATTTTGTAGTAGAGTACACTAACCACTCACCAAAAAAGTAAACCATTATTCGTAAAGGCAAGTACCAAATAAAAAAAAAAAATATTGGGGGACACACTAGGGCTGCACAATATAGAGATTTTTTTTTTAGATAAGTTGTTGCAATACAATATTCCTACGATGACGTCAGAGTACACGGAAACAACCACCCAAATAAAAAAAAAAAAAAAATTACCACCTATCCTAGTGATAACAAAAATACTTTACATTTGTTATGTAGCAGATATTAAAATTAATATTTAAATATTTGTATTTTTGTTAAGCATTATTATAAAGTTGATTTCACCATATAATGACCCCCCCCCCCCCAAAAAAGTGTTGTGAAATATTTCATTTTTACACTGATTCATGTGAATTTATTTCATAATTAGTTCAATGTGGGACTTTTATTTAGATACATTTTTTTCCAGAAGCGCTTGGTTTAATGATACAGTTCTCAGTCGACGCTGCGGCTGCACTGAGGAATGTTTCACGGGACAATCCGTTCATTAAATCCCATCCTTTGATACATCTAAAGCGGCCATTAAACATGCCAAGTTTGAGTTTCAAGGTGGCGTTTGGTCTCATTATTTGCACAAACGTTGTTTTGTTCATTTTTATTCTTTTGTCACATTCCCAGTGGGTCAGAAGTTTACATACACTGTTCATATTTGGTAGCATTGCCTTTAAATGGTTTAATTTGGGTAAAATATTTTGGGTACCCTTCCAAAAGCTACTTAAAATAAATTCCTGGAATTTCATCCCATTCCTCCAGACAGAACTGATGTAACCGAGTCAGGTTTGTAGGCCTCCTTGCTTGCACAAGTTTTTTTCTTCATTTCAGCCCACATAGTTTCTATCAGATTGAGGTCAGGGCTTTGTGATGGCCACTCCAATACCTTGACTTTGTTGTCCTTAAGCCATTTTGCCACAACATTGGCTGTATGCTTGGGGTCATTGTCCATTTGGAAGAACAAGCTTTAACTTCATGGCTGATGTCTTGAGATGTTGCTTCAAAACATCCACATAATTTTCCTTCCACATAAAGCCATCTATTTTGTGAAACACACAAAGCACCTCCCCCTGCTTTATGGTTGGGATGGTGTTGCTTGGCTTGCATGCCTCACCATTTTTCCTCCAAACAAAACAATAGTCATTATAGCCAAAGATGTACATTTGTGTTTCATTAGACAGTAGGATATTTCTCCAAAAATAAAAAATATTTGTGCCCATGTGCACTTGCAAACTGTAGTCTGGCTTTTTTATGGCGGTTTTCAGGTTATGTTGATATAGGACTAGTTTTACTGTGGATATAGATACTTGTACCTCACAAGGTCCTTTGCTGTTGTTCTGGGATTGATTTGCACTTTTCAAACCAAACTACATTCATCTCTAGGAGACTGAATGAGTCTCCTTCCCGAGCGGTATGATGGCTGCGTGGGCCCATGGTATTTATACTTGCGTACTATTGTTTGTACAGATGAACATGGTACCTTCAGGCATTTGAAAATTGCTCCAAGGATGAACCAGACTTGGAAGTCCACAATCTCTTTTCTGAGGTCTTGGCTGATTTCTCCATGATGTCAAGCAAAGAGGCACTGTGTTTGAAGGTAGGCCTTAAAATACATCCATAGGCACACCTCCAATTCAGTACACCTATCAGAAGCTAATTGGCTACTTATCTAAAGGTTTGACATAATTTTCTGTAATTTTCCAAGCTGCTTAAAAGTAAAAAAAAAAAAAAAAAGTTAACTGCTCAGTGACTCCTGCCAGGTCTCCCAAGGAGAATCCTGGCCCAGATGAGAGTTAGAGAGTAGTCACGTGGGGTAACCTCATTGTGGTCGCGATTAGTGGTTCTCGCTCTCAATGCTGCATGTGGGAAGATGTGCATGGAACACAGAAAAGAGCATGAGCCTCCAAGTGCGGAGTCTCCACGGTGTTATGCACAGTGTGCCACATGATAAGATGCATGGATTGACAGTCTCAGAAGCAACCGAGGTTTGTCCGCAGCCACACGGATTGAGGCGAGTAACCATGCCACCACGAGGACCTACTAAGTAGTGGGAAATTGGCACTCCAAATTGGGGAAAAAAAGGGGATATAAAATAAATACAAAAAAGGCACAGTTAACAGTATATGTAAACTTATGACCCACTGGAATTGTGATAGTCAATTAAATGTGAAACAATCTGTCAGTAAACCATTGTTGGAAAAATGACTTGTCATGCAAAGTAGATGTCCTAAACGACTTGCCACAACTATATAGCTCTAATATTAAATCTGTGGAGTGCTTAAAAAGTGTTTTAAGGACTTCAACCTAAGTGTATGTAAACTTCTGAGTTCAACTGCAGATGAAAGATAAAAATGTATGATGCAACATAATGACGATGCAAACACATAAAAAGACAGTAAACTGTGAAATAAGTGTAATAGATTTGCATATGTTAAGTTACACCAAATGTTGTGCATGCAGATATGATCCATGTTTAAAATAGAGCAGGGTCATAGAATGAAAACCATCTATCAGTAATGTGTAAAGGCGGTTTATACAAAGGATATGGTAACTGTGAGTTTCCTATTCATTTTGGAATAGGAAGAGAGGCACCTGACCGTTTAGTTAAGGTGCCTCCACTTGTCAAGCTCCTTCACATTAATACAATTGCATTTTCATGCAGGACTGTTTGCGGCACAGACCGCAAAAGATAAAAAGTTTTACAATTTTGTGGCTACCGCGTGTCATGGACCAATCTCAGGTGACCTTCAGAACAGTCTGAAATCCCTCCCTATTCCCTGTAGCATTCACAAAGTGAATAAATGGACTAGCGAGTGTTTTGGTTCACAGCCAAAGTCTGCCCACCAATTACATTTAAGCCAAATTCCACTCGTGGTTAAACGGTTTTATGGAGAAATAAAGACATTTTATGGATATACAAAAGCAATATTAACACACTGTAATCGGGGAAGGCAACAATGAACTTACTTTGGTCGAATGGATGCAAAACAGTTTTGAATGACAAAGTTCGCAAAGTGAACCCAGCAGCACAAACTTTAATTTCAAAGTGCACTTTCCCTTCAATCTCGCATTCTCCCCTCCGTGTCTGTTGTGAGAAGGTTTATGTAATATGAGACGGGTATTAATACAGTAATAATCATTTCTTAAATTCCATAATTGATGCATCAATGCATTTCTACACCTCTACGCTATAGTGAGTGATGCCACCTTGTGGACCCACTAACTAGTGCATATAATTCCAGGTGCAGGCACATTTTCCACGTTCAGAGTACGCACGAGTTAGAAAAATCAGCATCACGTGTCCTATACGTAGATGCCTAGCATTCTCAATTTATCGAAGTATACTTTTGACTTTACTAAAACATGTCAGGCTTTTAAAGTTAAGCAGACCAAACAAAGACCTCATGATGAATTTGATATAAAGTGTAGTGGGTGAGGAATCATAATATGTATGTCCAAGGTCCATGATTCACTGCTCCGATACAGGAGTCTTGCTCATTTAAACTGATGATCGCCCTGATCTTAAAAAGTATATATCTGAATGTACAAGGAAAGGTCCACAGGTTGGAACATTTACCTTTGCGAATTGGCCGGTAAGCCTCAAGAAAATAAGGCTTGAGATAAACCTCAAACAGGTTGCCGGTGATGCCTTCCACGGTGTCATCGATGGGCAGAACGTGAATACGCTTTCCATACTTCACATCTGGACATGGCTGAATACTGAAAACCAGAATAAACATAAATAAAACAACCCACTGTTGTAATTTAATAAAAACAGCATTCTAAACTTGATACAAATAACATCATTACCAGAATGTTTGTCACCATATTTATTTATAGTTTTAAAATTGTGAAAATATTGCCTCACCTGATGACATCACCAAGGCGCACCCTGAGATTGTTTCGGACAACCCTGTTCATGCGGACCTTCTCATCGGAGCAGGTGTCATCAGAAAGGACTATGCAAACAGTCTCCCTCCTCTTCTTGCCCTTCATCAGCACTGTGTCACCCCTAAAGAGCTGTAGCTCATCCATCTTTGCCTGAAAGAGCACACAAAAATATGATGGTACACAAAATCCACTGCAGAGACAGACAAAAAAAAAAAAAAAAAAAGTTTGAGGATTAACCCTACCTGAGAGAGAGACACTACACTGTTGTCTTCATTGATGGACTCATCAACAATCAGCCTGTTAGGTCTGTTCTTCTGCTTCAGAATGGCAGTGGAAAGATCATCATTTTTGGATCTGCATAGAGATGGAAGAACAACACTTTAACAGTGCTCAAGCAGTTTATCAGAGAGCTAAACAAGCGTTACATTTCTCTTTCAGTATCGAACACTAAAGTGAAAATGAATATTTATATTCCATATTTAGTAGCACTTTTGGCCATTTCTACACTTAAACCGAGCTCAAGTTACTCTAGATTTTTCTACAAAACACTGGACTGAAAGCCCTGATGATCCGCTAAATTTAGGCCGCAATTTGACCGTTAGCATGTAACGGATCACGAATACAACAACTGAAGTATTACACCGTTTACAAGAAACGAAAAGAGAAAGTGTTTATCAGACATACGTTGGTCGCCACAGGCCACGAGCGCTTGCGCAAATAAGCTAACACAACACCTTCATAGCTATCAGACACATTACATATTTATGTACTACGGACATTACAATTAGTCCTTCTATATGGTTATTAACTTTAGTCACACACACAATAACAGCATGTATTGCTCAGTTCGACGGATGTTTGTTTTGTATTCCTCTATTCGGGAGTGATGCGAATGCTAGTAGCATTTAGCCGTCTCCAATGGCCCAATGACACAGCAAATGCTGCTGTGACATGTGAAACTCAAACTACAACTCTACAGCCATTTTAATGCACATTCAGGGTTCAGATCAGCTCTGACGCCTTGTTCGTTTAAAATACAATAGTTTAATGTCATATTATGTCGGCGAGTTTCTGTTTGATCGTCAAAATTTCCAAAATACGGGTTGTATAATCATCAACCACTGCTTCACGAATCTACACAAAGCCGGAGGATATTTTAGCTCGTTCCGGTGCTTACTATTAATTCAATATAGCCGGTATAATGAATAAATGTGCTCTAAATTTATGCAGTGATATAAGGCTCGTTTGAAAGTGCTGAATGTGTATTTTCCAGCGGTCGCCGGGGATGCCGGTGGGCCGAAAGCCTCCGTCGTCTGTGGAGAATGACTCAGTCCGGTTAGCCCACGTGCTAAACACACTAACAATCGTCTTGCAACTCTTGCAAAGTTTTACTGAGCGGTGAGAACATGAGTGTTGAAAGAGGTTACTATTATTTCAATGTACATGAGCGTTCTGATAAGAAACCGAGGCGTGAAAACGATTTTTTTTTATTGATCCTCGTTCGCCGTGTGTTCCTATGTCTCTTAGCTTCGATGCTAACTGCCACTCAACAGAAAACAAAAACAATTGTCGTATTAAATAGCACACCACAGTGATTTTACTTACTCTCCGCCCGAAGCCATATTGCTTCTCCCACTAAAAGATATCAATAGTTGACGGAAATGAGTAGCTCTCTTGACTGACTGACTCCAACCTTCACACTAGCTTTTACCTCAGCAGCACTGGATTAGCTTGATAACATCAACTCTGCGGGGAAAAAAGTTCCTCGCCCATTGAACGACGGGCCAATCAAAGGAAAGATCCCGGTTCCGTTCGCTGACCCTTTTGGCCAATCGTCGAGCGAGCAGAGTAGAGCTTAAATATCATTGGTCGGTGTGGCGTTCAGGATTCTTTTTGATTGGTTTATTTTCTGCTGCGTTGAGAATTGTCTCTTTTGGATTGGCTTGGGGTTGTCTGTCTGATTAAATTGTTGCTCAGCTGAGTCGAAGTGTCAAAATGCCACCAAGTCCCCTATTGCCAAATAGGACACGTTGCCCAACATGTTAGGCATCCTTAAAAGGATATATGTATTATGTAATAATTGAAATAAACTGGATAGCATTTGGTGAATGCTGGTCAATTTATCAGTTTTATTTTATTATTGTCATAATGAAATGCACAAATGTGCAATGTATGTGTGGGTTGAAATAAGAAACAAATTGTGTTACAATTTTAAGGATAAAAGACTTCAGTTGCAGAGTTGATTTATGTTCAACCAAATATTCCTTTATAAATAATGTTTATTTATTTCTCAAGAACACAGCAAGTCCCAAATACCAGTCTGCATGCATTCATCTCTTTAGCACATAAGTCATTAGATCTGAAAAGTTGATAGTCGCCAATCACTCATCCCAAAAATGGAATGTCACTGGCTGTGGTAGACTGTTGACAGTACATTATCTTTGTGGTAGTTGATCACTACAGCTCTTTAATGCCATTTCCTTATAGATGAAACTCAAGCTACAGTAGCAGATCTATTAGCAAAAGCAACTTATATGGTACATTTGAACAAAATGGAGATTACAGTATATATTTCAACAGTCCAATGTCCTTTGGGCATGTGCTGCTTCTTTGAACAATCCAAAAAGTCACAGTGTAATTCAGGACAGTAGGGAGCATCCGCTCTAGTGTTTTCGGCATATTTGTACATTTCTGGTTTGAATGAAGTCCTCCATTTTCTTCTTAAGGTCACTGAAGTCAAAAACTGTATCGTCTTGCCATGCTTGCAAATACAGCGGTAGTTTTCTGAAAAACATATGTCCAAAGACACACAAGTCTTATAGATTTCCAATGATGTGTGATTTTTATGCCTAAGTTAGTATTTCAACTTTCACACAAGGAAAAAACAGCTGTATGACTTGTCTCATGGCTTACATCGATGTAGGTGTATTTGTGGCATTATGGGCCTCTCTCCAGTGTACTGATGCTTCATCCTTACGTTCAAGCTTCCAAAAGACCTCAGTTAGCCACATCTCAGTATTCTTACAACCTAGTGAAATTTGATTAAGGAGAGTGAAACAGATGTGATAATTTTACTATGTGAATGCACTGTTCAGTGGATGGATTACATTTCATGCTACCCAAACACAACATACAAGGCAGACAGATTCAATAATAATATTAGAATACAATATTATTAGCACAGATATAATAATAGCCCATCCAACTGTTTTGTAAGTACCTGGGTAGATCTGGAGACTGAGATGAAGATCTCTCAGGGCCTCTTTTAATTGACCTTTCTCCAGAAAACAGAGCCCTCTGCCAGCTAGTGCTTGACCTTTCGCTGCGTCTAAAGTCAACATTTTTTCAACCACTGCTTCAGTGTATCCTACAGTTTTTTGTTTCCAATCTAAAAATTTGATGAGACCAAGTGAGCAATAGAAAATAATAACCATTTGCAAATCTGATATACATTTCAAGCAAATTCATAAATTAAATATGAGAAAAAAAAGGAAAACAGTTTACTGCACATTTTGTATCTAGATCCATTATTAATAGATACTCAAGAGGAAAACAGGATAAAATTGTGTATATTATAAATATCTGTGAGCAAAAGCAGCAGCCTGCTTTTCTCAAGTATCTTAGATGAACAAAGTAAGACAATTGGTGTGACAAGACAATCTTATTAGAACAACAGTCAATCCAGAAATAGCTTGCCTTTCTGTTTAATAAACACTTTCACCAGTTGGTTAATAGATCTGGAATGAAAGAACAAGAAAATATAAAGAAAAGCAACAAGACATTGCATAAAACACTGTTCGCTAACACAACTAGGCACTCCATTTTGTACCTTGTAAAATTTGCGATTGCCTCTTTGTTGTCCTTCAGTTTCCAGTGGGCTTGTGCTTGAAGTAGATGGGCTGCACCAGCCCATAACACAAAGTCCACATTTTCAAGAACAACGTCAGAATCTGGACTTACTGTTGTGGATCCAGCTAAATGCAGTCCTGCCATGGGCAGATCAAGTAACAGTCTCTCAGGGATGAAGTCCAGAGTGCTGGTAATGACCTCTTCACAGATCACAAGAGCATCACGATACTTTTGAGCTTTAAACAAAGCAAATGCTGCTTCAAGGTAGACCACAGGGATTCTAGGAAAAGAAGTGCCATCCCCTGTGGATATCTGAAAAACAGACAGGTTGTTGAGGATCAATTACAGTGCTTTATAGCCTGTATTTCTGAAGTCTGAAAAAGCCAATCAATTTTAAATACATACAAGCTCTTTTCCCTCTGACTGCAGTGATGCCAGGAGATCAAGATAGTGCTCAACACCATCTGAAATTCTAATAGAGACAAAATATATATTTTGTTTAGAAGTTTAGTTCCCCACAAAAATGCACTGGCCAGAAACATACTTTACACAAGTACGCAAATGCGAGGACTTGGGCAACGCATTGCCAATGTGTGGTCCGGTTGCACATACTTAACGTGTATTCTTGTGTTGCTGTGATGGTAACAAACCTCAGTCTTCAAGGGGCTGATAGAGTTACCATCTAAATTTTGCACCATAAGATCGGATGTGTTAATATTTAAGTAAGTTGACTTAAACTTACTTGGCTCAGCAATGTTCTCTTCAAAAAATATTGTTTTTCTGATTAATCACAATCTTCATTTGAACGATTTCAATATTGATTCATAAATCCCAAGAACGTTCTTTCACTCAGTGCATAACCCTCTACTACAATGAGAGGAAATCACTTGCATTTGCAACCAAATTTCGTGTTCTGCGACTTACGTGATTATATTTGACAACTGGCCGGTTAATGTTTACATCACCAGTAATTGTGTAGTTTATCCTTTCACAGCGGGTTGAGTAAAAGTTGTTCCGCGTAATGTGTGTCCAAGACGAGATCCACGCAACCCTTTTGTCATTGAATGCTGTCTCTTTTTATACACTTTCTGTTCTTTACAGCAAGTTGTGGATCAAAAAGGAACTACAAAAAAAAAACATGTCATTCTAATCATACATCGCACAGATAATGTAAAGCCATTCAAGTCCTCTCTAGTAAAACACGTGTTAATTTAAAGGCGCTGTTTATAGAAATTCAGTTTTTTGTTAACAGTACCAGTTTTAGCATGTGTTAAAAAAATATGTAAATACTTGTAAATAGTACAAATTATGCCATTTAAAAATAAATATGTAACAAATTATATATTAAATGTAATATCTTATTTATTGATTTAATACATTTATTTGTTCATAAAAGCCCAAATGTGATCAAAATAATTAAAAATAAAATATAATTTGTAAAATTTATATTTTCCTAATGTACCTAGTTAAAAGGTCCCCTGTAAAATTAACAGCATTAGCTGGGATATAATTTCTTTGATACGCAAGCAAAAGGGGCATTATTACTGAAATAAACCCACATGAATCGAATAGAATCAAAATCGAATTGAGAGCTTGTGAATCGGAATAGTATTGAATCAGGAAATCTTTATCAATACCCAACCCTAATTACGTATAAGGCACTACATGGTTTGGTGCCAGAATATTTAGACTAGTTTTGTATCTGGATCTTGGATCAGCTAACAGTTCACGACAAGAAGATCTAAGAGCTCCAACTATTTTGTAAGGTCTTAAAAGTTAAAGGCGATAAGAGCGTTTTTGGTGAAGGCCCGACGGTTAAGGAACAGCCTGCCCTGGGAAATTAGATCTGCTGAAATCTGTTTTTGAGTCTTGTTTAAAAACTTAATTGTATAGTCTTGCTTTTATTAAGTGAATGTGTTGTGTTACTGTGTGTTTTGATTTTATGCTTTGTCAAGCACTTTGTGCTGAATCACTAAAAGGTGCTTTAAAAATAAAGTTGCTATGAATTATAATGTTATAGTTATACTAAATTAAAAAACTGAACACGTAACAAAAAATTGCTAGATTTCTGTTGATAAATAAGATGTGAAAAGGGTCCAAATTTGATCTGACAAATTTCGGAACGTGACATTTATTCACAGTAGCATCACAATTGATTTTTGACAAAGGAAAATGAGACTGTAAGGGAAAGACCTGTATAAAGCTGCACAAAGCACCTAGGTTACATCTTACTTTCCTCAGTTTTTTTCTACTGAAATTTCTTGGAAAAACATTTTTCATAATTTCATCAGCAGAACAATCTAAAATAATTTAAACAACAGTACTGTAGAACCATTAAAGTGACTATAATCTATTACTGACAGCCTTGTTGTCATTCCAATCAAAAATTAAAGATGACGCTTTGGTGAATAAGGTCCATGATGCACAAAATCGAGTTTGCATAGCTAGAAGTGCCTACGTTCACGTAATTGCAGTTGGTACATTTCTGTTTTTTTTTCTTTATTCAGTTTTTCTGGTCTCGTCCAGTTTTTGGCCTAGTGTGGGTTCACTTGCCTGCTATTGAGCACACATGTGTGAGCCAAAGAATGCAGAATCAGAGAGGGGGAGGGGACTCTGCTAATGCAGGTCATCTGATCACCAGCAAGCAGCATAGCTGGGAAGACTAGTGAAGCACTAGATGAACTTTTGTCAGACTGCAACTGTACTGCCTGTAATAAATGAAACAGAACATTTATTTTCTTAAAAATGGCCATATGTGGTCAATACACTTCTACTAACAGTTCTACTCTTATATGCTATGATGCAAAATTAGATGCTGGTACCAGATGCCACTTGGCCAATCGTAGTGTAATTATATTACTATCTTATTATAAAATTAAATAATTCCTTATATTTACATAGCGCTTTTCTAAGCACTTTACGTCATAGCAGGGGAATATCCCCAACCACCACCAGTGTGCAGCATCCACCTGAATGATGCGACTGCAGAAATAGTGTACAGTGATGTTGCCAATTCATATTTTTAGAGGATTAATTGGAATCCACAATGGACAGAGCCCAATTTCTTTCTTCTGCAGCACACAAATTAAGATTTTTAGAGGAATATCTCAGCTCTGTTGGTCCATACAATGCAAGTGAATAGTGAACAGCACTTTAAAACTCCTAAAAGCACAGACAGTCATAGTAAAAGTAATCCATACAACTCCAGTGGTTAATGTCTTCTAAAGCTATACGATCACTTGGGTGAGAATTTGATCAATATTTAGGTTCTTTTCACTATAATTGTTTACTTCTCCAGCTGTATTGTGTCAGTTCTCGTGTGAACATGCAAGCGTGCTTACGTCACGTGAGAGGCAGCATCAACTAATTGGACGTGCATTGGAGAGCGACCGGAAGTAAACAATTATAGAGAAAAGGACCTAAATATTGATCAAATTCTCACCCAAAGTGATCGTATAGCTTTAGAAGACATTAACCACTGGGAGTCGTATGGATTACTTTTACTATGACTGTCTGTGCTTTTAGGAGCTTTAAAGTGCTGATCACTATTCACTTGCATTATATGGACCAACAGAGCTGAGATATACCTCTAAAATGTTTTGTGTTCAGGAGAAGAAAGAAAGCCATACACATCTGGGATGCATGCGGGTGAGTAAATGATAGAATTTTCATTTTGAGTGATAGATGGTGCCTTTTTACAGAATAGCATCCCCATTACTATACTGGGGTATTAGGACCCACACAGACAGGTGAGCACCCCCTGCTGGCTTCACTAAAAACTCTCCCAAAGAGATTCTAGCCAGGCTCAACCCTGCTTATCTTCAATGGGTAACCAGGTGAGAGCTGCAGGGTGATATGCTGCTGAAAAAGGTTATTATTATCATTTTAATAAAACAAGGGTTAGATTGAGAAGAACCACTTACTGAGTAAAGCAGACACAAGGCCTCCATTTCAGCCTTTGGATTGGCAAGCTGTCGGAATACCAGCACACTTTGATAGAGTGCACTATGGCACGTAAAGTCCACCTCAACAGCTTTCCTGTAACAGTGGAGTGCACAATGTGGCTGGCCCTGCCGGGACATGAGAAACAGAGCCACTGAGACTGCCTGGGGGACTCAAGATTGAAAATGTTTGTTCAGATCCTAACCTACAACACATAAATCAGCTAATCCTGTGTAATAAACAAACTTGATTCAATTAGTCAAAAATAAGCAGTAGTTGATTCAAGATTTTGTCAGAGGTCTGATTAGTTCAAAGTTCTGGCTGAGAGTCCTTTCTAATGCACTGGAGATACATTTTCCATTTGAAAAGGAATTGTAAAACTGATCTTCTTACCAGCTTTGCAAAACTCTGGCCTGTAAGGGTGTGTATCTGTGCCAAGAGCCTTCTGGGACTTGGGTGGCCTTTAGCCTCCTGAAAAGCTTCAAGGGCCTCAGAATATTTTTCCTCATTCATCTGTTCCACCCCTGAACCAACAAACATATTGTTTTTCTTGTTAGGATCAATATTAAGATCACAGATTTACTATATTTAATTGCAGCCCACCTAAAAAATACTACGGACTAAAGAGCAATTTATTGCAGCAAAGATACTGTAATTGATATCTATATCACTCCCTACCTAAATACTATCCTTTGTACTGCCTAGCTCTTCTACAACTGTACACATAATGTGTGAAAAGGATCATAAAAATCTGAAATGCTGAAAATATGACAAAACACTTGTTATATTTCAAATCAGACATACTGCACCTTGGGCAATAACAGTGCAGATGAGCAAAAGATCCTTGAGGTCCTTTGCTGCCATGGCAACCATTAGAAAGGAGTCCTCTTCCATGGTCAAAGCAAGGTTTCGGATTACTATCTGTAGATTCACAGGTGCTGAGAGCTCTTTCTAAAAGGAAATTTGAATGACAGCAGAATAGCAGTCAAATATACTTTTCAATTGTTTTTTTTTTATGTTTGTGAATGTTTTGATGGTTAATAATAATGTGAATTAAATCATTAATAATTGAATTAAATAATTCTTATTTGCCTTGTTTTTTGGGGGGCCTAATTGCTTGTTTAAAGCTGATGGGTGTCATTGTTTCTGGTACTAAAATACTTTATCCTATTCTAGCTTTGTATCCAACTTTTAGTAAGCTACTGGATTTGGTTGATTTCCCTCTAAAGTGTAAGCTTAAAACTGTCTGACATGGCAACATTAGCTAAAACATTTTTTTTATTGGTCTCAGTGTGAAACATGGCAGATGGTGGAAGTTTGGAAACGGTCAACATTTGTAAACATCATAATTTTTAAGCCTGGTGCTGTCTGTGGCACAGAAAGTATACACAGTGGCATTAAGTCTTTAAGTCCTATTGTTCACAATACACATAAAATAAAATGAGCAACTTCCAAGACTCAACAAATAGTACATTTTCACACGCACAATTACCTTGTTATTAGTCTGTTTCAGAAGAGCAATAATTTTATCTAACTGACACTGCATAAGCCAAAGCATCCACTGGATCAACAGAAGTTTGTGGACATATGGAACATAGACTGAGGTGCCAAAAGTCTGCAGAACAACCTGCCACAACATAACTGGATCAGAAGTGGGACCCTGAGGTCCAACAGCCTCTAAAGCTAGACAGAGAAAGAGAGAGTTCGAAAGAGCAAGGTGAAGAGTATGAACATACAGGTCATATAATTAGAATATCATCAAAAAGTTGATTTATTTCAGTAATTCCATTCAAAAAGTGAAACTTGGATATTATATTCATTCATTACACACAGACTGATATATTTCAAATGTTTATTTCATTTAATTGTGATGATTAAAACTGCCAACTAATGAAAATCCCAAATTCAGTATCTCCGAAAATTAGAATATTATTTAAGACCAATACAAAAAAAGTATTTTTAGAAATGTTGGCCAACTGAAAAGTATGAACATGAAAAGTATGAGCATGTACAGCACTCAATACTTATTTGGGGCACCTTTTGCCTGAATTACTGCAGCAATGCGGCGTGGCATGGTGTCGATCAGTCTGTGGCACTGCTCAGGTGTTATGAGAGCCCAGGTTGCTCTGATAGTGGCCTTCAGCTCTTCTGCATTGTTGGGTCTGGCGTATCGCATCTTCCTCTTCACAATACCCCATAGATTTTCTATAGGGTTAAGGTCAGGTGAGTTTGCTGGCCAATTAAGAACAGGGATACCATGGTCCTTAAACCAGGTACTGGTAGCTTTGGCACTGTGTGCAGGTGCCAAGTCCTGTTGGAAAATGAAATCTGCATCTCCATAAAATTGGTCAGCAGCAGGAAGCATGAAGTGCTCTAAAACTTCCTGGTAGACGGCTGCGTTGACCTTGGACCTCAGAAAACACAGTGGACCAACACCAGCAGATGACATGGGACCCCAAACCATCACTGACTGTGGAAACTTTACACTGGACTTCAAGCAACGTGGATTATGTGCCTCTCCTCTCTTCCTCCAGACTCTGGGACCTTGATTTCCAAAGGAAATGCAAAATTTACTTTAATCAGAGAACATAACTTTGGACCACTCAGCAGCAGTCCAGGCGAGATGCTTCTGACGCTGTGTCTTGTTCAAGAGTGGCTTGACACAAGGAATGCGACAGCTGAAACCCATGTCTTGCATACGTCTGTGCATGGTGGTTCTTGAAGCACTGACTCCAGCTGCAGTCCACTCTTTGTGAATCTCCCCCACATTTTTGAATGGGTTTTGTTTCACAATCCTCTCCAGGGTGCGGTTATCCCTATTGCTTGTACACTTTTTTCTACCACATCTTTTTCTTCCCTTCGCCTCTCTATTAATGTGCTTGGACACAGAGCTCTGTGAACAGCCAGCCTCTTTAGAAATGACCTTTTGTGTCTTGCCCTCCTTGTGCAAGATGTCAATGGTCGTCTTTTGGACAGCTGTCAAGTCAGCAGTCTTCCCCATGATTGTGTAGCCTACAGAACTAGACTGAGAGACCATTTAAAGGCCTTTGCAGGTGTTTTGAGTTATTAGCTGATTAGAGTGTGGCACCAGGTGTCTTCAATATTGAACCTTTTCACAATATTCTAATTTTCTGAGATACTGATTTTGGGGTTTTCATTAGTTGTCAGTTATAATCATCAAAATTAAAAGGAATGAACACTTGAAATATATCAGTCTGTGTGGAATGAATGTATACATTATACAAGTTTCACTTTTTGAATGGAATTACTGAAATAAATCAACTTTTTGATGATATTCTAATTATATGACCAGCACCTGTATAGACATTTAATATAAAATAAACCAATAATAAAACACAATCTTTGGGTTTTACCTCTTAATAAAGTGTGAGTGAGACTTTCCTCTATCTCACTTGGTATAGAGAAACCCAGTGAGAATAAAAACCTGTTGTATGACACTGTCATTTCAAGCTTGAGACGTTCAGTAGCTGCTGGTATGCCTGTGTAAACACGTGTGTAAATACTTGTGCCAGTGTAACCACCACATATTAAGCCACCAAAAAGTTACAAATCACAGTACCTTGAATTTTCTGCTGCAGTTTGAGGCTTTCTGAATAGCATCGTTTCTGAACATCCTGATTTGGCTCAGGGCTTCGTTCATTTTGCTGAAACGGAAATTCACCCCATGACTGTTTATGCTTTAAACCACTTTTCACCTGTTCAAATAATTAATCAAATAATATCTTTTAATTTTGCTACAGTACCTTCCACCTCGAAATTATGCTGTTATTTTCCTCGCTCCATCTGTCAACTAAACAGGGAGTGACAGACATGTCAAAAGCTCGACACTCAATGGGTTTGAAAGACAATTAATATTTACTATATAAAACCACAGTCCATTCTGCAGTATCAGAGCACTTCCTGAGGTCTGATTCGAACTTCAACTTTCCCTCCTCTTACGTAAAACAAATGATTAGCGATACAACGCCACCTGCTGTTTGGGGGTTGTGTCTAGAAGGTGACATCCCGGCAGCACAAGTCTCGCGAGAGTTTCATTCGTTGTAACTAAGGTTATGTTTAGAGTTAGATTTAGATGTAAGGTTACGGTTAGGGTTAGGTTTAGGGGTATGGGGCATGGGGCATGGGGCATGTATAGGGTTTCTGTAGGACTTCAAATAAACACAGTGTGATCATCGCATGCGGCTCTCGCGAGACTTCCGGTAACCTAAATAATCTATCATGAAAACGTTCAACAGAGCAGAATGCAGGGTCACAAACTGGCTCAGGGGGCACAAATGAATGTGACAGATATTACCCCATAATTTGAAACGTGTTTTTAACGAAATTTTTATTTGTGACATCTGATAAAGGTCTTAATATTCAGTTTTAGGCCTATTTATGTATTTTATCTCTTGTTAATGTTAATGAACAGCTTGAATTTAATATTAAACTTAAAATGATGACTCAAAGTGCATATTTAGATAGAACAAATTAGGTAAAAAATGCCCCTGAGAATCAAATGCAAGGGGCAAATATTTCCCCGTAATAGTAATGTTAATTTCTGAAACTGAATGATATGAATTAACTTTTTAAATATAGAAAATGTCCTACATGAAGTTTTCACCAGATAATTTAGTGATACAAAAACATACACATTTTTGTACACGTTTAAAACCGTTCAACAAATGAGCAATAACACTAGGCACTCACTAAATCAGGGGCTGTCTTTCACTAATAAAAAGGCTACATGAATAGTATGCTGCAAGACAACCTTGGATTGAAGCCAAATGGATACAACGGGCTAAAAGGCCAATTTGATACTACCACAGAACTTCCACTTTCTACTTTAAACACCTGTTTGTCAATATGCACTGCAAAGTTTTCCAGATCCATGAGATCATCAGCATTTATTATGAAGAATGTTCAAAGTGGGCTCACATTGACTTATCCAATCACAATGGAGATTCATTTAGAATATTTGAGATGTAATGCAATGCAAATGTGTGAACGGTGCACCCTTGTAGTATTGAATACGCATGCATTTTGCTGTCTCAACATTTTTTGCATTAGTTAATTTTGCACTAGGTCTATATCTATTGCAGATATCTACATAATATCACTATAAACCCTTTTACCCCAAATGTGTGGGCCTTTTACCCCAAATGTGTGGGCCTTTTATCCCAAATGCGATGTAAAGGCCCCCGCAACCCTTTTTTTAAATTATTTTTTTGACTTACCATCTGCTATATTTTCACACAAATGATGTTTCCCCATCAATATTCAATAAAAGCGAATGATTTTTTCCGTTATAACTACATTTTGTGACAGAAAAGAGTAACATTTCCATGTAGTATGCTTTTAGCCCCGTTTTACCCCATATGAAGCCTACATTTACTCATTTATATGCTTTGGTTTTATTATTATTACCATCATTAATAATGGTGGTCTGTTTTACATATAATGATTGTTTAGAATTAATTATAATTTATTAGAACATGACTGTCATCTCTGGATGAATTTCACAACACTATCCAGTATAAGGGTTATATGGGTCCATATGACTTCTTCCACATGACTCCGCAGTGCTATCTGTCGCCGCATAAACTAGATTCAACGTCATATTCTCTCTCTTTCCCCCCCAAGTCCTCCACCGGTGAGGAGCACAGACCGACCGCAGCCGAGGCCGTCGTTAACTTGGGAGCCAGTCGCCAAAATGGTACGGTAGTTTTCTGTGGCAAGTGCATCACGATCTATTAAATAAATGACTAAATTGTTATAGTAAAACATTTTGGACTCCACCGATGCATTTCTAGTCATTTATGTAATCTTATTTTATTCCGATATCAATGACGTAATGACAACCTGCTTAGAACATTCTCGCGTTTATGTCAACCTTGAACTTGAATTGCATGCTAAACATTTAAAGACCTCTCTATGACAAAAAAACGTTAGGAAAGGGAATGACGCATTGAAATATTGGTCAAATAAATATATATTTTTCATTCGAAGGGAGATCATAATGAATAAGTAACGACTTCGGTAAGTTTGACGCCTAACCGTCGTATAAATATTAACCACTACCGCATGCGGTTAACTTAATCTTTGTTTTTAAGAATAAATAAGCCGCGTTATTTTAGGGATATTCATGACCCAGCACAGGGCGCTCGCTCATATTGGAATATCATTACCCAGTTATAAATAGCGCGTGCACGCCCACTGTTCTTTTCAAGCGCGTATTAAAGTTTCAAGCGCAGAGACTGAGCAAGCCTGAGCAAGGGCTGCTGAATGCATATACAGATATAGTAGTGACGGGACCGCTGTGTTATTGTTTTGAGGGGCGAAACACCTCTTGTCAGCCAATACATGCTTGTCATTGGCTGGCAGTGCATCGCTGGGCAGCGCCTGTGCTGGAGATACTGCTGCACACAGCGTTTCCCCAGTAACTACGCACTTATTTACGTATATGCTGTAATTTAATGACTCTTATGCGTTATTAAATATTTTTTCGAGCGCTGATAAAGTCGTTTAATGCTGCTTGGATTGCAAGCATCAAGCTATTATTTCCCCTTACCGAGAACTTAAATCTGAGTTCTGCCATTTTGCCCGCAGCATTCTTTTGTTTTGACATCACAGTGTCTTCCATACACAGACACACAATACATTTTACTCCACAGAGAACCCTTGACAAACTTGTCTTTGTCCCTTAGGTGAATTTCACAGTAGACCAGATTAGGGAGATTATGGACAAAAAGTCCAACATCAGGAACATGTCTGTGATCGCCCACGTGGACCATGGCAAATCTACTCTCACTGATTCCTTGGTGTGCAAGGCTGGTATTATTGCTTCTGCACGTGCAGGAGAGACCAGATTCACTGACACCAGAAAAGATGAACAGGAGAGATGTATCACCATAAAGTCAACGTAGGTATTTCTGTTTTAGATGTCAAAACATTTTTTTATTTTAATTTCTTATTCCTGTTTGATTTCTTGAGAGATGGGGTACAATGGGGTTAAAGGCACACTTTAAGGAAAATGTGCCTTTTTTCTGTCCAAAAAGTGTATCAACATTGAAAAAAAAGAAGATTTATTTTGAGTAAATTAAGAATATAGCTGCAAGCAGCGATGACTGGCTTAAGCACAACTGGTCCATTTCCACCCTGTGGTTTTTTGAAAACAATGCAAGTTGGACACATGCATTTGACATGTTACATTATTCTAAACAATTTTGAAGCAATTTGGGTAAATATAAGATGTCTATTTTATAGTCTGTTGTAAGAGCCTCACTTCCTGCTGCCAGGTGGTGGTGCTATAACCGTGACCCATAATAGCCAAATCAATGTAATCAGCCCTCATTACCAAACATAGTTGCTGTGTGCAAAAACATGCTGAATTTTCATCAAAATCACACAATTCTCACAGAATATATAAGGGTCTTAATGTTTTCCATTTTATGCCATACATTTATTACTCCGCCATGGTGACACCGTTCAAAATCAAAAATCCATTCGCAATTTAGCATCTATAATGTCTTGGCGTGATGTTGCACAAATTTGGTGCCAGTCACATGAATCTCTTAGGAGGAGCATTTCAAAGTTCAGAGTCTGCAATTTTTAGAAAATCCAAAATGGCCGACTTCCTGTTGGTCCTGTTTTAATGCCAATTTTAAAGGGGGTGCTACATCTACAGCATTTGACAGTATTTTAAACAATTTTGAAGTGATTTGGGTAAATGTAAGAGGACTATTTCAAAGTTTGTTTTAAGTGCCACACTCCCTGCTGGCAGTTGGTTGTACTATCACTGTGACCCACACTAGCCATCTCACTGTGATCAGCATCCATTATCAAACAAGCAGCTCAGTTTTAATAAAAATCACACAATGCACGCAGAAGATATGATAAACTTCCCGTTGCCCTATTTTTGCCATGAATTTACACCATGGCAACACCATTCAATACATCAAAAATCAGTTTACAGTTTAGTATCTTCATTGTCTTGGCATAATATTGCCCACATTTGATGCCAGTCAACTTAAATGCCCAAGGAGGAGCATTTAAAAGTTCAGGGTCTGCATTAAAAAAAATAAAAAAATAATTAAATCCAAAATGGCCAACTTCCTGTTGGGCGGAGCTATTGACTACTTTAAGTTGTCCGGCTTGATGAGGACGATATATGTACAAAGTCTGGTGACTGTAGGTGAAACTGACCCCACCTCTTTAGACAAAAGGTTAGGCTACAGAGCCCCCCCCCCCCCCCCCCCCCCCCCCCCCATACATGAACTTTTGCTCATACAAAATGGCCAACAACTCTGAAATATGTGCTGAATGTTATGAAAATATAAGCATGCCAAGTGCATCAAAACACCCAAATATATGAAGAACAGAATAATAATATTTACTATGTTTCAATGGCAACAGTATTTAAGACATTAAATATATCCCTTTACAATTTACATCAGCAGTGTCTTGATATTATTCTAAAGAATTTTGAAGCAATTCGTGTAAACATGAGAGGGCTATTTCAAAGTCTGTGAAAAGTTCAATACTTCCTGCTGTCAGTTGGTGGCACTATGACCCATAATAGCCACATAAATGTAATCAGACCCCATTACCATACATACAGCTGAATTTACATCAAAGTAATTCAATGCACACAGAAGATATAAGGAATTTCCTGTTTCCCATTTTTAGCCATAAATGTATTGCTGCGCTATAGTGACACACTTTAAATGATAAAACATCTGTTTGCAATTTAGCATCTACAACAGGGGTATCAAACTCAGTTCCTGGAGGGCCACAGCCCTGCAGAGTTTAGTTACAGCCCTGCTCCAAAATGCCTTCTTGTAATCTTTAAGCACTCCTGAAGACCTTGATTAGCTGCTTCAGGTGTGTTTAATTAGAGTTGGAGCTAAACTCTGCTGGACTGTGGCCCTTCAGGAACTGAGTCTGACACCCCTGATCTACAATGTCTTGGTATGATTTTGAACAAAATTGGTACCAGTCACATGAATTCCCTAGGTAGAGTATTTAAAAATTTAGAGCTTGCAATTTTCAGAAATTCCGAAATGGCCGACTTCCTGTTGGGCGGAACAAATGACTATAATTATGAAAGTTGTCTGGCTTGGTGAGAACTATATAGGTTCCATGTTTGGTGACTGTAGGTTAAAATGGGGGTGCTACAGAAGCTAACAATCCCATTTTAGAGGGGGCACTACAGAGCCCCCCTTGCATGCCCCCCTGCATGCCAAGTGCCTCAAAGCACCCAAATATAGGAAGAAAGGAATAATAACAAATACAGCTGAAGCAGCGATGATGGGCCCAAACACCATGGGTCCATTTCCACTCTTCAGAAAACAATGCATGATGGACTGGGCAATAAATCAAAATGAATGTAAACTTTGACCCTAATCATAAAATGTGTAATAGATATATGCCACCATTCGAGATTGACTACATCTTCACGTAATTTAATCAGTTGCCATGACAACACTATTAAAGCTATCAAGCATCCCTTCAAAATTTTCCATCAGTGTCTAAACAATTTTGAATCAATTTGGTTAAATTTAAGAGGACCATTTCAAAGTCTGTTGTAAGTGCCGCACTTCCTGCTGCCAGTTGGTGGGACTATGACCGTGACCCACAATAGCCACATCCATGTGATTAGCCCCAAAGAAAAAACATACAAATCAGTTTTGATCTAAATCACACAATGCATGCAGAAGATATGAGACACTTACTGTTTTCCTATTTTTGCCATTAATTTAGTACATTGCCATGGCAACACCATTTGATATTTAAAAATATGTTCATAATTTAGCATCTTTGATGTCTTGGCATAATGTTGTCTAAATGTGGTGACAATCTCATGAATCACCTAGGAGAATTTAAAAGTTAAGAGAATTCAGAGAATCTATCTGTCTGACTGTCTAGCTATCCATTTTTTATTGTTAATTTAAATTTTTTTGCTTTAATGATAAAATGTTTTGCTCTAAATTAATATAATTATTTATTAAAACAAATATGTATATTTAAAGATAATTTTTTAATGAAGTAATTTACCATATTTATTTATCCTTAAAATTGCTTTAAATTAAATTAACAAATGTAATACAAGGTATTAGGTGTTAAGATAGTCTAAGTAGATATTAATATGAGCACAGAAGTAATTTAGGCTTGTAATTTCAATGCAAATCTGTGGCAATAAGTTTCAATTTCTTTTATTGTTGCATTTATTTTTGTCATATATGGCGCCGAGTATGGCTGCTGCATTGCAACCTCTGACCCAATATTGCAGTTTTTTTGTTAGTTTTGTCTACAATTCTTATGATTTTTGTCTTGGATGTTGTCTGCCTATTGTCTATGATAGACAAACACTTTTGGACATTGGTTCTGCAATAGAACACCAAAAACCAGACTTTAAATAAATCAATGCCAACCCGCTGTTTACAAACATGACAGCGGAGCCCTTTGTCTGGGCAGCCCGGCCCGAACATAGCTAGAAAAGGGGAAGGAGAGCCGGCGTTCTCGTCAGAATAAGACGTCATGCAAATCGACCCCCGCTACCCTGCATTCTACTGGCAAATGTTCAGTCTCTAGACAACAAGCTCTGAGAGCACATATCTCTTTCCAACGAGAGATTAGGGACTGCTGCATTACTTGCCTTACAGAAACTTGGATGTTGTGGAGATTCCAGACTCAGCCATCGAACCCATGGGGTTCTCCGTCCACCAAGCGGACAGAGCGAAAGACATCTCAGGTAAAAGCAGAGGTGGTGGTGTATGCTTTGTGATAAAAAAAATCCGGGTGTGATCAGAGGAACATACATTCTATCAAGTCTTTCTGCTCTCCTGATCTGGAGTTTCTCATGCTTATGTGTCGACCATTCTGGCTACAGAGGGAATTCACAGCGATGATTATCACAGCTGTGTACATCCCGCCACAAGCTGACACTGACCAGGCACTCAAGGAACTCTATGGGAGTATAAGAAAGCAAGAAACTGCACACCCTGAGGCCACATTAATTGTGACTGAGGACTCTGACAAAGCCAACTTCAAGTCAATAGCACCAAAATACTACCAACAAATCAGTTTCAACATACGAGGGGACCGGGTTTTGGACCATTGCTTCTCTGCCTTCCGGGATGGCTACAAATCCCTCCCCCGCCTACCATTTGGCAAATCGGAACACTTTTCCATTCTGCTTCTTCCTGCTTACAGGCAGAAACTGAAACAGGAAGCACCCGCCCGGTGCTGATCCAGTGCTGGTCTGACCAAACAGATTCTATGCTACAAGACTGTTTTGATCTGCTGGCTGGAAGATGTTCCGGTCCTCCTCTGATGACGACATCAATGTCTACACTGATAGCATAACGTGTTTCATCAGGAAATGCATAGATGACGTTGTGCCGATCCAAAAAATATGGATCTACCTCAACCAGAAACCGTGGATTAATAGCGATTTTCATGCAGCACTTAATGCGCAGACCTCCACTTTTAAATCCGGGAACATGGAGGAGCATAAACAAAACAGTTATGCCCTCCGCAAAACTATCAGAGATGCCAAACGCCAGTACAGGGACAAGATGGAAGGACAGTTCAACGCCACCGACTCTAGAAGCATGTGGCAGGGAATTAATATCATCACAGACTTCAAAGGGAATAAAAACTCCACCATGAACACTGCTGCCTCTCTCCCGGATGAGCTTAATACTTTTTATGGTCGTTTCGAGGGAAATGACACCACCCTCATGAAGAGAGCTCCCGCAGCTGAAGCTATAGAGGTTAGTTCACTCTCCGTCTCTGTAGCGGATGTAACACAATCCTTCCGACGTGAATATCTGTAAAGCCGCGGGGTCCCGACGGCATTCCGGGCTGCATCATCAGAGTGTGTGCAAACCAACTGGCTGGTGTTTTTACTGATATTTTCAACCTTTCCCTCTCCTTTTCTGTGGTTCCTACATGCTTTAAAACATCCACCATTGTGCCTGTACCAAAGCAATCCAAAATCACTTGCTTAAATGACTGGCGTCCTGTTGCTCTGACCCCCATCATCAGCAAATGCTTTGAGAGGCTAATCAGAGATTACATCTGCTCTGTGCTGCCTGCCTCACTGAACTCACTACAGTTTGCTTACCGTAACAACCAATCCACTGATTATCCCATTGCATCTACACTACACACTGCTCTCTCTCACCTGGAAAAAAGGAACACATATGTGAGAATTCTGTTTGTAGATTACAGCTCAGCATTCAATACCATAGTGCCCTCCAAGCTTAATGTGAAACTCTCGGCTTAAACAGCTCACTGTGCAGCTGGATCCTTGACTTCCTGTCAGGCAGACGTCAGGTGGTTAGAATTGGCAGCAACTCCTCATCGCTGACCCTCAACACCGGAGCTCGCAGGGCTGTGTTCTCAGCCCACTCCTGTATTCCCTGTACACACATTACTGTGTGGAAACACACAGCTCCAATACCATCATTAAGTTTGCTGATCATACGACGGTGGTAGGTCTGATCACTGACAATGGTGAAACAGCCTACAGAGAGGAGGTGCACACTCAGACACGCTGGTGTAAGGAACACAACCTCTCCCTCAACGCCAGTAAGACCAAGGAGCTTGTGGTGGACTTCAGGAGAAAAGACAGAGAACACAGCCCCATCACCATTAATGGAGCACTGGTGGAGAGAGTCAGGAGCTTCAGGTTCCTCTGTGTCCACATCACTGAGGAACTCACATGGTCTGTACACACTGAGGCCATTTTGAAGAAGGCTCACCAGCACCTCTTCTTCCTGAGATGGCTGAGGAAGTTTGGAATGAACCTCCACATCCTCACACAGTTCTACACCAGCACTGTAGAAAGCATCCTGACTGGATGGATCACAGCCTGGTACAACAATAGCACTGCCCTCAACCGCAAAGCCCTGCAAAGGGTGGAGCTTCCCTCCCTCCAAGACATCTATACCAGGCGGTGTGTGAAAAAAGCTCAGAGGATCATCAGAGACTCCGGCCACCCGAGCCATGGGCTGCTCTCACTGCTACCATCAGGCAGGTGGTATCGCAGCATCAGGACCCGCACTAGCCGACTCCATGACAGCTTCTTCCCCCAAGCAGTCAGACTTTTGAACTTTTGATCTCTCACAATCAATATACATCAGCACTGCACATTATTAATCTCAAACTGGATTGTCATAAATTATATTCTTTCTTAACAACACACTGCAGGGCTACAGACTGTGAATAAAATTGTCGCAAATGTGACCAAAAATAATTTATTACTACTTTATTTAAAATCTAGTCGCCATTGGCGACAGTCGGGTTGTGTGCATTCATATGCAGTTTCGTCAGATATCATCTTGTGACTTATTGAATACAGCTATAAAGAGCACACCAATGTGTCTCGCACCACTTTTCACCCATTCTGTTGTGATAACGAGCTCGCTGCACGCATGCAACAACAACAAATCAAGTACGGTGGAGTCGTGACCAAATGTCTCTTTTGAACCGGATCTTTTTAATGAATCACCAGAAAAGAACTGAGGGTTTGAGCTCAGGAGCTCAGGTTAGCAGTTTGAATCAGATTCACTTTCTCAGCAAATCAGCCATCAGTGAACTCACAACTGGGTGTGTGGACATTTCAAAAAAAGAGTCCCATGCATATCTTGGGCTTCTTTATAATTATAAGTTCCGTATTGTGTACCACTTTTTTTCTTTATTGATTGGGATTGGAGTAGCACAACAAACCACATCTGGGATTTCATTCAATTTGCTCTATTGTAGTCTGTGTCTGGGCCATCTGGTAAAAGTAAAAAAATGTATATACTAATATATATATATATATATATATATATATATATATGACATCAAGCTTTTGACACAATTGAGGGACTTGTACACAACTATTACACAAGGTGCAAACATTCATTGATGCTCAAGAAGACAACAAACTAACAAACTACTCTATGCATACTATACTTTATGTAATTATCTGTAATGTAGATTGTGAAGAGATGTATTAAATACATAAAAACTCTTTTATCTCTTATATTTGTATAAGTTTTGAAAGGGGCAGCTGTCTTTTTTTTTCTGCTTTCTATCTTGTTTCTGAACAGCAATCTAAATCGAGCTATTCTGTGATTTGGCAACTAAAAACTGCCATTTGACTCCTGAATGTTTCAGTTTAGGAGCTAATGGCTCCTTAGTCATTTTTTTAGTCTGGAGACCTGCACTGGCAACTAACTATCAACCGACAGCCTGAATATCAATACAGCACAATACAACTACTGTACATTTTATATATATAATTGTTTATTGTATACTGTGTATTCTATATTGTTTGTATGTGTATTCTATATTGTGTGTATTGTATACTGTACATTGTATATTATTTTTTGTATATTGTGTGTAAATGTGTATATTAGATATGTAAATTGAGTTGTGTAAATCTGATGTTTTTTGTAAATTGGTATATGTTTCATCACTGTCATGACTGCTATGTTGCTTGGAACTGCACCCAAGACTTTCACCCACAGTTGCACTTGTGTATATGATTGAGTGACAATAAAGTGATTTGATTTTTTCTCTGTTCACTGTCAAAATAAATGAAGTACATTAACTTAGAGTCTGCATTCATTATTCATACTCACAACTGTTTAAATAGCCTCTAAATTAATGTTGGAAATAACGAGGACCTAAATTAGGTTCCCTGTCTGTCGCTCACTTCGACGTTGTGTCGAAGAAGCGACACTAGGGGTCTCTATTGAGCACCAAATATACCTCTGATCTTATGAAAAACGACCAATGAGAAGTTTGCGGACAGAATTTACATGTCCCGACCCCGTACATACGGGTATAAAGGTGGGGAAATGTGTTTGTTTCATTCAGAAATGTTCTTCGAGCCAATGGACGTGCATGCAGCGAGCTGTGAGTCACACACACCTGTTCCTCTTACCTCTGGTCGATCTGCTGTTGGATCTACAGCGCAGGTATGTCCCCGCGAACCACCCGCCCCCCCGGCACGCTCGTTGACTTCTGTCCAGGCTCGAGGCAACAGCGGCTCGCCTCACAGCCAGCCTGCCTATCCTCTTGAGCGCCCCGAGCTGGATGAGCTCGCCGCTGCTTCGAAGAGCGATCCGGCATCTGATGTGGATGACTCGTCTGGGCTGCCGCCTTCGGGCCAGCATGCCCAGGCTGAGGCTGACACCCAGATGTCTGACATGCTTGCCCGGGCCGCCGTCAGCGTGGGCTTGGACTGGAACCCTCCGTCCTCCCCACAGCCGTCGCAGCTGGATGATTGGTTCCTTGGGTCTGCACGTCGCTTACAGCCACGCCCCCCTCTCCTGTCCCTTTCATCCCGGAGGTGCATGATGAGCTGACGACTGCATGGAGAGCACCCTTCTCCACTCGTCAAAAAGCACCTCGCTCATCCGCTCTCACTACCCTCGACGGCGGAGCGGCCCAAGGGTACACGGCGATTTCCCTGGTGGACAGGGCGGTTGCGATCCACCTATGCCCCGAGAACGCCGCTACCTGGCGGGGTTGCCCTGTGCTCCCCTCCAAAGCCTGTAGGATGACATCAGCACTGGCCACTAAAGCCTACAGCGCCACTGGACAGGCCCCTTCCGCCCTGCATGCCATGGCCCTCCTGCAAGTCCACCAGGCCAAGGCACTCAAAGATCTTCACAAGGGTATTCCTGATCCCGACGTGCTGCAGGAACTGCGCTCAGCGACCGACCTCGGCCTCGGGGCCACGAAGGTCACAGCGCAGTCACCTCCAACCGAGATGAAGAAGGGTCTCTACAGCCCTTACTTCATCATACCCAAGAAAGGCGGCGGCTTATGACCGATCTTGGACTTGCGAGTTTTCAACCGGGCTTTGCACAAACTCCCATTCAGAATGCTCACGCAAAAACTCATTTTAACTTGCGTCCGGCATCTAGATTGATTCGGAGCGGTAGACCTGAAGGACGCGTACTTCGAGTCTCAATATTGCCTCGACATCGACCCTTTCTATGGTTCGCGTTCGATGGCCAGGCGTATCAGTACAAGGTCCTCCCCTTCGGCATGTCTCTGTCCCCTCGCGTCTTTAAGAAGGTCGCAGAGGCAGCCGTTGCCCCGCTCCGAGAAGCCAGCATTCGCATACTCAACTACCTCGACGACTGGCTCATCCTGGCCCACTCCCGAGAGTTATTATGCGCTCACAGAGACCAGGTGCTCAGGCACCTCAGCCATTTAGTGCTACAGGTCAACTGGGAAAAGAGCAAGCTCGCCTCGGTTCAGAGCATCTCTTTTCTCGGCATGGAGTTAGACTCAGTCTCAATGTCAGCACGCCTCACCAACGAGTGCACTGTGGTCACCCCCGCCTGCTGCCAAACATTCTGTCTATCATATTATGTGTCATACGATATTGATCATTGATTATTATGATGACAGAATATTAAATTATGGCTGAGCTATCACTTTAAAAAGATAGTTTACCCAAAAATTTTAATTTGCTCATCATTTACTCATGACATCTCAGATGTGTACAAGAAGAAGAATGTGAAAGTCATCTGTTTCTCTGTTTCTCCTCCACACCTATTACTTAACTTCTGAAGATACTGATTTAACCACTAGAGTCTTACGGATTGTTTTTATGCTGACTTGTGTTTGTTTGTTTAGCTTTAAAATATTGCCACCAGAGTATATGAGTGGAGTGGATCGGCAACAATTTCCCCTCTGCGGTCAAAGCATTCTTTTATCACTCCGCTCCAGCTCCACTCCGGGTTGTCCATTTCCAGCTCCTCGCTCACTCCGCGCTCCTGGATTAGAGAAACCCAACTCCGTGTTTCTCCATGGCACCTAAATTAGCACCTAACTACCTCTCCACTGTAAAGTTATTTCAGTATGCTTTTAAATATCACAACCTTACATGAAGAAAAAATAGACAATACTAGAAGAAAAGATACAATGTGCTTTATTAGAACACTAACATTAGCCCAAGAGTAAATTAAATAATTTTATAGCTTACTTTTGAAACATATCAGCAGCATTCTCTGGGTTTGATAAATTAAATAAATTGCTAGATACAAAAAAACAAAAAAAAAAACAAACAAAAAAAAACATTAAATTAAAAATAGCAAATAGCAAAAAAAATAAAATAAAAAGAGAAATTGCCAGAACAAAAACAGAACATTAAATTAAATCAAATTAATAAATGACCAAAAAAAAAAAAAATTATTAGATCTATGTATTATTGCACTTCTATTAATTAACCTTGACCTATAATTCTGTTAGAAAAAAAAAAATACATTCTCAGAATGGTCTACACTTTTAATCAAAACTAGATAAGACTGTTAAAACTATGTTTAAATCAGAGTTCACTTTTAGAAATACTAGCGTTTTTAAATCTTCCTCTATTCGCATTTGCTGAGCTTCTTCATCTGCAAATGTATAATGCATAAATTAGCCTACGGCACTAAAATAAATTTAGATGACAAGCGATTAAATTCAAACTAAGCAATATTAACATGTTGATTAGTTCAGTTGGTGTTTTGCATTGTTAAAAGTTCAATTCTATTTAATGTGGGACATAATAGCCTACAGTTAAGATTGTGATGAGTTAGATTAGAAAGATGATATGATTATTCAAAATCTGGAGGTCGAACATTACCAAGTGCTGCTAGATTTTAAATAAGTATTTTTTTTTTTATCACATTCTTTCTGGTTACATCAGAAATTCCATCTTTCCTTCATTCCAATAGTGTTTAACACTGCTTAACAGATGGTGAATTATTGCATTAAGGTCCGTTAACAGGTGTTTTGCCCGTGATGGAGCGTTAGTGGAGTGCTTTTGGAGTGAGAAAAAACAATGACGCTCCGATTTTTTAAAAACCTGCTCCTTGCAAAATTATGCCGCTCCACTCCTCACTCCGATCCCACACCGCTCCGCTCACATACTGTGGTTGCCACCCATTCACTTGCATTGTATGGACCTACAGAGCTGAGAAATTCTTCTAAAAATCTTAATTTAAGTTCAGCAGAAGAAAGAAAGTCATATTACATTTATGCATTTGGCAGATGCTTTTATCCAAAGCTATTTACAGAGCCCTTATTACAGGGACAATCCCTTCCAGAGCAACCTGGAGTTAAGTGCCTTGCTCAAAGGCACAATGGTGGTGGGTTTGAACCAGCGACCTTCTGATTAGCAGCCCTGTGCTCTAGCCACTATGCCACCACCACACCCTTATAAATCTGGGGTTGCATGAGGGAGAGTAAATAATGAGAATTGTAATTTTTGCGTGAACTATCCCTTTAAGGGCTCTTATCATATCTGGATGAATCTGTCAATCAGAAGAGAAATTTGGAATTATTACAGTGAAAACTTGAAAATGTCCCACAAGGACATTATATATAATGCTGAAAAATAATGCCTTCTTTCACAGCTTTTAAAGTCCTGTGTGGATTCTTATTAGAGATGCACCGATCGACCGGCCAGGGACCGGAATCAGCCGGTTTTCCACATGATCGGCCCGGACTGGTAACCAGACGGTCAGTCTCACATCTTTCTGATTCCGAGCCGGTCCGTTTTGTTGCCAGCAGCGCAGGCAATAGCGTCACAGCCACATGGAAACATGACAATGGCGTGGAAGATCTTCACTGTGAGTGAAAAATACATAAAGTTCACAATTTGTAATATTTGTAAGGCTAAAGTAAACCGTGGGATGGTAGAGGCAGGCTAAATACATATAAATTGTGCCGTTGTGATTTAATGTGCCGAGTAACGTAATTTTCCCACCGTGTCGATGCGACAGTGCGACACACTTTGCAAAAAAGGCGTGGGTATTGTTGATATGGCTTCGGGATATGAAATTAAATGCTTTCGTCCAGCTGTTGTTAAATTTACATGTATATATATATATTTTTTTCTGCCGGAGCACCAGCTGAGTCTCCTCCCATCTACCAGTGATGCTTGATTCAACTTCTCGCGTCTACTGCCTGCACAGATTTCAACAGAGCAGCTGGGTTTTGGTTGCAAGGTTGAGGTCACAAATTATTAGAAATGTGTATGGTGCGTCGATTGTGTGAGTTGGATGCGTTTCATACAAGATCTGGTAACTGGACAACCTTGGAATAATATATTGATGTGATTATTCATACAACGTGGTTTGGGCCATACAAATTACAGGAGTTTCCCGGGAGAAATAACAAAACGGGAGGGGGGTGGGAGATGGGTGTGAAATACGGGAGACTCCCGGGAAAAACGGGGGTGAGTGACAACAGGTATGTTTACAAGCCGATCCCGAAGCAGCAATCAGTTTTACCTCTAATATTTGGTATCTAACGTAAGCTTAATGTCAATGTTGAGCGTATTGGACACTTCAGTTTTGTTCATAGGCTTGTAATCTTTGGAATTGTTTTGTTAGACGAGTAAAAAAATTGAAAAAGGTCAATTTATAAAAATAGTGGAAAATGACATCTGTTTTGTTATATAAAGCAACTAATTTGCAGTTAATTGTTATTTCTACCTCTTTCCAGTCACAGAGCACTTTATATATCATTAGTCAGAGAAGATCCTGTAACTTTGTTTGGGGGAAATTGTAATGTTTAATAATGTATTTTATTATGAAAATTTAATTTTGTATTGCAGAAAGGTAGATTTTGTTTGTAAATGCGGTCAATAGTTCTTAGAAAGAAAATCGGAATCTGAAAAATCGGTATCGGCAGGTCACACTTGTAAAAAAAATCGGAAATCGGAATCGGCCAAGAAAATTGCAATCGGTGCATCTCCAATTCTTATTTCAGTGTAGTTACAGATTTCAATGTCGTCAGTATTTAGATTGTTAGTTCTGTACAGCAGTACCACCGCTCTCTAAATGCAGAGCACCCAGCCTATGTAGGGCACCAACCCTGATCGTGGAACACTTGCTGTGTCTGAAACCACCCCCTATACACTATATAGTGCACTATTTCGATTTTCGCAATTTTGTAGGAGTGTCTGAATTCTGAGTGAGCCACTCATTCCCTACTTTTGTTCACTCATCTTTACACACAATGAACTCTAATTTCAAGTACACTCGATGATGGTTTATTTCCCACAATCCACCACGAGTAAGATGTACGTACGAGATGGGAGTTTGCTGCTTCCTTCACTCCTGGAATAGTTTATTTCATGCTGACTGTAGTAAACTACTTTTTGACAAATCATTACTTGATTAAAATAACATAATAACATATAGAGGGACAAAACATACAGATACATTTTAAAATGTACTCTTTATTTGATCAAATGTGTTTACTCTTTATATTAACTCACAGTATATATTCAAAATGACAAACAGAATGAAGATTTATTGTATTAATATATTATTTAATAAGAATAACAAATAAGGCCGACGTATTTTAAAATTAAATATGTGATGTTTCTGCACCAGCCCCAGAGCTCCGACACTCGCTTCCGAATTCACTCATTTCGTTAACTTACTGCTATTCACTATATAGGAAATAGTGAATGAGTAAACGATTGCCTTGTGCACATCACACGTGCACGCGCAGAAATGCTGTCTGTTCACGCTCCAGTTGTTGATCACACGAATGGCAGTGATTAACTTTTATGTTTACATGGAATTATATACAGTTAATCTGCCTGAAGTAGCTGCGATAGTTTCCAGTACCCCCAAGAGGGCACGGAGTAAATGGATAAATACTGCTTATGACATGCGGGACAAAGCACACTGATATATTGCTGCACTGATTTAAAAATGTACACTTAAAAACTGATGTCATAAGAGCCCAGTTACAGAATCACCCTGTAACCACCATCTCATTACACAGCAAAACCCGCGTTAGAATTAGAGCAAAACTTACTTAAGCGTGCTGCCTGAAGTTGGAGCTGTGACTTTAATCTTGAAATATCAGCTTGTCTTGGTGTTAAAAGAAGGCATTGCATGACGAAACTATTTTATTTCACTGTGTGGAGCGAAGAATGTGCTTCACTTTGAAGAGTTTGATTCTGCTGCACTGATGACAGTCTCATCACTCAAGTGGGAGCGTCTCATCACACGCAGCTGTGAACTTCCACTCTCGTAAAAGTCCCATTCTATAATCTCTCAATAAATTACACATTAATTCAAATTAAACCCAGTAATGTAACGACAGTAACGCCACACATTGTAAAGAATTAAAAGTAAAAAAATATTCATTCGAAATTTACTTGAGTGAGAGTAAAAAGTACCCACTTTTAAACCTACTCTAAAAGTAAAAAAATCCCCAAAATGTTACTCAATTAAATGCAACGGAGTAAATGTAACGAGTTACTACCCACCTCTGCCTGACACAGTCATTAAAATTCAAAGGTGTCTTTCTCAAGAGGGCTCTTACTGACTGTAAAAGCAGAATCCTTCATTTATTCTTCTGCATGCAAAACTCTTAAAATTATTTGAACTTAAAAAAGTATTTGAATGTATTGATTTCCAGGATTGTTCATCATACAAATGGAAATCTTGTGTTTCCTCCGGAAATTAGTTTAAAAAAAAAATCTTTATGCTGTAATCCCAAACAACTGAATAAAGGAACAGTTGTCACATGATAATGCTCCCTTCAGGAATTTATTTGCCGTTTCAGAAGAGGTCGGACAATAAAACGCTGCCACAGCGTTTGTAAAAAGGTTGTGCAGTACATTTTCATTACAATAAACTTAAACTTCTATAGCTATTTTTTATTTCACTTTAAAAACGGCTATGGCAACACTATTTAAGATATCAAATATCCCTTTACAATTTTACATCAGCAGTGGCTCATTATTCTAAAGAATTTTTAAGAAATTCATGTAAACACAATAGGACGATTTCAAAGTTGGATAAAATTGTCTTACTTCCTGCTGCCAGTTGGTGGCACTATGACAGTGACCCATAATAGCTGCATTACTGTGATCATCAAAATCATACCATGTACACAGAAGATATGGATCTTCCTGTTTCACATTTTTTGCCCTTAATTTATTGTGTCGCCATGGTACACTGTTCAATATATAAAAAAACAGTTTGCAATTTAGCATCTTCAACGTCTTGGCATAATGTTGCCTAAATTTGGTAACAGTCACATGATTCCCCATGACTGTAATTTTGAAAGTTGTCTGGCTTGGTGAGAACAATATATGTAGCAAGTTTGGTGACGTAGAAGAACTTTGTTAACTTTTGACTAGGCCTAATGGCCGACAACTCTAATGTGTGTGCAAAATATCATGAAAATTTAAGCATGCCAAATACCTCAAAAACATGTGAATATACATAAAAAGGAATAATGACATTTAATGCGTTACAATGGCAACACTATTTAAGATATCAATAATCCCTTCATAATTTTAAATTTTTAAGCAATTTAGGTCAACATATGAGGGATATTTCAAAGTCTGTTAAACATTCCACATTCCTTCCACCAGTCGGTGGTGCTATGACCGTGACCCACAATAGCCACATTAATGTGATCAGCCCACAAGGCCAAACATTTGGCTCAATTTTGATGTAAATCACATGATATGCGCGGAAGATATGACACTTCCTTTTGCCCATTTTTTCACATTAATTTATCACATCGCCATGGCAACACCATTTGATAAATCAATTTGCAATTTAGCATCATCAGTGACTTGGCATGATGTCGCCCACATTTGGTACCTGTAACATGACATCCCTAGGAGGAGAATTTCAAATTCCAGAGCATGCATGGCCCAAAATGGTCGACTTCCTGTTGGATGGAGCTTATAACTGTCAGCACGAAAGTTGTCTGGCTTGATGAGATCTATATATTTACTAAGTTTGGTGACTGTAGCTCAAAAGGGATGTGCTACAGAGCCCACCGAACATGCCCATCTTCTAGGTGGCGCTAAAGAGATTTTGCAGACAAACAGGTCTTTAGAAAAGTTGTATATTGTATATAGTTGTGTGGTGTTATTTGTTGATTTGTTTGTGTTTTGGGAGAAAATTAAATCAAATAGGCCTTGAGCCCTGTTGTACCTTATTTATGCATAGACATGTATATGCAGACTGAATTTGTCAGCAGGATATAGAATTTTAAAGTTACAGATTATTATACAGATTTAGATTTTACTAAGGGGATAGTTTGTATATATACCAGCCAATTGACCAGAATGGCTTGAAATATATTTCCCCCTACAGAGCCATCTCTCTATATTATGAGCTCCAAGAAAATGACTTAGCCTTTATCAAGCAGTGCAAGGACGGTTCTGGCTTCCTCATAAACCTGATTGACTCACCTGGACACGTTGACTTCTCCTCTGAGGTGACGGCAGCTCTTAGAGTTACAGATGGTGCCCTTGTAGTGGTAGACTGTGTATCAGGTAGGGCAACACTTGCATGGCACATTAACCTTAATAGGTACCTAATTTCTTTTTCAGAATATCACATTCACAATGCTTTTTATCTAAATAAAGCATGCTATACATTCACAGACATGTATAATTAGATTTTTAAGGCAATATTTATAATCATGCAAACATTTAAGTGGCCACCAGACTGTTTAAGCAAATAACCAAACCTGTGAGAAAAGATGTTTTAAAGAGTTTCAAAATGTGCTTCTTTCCACAGGTGTGTGTGTGCAGACTGAAACCGTCTTGAGACAAGCCATTGCAGAGCGGATCAAGCCTGTCTTAATGATGAACAAGATGGACCGTGCTCTCCTTGAGCTGCAGCTGAAACCCGATGAGCTTTTCCAAACTTTCCAGCGGATTGTGGAGAATGTAAATGTCATCATCTCAACCTATGGTGAAGGAGAGCATGGACCAATGGGAAACATTATGGTAGATCACTCATTCTGGCATCTGAATTTTAATAGGAAAACAAGAAATTTTGGTAACATTTTCCAGTAAGGTTCCATTTGTTAACATTAGTTCATGCATTAAGGATTATGAACTAACAATGAACGTGATATTTGTTTTTTACTGCATTTAGTAATCTTGGTTATTGTTAAAAAAATACAATTGTTCATTTTTAGTTCATGTTAGTTAATAATGCATTAAACAATGAATAACTTATATACATTTTTTATTTTTAAAATGTACACTATATGTTGAAATTAACAGTAACCAAGATTAATACAGTGCATCCGGAAAGTATTCACAGTGCTTCACTTTTTCCACATTTTGTTATGTTACAGCCGTATTCCAAAATGGATTAAATTCATTATTTTCCTCAAAATTCTACAAACAATACCCCATAATGACAACATGAAAGAAGTTTGTTTGAAATCTTTGCAAATTTATTAAAAATAAAAAACGAAACAAATCACGTGTACAGAAGTATTCACAGCCTTTGCCATGCCACTCAAAATTGACCTCAGCTGCATCCTGTTTCCACTGATCATCCTTGAGATGTTTCTACAACTTGATTGGAGTCCACCTGTGGTAAATTCAGTTGACTGGACATGATTTGGAAAGGCACACACCTGTCTATATAAGGTCCCATACAGTTAACAGTGCATGTCAGAGCACAAACCAAGCCATGAAGTCCAAGAAATTGTCTGTAGACCTCAGATCTGGGGAAGGTTACAGAAAAATTTCAGCAGCATTGAAGGTCCCAATGAGCACAGTGCCCTCCATCATCTGTAAATGGAAGAAGTTTGGAACCACCAGAACTCTTCCTAGAGCTGGTCGCCCAGCCAAACTGAGCAATCAGGGGAGAAGGGCCTTAGTCAGGGAAGTGACCAAGAACCTGATGGTCACTCTGACAGAGCTCCAGCGTTTCTCTGTGGAGAGAGGAGAACCTTCCAGAAGAACAACCATCTCTGCAGCACTCCACCAAACAGGCCTGTATGGTAGAGTGGCCAGATGGAAAACACTCCTCAGCAAAAGGCACATGACAGCCCACCTGGAGTTTGCCAAAAGACACCTGAAGGACTCTCAGACCATGAGAAACTAAATCTGAACTCTTTCGCCTGAATGGCAAGCGTCATGTCTGGAGGAAACCAGGCACCGGTCATCACCTGGCCAATACCATCCCTAAAGTGAAGCATGGTGGTGGCAGCATCATACTGTGGGGATATTTCTTAGCGGCAGGAACTGGGAGACAAGTCAGGATTGAGGGAAAGATGAATGCAGCAATGTACAGACATCCTTGATGAAAACCTGCTCCAGAGCACTCTGGACCTCAGACTGGGGCAAAGGTTCATCTTCCAACAGGACAACGACCCTAAGCACACAGTCAAGATAACAAAGGAGTGGCTACAGGATAACTCTGTGAATGTCCTTGAGTGGCCCAGCCAGAGCCCAGACTTGAACCCGATTGAACATCTCTGGAGAGATCTGAAAATGGCTGTGCACTGATGCTCCCCATCTAACCTGATGGAGCTTGAGAGGTCCTGCAAAGAAGAATGGGAGAAACTGCCCAAAAATAGATGTGCCAAGCTTGTTGCATCATACACAAAAAGACTTGAGGCTGTAATTGGTGTCAAAGGTGCTTCAACTAAGTATTGAGCAAAGGCTGTGAATATTTATGTACATGTGATTTGCAAATATTTCAAACAAACTTCTTTCACGTTGTCATTTATGGGGTATTGTTTGTAGTATTTTGAGGAAAATAATTAATTTAATCCATTTTGGAATAATGCTGTAACATAACAAAATGTGGAAAAAGTGAAGCACTGTGAATACTTGCCGGATGCACTGTAAATGCTGTAAAAGTATTGTTCATTGTTAATGAAACCTTTTTGTAAAGTGTTACTGAAATATCATCTTTATTTTTCACAGTTTTGACTGAAAAGTGAACAGAGGAGAGCATTTGTTTTATTTATCTTTTTCTCTCTCCTTTAGGTGGATCCTGTGGTTGGGACTGTGGGATTTGGTTCGGGCCTCCATGGCTGGGCTTTTACTCTGAAGCAGTTTGCTGAGATGTATGTTGCCAAGTTTGCTGCTAAAGGAGATAAGAAGAAAGCAGAACTCTCTCCAGCAGAACGTGCCAGGAAAGTGGAAGATATGATGAAAAAGCTTTGGGGAGATAAGTAAGTATCTTGTATTGTAAAGAATAACATTGGAACACAATGACTGTATGACTTAATCATGTAATATCCCTTTATTTATCTGTGTGTATGTATACTCCTTTTAATTCAAGGCCTTCTTCTCCAGGTACTTTGATCCTTCCTGTGGAAAATTCAGCAAATCAGCAACAAATGCAGATGGCAATAAGTTGCCTCGTACTTTCTCCCAACTTGTCTTGGATCCAATCTTTAAAGTGTGCCTTTAAATCAATCCCTTCTTGTCAATATCTGATTCATTTTTCAGTAGTGACCTTGAAAATGTATCTCCAACTTGAACTCTTTACACAGGTTTTTGATGCCATAATGAATTTCAAAAAAGAAGAGACCCAGAAATTGATTGACAAACTTGAAGTAAAGCTTGATGTGGAGGACAAAGAAAAAGAAGGAAAACCTCTTCTTAAGGTAAAAGTAATGATATAATCAGGGGTGTCAAACTCATTTTGGGTCACGGGTCTGATTGGACCAAGCGACATTGCTTGGGGGCCAAGTTTATATTAATAAATGATATATACTCTGTATATACACACAGTATATATAATTTATAAATATGTATATATATTCTTTAACTTTGTACTTTTATTTATTTTAACTTTTTTAATCATTTATTACATTTATTATTTATCATTAAAAACATTTCATCATATATTATCATATTTGATCAACTTTGTACATAAAACATTTCAACATGACTGAGAGCAACTTGCAGAAAATCACATATTCATTTTGCCCCTCCAAGTGATTCACTGAAGGATTCGTCAAACTGATTCAAAACGAGAACTCATGAGCTGGTGAATCACTGTTTTAAAAGTACGTAAGTGTTAGAGCTCATAAGAGTCATTTAGTCATGAATCAGACTAAACCAGTCACCGTGTTTGTTGTTGAGTACAGCCAACGAACACAACGCAATAGAAAGGCATGCTGTTTTGGTGTTATTTAAGTGCATGCATTTTTATGTAACCCCATTCAATTCAGATTGCAATCTCATAACTTGTGCAAAATAGAATTTCTTTAGTGACGCTGGTAGTTCAGCGGTGGAGCAAAGGAAAATTGGAGCAGGAAAATTGAAAGATGCTCTTTTCATAGCTAACATTGGGTTAAAAAGATACTAAATGTTTTTGCCCACCAGCCTTTGGTTATTCATAAAGGTATATAAAACACCACTTCTGAAGCTGTAGTAAATGACAATTCATGTTGCTGCATGTCATTTGTTTTGTATGGTTATGTATTCAGCCACAAATGTTTGGAATTAAGCAATGTTGCATTCACAAAGCATTTAAACATGAACTGCTCCATGGAGCACCTCTTGAAATCTGAAATCATTTGCAGCATTCTCATGTACAACACTGTTCTTGCAGTTGCAAACTATTTTCAGATTATTATTGAAACAGAAAGCACACTGCATTCACGTGTTCCATGAGAATTCGCCTCTAAATACGCAGCAAATCAACAGCTTTTCTTTGTGTCTGACTGCATTTCTTTTTTTTTTCTCCCAATTTGGCATGCCCGATTCCCAATGTGCTTTTAAGTCTTTGTGGTCACGTAGTGATTCACCTCAGTCTGGGTGGCAGAGGACGAGTCCCAGCTGCCTCAGCATCTGAGACCGTCAACCCATGCATCTTATCACGTGGCTTGTTGAGCGCATTGCCACGGAGACATAGTGGTGGAGGCTTCACGCCATCCACCACGGCATCCACGCTCAACTATTTGGTGGGTTGGTGGGTGCTAACTTGACTCTGAACAAAAGGAAAAACACAGAATTGACTAATTTCATTAACCAGAGGTTATATCACAAATTCAAACAATTAGTTGAAGGGAATCAAGCAATAATATTTACAAGAAAAAGAGAGAACCGCTCACTCTTTGGGTGGAGCTTCAGCCTCAATAAACCATCTTGAACTGAACATAAACACCAAGGAAATGAAACCTGCTTAAAATTAATAATAGTTCAATGAGACGGAAATGCAACAGTTATAACACCTAATATTTATCTTTTGACCTGTTCACGTTGTCATTATTTCTGTGAGAGAAACTTCAATGTGGGAATGTGTGGCATGGAACTTGTGTCACCCTCAGACATGTGTGGCATTCACTGATACGTGTCTCATGACTCTGCGAATACTGAATGTATTGTAATACTGAATTACAATTAAATCCACTCATCATGCAAGCTATAACATAGCTACATGCAACACCACAAATATAAATATTTATTTGTTCTGCTATTGCTAATAGAACAATAGTATGAATACATCTTTCCCAAGTTACAGGATAAATCATAGTGAATGTTTTCAAACATTACTTTTTAATTTTTTCCGCAAATCAACCCGCAGGCCAGAGAAGTTTGACACCACTGATATAGAGGTTTCACCAAGAACAAAGTAAATTTTCATTGAATAATTAATGAAAGTCCATACTGGTCTAATTAATGCATGGTTGTACCATGTTTCCAGGCTGTTATGCGCCGCTGGTTACCTGCAGGTGAAGCTTTACTCCAGATGATTACCATCCATCTTCCCTCTCCCGTCACAGCCCAGAAGTACCGCTGTGAACTGCTATATGAGGGTCCTGGTGATGATGAAGCTGCCATGGGTTAGTCACAACTTTACGACAAGTTTCACACTTCAAGGAGATTTACCTTGTTGGCAAACTTTGTCAACTTCCTCCTTTGACTTTACAGGGATCAAGAACTGTGATCCTAAAGCTCCTCTCATGATGTACATCTCTAAGATGGTGCCAACCACTGACAAGGGTAGATTCTATGCCTTTGGTCGTGTCTTCTCTGGTATTGTTGCTACTGGGCAGAAGGTGCGCATCATGGGCCCGAACTTCACACCAGGAAAGAAAGAGGACTTGTACTTAAAGCCTATCCAAAGGTTTGCTGCCATCTGTTGCACACATAATGCATCCTCATCATTCCTCAGAGAATGTTTATATGATCATTACTCATATCCTCCTCAGAACTATCCTGATGATGGGTCGCTACGTAGAGCCCATTGAAGATGTTCCATGTGGGAACATTGTTGGTTTGGTTGGGGTCGATCAGTTCTTGGTTAAGACCGGCACCATCACCACCTTTGAAAATGCTCACAACATGCGTGTTATGAAGTTCAGTGTTAGTCCTGTGGTGAGAGTTGCTGTGGAAGCCAAGAACCCAGCTGATCTGCCAAAGTTGGTGGAGGGCCTCAAACGTCTAGCCAAGTCTGATCCTATGGTTCAGGTGATCATCTTGTAGAGGTTAACCCATTGTTGCTGTACAAGCAAAATAAACGACCAAAAGCAGTATAAATCATGCCCACTCAAATGACTTGTTATAATATAAAATTCATACACTAGATCTTTACTCTTTCTGAAAACAGAGATATGCATTTATTTTCTAGTACTTACACAGTGTGTTCATAATGAATTTTTCATCTGCATTTTGCCAGTGTATCATTGAAGAGTCTGGCGAGCACATAGTGGCGGGTGCTGGAGAGCTCCATCTGGAAATTTGCCTGAAAGACCTTGAGGAAGATCATGCTTGCATCCCTCTAAAGGTAACAATTCGATGACTCATCACTGATGAGCATGCAGATATTAAGCATGTTCTTACTTTCTTTTTTGCTAACAGCTTCTGGTCTTTTGTTTTTTTTTTTCAGAAATCAGACCCAGTTGTCTCATATCGTGAAACAGTGAGTGATGAATCCGACCAGGTTTGCTTGTCCAAGTCTCCCAACAAGCACAATCGTCTGTACATGAAGGCTCGGCCTTTTCCAGATGGCTTGGCTGAGGACATTGATAAGGGTGATGTAACCTCTCGGCAGGAACTCAAACAGAGAGCTCGCTACCTGGCTGAAAAATATGAATGGGAGGTTGCAGAGGCCCGTAAGATATGGTGCTTTGGACCAGATGGCACAGGACCCAACATCCTCGTGGATATCACAAAGGGCGTTCAATATTTGAATGAGATAAAGGACAGTGTAGTGGCTGGTTTCCAGTGGGCAACTAAAGAAGTGAGTGAAGACTGATCAGCCACAACATTAAAATCACCTGCCTAATATTGTGTAGGTCCCCCTCATGCCACCAAAGCATCAACAAGGCATTTCCATCCACAGAACTGCCCCTCACTAGATGTTTTTTTGTTTTCTGCACAATTCGGCGTACATTCTAGAGACTGTTGAGGGTGATACATAAAATCATGCAGATATGGGTCAGGAGCTTCAGTTAATGTTCACATCAACCATCAGAATGGGGGGAAAATTTGATCTCAGTGATTACTCAGTCTATGGTAACTCAGATAACCGCTCCGTACAATTGTTCTGAGAATAGAATCTCATAATGCCATTCCGAGATGCGGTTTGGCGCTGTTTTGGCGGCACGAGGGGGACCTACTCAATATTAGGCAGGTGGTTTTAATGTTGTGACTGATCGGTGTATATACTGTAATATATTCTTCAACATAGTTACATAGTTCAGTTTAGATCACGATCAAATTAAGCTTTTTAATAATGAGATTTTTAAGAGACTCTTTTGTGTTACATTACTAGGGTGCTCTCTGTGAAGAGAATATGCGAGCAACCCGATTTGACATTCATGACGTCACCCTTCATGCTGATGCCATCCATAGAGGTGGTGGTCAGATCATTCCTACAGCCCGTAGGGTTCTGTATGCTTCTGTGCTCACCGCTCAGCCAAGACTCATGGAGCCCATTTACCTGGTTGAAATTCAGGTACATATAGTGGATTTGTTTTAATAGAAATGAGAGAATACAATCTAAATCTGGATGACACTAAAATATGAGTTTTTCCCTCCAGTGCCCAGAGCAGGCTGTTGGTGGCATCTATGGTGTGCTGAACAGAAAAAGAGGCCATGTTTTTGAGGAGTCCCAAGTGGCAGGGACACCTATATTTGTTGTGAAGGCATACCTGCCTGTAAATGAATCATTTGGTGAGACTATTTCAGACTCGAAGCAACTTGGTATATTTTTGTGTTTGTTCAAAATGATAGCAGTAGGCATCACAGGTTTGTCATTTTGTCTCCAATAATTAATATGTTGGTAAATTAAAAACAAAGTTGTTATTGCAATGTAGTAACGGAGCAGTAGAATTTAAATATTATTAATATTATGCTTTCATTTGATTGTTTTGCATTTGTTTCTGTACAGGTTTCACAGCAGACCTGCGGTCTAACACAGGTGGACAGGCCTTCCCTCAGTGCGTGTTTGACCACTGGCAGATTTTGCCAGGTGACCCCTATGATGTAAACAGCAAACCTTGCCTGGTTGTTGCTGAGACCCGTAAGCGTAAAGGTCTGAAGGAGGGCATCCCAGCATTGGACAATTTCCTGGACAAACTATAAAATGGCTATGGTTTGTACACATTGTGACTGAAGCTATATATATATATATATATATCTTACCATGTTAAAATACTCTGAAGTGAAAATAGATTCTGAAGTGTATGGAATAATGTTTACACTGAAAATCTCAAATCTTATTTGAAATGTTAAAAGCTGTACAATCTTGCAGCAAATAAAGTTTTAGCACAGTCAACTTGTGTTGATGTATCTAGATACATAAAGCAGAAAATATAGCCAATACAGTGAAACACCACAAAAGTCTGAACTTAAACATTACATTTAAAAATATATATTTCCAAACGAACATTTAATAATTATAATCACTGTGGATTAGTTTATAGGACTTCAGATGTGGATACGCATGCTTCTAACTTTGCCATCCATCAATGATGAGCTGCATTCATTATAAAACTCAGCCCTCATTGAGGAGGTACAACAATTAGCATTTTTTTTTTTTTAAATCAATAAAATTTGCTTCATAGACTCAAAATTGTCCATACAATGTATGATAACAGGGAGTAGCTACATGTGAAAAATAAATGAGCAACAAACATCCACTCACATGCCTTCAGACTTTCTCAAACTTACATGGCTCATATCCAGAAATATGTTAGATGAACTTAAACTGCTGCTTATGTCTATAAAGCAATAAATATCCATTAGCAATAAAAGAAGACCTCCAAAAGAACAAAATAAGGAAGATTTGTGTATTGTGTTGATCCTATGGGACATCCTGTATACAAACTTTGAGGCATAATTTTTAATCATACATTGAATGGCTTTCATTTACATTTTTCCTATAGCTGCATGTTTTATGAGGCCCAATAACCATTAAATTTAGACCGTTTTAAAGCAGATCATGTTGCAGTTTTTGAGGCAAATATGTTAAATTTCTTTTAAGATAACAAAAACATGGGGTAGAGGGGACAAACTACATCCACATAAAATTACAGATTCAAAATTGACTTACTGCATGAGCAACCAGGAATCTGATTACCTTTGATAAAATTATTAAAATCACAATTTAAAACCACAATCTTCAAAAACAGACAAAAGTGTTGCAATCTGACATTTGTCTTGATATCAGAGGAGTAAACATTTTACAATATACAATAAACAGTTTTTATTGCTGCAACTGAAGTCTGAAATTGTAACAAAAATATTAATAATTGCACTGCTGAAATTGTTAAAGCCAACAATTTGTGCTGCCGCTGAAGTTCCATTTTCATTTCAACCACAGAACCGCTGACGGTTTGATGTGTCTGACATTTTCAGTCCACTCCTTTTTCAGCTCCACTCCTCAAATCAAAAAGCTATTGGGAGAGTAATTAAATATAACTTAAGTGTCCGTAATTTGAAGACAAAATAGCTTGAGTCAGTGCTGCATTTGCTGACCAAGCCACATGATCTTGCTTCATTGCAGTCCTCCTAGATCCTTGTCAAATACAATTCTTGAATTCCATTGTCCAACATCAGTATTTTTTTTTTTTTTAGCTTAGCTAATTTGTCTCGGTTTGGTAAATTTAGTGACGTGTAGTTCGGGCCAACAAAGATGAACCATGATTCAGTCTAGTGATATAATGTCTGATAGGCCTGAAGATCCTCCAGTGATGACACCTGTCTCGTGACTAGAGCTGCTGCTATGGGTTCCCGTCTCTACGGTGTACTGAGCTGATGAGGATACAAGGCCAGCGCTGGTGGTGGCACTCTGAAGGCTGCTAGAGAGGTTGTCTAAAAATATGGGGGTTCTGTAATGCTGCTAAAAATACAAGAAAGCAAAATAGTAATTTTAGTCAAGAATAATAGTCAAGAATAATCATTCAGAAACAAAGTCTGTGTACACCCAGTATAACAGCAAACTGCCGAATAACAACCATTAAAACCTAACACCAACAAAATCTTATTACAAGTATGAATATTTTACACATACCTGTGGGTCCCCTTGAATCAGCGAAAATAAATCAAGACCTTTGGGAAACACACATGGAGCATGAGAACCTTTGGCATTCCTTCTGAAACTTGAGGATGAATGAAAGCATATTTGACTGGATGACAAATTTAATAAGTACATACTTTGCATATCTGTGGGAATAGTGGATAAGGTTGAATGGTGGAATGGTACAGAGTAGTCTGCTATGGAGGAGGTCAGGTATGAGGTGTCCAGCGCCTGGACATTTGGCACTCGAACAGTTGATGGCTGATAAGTCAAAACCCTATGAGGAAAATGGAAAAAAATTAATCACAAAGCATGTTGCTACGCTGTTGCCATATAAAGTACTGCATGGAAGTGTAGTTTCCACTGCAATCAAACTTTGATGGATTTTGTGAAACATTTTGGATTACTTTATTCAGAATAAAAATATAAAACTGACATTTAATGTGTGGTTCAAAGTTCAGCGTTTGTGGTCACAAAACAGCAGGTCTTACAAATCAGTCAGTCAGATTTCATAGTAAATCTGTAAGTACCAACCCTTTGTTGTGCATCTCCTCAGCTTTTGACATGTAGACACAGCGCTTTTTCAGAGGAGGATCACTGTCCTCATCATCATCATCAGACGAGCTTTCTAGTGTCAGATCGATCACGTCTGCTTTTTTTGTACTGCTGGGTTCGGGGAGTGGCACAACTGCACTTTGTCGCACTGGGACAGCACCTGACAGGTCACAGCAAGACATCATTTGGTGGGGTTAGTAATAATTTTCCAACATGGAAATATTTACAACCAACTAAATTCATCTAATCTAATTCATGTTATTCATGTTTTCTTACTTCTGAATGTAATTAACATATCACTTACAATCAATTTTTGGGATACATGAAGACGACACTTTCAAAGCCTCCTTCTTTGGTCTCATTGGACACCATGTCCCATCCTCTTGAAATTTGATTTCATCTACATCTGTGCAGTCATTGAGTATTTCCATGAAAAGCCTGAACAATAGAGAGAGCATTGTTTACTATGTGTATCACACTGCCTATAACCATAGGCAGTAAAAATGTATTTAATATTTTACCATGGTTTTTTACCAAGGAATATTCTGGGTTCAATTGAAGTTAATCTCAATTGACAGCATCTGTGGCATAATATTGATTACTACAAAAATAAATATTTGACTTACCCCTCCTTTTCTTTAAAAAAAATCTAAAATCTGTATTCCAGTGAGGCACTTAAAATTAAAGTAAACCAGTCCGTAAATGTTAAAATACACACTTTTTCAAAAGTGTAGCCACAAGACAATATGCACGTAAACTTGGTTTTAGTGTGATAAAACCACTTACCTTACCTTTTCTGTGTAAAGTTATAGCCAATTTTACAACTTTGTTGCCATAACGATGTAATATCAACAAACCTAAAACGACTACAATTTACAATTTAAACAACTTTACAGCTCAGTTTTAACAGAAGAATGAATGTAAATAAAATTAAGCTTCACATTTCTGCCTTTAAACTCTCCAAAAATTGTCCCCAATTCAATTCCATTATAAGTGCCTCACTGTAACCTCAATGTTTGCTTTATTTAAAGAGAAGGAATAATGATTCAAAATTAATATTTGTGGTAATCAATATTACATCTCAAATGCTTTAGTCGATTTAGCTTAACTTGTATTGAACCTGAAATATTTCTTTAGAGAGTGGCCAGAGTGTTTCTATCCACCTCTGCCATAGCAGAAACAGTCTCACCCATCTATGATCAGACTCTCATATGTGGCCTTTTTATCACAGACAGGACAGATCCAGGTGGGCTTCTTCTCATTCATTTGCAGGTAGAGAGCAGCATCAAAGCACTGCAGGTGAGAACAGGTGACAGCTCGGCAGGGAACTGTAAGGCGCATCTTGCCAAGCTATGAAGAGGAGAATACACAAGTTTAGTCACACAAAACGCCAATTTGTGTCATGCTAAAACATCAACACACTTAAATCAAAAGACCTTTTGATGCAGTAACTTACAGGGCACATAAGTGAGACTCGTAAACTGGTTGTGGCAATTTCGCTGTCAGGGTCTGCTGTGAGTTTTTCTTTAACTGTTGTGAAAGGGAAAGAGGGGGTGGATTCAGCCATTTATTCTAATAATTCTGCCCATTTACATCATCTAAACACATAGAGAAGGTAATTGAGCAAGATAGACAATGACCAAATATAAAATGTCACCAGAGAATTTTCAGTACAAAGAACTGGTTTAAATTTAAGATTATAATACCATGTTTGTTTTTTTTAAAAGGAGAAAGTGGTAAATTATGACTTACTTAATGCTCTGGAGTGGTCAGGGTTTCTGATACCCTTCATTCTTAATCTCTGCAGTAACAGTGGTGAGGTCAGCTGCCGTACCAAGTAAACAGACATGGAGTATGTCTGCAGAAAACAAGGGGGGAAATAAATACAAATCCTAAGTATATAAAGCAATAAAAGTAAATAATACCTGACATGTAAGCTAGCTAATATTACTAGGTGTGGAAACTTAAAACAGTAGACGCAGTTGCATAAGTAAACTTACTTTCCCTATTTCAGGTGCCCATGTGACTGATATCTGATTTGGTACAGCAGATGACAACCTGACTAGAGACGTGATGTTCAGTGGTCTGCCTTGTCTTTTTTGCTCCACACCATTCTTAGGAGGCGGTGCATAGCCCTGCGACATATCAACAATTATATACAGTATGTGTAGTGTAAAACTTACAGCAGGACTGCACATACAACATTTTACTATTCAAACTAACAATATCAGTTACACACACATACAATGTACACGATATGTATTAATTAGAATTGGAACCATTACCCTAAATGGGAAAAAACACAAAAAAAAAAAAGGTTTACAGAAGTATTATTACAATAAAACTACGTACAGGGAGAGGAAAGAGCTTCCCATTGACTTTAATGCACAGGCTGTTTGGATAATTGTCCTCTTGTGGACAGCTGGTCTCTGCTAGACAAAACCTAATATAAACACAAAAGACAGAAGCCATTCTGATTAAACTTTAATAGTCTAAAAATCAGACAAATGTGACAGCTTAGTACATACTGTTGATGCATACCGTAGTTGAATTTGAACCATGTAATCTCTTCTGCCACCTGGAAGAAAATCCCTAGGTAAGAGCAAAAGCAAAGGGTAAGAACAATAAAGAACCACATTTCAGAGGAGGATTAAAAGACACGTCATATGAAGTTCTTACCGAGAAATACAAACTTCTCTCACTTGTTGTGGAGTCAAAGCAAATATAAAGTATTTCTCCTGGTGAAACCGCTGAACAGTACTGGCCCCTTTACAACACAAAACATTCATCAGAGGAATATGGTTTTATTTTAAATCTAAGATACAAAAGGGAAAATCATTTATAACCCAGCTACACCACATCACCCTACTGCTACTCAAAACTCTAAAACTATGCTTTATTCATCATCATCAAAAGCTTAACGGTGCTGTAAGCGATTTTAGCCATTCTGAAACTTCCACAAGACTTAGCCACTGAATTAGACACACCCAATCTCTCCAAAACCAAGATGCCATTGAACTGTTGAGACTGTCACTGAGCAGAAGAGCAGCAGTGCGCCTTCTAAGGGTTTGTCAAACATGAAAGTAGCAAAATAGTAAAAACGGTAATGAATCTGAACATGGCGTTAAACATAAATGATCCACTTCAAATGCTACACTTCGAGAACGTGCAAAATGACTGACAGGCAGAAATCACATCAAAGTCTGATTGGCCCATGGTCACATTTTTGTTTGCCGTTTACTTGGGCTGGGCGATATGTAAAACATATGTACAAAATATTTTAGCGATAATTGCCTTCAAAAAAATACTACGATATCCAATTACATCTTCAACAGCAGGTGGGCATAGGTGGGTTTTTTTTTGTTTTAAAATTATTCATTTATTGAAACATAAAAACATTTCTAAATTCAAACTGAACAAAAAAAGCAATAAAATAACAATACTTTTTTTTTATATAACCACCTCCCAAAATCCAGACATTTACCATCTCCAATGTCACCATTTGCCATCACCCAAGAATCTGTCAACAACAACAGGTGGAAAATTACTAACAGCCTACAGATAAAGAACTAAAGACAATTCTAAATGTAAAGATAGTAATAAAACCTAATATATTCCATTGTGTTCCCAAAATAATGCTGCCAAATGTGTTTTCTTATAGAATTTGTGTTTGTATTGCGTTTTGGTAATGCAGTTAATGCTGCCTAAAGAAAAGAAAATAACTCAATTTTAGGTTCAAGATTAAACTGACTTGTATTACTTTATGATTTAATCACATTCATCTTTGTTTCTTTATATACAGGTATCTTTGTATTATTACTGAACCAGCAGAGTTGCGTTCACAATGCATGTTAACCGCTAACTGGTGTGTGGAAATCAAGCAAACTAAACTCACAGCACCTCACGTGATGATCGGAGATCATTTGCAGCATTCTCATATACACTTTTATAATTGCAAACAGTTTTCAGATGAATGAAACAGAGAAAAAAAAAAAGAGAGAGTGAAAACTCTCTATATGTGCTTGTTCCACATGACAGTCTCCTGCTGCACGCCTCTGAACAAACAGCGAATCAGACACAAGCATTGATGGCTTTTATTTGGTCTGTTCTTAAAAATATAATAAGGTGTGTTTCTTCAAGTGCATACCTTTTTGACAAAAAGCATTTCTTCTCACGTGTCACTCAGACACATTTTACAAGTCGCCCGCCTTTTGCGGGTACATGAGCAAATTACCCACGCATGAAATACATTTGGACCAGGAGCTTGCGAACTGGAATTCTCCTTGTCGCATTTTGCTGTGGCGGGTGCTAGTTTCACACCCCGTTCACCATATTTGGCGACTTCCCAGATCCATGCTTTTGCCATTTCACGATATTGTCATTCACTGTCTGTTCGCAATCGGTATCAGGATCTTTGTAAGACATTGTCAATATCTGATTACATCATACTATCGCCCAGCCCATCTGTTTACACAGTCTAGTACTGTCACAGAAACAGGTGGGATATCTCAAGACAGATCTCTTTCAGGGAGTAAAAACATTTTCTGCATACCATTATATAATTTTTTTTAAATAAATAAAATGGTCGCTTACAGCACCTTTTATGTCTTAAATTGAGATATCTGTGAAATGTATGGCTCAAAATAAACTCTATTCTCCTCTCTTAATCAACAGTCGCATATAGTCCAGATTAGAATTTTGCATGCATAAAGTACTTTGGAAGAAACAAAGCATTTCTGTAAAAAATTACCTAAACTTGATGGTTTGATCAAGACGTCCAGCACATCGTAAAAAGGGAGGGATTTCATCTGCACGTCCGGGTGGACGGGAGCCATAAGTGGCGTGGGCTGCTGCATATTCATCATGGGCTTTGATTCATGAAAAACAGGTGACTCACAGCTCGACAGGTGCTGCTGCACCAGGTCCGAATGGCCAGTTTGCAGAGGAATATCTGAGCTCACAACCGTGGCACCACCGACTATGTGAAAGTAAGACTTGATGCTTGACTTAAGAGCAGTTAAATCTGAAAGACCTTCGAATGTTCTTGGGTATCTCCGACGATACAGTTCCTTTATTTTGATCTGCACAGCAGGACTACAGCCACTCCTCAGTAAATGCAGAGCCCTTAGCAAAAGTTCATGCTTGCGACCACTCTTATTCCTTCCAGCAAAACCTAAAAGTACCTGGAGCTCTGAGACACGGAAACTTGATACCATATTCTGCAACACAAATCCAGACAGGCAATTAAACAGGGAACTTTGCAACACAAGTCGTGGAAAAGCAAATGGGCTGATCAAGCAAATGAAATGTTTTAGCCAGTAGCCACACAGTTAGTAAGAACAGCCAGTCTCTGTGCCATGTTGTAAAATATTTTAGAAAATGTTTTGCATTTATAATAATGCCAAAAGGCAATAATCTGTGAATCAATAATCAACATGGCATAAGATGGTGGTATTTGGTTATGAGAGATTTTTAAAGAACCAAAGGTTTCATTTGTAAGCAGATTTAATTATTCCACCAACAATAAACCCAGTATGACGTATGAAGAAAGGTGACACCCACACTAATATGCCCATTCCAGAAACCCCAGAGAAAAAAGAAAATCTCAACTGACCCTTCATTAAACGGTCCATGCTTGAATGTTCTTATGTGTTAATCCATTTTTCTTTAAAAATCCTTAACATATGTGACCAAAAAGCATCTAAAATGTTGAGAATAATTTCAAGACCCAATTAGATGAACATTAAAAGCACAAGAGCATGACACAGGACAAAACAGATGATCACGTTGGCCACAAGACGAATTAACTGAATTGCTGGAGGAAAAAAAAAACAACAACATTGTTTACAGTCAGTTACAGCGTTTCTAATCAATATACTAGAAATGTTAAAGACAACATATATCACTTAAAAAGATAAAGAAAAGCATGTATCGAACTTTCAAATATCCAACACAAACGTTATACAGATGTCATTTCAAATGTCAAAGTTGTGTCGCTGCTGATGCTAAATTGCACGGCATTAAGTTCAATTTTAGAATGATGACTTATAATGGCATTTACTAACATAATGCATCTTAAAACATGTGGCGGGAAAACGCTCACATTAACAGGAATCAAGTTTGTCTTGTTTGCAGGCAACTCACTCGCGGGCTTGTAAACAACCTTCTCGATGTGTCCCACTTAAAAGTGCAGCTCGCAATTTTAGTATAAAATGTTGTGGGCTACACATATATTTAAACACAAATATCCGATATACTCGTCTAGACAGCGGTTAACCGTGCAAACAAAAGGTTTTAAAAACAAACTACACCTGTGATAACATATACATGGTCAGTGCTGTCCAACCGGACGCTAGCTAACAAAAGACCAGCCAAAACAATTGGAGCAGTGAAGAAACTGTAACGTAAGAAACTTTTTACCTGCAGCGAACAGTCGTCAAGTTCGGTTAGGCGTTATAATAAAGCGTTTTCATGCAGTGATAGTGGGTTATAAGAACAGTCTCAGTGATATTTACAGGCTGATTGTCAATGTTTGTGTAGCAGTTCGAGCTCGGTGGCTAACACAGTCTAATCACAATCAGCCTGAAGGTGTGATGAGACATTTGCCTATTAACTATTAATAATATATACAGTGGGCAGCGAACCGACCGGTAAAGTAGCATAACAAAACGGGGACATCACAATATCTTCAGAGAGTGAGAGACGCAAGGTAGCCAGCTATCATTGGACTTTCGCCTACCCGTAACTCCTCAACATCCGCCATTTTCTGGCTGTGCTCATCCTGCCCAGTCCGGAGATGTCGCATCACGTGACCACCGCTCGACCTCATCAGAATGAGCTTTATGGCCAAGTATGCTTACACCTACAAGGAATTTGTCTGGGTGACAGAAGCTTCTAGTGCACAAACAATACAAAGACAGAGATAATAAATAATATATAAATAAAAAAAATAGAATTAAAAAAAAAAGCTAATAGAATATGTAGAAATACACAATAAGACAAAATATAGTATTTACAAATAAAAATCTATTATATACAGGGAATGTAATGCAGAAGAGGTAGGATATGTTAAATAATATAACTGACAAGGCTGTGTATTGCACGGAATTATAGTGTAGTTTTAGATGTTCATGAGATGGATAGCCTGAGGGAAAAATCTGTTCTTGTGCCTGACGGTTCTGGTGCTCAGTGCTCTGTAGCATCGGCCAGAAGCAATGGGAGGGAGAGTGCCCTGGACTGGTGTTGATCCACAATGGAGGATGGTATGTTTTGTTATGTTAACTCTATACTCTGCTTGAAAGCTTCACTTTATTTAGTTGACCAGCTACTGGAAAACTCCGCCATGTACGGTCCCAAGCCCGGTCTGAGAAAGGAGGAGGGTTAGGCGTGGGGCTAGCAACCCCACCCTGTAGAAAACCTTTGCTACAAAAACGCAAACAAGAGAAACAGGCAATCCCGCCTTGGGGAGAGATGGGTCTTCGTCAAGAAGAAGTATGACGCTGTGCAGTGAAAGCCGACGTAAATTGGAAGCTGCAGGGCCGATTTCCCTTCTCTCAGCCAGGGCAACCAACATCGGTACATGGAACGTGAGGAACATGTACGAAGTGGGGAAGAAAGCGCAAGTGGCAGCAGAGATGCGGAGCTACAACCTCACCCTGCTTGGAATCAGCGAAACTCGATGGACGCAGTCCGGTCAGAAGAGGCTGATCACTGGCGAGATGCTGCTGTACTCGGGACATGAGGAGGATAACGCCCCCCACACACAAGGATAGCGCTGATGTTGTCAAGAACAGCACAGCGAACACTCACTGGATGGGAAGCCCATGGCCCAAGGATCATCACAGCATCTTTCCGAACGGAGAAAAAGAAGATCACCAAGAATGTTGTGCAGTGTTATGCACCCACCAATGACAGTAGTATAGTAGATTGCAGTCCATCCTGGAGAGCTACCCAGAGAAAGATGTCACCATCCTGATGGGGGATTTTAATGCCAAGGTGGGGAAGGATAACACCGGGTATAAGGAAGTGATGGGAAGACATGGACTTGGCGACATGAATGAAAATGGTGAGAGGTTTGCAGATCTGTGCGCTCTTAATAACCTGGTGATCGGCGGCAGCGTCTTCGCACATAGGAGGATACACAAGGCAACTTGGGTGTCACTGGACGGTTCCACCGAGAACCAGATAGACCACATCTGCATCGTCAGGAAATTCAGAAGATCCCTACAGGATGTGAGAGCGAAGCGAGGAGCGGATGTCGCATCAGACCATCACCTCGTAGTGGCAAGACTGAAGCTGCAGTTGAAGAAGGGGTGGATGGCAATTACAGCACAGAGGCACAAGTAAAACACCTGCTTTCAGAGGGACACACACACGCTGGAGGAATTTAGAGTGGCTTTGAGCAACAGGTTCCAAATACTGCAAGAACTAGAAGAGGAGGAGGATACAGTGGATGGCAGATGGAAGAGAGTGAAAGAAACCATAACAACAACATGTAGAGCTGTCCTTGGACCCCTGAAATACCAGCATAAGGAGTGGTTGTCGACAGAGACATTGAGGAAGATTCAGGAAAGGAAAGAGAAGAAAGCAGCCCTCAACAACAGCAGAACAAGAGCGGAGAAGGCCAAGGCACAAGAAGATTTCACAGCTGCCAACAAAGAGGTGAAGAAGCGTATTAGTACCGACCAGCGGATTTATGTTGATGGTCTGGCAGCTGAAGCAGAAGAAGCAGCAAGAAATGGCAGCATGAAAGATCTGTACTCCATCACAAAGATGCTGTCAGGGAAGTTTTGCAAGCCAGGTAGGCCGGTGAAAGACAAGGAGGGAAAGATATTGAAGGGAGAGGAAAAACAAATGGACATATGGAGGGAACACTTCGAAGAACTGTTAAACAGACAAATGCCAGCAAACCTGCCAACCATCAATCCAGCAGCAGAGGATCTACCAATAGACTGCAGTGCGCCCACCAGAGAAGAGATCCGCAAGGCAGTAGGCCAGCAGAGGAATGGCAAGGCAGCAGGTCCAGACAGCATACCAGCAGAAGCATTGAAGGCGGACCTGTAAACAACGGAAGAGATACTGTTCCCGTTGTTTAAGAAAATCTGGGAGGAGGAACAGGTGCCCACGGAGTGGAAGGAGGGATACATTATAAAGCTACCTAAGAAAGGCGACCTCAGCAAGTGTGACAACTACCGAGGGATTACGCTACTGTCCATTCCAGGGAAAGTGTTCAATGGGATCATCCTGAATAGAATGAAGGACCAGGTGGACATCCAACTCCGTGACCAGCAGGCAGGCTTCCGGAAAGACAGATCCTGTACGGATCAGATTGCCACCCTGTGTATCATTGTTGAGCAGTCACTGGAGTGAAACTCTTCTCTCTACATCACCTTCGTAGACTACGAGAAGGCTTTTGACAGCCTGGATAGGAGTGCCCTTTGGAACCTTCTCCGGCATTATGGTGTGCCAGCCAAGATCGTCAACATCATCCGAAACTCGTACGACGGTATGGCCAGCAGAGTGGTCCATGGAGGGAAGCTTACGGAGACCTTCGAAGTTAGAACTGGGGTTCGTCAGGGATGCCTGCTCTCGCCCTTTCTCTTCTTGCTAGCCATCGATTGGATAATGAAGACTACAACGGCACGTACAAGAACAGGAATCCAGTGGACACCCTTCACTCAATTCGATGACCTGGACTTTGCGGATGATTTGGCCTTGCTATCCCACACCCGAGAGCAGATGTAGGAGAAGACCAACAGCACAGCTGCCACCTCCGCTCAAGTAGGTCTGAACATCAACAAGCAGAAGACAAAGATCTTCAAGGTGAATAACACCAACAACAGCCCAGTCCAGTTGGACGGAGAGGCGTTAGAAGAAGTGGAGGCCTTCACCTATCTGGGCAGTGTCATCGACAAGCAGGGCGGAACAGACGCTGATGTCAAGGCACGAATATGTAAAGCAAGAGCAGCCTTCCTACAGCTGAGGAACATCTGGAGCTCGAGGAACTGGGCCTAAGGACAAAGGTCAGGCTGTTCAACACCAATGTCAAGGCGGTCCTTCTCTATGGTGCAGAGACATGGAGGACAACAGTGGCAACGATGAAGAAAGCTCAGACCTTCATCAACTCCTGTCTGCGAAGAATCCTCCAGATCCGCTGGCTGAACATCATCAGCAACCAGGACCTTTGGCAGAGAACCAATCAGCTTCCTGCAGAAGATGAGATCCTGAAACGACGCTGGAGATGGATTGGCCACACGCTCTGCAAGCCAGCTTCCAACATCACCAGGCAAGCGCTCACGTGGAATCCCCAAGGAAAAAGGAAAAGAGGAAGGCCAAGAAATACGTGGCGCCGAGATCTGGCAGCTGATACCAAAGAACTTGGATACACCTGGAGCCAGCTGGAGAGAAAAGCCCAAGACAGGGATGCCTGGAGAGCTCTTGTCGGCGGCCTATGCCCCAGGAGGGGTAGCAGGCATAAGTAAGTAAGTAAGTAAGCTACTGGAAGCTTGCTTCTAAAACAACCAGGCCAATTTAACTATTACACTTGTGTAAAATCACTGTGCAACAACTGCTTTATGCAGTACAATGAATTAGTAGCTAACAGCTAGCGGTCGTGTTATTGTTTTGGACAGTTTGTGTCGTGTTTAAGATGATGTTACGGCAGTAAGGTGGCGCAACTATGACGATCATCCTATAATCCCACCCATGTTGAGGGGCACTAAACTGCAATGGAAATGCAAGCTCAGAAAAGTAAAGCGAGTTGAGGTGAGTCGAACCGTAACGTGCAATGGAAAAGTGCCTAAGGACTGCTGAGTAGAACTGGATTAGCAGCTCCTGTGGCTGGTTGAACTTCCTCAACTGGTGAAGGAAGTTCAACCTCTGCTGGGCCTTTTTCACAATGTGAAAAAGAGTCAGTAGCCTAGTTTCCATCCAACTTTCACGCTATTTTGTTATCGACAAAGTGAAAATGCGGTGTTTTCCACCTTCTGCCCATTTCCATTCAAATGGCCTTTTATCGATAACAATTTTGTCATGAATAAAAAATCACTTTGTCGCATTAATTTTGGTTTAGCACAAAAAAATCTGCCCTGAAGCTGTTTCCATTCAGAAATGTGTGTTTATCGCTAATCCACCTAACAGATGTCCTTAAATTGTTTCTCAGAAGTTTTGATAAAATGGGGGATTATTGAGAAAATTCATTAAAATTAGACAGTTTACTATCATTTTAATTTCACAAATAAAAGCAATCAGAAGAGGAGGAATTGCAATCAGAAGGGTACAGTTACCCTTCTAATAGGACTGTAATATTGGTCCTGATGTTTCACCTGTCGCAGGTTGGCACCGGTTCCAACCCGAAAGCGGATCGTCGTGGCCCTGTTCAATGATGCGGCATAATATCAGGGTTTACATATGATACATTGATATTCAATATTTTGAACAACCATTTAATCAAAAGTATCGCCATCACAAATGCATTATGTCCCGCATATTTCTCCATCAACTTTTAACAACCAACTGAACTTGATTATCATCTAAAATTTATTTTAGCTTCAAAATGCAAATTTATATTTTTTGAAGTAGTAGTAAATGTGATCCAATGTAAAGAGGGTTAGATTTAAAATATTTAAAAGTTTTAAAATGTTCAAAAGCTCAATTTCTGAAAGTGAACTCAGCATTGGAAAAATAGTTCTGATAGTTTATAGTCTTGAAAAAAGTGCAGAACATTCTGAGAACGTCATTCAGCCAACTTTATTCATCTACAGAACCGGGTAAAGCTAATTTAAGTTTGAGAAATGAAAAGGCATATATAGGTCTAAAAAAAAAAAAAAATTTCTTTTGGTAATTAATTGTTTTAATTTAATGCTTTTTTCATTTGGTAATTAATTTTTTTAATGTAATGCTTTTTTCGTTTGGTAATTTATTTAATTTAATACAGGGGATTTTGCCTGCATTTTTTCAAAAGTAGACTAAACAATAATTTAATAGAATTGGGCTTTAAATGTTCCAAAAAAAACACTTACAGCCAGGGATGTCACTAGGATTGGAAGACAGGGGGGGGCTTAGCCCCCAGAGTATTTGTAACTTGCGTTTGCAAAATCTTTGCACTCACATCTAGAGCTACACTTATGTCAACAACCAGTCAAGAAACCAACATTTTAACAAGTAAAACGTGACAGTTATCCTCTTCTTCCATTTCTACTCTGTTAAAGAAAAGTTACTGTAATGTTGCTTTTAGACACATCAAAGCTGCATAGAGGAATTTACTTAGGCCAGACTTTGCTCCTGATGAGTTATTCTATAAGCAATGACTTAAATGCTATCTGTCTGCTCATGTAAATGTATGATAAAGTAATAGCATACTATATCTAATTCCTCTCTATATATGATAAGTTGTCCACAGAATGCTATTTAATTACTCTAATTACTGTAACTGCGCTCTGGATTGGTTCAATCAGTGTGTAATTTCACTGTGTAGTTTGGCTTGCATACAGTTTAACCCAAGAACCAGAATTTTAAGGTCATAGTGAAATTTGACAACACAGGTTTGAGCGTTTCTCAATTAAAGATGATTTATTCTGCCAAATGATGTATACAATGTATGATATAAATCAACAACAAAAAGGCAGTATTCAAATAAAGGAAAATTTTCAAAACCACAGTCAACAGTTACTTTTTGTTTATTGTCTACTTCATTGGTGGAAGCATCAAAAAGGGTTGCTTTCATTTTAGTTTCACATGTGTATCTGTGGGCATTTGCTCATCTTTAGCCTACATTTAGGTAACATCTACGTATTTATTTAATTTATCACAGCCAATGAATGCAGAAAGTTAAATTGGTATAGCTAGCATATATAATAAATATAATTAAATAATTTAGTTTAGGTTATGCATAGTGCCTAGACCTGCCAACAAATGCTTATTGTTAGAAGAAAACAAAACAATCATTAGACCTTTAGACCATTACTGACCTCAATCACACCGGCTCACTCAGAATCTACTGGCCTGCCAATCTCCTGCGGCTGCTTCTCTTTCTCTCTCTGCTAAAATATCTTCGAATATCCATCTCATCTGCTCAATGAATTGAAGGATACAACGGTAATAGCATTAACAGGGACCCTATGACATTTATTTTTCAGTGACAACAACATTCTATGGGGATTGATATTGTTTTATATGCCTATTATAGAGATAGGTTATATTATTGGCAAAGAATAAAGAGTTGTCATTAGCTTGCTAAGTTAACCATTTCTTGTATTTTGCTTGTTCACTCTAGCTAGACTAGTTTTCCAAAGCAAACCAAAATATCCCCTTTCCTTTACCTCAAGAAAACGTAGCTAAAGGTAAGCAGGTAATTAAAAACAACTTACAATTTCACTCTGTATCACGACACTTACCAATCTTCCTTTCACCATTAGCGTGTGTATCGGTGTGTGTGAGCGGGAGGGTGCATAGCGAGTTCAACTTCAGACCAAACTAGAGTAACGACGAGACGAGATGAATCCTCCAGTTACTTGCAGCGCTCCGGTCTGCAACGCTCTGAAAGCTGCCGCAGTTCACACCAATGCAACGAGACGGTGCGGTGCATCATCTTGATAGCACAACAACTCTTTGTACTTCTGTCCGACTTCCGACTTTTCGGCTATTTGTAGCTGGATATATATCATTTATTGCATCTAATTCTAAATATGAATGAGGATACGGTTATTGATAAATCAAATTGTTATTGTTGTTCTTATTGTCATTTAGGGGGGCTTAGGAACATTTTGGGGTAGCTTCAGCCCTCCTAAAATAGGCCTAACGACGTCCCTGCTTACAGCGCACCTCCGGTTCCACCTAGCGGCTGGATTTTTTTTGTGTGTAGTAAAACTTCTTCAAGAAACTCTTGCATCGACGCAGGATCGCTTTTGCACTGATGTTTCTGGCCAAATTGAAAATAGATACTAAAGATGGCCGCAAAATATTTACATGCCCACAACAAGCAATGTTTGGACTGAGGAATTCATGGTGTGTTTCTCATGTTGCCCCCCAAGTGAGCTTGTCTCACTGAACATACACTTGATCGTCCGTGGAAGCTGTGCGCCTTTTTTTTTTTGTGATGGTTCCACCTAGCAGCTGGAGTTTGTTTTGGGGAATAACACTCCTTCGGGACAGTGTTGTGGATGAATATGCTCGTTCTTTGTGCTTATGCCTCCTATTGGCTGAAGTTTGTTTTGTGGAGTATTTTTTGCAGGACTTGGAAGGATTAGGATCTGCTGCACTCATGAACAGCCAGCTCACTAAACATTAATTTGACTGTCTGAGGAAACTGAACTGTTTTTTGTGTGTGTGTGTGGTGGTTTCACTAGAGGCTGGAATTTGTTTTGTGGAGGAACACACCTTCGAGACTGTTTTGGGAATGAATCTACATGTTCTTTGTGTTTATCCTGCCTATTGGCTGGAGTTTGATTTATAGATTACTTTCTCTTATGTAATTCTATCTCACAAAATTTGTATAGAAGCACCAAACTTGAGCAATCTGACGGTAAAGTTGTCGAGGGAACAAAAAGGGGTTGGATGCCAGTTGGCAAAAAAATTGGGGAAGATATGGGGTGCACATGTTTTCTTTAGTGCTGGCTCAAGTAAGAGCAGGGGAGTCATTACATTGACAAGTAAAAATCTACAATTCAAATGTCTCAAACAGATTAAAGATTAATTAGGAAGAGTCATTGTTGTTTAAGCAGAAATTCAGGGGCAAAATTGATTTTGGCTAATATGTATGCACCTAACGCTGATGATCAGGGCTTTTTTTCTTCTTGATGGGATGCTGCAAGCTGCTGGCACCCCTCATGATATAATATTGGGAGGAGACTTTAATCTTTTGATGGACTCAGTCATTGATCATAGTTAAACAAAATTGTGCAAGCCCCCTAGTGCAACACTGACTCTTCACAGGATGTGTACAAATTTTTGTCTAACAGATCTGGTAGGGACTATAAATTTTTTTCATCAGTCCATAAGATTTATTCTAGAATAGATTTTTTTTATATCCAAGTCCCTAATTTAATTTCCCTGTTGTGAATTGCTCAATTGGAAACATCTTAGTTTCAGATCACGCCCTGATGAGTTTAGAGGTGTTGCCACATATGGAGAAAAATAAATCATATGCTTTAATGTATACCTACTGCAAAATCCTGATTTTAAACAGATGTTAAAGGCTGAAATCAATGTTTATATGGAGACCAACTGGTCCTCAATTTCCTCTGTGGGTGTACCTTGGGAGGCACTTTAGGTGGTTCTTCAGGGTCGAATCAAACTGTATGCCACATTCATCAAAAAAAGCCAAAGCACGAGAACACATGGAGTTAAAAGGGAATATTAAAAGTGCCGAGGCAGAGCTGAAGCACCGAATGTCATCTGATGTCCTCAGAGAATTTACCTGATTGAAATACAGATATAATACTATTTTGTCACGGAAGGTGGAGTTTTGGCTATTCAAGGCATGTCAGTCATACTTTGAGTTGGGGGACAAGGTAGGGAAGCTTTTGGCTAGATATATAAAGCAGAGAGTCTTTTTCTACCATTCCCTCAGTGAAAACTGCTAGTGGTGAAATATTTACCTCTGTCATTGATATTAATAATGCTTTTAAAAGATCTTGATCTCTGTAGTTCCAAATCTTTGTCTACTGATGAGGATATTAGAAACTTTGTGGAACCAATAGATCTCCCTAAATGGAGGACAAAAAAAAATGTATCTTGATTCTGAGATAACCTTGGAGGAGCTTGAAGGTAATTAAGGTTTTACTTACAGGAAAGCCTCCAGGGTCAGATGGCATTGCCACTGATTTTTTTTAGATCTTATGCTACAGAACTGGCCCCACTTTTGTTAGAAATGTTTACAGAATCATTAAAGAATGAAAAACTACTGCCAACCATGACACAAGCCTGAATCAGTCTTATACTTAAAAAGGACAAAGATCCAAGTGAGTGTAAGAGTTACCGACCAATTTCCCTGATCCAGCTAGACATAAAAATTTTGTCAAAAATTCTTGTTAATCAATTAAGTAAAGTTATGACATCTTTTACATATAGATCAAGTGGGGTTTGTTTGGGGTTGTAGCTCCTCTGATAACATTAGGCATTTCATCAATATCATGTGATCAGTGGCGAACGATTTGACTCCGGTCGCTGGTATCTCACTAGATGCCGAAAAGGCATTTGATATGGTAGAATGGGATTATCTTTTTAAGATTTTGGAAATATACGGGTTCAGAAATACTTTTATTGAATGGATTAAGTTATTTTATAAATACCCAGTAGTGGCGGAACAAACGATTGGTATTAATTTCAGATTATTTTACTCTAGATGGGGCACCCAACAGGGTTGCCATCTTCCCCATTACTGTTCTGTCTTGCCCTGGAAACATTAGCAGTCATGATAAGAAAGGAGGATGCTTTTCCATGGGTGATGGCGGGAGGGGTGGCATATAAGCTTTTGCTATACACAGATGATTTTATAAGCTTTTGCTTTACACAAATGATTTTTTATTATTTGTCTCCGACCCAATTAGATCTATCCCTTGCCTCCACAGAATTATCAATTCCTTTTCTAAATTCTCAGGATACAGAGTTAATTGGTCTACATCTGAAGCTTTGGCTCTGACTGCATACTGCCCAGTAACGGCTTTTCAACTGGGCACCTTCCAGTGGCCCAAACAGGGCATCAAGTATTTGGACATTTTATTTCCAGCAAATTTGTGCGATTTAGTTAGAGTTAAGTTTGACCCTTTAATAAAAAGTTTTTCGAGCAATGTGGGCAGGGGGGCTTCATTGCATTTATCTATGATTGGGAAGGTTAATGTTATTAAAATGAATTGTTTTCCAAAATTCAACTACCTGCTACACTCTCCCTGTAGATGTCTCCCTCTCTTATTTCAAGCAATTTGATAGCATAGCGAAGTCCTTCATTTGGAATGGTAAGCATCCTAGATTACACTTCAATAAGTTACATAGGCTGATTGACAAATGTGGGCTCATTGGTCGCTTTCATATGAGAGAGCTGGTTTGAACTAGTGGAGGTCTGATCCTCTATTGTCTGCACCTCTTTTTTAAATGGTGTTGCACCTCCCTCTTCAGGATTTGACCTCTTGCAAACTGGTATGCTATTGAGAGAATGCCCCACTGGAAGAGTACTCTGCTCTGCTTCTCTTTTTTCGCCAGGGGACACAAGGCTCCCCCTTTTCTGAATTACATCTCTGTTCAGCAGCAAGCAGAGAAGCCTTACATGGAATATTGTACTGAATAATGTGCTCTGTCTCTATCTTTGGTTTTGGGAGTACACTGGGTGGAGTGGATTGTACAGACTCAAGTTGTGGCTTAGATTGATGAGTCTCTATTTGTTTGGAGCTCTTTTCAAAGTTTTTCCTACTGACCTGGGGAAACTTAATTTATAGTGTCCACGTGCTGCAGCTAATTCTTTGTAAAGAGGCGAGTCCCTGGTTTGGTATTGAAAAGGAAGTTCTTGCCCCTATTTCGCCATTGCAAAGCCTTTCTATCAAACTAACTGGAGAATTAAGTCACACCCGTTATCTCACATTTGCACTCGGTATGTAAAAAAGTTTACAGAGTGTTTGATTCGGACATTTATTTGAATTCTGCCTTGAGCATATGGCTGAACCCAAATGGTTGCCCTGGTTGGAAGTCGATGGGAGCGCCCTCGATTTAGGAGTGGTGCAAGGAGTTGGGAAGGGTGGCAGCCTTTGAAGAGGTCATGTGTAGAAGGCTGGGGATATTTGGTTCATTTAATGGGAAATGGGATAGATATTTTATGTTTTTGGGGGGCTCTCAGAGTGGGACTGTGGAGAGAGAGGCATAGTTTTAGAGTTGTATGATTATATACAATAATAATAATATATATATATATATATATATATATATATATATATATATATATATATATATATATATATATATATATATATATATATATATATTAATTGTCTTAATGTCAAATACTCCACAATAATTTCAGACTTCCTCATCTGATGTGGAGAGACCAGCTTGTCTGAGCGTAGCCTTTAGGAGGCGGATCTCAAGTCTGGCCTTGGTTTGCTGCAGTTTGGTCAGAGTCAGTTGTTCCTCTGCCAGACGAAGCTGTGCTTCTGCCCTTTCAGTCTCTTTTTGCAGAAGTGCCTTGTAATCATCATCTTTGTTTGATGAAGGGCGCTTCAAGCCTTTCCTCTGAGATCCTGTGGCAACTACCACTGGCTCAACCAATGAGGATCCAGCTTCTTCCTCAGGAACAGAGCTGAGATTCAATATAAATACGCTCTCTGGATCAGCCTCAGGAGGAACTGGCAGATTCTCCTCCTCCTCCTCAATCCAAGGCTCGCCATCCCCTACAACACCTTGAATACCATGGAGAGCTTGCGACTTCTCACCTCCAATGATGTCGAGGACCACATCTGTGTAATCTCCCCTCTTAAATGGCTTGTTGCCTGTTTGTGGGTTTTTAGCTTCAGCATGGCCCTTTGTTGCCCTGGCCTTAAGATTCTTCCACCGCAATTTGATTTGGTCTGTGGTCCTCCTCTGGCCAGACCCTATGGCATTCACATTTTCTGTGATTAAAATCCAAACATCATTTTTCTTTTTGTTGGTATCCTTAGCAGAATTAAAACTTCCCACTATTGTTCCATAATGGCACCGAACACCCTCTAGTAGTGTATTGGTTTCAGCAGCAGTGAAGTTACAGCTTCATGAGTCCATGGTTAAGTTGCTTTACTATAGTGAACATTGTTCATCAATTATAGGCCTTGGGTCCAATTGCTTCAATTGAACACAAGCCAAAACAAATCAGTTGTAATAGGTGTGTTTGAAAAGACCAACTACACAGCCATATAAATCAGCCTTTCTCAGAGGATTCACAGAGAGACAGTGAAATGGCAGGTGTTGTCCACCGCCACCACCACTTTGCCAGGAGAGGATACCGTCAAAGGGTGTATGTTGAACGTACCAAGCCACTGGAGCAATACACCACTGAGGAGCTGTATGTCCGGTTTCGCTTTGGGAAGGCTGATATAGAGAACCTTGTGAACCTTCTCAGGCCAAAACTTCAACACAGAACCCAAAGGAGTCACGGTCTGTCTGTGGAAGACCAGATCCTCATTGCTCTCCGATTTTATGCATGTGGGACTTTCTATCAAGTTGTTGGTGACTATATGGGAGTGGTGAAATCAGCTGTGTGTGATGTGGTGAGAGATGTGTCAATCGCACTGGCCAGCCTGGTCAATGAATTTGTTTCTTTTCCAAAGGACAACCAGATTGCACAGGCCAAGCGCAGCTTTTTTCTTTTGGGGAATATTCCCAATACTATTGGAGCAATCGAATGCACACATGTGCATATACAAGCACCTCGTGAGAATGAATGGGAGTTTATAAACAGAAAGGGGAGGCACAGCATCAATGTCCAACTTGTGTGTGATGCTGACCTCATCATCACCAACTGCGTTGTCAAGTGGCCTGGGTCTGTCCATGATGCACGCATCCTGAGGGAGAGTGCTCTATATAGAGACCTCCAAACCAACCGACCGGATGGCATAATATTAGGAGACAGTGCCTACCCACTCCTACCATGGCTGATGACTCCTTTTCTAACAGCAAATACACCGGCGCAGGCACGCTTCAACACTGCTCATTGCAGAGCAAGATGTGCAATTGAGCGTTTAAATGGAGTTCTTAAGAGGCGCTTTGCATGCCTTAACTACCTGAGAGCGGAACCACAGAAAGCATGCAACATAACCCTTGCCTGTATTGTCCTGCACAACATCGCAACTAAGCGCAATGTCCCTCTCTGTGCTGACAATGATGCACCTGAGCCCCTTGGAGACCCTAACCAACCTCCTGCATTCTGCCAGAACGAGCAAACAGGACGTGCAACAAGGGACACAATAGTTAGACACTATTTCTGATTTGGATTTGTTTTGGATTTCAAAAATCAGTGATTGCCATTCTTTGCATTTTTTTGGTTATTCTGTCATCATTGCATGCATCACTAATAAATATTCTAAAAACAAAAATATTTTCGATTGTGATGAATATATATATCAATTAGTGACAGAATAAAATTTATTGTTTTTGGTCAATTTTGACAGCTGTTTGGGGGATTATTTTATGAGGCCAAACTCTTTCTACTTTGCTGTAGGCCTATACTGAAAGGCTGAATACGTTAAAGCCTACCTAATCACTGTAGCCTGACGGATGAACAAATAAAATTAAAACCTTATGAATAAATAGGATATCTTGTAAGATACTGCATGATCCAAATATAGTATTATTTGATACATTTTTAAAGTTTTCATTACATTTTGGGCATGAAATCCACTCTGAATCCACCCTTCTGATGGGATCAGTTTAATCCAGATGTTTTGGATCAAAGTGATCCAAATCCTACAAAACAGTTCTGGAAAACCCAAACTAAAGGTTTGATCCGGATCAAAACCAAGATTGGATTACGTGATCTAATCCGATTATGTAATCCGTTTTTTCTTTTGAAAAACCCATTTTCAAGATTTGATCCAATCCGTTATCCAAAATCCAAGTGGATTACTTTTGAACAACCGGGCCCAGGAGTAGCCTGCAGTCCGTTTGCAGCCAGTCGTCCAGCAGGTGGGGCTGAATGCCAATGCATCGTTATCACAAGGGCTTTCCTCGCCCAACGGATTCTGATTGTACAGCTTAACATGACAAAATCAACATGTAATTTAAACGAAAAAAGTAAGATCATGTAGAAATATATACTTTAGGTAATAATTACACATAGTCACTTTTTACAGTGTGTATTTGTAATATTTCTTTGTTTACCTAAAGTTATAAAGACTCTGAGAAAGGGCTTTAAATTTCCATGACTGATATATATATATATATATATATATATATATATATATATATATATATATATATATATATATATATATATATATATATCATTATTATATATATATATATTATATATATATATATATTATATATATATATATTTTATATATATATATATATTTTTTTTTTTTTCAAACTGTTTATATTAGCGTGTTCATCTTTCAGCTGTTTACCAACTGCATTCCAGTGGGCTAACCTCAGTATTACTAGTTACGCGATTTAAAAATACACATTTACTTGCCTTTTTCCAACTGTATTTTTGCCCACTGGTAAGTTCAACTGACCACATAAGATAAATAATTGAAAACTAGTTCACTTCTAGACAGTCTCAGTTTTCAGAAAAGTATATGCAAAGTGTATGTATTTAGTCACTGAACTTATTTTTCTCCATTAAAATTGTAATACAGCCTGTGGTAAAAAAAAGAAAAAAAAAAGAAAAAGAGAAATCAACTATTTTCTCTTTGATGACATCAAAAACTTCAGTCTTAAACTTGAATTTACCATAAAATATATTCTATGAATGACAGCAGGTGTAAACAAATTACACTTTTTACTGAAAAATGTTTTTTTTTTTTTTTTTTTTTTAATTAGTGTCTATTTGCTGTAGTGACTAAAATAATGAATAAATAAAATAAGTTTATCAAGAGAAGGCATGTTTGTGATCATATTGATACAATTTCCCCACACATAAACTCTATCAGTTTATCACTGGTGTTCAGGGTTGCCTTTGTAATGGTCAATGGGCAAAATTCCCTCCACTACATTTCACATCCCCTCCTTTATCTATGACATGAATGTGAGCATGAAAGGCGAGGAGACATCAGATATACTCCCAGAAGAGTTTGTTTCAAACATTAGCTATTTATTCATCATTTTTTTTACCACAATAACTCTACAATTACCACTCTTGTTCAATTCAACTCTTGTCTTGTAGAAAATTGGTAACATGCATGCGTTATAATAAGAATTTTTTCCACCCGATCTAACCCTTAAAAAATTACATTAGTTGGTTTAACTTATTGTAGTCAGGTTGATTCAGTTGTATTTAATAATATTTCTTCTCATGAATAAAACTAGTTCATTTAGATTTTTTTCACATGACAAATGCTTTAGGTTAGGTTTTAACTAAGGTTTAATAATGAAATATTTTGAAATTGTTTACTGAACTGGCAATTGAGCCTATTTTCAGCACAGTAACATGTCCAGTAACATGTATCATCAACATGATAATTGTTAGTATGTGACAGCTTTAACAAAGAACTATTACATTTGTGATACCATCAATTTAAAATAAAGAGTTGGCTTATGTATCACAAACCAGAATAAATAGTTTATCAAGTGAACAATGATTGTTTTGAGTAATAGAAAATGGTCAGAATGTCAGCGTGGATGATCTAACTCTGTTCTCTGAATCAAATAACCATCCACATTATATTGTCCTGGTGTAATGGGTGTACACAGTGTTATGACACACAGGCACATAAATCTATTCTTACTAATTCGATTAAAAACAAATGACATGATGTTGAGTTCAACATGTTCTAGTGAAAATAGAAAGATTGCATTTAGATTGAATCTTTGCTCAGCTTGACAAATACAAGGTTAACCAAGATGTTTGTGATTGATGAGGTTGAAGTGTGCAGGCACACAAGTACATGACCTGGGTAAACTGCCCATGGCATATAATTACCCAGCCTTTCCCACTAGAGCAACCTGCTGTAAGAATCACTCACACTTACAGGCATGTAAAGACCTGCCATAGGAAAAACACACATATAGGCACACAAACATCTTAGCCTTTATTAACCTTAGCTCGTGTTATTGGCAGTAGACAGAGACAAGACCCCAATTATTGTTGAAATCAGAGTTGCTACCTTTGAAGCGGCAGTGGAAGTGTGTGGGAACTCGGAGTACTGGAGTGGCTTGTTAGTCCACTTATTGCTAGTCCATTGGGACTCTTCCTTTCAAATACCTGTCTCTACAAGCATTGTTATTCAAACGGAAAATCGAAAAGCCCAATTTTGCTCTGGTCATTCTGTCAAGTACAGACCATGCTGTGGGCAATGCTTAACAGTAAAATGTAACTAAGGGTCAAGTTCAGGGATAACACAACTTACATGTTTGCCTCAAAGTCCTGGACATCATGGGCATCGTCACATGTTAAATAGAAAAACTTCAGTCGGCTTTAACTAATTGTGTACCACTCAGACTGACAGACTGATCGCCCTAAATAAATTTATTCCATCTGTTAAGCTGAGTTAAAAAAGATTAATCGCTGGCTTACCATTAAATCTGAGTAATCACTTATCCCAAACCTTTTTGTAAAACTGTAATGTCATCTGATGAATTGCAAATAATAATAATAATAATAAATACAGACCATTTGTATTAATTGAATAAATGTATTAATATTTAAGGAAAGGCATGCAAGAGACATTTTACACATGCCTGAAAGAGTATGACATGTTTAGAATGGTCTGTAATATTGCTTTAGAAATTAATGCGTTGGAATAAGATGTTTAAGTGTCTCATGTATAACGACATTTAGGATTTACAGAAAATATTTTATCCTCCATGTTAAGCTTAAACAAAACCAAAATATGCCCTAAACATACCAAACATGGTTTAAAGTTTAACCCACAAGGATTAGAACCTTCCAAAAGGCTGGTAGTTTTGTGGGTTATCTCAACTTTTCAAAATCTGGGGTTGGTTAGCAGAATTTTCATTCTTTGTTCAATTTCAAAACATTTCATTATCCCAAGTGTGTGCTAATGAAAGCTTTGTCACGAAATATTTGATTGATTTTGTTAATTCATGACTAGAACTCAAGAACAGTTCATGGTTGGAACAGATTGTGGGGCTTGTTGGTTGGCATTGGCACAGAGTTAAAAGGTTTAAGAGAGAAGCAAAAAACAGAAAAAATAAAAATGGTTATTTCAAAATAAACTTACACCACTCAGCTCACATTAGTCTCAGATTTATTACATTTAAAATGTTTATGATAAATTATAAATGTACTGTATATCATATGACATAATTAATTGTAAAAAGTGGTAGTCTGCAACTGTTACCTTCTGGAGCTATTTCTGCTTGATCTCACCTTGAAAAGTTTAATCTACAAACCAATTGTTATGAAAGTGTATATGTTAAATAATATTTGTGACATGAATCAAACCAGTTAATTTAAATGTGAATGCAAGAAGCAAATTTTTTTTTTTGTGTATATTATATTTTTAATGTAAATGATTAATCTAAAAATGTATTACAATATTTTATCGTGCTTTTTAATCACTTAAATAACCAGTAGTGACACTTTGAATGTTTTATTTGTCTCATCCAATTGTCTTTTTAATTATCATAATACATTTAAATTAAAAATAAATTAAAGTTGTTCTCAACAAATCGTTTAAATCATCACAATAAAATCAATAAGTGCGGATGAAGAGGGCAAGCATTCAGATGGTACATTTTCCAGCATCCATTTATGTGACAATTCTGTGACATGCAATCTAACTCAGTGTCCCCTAATGGTTTTAGTTGTGCTTTATTGGAGTTGAAAAATGTTTATTAAATGTATTAAACTGATATTATGCTGTCTGTTCACAGTGGGGGGTGGGGGGAATATGCTTTTGTATGTTCTTAGCACTTTCATTCCCATACACTTCAGCTGATGAAAACCAAATATCGCTGCCGATAAAACCACCATTATGATTGTGGTAACATGCTCTTTTGTAATTCAGATGGGCAGAAAGGTTGCACAGGACTCTCCATTTGTAAGGCAAAACAGAAAAATAAGCAAAAGACTAGCTTGGGCCAGCTGTGTTTGATGGGATGTCAGCATGTTAGAGGCAACACATTCATCATTGTGCCACATAGCTTTGGATCGGCTTTGTTTGTTTTGGTGAATTTGCATTCTAAATGTTTCATGTTATCTTCACAAAGGCAGGTGCAGGCAAGAGTTGGTAGGATTCGAACACCTAGTCTCACAGCAAGCAGACCAACAAAAGAGTATTCACTGATTTATCTCTGTTGATTTGGCACCCTGGAACAGCTTGATATTCATTGGCTCATGATGTGAAGCGTGACAATCCAGATGACGCAAAATGGAAAGCAGAGCTATACATACAAATATCCACATTGACAACATCAACAGATTTTTCTCTTTGTTTCAAGATAATGTTTGCACTGCTCTAAACAGTGTCTGACTTTTCTCAAGAAGGCATGAAAAGTCTTTTGTTGCATTGTTGAGCTGCGATTGTGCTTTGATAAATAGACTCAGTGTAAAACATGCCAATGAGACATTAAAGCTATTATTATGAACCTACATTCTGATCTTCTGCATTTTAAATTAGATAAACATTTAACTTTTTATTGTTAATTTATTGATTTGTTTGTTTGCTTATCAGAGTGTAAATGTTTGAAAATGTGTGCAATTCAGTAACCAGGAAATGAAAAATATAATTGTCATTGAATAATAATAATAATAATAATAATAATAAGCACAACACTTGAGTAAAATTAAATAAAATAGATTACATAATATAAAATAAAAACAGCTAAAGATATCAGTCATTACATACGTTAAGGGCAAATAAAAGCTGACATTGTATGTCAGAAGGGATTGGGTTGAGTTTTGTTTGTTCAATAAAATCCACACCATAGACAATTTACAGTGGAACTATGGTGATCAATACATGATTTATGTATTGACTACATATCCAGTTTCCATAGCTTTAATCACTATGGCAACCTGTGGCTTTATGGCAAAACTACTATTTCATTTCACATGAGAATATTTCTAATGGCCTTTAAAGCACTTCCTTGTAAATCATATGTACTATTTTACAAGGCAGGTCATGGACTGGGACCGATAACTGCCTGAAGAAAAGATTCCCATCACAATGCATAAGTGTCTGACTAACCCCTACATAATAAGAGAAATGTATGACCCTTCCCCCCACTCAGAGATCTATCAACTCAGAAATCTATCAATCTAGCCTTATCGATGAACAAATAGAGGGACATCCAATCAATGCTTGTTCGAGTCTATGAAAAACTCAGATGAGGAAACAGCATCTAAATTGTCACACAAACAGAAATAGCAAGAATATTATGTAGTGTTTGTGAAAAATACTGTTTGTTGTTCACAATTTAAATGTTTCATTCTTTATAATGAGAACGATCAATATAGAATACCTGGACACACAAAGATAATGAGTTTATAAAAAATACATCTAAATGTTACAGAAATGGAAATGTCATTAATCAAAACAAAATGAGTAGGTAAACGAATTACGTAATTGTATAATAGATAGATACAATATAATATATATTTTTAATATAAATATGTATACAAGACAGACAGATAGACAGGCAGGCATGCAGGCAGGCAGGAGTTTCTTATAAAACTCAGAGGCTGAGGAATTTAGTGTATTGGACTAAATGGATAGTGCCTTTGAAGTGACACTCCCTTTGAGGCTTTGTATAGCCCAATACATTTAATTGCTGACTTCATCTTACCACACCCCTGAGGCAAACCTGTCCACAGATAAAAGCCATTTGATACGTGATCAGCGAAATACTGGCAATTAACTTTTTTTTTTTTTTTGCCTATAAGAATTGTCTTTAATTTACAATGGCATTATGTACAAAAACGTTGCACGTTTGCAGAGATTTTTTTTAGAACTACTAGAGATCTGATGTGCAAGGGATGATATTTTATAGAAACTGACATTTGGTGTTAGTTGTTCATGTTTTGAGGCCATTTAATAGCAGAAAAAGCACATCCTTATGTAAACATTCACAGCTGGATGAGAGGGAGCAGTCACCACATCCTTGAGCTTTCATGACATACATGCATCAAAATGTATATATATATATGCAGTATAAGTTATGTATGATAAATATTACATTTTTATTTGTTTGCATTAGTTAATGCATTAGGTGTCATGAGCTAACAATGAACAATATATGTTTTACAATATTTTATTCATCTTTGTTGCTAAAAAAAATAATTAGTGTATAATAATTGTTAGTTCAATGCATTAATTAATGTTAAAAAACTAAAACTTTTGATTTTAAAAATGCATTAGTATAAGTTTAAATGAAAATGAACCAAGATTAATAAATGCTGTAAAAGTATTGTTCATTGTTAGTTGATGTTAACTAATGTTGATAACTAATGTTAATAACTAATGTTAATAAATGGAACAGTATTTTACAGTATTTACAGTATTTTAAAGGTTACCAAAAAAATATAGTTTATATAAAATTGTCTCCAAAGTTTCCTTCCAAAATGTCTGCAATTCTCAATGATGTTTACAATTTTTTTGCACACCTTCTGAATTTGATTAGTTCTGAGCAAGTTATGCTTGTGTTGTATGGATGAGGCAAGAGTGGGATCAAGGTGCAGCAATCCTTTAATTGACAATGACAAGAAGGCGAGGATTCATAGAAGACGATGACTTAGGACACAAAACTACAGTCGTTTGAGTAAACATAAACAATGCCAATTGTTACAATAAGAACAATGAACAAGAACTGACAAGGATGGAACTGAACTAGAAGGTATGTATACACAAGATGCTGATGAGGGAATGGAGAACAGGTGGCTGAGGAACAGATAGCAGTGATGAGGGGAGAGCATTCTGGGAAACGTAGTCTGGGGGAAACAGAAGACAGAGGACGAAAACCACTTCATATTAAGAGTCCTAGGAAACACGGTGACTGTGACACTAAGAAAAAGGATCACAATTTTATCTGGACCATTAAAGGTTTTTACAGTATTATTTAGTTGATGTTATCAGTTGTTTAATTAGTGTTTTGAATTTATGTACATGTTTGGCAGAATGCATAAGTATTCATTCTGTTTGATTGTCTGGAAAAAAAATACAATGAAAGTGAATGGTGACTTTTTTTGTGCATTTTTTTCAAATCACAAATTTGGAGCCAATTAATCAATATTTTGGACATGTTACATTGCCGGTAAATGCTGTGGTTGCTAATTGGTATTGACAACACAAAAGCCTGTCCTCACACATTAGCTGAGCTAATCATCTCTGACAGCCAAGGGGTGATTCTAGTGTGGAATCCTACTCCAGAGGGGGAAGTTCACCACTGAATGGTCACCAGGACAGCAGAGGATGAAAACAGCATCTTTGTTTTAATTTCTCTTATCAACCAGTGAATAAAGATGTAAGATGAGAGAAAACAACAGAAAACTTTGATGCAGGTGGGTGACATTTACATTTATTCATTTGGCAGACACTTTTATCCAAAGCGACTTACAAAAGAGAAAAACATGCCTTCATTTCACTGTGCTGTCCAGAAACGAGAACTCTCAATAACAAATCATTATGTTCAATGTAATTAAACTTATTCATTAAGGATGCAAGCAGGAGCAGAAGTCAGAGAAGGGCACTAAAATTAAATTATACTACAGGTACTTGTAATATACAATCGGATTAAATGTTCTCAGATGACCCCAGGCAAGGTAATCCCTTTGGCACATTACCATTTTAATGCCTCCTAGTAATACTGGTCTATCAGACTGAAAACAGAAATGAGAAAGCACCTACAGTAGGTAAAAGCCTTGGACTAACATGTGACCGGCCTGTTAAAAGTAAAGGATAAACCTTAGTTTGATATTTATGTCTATTATTACTTTTTAATATGAATTCAAGTAATAAGTCAGTCATATTAAATAGAACTTTTTCCACTCAAATAAAACCAGTTAATTTATAATAACTACCCACCCAATCTCATGACAAGTCGTAATAATAGTACGAGATTGAGAAATCATTGTACGAGTTGGCTCATACAAAAATGGAGGACTTTTACTCCAGAATAAATGAAACGATGGATGATGTTATTATGATTCTTCTAACACAAACCTAACCATCAAGTCCATTCCCTTGTCCAAATCTTAATTGTAACCATGATTTTATTCATGACTTTGGAAAATTTGGTGTACCAAGGAAGAAAGAAAACACTGAGGTTTAAAACGAGACAGGATAAGCGTGTTAGAGGTTATTAACATACATCAACTAAATTTGCTCACTGATGTTTCCTATCTTAACATAAAGAGTCAGACTGGCTGAAAAAATTTTGATGCCTGCATTGTATCGATTGGAAATTCTGTTTATAGTGTGGTTGGTGTCTATGGAACTAAAATTTAAGAGACTGTGTTGAACTACCACAAAAAAGCACACTTTTACATTACCTGAAAAAAACATTTTAAAGTGTATTTCATTAGTCTATTTGTTTTGAACTATTTCTTGTACATTGATGTTGAAATTACAAGGTTATATCCCGGGAACGCAGGAACAGTTGATGGATTTAGATATTTTATATATCTTATTAATTATAAAGTTATTAAAGGGCAGATTTTAGTAAACAACAATAAGAAAAAGGAGAAAACACCTCATCTGTCCTCAACCAGGATTGATGGTCTCCCTGAATTTATAGTACCTCTATCGATTTTGAAGGTGCTTGTCAGTGAAGCATAAAATTAACACTGTGTTATAGGGCATGGATTTCTGTCAGGCCCTGACAAGATAACCCATTATTGGACGACGCTGCTAATTTGTTTTTGTTTATTCAGAAGTGTAATGTAACTGCTTGAGCCTCAATGATAACTCTATTACCTGCAAATCCTCAGCAAGACCCTTGACAGGCACTAATCTTGGCCTCACTCATAATTACATCAGGTTCTCAGGCCTTAATGAAGCAATCTTTACTCTATTTTAGCTGCTTAATGCCGCACATACCCCTGGCTTCATTCGTTTAATTGCCTGTGTTTGCAGTGCAGAAGTTTGACCTTTGTCCTTCCAAGTCAACTTTTTCTGTCTTTGTCTGCCTTTTTTCAGTCTCTTTCCATGTAGTCTATATGGTTTTTGTGGAAACTAACTGCTGATATTTTAGGCTGAACACCTGTGTTTAAATTCTGGACCATCTTCTGTTTCCACACAATCCTATTATGTTTTAATATGAACTTATTTAATATGATTTAATATGAATTTAAAATAATAATGAGATTGAAGCTGTCTTTCTCTGCATACATCTTGTCATTTAATGAATGTTTGTTGCTCAATTTGTCTTTTAAGTGGACAGCATTTAACTAAATCCTTTGTCAGTAACCATAGGCTGATCAAATATTAAGCAACCTATCCGTCATGGTCCTGTCACTCTGTCATTCTGGGTTTTTGTGTGACAGGACTGTGACATCATCCTACATCTGTCTTGTGTTTCGTTGGCTGTCATTGTGTGAGCGCACGGCTTCGTTTTTTATTTCCCTGCCGTGTGCTCTTCAGTCTGTCTTGTGTTTCATGTACAGAGCATGGTGTCTGGATAGTATCTCAATAGTTTATGTCTGTCTCTCGCGAACATGAGTGCGCCTTTGCGTTACGCTGCATGCCTGGGTCGTGAGCTGTCTTCTCATTGTGCTGAGGTTTGGTCACTTCGGTCTGAGGTGTGGCTGAACTCTTGCACAGGTGTCCTGTCTCTTGTCGCCTGTTGCATGCACTGTGTGGCGTTTGGCCTGTAATGTACGCTCAGGCTTTGTCTAGTATGGGAATGCATGGCATTGCTTTGTTTGGCGTTGCTACACATTCTCTCGTCTTGTCTGTCGGTTGACATGAGCATATAATTCCTGATTGTCTTAACGATGTGCGCTCACTGTCTTGTGAGAGCATGTGGCTTTGTTTGGTTTCCGTATTGCCACGTGTCTCTCAGTTTTGCATCATACCCCACCTCCTTGTTTGCCTATTAGTTCATTAGTCACATCTGCCCTGTCTGTTAAACTGTTTGATTTTTCTCCCTATTTTAGTCTCCTCGTGTGCTGTCCAGTGTCAGTTCATCTTGTTTGTTCGCCTTGTTCCAGTTGGTCCAGTTCCCTGTCCAGTCGGACCTATGTGTTTGCCCCATTTTCCATGCCAGCCCGTTTACCCCTTTGGGGTAGTTTTTGTTTTGCTTATGTTTATTTTTGTATTAATAAAAAAAAATGTTTTTTTTAACTCAACGTTTGGGTCCTGCTTCTGCAGCTCTGACAATATAATTACTTTTTTTATATATACTCCCCTTTTTCTCCCCAATTTGTAATGCCCAATTCCCAATGCCCTCTAAGTTCTCGTGGTGGTGAAGTGACTCACCTCAATCCGGGTGGCAGTAGTTGCCTCCATGTCTGAGCCAATATGGTTGCTTAGGAGACCTGGCTGCAGTCACTCAGCAAGCCCTAGATTCAAACTTGTGACTCCAGGGGTGGCAGTCAGCATCAGTACTCGCTGAGCTACCCAGGCCCACACTCTGTATTATCTAAAGTGTAAGATTATATATGCAGAAGAAATCCAGCAACATGATTTGTATCTAGGAAACCAGGCTGTTCTGTGTAACGTTACAAGGACCATCAGATTTGCACGACTCGAATACTAAGACATTCCTTAAACATCTCACACAAAGTCACAGTACTTTGCTGAATCAACCTTACAAAATGTACAGAATGCATTTAAATCCACATTGCATACAATACCTAGTCTTGCTAATCATTCTGACAATTGCTTTGAACTGTAGTAACTTGTATAACTGACAAATTAATGATTATAGCCTGATGTACCTCTTTAAAATGTGTGTAATGTTTCATCAATGTTGTATAACCCATGAATTAACCAGTAGTATTTTATAACCAGGGATTTTCATATAACATCCATGAATAAAATGTCATTTTTAATATGTAAAGGTTCACTGGTATATGCAGAGAAAGCTGATGACAACGAATATCATGTCTCTTGTACCATTCTCAAAATCAAATGCTCATGATTAAATATGCACTAAATATGCATACATTTTAAGAGTCTGAAACAAAGGACCATAATTCAACTGTTGGAAAAGGCAGCCCAGTTTACCAAGTGACTCTGAACAGGCACTTCTTATTGGCGCAGGACACCTTTGGGGATGTGGCCAATTTCAGTTCAAATATTTCCAAACAGGAAGAACAAGCTCTCTTGCTTTTGCCTCTTCTCTCTTCATCCTCTCTTCTCGTGGCTCTTGAGGCTCTTTGGTTCTCCTCTCTTCTGTCTGCATGTGCTTCGTCTGGTCACTCATTTTCACCAACCTGTCTCATGTATATATGTGTTAGATTAGATTTATGTTTAGAATAGTAATAAAGTTTGTCTGTGTTCAAAGACAATGTGACTGTGGTATATTTTGATAAATAATCTCATCCCTGTTTCTAAAAGATTTTGCTTCAAAGCTATACCTAAATACGTGTGATATTATTTTCAATAAGCCATGAGAATAATATAACTTCAATAAGTGAATTAATCATAATTCACTTATTAAAGCTAATTCCTACAGTAGAAATTGTGATCTGATACAACTAGACGTTGTATTACGATTTAAATGGTGGAGAATCTATTAAAACAAATAATCTAATTATTTGTAATTTATCTAATTAATAATGGTTGTCGAACGCGACTAATTCCGTTCTACATTCATTACCTAATAAGGTACAGTAAGGACAGTTTAATTTAGTCCACAGCTCACATATTTCAAGACCCTAAATTCCCTTCTAAATTTAGCATACCAAATATCCTTATATAGAATGGTGTGAGAATGAAAATCAATTTAAAGTTCCCTCCTAAATGTCGCATTTCCTTTATTCCCTACATATAATGGTTTTGAGATGTGGGCAAGATTCAAAATGAGTTATTTGTCATCTTATACACAGTCATTCTTTTCTTTAAACCAGAAACAAAACAAAGAAACTACAAAGTTCCGCACCTGAAATGTATATATTATGTGCAAGTTTGTTGTCATGACAACGAGAAAGAAAGAATTTGTATTTACCTCCGTTATAAGTTAGGCTGAACGCCGCTTTCAGCGCTCATCAAAAGTGCACAGAAATAGAACTGAACAATCTGATGAAACCCAATCTATGGAATAAAGTTCCAATTAAACTAAGACTCCACGAAAGGAGTTTGACATTTGAAATTTCCCCTGCAAGAATGAAGAAATCTCTTTGCAGTGAAGTAAGAAAAGATACGAGCTATGTTCCTCTATCTCTTTCTGAATGTCCGAATAGCTAGTTTGATGACATTGCAATGTTCCATTGCATTCAACTAGACTATTTGTAACTGTCTGTGGTTAATCGTTGAAGTTGATGTTCATATTTTTGTGTCTGCTCGCTGAGCAAATTTGAAAATAACTTGTGTAATGTGCATCATTTTCCGAGTGTAATTTTTGAATGGGAGTGTAAATGTTTGATCGCTAAATATTTGCAGTCAATCTGGTTTAACTTCAGTGAAAGACCCTGTTGTTTATCCAGAATCTGACACAAAATCCGCTCTGATCAAATTTCGTTGTTTAAACATCCGATATGATGATGAAAGTTCACGGGAAGTCCTAAAGAGACTCTTCCGGGGCAAATTACCATGCATGCGCTACCTGCCGACGCTCATTGTAAACAAAGTGCAGCTAAGCTATTAGCAAAACACAGCTAAACTAACAAGTGAGCAATCTTCATTGAAAGTCTATAACAACCCTAGCCCAAAAAGCTAGCGATTAGCATCCAGCAGCCTGTAACAGTTAAATACAGACTGTTTGTGAACAAACTTTAAGCAATTTAACCCTTTATCTCAAAGTTTAACACACCTCCCTTTCATGCGTGTTACTCAATTTTTCTCCCTCTCCATTATCCCAGAACACAAATTACTGTATCTCAATAAGCGATTGAGTGAAGTTAATTTAAGCCAAGTTTGGAGAGCTGATTAAAATGGAACTTGCCTTCACATTTCCTTTATTTCCACTTATCAATTTCTTATCTAAGCTGAACTACAGTACCTGATAATAATAAGTCTGAAACAGTGTATGTTTACAGAAATTTACAGCTGCCACTCATTCTTGTTATTATCTGCCACCCATTAATTTACAGTTTATTTTAATTACTTATTGGCTGTTTTCATTTTATTTCACTTGTGTGTTCGATACTGAGTGATTCTGTTCTATGTGGATGGGTCCCCCACACATCAGTACATAAATAACTCATGACAATATAGAAATAGAAATTCCCCATTGTGGAATTTTAAATTGATCAAATCCCTCCAATAAAATTCTGTTACACAATCACAATCCACGACCACCAAGCCTCAATCAGGATCCCTGTTATTGCTATCAAGCATAACAACAGAATATTCATTGGTGGATTTTGCTCATTTAGTCTTTGCTTATTTTCCATTACATTTTCGAAACTCTGTCTCCCTCTAACTTTTCAATCCTCTCCTGTTTACAGTCTAGAGACAAAGCCTGTCGAACCACAAATAACCATGGTTAAAATATTTGTCATTAATAAGAGTCATCTTAAAATGTCAAATCATTAACCAAATTTTGTGTGTTCTCCCAAGTCTGAACCTCACGCAACTACTTTCTTTGTATTTATCAATGCAATCCAAATTCTGGTATCCAAACGCAGCCGCGTCTGGAAATAAATTGTAGAGAGAAGCACCAGGTAACTGTCACCAACCCCTGAGCGTGCCTTTGAGGCAACCGTGGTAATCCTGCCATACACCTGAAAACTGACAACACAGCCCACTGGAAAGACATGAAGGCGATAGTGAGTGACATGCTGGGAAGACTACCTGGCCCACAACCTCATTGGCCAGATGAATCAGATCGATGCCACCCATCTATCACAGGAAATAAACGACCTAAAGCTGCAGTCCATACAGACACAAAAGGTGCTAACACATGCCATGTGCTGCATACACCAGCTAGAAGCTGAAGCCAAAGAACCATATAAGGTGTCCAAACAACTTGAACAAGTGTCAACGAGAGAAATCAAATGGCTCCAGGAAGCCCTGACAGCTGCCAAGCACAGAAAGCAGCAGGCTAAAGCCGCCCAAGAGGACCTGGAAAAGAAACTCCAGCACACTGAGGGGCAACTGGAAAAGGCCATGTTTGATTTGAAATGGATGAACTCTCGAAACAAGGCCTTGGAATGCCATCTGGACACGTCCAGAAATTAAATTAAAACCCTGACCCTGCAACTTGACCTCAACCAAGATGAGCTTGACATGGTCAGAAGTGAGTTGAAACACTCTTTCGAGTTAAGGCAACAGTTTAAGGGTGACGGGCATCCCACAGCAGCACCCCTGGTCTACAAAGCAGCATCCTACAACCGCAGTGACAGGGTAAACATCCCAACGAATCCTGAAGCAGTACGTGGAATGGATCTTAAGGACCTTGACAAGCTGGCAAGGAACATTGACAAGTTCACACCAGATCCTGCTGAGGGTCATAAGATCCATGCTTACCTGCGTGACTTCCACCTAAATTTGAGGCCTCAGATGACTAACAGAGACACTTTATACCTACTATGGCTAACATCCTGCCATGATGTAAAAAGTTTTCTTGACAGACAATCTAACCAAACAAAGTCTGACTACCAACATCTGAGAGAGGCCCTCAATTTAAAGTTCCCTCCTAAATGTCGCATTTCCTTTATTCCCTACAAAAGTTTAATCTTAAATCTATTATTTTTAGGTTCAACTCTGGGTAGTCTCTGGATTTTGTCATATTCATACACTGGAGGCCAAAAGTTTGGAATAATGTACAGATTTGGCTGTTTCGGAAGGAAATTAGTAATTGAATTCACCAAAGTGGAATTCAACTGATCACAAAGTATAGTCAGGACATTACTGATATTAAAACAGCACCATCATTATTTGAAAAATGTCATTTTTTTTAATCAAATCTAGACAGGCCCCATTTCCTGCAGCCATCACTCCAACACCTTATCCTTGAGTAATCATGCTAAATTGCTAATTTGATACCAGAAAATCACTTGCCTTTATCAAACACAGCTGAAAGCTAGTTTGTTCATTAAATGAAGCTTTCCATTTTCTTTGTGTTTGTTTTGAAGTTGCCACAGTTTGCAATAGACTAGCATGTCTTAAGGTCGATAGCTAGATTGGTTCGCGGCAGTAGACCTGAAGGACGCGTACTTCCACACCTCCATCTTGCCTCGACACCGACCCTCCCTACGGTTCGCGTTCGACGGCCAGGTGTATCAGTACAAGGTCCTCCACTTCGGCTTGTTCCTACCCCCCTCGCAACTTCACAAAGGCTGGCGAGGCAGCGCTTGCCCTGCTATGAACTACCTCGATGAATGGCTCATCCTGGCTCACTCTCAAGAATTACTATGCACTCACAGGGACCAGGTGCTCAGGCACCTCATCCGTCTAGGGCTTCAGGTCAACTGGGAAAAGAGCAAGCTTGCCCCGGTTCAGAGCATCTATTTTCTCGGCATGGAATTAGACTCAGTCTCAATGACAGTGCGCCTCACCACAAGTGCTCAGTCAGTGCTCAGGTGCCTTACTCTCTTCGAGCCCTGCACAGTGGTTCTTTTATAATAATTCCAGAGGCTCCTGGGGCATATGGAATCCTCAGCCGTGGCCGTGCCGCTCTGGTTGATGCATATGAGACCGCTTCAGCACTGGCTACAGACTCGAGTCCCGAGATGGGCATGGCACCACGGCAAATACCGTGTCACAATCACCCCTTCTTGCTGTCAGACTTTCAACCCTTGGACAGACCTCTGCTTCCTGCAGACCGGTGTCCCCTTGCAGCAGGTGTCCAGACGTGTCGTAGTCACCACAGACAACTCTCAATAGGGTTGGGGTGCCGTGTGCAACGGGCACACTGCCGCTGGCCCCTGGACAGGACCCTGGCTGCGTTGGCACATCAGCTGCCTAGAGTTGATGGCTGTATCTCTTGCCCTACAGAGGTTTATTCCACTAATACGGGGCAAGCACGTCTTCATCCGTTCAGACAGCACTGCGATGGTAGCATAAATAAATTGGCAAGGCGGCGTGCGCTCTCGTCATATCTCACAACTCGGCCACCATCTCCTCCTTTGGAGTCAGCCGCTGCACGCCACTCACATCACTGGCAACCACAACACGATGGCAGACATGCTGTCGTGGCAGGTTTTGCCCAGCGGAGAGTGGAGGCTCCACCCCTAGGTGGTCCAGCTGATCTGGGACCGATTTGCCATGGCACAGATAGATCTCTTTGCCTCCCAGGACAACTCCCACTGCCCGCTCTGGTACTCCCTGACAGGAGCTCCTCTCGGGACAGACGCGCTGGCACACAGCTGGTCCCGGGGGCTGCGCAAGTATGCATTTCCCCCAGTGAGCCTTCTTGCACTGGTGCTGTGATCAGGGAGGACGAGGAACAGGTCATCCTGGTGGTCCCTTACTGGCCCACCCGGACCTGGTTCTCGGATCTTACGCTCCTCGTGACAACACCTCCCTGGAAAATTGAGGAAGGACCTTCTTTCTCAGGGACGGGAACCCTCTGGCACCTGCGCATAGACCTCTAGAACCTCCATGTCTGGCCCCTGACAGGATGCGGAAGATCTAGTGGATCTACCACCTGCAGTCGTAGACACGATCAACCAAGCCAGAGCTCCCTCCACCAGGCAACTTTAAGCCCTAAAGGGGTGTTTGTTCATGAATTGGTGTCTTCCCGATCCAAAGACCCTCAGAGGTACGCAGTTCAGTCAGTGCTTTCATTCCTGCAGGAGAGGCTGGAGGGGAGACTGTCCCCCTCCACCTTGAAGGTGTATGTATCTGCTATCGCAGCCCACCATGACGCAGTAGATGTCAAGTTCCTAGGTAAGCACAACTTGATTATCAGGTTCCTGAAAGGTGCCCGGAGACTGAACCCTCCCAGGCCTAGCCTGTTCCCCTCATGGGATCCCTCTGTGATCCTCTCAGGCCTTCAGAGACCCCCCTTCGAGCCGCTTGATTCTGTTGAGATCAAGGCCCTCTCCCTGAAGATGGCCCTCCTGATCGCGTTAGCCTCCATCAAGAGGGTTGGGGACCTGCAAGCATTCTCTTTCAGCGACACCTGCCTGGAGTTTGGTCCGGCACATTCTCACGTTATCCTGAGGCCTCGACCGGGCTACATGCCCAAGGTTCCTACAACCCCCTTCAGGGACAGGGTTGTGAACCTGCAAGCAAGCTGCCCTGGGAGGAGGCAGACCCAGCCTTCTCGTTGCTGTGTTCGGTACGTGCTTTGCATATCTATTTGGACCACACGCAGGGCTCTAGATGTTCTGAGCAGCTATGTGTCTGCTTCGGCGGACAGCGGAAAGGGAACACCGTCTCGGGACAGAGGTGAAGTCACTGGATTTTTGACGCCATCTCTCTGGCCTACCAGACCCAGGCCGTGCCCGGTCGCCATGCTTGTAGAGTCTCCCCTCATTAGGCTGGACCTACCACCACGCCATTCCCACGTACGGCTTCACAACCCTTGTGGTGTATTTGCCACATGTTACCTCCCCCTAGACTGGGCAGGATGTGGCCTCTGCAGGGTCTTTTCCCCATGAAAGAATAGGACCGGGAAAGACCACCTTCCCCGATGCATCTGATAGCATTAAGTTAGCCCCAGCCGCTCATGTCCTATATGAGAGACATAGTGAGAGAAAAGGTTGTGGCTGCCAGGCTTGCTCCCATGGTAGTCATGTAGCACCTATTCCCCCCCTCAGGGGTGTGGGGAGCCTAAGGTCTGTATGTGACATCTCTTGGGGGCGTTGGGGAGGGTTACGTGCAGCCGACACAGTTGCCTCTAGCACGCAGTATAGTCTCGTCAGTTTGCGTAACACGGTCATTGTGTAGCGTTTTTTGATGGGACCCCTTGTGTCGCTTCATTCGACACAATGTTGAGTGAGTGACAGAAGGGGAACATCATGGTTACTGTCGTAACCTCCATTCCCCGAGGGAGGGAACAAGACGTTGTGTCCCTCCTGCCAGAGCTCTAGACCTACCACTGTAAATGGCCGTACCTTATTTTCGGCTCCTCAGTGCAAAATCCTGACTGACACTCACTGCCCCACTTCCCTTTATACCCTTATGTCCAGGGTGGGGCATGCAAATTCTGTCTGCCAACTTGACATTTGCCTTTTTTCAAGTTCAGAGATACGTTTGGCGTCCCAGGAGGTCACTTCATTCGACACAACATCTCGTTCCCTCCCTCGGGGAATGGAGGTTACGACAGTAACCATGACGTTTCATGTACAACAGTAAAGAGAAGACTCAGGGGTGCAGACCTTATGGGAAGAATTGCAAAGAAAAAGCCACTTTTGAAACAGAAAAACAAAAAGAAAAGATTAGAGTGGGCAAAGAAACACAGACATTGGACAACAGATAATTGGAAAAGAATATTAAGGATCTTAACACCACTGAGCTTTTGTGGGATCAGCTAGACAGTAATGTGCATGAGAAGTGCCCGACAAGACAGTCACATCTATGGCAAGTGTTACAGGAAGCGTGGGGTTTAAATGTCACCTGAGAATCTGGACAAACCGACAGCTATAATGCCAAGGATCTGCAAAGCTATCATTGCTGCACGTAGAGGAATTTTTGGTGAGAACTATTTGAAGTAGTTTAAGAAGTTCTGAACCCTTTTTTTTCAAATTGTTATGGTAATTATTCACGTTATTAATGTCCTGATTATACATTGTAATCAGTTGAATGCCACTTTGGTAAATTAAAGTACCTATTGTTTTCCATAAGATCCAAAACGTCTCGGGTTACTTGTGTAACCCTTGTTCCCTGAAAAAAGCTTCACTTTGATGCTGCGCTGCTAAGCGCTATGGGGAAACAATCTTATTGTGAGCTGCTTCTGAACATGTGTGTAACACGTCAATGAAATTGACTGGAATTTATAGCCTCGGTTGGTGAGATCATTGGACGCACCTGTGACGAGGCTATAAATAGAAGGCGTCACCAGAGTGTCGTCAGATTATTTTTCTGAAGAGCGGTCCTGGGACGTCCCAGTGCGGCAAAAGAAGCGCAGCATCTCGTTCCGCTTTTTTCAGGGAACAAGGGTTACACAAGTAACCCGAGACGTTCCCTTTACAAAAAGCTTCACTTTGATGCTGCGCTGCTAAGCGCTATGGGGAACGAAATGCCCACGCCGCCGCACTGGGGCTGTCCGGACAGAACGCGAGAGGCTCCAGACATGAGCTTGAGATGTCGACTCAAGGGCATAAGCCTGGAGTAGCAGAACATCTAACACCATAAAATCCGAAGAGTGTGTACGGAAAGGTCTAACCTGCCGTATCACAAACCTGGTTTAGACATGAGCTTGAGATGTCGACTCAAGGACATAAGAGTCCGGAGTAGCGGAGCATCTAGCCTACAAAGTCAAAAGATGAGTTTTAGAAGCCGATTCAAAGGCTCTAACTCAAAAGTTCGTACCATGAACTTGGATTTGGCATGAGCCCGGGATGTTGACCCAAGGACATAGTCCGGGGTAGCAAAACATCCCAGCCAATGTAGAAATTGTAGAATGTGTGTGGAGGGGACTAGCCCGCCACGTCATAAACTTGCTCCTGCATGAGTTTGAGATGTCGACTCAAGGACGTAAGAGCCCGGAGTAGCATGAACATCCAAACTATAGAATTTAATGAATGTGTGCGGAGAGGACCAGCCTGCCGCATCACAAACTTGCTGCAGAGGGACCCCTCTAGCCAAGGCTTTAGAGGAAGCGACCCCTCTGGTGGAGTGAGCCCTGACACCTACTGGCGAAGCTTGACCGCGCGCCTCATAGGCCAGGGCAATAGCATCCCTCACCCAATGTGACATAGTCTGCTTACTAGCGGCCGCCCCCTTGTTGCGGCCCCCATAGCAAACAAACAATTGCCCTGACTTACGCCACTGGCTTGTGCGGTGGACATAAATCTGAAGGGCACGGACTGGGCAAAGTCCATGAAGTCTTTCCTGCTCCGGCGTTAAAAACGGCGGGGAGCAGAAGGCTTCTAAAGTGACAGGATGTACTGTCGAAAAAGGAACTTTAGGAAGATAATCAGGGTGAGGATGCAATATAGCTTTTGCCATACCGGGGGCAAATTCTAAGCAGGCCGGCAGAATAGACAGAGCCTGTAGATCCCCAATCCTCTTAAGAGAGGTAATAGCCATAAGGAAGACCATCTTGAGAGTCAGAAGTCTGTCAGACGCTGATTCCAGAGGTTCAAAAGGGGTCTCGACCAGAGCCTCCAGGACTATAGTTAAGTCCCACGAAGGAGTTCTGGCCCTAACGGGAGGTCTCAGTCGCCTGGCTCCACGAATGAAGCGGGCGAGTAGAGGATGTCTCCCTAAAGGCACCCCGTCAATCAGGGCGTGGCAAGCTGAAATGGCGGCCACATAAACCCTGAGAGTAGCGGGGCACATGCCTGCTGACAGTTTCTCTTGCAGAAACTCCAGAACTGAAACAATTTGGCAGTTAACTGGATCTGCATCGTGTGAACTGCACCACCTTTCGAAGACACCCCAATTATTGGAGTAAATTCTTCTGGTGGAGGGAGCCCTAGCACTAAGAATGGTTTCAATAACCCCAAGCGACAGCCCTGTGTCCCTCAGTTGGTACCCTTCAGGGGCCAAACGTGAAGTCTCCACAACTCGGGCCGGGGATGAAATATTGTCCCCTGTGCTTGAGACAGAAGGTCCTTCCTGTCCGGAATCGCCCAGGGCAAGCCGTCTAGGAGAGGCATCATCTCGGAGAACCAAACCCTGTTCGGCCAGCGAGGCGCTATCAATAAGAGGCAAGACCCTTGCTGGCGAACTCTGGCCAGGACTCCCAGGAGCAGAGAGATCGGAGGGAACGCATACAGGCGCATTCTGGGCCATGTATGCGCCATCGCGTCCAGACCCAGAGGGGCTGGGTGACTCAGAGAGAAGTAGAGGGGACATTGCGCAGTCTCTTGAGAGGCGAAGAGGTCCACTTCGGCTCTGTAAAATCTCTCCCAGATCTGTTGTACTACCTCGGGATGGAGTTTCCACTCGCCTGATGGTAAGATTCGTCTGGACAGAAAATCTGCTCCCACATTCAGGCGTCCAGGGATATAGACTGCCCTGAGTGACAGTAACTTGCCCTGGGCCCAAAGGAGAATCCGACGTGCCAGCAAATTGAGGTGGCGAGAACGTAGGCCTCCTTGATGATTTATGTAGGAGACTGCCGCTGTGTTGTCCACCCGCACAAGGACGTGGCAGCCTCTCAAATGTTGGAGAAAGTATTTCAGGGCCAGAAATACTGCCATCAGCTCGAGGCGATTTATGTGCCAATCGAGTTGATGACTCTCCCATACCCCTTGGGCTGGACGACCACTTAAGACCGCACCCCAACCCGTCAGGGAGGCGTCTGTCGTAAGCATCCTGCGATGACACAACGCACCAAGAGTGGGACCCAAGGTGAGAAACCGGGGTCTGAACCACATAGAAAGGGAACGAAGCACTGGGCGCGTAACCCTTATTTGCCTGAGGGGACTGGCCCTTGGATGAAACCCTCTGGCTTTTAGCCACAGCTGAAACGGTCTCATATGGAGAAGGCCCAAAGGAATCACCGTGGACGCAGACGCCATGAGACCCAAAATTCGTTGGAACTGAAGAACAGTGCAAACTTGACCTAGCCTGAGAATGCTCAGGGAGTTCTGAATGGAGGTGACACGAGCGGGAGACAACTGTGCCTGCATCGTGACCGAATTCCATATAACCATATAAGAAATTTTCTGGGTCGGGGAAAGAACGCTCTTTTTGGCGTTGAGTCTCAGACCCAGAGAACCTAGATGAGCTAAGACGATATCCCTGTGCTGAACTGCCAGTTCTTGAGACTGGGCTAGGATCAGCCAGTCGTCTAGATAATTCAGAACGCGGATGCCCTGGAGTCGCAACGGAGCCAGTGCTGCATCCATGCATTTCGTGAATGTGCGGGGTGATAAGGCTAGACCGAATGGAAGGACCCGATACTGGAAGGCTTCGTCCCCGAAAGCGAACCTCAGGAACTTCCTGTGCTGTGGCAGAATTCCAATATGAAAGTATGCGTCCATGAGGTCGATCGTGACCATCCAATCGAAGCGTTGGAACTGAGACACGATGGACCTGACTGTTAGCATCTTGAACCTGAGCGTCTTGACAGAGCGGTTCAAGGCACGAAGATCCAAGATGGGACGCAACCCCCCCCCCCCTTCTTGGGGACCAGGAAGTATCTGCTGTAATAGCCAGACTCTTTCTCTGGAAGGGGAACATGTTCTATGGCCCCTTTCTCCAAGAGATTTCGCAGTTCTACCTGAAGTAGAGATGCCTGTTTCGGGCTTACGGTAGTGGAAAGCACGCCGTTGAAGCTCGGAGGGCGGCAAGCGAACTGAATTCTGTAGCCTTTTTCTACTGTTTTTAGAACCCACATAGAAATACCTGGCAGAAGTTTCCACGCTGCCAGGTTCTCTGAGATGGGAACTAATTTCAAGACTTCCTGTCGAGGGGGTGTAGAATGTTCCGTGTCCTGGAATATGGCAGGAAACGACGGTACATTCAACATTTTGTTGGAAACCCCTGTCACCCGAAACACCAAGGGTGGCGGGAGTGAAGAGGTTTCGTGAGGGTATCGGGAGGGCCGAAGTGAATGATACACGCGCCCCGTCCCGAAGGGAACTACCCTCACAAGGTTGGAAACAAAGACGTCAGGGCTTCTTTCTCTTAGAGATAACAGCCCTGAGGTCTTGTTTGGGAGGTTGCTGAGAACGACGAGTCTGTCCCCAATCTTTACGAGGGGGAGCACGACTTGCCACGCTCTGCTTCTGAACCTCCCTCCTCACAGAATCAGGGCGAGACTGGGTGACCGACGGCCTCGCCCCCTGAGTGCGACGAGGAAGGAATTTTCCAAAAGCCTCCTCATGGCTTTTCGCCTCCTGGAATCTGGAGATGACCGTATTCATGGCGTCTCCAAAGAGACCAGAAGGCGAAACTGGGGCATCAAGAAGGAAAACCCTGTCCTTATCCTTGATGCCGGATAGATTCAGCCACAAGTGCCTTTCAGTGCTAACCAAAGCGGACATAGACCGGCCAATAGCACGGGCTGACTGCTTGGTGGCACGGAGAGACAAATCAGTAGCTCGACGAAGCTCAGAGAAAGCTTCATCGTCGAGACTCCTTCCAGCACTCAAATCTTTTAGCAGGTCAGCCTGGTATGCCTGCAAAACAGCCATGGTGTGCAACGCAGCACCAGCCTGACCAGCCGCTTGATATGCTCTCCCGACCAGCATGGAGGTTACCCTGCATGGCTTAGAAGGGAGAGCAGATTTATTAAGAGATGACGTAGAACCCGGCGAGAGATAACCCGCAAGTGTCTCTTCGACCGGTGGCATCTTTAAATACCCTCGCGCCTCAGCGCCGACGATAGTCGAATATACTGACGTCGAAGGCACGTGAATGCGCGAAGTATAAGGCTTGTTCCAAGAACGAGAAAGTTCGTCATGGAGATCATCAAAGAAGGGAAGGGACTGACGAGATGTTCCCTTCCCTTGGTCACCAGACAGAAATCTGTCCTCTAATTTAGAGCGCTTGGGGGGAACTTGGTCACGTGGCCAGTCTATTTGAAGCCTGGCCACCGCGCGAGTAATCACATCGAGCAGCTACTCCGAAGATTTTGAATCGCGATTGGAGCGCTCAGATGCGGTTAACTCTAAATCCGACCCAAGGGAAAGGAGGTCCCCCTCGTGAACTGAAGAGGCGCCGAAGCGCGCTTCAGGATCACGCGAGGGACCAGCAGGATCTGGGGAGAGAGCGAGCGAAAGGGGCGAACCCGTCTCTCGCTCCTCAGCCAGATCCACGCGAGAGCCCCACGAATGAAGTGTGGGTGCCGGCTCTCGGAAGTAAGCAAGGCGAGCGCGAAGCATCCCGACCGAAAGTAGGTCACAATGCTCACACCCGCCCTGTTCCAACGCGAGAGTAGCGTGCTCTTCCCCCAAGCAAACAAAGCAAAATTGATGCGTGTCCCTGTCAGACATAGAACGCTGACATGGAAACACGCATTGTTTGCCCTGCTTTTCCGCCATTTTCCCCTTTTTTTTTTTTAATATATATATATATACAGGTATATATATATATATATATAAAGAGAGAGAGAAGGAAAGGCTTAAGAGTTTAAGCAATTTCTAGCAAGAGTCTCGTGAAAACACACAGAGAGAAAGCTCTGAAGAAAAATGTCTGACGACACTCTGGTGACGCCTTCTATTTATAGCCTCGTCACAGGTGCGTCCAATGATCTCACCAACCGAGGCTATAAATTCCAGTCAATTTCATTGACGTGTTACACACATGTTCAGAAGCAGCTCACAATAAGATTGTTTCCCCATAGCGCTTAGCAGCGCAGCATCAAAGTGAAGCTTTTTGTAAAGGGAACTGTACATTACCAAACTTTTGGCCACCAGTGTATGTTAGGGTCTCTAGTTAGATTGATACAGATTAGAGAATGCCTTTTCATTACTTCAACAAGGTAATTCCATCTGCAGAACAGCCCCTCAACAGAGAATGGCCAGACTGGTATGAACTGACAAAGTCTACTGTAACTCAGATAACTGCTCTGTACAATTGTGGTGAGAAGAATATCATCTCAGTGCTATTCTAAGATGCAAGTTGATGCTGTTTTGGCAGCACAAGGGGACCTAAACAATATTAGGCAGGTGGTTTTAATGTTGTGGTTGATTGTTGTAGATGTTAAAACTGAGATAAAATTGTTGTGTTGGTTAACATTAGTTAATATGAGGTAACAATGAACAATAATTTTCTGCACTTAATCTTGATTAATGTTAATGTTAGCATACGCTAATGCATTTTTAAGTTGTATACATTAACATGAACTAACAACAAACAAACAAACATATTTTTTACAAGTTAACATTAACCAAGATTAATAACTCCTGTTAAAAAATATTGTTCATTGTTAGTTAATGATATATTTAGTAATATTAACAAATAGAACAATATTGTAAAGTGTTACTGAAATATTTCAGTTTCTCAGAGGATCACAGAAGTATTTGGCAAAAAAAAGGACTAGAATGATTTAGTGGATTAAGCCCTACTCCTAATTCCATTATTAGCCAGTGTTACTGTTGTGTTCAGACTTTTTTCTCGAATAAAAGTTGAGTTATGAAAATTTGATTTAAAACCAAAAGAAAACCTCAGTTGGTCACTAAAGTGGAAAGCAGTACTTTATTTCTAATTATGCTACAAGTCAATTATGCAAAACAAAGAAACAAAATAAAAATCTTTCACTTGTTTTTTTTGTTGTTTTTTTTACCCCTGAGCACCACAATCCAGTTTTTCCATAATGCACTGGATTTATCCAAAGTGAATAAAAGGAAAAGAAGCATCATACACAGCAAAAAATAGGAATTTAAAATCTACCAGCATATCATTGTTGACATAGCTAAACAAAGTAAACAATATGTTATTTTTTAAGCACAAGTGAATCATATTTTTTCTAAACCTTTATCAAAATGATCTTATATGTCTTATTTAAACAAATTCTCAAAACATTGTCATCTACAGAAAGCCTGTAAGCATGGTTTTGCAAAAGCTTTTTGTTTCACAGTCAACAAGCACTCCAGAGTTTGTCCCGAAATCTCTGCAGTCTAGTAACATGAGCTGTACAGAGAGCATGTGAAGGAACAGACCGTGCCATTGCTGTGAAAAAATAAGAGCAAAGTCTCTTCATTTGCTGATCAAGAGGTAAATTACATTGAACAACAAAGTAATCAGACAATTGTGCATTGATTGTGCCCACTGTATTTCCACATAAATATACACTATATATTTCCATCACAACAACACAATAATGCTTAAGTTTACTTGTTTAATTCATACTTAAAAGTGTGCGAAAAACTTTTGAGTATTCATTTTCTTGAGACAAACTGAATATACAACTTGGCCATGTCTTTAAAAACAATTTGATCCAATTGCTTAATATCAAGCTTTGCTACAGCAGAGACCAAATAATTTTTTTTCTTTGTTGCGCCCGTGATTAAAAGTTAAAGGTTAAAAGTTACAATAGTCAACCCTACAACATTGTCAACTCAGATCTTTGGTATTTGTAAAAAAAAAAAGAAAAGAAAAAAAAGTACTGTTCAATCACAAGAGCATATTTCCACATTCCAATCACATTTAAGAGAGAGTATAAAAAAAAAATCATTACAATGTTACGTTAGTTTTGGTTTCGGTTATATCTTCTGAAAGCCACATTAAGTCCTGAATAGAAATGATGACTGAAGCAAACACTGGCATAAATGGAACATCTAAATTCTGCAAACCGTGATGTAAGCTTAATTAAAAAAAGTTAATAGCCACAGCTTAACATAGTTTATCAGATATATTAAGGTGTTTTTCAGATTGATATAATAAAGATCTAATTTACAAAACCTTTATCACATCAATATTGAATCAATCTGAGCAGTTGTACACTGGATCCTTCTGGTATTTTATTTCCCCCACGTATAAAAAAATGCCACTAACAAAAACAAGCAATGCAAATCATGCTGTGTAAAGCCCTGTGTGGTCCAGCCTCTGGTTTTACAGAACGAGTCATGCATACAAAAATGAATTTGGACAAGAAAGGCTACGATTGAAAACTGGCTGCTGTGATCATGTAGTTGGCACAGTCTATAACAAATGAGGTAGATGTGTGTTCATTATATATTCCCTTCTTTGGTAAAACAAAATAGAAAACAAAATCCAGTGATCTTCTGAAAAAAACAAACAACATAATTTTCAAGTGGCTTCACAATAAAAATAATAGAAATGAAATAAATGAGGTATATCTTGTATTCATAATCTATTATCCATTTACAGGTTTTGTGAGGTATTTGGGCTATAAAATGACTTTTTCTTTTTTCATAAATGTGGTATCACTAAAAGCATTGAAACAGCCCAAGATTCAAAATCATAAAATAATAAATACATCTTTTCTAATTTTCTACAGAATTCTAACAAAATGACAATAACAACCTCCCATTTTCCTTACCAACAGAAAAGAGAAGAAAAAGAAATAAACAACAAGAGCATGAGCGAAACAAATGGAGAATTGAATAAACAATGAGAGATGAAATCTCACATGCAAGTGCATTGTTGAGAACTCGATGAAAATTGTATTCTATTCACAACAGTGATGACACCCCATGAGCTGTTGGTTAGGATGGCCACATTTAACCTGTTTACGGTACATGCAATCTTGTTCTTGTAAGCCTCTCTTTTCTGGTTGCAGTGCTCAACCATTTTGTTTTCATGATCAACTTCCAGCTCACAGCCCACACTTCCATGTCACAATATAATTTAACCTCCCCTGACACCCCTTAAACCTGTATTAATCAATGCGACCCATTTATTTCCGTCTACTAAATCATCTAATGAACACTTTTAGCTAATAAACACTAGCCGATGTGGTGGAAAATCGTTAAACATTGTTGACAAGCGTTCCCCAAATAACTTCGCAATCAATTGAATATATTTTGCAATGGCTCTAGAAACAAACCCAGTCACGAGAGAGAGGGAGAAATAGTCAAATCTGTTGTTCTCCCTGCTTTCTTCAGAATTAAGCTAAAAATGGCTGATCATGCATATCTGTCTCACTTTTTAATAGATTCTGTACATGATTACTTAGATGTATGAAGTTTGTCCCATCGCAGCAGATAAATATCCCTTCCACATTTTTCTTTACAATCAGAACTTCAAGCAGAGATGGAGTAAATAAGTTGTTCTCCCTGATCATTTGATGACCCAAGTAAAATGGGATGTGCTTTGCCTAAAATCAAAGTTTTAATATCTTTTTAGCATGATACTTCACTATAATGACTCTCCATTGCAAATTTCTGATATTTTGCAATGGCTTAAAGTATGCGTGTTGTTGCTGAAAAACTGTGCATTGTAATCTTTATAAGTTATCAAATAAAGTCATAAACCACTATTATGTTGCTCATCTTCTGTTTGGTAATAGCTGACAGTAGCTCTTGCTGTTTGATTCAAGAAGGTAACAGGTAAAGATAGTGGAAAAGAAGAACAAGATGGACTCCTGTGCCAGAACTAAAGAATTCTGCTTTAAAAAGATCAGCGCTCAGTTTCAGGAACGTCCAGTCCTCTCAGGTTCCTCACACTGTTCCTTGTGTTCATGGCATTGCCACACAGTATGTTTCAGTCACTCCACACTGAATAACATGTCCTCAGATGAACAAAATTACAAGCTGCACCTTGCTGCATTTGTAAATGTAACACACTTAAACTGTGCGGCTATCAGCTTTTGGTGCTCAGCTTACTCATTTTGTCTTTGCATTTTTTTTATTATTTTAATGAAAGTTTTTTAAGTAATAGACTCTTCTGTCCTAATAACCGGGGGAGGGTTAGAAAAACAGTAAAATGTGTACATTGAAGGAGACAGAAAGAAAACTGGTCCAACAGGATGAACAGGAGACCCTGCCTTAATATGACGATGAGGACGAGTTGTGTTAGGTATTGTGGGCTCAAGGGGAGGTGGCTGGTCCATGTGAGGAAGCGGTGGAGGAGGAGGAGGAGGAGGACGGCGGCATGTGGTTGTTGAGACCTGGGCTGCTGCTCTTTACCTGAGAACTGTGTTGGTGATGGATTCGCTGGTTGCCTGGCATGAAACCAATGGTTGGCTTACGGGCAAACAAGGCCCCTGGAGTAAGCATACAAATATATAGTTAGTTTAAGTTAGGCTGAAGTTAGATTCAAAGCATTTAAACAGTTGCATTCACTTGTTCTGTCAAAATCTAATTTCCATGACAAACTCAATTGTTTGATATTTTAATGCAATAGTATGCAAACTATGTTGCCATATACAGTACACTGTTTTTGTTAATACGGTTTAACGGAACCAAATTTATGTGGTGAAATAATCAAGTGCTTCCACAGTCAATTGTTTTTGATAACACTCCCTTTCCAAAGCAACTGCTACATTTTGGAGGCAATTTCTCAATTGTGCAATGCAGGAGACATGAAAGTAGTACTTGAAGCCTACATTTTGATTAGGTACCTACATTTTCTGTATAATATTCACAAGAAAAATAACAGATACTAACAAAACAAAAAACTAAGTAGTTGAGATACTAACTAAAAGCAGTGACACTACTAACTTCAAAATAGTGTAGCTTTTCCAGTTAAAAGCTACTCCCTCCAACAAATTGCATCGTAGTGTGACAAAACCCTACATCACTTTTTTATTTTGAGTATAATTTTACAATTGTAATTTGTGATTTATAATTTTTATTATAATATTTGCTATAGTTTCAATAACATTTATAGTATAAATGCTGCTGTTCATCTGTTTAATGCTGTCACTCTCATCGAGATTCTTACTATATTTGTTTCAGATAAATACTGCTCTGATCACAAATGTATAAAATGATATGCTTCTCCAAATAGCTTTGATGTAGTTAGCTACTTTTTATTATTTTCTTAAAGGGATAGTTCACCCAAAAATGAAAATTCTCTCATCATAGACTCACCATCACGCCATCCCAGATGTGTGACTTTCTTTCCTCTGTAGAACACAAATGAAGAATTTTAGAAGAATATTTCAGCTCTGTAGGTCAATACAATGCAAGTGAATGGGTACCCAAATGTTTAAGCTCATAAAGCAATCCTTAAGACTCCACTGGTTAAAGCTGTATCTTCTGAAGCAATATGATACAGTAGGTGAGGGTGAGAACAGAACAATATTTAAGTTTGTTTTTACCATATATTCATCCTGCCTGCCCAGTTGGTGGCGATTTGCATGAAAAATGTGACTCACCAAAAACAAAATAATAAGAATGTAAAAGTAAAAGTGGAGGATGATTGTAAAAAAAAGGACTTAAATATTGATCTGTTTCTCACCCAAACCTATCATAACCGCTTCTTAAGATATGGACTTTACCGCTTCAGTTGTATGGATTACTTTTATGCTGACTTGTGTGATTTTTGGAGCTTCAAAATTTTGGCACCCATTCACTTGCCTTGTAAGGACCTACAGAGCTGAAATATTCTTCTAAAAATCTTTATTTGTATTCAGCAGAAGAAAGAAAGTAATACACATCTGGGATGGCAGGAGGGTAAGTACATTTTAATTTTTGGGTGAACTATCCATTTTAAGAGTCGTTTAACTATAAATTATAATGAGTAGCTTATACAGTAGCTAGAGAAACTAAAGATTCAACGTAGCATCACCACCAGTGAAATTAATATATTGAAAAAAATCTATGTTCTGGGGCTATGAATCTTTACTGGAAGCAATCATTCAGTGAAAAATGGATGCCACTTCAACTTGATCTCCTCCACTGAAACGTTCCCAGCAAGCTTATGAGCCATCTTCTAGTAATTACTGTCTCCCGCACATCAAGCACAAGCACTGTATCTAGCTAAGGCACAGGGCCTTTCTCTCGGGCACGAAAGACAATAAGCTCCATCGACCTCCCAGCGCCAGGGCCCAATTTTAAGATATTTAACTTTTTTAACTCTATTGAACTCGCCACTTCATTACGATGGATTTTATAGCAAAGACATCAAATTGTGTGGAGGACTAAGCGAGGGGGTGCTGCTATAACTTATTGAATTTTCTGCCTGCAATTACATCAGCAAACGGTGCTCTATTTACCTGTGTAGACAACCCCATTTATTTCTATTGACATGTTGATGCTGCTAATGCCGTTGGTAGACAGGTTCAATGCGGTCTCTTGTCTATCATCTGTCAAGAGAGGAGCCAGGGAGCGAGAGAGAGAAAAACTCAATATGAGCATTTATAAAAGGAACACAAGAAGCAAGAGAAGCATTGGTGATAACTCATGAGTGACAGGATAAGGATGGGTTTATTAAAAGAGTTAAGGGGGGGGGGGGGGGGGGGGGGGGGGCTTCCACTTGTGTTCTCTAAATAGGGAACAGCACAGGGGACACCTGTGTCAAATGCTCTTACCATTTCTTACAAAAGCCCATTGAAACTGTTAACATTACATGTAAAGTATTACATACAAATACACTAGGTGAACAGATACATTTTTTGATAAAACAATTGCAAAGGATCCATATTTCAAAGTAGTCAGCTACTGTTACATTTAACAAATCAAATCCCTTTATTGTCACTCAATCATATACACAAGTGCAACAGTGGGTGAAAGTCTTGGGTGCAGTTCTGAGCAACATAGCAGTATAACAATTACAATAAATATGTAGTGGATATTGGTGTGCATTTCATCAAGTAACAGAAAAAATAGAAAAAGCAACAATTGTTAGATGAGTGAAGAATGAAAAACAGTGATGCAGAAGACAAAATGCATTTTACACATGACAAGTCTGCAATCATAGCACACTCTCTGCCATTAGGTTATGAAGGTTACAGTGATTGCACTGCATCCATTACCATTAGACAAATAGCTAGACAGGAATAATCAACCTTCAAAATTTACACCTGTAAAGCGATTCATGGAAAGGAGGCGGCGAGTTTTAATATAAAACTGAACCAAAAGACACAAACACACACATATGATGGACAGCTGCCCGTAAACAATCTCTCTGTCACACCACCATCTGCAACCAGGCTTTATCCCTCTCAGAGGCTTGATTAGCCTGATAATGGACCGGGTGTGTAGAAGCACGTCCCGGCCCCGCCCTCCGCCCTGTCACAACACCTAATTAAGCAGATTTATTTTTTGTGAGTGTGTAACCCTTATTAAAGTTTAATTATAATGATATGGTATTATTTCTTACAATTTTTTTATCAGTACATGGTTTTGTTATCGGAGATTGGAAAGATAATTTTTGGGGCATCTTTTCTTCAGCAGTCAAGCCTGAGGGTTTCCCAGCTACCGCTAGATGTTTGTGATCCTCACTCAGCCCAGAGAAAATAACCTCCAGTTTTCTCTACCCAGAGAAAATCTCCATTATTTTATCCATAATGTTTTCTCTACTGACTCATGTCACAATATGATATTATATAGACATCTGGGTCAATATAACATAATATTGTGATTCATTTAATTTAGTGTATAGGAACTCAAAAAAATTCAATATCTTTTCATCACTTATTACTCATTCATCTTCATTGGCTTTGCCTAATCATATTCTTTGTTTGTTTGAAAGTAATATTTGGTGAAATAGAAATAAATTAATCTGCATAACCTAATGCTACAGTACGTTTCCAAAAAATATGAATGTAAAAAATTTAACTAAAAATATTGTTAATTGGCATTAGAATTATAGACTAGTACTGAGGAAAAAATCGCTCTTTGAAATTTTTACCCCATCCTTACCAAGTAGGTTCCATTATTATTAGCTACTTGCTAATCATTACCATTATTAGCCAGTAGCTGAAGTCAGTCTTAACCTTTGCTTCGCAATTACAGTACATGCCTTTCCATGAAAAACATGTAATCTCTGTAGTTCATATCATGGCAGAGACAGTGTTATTATATTACAATACTGCACATGCTTAATTATAAAGGTTGTGCCTTTAAATTGCAATGTTATGACTTCTAAGAATCTTTTAAGCTGACTGGGCAATACCACAAATTGCACTGCATTTTACATTTAGTCTACAAACGTGCTGCTTATCAATCTTCTCCAATAAAGCATCTTTCAAGAAGAGAGAAATTAAGCTTGTGCCTCTGTTAAGAGCTTTTAACAGTGATGACAATAAAGAGGCTTATATGAGAACATGAACTGACAATTTCAGGACAATTATGTGAGAGCAATCTTAGCACTCCATCTTCTTCACTCACCTCTGCTATTAAGTTTGACGTTCATAGGTAGCTGAGTTGCCATGGCGAAGAGATTCTGCTGCAGCGCATGCTGCATTATCCTCTGCTGCTCCTCTGCCATAAGTATCACTTTCTTCTCCGGTGGCTCTCCAGACTCCAGCTTCTCTCGCAGCTGTTCCAATGCAGCCGCCTGCACAGCTGCTGCAGCTGCAGCCTGGGCTGCAGCAGCCTGAGCTGCACTGTGGTGGCCGGCAAAAGACACAGGGATGCCAACTCTGTTAGTCAGGCAGTTGGAAAGAATGGTGTCTTCTGTGGAGCAAAAAAGCATGATGAGATCTGTGTGTAATGACTGTGAAGTCTGAAAAAAATGCTAACCTCCAATTGTTCCCCATAGGAGCTATTTCTACCTGATCTAACACTTAGAATTAGTTTTGTTTGTGTAACCTAATGTATTCAGGTTGATTCTGTGATGTTAAATAATATTTTTTGACTCAAATAAAACCAGTTAATTTAGAAGTCCCCACATATAGCACATTTTTTAAGGTTAACATGTTTTACAGTTGTGTGACTGTGTGACTCTAAAGGTTTTTGGGTCTCTATTTGACCTGCAGTTTCATACTATCAACAATACACCATTCTATACAATAGTTTAATCCGATACCTTCAACTTTATACTTTATAGTTGCTTTGGATAGAAGTGTCTGCCAAATGAATACAGGTAGAATCCTTTCCTTTATCCTTTATAGAATCCTTTATTTTTTTTGGTCACACATTATACACACAGTTTTTTGTGCATATATACAGTGAAATTTATTAGTTTTCACATATCCCAGTTAAGCTGGGGTCAGAGTGCAGGGTCAGCCATGATACGGTGCCCCTGGAGCAGATAGGGTTAAGGGCCTTGCTCAAGGGCCCAACAGTGGCATCTTGGTGGTGCTGGGGCTTGAACCCCCGAACTTCTGGTAACACTGAGCCTCAACCACTGAGCCACCACTGCCCCTAGGTAAATATAAATAAATGTTAAATGTTAATGATTGTGAAAATGGAAAGCACTGAACTGACACAGCATTGAACATGTTAATGCATTTGGTATCATGAAGTGGCAATAAACAATATTTTTGACTGCATTTTTGGTTAATGTTAATTTATTATAACACAATTGCTCATAGTTAATGTTACTTCAATGTATTAATGTTAACATACAACTTTTCATTTAAAAAAAGTATGTTGTGCTGTAAAGGTATTGTTCATTGTTAGTTCATGTTAACTAATGTAGTTAACTGATGTTAATGAATACAACCTTACTGTAAAATATGACCTTGCACAACGACAGTGTAAAACATGTTTTGTCAGGTAATTTAAAAATGTATAAAATATGACTTATCCACTTTTTACAGTGTATGTTCTTTGCATGTACCATTATCAGTCTGCATTGTATGCTGCAGTACTTTTAATATTTGGAAATGTTGTAATAACATCCTCATAGGGGAGCATGAGTATGACACACAAGCCATGCAATATGCTCTCAATTCTATTTAAAGCTGCTTTGTAAACACTATAAATACTGTCAGATTTTTAAGGGACTTTGATCCTTCCAGAGTTGCGTGACTTGTCTCTTTCCATATGGGCACATTGCTAAATAATGAAACTCTTTGTGCTTCATTTCTCCTGCTGGCAGAGTGGGCAAGAGGAAGTCCTGCAAGCTGTTTCCTGTCCGCTCTGATGACCACTCAGGCCACAGTCAGAGGAATCAACATGAGTAAGAAGTGCCAGTGTTACTGTGTAAGAGAGATCACTTCTCCTTTTGTGGGTCTAGCACAGGTTGTAATTTAGATGTATGCAATAACATTACAAATTCCTGACAAAGAATATAATTTTATAAATTAATTTATTTATTTGTTGTCCTTATCTTTTCACTAGTCAACAAGCAAAGGAATGTGTTGCATTATTTTTTAAGCTTTTTTCTTGTTATATTATTTGTAAAGGATAAAATAAACTCTTGCAGAGTGGTCAAGACAACTACTTGTCTAATAAATAAATAAATAAATGCACATAAAATATTAATTTGGGTTGAAATAATTGTATAATATAATTATATAAAATTTTATATATTTATATAATTTTATTTATTGGAAATTGATCACAGGGTGATACAATTTACATTGATATGTAGGAAACAGTTTGCCTATGACAAAGGCAAATTATATTGTTTAGCGGTCATTATATGAAAATATTTGTTGGGTCTTATCAGAAGATTAATCCTTATAGTAAAAGTAGTCCAGATAGCTGTGTAATAAATTGATTTCATTTTTAATATTTACTTAATCTATTGATCCTTTGAATCCATTGAGATGGCAAGGAATTTTTGTGTCAGGGGGTGCTCAAATAGTGAAACAAAAAAACCAACCTTTCTTGATAACGGGGGACTGAGTCATGTGCCCGCCATTCAGAGTGGGCATACTGATGTGGGGTATCTGGAGTTTGGGGGAAGCCAGCAGTGTGGGGGTACCCACGGGGGAGTAGTTGAAGAGGGTGGAGCCATAACTTTGTCTCCGCCCTTCACGCCGGTTACTGTCAATAGCTGCCTGGAGCTCGCCGGGAGAGCTCAGTCCCCGCTTTTCACATTCATAAGGATAGAGGTACTTCATATACCTATAGAAAAGAGAAAAAAGACGACTGTCCTGTGGTTGTATGATAGTAAAATGAAATGAGAAATTGTCAAATGGTAGAGATTTTGCCTTACTGTTTTTACTATGACACGATTTAAAATATCCAACATGAAGCAGAAAACTACAGTCTACTCTGAAACTGTATTTGGCAAGAGAAGAGTGGAAGTGGAGCGAGGAGTGGGGTGGCTTTGTTTTTCCTGTAGCGAAAAGTGGGTGTCTTGAAAATCAGCTTGCGCTCCATCACGAGCACAACACATGTTAATGGCCCATAATGCAATAATTCACCATCTGTTAAGCAGTGTTACATTTATTTTTCTGCAAGGAGGTATGTGGTATTAAAAAGCATACTGAAATAACTTTACAGTGGAGAGGTACATTTTGCTAACATGGAGTGGGGTTTCTATTTTCAGGGAGTGTGGAGAAAACGAGAAGGAAATAGACAAACAGATTGGAGCTGGAGCGGAGTTATTATAGAATGCTTTGAGCACGGAGGGGACATTTTTGCTGCTCCACTCCACACAAGTATTCTGGTAGCAGGCAAGTTTCCAGTGTAGACATTAAATATGATTCCACAAGTTCTTGAAATGCCATGTTTTTTTCTTATGGTAGCCAACAGAGCCACAGGAGAATTGCATTTCTTTAAGTGAATTTTAATTGTGTTAAATGACGGTACATGCACAAACAAGCTCATGTGCTCTTCAAGAAGGTCAAGGACTTACACAGAAATCAAAAACAGAACCAGCACAATATTTCTGACACAAATGCAAAAAAACTAAATGGCGCACTGCCGCGTTCATGGATCAGGTTAGGATTTTTTTTAATAATGTGATTTGATTTCAATTCACTTAGTGTACATATATTTTTATATACCCTATCCAGTGTATGTGTATTCTATATTGTTTGTATTGTTTACTGTACATTGTACATCAGTACTATATTGTGTAATTACACAATTATTTGTGTTGTGTAAATATGTTGTTTATTGTAAAGTGGTTTATGTCTCGTCACTGTCATGACTGCAATGTTGCTCGGAACTGCACACAAGAATTTCACCTACTGTTGCACTCGTGTACACAGTAGTGTGACAATAAAGTGATTTGATTTGATTTGATTTGATGTTTTCAAGAAAACAGTTCTTAGTTAATTATAAAAAATAAACAGGTAGTTTACCCAAAAATTACAGAATTTGTATTATTTCCTCACCCTCATGTCATTTCAAAACTGTATGCTACTATTTTTTCCGTGGAACATAAAGGAAAACTAATATGGGTTTGGAACCAGGGTGAGTAAAATTACTAGTAACATTTACATTTTTGGGTGACCTCTATTTTAAATTGTAAAATGTATTGCAATAATCACTTCATTGAAATAATATCTTCATTAAATTTACATTCTCATGCTGATTTAATGCTTAAAAACAGCATTATTCTTAAAATGATGGATCACAGTTGCAATTCTATCTACAAATTTACCTCTCTGATTCTGCAATCTTTGTCTTATAGCCACTCAAACCCTGTCAAATATACTTTCCCCTTCACTCTCTCTATTTTAAAAGCAGATAATTGAATTGGATTAGATAGTCAAGAATCAACTGGCTGTTATCAACAGGTTGTTCCCCTCTAAAGTTATCTCACTCACTGTGTTCGGAGGGTGAAAGCTGCACTGGTGATGGAGGTAGGGAGGTTCAGGCCTTTGGTAATCTCGCGCCATATTTTCTTATTGATGACTTCCACTAAGCCGCCTTTTTCAGTGACAAGCTTGTAGAGAGTGTAGAGATCCAACACCTGCTTGGCCATGATAGGAATCCGATTCACTGGAGTCCCTGCAAAAAGGGGGGTGTGGGTGGGGGGGTTGGGTGGAAGCACAATATCCACAATCAATGCCATTAACTTAAGGTCATTGACGGGCCTCTCTGCCGCTTATAAGGCCAATCAGTGAGGCACAAGTAAATGTCCCGCTTCCCACTCCACTTGGCAAAAATATCACTTTTTGCCTTCAATCAAAGGTCTCTGCTGTCTGTTTCACTAGAACTATAAAGATCTATTTCTTTTCTTTTGGAGCAAGGGTGCATCTGTCTCATTTAGTAAAAGTACAATTTTGCATGTTATATTCTCACATATTGAATATTGTATTTTTAGGCTATTGTATGTCCAACCTTAAACATTGCACTCCTCACCTTTGCCAGTTAATTTGCTGAATGAAGAAAAAAAAAAACTTAATGATAATTTGTGCTTACGATTTAATGTTTGGTTGTAATGTGTGAAGAGGATTAGCCCTTTGTGTGCATTTGAGACTGGCTGACCTCAAGATAATTAACCTGTATTTTGCTGATAGAGTTCTATTGTGCTCATTGGATTTGCCATAATAGCAATCAATGCACAGAGAAATATAGAGCAAACAACAGCAAGGAGAGCCACGGACTGAAAAGAGCAAGGAGAACAGAGCTATGTTCTATCAAGTTAAAAACACATCAATTAAGATTTGTAAGCATGCCTTAATTTTGCCTCTCTGGCATGTAAACTTAGAGACACTATTAAAAGTAAAGATTTATTTGCCCTCCACTCTGAGACAATTCTGGCATTAGATCTAAAGTAGCACCACCATCTAAAACAATCAAATTATGTTTCTAACTTCTGCTCAAACTGACCAAACAAGTCAGATTTACATTTAGACTCTATCCCCTAAACCTAACCCTCACAAAAAACTTTCTGCATTTTTACATTTTCAATAAAACATTGTCTAATATGTTTTTAAGCTATTTAAATTATGGGGACACTAGAAATGTCCTCATAAACGACATTTATAGCATAATACCCTTGTAATTACCAGTTTGTAGCCTAAAAAATTGTCCTCGTAAACCACATAAACATGCCTCCACACACACACACACACAAAATATAAATGAAGCAGTGCTCTCAGTCCTAATCATGTTATGTCAGATTCTTGTTAATTTATGTCAGATTTTATGCTAAAAAAAGTACAAATCTGAACATCTAAAAGGGACACCTGTGAGTATTTAAATTACTGTAAAATAGTCTAGACAAAAGCCATCAGACCCCTTAAATCAACATGTGTTTTTCTAAATGCAAAAGTACACGCAAAACCTTGGTGTTTCCCAACTGCATGTTAAATCATATATTTCACTTATAATAAAAAAAAGAATAATAATAAAAAAAAAGAGTTAAAATTGTTTTAGTTATCTGACATTTTTTTGGTTACATTTATTCATTTGGCAGAAGCTACTATCCAAAGACACTAGCAAAAATGTTTTTGTTGTAAAAAAATATTCATTTTATTTTTGTTTCAATGTATCACATATATTCTGCTATGAGAGTCATTCAATAATAATAATAAAAAGTGTGTGTAAATCATTCATAAATCCAACAATTTAAACACAAATTAATTCATGAAACATGATCAGAACAATTTCATTTTATTCTTATTGTTTTATTACACACATTATTGTGCTTTCTTTCCTTAAAAAGGAATAAAAAAGATTAATCATGATTAGTTATTTTAATCTATAAAATTTTTTTATTTATAGGTTTAACAAAGCAAAAATCAAAACCTTTCTAAGTACCCCCTGGAACTTGCTTAAGTGCCCACTGGGAGTGAATCACTGCTATAATGCACAAAGTTAAATCACAATAATGCACAAATAATTATTTATTCCCATGCACAAAAGCACAAACTAAACAAGACTGAAGCAATAAATAAAACCTGACTCTACAAAAGCCACCTTCGGACTAAAGTGAACTTGGATAGGCGTATTTAAAACAAGATTTACGAGCACTCGATATCCAAGGTGATTTATTCATCTCCTCCAGTTCCCTGAAAGAGATGCAGCGAATAAAGGCCAGTGTGAGCTTTTGTCATCCCGAACAATTTGATCTGGTCATGCATCATTATTACAATGAGTGATTGTGGTCTGCAGAGAAACACGTTTCGCCGAACTCACATAGCTGCCTGCTAATTGTTCACTGGCTAAAAAGGTTTAATTGAAAATGTGCAGATGGTGTTGGGGCCAATCATCTATGTGGTCAGCAGTCTGTGTTTTCATCATTCATTTCAAGCAGATAATGGAAGTAGAATGTGCCTACAATGCTTGCTCTTCCCAAGCATGAAATGAACGGGCTAATTTGTAAACAAAGCTAGAAAAAAAAAAACTTTATCCATCTGTATAAAACAGGCAAATTGGACTTATAAGACCAAACAAGCTTGAGTAAGACCTCTATGATGTGTTTATCAGGGAGACAAGCTAGATTTACATTTACATTACATTTATTTAATTAGGAGCAGATGCTTTTATTCAAAGCAATTTACAAATCACTCATTACATGAGTGATTCATCCAAAAGTGTAACAGCTTTGCCTACGTTTGTCTTTTTCGTTTTTCAGTATTCTTAAAAAAACTACAATATCTTCTTGTGTTGAAACCAGCGCATAAATAAAAAAGTCAAATGTAAGGGGCCTGGGTAGCTCAGTGAGTAAAGACGGTGGTAGTCAGCATCTTTAATCACTGACTACCACCCCTGGAGTCATGAGTTTGAATCCAGGGCATGCTGAGTGACTCCAGCCAGGTCTCCTAAGCAACCAAATTGGCCCGGTTGCTAGATAGGTTAGAATCACATGGGGTAACCTCCTTGTGGTCGCTATAATGTGGTTCTCGCTCTTGGTGGGGCACGTGGTGTGTTGTGTGTGGATGCAGCGGTGAATAGCGTGAAGCCTCCACACGCCCTAGGTCTCCGCAGTAATGCGCTCAACAAGTCACATGATAAGATGTGCGGATTGATGGTCTCAGATGTGGAGGCAACGGAGATTCATCCTCCGCCACCCGGATTAAGCCGAGTCACTACACCACCACGAGGACTTAAAAGCGCATTGGGAATTAGCCATTCCAAATTGGGAAGACATTTTTTGTTATGTAAAATAAAGTAAAAAATTCTATAAATAAAATGGCCAGCCAACCAAATATAATTGTAAAACACTGAAAATGTATAAGAACAAACATGGACAATCACAATTCACTTTCACTGACATATTCATATGGAGCAGATATGAGGCTATAAGACTTAATCACATGACTTGCTATTTATAATGATATTCCTCCTTTGCCTTATATGAATGCTCTTATATATATATATATATACACACACACACACATACATATGTATATATGCTGATAAATTACAGGAAGAGCCAATAAATGAAGAGCTCGATGACTAAAAAAAGTAAACTACTAAAAACATACAGTTACAATATTGCTGGCTGAAAACACCCTGGAGTGCTCACTGTAGTAAATAAAGAGTACTAAAAAAAAGTAGTTTTTATCTTCAGCAAAATAGCATTTCTGTATGGAGTCAGGCATGTGCTATCGACCTGACTTCTTTCCTGTATGGAAGCAAGAGTGAAAATAGACATGAACTGACAGAAAAAACTGTGACTGTCACTCAACTTGCCTTTCATTCTCCTCATTAGTATTTCAGGTAACTATGAGAGCATCAAATATTGATTTATTCAAAAGAAAGTGCTGATGCTGTCCTAGATGTGAATATTGAGGCAACAATATTTATTGTTGCCTCCCAGTGGGAATCATGAATCAAAGTGGGAATTTATCAGTTTACAATGGGCAATAACACTGGCATTGTTCCCGTTGCTTAAAGATTAGGGGCTGTAAATGAGCCCATCACTCCAAGTGACTTCCATGATGGACGTATGTATTCTTCAGAACCCATCACAGAAACTTAAAAGAAAGGATGCAATTAAGTGATTTCCATCAGTGGTCGACTAATGAGACAACCATACTACAGCAAGTATCAACCAAAGAATGTTTTAATCGAACTATCATAAAACAAAAGTCTATGTCAGGGTTATTAAAGTTTTGAAGTTTTAAATTTCTATTTTATTTTCAATTTGTGCTTTCAATTTAGTGGAGCTTTTGTTAGTTTTCACTCTATGTATGTTAGTTTTAGTCTATTCTATACTTTTTGGCTTTATTTCTTTCTTTTTTTGTATATTTAGATTCATCCTACACTGGTAACCTGCAAATGTAATCTCAAGGATGTATTTCTACTTGATCTAACCTATAAAAACACTTTTGTTTTCAGGTAAATGTAGTGTAAGGTGTTACCACAAGAAGCACAGATTACCTAAAAAATGTACAGTGCACGCTGTAAATGTGCTTCATGTGGTAAGATCTAAATTAACTTATGTTATTCAACTCAAATATTATTATTATTCAAAATATTATTTAACCTCAATGAAACAATCTGGATACTAGGTAACACCAACAAAACTAAGTTTTAGAACAAGAAAAAATAGATCCTTAAGGTAACAATTGCAGGTTACCACTACTTACAGTGTAGTTTCAATTTTTAGTTAAAAGTTAATGCATTAGTTGATACAATTAAAATATGTTTGATGGAGATACATTTTTCAGGACTGCCTAGTGTTATTAATATATGTTTAATGAAGGTAGGTTGCAAAAGTTACATTTTATAATGTACTATTTTAAAATTTTTAAATTAATTTACATTTACATTTATGCATTTGGCAGATGCTTTTATCCTAAGGGACATACTGTGCATTGAAGGTATACATTTTTTGAGACCTTTTATGTTTTAGTTAGTTTTGGAGGCATGAAAATGCTATTTTGGTTTAGTTTCAGTTTTTTGCTAGTTGTTATTTCAGTTAACTGAAAACTTTTATTTTAGTTTGTATTTGTAAATGACAATAAATGACAAAAGTTTTTCAACAAATTCATAAGATTTCTCCATTCTGACAGAAGTATAATTTGCCCTTTGCAATCAACTGTACAAGTTTCATTAACAGGTCTTAAACAGCTGGTCATAAATACTTCTCTCTATATAAAGCTCTCTGGGGGAGCATCTACATTCTTCCACGAGCTGAGCTCAAACACAGACCTGCTTGTGTTGAGCTGTGAAATAGAGGCAGCCATTTTGATGTGAAAAAAGATATGGCAATCTCAGTAAACCAAGAACCTTGCGACAAACAATCTGTATTTGACAAGTTATGATTGATGAAGGCAAGGTCCGGGGTACACTGGAAAGGCCAATGACCTCTGGTCGCAGGCCAGGCCTACAGGGGACCACAGTCCTGTCAAGAATTCACTCACAGTGGGGGAGAACTTTTTGTGTATTGATTTTTAATGTGTTCCGGACACTTTTCTTTTCCTTACTGTCAACAAAATGTAATTTGATCCTGTGAATAAACACTGTGGAATTTCAGTCTGGGAGTGGAATTTGGTTTGGAAATATTTTATTTGAGATAATCCTTGATCGTTTTACATTTGTACTATGTTAAAATACTTTCTCCTATCCCAGCTTAATATGCAAGTGTAAACACTGCAGCTATGTGAAGCTATTAAAACATTCCTCTGTTTGTTTGAGCATCCTGACAAAGCAACATTGGCTCAACTAATGGTCTGATTTTGGGGGCAGGGCTATCTGTTTTTTCTAACCAAAGGTCGACAGAGGAAAAGTTAGGGAAACCTGCTTGAAAACAATCTTTATTTTTGCAGTTAAACTTGGTTACACTAGTGGCACAGACATTACACAGATTTAAAAAATACAAGATAATCTCTGTGCAAGCATACATGAATAATAGTCATACAAAAATGTTTTGTAACTGTTGGTGCTGAAGGATATCTTACAAAGCATTTTTCAATCAGTCAAAGTTAAATTTACTGTTGTAGAGCTTTACAGGATTTCAGTAAACATGCACTTTCCAGGTTGATATAAATTTTCCCATGATCATTGTTGTCACTGGAAAATTATCTCTTAAGAATACAAGATCAATCAATGACACTTTGCTATTTTCCAAGCAGATCAAAAGAGTAATGGGAGGGTAGTAGTAGTGTTGGGTGAGTCTTGATACACTAACATCTCCAGAATGTCCAACAAAAGTTGCTCGGGACAATAAATCAAGCACTATTTCGTTTTCCAGTACTGCTGTGGAGTATCACACTGCTCAGAGCAACATTTTAATCTTTGAGTACTCTTTAAAGTGGGCTGCAGATGAGAGAAGAGTGGAAGAGACACTCAAACATACAGTGTTGTCCAAATATCTGACCATACTGAAAATATGTGATTCAATAACAAATTTAAACCTTTTATAGATAAAGTTTGAACATTTTGAAAAAAAAAACTAAAAAACATTATAATGTAAAATGACTTAGAAATATTTTACATTCTGCGCTATTTCTAGGTCACTAATCAAACAAGCAAATTTGTGATATTGACCATGTTAACTCCTTTGTATGAAAGGTCAGATTTCTTTGCAGAAGAAAGAAGCTCTTTGGAAGATTCTCAAAATATACTGTATAACATGGATCATCGGGTTTTGCACAAACCTGTAGATTCTCTGATATCTTAAGTGCTTGTCATCAAAGCAAAAGCAGGACATACAAAATACACGTGAAATGTACACGAAATTCTGAAATTCATAGTATTTTTATGGTCAACTCTTCACTAAGATGGAAGCATTTTCACTAGAGATCATTACTAGACATTTGTACTCCACTTTATGGAATTCATGAACAGAATATTAATCAGTACAACAACGCATAGAATCTGTTTTATAATTAAAACTGTTTAACTGATAATCCATGCAAATTTGCAAAAGTACAATCTTGATTTGTAAACCAGTGTCTTTAACATAAAAAAATTACGTGCCTCGCAAACTCTATAAAGCCTCGTGTTGATTTTTTCTTTTGCCTCCAGGGCACTTTCTGTTGTTGGCCTTATTAAGCGAAACAGAAAAAGAAGTATTTTTATATATGACATATTATCAACTCAACTCAAACCAAAACCCTTGTTTGTCAAATACAGAGAACGAAAGAAAATACAAATTGGAAGAAAAAATTACGATTCATGTGAGTATTGTAACTTCCCTTACAAAACGTTCAAAGAATATTTGGACAAAATCAGTGTCATTATATAATTAAAATATATAAATTATATATATAATAGAATTTACATAAATATAATTAATTACATTTGTATCATATAAAAATGTACTACAGTGTTAAAATGTATTAAAGTTTGTATATGAAGGTTTTTATATAAAATATTTTAAAATGAATGCTGTCTTATAGGAGTCTGAGCTTAGTTTCTTTAGCTCTAGTATATGTCAGTTCTGACTAGTTCTGAAATGTAATTTATTTACTTCATATTCTGTGACACTCAACAAATATTACATCTATTTTCAGAAGCACCTGGAATGCCTCTATATATGGAATGCACACTGTCATTAATAATATATGTAAGACACTGTGTCCTAATTGCATTCTGAAATCTTTGCTCAGTTGAAGCTCAGATTGCAGTGTAACCAACACTCCCCATAGCTCTATATATGAACTTGGTATCACTAATCATTGACCTTTCCTCTATTATAGTGTACTGCTTAAATTTACCCTTACTAAAATAACGACAGTTGGATCGTTTGCATCCTATCATCCATCTTGCTCATTTTAACTATAAGGCAAAATAAGGCTGTTAATCACTTTCACTCAGAAGTTCCGTTAATATGTAAATTTATGAGAAAATTCATCACATGTGGCTACTGAATATGACAACATACAATGTGTGCAGCTAAAAAATAATGCCATGATAATAAACTAAATGTTCAATCAAATTTCATTCAATCCAAATCTGTCTTGAAATGTCATTTATTATATGTACAGGAATGTGTAATTTGTAATATGATCCTTGGCAAGTTTCAAACAAGAAGACCCACTAACCGTGTGTTGTTATTATAAACACTTATATTTCAGTGGGGCCAGCACCTTTCAAAATGTCCCAGGAACAAGATGTTTTGGACTAGTGCAAACAAACTAACACTCAGGTTTATCAAATTATCACCTATCAGTTGAAACACACACAGAGCTTGTGATGTAAATGAGTAAGTGGCAAAATGGACCTGTGGCAACCATGTTTTGCAAGAATGTGGAATTGCATGTGTGGAATGTGACAAAGACAACAGTCACAAAGCTTATTGAGGTTATTGAGTGGAGATTCACCCTTACAAAACGGTCAGGTAACCTAAAAATGTACCATGTTGATATTAAGAAATGTCAATAAACTGGCTTTCAGTCCAAAATATTATTTTATACATTAGGTTACATCCAAAAAAAAAAAAGGATTTTGTAAGGGTTTTAAGGGATAGAACATGTTTAAATGACCGCTTGGCCCAGATGAAGCCCTGAGGAGCCCATAGTGGTAACGCAGCTATGATGAGTTAGATCACTTGCGTTTAAGCTAATCGGCTAGGGAGGCCAAGGCACACATAGAACTTTAGTACATTAGTGTTACACCATTTGGCCTGTGGCCAGACACACCTAGCTAGCATACTCTCGGTGCACATGGCTCTTCAGAGCAGCAACAGAACATAAGTCTTGGCCTAGATCTGCCTGGTTGGGGGGGTTGTGTTTGCATTTATGTGTTTGTGCAGCTTCCCTGCTTTGTTGGGGGATCTTTTGTTATGTCTATTTGTGCAGCAGCATGTAACACATGCTCAATGCAGCATTTCTTGAGTTTAGTCTCACTGTGCAGCAGCAGCATATCCACGTGCTAACTCCATATGTATGTGTATTTTCTAGCAGTAGCATGTCTCCGCACTTGCTCTGCTGCAGCAGCATTAGCATAGCATATCTAGTCCACCAAGACCAATTTCCTATCAATATGTCATAACAACATGCTAAATCATTCAGAGAGTAGGCATGACTGAATTAAAATAATTAAGAGAAGCTTATCTAATCTATTAACTTAGTAGTCTCGTAGAATATACTTTTGACAATTGGCATAAACTCATATTGTTGGAATATTCCAGAATATACTTTTGTGCTTGAGGAATTTTCAAGCAAACAAATTTGTGTGAGTCTGTCAATTTGTAGTTCTTGCAAACTCTTTTATTAAGGCACAATGCCAAAGTTTGACAAATCCAACAAAAAATTTTTTTTTCAGAAGCATTCATTGTAAATACTGATAAATCCTAAACAAACTTAAAACACCTGGCACACCATAAAACACCAATCTGTCATCAGTGTACAATGTCCATTTTACAGTCAACAAAAAGAGTATACATTCTTGTAACTACGGCATTTTAAACTACATATGATACTAAAATGCACATGACCTTAAGGTGTTAGGGCTGGACATTGATATAGATTTCCCAATTCAATTCAATTCTGATTCACAAGCTCTCAATTCAATTCGATTCCGATTACATTAGTTTTTTTTTTTAATTTATAATGTCCCTTTTGCTTACATATAAAATAAATTATCTCCCAGTTAATGCTGTTAATTACACAGGGGAACTTTTAACTAGGTACATTAGGAAAATATTAAATTGACTAATTATATATATTATTTTTTTGTTACAAATGTATTATTAAATTGCATAAATTATATGTTAATTTGTACTATTTACAAGTATTTACATAGATTTTTTTGAACACATGCTAAAACTGGTACTGTCACTTTAACAAAAAACAGTGCCTTTTTATGAGCACATGTTTTACTAGAGAGGACTTGAATGGCTTTACATCATCTGTGCGATGTATGATTAGAATTACATGTTTTTTTTGTAAATGTTTTTGATCCACAACTTGCTGTAAAGAACAGAAAGTGTATAAAAAGAGACAGCATTCAATGACAAAAGGGTTGCGTGGATCTCGTCTTGGACACACATTACGCGGAACTTTTACTCAACCCGCTGTGAAAGGATCTTGCTGCTGAACACTTCACGACTAAACTACACAATTACTGGTGAGTGAAATTTAAACATTTACCAGCCAGTTGCCAAATATAATCACTTTAGTCGCAGAGCACATAATTTTGTTGCAAATGTAAGTGATTTCCTCACATTGTAGTAGGTTGCGCACTGAGTGAAAGATCGATTTTGAGATTGCGATTAATTGAAAAAACTATTTTTACTCACCCCTATAAGATGTGTCTGAGGCTGAGTTGAAGGTTACAGTAATTGGACATTATTTCATTATATTTGTTTACAAGGATCTTATATGGGCATTTAATTTATTAGTTGTTATTATGAATTCATAGATATTTTAGATATTTTTAGTATTGTTGATGTTGTTTTACTGTGAATATATATTCATGTAAAATCACCATTAGGGTGATCTGTGCCCCATAAGTGGTCAACTTCAAATCTTCCCTGTGCATGTGAATATACATAGGTGAAGTGCAGTTTTATGGGCACTTCTTTTTCGGAATCAAGTTTAATGCCTGACCTCAGTTATTATTTTCTTTAGAGCCAAGACAATTAAGTAGAAACAGTGAAATAAATGTTAATTTGAAACAACTAGGTTTTAGTTGCCAAATCTAATTCGTGTGACATACCATGTCTGAAGTAAATTAACTGATACATTTGTGTATAACAATGGTTTTCTAGTTGTGATAACATAAAATGACCATAAGTTGAATTTACTTAAAAAGTGTGATGCAAAAATGCTACATATTTATTTGAATTAAATCCAACCCATCATATTTTTCACTGCAAATGAAAAATATAAATATTTATTTAAAAATAATTGTGGTGCTAGGTGCGTGTTTGAGCGCCAGGTTGTGAATGAAGAGCGAGATCAGGAGATGAGAACAGTAAGGATCATCACCTAGCAATGATTGTCTCTAACAGCTGTGTGTCATTGCAGTGAGAGATGGAGATGGATTTAGGAGTGAAACAGTTAGGAGAGGGAGAGCTACCACATGCACCCAGAGATTGTGCTGAACCACCCCGAGATTTTCCACTGAAAAGCGTTATTTAGAGTTTTTGCCACTGAAAAGCGTAAATTTGAGTTTAAAATAAACATACCTTTTGAGTTGGACACCCCGTCTCCCGCTTTCTCCATTCCCCAACTCCAAACTTGTTACACTGGTGCCGAAACCCGGGATCTAGGAGGAAGAACGCTGCCATGGATGCCTCACCTCTGGAGAACGTATTCAAGACCCTCGCCAGCATCCACCAGACACAACATCAGGACCTCCTTGAACTGCGCACAGAACAGGAGTAGTGGTTTACTGAGCTCCTCCAGGCCCAAGCGGAAGACCAGCAGTTGCTCTGGAGCTTGCTGCCCCAGGAGGGTGCTGACCAATCCACCCCATGTTCCGCTAGTCAAGATGGGCTCCCAAGACGATCCGGTGGCCTTCCTGGATCTCTTTGAGCAGACGGTAGGGGACTGACTTGAGGAAAGCCATCCTGCAATGGGTCGGCCGGACACCTGAATAGCAGTGCTAATGCTTCGCTCGCCACACATTTGCCTTCGCCCAGCAGCTCCAGGACTCCTACTGGAGGTGGTTGCTGGCTGAGCAATGCGACGTTGGAGCTGTGATCGACCTGGTGATACTGCGGTCGGCTATGCAACGTCGCCTTGTTGTACCAGTTTCCCAGACTTTCTGCTTTATCATACCACGCTGGTGGAATGACCTTCCCAAATCCATCCGTGAAGCTGACTCACTTTCTGTCTTCAAAAAACATCTAAAAACAAATCTTTTCAATGAGCACTTAACCAGTCATTAAAAAACAAAAACAAATTCTTGTTGCACTTTAATCTGTTTTGAATAATATTCTGACGCTAGTGAAACTAGTGGCACTTTTTGTACCACTGTCTCCTTAAGATGATTTGCTTATGTTTTCCTCTTTTGAAAGTCACTTTGGATAAAAGCATATGCCAAATGAATAAATGTAAATGTACTTCAGCATTTTATCACTCAACTTCTGAAAGGGATGGTGGAGTGGATTTAGTGCCACTGCCCGGCATTGCTCCAAATGGCAATCCAGCTGGCAGAGGACCATATGGCGGAGTATTCGGCTGGCAAGCCCCAAGATCCTTCTCTCTCTCTCTCTCTCTCTCTCTCTCTCTCGTCTCCCCTCCTTCCCCTTCTTTCTGTCTTGTTACTCCTCCAGGGAAAATGGGGGAGCTGGCTCCTCGGCTTTGGGGACTACACAACCTGCCGGTTTCCCCTGTCTCTCTACGCTCTCACTCCCAGGTTGGTGGACCCACTGCCACGGGCGCGGGCGTTGAGTCTGGGCAGGTCTGCTGGAGCTGCGGAGAGCCAGGGCATTTCTGGGACCAATGCCAGGTGATGGAGGTGGGGACATTGTGTAGCTAGGACGTACTGCATACCCATGTGTATTAAGTGAGGGTACATATCAGGCCTTGGTGGATTCAGGTTGCAGTCAAACCTCCATCCATCCATTCTTGGTTCAAGACTAGGCTTTAGATGCTAGTCACAAGGTGAAGGTAAGGTGTGTGGAGCTTACACCAATTCGTGACTCTTCCATTAGTTTTTTTTGGGGGCCTTGGCTACGTTTCAGTGCCTCATGGACCGAGTCCTCAGACTGCACTCAGCATACGCTGCACATGCATCATATTAGGGCGGTTCTGAGGTCGCTGAGATGGGTGGGACTCACAGCAAACCCCAAGAAGTGCACAATTGGACGAGTGGAGGTATGGTATCTGGAGTTCCACTTGGGTCACAGGCAGGTGCGACCCCAAATTGATAATACCAAGGAGGTGAGAAAGTTCCTTGGTCCAGCTGCTATTATAGAAGGTTTGTGCCTAATTATTCGGATGTCAACAGCCCGCTGACCAATCTCAATAAAAAAGGAGCCCCAGACCCGGTCCAGTGGTCGGAGCCATGCCAACAGGCTTTTATGCAGGTGAAAGCTGTGCTTTGTGATGGGCCATTGTTAAATGCTCCTGATTTTGCTCTCCCTTTTGTTATACAGACTGACGCATCGGACAGGGGATTGAGAGATGTGTTATGGGGGAGGAGTGCCCAGTGCTGTACATCAGCCAGAAGCTTGGTACAGCACTGTTGAAAAGGAGTGTCTGGCCATCAAGTGAGAAGTCCTCACCCTTCGGTACTACCTCCTGGGACAGGCTTTCACCCTCTGTTCGGACCACGCCCCGCTCCAGTGGCTCCATCGCATGAAAGATACAAATGCGCTGATCACCCATTGGTATCTGGCTCTTCAGCCTTTTACGTTCGTGGTGGTCCACAGGCCGGGGGAGCAGATGGCTGTTGCGGACTTCCTCTCCAGAAATGGGTGGAGTTGGAGATGGATTTAGGAGCGAGCCAGTGAGGTAGAGAGAGAGCGAGAGAGAGAGAGAGCTACCACACGCACCCAGAGACTGTGCTGAATTGTTTCAACTGAAATGCATGATTTTGAGTTGTTGTCATTGAAAAGCGTTAATTTGAGTTATAAAATTAACATACCTTTTGAGTTGGATTTGCCATCTCCATCCACCTCCTTTCCCATAACTGCCACCATGTTACAATAATATTTCACTATTAGATCAAATGTTGGCCCCAGACACATTCACAAATGCATTGGCTAAGCCCTGGATACACAGTGACCCCAAAACCACCCCTGTCTATTACCATCTCTGACTGAACATGCATTAGTGGATAGCATTTTGAATCCTTTATCCCAGTGTTGATGCAATCCAACAGCTCCAACTGTCTCTAACAACTATAATGAGTGAGAAAACTTATGGGAGTTTCCATTCTATTCATACTGTCAGTCACAAAGTATGATAACACAGCTATGAAAGCCACTTGGTCATTTAATACCATAGAGACTTATCAACAACACAACATTAAAACGAGTACTGCAGGTCACCTGCATTATGTGCTGAAAGATTAATTATTTTATGACATGTATCTAAAGCACATAACAGATCTAACAATCTCAAAAGCTTAATTCAAAAATAAAGGGGTTAGATAATTTTTTCATGATTATAACTGATATTTTTGTTTGTTTGTGGTAAAGTAACTAGTAAAATGTAGCCAAATAAATTATTGTGTGAAACACGCCAGGCACACTGACAAATTAATATATCCTTTATGGCCTTGTAAAGAAGTCTAACCAAATCAAGTCACAACCAGTGCCAATAACAAACACTCATTTATAAATGTAACTGAGCCTTTCATGAGTGTGCTGTGTGTTCCAATTTCCTGAGTTATCAAGTCAATGCAGATGTAGACATCAGACATAAGAACAGAGGCGGAGGGGATTTAATTATATTTGATCTCATGGCTGAGCTGACGGGAAGAGCTTCACTTTACTGCATTCAGACATTTTTATGTCATGGCATCACTAGACAGGGTGACTCCTCACTGACTGTCTTGGATGGATTAGCCCATGGTGCAATAACAACAGAGTGAACAGTGATAAAACCTGCCCTGAATTCCTGTCATCACAAATTTAAACAGATGAGACAGATGTAAATGACAACTCACCCCTCCCTACCCTCTCTTACCTCTCAGGGAATATAAATTAGATACCCCGGGACCTGTAACTGCCCCAAACACTGAACCAAAACACTAAGGTGGAGTTTTCCTCCAGTCAAGAAAATCTGTTGCAAAGATGGTTTGACTAGTCAAAATGGCAACACATGAATGACGACGCAAAAATATCACTGGAATGGGAAGATTTAGAAAATATTTACTATGTATAATTTATCATGGATGCATTGAAATATGTACTGTATAGATGTACATAGATGTTTCAATTCATTGTTATTTTCGTTAACATATTAAAACAAAAATTGAATGAAAACATTTTTCATTAAGTGAATCAAAAATAAAAACATAACAAAAAATACTTACTACTTACTACTACTATACTACTATAATAAAATAAAATGAACATGACCTTTTTTACGCCTTAATTAAAAAAGAAAATTTCACCTGATAGCGATATCAATAGACGTTCCTGAGAAATTTTACTGTGTTAGAGATATTTAAATTATATTTAATATGTAATTTAACTAATTACGACAGAGTGAAAACTAATAAAACCTAAACTAAATCAAAAGGGCAAATTAAAAATACAAAACTAGAGCAATACTATGCTAAACATGGAATAACACAACAACCACTAACAAAATATACACAGAAACAAAACACAGTACAATGAAAAATGATAACCTACAAATGTGCTTCATGTTAACATCTCATTTAACTGGTTTCAAGTCAAACATATATATCTTGAACATCACTGAATCAACCTGACTACATTAAGTTAAACCAACAAAACTCATTTTAATGGTTTGATCAGATCCTAAAGGAAACAACTTTAGGTTATCACTTTTTAAAGTAGTAAGGTATTACCATGTTTGTTTGTCTTTTTTTTCTTCTTTTAACCATGTACCATATTAGCACCATGTAGTAATGGCACCACCACAATGTGGTGAGATTTTCAGTAATAATATGTTGTTTTGCTGACAGGCTGTCATGTCAGCAACACACCATGAATACATTTACACACAGATTTTGTCAAATTGCTTCCAAGTACCCACATTGTAATGTGCAAGGAATGATTCCTACACAAGCGCACAGCCACAAACTGTTGAAGAGGCACATCTGTCATTATTCATGAATTAACAGAGGAGTTCTCACTCAACACCTCTTTCTCTGGAAAAATCTGCAGCATATTTTATTGACTTGGAGATGATTGTCCATGACAGGTTCATAATACAACTTTTCAGTCAATCATGCAAAAAGTACACATTATTTGAGAAAAGGAAAGTTGTTTGATCATGGTGTTTTTCTAGATTACAAATTAAACAATGGCAACCAAATCAGGGAAAATCATCCAACATTATTCTATTCTATTCAAAACTTAAAAAAAACAACTGGAATTATGAAATTGGAATGGGTACATTTTAAAAATAGGTTAGTCTATACCAGAGCCGCTCAAAATACCAAAAACAGTTCTGTATGCACCGAAAATAGCTCTTTAATTTTGTCCTGATTTGTTTTCTTTTTTTTTTAAAGGGCGGCAAACATCCTCACATTGTGTAAAACTATTAAAGATCTTCTATTCCCCTATAAAGTATCTGAGACTGATGTCTCCTGACGCATCTTGATGGGAAAATGTTTCAAATTATGTACCTCCCTCCTCATTAAAGCATACATTTAATTATGGTATTGCAGGCTAACATAATACCAGGATGCTGCCTTCCCCACTGTGGCAAGGTCATCCCCTCAGGGATGTTTTCACATAATCTGAGAGTAATTATAAAACAAACAGCAGAAGCCGTTGTTTCAGATAGCATCGGAGGCAGAAAAACGCCACAGTGGCAGCAACACTTCAGAGAACTGGAAGTTTCAAGCAGGAAACCTGAAACAGCCTATCACAATAGTATCTACACATTTGCAGCTTTTAGCAAAACAATAAACCCTGCATTTCTATTGTTGGCACCTACATATGGGTGTTAATATATGTATGATTCTTATTGTTTTAGAATTCAGGTGGCAATCATCTAAATGCACAATTATAATCAAACATATTTATTCAAATTGTTCACGTGAAAGAGTATCCTCATTATATCCTAAGTTTGTATTCATTTAACTTGATTTCAAACACCTTTTAATACAGATTCTGTTATTTATTTTGATAAAAAATAAAATAAAATAAAAAATAATTTATAAATAAGTCCCTGATCCTATAATTACCCATATGCAAACATTTTCATTTATTGGTAACATAAGCTTGTGTAATGTGGGTGTGTAGGGGTGTGTGTGCTTTATACATTTGCAATCTTAGCTGCACACACACACAGATACAAGACTCACCTCTTTTCTGCATGAAACTGAAGAGATCGTCAAGAAACTCCTTTCTTTTCTCATCATCATCTAGTTCATACAGCTGTAAAATGACAAAAAAGATGAATCATTAGTATTTTGAGAGGATGGCATATTATGTTTATGTTGTGCTGAGAGTTATTAATAGCAGTTCTACCTAATGCATAAACAAGGGCCAGAAATTAACCAGGGCTCTGGGTAAAAATACCACTAAAAGTGACAAAAATCGCACAGATATTTTAAATGTGGGGACAAAAAAGACCCCTTAGTGAATTCATCAGATTCATCTTAAAAATAAATTCTAGGAAAACATTTATTGTGTTATGATATTTACTATAAAACAGATATTTTTGTCTTTTGATGTTGATTTTATAGGTATTGATTTTAACAGCCATTATCGTTTGGGTTGAGAATTATTTCAATTAATCGATTCAGCTAAAGTATCTTGGCACACTGTTCCAGGAAGCAAATAATGCTCCTAAATAAATTAGCTAATTTCTGACACAGGTATACGCTAATCTGCCTTTAAATATATTGTATTAAGGCTTTATTCTGATGCACACACAAGTGTGAAACCACATGCATTCTACGCAAGCTTTTCCCCTTATTGGCATATCCATTATGCTTCTCATCCTGTCCCTCTCTCTGAATGGACCTGCTCAAAAGAACCTTTTAAAAGCCGACTCAAGAAGAAGACTGCAGCCTGATGGAAATATGCTCCTCAACCTTCACTTTCAATAAGTCTTAGGCCACGTTAACAGGAGAGCAGGTCGATACAGGAAGACAGAGGGATGACCTTTGGAAACAGCGGGGCACATGGAACAAGGCCACAGAGATAATAACCGATCATTTAAGAGTGTATTAGCTGTCACCAATATTAAAGGACCGATGCAATCAATGCCTTGGAAAGAAGGTACAGTGGGTTTAAACTGTGAACAAGACACAACAGGCTTTTTCCCATATGTGACATTTCAAATGTGCGGAGCACAAATATAAAATGTGCTGTTTGAAACTCAACAAGCAAACAAAGAGAAACTCTGATATGACATTAACCTCTTAAATGCAGTAAAGCCTGTAGTCACCAAAGATTAGTCTTTGTCCTGCATACCTTTAAGTGTTATTTAAAGAAAGGTAAAGGTAATTTAAATTAGTCAGTTCACCTAAGAGTGAAAATTCATCATTTAGTCATCCTCATGTCTTTCTAAACCTGTATGACTTTCTTTCTTCCATGAAGCACAAAAAGAGGTTTTAGGTAGAATAACAGCTTCAGTCACCATTCACTTATTATTTTTATTTCTCCATACAATGAAAGTGAATGGTGACTGAGGTTATAAGTATTTTTCCTTCTCCTTTTGTGTTCTATGGAAGATAGAAAGTCATATAGGTTTGGAATGACAGAATTGTCATTTTTGTGTGAACTAACCCTTTAACTTAAATTAATTTACCCTTGCTACGTAGTTGTCCAGTTGTGATTTAATTGTGTTTGCGTGGATAATGATGTACAGCCACAGACAGGGAGTGCAGTATGGTGTAGCATGAGGCACAGAATGTGTAATATAAGAATCGTGCTTCACTTGGTGTGTTCAAGAAACACCCAAAAAATATTTAAATGCAAATTTGTGGCAAAAACCTCCAATTGCTACCTTAAAGGGTTAGTTCACCCAAAAATTCAAATTCTCTCATCATTTAATCACAATTTGAATAATCACCCACACCTACCTTATCACTTCTGTAAATATGAATTAAAACAAAGTTGTATGTATTACTTTTATGTTTCCTTTATGTGCTTTTTTAGCATCCATATTTTGGCACCCATTCACTTCCATTGTATGGACCTACAGAGCTGAAATATTCTTTTAAAAATCTTAATTTGTGTTCTGCAGAAGAAGAGAAATTCATACACATCTGGGATGGCATGAGGTGAGTAAATAATTAGTGAATTTTCATTTTTTGGGTGAACTATCCCTTTATCCCTTTAAGCTATTCCTGATATAACAATTAAAACTAGTTTTGATGGGGTATACTAATCAGTGTTCATACTGATTCGGTGATGTTATGTAATATTTTTTTACTTCAATAAAACCAGTTAATTTAAATGTTCCCACATGAAGCACATTTTTAGGTTAACTGTCTTTTCAGTGTAGCACATTAACCACCATTCTGGGATACAGAATGACTTCAATGCATTTATTAACCATACCAAATACATACTGTGCAAAATATCTCTAAAAACATGCCCACATTTACACTGTATTTTTAAAAAACTATAAAGAATCATTTTAAACAAATTTAAAGAATGCCTAACCATTCTTTCTTTTTAAAAAGATCGTGCCAACACTCTGGCCACAGTTAAAGTGGCATGAGCCATAACAGTAAATCAGAGATTCATTACAGTATGACTGAGGTAATGTAATTGTGACACTGTTGCAGAGGTCATCACTAAGCTGGGGTGACCAGTAAAGGAGTAATTAAGTCAAAAGCGTAATGACATCTACAACATTTCATGAAATATTAACAGACGGAAAATACATTAGAGCTCTGCTTCACATTTGAGTGGTCCATTACCGTCAGATTAGTTCTATTCCGAGCATTATGACTGCAGGAATGTAGAGTGATGCATGCATTTGGTCATACAAGACTCACATGAATCTACATTTTGGAAGATGGACTGTAACTCTAATTACTCAGATTTTGGTCACTTTTTGTACGACTTATTTTGTTATATGACATTTACTTTACAGTGATTTGAAGTTCTGATTCTGAAAATATCACTCATGAGATTAAGCGCATGAGTTGTTGAATTCTTGAAGTATGGCCACGTACACCATTTCGGCTAAATACAGTTGTTTGTACACCATAGAGTGCTTGATCCTGTTCTATACACACACACACACACACACACACACACACACACACACACACACACACACAGTTCGATAATTTAAGGGGATGACCTCTGCATTCTACAACCGAATTAACTCCAGAAACATTTGGGTGGTTACAACCACATTTTCATAAATTCCATGCAGTGTGTACAAAAGTGAAATAAACAAATATATATATATATATATATGAAAAAAAATATATATATTGTATATTGTATATATTTTTATATATACAAATGAAAAAAAAAAAAAAAAATATATATATATATATATATATATATATATATATATATATATATTTTTTTTTTTTCATTTGTTCAAAATCCCTAAATGAAGACAAAAATTTCTCACACTAACTCCTCCTAGAGTTTTCCAGCTACATTCACCAAACTCTGCACAGACCTTCATACTGTTCTGGAATAGTGTGCTATGTCTTTTCTAACTGACATAGTTTTTTTCATACAGCTGACAATAAAAAAATAAATAAAAAAAATCAGAAAAATCCTATAGACTTACATTTACGGAATGTTCAAATTGGCCAATGGAATGCTTGTTAATTCAAACTTCAATTGTCAAAAATTCAAACTGAACTGCAGCCTCAGCTTTCTGTTCTTGGCTGACAGAAGTGGAACTCGACGTGGTCTTCTGCTGTTGTAGCCCATTCACTTCAAGGTTTAACATGTTGTGCATTCTAAGATGCTATTCTGCTCACTACAATTGTACAGAGCGGTTATCTGAGTAACCGTAGCTTTTCTATCAGCTTGAATCAGTCTGGCTATTCTACGTTTACTTCTCTCATCAACAAGGCATTTCTGTCCGCAGAACTGCTGCTCACTGGATGTTTTTTGTACCATTCTGAGTAAATTCTAGAGACTGTTGGGCATGAAAAATCATGCCAAAATCATGCCATGGCCGAAATCACTGAGATAAGTTTTTTCCCTATTCTGATGGTTGATGTGAACATTAAATAAAACTCCTGAACACGTATCTGCATGGTTTTATGCACTACACTGCTGCCATACGATTGGCTGATTAGATAATCGCATAACTAAGTAGATGTACAGGTGTTTCTAATAAAGTGTTTGTTGAGTATATACAATATATATATATATATATATATATATATATATATATATATATATATATATATATATATATATATACACATACCTCTGTATATTGCTAGCTGCTGTTTGTCTTACTGTAATGTCTGCATATCTATCACACCTATCTAAGAGTAGATATTCATGCATCACAAGAGAATTCAAGCCTTATTGACATTTTTTCTCCCTAAATAGTGATTTTTCTGGAAAAACAACATTCTGTGGTGGAAATGACATTTGAAACATTTTTTGAATAAAATGGCAGACTCCGTTGTTTTGCTAAGGCCAATTTTCTAGCTAGCATTTTATGTTTCATAAATACACAATTTAAAAAAATATAAGTGTTTTTTTTTTTTTTTTACATTATCATAGTTTTAAAAATGCAATTATTAACATTTTTATAATGGACTTTCACATTTTAAGATTGAAAGTCAGGGTCTTGGACAAAGTTTAATCAAAAACATCAATACATTAAAGCCATTTGAAAAGTAGCAAAAATAAATGAGGATAAAATAATGATAAATAATAATAATATATCCCTGGAACATACTATAATTAAGAGCATTAAGTCTTTCCTTTTTTACTGACCTACTCAGTTTTGAGTGTGTGTGTTCATTATGAAGCTTCTGAATGATTCCTTCAAGTTTCAAATGACTCAAGCTGCATATAGTGTCAATCCCCCAAAGCTGCTGATCACACCCTGATTCAACCATGAATGACTGCAGGTTTAAAATGTACAAGCAAAAAACAGAGAGAGAGAGGGGAAGAGAGGTTGCTAAATATGTTCATTTGAGTGATTTATGAATTACATAAAAAAAGTTATCAAAACAATTTTTTTTAATTTGTCTTCACTATCTAATTATGTACAATTCAATATATTATTATTAGAAAATGAAAGAACTGTAAAACATACTGAACTTAAGTAACTTTTATTATATGTCACAACACTGACAATTAGGTGTGCATAATGTCAGAAGTATCACAGCAGAATTTCAGTAGAGGGAGCTCTTCACAATACAATAAATTGTCCTGCACAAGCGACTGAAATGTTTAATGTTTATCAAGACATTTCACCTGGGCTTTCATAACAGTCTCAGGCCTGGCCTGAACAACACTGAGGGTTTTCACAAATCAAATACACTGAATTCCAGACTGCAAGTAGAAGAACAAACACTTTTCTTGTGTTTATACATCGTCCAAGAGTAGGGGTAGACACGCTATAGACATCGTTTTATAATCCTCAAATCAGGTAGGTGAGCCAGTGACGGGGTGACATTCTTTGTGACTGAAACACACTCATACATCATTCATTTTTTACATGTCAAAAGCATTGAAGGCAATGTGGGAGGAACTGGAATATGACTTTGAACCCAGTTTAAGTGAAGTTTCAGGCAGTCTAGAGCTGAACTGTTACATGTCATACTAAAACCTGGAAGCTCAGCAGAGGGACTGAATCTTGACTTAAAAGTTTGGTAATGCTTTTACTTCTATACCTCATAACCTTTGTGACCTTGCAAATAATACACACCCTGTGCTAAATGCGTAAGAGCACAATGTTAGGTACTGTTTATAAAGCATATTGCCTATAAAAACATTAGGTCTTCAATTCAGGTTTTGTGTGTATCACACAAGCATGGGTGCTGTTGTGCAGAGTGTTGTGGGCAGGCTAATTACAGCCATGCTGATATTCAGTACAACATCACGATTGCAAGTTTAATATTGTTTATGCAACAGTTTTATAAACCAGGACTTCATTTGGAGTAATTTGAATTATATACACAATACGGCCAGCTATTTTGTTTATTTATGTTCCATTGATAAAAACAGTTCCAACAAAAGCAGGATAAACTTGTGCGTGTTGCCGAGCAACACAGAGAAGTAGAGAGATACAAACAGTTGAGTGTTCCAGGGCAGTTATACTAAATATCTTCACCCTTAAGGCTGATTTATACTTCTGCGTCAAACCTATGGAGTTTTATTTATAGTTCTGTACCCTGTACATATGTATTAATATTCTGAGAGAAAATGCTTTCATTTCAAAAATAATTATACATTTCCTATTTAAACAAAAGCACTGCAATTTGTGGATTCAAAAGTATATTTATTAAATTATCAAAGCACTAAAAACGTGTTCATCAAATTATGTTAAGAGATTTCTGCACATATTATTTGCTTTACATGTTGTCTGCCATGCAGAGAGAAAAATAAATCAAGCATGTACTGTATGCTTGCTCGAGTCACTTTAATAATAATAAATTCATTTTGGCATACTTTTGACGCTCCATGATGAAAGAAAAAATAACCAAATTAATGAATAACTACTGACCTGGCCAACACAAAATATGTATAATTTAAAGCGTAAAAGATAGACTTTACAATGCAATAAGTAATATTACCAAATCTGAACATGTACATTTAATTAGCTGACAAATTAGAAAAGTTTTGTTTTCATAACCTATGAAATACGATTATTAACTTTACACAATTCTGCCAAACATCTGACCAAAACATCATACAGATCACAAAGTTCTCATGTAGAATATAACTTATATTATGTCACTCACATATTACGGTAAATACTGTATATATTGAGTAAAATCCATAGAAAAAAAGCACAGAGATAATAAACTTTAAACAGATGTCTTTTTGTCACGTTTCACATGTAACTCCAATATACATAAACCAAATATTAAAAGAGCAGATGTTCACAATTAAAACAATTCTCCGGAGTTCGAATAAAATGCAACACAATCACTGATCAGTAGATATGATGCAAAGATCTTAAAATAATCTTGGAGAAAATGTGTCGCTTCCGATACATTTTTACCTCATGCTGGGGGACGGTCTCTGCACAAAGTGAACCAATCACAACTGTTGTGGTCTGTGTCAACACAACGTGCAGTTAAATGTTTGAAGAAGTGCACATCGGGCTACGTCTAGCCTATGGCGTAGGTTTGGTGCAGAAGTACAAATGGGAATTTAGAATGCAGAATAAAGGACTGGAACAGACTGTTGCTTAATATGTCATTTAAATACTATAGAGTTGTATTAAATCTAGCAATGAAGAGAATTTGTTCTGAACATGCTTTATATTCTTGGGTGTATAATTTTCAAATACCATTACTGCCAAAGTGATTTTTTAGAGATGGAGAAAAATTGACAAAAAATTATAAATGTAGAATAAATTATTTTTAAAAGGTAACAATTACCTTGCTAACAAACCACTAATTAACAAGCATCAATACTGGGGAAAAAATCCCAGTACAATAGAATCGATCACACTTATTGTGTGTGCACTGATAGTGTGTAGACACAAGTGTATGTAGTTTCATGCACTGGGTCCTGAAGCTCCTAGGAAACTGCTGTGCTTAATGTGCCTGTGTGTGTGTGAGAAGCACAGGCACAAGGGAGCAGGAGTTAATTAGAGAACAGTAAGACTGGTCACACTGGCACTGGTCCAAACTGGCGGACTGCCAGTGCTTCTTCCATTCCATTACACACACACACACACACACACACACACACACACACACACACACACACACGCACACACACACAGCTGACATAATGAGATGTGTAAGCTAATATGAAGAGCTGATCTTTGTCTTTCCTTGATGGAGTTCCTCCTAATGGGATTTGTCCGGGTACTTGAGCTGACGGACTGAATTAAGTGGCAGTGAGTTGAGCTTGTACTGCTAGAGCTAAGTGTTATTTTATGGGGGCAGAACTGTGCAGGATGCCCCTTTAACTCCCTAGTGGGAGGTGTGAGAAAAGGCCCTTTTGTGATGAGCATGGACTTTTGCCCAAACATCAGTAGGTCTACAATTAGACACTAGTGGAAAATGCTTCAATTTTGCATGCAATGCTATGACAAATAATAATAAAATCTACAATTATATAGGTATATAAAAAAAGTTAAAATGGTCAATGACACAAATGTGCTTATTTGATCACTAAAAATAGTGCAGAATCCTTACATCATCATTTTTAAATTTGTTTAAGTCCTAAAACTTTCTTTTCACTCTCATGTTTAAATTATATTTTGGATCCTTAAATGTATAATGTGGACTCACATTGAAACCCCATTGTAAATCAGATTTTTATGGTGTTGGCCAATGCTATGGGAGCACCCCCCAAAAAACTAAATGTGTTATGTCTTATTGTATCTCGATCATACTGGTCAAAAGTTTGTAACACTTACTCGTTCTTTATTTATTTATTTTTCAACATTTAGAATAATAGTAAAGTCATCAAAACTATGGAATAACATAAATGGAAATATGGGAATAATGTTGTGACTAAACGAAATCCAAAATAAATAAAAACTGTGTTATATTTTAGCATATTCAAAGTAGTCACCCTTTGTCTAGAATTTGCAGACATGTACACTTGACATTTTCTCAACCAACTTCTTGAGGAATCACGCTGGGATGATTTTTAAACAGTATTGAAGGAGTTCCCATCTATGTTGGGCACTTATTGGCTGTTTTTTTTAAAAAATTTTATAACATTTTTGTTTTGTAATGAAATAAATTAATATGGTGGCACAATTATATTTTTGTATACTAAACTAATTTCAAACATTTAAGCACACACCTTCAGATCAAAAGATTTTTAAATCAGGTGAATCATTTCAGTCAAGTGTTTCAAAACTTTGACTGACAGTGTATTTTACATGGTTGTATTGGAGAAATAAGATATGATTATATTAAAACAGAAAATAGACCAATATTGTCAGTAACATATAATCAAACAAGCTTTTGATCAAATTATGAAATATTGAAAGGACAAATAAGATCCATGATATAATTTTAAGGGTAATGACAAATATGGTGCTTATCGTACTAAATCAACCAATTCTAATCTTAAAAACCAGCAGCTATATTCCTAAAGCTGTGTTCACACTGCCAGTGACAAAACGACCTTAACTCATTAATTTTCAATGAGAGCTGGTGACTTCTGGCAACACGAGCGATGGCGACCCTTGGTGACCTGATGTGGGCGTGTCCAGCGAAGCGACAATGTAGAGAAATATTAAAATTTATGCAAATGAAGAGGGACTTTCGGGAGCGACAGCCAATACGAGAAAAGATGGTAGAGCTCATGTGATCCTAAGTGAAAAGAAACAGTGCTGTTTAGACTCTCCGTACACACCACTAGCGACCTAACCGCCAACCACTGCAATCCATATATTATAATTAAAAAGTTTATGTAAAAATGTACCCATCAGTAAACATTTGGATGAATCACAAAACATTTTAATTGTTACTCAACAGCTAAAAATAGAAATGTGTAAAAACAAACGTCAATAAAAACTGACACCAAAATGTACACGCGGAAGGAAAAAAAATGGAGCTCCTGTACACAGTCTGGAAATGTACCACCTACAATCTTATGTACCTTCCATAACCAATCACAGTTTTGGGAAACTTTACTTAAAAATACCTACAGTAAAAGAAATGCTTGTTAACAAATGTTTAGCATATGTCATACTCATAAAATAGAAGTATAAAATAACATGGAATAAATTGGAGGATAAAAACTCATGAGAAAATATGACATGTGGATTAGCATTTAAATGCTAATCAATAATCACATCATTATGCTGCAGCAATGACCCACACAGCATAAACACAAAAAGAGGATGCTGACTATACAACTGATATATTGATCACCTGCCCCAATCATTAATTTATGGAAAAACAGCCTTGTAAAATGAAACACTTTATCTGTGAGGTGAACAGGCCTCTCTGTTTTATGCTGGAGCAACTGGGTTCTGTAGTGATAATAATGTAATCTACTGGAAGCTTCAGGGCTAATAAATAAAGGGCTAGTAGTTTGTGTGTGTGCGTAGGATGGGGGAGCTTCATGATCGCTAACACAGGCATGACACAAGAGGAAAAAAAGCTACATCTCTGTCCTTCACTTGTGTCTGAGCCAAGACAAGTGTCAGGCATGATTTATGCAATAAACATAGAAAACAGTAATGAGGATACAAGGAGTCCTTCTGCTGTCTATCAAAGAGAACATTTTAAACAGTCATTGTTGTTTTATTTTAATTAATATATTAAATAAATAAAATTAATTTAAAGCTACACTATGTAACTTTTTTTGTTTGTTAAAAAACAACATTTCTGTTATTAATGAGAGAGTGCAACAAAAATTCATCTTCCAAACCATGTCTATACTTTACCCAAGTACACTTTGTAATACGTATAATAATAATTTATATTTTTAGAGCTGCCGGGACAGATTTTGCAGAAAATTGCATACATATGTCATTCACCTGTGCGTGTCACGCCATAACCGTACACAAAGAAAATTAGCTCTGGCTTCTGTAGCGCATGTATGGTGTGGGAGTAGCATGAAGCTGAAAGTTTGTTGTCACAACTAGTGAATTTTTTTTTTACCATGGATCATTCAAAACAGCAAACCTACGGGGGATCACCGGTTGTAAAAACAAAGAAACCCCAAACAGAGCAGAGTCTACAAGCAAAAAGGAAAAGCGACAGAGTCTGTAATAAAACCTGAATCAACATTGGCTTGGCTTTTCAGTGGTTGCGACAACTTTGAGATCTGAAAGGATGACCCAGAGATGGCTTTTTCTTATTCAACAGATAATATATTTTATTAATACGGTTGATGTGTAGTTGTGTAATCGCACACGTCTGTGTGTGTGTGGTGAAATACAATAATTATACTGTAATTGGTGCGAAACATTTCACTTGCTAGCACACGTGTGTATTTTTCTTTATAACGGCAATAATTTATATAAATAAATCCTTTAGTCCTATGCTTGCCAAGGACATGTGAGTCTTGAAATGATGTTGACCACTGTTTGGTAACAATGACAATCTATAAATTAGCTAATAATGTGGTGTTTCCCAACCACTGTGCCGTGTCACACTAGTGTGCTGTGAAAGATTGTCAGGTGTGCTGTGGAAAATTATAAAATTCCACAAAATAAATAAATGGGATGAAAAAAAATTTAAAATTTCGGGGATCCAAATTCCTCATGTTTCAGAGAAATCTGCCATTTTGAAAGCATAATCGGTCACGTTTGTGATTGTGAAGAGCAAAGATTAATGCGTAAAAATGAGCGATATTTATATACATAAAGGGTCTTTCACACGACACGCATCAGCGCTGCAGAATAAATTGAAATCTACGAAGTGACGTCACACCAAAGTGTTTTTCATTTGTGCTTTACCAATAATGTCTTTGAGAGTACTAAGCAACAAGAAACATTTAAAAACTGTCCAAATTTGTGAAGAGACACTGAATGTCTCAATTTATTTTAATTAAATATTAGCTTATCCTTTACGAATATCAGAGACCCCAGTTATTGAACTAATTTAAATTCACCAAGAAAACGCTTAGACCTAAACATAAACAAGTCTTTTTATTACTTTCTGCTATCAAAACAACTGCAAGCTTTTGTTCTCTCTTCCAAATACATGTTTTAATGTTTATTATGCACACCGCCCGCTTTTTTACGCGGTAAACTCATAAAATCGCCTCTCTGAGACGCTTTATGCAACTCTTGTCATGTGGAGGGCAATGCGGCGCTTGTCGCTGGGTTCAGCCTCCATAACCAAACTAAAACTGCCATGAGAAGTCGTCTGTCTGAGGCAAAGACGCAAAATATAATGACAATTGCCTTTGCTTCAGTCTCCCTTGATGCGTTTGATTACGCACAGGTGAGAACCCAATTTAAGTCGATGAGGACCAGGAGGAAGTTTTAAGTTGTCGATTGAGTTCTGTTCAGTTCATTTTTTATGTGTTTTGTTCATATTTTAATCGTATTTGTTTTTTGTAATATTGTGTTGTTCATCTGTTCTCTTCATAAATAAATAAATGCATAATCTGCTATATGCTCGTCCTGTAAGTTCATGATTAAAAATGAAAATGTGAACGAAAATAAAAGCTATTAAATGTCTTATTATCATTAAAATATGAAAATTAAAATGACGGGTAATACTTGATTATGACAGAATTTTTATGACCCTATCCATCAACATGACGGATGATGAGAAATCTAATGCAAGCACTGTATGTGTGGTTTTTTTTTGTTTTGTTTTTTGGCATAGCTGAATTTCAAACATTACAAGTAAACACATTACTAAGACGGACAGAAAAAGGAAAACTTTTGACGATGGTTAGCCTATGTGGGATAGTGATATGCTGTAGAATTTTTTTAGTTGTAAAAAGTGTGCCGTGTACCCGAAATTAACATTCCAGTAATCTTACATAAGTACACACACACACACACAGAAAATACAAATTAATAAATACATAAATAATAAAATAAATATCGATGACCACTCCATCACCCAAAACACAGCATCTGGGGCAAAATGAAATCCAAATTCCCAACACGTCACACACAAAACTCTGTACCTTCAACCAAAATTCCTGGATCTCAGCACACCACCAAAAAACATAGCCACCTCCATCCTCCGATTGGCAACACCAATTGGTGGATGTGTGTTTGAGACCAAGCCTATAAAGTCTAGAGGAGGTCTAATAGAATCTTGAATTGCATAAGTCGCACCCTTGCATCTCTAGATACAGACTTGATGTTTTTTAGAATCCCAGCCCACACTCCTCCAATACCAAATTAAAATCTTTCTCCTATAATCTCTTGATAGAGGTTAAATCTCCATTCCCCAGACTTGGAATTAACAGGGAGTAATACAATGATGCCGCATGACCTTTAGAAAAGCAGGAATCACCACTCCCAGAGTGTCTGCCACTTTAGGGGGTGTATGCTACTACCAAAAATAATACAGAGAAGGTGGCACAACTGTAAATGGGCAGATGACGTGACGCATGTTTTTTCTGTAATTAATTGTAAATGTTTACTGAACTGCATTTATCAACTAATACAACACATTCCAGTGGGGCATAGAACATCGTTTTATTTCAATATTATGATTTTGGGACGTAAATTGTATTTGGTGTTGTTCATATTTCAAGGTGAATAGCAAAATGTCCTGCGGTGTGACTGTAACATTGATGACTCATCAAATGTAAATATTAGTGAAATAAAGCAGATATGTTTGAAGCAGCTAATAAATGCCTTGGCATTATTTTGTATGTATTTACTTAATTAACTTAAGTTTTCAAAATGCTAAAAAGTACTAAAAAATATTTACAGTACATTTAGTTTTGAAACACAAATGCTGTCCTGCAGTGTGACATAGGATATTAGATTTTTGTACTGGCAGTTACATGGACAGCCATTGGGGTCCTTTAGTCAAGCCCCCCACCAGGAATTCCCCCAGATGTTTGGATTTGCTAAGGAGATTAAAAGGTGAGTGTTAATCTCTTATTAATTTGATAAATTTCATCATTTCTGTCAGACCATGAACGTGTCCATTTTTGATAGTCCTGTGGTGTGACTGATCTAGTTCGAGAAAAAAGAAAAATATTTAAAAAAAAATAATTATATTCAGGTTTAAAACAATGAACTTATTCAGTTACTGAAAGGCCCAAGGTCAGTCTTGAATAGCAATGACTCAAAATGGCAGCAAAGTTGAAAGAGTCCTGTGGTGTAACAGCCCGTCCTGTAGTGTGACATAATTAAGTCAGATGTCTTGCTAGATTCTCGTCTGTTATGTTTGCAATATTAAACATAAATCTAAATATATCTCTGTCTCTCTATATATATTAAACAAATATTGTAAATATTATATATATTATTATATCTACACTCACCTAAAGGATTATTAGGAACACCTGTTCAATTTGTCATTAATGCAATTATCTAATCAACCAATCACATGGCAGTTGCTTCAATGCATTTAGGGGTGTGGTCCTGGTCAAGACAATCTCCTGAACTCCAAACTGAATGTCAGAATGGGAAAGAAAGGTGATTTAAGCAATTTTGAGCATGGCATGGTTGTTTGTGCCAGACGGGCCGGTCTGAGTATTTTACAATCTGCTTAGTTACTGGGATTTTCACGCACAACCATTTCTAGGGTTTACAAAGAATGGTGTGAAAAGGGAAAAACATCCAGTATGCGGCAGTCCTGTGGGCGAAAATGCCTTGTTGATGCTAGAGGTCAGAGGAGAATGGGCCGACTGATTCAAGCTGATAGAAGAGCAACTTTGACTGAAATAACCACTCGTTACAACCGAGGTATGCAGCAAAGCATTTGTGAAGCCACAACACGCACAACCTTGAGGCGGATGGGCTACAACAGCAGAAGACCCCACCGGGTACCACTCATCTCCACTACAAATAGGAAAAAGAGGCTACAATTTGCAAGAGCTCACCAAAATTGGACAGTTGAAGACTGGAAAAATGTTGCCTGGTCTGATGAGTCTCGATTTCTGTTGAGGCATTCAGATGGTTTAAATGCCACGGCCTACCTGAGCATTGTTTCTGACCATGTCCATCCCTTTATGGCCACCATGTACCAATCCTCTGATGGCTACTTCCAGCAGGATAATGCACCATGTCACAAAGCTCGAATCATTTCAAATTGGTTTCTTGAACATGACAATGAGTTCACTGTACTAAAATGGCCCCCACAGTCACCAGATCTCAACCCAATAGAGCATCTTTGGGATGTGGTGGAGCGGGAGCTTCGTGCCCTGGATGTGCATCCCACAAATCTCCATCAACTGCAAGATGCTATCCTATCAATATGGGCCAACATTTCTAAAGAATGCTTTCAGCACCTTGTTGAATCAATGCAAGTTGTAGAATTAAGGCAGTTCTGAAGGCGAAAGGGGGTCAAACACAGTATTAGTATGGTGTTCCTAATAATCCTTTAGGTGAGTGTATATCCACTTTGGTGGAAATAGAAACCAAGTGACCATACATACAGTGGTTGCCTACACCAAAACGACCATTCAGAGCTTTGCAACCGTCTCAAAATCTCTGAGGCATGATGAGCGTGCTGTATGGGCTCACTTACAGCCGGTCATTGAAGACCTACAAATGCAGCATGACACACAGTTTGAGTCACTCCACCTCATCAGTGATGGTCCTGTGACACAGTATCGAAACAAGGCAAATTGTTTCCTAATGAGTACGCTGCCATTTACCTGGGGGTTCCAGTGTCTCACATGGAATTACAGTGAACGGGGCCACGGAAAAGGAGCTCCTGATGGGGTTGGAGCTTGTGTGAAGCGGATGGCAGATCAGGCTGTCCAAAGGGGAGCTGATCTGCAAACTGCAGAGGCCCTCTTTGACTTCTTGTCCAGCAAAGATGAGATAAAAATCCAAATGAAATGGACAGAGGAAAAGGACATAGAAGAATTTGACAAACTGCTCCCTCCTGTGCTCCCTGCTGTGAAAGGCATACTAGGTACACACCAGATTTTCTCTACAACACCAGGGGAGGTGTTTCATAGGGCAGTGAGTTGCTTCTGCAGCTACCCAAAAGTGTGTGGCTGCTTCAAGGTTACAAAAGTCACAATGGCTGGTGACAGTCCAGCTCAAGAGATTACCCCTACTCCGTCCTTCTTGGATGAAGATGTTGAAAGTGACCAAGACCAAGTGTTTGAAGTGGGAAAGTTCATCATAGTAAAATATGATGAGAAGCGATATGTGGGCCAAGTGTTGAATATTTAGGGAGAGGAAATACAGGCGAACTGTATGGTTCAACATGGAAACAAGAATGCCTTCCAGTGGCCTGACAAAGAAGATACCATTTACTACTTGCGGAGTGATATAATTGGTAAGATTTCAGAGCCTGAGCCTCATGGTCGAGTTGCGAAGTTAACGAACATGGACTGGCTCATGTTCAACACATAAGTTTGCCATTTCTCCTATGAAATAATTTCTACATCTTTTTTTTTTGTACAAAAATATTGGTTCTAACAGCTTGTAATGTTTATAATCTGATCTTTTGTTAGTGATGACTCCAGAATGTCAAATTTCTTTTGTTCACTGGAATCTTTGTTCAAAGAGCTGAATTGATGATTTTAACATGCTTTTAATTATTTTAGCATTATTTTAATGACTTTCTCCTGAGAAACAATATATTTGTTTAGTATTTTATGTTAAAAATAGAAATGAATGGGCTTTATGACTGGGTCTGGTTTGACGCCTCCAAAATGTTAATTTTTTCAGTATGTCTTGTTCACTATGTTTTTAGTTTAAATTCATACACTAAGTAATAAGATTGTACTGATATGTTGCATTTTTATTAATGTTCAAATAGAGATGCAAATGAATTTATTTTGTTACAAAAGTATTCAATAAATTTCACCATAAATGTTCATACAGTGTCTCATTTCGTTCTGTGGTGTGACGGGATGTCCTGTGGTGTGACATCACTTCAAACACAATTAAACGACTTTTACTATGTTAACTAGCTTAAATAATTATACGCATTTGAAAACATTGCATAATATAACTATATATAAATAAAAAAAGTTACATTTTCAAATATTTTTTCTCATTTTACACAATATTTCCACTGGAGTGAGTGGTAAAAGATGGCACAAGCAAAGAATATAATCGAAAAACAGCTGTGAAAAAAATTATATGCCGAATTTTAATGATCATTCTTTAAGAATAATTGTTAAACTTAAAGCATACCTGATTTGTATTTGAAATTAATAATATTTCAATATTTGAATTTTATAGTATTGTCATGTCACACCGCAGGACATATTTTGCCTGGAGCTGTGAGAAAAGCTTAATAAATTAAATAAGGCGAAAAAAAATCTGGTAACCTCTAACAGTTTCAAAACCAACAGTATTTGAACTTTACAAATTCATACAATTCTCAAGCAATTTAGCACTTTGTTTTAAAAAATGCTGTTTCACACTTATTTGTCATCTACCCATATACCTAAAAAACTGAGATCTGAGAATCCCAAAATGTTTAAACAAATTATCAAAGGATCTCTACACTCTCATATAGAGGTCATAAAGTATAGAAATCCCCCTCACAATCCACTCTGACCAGCAGAAGACGAATTTATCAATACATAATTTTGGGTTCATCCATATCCTCAAGGCCGTTTTCAAATAAATGTCTGAATCAAACACTCATTTTTGTCCATATCGAGTGCAAATGCAGCAACCTGTTAACCTTCCCGGTTAGTTTGATAAAAAGGCTTTGCAATGTTGAAATAGGGGCAAGAACTTCCAAAACCAGGGAGGGGCTCGCTCTCAGGTGGAAGCGACCAATGAGCCAAATGTCTGAGACAAAATGCATAGTAATAAAACAAAATCTTGGGTAGCCCTAGCCCACCTTTGTCAATCAGCCTATGTAAATTGTTGAAATGCAATCTGGGACGTTTACCATTCCAAATAAAGGTCTTCGCAATGCTATCAAATTGCTTAAAATAAGAGAGGGGGACATCTACAGGGAGAGACTGTAGCAGGTTTGGAATGCAATTCATTTTAATAACAAGCTTATGCACCACACCTCCCGCCATCACTCCTGGAAAAAAATCCTCTTTTCTTATCGCGGCTGCTAATGGTTCCAGGGCAAGACAGAACAATAATGGGGAAAGAGGGCAATAGCTGAATCAGGGAAATTGGATGGTAACTCTTACACTCGCTTGGATCTTTGTCCTTTTAAAGTATCAGACAGATCCGGGCTTGCGTCATGGTTGGTGGAAACTTTCCATTCTTTAATGATTTCGTATAAACTTCTAACAAATGTGGAGCCAGTTCTGTAGCATAAGATCTAAAAAAATTCAGCGTCAAAGTCGTCTGACCCCTGAGCTTTGCCTGTAGGTAAAGCCTTAATTACCTCATCAAGCTCCTCCAAAGCAATTTCAGAATCAAGACAATTTTTTTGCTCCTTTGTCAGTTTAGGGAGATCTAATGGTTCCACAAATTTTCTAATATCTTCATCAGTAGAAGAACACGTGGAACTATAAAGATCAAGATAGAATTCTTTAAAAGCATTATTAATATCAATGGCTGAGGTAAATATTTCACCACCAGCAGATTTCACTGAGGGAATGGTAGAAAAAGACTCTCTCCGTTTTATATATCTAGACAAAAGCTTCCCTGCTTTATACCCGACTCAAAGTAAGACTGTCTTGACCTGGATAGCCAAAACTCCACCTACCATGACAAAATAGTATTATATCTGTATTTCAATCAGGCCAATTCTCTGAGGCCATCAGATGACATTTGGTGCTTCAGCTCCAACTCCACAAATTCTCGTGCTTTGAATATTTTGATGAATGAGGCATACTGGTCCCTAAGAACTGCCTTAAGTGCCTCCCAAGCCATACCCACAGAGGATACTGAGGACCAGATGGTCTCCCAATAAATATTGATTTCAGCCTTTAATATTTGTTGGAATTCAGGATTTTGCAAAAGGGATACATTTAAGCGCCAACTATATGATTTATTTTTCTCTGAATGTGGCAACACCTCTAAACTCACCAGGGTGTGATCTGAGATTAAGATGTTTCCAATTGAACAATCCACAACAGATTAAATGAGGGATAGCTATATATATATATATATATATATATATATATATATATATATATCTTAGGTATAGATATATATCTTATCTTAGATATATACAAAAAAAATCTATTCTAGAATAAATCTTATGTACTGATGAAAATAATGTATAGTCCCTAACAGATGGGTTCAAAAGTCTCCAAATATCTGTAAGACCAAGATTTTTACACAGCTTGTGAAGCGTCACTGTTGCCCTAGAGGACTTACACACTTTTGCTACACTACGATCAAGGACTGAGTCCATCAAAAGATTAAAGTGTCCTCCCAATATTATATCATGAGGGGTGCCAGCAGCTTGCAACATTCCATCAAGAAGTAAAAAGGCCTGATCATCAGCGTTAGGTGCGTAAATATTAGCCAAAATCAAACTTTGCCCCTGAATTTCTGCTAAAACAACAATGACTCTTCCTAATTCATCTTTACTCTGTTTGATACATTTGAATTGTAGATGTTTAATTATCAATGCAATGACTCCCCTGCTTACTTGAGCCATCACTAAAGAAAATCTGTCCACCTCATATCTTCCCAAATTTTTCAGCTTCCTGCGAATCAACACAAAAAGAAACAAAAAGATGCCCAACTTCCTCATACAGTCATAAAATTAAAATGATTAAACTACTAAGTATTTACATGTTTCAGTATGAAATGAGTACTAATGTTACCATCTTCCATTACACAAAATGTAATAATATATAATAATGATATATTATATTATATTATATATACAGTATATATATATATATATATATATATATATATATATATATATATATATATATATATATATATATATAAATTATATGATTGGATAAATATCAATGTTAAAAAACAACATAAAGAATAGTTGATCAGCATTATTGTCATCTGCATGGAAATGGAACAAGCACAGAATGATCGCCCAACATGAACAGGCCACGCCCAGCTCTGTGTCCAATGGCACCATCAGAAAACAATGTGTAGTAGACCAGTGTAATTTTGCCACATAGCACTTTAAGAAACTGATCCTACAGTGATAACAACATATAGAGAATGTTAAAGAAAATTCTGTTCAACTCTGAGAAAAAGACATGGACAAATACATCAAGTTTATTACATTAAATGACTAATGGCACTTGGCAATGCTGTAAGCTCAAAAGAGCTTGAATATCTGAGGCAGTTTCCCACAGCATCCCGTCATTAAGCCTTTTCTGCCCCTCATCATTTCTTTCGTCCAGTGACTGGGGCCCCTCCTCCATCCTGTTGTAATTGTGTGATGTTTACCCTCCAAGCCCAATGCCACGTCTCTAATTATTCCCACATGAAAATTGGAATGTCCAGCACTGTCATTAAAAATAGAGCTAATGCCCAGAGCAGTAAAAACAGGTGTGATCGTTATAACGTAAAAGCCCAATTCTTTCTCTATTTAACTTTGCACATTATTGTCAGGTCAAGTAATAAAACTGGCTTGATTAAAAATTTCTTCTAGCGTTCTTATACATTTGTAATATTTTATGATGCTCATGACATTTTGTGATGTTACACGGGCTGAGCGATATATTAGGTATCTTTCAAATTGAAAAACAACAACAGCACCCATTTCATAGCAAATACATAAATATCAAGAATATATTGAATATTTTATATATTGAAAAATATCTAGATAGTGATCCCGCTAGCTCAGGTCAATTACACATGCCAAGCGTAGGACTAACGAAGCAGGCAAATGTTTAATCATCACATAAAACACAAATGACAGAATGGGGTGACATCCACCGAACAGTGCAAATGCAACCTCAGCAAGAACACTCAATGGCCAAAACAATTAAGGTATTCGGGTCCGGCCGCATGAAAGCTGCTCCATATTTCACTTTTGCTGATGCACAGTGGTCCGATCTGATTCACATGAGCCCCCCGGGCTGGATCTCCCTTTCACTGTATGTTATGAGTCCTGTCACAGTGGTTTTACTTTGGAAATATCAGTCTACTAAGAGACTCAAAGAAGCACTCTAAATACGAAACAAAAAATTAAATTGGGTAAGTAACAAAGTATGTAAAGTAAGTTTTTTTGGACTTAAAACTTTAAAACAATTCTAGCAGAAAATTAAACTACAGTTTATAAAGAGTAGATCCTTTAACTCCAATTTCATTACTACTCACTTGAGGTTTGGCTGTCTACGTTTTCAAATACAATTAAAAAAATTATTCTAAGGAGACACTGCCACCATAACAATAAAAAAAATCTACTTACGACTCACTATCCAGAATCTAAATGACTGTTCTCAGCTAATTCTGTTTCCCCCCTGAAATGCTTCCTGTCCTGAATGAATGTGTTGGGACAAAAGAAAAAGTTTAAGCTAAATGAAAAGCAAAGATTTCTGAGCAAGATCGGAAAATGTATAGTTAGTGTTAATGGCTTTCCAAGAACACAAAGAATGTTAAAACACTGTGATACTTCAACTTTCAGCTTTTTCTTAACATGTGCAAAACTTCTTTAAAACTTTCTAAAAATATAAAACGTAATGAAGAAACGTCTTTTAAAGGGATAGTTCACTCAAAAATCCTTTACTCAACCTCAAGAGATTGAGAAAATGCTGACAGAATTGTCATTTTGGGGTGAACTGTCCCTTTAAAACAGCTCTTTCTGCTTCATAAAATGCCCTTTGTTAACAGGCCTAATAAATGATATTTGGACATAATGGAGGGACTACAACTCATGTAAGCAAAGAACATTTGCTTTTGTTGCAAGTGTCATGAAGTAGTACTGCATAATGTGTGAGAGAAGACACTTCAGTCTGTGATCTACCCTTTTGATTACTGTCTCCTTATGTAGCAACCGAGAGGATAAAGTGAGAAACCACTGTGATATGTTTTTCAACATTTATGTTGACAAGCATTCTAGTCATGTGAAACCATGAAAACGGCAATTATAAACAACACTTTCAAAATGAAGAAGTGGGTAAGGAAGTTTCATTGCAGCTATGGGTACATCACATGGTGCAGTTGATAAGGGAGCAGCAGTTATGACCAAATTGGCATTTTTCTTTCAATAGGTGTCAAAAGATTTATCTAATGAAGGATAACATAATGCTTGACAGGTTTTCTTCATAAACACGAGAGAAAAGAAAATGTTTCTGTCCTTAAGCTGTAGGGAGTGTATGTATTATGTACAAATATAACAGTGTGAAAGATAACCAGATATTGTAATGGTTATACAATATGTATATATGGGAAGTGGGTATGAAATACTTTTGGGAAGCCGACATTGATGGTGTGACGTGATATACTTCATCTAAATCTATTTTAAACAGTATTCTGTTTAAAATAGATTAACACTAACCCTTTTACTGTACGTTCAGATAAAATGTCAATTTTATTTGTATAAAAAGTTAATGGACATATATTGCATCAACTACCCACATGTCTATAATATGATCTATGTTTAATACATTATCATATTATAACTGAAATGTCTATAATATTAAAACAAACTAGTTTAACATAAAGAGCGACCCATACCCAACATAGAGACATAGCACATTATATGTATATGATATAACCAATATAGTAGATGTAGGTGGTTGTAACTCTAATACACTTCAAGTGGGCCCCTTTATAGTATATATAGTATAAATACTCCTGGCACAGAGCCCCAATGAAGACAATGTTCAGTGGCTAGCGAGGCCCTGGTTTGGGCCCCTGCTTGCGGAACTCTGATGGAATGCAGTTACTTAAGTTTAATGAGCAAATTAATCCCTGCTATGTCTAAAAGGAATGTTGTCAGTTGTCAAGCAGAATAACTGATATAGCAGTGATTCACACAAATACGAACTGCATTTGTGTAACTGACGTGTAATGCTTTGTTCTGTGGTGTGACATGTTTTACTTGACCTAAAACTGTTTTAAGTCATTTTGCAATTTTTTAAAAAATTATGCATGCATGCTCGTATTAATAATGACTAGATGGAATATTAGTATTTTTAAAAGTTCATTTGTCCTACCGCAGGACCTTTTCAATCACCTAGTGAAGGCAAAGGGCCAATTAAAAATAGTTAAAAAAATACATTAAAATGGTGACACGCAGCAGGACCTACAATATACGCTTCTATTATATAAATTCATATACATTTTTACCTTAAATGCTCATGTTGATTAAAAAAAAGGCTCATAGACATGTTAATGCTCAACTATCCATTTCCAAAACAGTGCATTACCTATACCCAACACACTCATAATCACACTTATATTCTCTTTTTATAATGACTATCGTCTTATATACTGCTGGATAACTCAGTCCACAGGCAACTCAATAATGTATTTCTACAATAATAACATAGTCAACAATGAGTCAGTCCACATATCTTTTCCAATTTCAATATACTGTAAACCAGCTACAGCCCATGCATTTGAAGTCTAGGCCTTCAGTACGATTCATGTCATTAAGAAAACATAGTTTCACAATGAATAAAAGACACTAATAATACCAGCTGACATTTTAAAAACACGTCCACGCATGAAAACCAGGACCAAGAAGGTCTAGTACCAAGAAAAGCTCTCTAATAATATTTGTTATTTAAATTTTGCTTGCAATAAATTTTGTTTCGTCAGGGTACACAGTTACTTTTCAAACTTGATCCGACACTGAATGCTCAACCAGATTCATTTAAATTTAGAAAACTCTAAGTTGATGTCGCTATAACAATGCAAAAAGCACTCACCAATTTACTTGAAGTGAAAATAAGTCCTCCTTTCCTATTTAATAAATCAATCGCACGATCATGCAGAACATCTCAGGTTTTTACATCCATAAGGATCTCTTTCTTAACGGCAATACCAGCAGTGATGACAGCCAACTCGTCAGCAAGATCTCGCCATCTTTGCTTTCAAATTATGTACATTACTTAAAGCATGATAGCGTCACTCAAGGTCAGCAAGAAGGCCTGGATTGGGAAATTTCCTAAAGACCACATCCACCAAGAACAAATAAATCAATCTGATGAATCTGACAGTCTGACTTTAGATGCCTATTCACTGCAGTGTTGAGGGATTCTGTGGAAATTCTGAAGGCCTGACAGGGCGGAGCTCAAACTCACGCGCTGCTTTGGCTAAGGAGCGTGGCTTCGGGCATGCTATTTGTGAAACAGTTGTCACATTTTTCTTGTAAGCATCGAGGAATAAATTCTGATTGGATAAACTTTGTTTTTTTGCTAATCGTTTGAAGAAAAAGCAATTGAAAAACATAGGCAAAAAGGTCAATGAGAATGAAAGGATGAAAAAATATGTAATTATTTGGCATGTTATGCCAGCAGAGAAGGCTTTGCTGGCCCTGAGAAATCACCACTGCTGTAAACATGTTCCCAGAGCAAATATGTTTGGGAGGAGGTTCTGCCCCTCTAATATTGTAATTAAGTTTTTACTTGTGAGAGCTCAGGCCGTCAAAGATCATTCACTGCTGCTTAAATCCAATGACTCTCTATGCATGATTAGCTACATCAAAGCCCTCTGCCTGCTGTACACACATGTGTTTTTGAAACTAGTAACATGACAGCACAGCTAAAGCAATCATTCAGGCAGCACTCCCCTTACCTTTATGCTTTTTTATTGTTTAGATTTGCATGCAGCGTAGCTCTATTGAAGCTCATTCAACTGAGGTTGAAATAAAATTCTTTGTAGGCCTACTTCATTTTCCAAATATTTATGTAGAAATTAGCCAATATTGTGTCTCTTTAAGTGCATTCACTCATTTAAAAAAAATGGATTTGCAAACATCTTTACATTTAAAGAAAAATGTTCCCCTCTGGCCCGCTATAAAAGTCAATAGTCCATTGTGTGAGAGTGCGGCCATTGCATGCTCAAACTCTGCTTTAACTTGTCTAATGTTTTAACTGCTAAATTCAGAGGGTGGTTTAATGTGCAGTGTTTAAATATTAATTAAATATGTGCTTCATACAGCCCTTTAAACTTTACTAAACTGCTTTACCTAATAACACCCATATTTATACTCTTTTCACAATAATTCACAATTATTTCTGTCATTTCTACTCAATTTTAGTTTTCAGAGTTTTCAGCATTTAATAATTTTTTTCCTCATCATTATTTAAATTGAAAGTAGTTGGAAAAGTGAACTTATCACTGCAGACTGTCACTTTGGCACCACTTTAGTCTGACATAAAAATTTAAGCCAGCAATTAAACCTAAGTTTTCAATTATTGTGGGTTAAAATAAATGTGTTTTATGTCTCAAGGCTACATGAGCAGAGCACTGGATGTGTGCTGTCAGCAGAGAGCTAAGCACAGTAATGCGCCACAGTGTATTTCAGCAACAGATGTTTGAGTTTCATAATAGCTGCATAGAGAATCACATCTTTACAAAACATGCTTTACCCCTATCAGGATCGCTTCTCATGATACATGTTGTTGTCAAAACAATTGAATCTTAAGGGAACTCTGTATGACCTTAACATGCATATTAATTTTCATTTCCTGTGAAAGGAGTTTTAAAAGGGAGTAAAAAAAAAATTAAATGACAATGACTACAAAATAAGAAAAATGAAGAAAAATGTTTGTGGTCTGTAATAAGGAACAAGGAAGATATTATAACAAGTCTAGTTTCTAGAATTTCAGAACTAACAGGCCTCAATGTATTATTGCATGTCTATACACTGTAACCCAAAAAGCAAGATCAGCAATTTTAAGTAAGAATAGTCATATCTCTTTATTCTCTAAAAATAATAACTTATTTTAAAAGGCATGTTTAATAATGATGTAGACAGTCAAGGCTGACTAAACCTACAGTAGAGACTGAATACTTTGAGACTGATTAAAATACAAGCTTTTGCACTTGTCTATAAAATCAATGTTCTGTGAAATATTTGAGCTACAATATTTCCATTCATTATGCTTTAAATTCTTTAACTAATGTACAGTGACAGTCATGTTCTGACCTGCTCAAAGTGACACATGATGCATTTAAGCAAAGGAGACATGCCACGATAATGTAGGTCTATTATGTTAAATCAACATTCAGACAAATATATCAATGTCAATTTTCAATGTCTGACAGCAAAAAAGGCGCCAGGTATGGAACAATCAACAGAGCTTAACTGATAAATTTGATAAACAATTATTTGATAAACCTAAGCTCTTTCACCTGATAGCATACAAATATTTTTTATTGGATATTATTCATCGCTATGGCCAAGAATATTTTAACATTGTGGTTTGTAATGAGTGTGCTGTACTCTTGAACATTTTAACATTCATGTCTACACAGGAAAAACTGGACATTCAAATTCCTTATCAGCAGCTTAGATAATGTCTTCTATGGTTGTGCAGTGGATAGAAACCAGACATTATCCTTCTGTCAATGCTGGAATGTGGGAACAGTAATTTACTTGAAACTAGGACAGCCAAGTTAGCTTGCACCACAACAAGCTACTAGTGTACAGATCCTCAAAGGCATCCACCAAAAGCAGCCCGACTCTGTAATAATAGAAGCAATTCTGTTATCACAATACACATCATTTGATGGGCTTCTCAAGGGAGACTGAGCTCTATGTGTACATAATACAGAAGTTTAGGGCTGCAGTTAGGCAGACACAGGAGATTTCACAATTGAAATCTAAAGGCCTCACACAACTGAATGATGAACAAACAGAGAACAGAGAACAACTGCACATGGAGGATATAAATTGCGGCTACAGGATGAGACCATAGCTAACTGCACTGCTATAAAAATAGAAAGAAACAATCCAGACCCAAGATTTGGTCAGTTTTCCAATTTCACACACAGAGCCACACCCTCACACAGAAGAATCAAATGCTGCCTGCTGGAACCATAAACATGCCCCATATGCATGATTGCTTCTCAGTGAATACTTAATTTAGCAATGATAATGGAGGTGTCTAGTCTGAAGAGGGGTGTGATTGTATGTACACTACCGTTCAAAAGTTTGGGGTCACTTACTCATTCTTTATTTATTTATTTATTTCACATTTTAGAATAATAGTAGTCAGCAAAACTATGGAATAATAGAAATGGAAATATGGGAATTATTTTGTGACCAAAAAATCCAAAATAAATCCAAAACTATGTAATATTTTAGCATCTTCAAAGTAGTCACCCTTTGCCTAGATTTTGCAGACATGTACTCGTGACATTTTCTCAACCAACTTCTTGAGGAATCACCCCGGGATGCTTTTTAAACAGTATTGAAGGAGTTCCCATCTATGTTGGGCACTTATTGGCTTCTTTTCTTCATATTTTGATCCAAGTCATCCATTTCAAAAACTTTTTTTTTTTTTAGGAAATTTTAGATTTGTAATTAAATAAATGTATATGTTTTGGCAGAATAATATTTTGTCTACAAAGTTAATTTCAAACTTTTAAGCATACACCTTCAGATCAAAAGATTTTTAAGATCATGAGAAACATTTCAGACAAGTGACCCCAAACTTTTGAACGGTAGTGTATGTTTGTTGTGTGGGAGAAAGAAGGAATCAAAGCAAACTGTTGGATCCCAGTGTATTTTATTTCATGGCTTTGACGTTTATGATTGGTCTGTTTTTCAGTAATTCCCACAATCTGACCAACAACAGACATTTTATAAAAATAAAAAAAACCTCTCTGGACCTTGTAAATGTATCCAATCTGTAGCTAAAATATGAAGAGTAAATGGCTTTAAGATTAAAAAAGACAATTAAAGCTTACAAAGACACCCAAATGCAATCAAAACACTTTGAATGTTCTACTTAAAACCATGAAACACTCAGGTCTTCTTCCCTGTCTGGCACTCCAAGCCTGCTTGTTTGAACATGCTCTCACTTCTCCTTATTAGAACACAATAAAAGACAGGAATGGAATGGGAGGCCTCCCTCACCCAAAAGAGCACTCAAAGCTCTGGAGATGGAGACCAGATAATTAGGTCTTGGTCTTTGATGCTCCACCATAGCAAAAGGTGAGTTACCGGCTCATTTGTAACACGAAAGTTGGCGGGGCAATGCAGGTTAGAATACAGCAAGTGTAGAACAACAAATTGAACGGCCATTTAACTGCCTGACACTGAAACCTCTGGCATACAAAGGTTAAAAAAGTCCTCTTTTCTTCTATGCTGCCCTGTGGTTTAGATGGTGTCATCAGACCTCAACTTCTGCTGCTGACAAGCAAACATTTAGAGCAATAGCTAACACATCTATAAAGATGATTCACAAGCAACTAATGTTTGCTAAGAAAATATTATTAAAGAATGGTTCACCTAAAAATGAAAAATGTAACACTAAAAACAACTAAATGGAGTAAAAACGCGTGAGCCTCTATATCTTCTCTCATAGCGCTCTTAAAAGGTGCAACACATGCCAATATTTTCATTGAAAAATTTCAAACATTTTGAGTTGTTTCTTACCAAAATCAATTGCATGCTGTTGGAAGACTTGGAATATGTAGCAGGGGTAGCATGAGCTTTTATGATACTTCTGGGTCCATTTTTAAGCTTTAAAGTGAGGCACTATCCACTGCTATTGTATTAAAAAGATAAGCTGTAATATTCATTAAAACATTGGCATAAGAAGACATACAAATACGGAATGCCACAAGGTTAAGATAAATTGAGTGAACTAGGCCTATTCCTTTAAGGGAAAGTAATAAGTTGATTACTCACTGTATATTAAACCGAAAATTTAACTAACATAATGAAGAACGTTTTAAAAATGGATTAAATAGGTTGCAAAAAGCTGAGCATGGACGAACACATAAAAATAAATCCTCCTACTCCTGTGTAGAACTAGATTATAAATCCACACCATCCCATTTAAGGGCCTAAGGAGTAACAATAAAGACCTGTGCAGTTAGGGCCTTAAAATATGTGTGTAAATCCGATAAATGTCAGAGCCATAATTTAGAAAATGTGCAGCACTTTTTCAATCTGCTGTGCTGTACTGGCAGTTCAGTTCTTACTAACATAGTGCATGAGATGTTCAAAGCACGCGAACGTATCAGAAAACTCACCCAAATCCAAAAGCAGACAAACAAATCTCTGAAGCAGGAATGCAAACTGACAGGCATAAAAACAAATCACAAAACACCAAAGCAAATACGACAACAGACAACTTGACTTGTCAGTGCTGCCCCACAAACTCAAGTTTAATGCTCAAATTGCAACTTGCTAATTAAAGGAATGTTCCAGGTTCAATACAATTTAGCTCAATCAATCATTTGGGGCATAATGTTGATTACCACAAAAATTAATTTTGACTCGTCCATCCTTTTCTTTAAAAAAGCAAAAATCGAGGTTACAGTGAGGCACTTACTGAATGTGAATGTGATCAATGAATGTGGACGTGGACAATTTTTGGAGGGTTTAAACAAAATTGTGAAGCTTATAATTTTATAAAAGCACTTACATGAATTATTCTGTTAAAACTCTTGTATTATTTGAGCTGTAAATTTGTTTATATTGTAATTTAGGGTTTAGGGTTTATTGACATTACATCATCATGGGAACCAAGTTGTAAAATTGGCTATAACTTTACACAGAAAAGTTAGTAAGTGATTTTATCATACTAAAATCATGTTAACACGCATATTACATCTTGTGGCTATACTTTTGAAAAAGTGAGCATTTTAACGTTCAAAAATAGACCCCCATTCACTATAAGTGCCTTCCTTACTGTAACCCAGATTTTTGCTTTTTTTTTTTTTTTTTTTTGTGGTAATCAATATTCTGCCACAAACGCTAATTGATTTTAACTTGTATTGAACCCAGAATATTCCTTTAAGTCCTAACATTTATGCCTCACATACTCATGTTTGTTTGTGATAGAGTCTTTGGCTAATTGTATTATGCTGATCAAATGTGTAACATTTGAAAATATTACTAAGGAACATTTCTCTTTACTTCTGGTACATTTTCTCAAAACATAGTGATGAATGGGTATTTGTGACAATCGGTGTGATTTATTTTATAGTTTTGCATTTTCTTATGCTTTTTAGAGTTAAATAAAGCTATTTGCAAAGCTGCTGTGTTAGTATGTAGGTATTTGGATTTGTAAATGATCTTTGATTTGTTTGCATGCTTTGACTATACACTGTGAATACTACAATAGTCCAAAAAAAAGAAAGCCAAGGGAAAGTCCAAGCATTTCACAGCATTTCACACAAACTGAAGATTGAACTTTGAAACGATGACAGAAAAATTTATAGCACCTCTCCTCACTTGTTTAAAGTAAAGACAAAAGAGCAACAATCCATAGCCCTCCACCCCCTATGTGTTTCTGCATGTATTTACTCAGATGAACAGCAAGGACTCAATGTTTTCCTTTTTCTGCCACTGCTGACAGGTCCTTCCACAAAAGGAGCCTGCCATGGTGGGAGGTCTACTGTGGTAAGTGGCTGCCCTCGCCTCTGTGCTGTCAGCCTTAGCGACATGTCCGCTTACCCCCTGACACCCGGGAATAATGATATTAGTGGAGGGTGGAGGAGACAGGACGTCAATGGGCAGATTTGTTTGATTTAACCCCTCTGACCCCGTCAGATCCTTCAATCTGTCAGCCAGACCCTTCCCTCATGCTAAACAGCTACATAGGGACAGGAACATGGAGGAAAGATAGTATGAAAAACGAAATAAAAGATAAAAACCACAAAAGCTACAGGTATGGCTGAAAGCTGAAAAATTCTACTTTTGCCAGAGGTATTTTTAGGGAAACTGACCACACCTATTAGAGTGTTTAAAAGGAGTTTTAAGGTGCAAAGGCAAAAACATTCACTTCAAGATGAATTTTGCAAAAAGCCTGCACACTTTATTCCTAAAAAATACATAGGCCACAAACCAAAATGTCTGCATGTTCTCTAAAACATTGCTACTCAAATTTTAAATAATTTGTTCTTGAACAAAGACCAGGCTTTCTGTGAACTTCAGTATACTGAAGTAGGAAGTCATCAAAGCACATCCAAATCCAATATTTGCATAACATCCTGTCTACAATGATGTCTTAATCAGGTCTGTATTTGAATTCAGCATAAATGTATTCTTTGCAGCCTACGGTATCCCAGAATCTTATGTGTGCGATTTGGCCATTGGTGGAATACAGTGGAATAAAATGGCTGAATGGCATCTATTCATAAATGTCAATTTTTCCCATTATTTTCAACTTATGACTCCATTTCAACACAGAAATAAAGATTGTAGTCCCTAACAAGATGCTTGGTTGTCTGTAAAATTTGAGAATATTTAGCAGAGACGGGTCACTTCTATTCAAATGAATGGGACAAATTGTCAACAGATGTAGAAAGGAAGTCCCTCCCACCTTACAGGTAAAAGAGCCAATCACATTTTAGATACAGACATCACCTGCCAGTCATCTCGAGAACACACATGATGAGCTTTAGCTACTGTAAACAAGCAGGGAAAATGGCATTTATTTAGCATAATCTGAAGTAAAGAAGCACAATTTATGATACCAGCATTTTCAGATTTTACTGATTTGAAATATGTTCTTTGATCGTAATCACGACCAACTGTTTTTGAGATTTTGGTGTTCCCCCATTCAAGTGGATAGGAGCTGTCATGACTGGAAATAGCCTCCTGGACTGACTTGCTAGAACATTTTTGGTAAAACTAACTTGAATTTGTTATAGAACATTAGATATGATGTCACAGTGCCTTGGAAGCTGGTCTTAAACCAGGTTCCTTACACAAAATGATGCCTGTGTAGTAATTAACTAACTAAATTTTCAGACACAGCCAAAGATAGATGACAAGAATGGGCAGAAAATGAGAAGGATGATTTTAAAATGAAGCCGAATGAAAAGATACAAAGTTAAAGGAGTGTGAATAAATTGGAATTGGAATTTAATTTAGTGTGGAACTGCTTTACAATCAACCTAAACAGACTATTGTATTGAATAAGGAAAACAAACCAGCAAATGTGACTTTTACGGCTGTGTTTGCTAGAAGTAGAAGAGGATTTGGAAGCACAGAATACAGAGGAACTGTATTGTCTCCCACACACACACACCATCAAGCCATGAATGAGTCTACTGGCAACTTGGATGAACAGTAAGCAGTGCACCTGGCTCACTCTGCTCCATTCGTATGCTCCTCGTTTTTAAAGCATGAGTCTAACACCATGTCTCTAGACATCTGTAAGAGATTGTCTGTGTGCTGTAGCAGCAACAGCAGACACACCATCAGCCAGCTGGAGCCAAGCCAACTAAACACTGCCAGAAAAGTCAGCGGGGCACGCGTGTGAACAAACAGTATGGAAAGAGGTCAGAGAAAGTGTTGTGTAACGCAGACCTTGGAAACAGAACAAGGATTCAGGGGCGGGAGGGGGGATGACAGAGACTCTCGGCACACGAGCCTGCTTTATTTCCCCCACTATAATGGATGGTTCCATAATACGGTGGCAGCTGCTTTTGGAAAAGCTACGCAAAAATGACAGTATTAAAGAGGACTGACTGAGATAACAGTCTGAAAATACAAGGAGTCCACAATTAAGATTATCTCAAACCACTCTGTTGGACGACAAATTCGATATGGAGGTGTATTTCAAGGGCCCATATGTAAATGTTCACCACTATGATTGAGCCAAAATTATTGGTGGTACTTACTACAGGGTTACCCCACTTTTTGAGCAGTGAATTTCAATGACTTTTCCAGTCAAACATGATTATTTTTTTTAAGAAATAATTTAAAAGACATTGGGTGGATCTCCATTTGTACGTGAATACAATCTTTTGAATTAATAGACGATTATACTTATTAGTGATTTTAAAGGTTTAACTCTACACAAGCACTAGCAAAGAGCAATATCCAGTAAAAATATTTGTGCATGAAAAAAAAAATATACAGAAATTTCCATGGCTTTTCAATAACTGGAAATCAACATTTTAAAAATCCCTGTTGTTCTTAGGTTTTCCATGACTGTGGGACCATTGTTGCAAAGTATTATTATTATTGCTTATACTTAGGCTTAGAGATTTTGTGCTATGGATATTAATGAAACAGGAACATCAGAGAAAATCTGAAAGCCTGAAAGTCTGTTATTGAGGAGGAGGTGTTGAGAAACAAAGTGTGAACTGTCCGGGAAAAGGGGTGATATGATCAGAAGTGGTGCTGGGACACATAGCTGTACTGGTAAAACTATTCTGACATCTTCTCAAATCAGTGAACAACCTATTTATTCTAACGCTACAATATGTTCATTCTTAGAGCGTGATAGAAGCTCATTCACATGTTGATACAATATTTATATAATACACTAGACAATATCTCTCCAAAATCTTCAGGTTTTTATCTAGAACTGATTTTTTAATTCAACAGTCGGAGAATGGCAGCAGACTGGATTAGTCATTAAGTTCTCTCTTCCTGACCAGCATATGGCTCTAATACTCTTGGGGCCATGAACAGTTAATCAAAATGGTAGTATAACTCAGAGCCTTCATTTGGAAATGCACATATCCGCCTCTAAACCAATATAAAGCTGCGTGAATAAATCAAAGGTCACCAATGTGAGGCAGTTGGAAACTGGTCTCTGTATAAATAAATAATGCAAAGCAACATGACCAAGCAGTTAAAGCCAAGAATCTCAACGTAAATCCAGACGCTGAGATACAGTACATGTTCCAAAGATCAAGATGCATGGTGCCTCTTCCTCAAAAGAGGGAGTGAATCTGAATAATAAAATAACATTAAAGGGATAGTTCACAAAAAAATTAAAATAACTTCATAATTTATTCACCATTATGTTGTTCAAAACCTGTATTCTCTTTTGTGAATAAAACACAAAAGGAAATGTTAGGCAGAATGTTAGTCTCAGAATTACATAGTCACCATTCACTTTCATTGTATGGAAAAAAGATGCAAGTGAAAGTGAATGGTGACTAAGGATCAGTGCAGAGTAGGTTACTTCTGAATTGTAATCTGGTTCTGATTACAAATGACATGTCCAAAATTGGGTTCAGTAATTTAATTTATTGGAATATTGTAAAGTAATCTAATCTTGAAATTTTGGATTACTTCTGACCTAATTCTTGTTTATTTAATGTATGTAATGCATTTGAATAGAATAAACTTGTACCATTTTGCATAAATGCATAAAAGAAAACTTACTTAATGAACCAAAATATTAGAATTGATATGATTGCTTTGTGTGTTTTTTGTGCTATTTGTCTGTTTCTGAGTGAAATAAAAAAGGCACTTAATATGTTCTTACTCTGGCAATTTTGGCAGTAAACATGCCATCCATGCGTGGAAACAGATTAGACCAGTTATATTTGTGAATCAACATCATAAAAAAAGGTGTCACAAAAAGTGTCACAAATAAGCATTTTTGAAATCGAGCACAGAAGTAATTTGCAAAACTATAACTAACTTTACAGTACTAATGCGGTTCAGCATTCATGTGTGGCTTAGAGAATGTATATCAACTGCAGGCTAATTTAGATCGATGATTTAGACTTTTAGAGTGATTAATGTATGTATGTTAATAATACATAATAATAAACAATCAACTGCAATCTGATTACAATATTTTAAAATATAATTTAATCTAGTTGCAAGTGCTTGATTTTTGTAACCAGTCTATGTAAAGGTTATGATTAATTAGTAATATGGCAGGAAGGAAATGTTTGAATTTAAATATGCTTATAACTGTCATCAATTTCTACAGATAACATTTCAGTAATGCTATTGCATTTATTATGAGCACTGATACAATTTATTGTGAAATCAATTCTATAAAGTCAACTACTTCATCTTTATAAAACATAATACATTTTTAAATTGTTTTGTGGTAGGAAGAACTGTATTTTTTAAACATTATTTTAGTAAATATTTAGTCATTTTTAGTAATTGTTTTAGTAACAGTTTTGACATTTGTTCACAGTGGTTGTGGTGCTTTATCAAAATCCAGCAAGTGAAATATGGCACACTTCTAGTACAGATCTAACTAAAATGCTACGAAGTATGGTTTTACATTACAAGATTTTTTTTTCTTTTTTGTTTTACCTTTTTGAAACGTGGGCTAGATTTCAGAAAAAAACATTTCTGTTTTTACTATAAACATTTTTTATGGTGGCCTCTACAGAAGTCATTCTGCATTTCCAGAACTCAATCATAATGGAAATTGTACTCAAATTATGTTTTGGTACTTCACATTTAGCTACAGAGGCAATCAGGTGACGCTGTTGGAAGTCAATGGAAGAGCAGGATTACCAATGTAAATTTTTGATATAGGTTGAAATTAATAAATAAAATGTTATTAAATGATGTCAATACCCAGAAGTTAGGTGGTGATTCTGGTCTTTTACAAGTACCAACAAGCAAAAGCATCACTGCATAGCAGTTATTACCAGACACCACCAGCAATATGTTTGTATCACTTTCACCCATAGTAAGTTTGGTTTGCAGTCAAGACTAGAGAACAAAGAGGGAGTTGGAGCCCTGAATAGATCAGTGATGCATGAGTACATGATGACTACTCTGTGCTCGAAGAATCACTGTGCCGGTGTGCACGTAATGCAGGGAGAGAGAGAAGGTGTGTGTGTGTTTTGTGAGCGTACAAGTGTGTCATGAGGGTCTGGTGTTTCCCACAGCTGTGTGTGTGAGTTCTTGTGTGCACAGTAGGCGAGGGATATCACATCAACAGTGCAGCTCCTGTGTGAGCTAACCTTTTATGGTCTTTGACAGCCAGGCTCAAGATGGCTACCATACCACACAGAGCCATCTTTATTAACCAAATTCTAAAGCACACCACATACATTAGCCAAACACCAACAAGCTTTCTAACAAAAACCCAGATGAGTTTTTAGCTTAGAAACCATTACAGAAAGTGAAACAGTGTAGTTCTTACTTTATAAATATAATTCACCAAAAAATTTACATTATGCTGTCATTTAATCGAACACATGCTATTCTAAACCAGTATGCCTTTCTTTCTTTGTGGATCACAAAAGGAGATGTTAGGCAGAATGTTGAGGACTGACAGCGAATGTGACTTTTGTGTTCCACAGAAGAAAATCATGTGGGTTTGGATGAGGGTGAGTAAATGATGACAGAATAGTAAAGTAGTAATAGTAAATAGTATTTTAGACTTAAAAAAACAGTTCATTTAGATGTTACCACAATAAAATGTATTTTTTTAGATTACCTGACAAAACATTCCTGAGAGTACATGGCTGACCTTTTACATCGCAAATCCAGACATAATTTACACTGGTGGTATTAAAATTATATGTAGATACTACACACAGGGATAACAACCCAATCTAAGCCAATCCCACACTATGAACTACAGCATGTAACCTTCTAATAACCTGTTTGTTTGGTTTAAAGGATTTGGAGTTTCATTTCAGTCCACATAAAGCATTTTGTTTGTATTGCCAGCTCCAACAGACACATTTTTCATGTAGGCTGCAGTGTATTACTTGCGGTTATGTCTTGTTTAGTTTAGCTGACCTTGGAAAAATGTTTGAATGTGGCTGGTGGTAGTGTGTGTTTGGTCAGATTTTGCCAACATTATGGGGAATAAATGTCCCCAAAAAGATATCACATATGTTTTGGGGACCAGTCATCAGTCCCCATGAGGAAAACAGTTTGATAAACAAACTAAATCATGTCTTGAAGTGATAGATCACCAAAAAATATATATATATATTTTTTATAATAATTTACTCACCTTTATATTGATCTAAGCCTGTATGACTTTCTTTCCTCTATAGAACACAAAATGAGATGTTAGGAACAATGTTACCTAAAATTTATTTAATTGGTTATTTGATGGTGATGTAAAGAGACCAACCAATGAAAATGTAAAAACATTAAAAAAAAAAAAAAAATCTGGTTAGGGTTAAGATTAGTGATATAAATCTAAAATAGTATTAGCTCAGTACAAAAACAATAGATGTTAATGGAAAGTCCCTACCATGATAGAAAAACAAATGTGTGTGGGTGTGTGTGTCTGTGTGTATTCATGGTAAGCACTGCATTTATACAATAATGCTGACTTTAACACTAGGTTAGCAGAGTAAAAGATGACAAGGCACATGAATGTCTACATGTCTTGTCTAAAAATGACTATTCCTCATCAGGGGTTTTAGCAAATCAATGATACTCTAAAAAAAAATCCAAAAATATAATCGAATGCTATTTCGTTCACCAATAACTTAAATTATACTGTAAGTGTTGGGCTGTACATTAAGGTAAATTTGTAGTGTATATAGAGTAATATATATATATATATATATATATATATATATATATATATATATATCCTACAAGATTTTTCTCCAATCTTTTTTAAGGTGTATTTCATTCTATAAGCTTCTTCAGAAAGGCCTGCTTCTCATTTAATTGCTATCTTGTTTCCAAATCTCTACTTAACCTGCTTTTGCAATAGTTTAACTTCATTATAATAACCTAATTTGTATTACAGATGATCACGAAGCAAACCATAAATCAACAGACATATGGAGCAAGACTTTAAATGGCAGGAAATCGCTGGCTTCATCTCATCAATTCTCTTCACCTGTCACCGATCACAAAGGGAGTATTGCACAGTCACATCACAGCATACGGGCAAGGGGGGCAGGGTTTGAACAAACCCATTCATCGCGGACTCTTTCGTAACTAATTCTAACTATACACCAGGAGATAGCAGGAAAAATAATTGAAGGAATAAGGTCAGTAATCCTGAGAGAGTGGAAGGGGGCTATGAAGGGATGGAGCAGGGGGAAATGAAGGGGGGGTCAGGCTATTAAATTTATGACTGAAAGTGCCACATCATTAGTGGGGGATGCCATTTCCTGCCGGTCACACTAGGATTGCGAAAGCAGATGGTGAAGATATCACCACAAATTATACCTTCAAACATGACTCAACAATCAAATCCTGTAACACAACAACTAAACTCTTATTAATGGACAAGAAAAACACTAAGTGTTGTGTATTGTAATTAAAACAATTCAGTTTAGAAGGCTCACACCCATCTGAATTTTTCCTTATGTTGCTAGTTGCAGGTATAGACACATCAAAAACAGACCTGGTTATTATTTTTATGGCCATTGCTTTGTGGATATTACAGAATGCAAAGAGCAAATAGAAGCCAAAAATAAAGCAAGCAAGCAAGCACATTATGCAAAATGCATTGGAAAACAGTCTGAGAATGGGATTGCCATGAAACATGTCTCTGCTGGTAAAATCCTCAATGTTTTATATAAGTATAAGTGTGTTGATCGTCCTCGTTTTGAATGTCCAAAAATGTATGCTAACCAAACCCAATTCTCTGATTGTAAATAAGCTGATATCAGTGAAATCATACACAGTCTCAAACTGTGTCTCAAACTCAAAATTTGTGTTCAAACCAATATTATCACAACTTTAGCATACCTTAAATATATATATAAAAAATTATATTATATGTAAGGGATAATGTACACTCAGCCGGTTGTTATGGCACAATAAACCCTGACAGGGTGATCATGTATTACCCTGAAGGGCTTATTTTGCAATAACAACCGACGACTGCACGTTATTCCGCTTATTACACTGCTACTAACCAAATAAATAAATTAATGGACATAAAATATTGATTAGCATTGAAAGGATGTAATTTGCGAAGATAGAAATCAATGAAAAGCTGGAATCATCCTCCGGAGTTCAGTTGGTGTTTACTTTGTAAAAATGACCATCTGACTCCTCAGTATTCAGCCTATTACAAGACTACTTTCCAAATAAATAAATAAATGCACATGAAAATTTGATTTGATTTAAAACTATTTTATTAGCTTACTTGTAGAGATCGCACAGTGAGCAGAGAACTAGGAGAGATGGCTTGCAGAACCCGGATGACCGGTCTGATAGGTCTAAATCTGTGTGGATGTGTGGTAGTTACAGAGCAATATCTGACTGCTGGATGGCACCATTAGTCGATCAGAATCGAGTATTCCAGAGAGCCATGTAATAAATATATAAAGTATATCTTATATCTTTTATTAAAGGGATACCTCTAAATGCATTTTTTACTTACTCTCATGTTGCTCCAAAGTCATATGACTTTCTTTTCTCCATGGAAAACACAAGGGGATGTTAGGCAGAATGTCTCAGTTGCCGTTCCATTTATATTGTATGGAAAAAAAGGTGCAATGAAAGTGAATGGTGACTGAGGATATCAGTCTCTAACATTTTGCCAGCGTTGGGAAGGTTACTCAAAAAATGACAAAATACAAATTACTACTTTAAAAGATTACTACTTTACTTCATCAAAAAAGTAATCACATTACTAATTACTTTTAAGTTACTTTCTAAAACCAACACATTTACTTTCCACCCAACAAATTCAAAATAATATCTCTATTTCCTCTTTGTTCATTGAGTCGTTAGGGGGCGCACACCCTTTAGCTGTCCTAAAACGCAATAAGCTGTACATATTAACATCATTCATGTTTAAAAAAAAAATTCAACATATATATAATATCATTTTAGAAACTAAATTGAAAGTCAGTCACTGTAATCTGATTACAAGAATTTGAAATGTTATGCGCTTCACTACTCTTGTATTCAAAAAGGTAATTAAATTGCAGCAATTACATTACATCCAACACTGTATTTTGCCTAATAACGTCCTTTGTGTTCATGGAAACAGCATGAGGGCGAGTAAATGATTGCAGATTTTTTTTTGTTGTCTTTAACTCTTAAGCATCTTCGATGAGCTCACTTCTTAAGCTTTCTTGTTAAGCGCATCTGGACTGGATCTACTGAACGTCACAGGCCTGTCAAATTTACTGTTGATCATAAAACATTTGTCTAAACAGATGATACACAGCAGGAGCACAACATATAGTCTAAGTCAACAAAATGATACTGACGGAAGAGGCCTTTAAGTAACAGCTTTACAGCACTGCCTCTGAATAATTAAAGAGAGGGAATATGAGTCGTCAGCTTAGAGGAATACGCCACAACTCTCCTGCCATTGAAAATGAACTGGGACACACATGAGCTTGTCAGAAACACATATTGATGCAACGTGGAGTCAGTGTGATCGGTGAGTGATGAGAGGTGAAAGGTGAGCACTATATGCACATCTACACACACATACATAACCCAAAAACGACAGCCTTCACACCTTCCTGAGAAAAGTATGTTGTATTAATCTCTATATTTTCATTGTCAATACATCACACTTATGTTTATAGGTTTCAAAACCAATAGTATTGTGCTGCCGATCGGCTTACTGACTAGTGTGTGCCACGACTGATCTTTTCACTAAACCTTTGATCTCCTTAATGATCAATGACAGAGTCAGGAATCTATGCGCAGCAAGTCTTGTTTTATGGCGATGTGAGGGGGTGAGGTCTTCAAATAGGTCAAAGGTCATCAGATTCTGCTTATGCTAAACAGAAACGAAGAGTCAGCAAGCCCATGTTAGATTTCACAAAGGCGGATGCTGATTAGAGAGGATCACATTTCTCTAGGAGCCATTTTAAAGTGGCAGTAGCCTTTCTGATCATGATTTGGGACAACACTGTATGTTATATGTCTGTCAATACATTAAAAATGAGACAACACAATCTGCAATAATTAAAATGATGCAACAAATGCAAAACGCAGTCACCAGACATTTTGTCAGATCGGAGCTATGACCAAAATCAGTTATTTTATAGCCCTTAACACCGATATAGTTCAGATGTGGGTTCCTGGGCCGGTGTGGCTTCTCAAGCTGTTCCACTCATTTTCATCGCAGAAAAGGCCGTTCTGGGGCTGAAAACCTGATTCGACACCAGCCCCAAAAGCTTGCTGGTCTCTACGCAGTAACCTATTACGTCAGGGTACGGATGGCGGGGTAAAGTTTTCCCAAACAACAACAGTAGATACTGTCTGCAGCAAGGAGTACTCTTTGCTCTATAACAACAATAAAAACCCACAAAATTATCAGATATCAAAAGTGTTCAGGTAACATGACGAAACAAAACAAACTTGAGATATGGTACTTACGAAGGTCTGAGATAAACTACGAGAATGAAGATACAGCACGAAATGATCCACGCCACCTTCAAACGGACAATTGATCAAATCATAAACAAATCTAAAGACACTTAAGGGAGTACAGGGACCATAAGCAAAAGCAACAGTGGATGGAGCAACAATGTTTTGGACTTGGACACGACCAGCCTGCTAACTAACCGGGGCATTGAATTCATCCGGTGTCCTCCGCAGCTGATCTTAGTAAGTTGTTATATTTGCCAACTTTGTTAGCTTTCCTTACACTGTTGTCATCATATTTTGTGCAATGTTTTGTTCTGTAAGGGGACTTTTGACCAGCTACTCACTAAGTTTGGAAGGTCGAGGCTATCTGTTAAGTAAAACGGTGGGATTCTCAGTCAATAATATTATATGCTATGGCAAAAATCCAAATAAAACCATCTGCTACACCAATGTTAATAATGATTCGACTGTAACAGTTTACGGAACTTAGCAAGTTAAGCCATAGTTCATACAATATAATGTAATTACATTACCTGTCTTTAGCATAGGTGTTGTCTCTGACAATATTGTTGAGCAATGTAATAACGATTGATTACATTAATCCATATGTTTAAATATGTCCTCAAAATCAAAAGTAAAAGCTGTATACAAACACACTGGGAGGTGCCATGTTTGTTTATGTTTGAGGTAGTCATGTGAAATTACCACATAGACAGTAACCCGTTACATCACCATTCGGCTCTCAGGCCGGTTTACGATAGGCTCCAGATTGCCCCGGCCGTGAGCCAGCAGAGCATAGGCTCGGCACGAGAACCATTGCAATTCCGGTGGAAAAGGGCTATTAGATGATAATCTGTCCTGTGAGAGAGGGGCTTGTCACAAATTTGCTCACATTCAGAGAAAACTGAGTAGAATTGTTTTATAATCCACATTTGACTGCACAATCACTACACATTTTAAAGTTTTATGCATTTTGGCTGATATAAAAAAACTAAATAAATTCATTAAAATATTGAAATGAAAAGTGGATCTACGTTATTAGGTCATTAACTAACAACCATCCTCATCAGGCAACAGTAAATTATACATTTTGGATATAGACCGCATACACACTGTCACCTAATTGTGCAGCAAGGTTCTATTAAATTTTATTGGTCAGCAATCGGCTCCTGATCCACTGAAGATCCAGGTCCACTACAAAAGCCTTACTGTTTCTCTGACACTAGAAAGAATTCAGTTCTTCCACCTGCATAAGTGCAAACTCGACCCCGAATTATAGAGGCCTTCACTATATTTTACCTTTTTCTCAAAAAGGGTCAGTATTGATCTTTCAACCCCCTTGTGTGCAGCCTTGAATGATCCGTTTCCCTCGCACTTCTTTTCTACACAGTTTGTCATGAGAGCTGAGAGAATGGAATCAAGGAAGGAAAACAGATTCATTATCTTGTCAAAATTCTATATAACTTAATTAGCCCTCATCCTAGGAAAAGTGGATAATGTCCTCTGTTGATAGCATTGGCTGTTTTTTAACAGTGCAGTCAATCATGATAGGACATGTTCAAACATCTTTTATAAATATGCAAAAATTATGCATAGAAACACTTTTATTTGTATACGAAAATCAACGAGCATTCACTGCTCCTTTCATTGGCTAAACAGAGTGTTTTCTTTATATTTTGTTGAATGTTTTGGAACAGATGCCAACTATTTAATGTGATGATACTTATGATTCTATCACGCAATCTAATGTGCTATTTGGTTTAAGACAGACAGGCCAAACCACAGTGTGGATGTTCAGAACTTTTGGTCAGCTGTAGATCTATGGCAATACGAGATATATCTAGTTTGTATTGATTTAGTGAGGGCTTCAATCCAAACGTACTGATTGCTTCCCTGTACATTTTTGAGGGAGGAAGGGGCCAGTGTTACCATGAAGATGTACACAGATATGAATTTTAGCTCTATAAATGAACTGTGTTCACCAGAAACTAGCAAGAGTGAATGGCTATTTAGGAGATCATTTTCACCTGTATAAAAAAGGTAGAGAAAAAGAGAAAGGGGGAAATGTTCAAGCAAAGTGTAAGCCAACGAACATTGCAGAAATTTAAAGGGGAATTGTTAAAATGGTTAAAATTATTTAAATTGTTAAAATTTCTGTTGATATCCTTTTCATTCTCTAAAATTAATTCTACATATTTTCACATTCTACATCTTTATTTGATGGAATCAAATGTATTTCTCTCTAAAGCAGAATATCAAATCCACACCTACGCACGCAGGAAAAGAAAGCCCGTATCAAGCTTACTTCAAGGAACCCCCATATCAATCAACAAAACTGTCCCTTTCAATAGAAATGCAGTAATTTAATTTAATAAAAGAAAATTAACGATTTAATGGAACATAACGCTTGCTAATAGAAGTGCGATTGGCAAACAACGATGGTACAACCATTCAACGGATGCTATCAGATGATCCCAATATTCTTACTTAAGACTCTTATACAATATTGAAATCTTCCACAATTGCAATGGACAAAAGCAGCCTATGCTATTTACTTTAATGTGCACTAAAGGTCAGAGTCCACTTTCTTTTTGCTCTGCTGACCATTGGCATTTAATTGGTTTAACAGAGCCTTTTTTTACCATAATTCACACAAAAGCAAGCAAAATCACTACTTACTTAGAATCCGATATGGTGAATGTTCCTTGTTTACCAGACAGGGTAACTACATTTTTTAGTTTAGGGTTTACACTAAAGTAACAAGATAATCTCAAAAATACCTAACAATCGTATACTTATCAAATACCTAAATGATTTGAATTACAATTTATTTAACTTTTATATTAACCTCATTAACCATCTGAAAAAATCTGAGCGAACATTTCTCATAAACAGTATAAAACTATTTCTGGTCATGAAAACATAATAAATGACCGTGCCAAATAATTTTTTCAAACACTATGTGAAACAATGCAAGTAGCGGAGGAAATCAAACCTTCCTGCTTTCGAGGAATTCTCTCCAGAGTAAAAATAAATAAATACATCAGAACTACAGACATATAAGAAGAATTAAAAAATAGACAATCTTGCCCTCTCTGTTACTTGACATTCACATTTCAGTGTTCAGTTACTTTTTATTTTAGAGTGTAAACATTTTAGGATACAGCTTCCTTTAACAACTTAGCCAGATGGAAAAAACACAAACTCTCTGAGCAAAACGCTCTTTTGAGCAAAAAAAGCTTCTTATCATTTCAAATATTTCATAGTTCCCTTCAGACCTGATAAATCATCTTAACAGCAGCAGGAGAGGAACTGGATGCACGGCAAAATCTGTAAAGTAAACAATCCCTGGGAAACGGTCTGATGCCGATTCAGCTATTAATTGTTGCCTGTTTCTCTACTGCTGTGGCACAAGCAAGCAGAGGTCTCCCTTTATTTTTTAACTGACCCACAAATCTTTTAGCACAAAGGTGTGGAAGTCAGTGGAAGATGATGATATCATGGCAATTATACCGAAACTGCTCTTCTTAAATGAGTGAAATGATCAACAGCTTTAAAACAGAGATGTCCTTTGGATTAAAGAGACCGTCCGGTGTAATTGAGGTTTCTTTCATGGACCCTTGAATTCATTGCAGGCCATTAAAACAAAGCAAGCCTTCTATGCTACAGGTACATGTGGGTCGTGAACTATGTCAAGCACAGTCCGGTCAGTTGATTAACACTTATTAATGAATTCAGTAATCTATTACAGTTTTTTCACTTTGGCAAATGAAAAACAGTCTTAACATTTCAACATTTTTGAAACAGTCTTAACAGTAAGTGCAATTGTCACAACTGTTTTATGGGACATCACAACTCTATTGCATGTAATAACTCACCCAAAACATTTAATTCATGCTTCAAACCCTAGTTATTGTGTCAGTAAATTGGCCAATGCCACCAAAATTGTCATCGTGTGAGCCATACTGGTCAAAAAGTTTAGTTTTCACAATGTCAGTCAACCCTGGAAAGTTTGTTATACAAACATTTCATTTTTATCTACTTTTTTGTTGACATTGACTGCTTAATGTCTTATACAATAATGTCAGTTTTGTCTAGCTGAATACTATTGTGTAGCACACTGAGCTTTTTAGATACTAATTTCAACAGTAGGTAAAAGTTTACTGGGAAAAGTCAATACTGTACAATACTGCAGTACACAGAAAAATGATATGCACATACAGTAAATGTAATTATGTAGCAATGTGTTACATGTAAACAGAAGATTCACATTTGCATGTCCATATTTACACATTTCTTACATGTAAAGTTATATATAGTGAACAGAAAATTGCCACAAAATGACATCCATGCAAGAAAAAAAAAAAAAAACACAACAATGAAAAAACATTCCATGTCAGATTAATGGAATATACATGTATGTCTGACAGATATTGATAATTGAATGGATTATTTTGCATGTGATGGCTCACACGGTTAAATAATGTTTAGAAGTTGTGAAGAAGTAACAATTTCACTGAGAATCAACTCATCAGTTTTAATTGCAATTAGTTATTGTGAAAATTGTTGACAATTGTACTTACTCTTTTCCATTGAACTACGTTACACCCTTATATAAAAATAAATGATAAAAATGATTTTGTTATTTCGTAGGTGTGACTTATAGTCAGGTTGATTCAGGGTTGTTGATTCAAGCATATTAAATTGATTATATATAATATAATCAAATCAGGTTATTTAGAAGTTTCCACATGCAGCAGTTTTTAGGTGCAGGATAAATTAACCTGTTTACATTAGGTGGTAGCACACGATTTAACTAAAATGTATATTAAATGTATCTGTTTTGAACCTACCTCTATTTCTTTAATCACAAAATAAAATGGGCAGAAATAAATTTTGAATGTTGAAAACATGTATACATCACAAAATGATGTGTATTCTTCTGGAATTCTCATTTAGTACTAAACTAGTAGACAGTTTAGCTAATTTAAGACCTTTAAAATTAAAGGATTTTTTTCTACTTTAAAATCAACAAATGTACATTTACATAGATCAAGTGCTTGATGAAATACATTTAGTGGAATATCAATGTAATACCATCCACCAACTCTAATGTTGCTATTTATTAATATAAAATTTGTTTATGTGATAACCATACAAGCAATGATTTATATCAACATTTACTTGTAGCTAAACTTTAATAAAATGTACCTTTACTACATCAAAGAGGTGTTAAAATGTTCGTTTCAAAGCTGATGTCTCAGACATAATAAGGCTTTACTTACTTCTTTCTGTTTGGATAAATTACTAGGGAGAGCTCTGGAAAAGTTAACACACTATTGTTTCATCTTCCAGAAAAGGGGGCATTGTTTTTGGTACTACATCAAGACGGGGGCAAGTTCTCCAGACTATAACTAATGTTTGGGTTGAGGGGTTGTTACATAGAGGCCCGGGCCAGTAAAAAGGGGTGTGACTGCAATGTGAACGAAGTAGAGGGATAAGGGAGATGAGGAATGGGGGTTGGGGATGATTACTGACCTCCTGTATCATAGATGAAGAGCCACCACCACTGAGAGCAACGCTTGACTCTTTCAGCTTCCTCACCAGCCCGCTGCTGTGGCCTGACTGAACACATGTCAAAGGCACAACTGAAATCATGGACTGAGAGGTACAATGAACTACATTTGACTCATGCTAATGAAGGCAGCAAACACAATAGGCACTTGTTTTAGACAAAGTAAAGATCACAACACAAAACATTCTGGTGCTAGTTGCTTTAGTACCAGACGTTGTTCTAACAGGCAAGTGAGTTGGGTTAGCCAAAAAAATTCAAAATTTGCATTCACATACAAAGACTATGGCCCTCCATTTTTACTTTACTATTTTACTTTTTTCCGTCTGTCTGTCTGTCTGTCTGTCTGTCTGTCTGTCTGTCTGTCTGTCTAGATAGATAGATAGATAGATAGATAGATAGATAGATAGATAGATAGATAGATAGATAGATAGTGTGTGTCTCTGAATCAAACTGAATGGGTCATGCTGAGATTATTCTACATCTCCTTAATGATTCAACAGCTGAGGACCTGGAGAAAAGGGTGTTAGTACTATAGCATTACACTTTTGACACAAACAAACAAAACAATGCCAGCAAACACAAAGACAATAGTCTAACTATTGTTATTAACTATTGTTAGTTTAACAATAAACAATTCATTTTAGACTGTGTGATAATCTCTTTATAACTGTAACTTCGCAATGATATTCCAAGCATATTAAACATTTATAAAGACACGTCTTATTCGATCATGTATAGACATGTCTGAGAGCCAATCAGTTTGTATGTGACGTGTGGGGGGATTCACAGAAGCTAATCCTGTAAAGAGAATATCTGATTCTGACCGTAAGCCTAAAACACTCAATGCTTGATTCCTCCCTATCTTTCATTACCACTCCTCACCTTAATGAATGCTGACATGTGAGGCCATATGGACCAAGACTGATGACATGAGACTTCAGTAGCTTGTTGCCATTTTACACCCACTGCGCTGCTTGTATATTAATGATACTGACCCAAGTATCAACCTTAATATGCAAAGACAAATATAAGTAAGCCATTTGTAGTTTGATGAAAACAGTGCTCTGTTTGTTTGAACATCCCAAACAACAACATTGTCGCAACCAACAATTGGCAAAATATTTTAATATGACCAATTGAACACGAGGGACATGTTTGAAAAACCTGTCGGAAAACAAAAATTATTTTTGCAATTTGTTTGATGACACTTGTGGCACATTTTAAGTTATGTATTTAGCCTTGCCATCCTCAAATGAGGCTCTTTTTATTCTCTTGATTGCAGAAATTCAGTTTTGCCTAAATGCACTACAAAGGATTAGCCATTTCTTGCATGGTCATTTATTGTGAACTGTAGATAAAGTGGCTCTGTATGTTCATTAATAGCTAATTTACTTCAAGTACCAAAAGAAAATATATGGGATCTCGTAAGAAGAACCTTGCACACTGTGGCCTAAAAATAATATATCACATGTTAGCTGCTCAAACGATCATACTGTATAACATTACAACACTCAATATGAATATTGCTGTATTATTATTGCACTATAAACACGCAGTATAAATAGTCAAAGGTTAGCTGACTTGTACAAAATGAGAATGTTTTTTTACAGATACAAAATCAATAAGACTATCTAGTGTAAGTGAACTGAACATTTTGTTTATATCCTAAATGTTTGCAGACTGTTGCATGGGCTATGCCTTGAGAAATCAATCTACAATGACTCACATCTAAAATAATATTCCTATAATTTAGGCAACAATTAAATATTTATCTGGCATATTTAAGCTAGGTGTCCTTGTCAGCATATTAGTGTTGTGCTCTTATTATCTTATCCTCTCTGTTCTTAACTTAAATGGATATTACTTGAGTATACAAAGCATTTGAAATTTAAAAAGAAAAACTGTTAAAAGCAGAAATCGGTTTAGGTACATTTAGTTGTACAAAAATTCCAATAAAGAAACTGGGGGGGAAAAAATAAATAAATAAATAAATAAATAAATATATATATATATTTTTTTTGCTCTTTTTCCAATAAAAATAATCCACAATTCATATGGGCTGCCTTAATGATCCCACGACCGGGGTTCGGGAGTAACGGAATACATGTAACAGGATTACGCATTTAAAGTACAACTATAAGTAATTGCATTCTACTACAGTTACAATTTAAATCATTAGTAATTAGAAAAGTTACATTAAAAAATATTTTGATTACTGAAGAGATTACTTTGCATTTTATTGTAATTTGTTTCATTTAATATTTAGTCCTTTCAGATGTAAAACATTTATACATATAAATGATGTGATCCAAAGTGCATTTGAACAGCGGTGAAACACTTTCTTATGATATATTACATTAATATGAGCAGACAATTTACAAAATAAACCTTGTGTAAATTGTCAGCTTTACGCTAAGGTAAAATACTCTTTCTAGCCATTTTACATGCACATGTTACCAGCCAAAAGTAATATGTTTTGTATTGTTTTTCTGTAAAAAGAAAAAAATCCAAAAATCATTAGAAACAACACTGCATAAGATATTTAGGTTTTTCAGAGAATGTATTTTTTAACATGTGTATTTTGTCTGTACTGTACTGAGTTTTTATAGTCAAAACAAGTTAAAAAATCTACCGGTGCTGAAGAAGTAATGCAAAGTATTTAGAATACGTTACTGACCTTGAGCAATCTAACAGCATATGTTACAAATGACATTTTACAGCATGTATTCTGTAATCTGTAGTGGAATACATTTCAAAAGTAACCCTCCCAACCCTGTCCTGTCCTCGACTACAGGACACAGGAAATCATGCAGGGCACTCACACTCTAAATTGTGTCTAAATGATGCCATGTGGCATACAACTGCTTGAAATCACACCTCATTCTTCAGATTATGGGCAAAGTGTTGAAAAGAAATGGAGAACATTAACAGGATAATAGTATGTATTACATTACCCAGCAAAATAGCATATACTGTTGCTCTGAGAAGGTGTAACTTCTAAACGCACTAGAAGTGGCGTATAGCTTAGTATTTGCCAAGTTTGTTCACTGCCCATTGACTTGCAAGCAACAGCATTGCTCATAAAATGGGACACCTGCAATAAACAGGCAAGCCAAACAAGTCTGTATCCCTGTGTTTTAATATGAAAAAGACCTCTTTGCTATAGTGCTACAGTGAAAAAGTGACATACTTTCACTGACAGTCTTTGAGTGACGATTGAGGTCTCAGAAAAATACAGGGATAAAGTGGAACACTCTCATTTTGATAATTCACTCTGTTTGTTTGTACAGTCAATAAGATATTGATGTCCACCAAGGTTAATGTTAAGAGCTGGATTATCAGGTCTCCTAAAACTGGCAGTTGATGAAATGTTCAACAGGGATTTATAACAGTCCACCAAAGCAGGCACCTAAATAAAAAGCCACCTATAACTGTTATGACTGCTATAATTCTATTCAATATTTCCACTGACATACATCCAAAAAGAGCCTGACATAATTGTTGGTAGGCCTGTGTTAGCTCATACCACAGGCTGCTAACGATAATGCTGCTGGGTGTAAATCACAACCTCTGTGCCATATGGAGAATTTGCTCCATGCATGTGTTTTAGCTTGACAGATATTGCATGCTGGGGAACTTAATGGCTCTCCAAAACATATGAGCAAGGCAATGCAATCAAACAGAGGGGGATACAATATGGGTAGAGCAGGCCTGTAAAGAAAAGGAATTTCTTGAGTTGATACTGGAGATACGCTGTCTGTGTGTGTGTGTGTGTGTGTGTGTGTGTGTGTGTGTGTGTGTGTGTGTGTGTGTGTGTGTGTGTTTGTATGTGTGTCGATTTCAAAGACGTAGCACCAAGCATTTTTATGAAGGTGTTGGGCTTGAATTAAAGAGTGTAACTTTAGAAAACACCAAGACAGGTAATTTAAATATATCAACAGATGAACTGCCTGCATAAAGCTTCAGTGTCTCACTTCCACTTGGATACAAGTTTTTTCCCCCCTTCACAATGGTGTCCAATAAAAAGAAGTTGCATATCTTAAAACCCCTGCCCACTGACAACGTTTATGTAACCACAAAGACTATTTGCCTTCCTGGCTGGGGGAGCTTTGTCTTTCTTTCAGTAATTTTACAATTGCCTCATTTCCTATTTTCTCCAGGAAATGTTTTGCTTAATTGTGAGAGCTTTAGAGTGAATTAGGTCACCATTGGCTGCCTCGAAACACTATATAATCTGTTTTGAACTGCATTTTCAAAATAAAAAATTATGTGTATTCAGAAGGGTTTCTAACAGTTACTTCTTGAGGCTTAAGGGGCCAAACTGTCCCTTCTCAGCTCAGAACAATCACAGAGTTCAGAGTTTAGAGAGCGCTAATACCATCAGAGCCAAAAACAATACATTAGACTAATTTGACTAAAGCGGACTAGGAAAGTCTCCATTCCACAAGCTTCTGTAGTGAAACCAAAAACCACTACCGGGTTTCCTCCACCCTCTTCAAGCCCTGCCCAGTCCCCTCTATGGCCCTGTAAAAGCCTTGTTATGGGAAAAAGCCATTCTTTGAGCTATTCATGTTTGCAAAACATGGCAAAGGGAGAAGGAGATGGGAGATCAAACACAAGCCCCGAAACCAAAGTGGAGGTCAGGCTGAGTAATCACAAGATGAGAGATATTTGCTGAAGGAAAACATACCCTTGGTTTTCTTTTTTCTGAGCATTAAATATTTACTTCAAATAGAGTTTGAGCTTGCTTAATTGTCCCTCTTTTTTGCCACAGTAATATAAACCTTGATTTGGAGCCTGTCTGATTAGAGGTTATTTAATCATAAACTCATAAAATTATACTAGATAACCCATAAACTGCTTTAATCAGTCATGCATAATGTTTTAAATTATAATTTCACAAAATTCATAATACTTAATGCACAGTAAAAATAAAAACCCTGCTATTTCACAAATACATCTTCAACAATCTGTATATTTCTAAAAAAAACAATGAATAAAAGTGAAAGTGGTAGAATGAAAAAGTAAATAAATAACTTTTCAAAAATGCACTCTAGGTACAGAATGTACTTCTCTTTGGGGACATACACTCAAATATGTTTGTCTGACTAGACTGTATTTTTTGATCCTATTTCGTAATGGGTTGGCTACGAGCCGACCCATTCGCAGCCTGAGAGGGATATCCCAGCATTATTGGGAGGGAGCCAGGTTGGAATGCCACTAGGTCTAGTTTCTTGCATTCCTGCCAAAATTCTACACAACTACTTGCTTTTTTCTCTCTCACCTCAATATTTCTTTGACAATAAATGGCCATATTTAACTTTATCTCTTCCTATCCTTTCCTTTCTTTCTCTCTAACTCTCTCTCCTGCCTGTGTTGATTTTAAGAATTACGGATTTTTGTTATCTTTGCAATAAGTAGTGGTAAAAACACCCAAAGCGTAACAATTTTTTTTAAAATACATGTATAATAATGTGTACGCAATAGGAATGGAGGAACAACACAATGCTTAATTTATATATATGATTTATAAATGTTTGGTTTTGATATTAATTACATAACATAATACAGAAATAAAAATAAAACATGATGCAAACAGATATTTGAGCCTGCTTATACAGTTCTAGCGAAGCTATATAGCAGTCTGCATTTATTGTTTTAATTTCTTTTGCAAATACAGATGCCAAAAATTTGGTCACAAGGCACAACCAGTTTTGTTAATGTCTCTTATTCTTCTAAACAGCTTTTCTTATTTCACGAAGGCATTTATTGCATTTGTGGGGGGGGGGGGCTGGGGGTGTTGAAAAACAGGCAGTACACCGGCTCCAGTCAGTCTGCTGAATGCCATCGGCATCCTTTCATTGTTTCTACATTTCACTTGATTTGTGCTCAAGAATAGCCCAAGAGCATTTAGAAAATGCATGTCCTTGACTTTTGTTAAACAACATGGATTTCTGTAACATGGTCTGTATTTTTTAAAAAGGAAATAATATTTGTCTGTATTCATTTTATGTCAAAAGTGTAAATATTACTACATTTCTTATTAATTAGGCTACATCTCTTGTTAAAAGCAATGTAAAAAGATAAAAGTTGCTAAAGAAATACAAAGTTTTCTTCATGAAAATCATGAATGTCTTTATACCGAAAGGTAACTCACATTATCTGTAAACATGTTTAAATACAACCCTCTATTACAATAATGGTTACTACACTATGAAATTACATTTTGTTGAATTTGTCTAAGTTTTTTTTAATAGTTGAAACCATATAAGAATACAATCAGATGAGTTATTACCATCCATTGCATGACTCTCAATCAAAGCAGCTGTCTTTATTCAAACTGCACTGAACGCCTATACATTAAGCCAGTGCTTACACTAATGCAGCTGCTAATGTGCATGTCTCATTTAGCAAAGCATCTGAATGATCTATCATAAATAAGAAATGACAAGTCCATCCAGACTCATTCTGTATAGATCTGTGTTTGCTTAAGAGCCTCACTCTCAGTGTATCACTCTAAATAATCCCCAGAGAACACTGTGGAACTATACTGCTGCAGCATAACTCGCAAACAATCTCATGCCGTAACCCTGAATTTCCAATGTACAGGTGTACTAGCCTACCTTGAAGAACAAGCTCTTCCAGTTTGAACGTTGAAATAGTATTTTGCATTTTTTCACAAATATGTACTGACACAACAAATGCAATGATATATATATATATATATATATATATATATGATAAATATAATCTTCTTGCATGTTGCAAAAACTCAAAAGTCAGACATAAATAATGAAGTGGTTGTAATTTTAATATTTTATGCAACTATTAAAATATATCTGTCACTGATACAAATCATAACTAGCATATGCATAGTAAGTATACCTATCAAAAGTATGATGTAATGGCTCATTGAAGCAGGAAATATTATTTCCATAGGCCTACTCCAAATATACATGATCCAAGTGTCTGAACTGTATAGTTTGTACGAAGATTACTTTAAGATCAAGCATTGAAGTAATAATGCTGGCTCAATATATTGCACAATTATCAGCCTATATCCTAATAGATGCTTCAGAACTTCAGTATAGGCCAAAATGTTTCTTGTTTATGTGACTACTAGCTGTGTTGTTGATTAAAATAATGGGAGTTCAGCAAGTAGTTTCACACAGGACTGAAAAAAAATCTCACTTCATGCTTTCAAACTTTGCACATTACTAAGCAGCATACAGTTTACCAGAGTGCGCATTCAATGTTATTACAGTGCATTACTAAAATCTACCTAAAGAACTCACGAAGGGACTTACCTGTTTGAACTGTTCCTCATAAGTCCATTCGTGGTGCTGAGATTGTGCTTGGGATGCCAGACCACTGGGTGATTCAGCCTGTCTTGGAGCTGCATAAGAAGGCTGGACTCTGGACAGATGTGTAGGGGTACTTTTTGGAGATTGTCCCGCTCCTGGATGAATAGCATGGCGTGGTGGGTAATGAGCTAGGGGTCCTTCCAAATCTTCATCCCCTCCACACTCATTCATACTGTCATCTTCCTCCAAATCACGCTCTTCATCATCAATGCCGCGGTCCAGGTCTGGGTCGCCATCATCATCATCATCATCGATGTCGGAGTGGACCGTATGCTCACCGGGGTGGCCTAAGCTCGCCATGGGAAATTTAGGGGCTCCCCCTTCTAACACACCCCTGACCGCTGCTTGATAGTGGCGGAATGCGAGAGCTTGCTGGTGAATCTGGGACTCCACCATAGACCTGATGTCTTTCTCCTTCTCGGCTTGCCGGAGCTTCTCCTCCAGAGCGAGGCGAGCCGCCTGCTGTCGCTGAAGGTTCTCCATGACCGCCTCCAGCTTCATCCCACCGCCGCCGCCGCCGCTCGAGTGACTGTGCGCGCTGGAGGAGCTGACCAGCAGAGGAAGAGTGTTCACCGACGAGAAAGCGGCTTGCTGTGGGCAACAACGTGTCAAATAATATTAATCAAAATTTCAGCTGCAAGTAATTCGGTCCTTTTACTAATGCTTAATAAAAAAACAAAACACTGTGCGCAAAACAAATCAAAGTGCAAAGACTTCACAGTTTTCTCTGTAGTAGCATACAGATCAAATCAGAGCAGCACAAATTATATCTTAAAAGCACTTTGCATGAAGATGATTGATTAGGCAAGAATCGTGGGTTCCTATGGAGATTCGAACACTAACATGATCATTTGCGCAACATGCCCGACGGTCAATATCTAGAAAGTTGCAGAATAAATTTTAAATAGCCTCCTTCTCATTTTTTAAGCGACTCTGAAACGGCAGAAATGTTTCAAAAAGTATAGATTTGCTGTATGGGTAGCTAGCCTATAGGTCGAAGTGCAGCGTGTCTATAGGCTAGCATAACAGAACTTGAGCAAGTTTGTAAACAGCCATTGCAATGATACGTGCATGATAAGACTGTCTGAATGTAAGTAAGTAAATACAAATAATTTGACATGCTAAACACGAGGATATATCTGTTCGACCAGAGGAGCAGAGCTCAAGCTTACCAGTGCAGATTTAGTTGCTATGCTTGTGTTGTCAACCATGCTTCTCCCGTCAATTGCGACGATTTTTTTGAAAGTGGCCCTTTTCCCCCAAACAAAGTCAGAAGTGGTTGTATTCCCGTCTCAACATCTAGCTCAATGTCGTGAACGTGGTGAAAGTGTTCGCTGAGTGAAAACAGGTTCGCTGCGCACTCGCAGTCTCTGAGCGATTTGGCAACAAGTGTCTGTAACTGTAGCGAGAATGACCTCTGAGGACTAGAGATCAGACCAGTCCCTCTGTCTTCATCTGCTCGCCCTCTACACGTCAATAGACAGATGAATTTAAGGCAATCAGGGCAGGGTCTGCACGCAGCCAACAGAAATGCAGCTGAGCTTCCGGCGGGCGGTGGGATTCAACCACGGTACTTCAAACTTTATAGCTATTAAACCATATAAAGTCGTTTCCATTAGGTTTTAATAAGTTCTAGTTAACTATAGCTATGTATCACAAAATTAATGTTTCGTCTTGGAGGGTTACAATTTTGAAAGCGTAAAATTGTTGTAGGCTAAAACTATTTTTGGTTTTCGTGCGTAAAGCGCATATGATAAAGTAGGCTGGTAATTGTAATCTTGCTCATACAAGCTGTCCTTCGAAACAAATCCACCCACTATTTATATCTGTGAACAAGAGAAGCGAGAGAGTTGTCTCTAAGCGAAATATGAGGTTTGCAAATGTTGTTTCGGACCTTATATGCCTGCCAAAGTACATTATTAGCCTACATTTAATCAGTTTAATTGTGGTATAGCCGAAACGTTATGCATTTCATAGCAAGCCTTTTACTGTAAAGGCTACTAAACGTGGTCGCTGTTTGTTGCCAATTGCATTTAATGCTTCTCTTACATATATAAATAAGAACATCCCTGCACACTTTATTAAATGCATTGCACAAAGAGTTTACTGAACCTTTTTAAACACCGGGTTTGATTGAGACCATGTGCATTTCACACATTGGATTGACCTGTTTTAATATACCGAATAAAAATCAACTCATTGAGCAGCATGTAGACAGACAGTACTGATAAATATCACTGAGTGTTGGTCCTCTGTAAGTACACCCTTCTGACTGCAGAACATATAATTGCCATTCACCCTGCAATTATCCAAGATTTGTAATTATGGAACCGATAAACAGACTTACATTGAATTCCATATAATTTCAGTGAAGTACATTAGTCATTACACAGTTCTTAGGGTTTTTAACTATATTGTGGTAATGAAGCCTGTGGTGTTTGTCTAATTCTTGACGCTTGCCTTTGCAAAGAATCTTGTGGGAAACACGGATGAACAAAGATAGATATGTCAATATGTCAACAGACGTCAATTTTATTCAACTATTTATGCGCAGAACATTTGGCTGCCATAAATGTAATGTCTGAACTAGTCCAGATAGCAATAAATAGCAGGCAATTTCTCCCATGACCCCTCTGCTCTGTGATTATGATGAAATAACCCATTATCTTTTGACCCCAATAACTCCTGTGAGAATCCTGTGTTGCTTTATGCCCTCAAACTGTTGAGCAAAATTGATAATCATCCCAGGCTTACAATTCATTACAGTTAATGCAAGGCTAAGGTCTTGCACTGACACTTATTATAGAATGATGGTTAATGTGTTTGACACTGTGAACTGAGTTGAAAGAAATACCGTATCTCTATAATGGGATAGCGTTCACACAATAAATAAACTGTAATGTTTGCACATATTATAACAACTCTAAGATTATAACTATAGAAGAGGACACGTGTAAGAGATCTAATATAATGATAATAATTCAAACATGTAATTCATACTAAAGAGAAGTATGAAGTTGCCAATGAAATGTAAAAGTTCTGTTCTAACAATTTGAGATAACAAACCTGAGTTTTAAGAGGATTAATAGCCACAAAAAACATAGAATATGAGCTCTTTAACATCGCCACCTGCTGTTTATTGTCGCTAAACGCATCAAGAGAACACTCACCAATGTATACAGTACAGAGGAATGATTCCAAAACTCCTCTCAAATCTATATATAAAAAGTAACCATATACATCAGCTCCATATATATCATGGTGTCAACCAAGACCATAGCCATAGCTTTAAATTTTACATGATTATAATTTGCTTGATGTAGGCCTATTGATTTCTTATATTACATTTTTCATGGTTCCGTTTGGCTATAATATCTGACCAGCATGCTATAAAATTACTCAGCATAAAATTTACTGGAAATGTCAGATTATTTTTCATGGTACCCATATCTTCAGAAACACTTAGCTAATGAAAGCTTGAAAGTATTTATGCCTTGCATCAGCTCTAAGATGGCAACTGAGTGAATTAAATAACACTAATACATTGGCCGGCTTAATAGATCCGAAAAAGAACACTGACGTTATTCAAGACAAAAAAAGAAAAAAAAAAGCATCACCAAAAATACAAAATGACATCAGAGACTTTTACTCACTTATAATACAATCATCATTACAACAAAGTGATGTCTACACTTAGAATTTAAGCCGTGGATGCAAAGCTCCTGTAAATAATTTTAATGCAAACCAGAATTCTTCTGCCCAAACACTGTGATGCAAGTTCAGAAATTTGCTCAGAAGGGATGTCATTTCTGATGGGTCACATCCTTTGATTTTTCCTTTATCTAAAATTTTAACCTGACCTTGGCTTTAGTGAAAATCTAATTTGTTAAAAAAAATTCAAACCTAATGTTAAGTGCTTTTCGAGAGGATGATCCATATTTTCCTTCAAAAGAATAATGATTAAATTAGTGTATAGTAATAAAAAAAGAGAACAATAACAAAAACGTTCCACGCAATTGAAAAGGGAAGGGACGTCATGAGTAGAGGGCAGCGGCAAATAAGCACAATATTTTAAAACCAGCTTACAGAATCCTGCAGAATTTGCAACAATCAGAACAATAGAACGAGATTTGATGGTTTCAGGTTGGTTCTAATAGGAAATATTCAGCAGTAGACTATCCGGGTATGTTTAAAGTCAGTTTTTCTCTCAACAATAAATCAAGTGCAAGAGGAAAAACATAACATAATATTATGAGGCATCTGCAAAATAATGAGGCTAGACTTTTTCTTAGAATAATCTTTTCTTCAAGCCATGTTTATAATTCAATTAAACCTGCTGGTCCCAAGGCCTTTTTAGTGGATGTGTGAAGTCAGTTCACCGCAGATGTTTATCACTTTAATAGACATGTTCCATAATGTTTGACAATATGAAAGTGGCCAATACTTTTTTATCTTCATTTTGAACAGTATGTTTAGCTTTATATTGTATATTTTAAAACCTTGAAAAGTGTGCATTGCATCTTTCTTTAAAATAAATGCCACTTTTGTTATTGAATATAATAACATTAATTTATATTTTTAAGTTTTGCTTACTTTGGACCACTGTAATGTGTATTCAATACACTTCTCACACAATTTTCTTCATCACATATTCCAGTGGATGCATGTACCCATTCTCTGTCATGAGTTAAAGCTCCTCGTAGCATATTTTTTGATCTCTGAACAAATAATCCTTGCAAAGCACCAGAATATTATTGATTGTAAGATAAATGGAAGACATCAAGATATTGACCAAGATATTCTAGTCAGCTGCTGGAAGAGATTTGAGGAAATGGCAGCAGATGATTAAATCAATACAGATCAGGAATATTGATTTCAGAAAACTTGTCAGGAGGGTCAATATAAAAATAACTGTGGATTTTGACTTTTCTAATGAGAACACCATAGACTGAAACATGTGCCACCTTTTGAATGCAGCACAAGTGTCACTGAAACACATTTTGACAAACCAGTGAATATGTCTCACATGACTGATCATTATGATTTACACATAATCATATTCTTTGTTATGCATCATAGAAATCCATATGTGTGATATGGGTTATACTGTATATTATAACATATATGATATGCTATTTTAAATCACTTTAAATGATTAAGACATTTTGGGAAACATTGCTGCTCAAATCAGTTGGTGCTTTCTTCCACAGGTTTCCTAAAAAAGCCAAAATCCAGTAACCTTTTATAATAATAATAATACAACTGTCATATGCACCTAACACATTGTTATGCTTAAAGAGATGTCTATAAATCAGTAGTCTGTTACACACTTGTAATTAGACAGTATTGATGTCATTGTTATGAAAAGTCTCTGGATTAATAGAAAGACTGGCAACTGCCCTCTTTTTGAGTGCCTGTAGGCCAATTATTCTCCCCTTCATGACCAATTACTCATGACTGCTGTAGCACTTTATTTTAAACTGTATTAAACATTTATCATGTGCCCTTTTGCAGACTATTAACAATTTTGAACAATTATAATACAAGTGTAGTGTATTTTTTTTTAGTCTTCATCTGATCCTTACTGTACATATTGTGAATGAATGAATGAGCAAGCGTAAAAAAAGACTGATTTAGTCTGAAAATCCATCTTCATCTGGAAAATACAATGTTGTCTAGGATATTGGGTGCAAATTACAAAGATTTATTATTGTCGTTTGCCTGGATGCTTTTGAGTGGAACAACCAGTAGATGTCTCCATCATCAAATCAGATGCACATCAGTAGTACCTTTAAAGTTTGGGATTAATCAGGCGCTTACTGGCAAATTAACAAAAAGCTGTTTCTTGGTTATGACAAGACATTTTTTAAAGAATCCTTTTTGAGTCTGACCATGATCTTGGACAGATCCACTGTTCAAATTGCTTTCCTTTTGGAAACTACAGTATGGTTCTCACTAAGCTGAAGTCCCAAACACCTAGAAGTATATTTGTAAGCCTTTCCAGATTGACAGTATATGAACTCTTTAGACATTACATATGATCATGGCATAATGAACATTCCAAGTGTCTGTGTTGGCAAATTAAGTTAATTTCAGAGTCAAAGATAATTTCAGAGTCAAAATCAGTGTAAATTTAACAACTTTTCAGTGAGTATTGGTATCAGATAAACTTGCTAACTGCTTGTTAGAAGCAAAGTACGTATTAGTTGCACTAATGTAGGAAAAAGGAAAGGGGCAAACACATTTTAACAACTGGGTAATTTGATGACGCAGATGCAACTGTTATTGCTAAATTATTTAAAACATTAACAAATTACTAGGAAACATGAGTAAATAGTAACCTATCCACTCAGAGGTTAGACTAACTCTATAGGTTCCTATACATCTATAGGAACCGAGAGATGAGGTGGCATTTCCGAATGACATCCTTTGGTTGTTGGAAACTATGACTTTGCAGGCCACAATCTGGAGACATTAATCTAGCAAAATCAGGATTAATGCGGAACACAGCTCACCCTCTCACTCACACTAACAGATGTCTACAGTTACGTGAGCACAGTGACCAGCAGAGTGGTGCTATCTTAAATGCCCCATCTGAACATCATCTGAGCATCTAGAAACCTCTGAATTCAACAGTTTTTGTACTTCAAGGTGCTGTGGGAAGTCAAATAGGGCTAGTTATAATATTCATGAGTAAACTACTTTACTGATTTGGAAACTTTACATAGATAGAGATGTTTGTTTCCTACTCTGAACTAATTTTTATTCTACATTGTACATGCCCTTTTGTTTACCACAGTTCTTTCATTTCGTTTAGTTCTTTAATTGTATAACAGTTGCATTTGTAATCCCATAAACACAAGAAAGACCATGGATGGATCCTCATTACAGTGGTTATTTAAGTAGTTAGTCTCTCTTAAAAAAGAAACTGTTTATTTGTTAACAATAATAACCTAAACACATTTAACACCACCTTTTTCCACTATTTATTCCACAGTTGTAATGAAAAATTCTGTTACAGATTACTGTAATAAATGTTAGGGTGTTGTTGATGTGCAGTTGTAAAAATAGAGTGTTGATGGCGTAGTGGGCTAAAGCACATTACTGGTAATCAGAAGGTTGCTGGTTCGATCCACACATCCACAATTGTGTCCTTGTGCAAGGCTCTTAACTCCACGTTGCTCGGGGGGGGGGGGGATTGTCCCTGTAATAAGCGCACTATAATTCGCTTTGGATAAAAATGTCTGCCAAGTGCATAAATGTAAAAAGTCTTGTAATAAAAGGGTTGGTTCACCCAAAAATGAAAATTATCCCATAATTTACTCACCCTCAAGCCATCCTAGGTGTATAAAGAAGAAAGGTGCACTTTCTTCTTTCAGCCAAATGCAAGCAGAGTTATATTCGGAGTTACATTCGGAGTATATACTGGCTCTTCCAAGCTTTATTATGGGAGTGAATGGTTCCTTAGATTTTGAAGCCATGGCTAACTACTTTTTTGATGACTTATTAACAACAATCACACACAAACTCATTATAAGAAATGCCGCCTTTAGATATGTTGTTATTTTAGCATGAATTTACTCCAGAATCTGTTTCTCTGATTTTCTATCATTACCTCCACAAGACACTAATCCCTCTTGTTTGAACGAGCCTCATAACGGTGCTAGCATTTGTCTGCTTGTGTCTTTCAGCATATGTGTTAAAATGAGCGGAAGAAGAAATAGTTCCCATCCTGCACAAGTATTTGCTAATGTAGCCTAATATATTTTATTTCACTTTGAAGCTTATTATTATTGTTCGTGTTCATGGAAACCAAATAATAATATCCCAAGTATAAAAAAAAAGGTGCTAGAATCGATATGTTTGTGTACATCAGTATCGGAAGAATCGACACTTTAGGATCAATCCGCCCATCCTTATATTTAAGCACCCTGAACTCATTCACGTTCTGGATGATAAGCACATTTAGTGCTTATAAAATGGCAAAAGCAAGATTAATTTGAATAACATATAATTTGCTTCGGTGGCCGCTGAAAAATTTAAATGTAGGAAAAACCCTGTTCCCACAAAAGCAGAGGATTTAACAGTGGATTTAATACTTAAAAATGTACAACAACAAACAAACAAACAAACTGGCATGGCAGCTATCTCTCTTCGCTGACAGTCTTTGTCCTCTACAGACTCAACAGTCCAGCTGAAATATAGGCTATCAATCAATTGCACAATTGACAGTCAATTGGATTGGAAGCATGCATCAAAAATGTATGCTTAATAATAATAATAATAATAACAACAATAATAAAAATAATAATTATATATAGTTTTTTTTATGGACTTCTCCAATCCCACAGTCTCTCTGAGCATCCCCTGCAGTATCCTCGCGTATCCCAAGGGGGGCGCACCTCACACTTTGGGAACCACTGACGAGTAAGAAACTCATCGACTAGATTGAGAAATTAGCAAAGCAAAACCCAAAACAACAGCTGATCTGTTCCCAGAATTAAAACAGTAAACAACAAGAAACATAAATCACAAAACTCTCAAGTGATATTAAAAACTATGACTTTAGGATAACAACTTGACTTACAAGAGGTTCAAAACATAAACATAATTATTAACGTTTTAATACCTAGGGAGCGTTTGAGAACAATTTTGTGATTCAGTTACCATAGTAATCCCAGGAGAGAACTACACCCAGGATCACAGAATAAAAGACACTCTCAGCATTCAGAATCTCATAAAACAGGTAGTCTTATATTTATGTGGGAGTACAGTGGGTTTGCCAGGACTGTCGTACTTTGCCCATTAGATAATTACAGGGACATACTTCAGTGCATGTCACTGAACAGATCATTTAGTTGCTGTTATCTTTAGATCAATTTTGTTTATTCAGCCTACGTGTGTAATGCCTATGGGGGCAATCAAAAGTGCTGGGATTCAGAACAGTCTCATTGACAGACTCTGCACTCCATTTAACAGTGACGTGAATAAGAAATATTTGTCTGTAGAGTTTGGCTGAGTCTAATCTGCCACTAAATCTGTCCTTGTAATGCCTTTTTATTCTGCAGTGTGCTTGCTTTTACTCTCGAGTCTTACCATTAAATTGATGCCTTATATAAATAGTATATGCTTATGTAAGATGTTGCATTCATAACCATACTATATATACATATATAACATTTATTATACATGTTTTGACAATCATTTGATGTGTTGTTGTGTGTCTCCCACTAGATGTTGCTCTGATAGTGTTTGAAATATTGGGTAAAGCTCAATATTTGTAACACATGAAGATGGATATGCGGTACAGAAAACAGATGTAATGCAATGTAATAGAGGATATGATTTGACAGAACAAAATTAACATTTGATGTTTCTGTTTAAGTTACAGTTTGCAAATCATTTACATAGGCTTAATTAGGCCATTTTATTGGGTAGATTCTGGCCAATTATTTTGGGTAGAGTAATATTTTTTAAAATTAAAGTTAAACATAAAAATATACCACAACTACGGCTACTTAAATAAGAATAACAACAGTAGAAAATGAATACAATGAGATATCACAGTACAGTGTCCATTTTACACATAGGCTCGTACATCATCAAACAACTGTTAGTTCCAGTCCTCGAATCGGATGTGACGAGCAGCACTGGAATGCTTTTTTTATTTATTTCACCCCACTTCTCTGTATTCATGGCTTTTCAAATAGTGGTGGGGGTTTTAATTCATAGTTCATTTATATTTTATTTACAGATGTGTTCAGTGACATTTTTTGGAGATTGTATATTTACTCCAGTAGGTGGCGACAACTGAGCGTATTTGATGCTTAAAGTGACTAATTGAATCAGAGAGTCTTTCACCACCGCAACAAGTGAACGAGAATGATTTGTTTAATTAAAAGATTCGTTCAAAAACTGATTAATTTACGAACCAAACACCACTAGTTCAAAAGGGAATTTTAGTGCAGTTTGAAGGCATGTGGGTGATGCTTGGCTGCTTTTGGAACTATTTTTGCAGGCAAAGAAAAAAATCCTGAACCAACTGGCCAATTTTCGATTATTTTATTTGTATTAATTCATATTAATATCAATATTTTTTTCTATAGATCTTTGTGACTGGCAGGGGCGTAGATTCCGTAGGGAATCCGTATATCAGCACAGCTGTCATTACTTAGCAGCACTCTTTCTCGTGTGATATTGCTTACATTTACAGTATAACTGCATTAGAAAAAAAAGTTAATGGACAAGCAGCTACACAAATGGTTAGGTTTTAATTACAGTTTCAGTGTTCTCACGTAATTACTCGTAAGCACTAAACACTGTTATGTAATGTCAGACCAATTAGAACAATATCTAAATAGTCGAGATAACTTTTGAATTCGCTTGCGTTTCATTCGATCATTTCCAGACAGAAATTGTAGGCTGCAACGAATAAGGAACACTGTAGCTTTAAGGGGCGGGCTGCGCAGAGATGACGCATGAATAGCAATGAAGGGATGCTTCAAAATTCCTCCTAGACCGCAGCGTGTGTGGTGAGTGACCAGCCGCACACTTCACACATGCTAACAAGAGTCATTACACAGAGAACCGGAGAGTTTAGACAGAGATCCAGAGAAGACTTCAAACAGGGGGAAGAGGGGCTTTGGAGAGACTTGCTGGAGCACACACGACACAACTCAGTCATTAAAAGAAATTGAGGGATTCTGACATACTAAGTGAAATTAAGGATACGGCTTCATTTATATGACCATTTAACTTGGGAGAGCAAAATAACTTTCAAAAAGCTTAGGACTCAGTGCAAAAGATCAACAGTTACTGCGTTCATTGATTTAAGAACATTTAGAAAATGTCATGTTTCATGTCACTCTGCCTGTGCATTTGGGTATCACTCATGATGCCTGGCAGCACAAGTGCACTGAATGAGAACATCAACGTGCTGGTCCTGTTGCCTCTCAATAACACATACCTGTTTTCATACCCGAGAGTTTCCCCAGCCATTAAGTACGCGAAAAAAAACCTTGGCGTAGAAGAGCCGTTTGCGGGACTGACATTCACTGTGCACTATGAGAACTCGGCGTGCGGGATGGATGCTCTGTACGCGCTGGTGGACATGCAGAGAGACGAGCGTCCCGACCTGGTCCTCGGTCCGGTGTGCGAGTACGCGGCCGCGTCGGTGGCGAGAGTGGCGTCGCACTGGAACATCCCATTAATCTCAGCAGGTGCTTTGGCCACCGGCTTCAGCAATAAAAACAGCGAGTACTCGCATCTCACGCGGATCGCTCCAACTTACCTGAAAATGGCGGAGACGTTCCAGGCGATGTTCGTACATTTCGGCTGGAGAACGGCACATTTGATTTACGATGATGATAAAGATGAGAGAAACTGTTACTTTACCTCGGAGGGGGTTTATACCGTCCTAGAAGAGAACCACATCGCTACAGATTTCGCTGTGTTCAACTCTCACGAAGAGAGGGTAGACGCCGACGAGATCGTACAGTCTGTCTATGGGCGTGAAGGTACACTAATTTACTCATTTGTTGTGATTTAGGAGATGCATCATCTTACAGTACAGGGAACAATCTGATGTTTGGTGATGGCTTGCAGTTGTGGAATTGATGGCATTTCATTGCCGAGTCTGAGCTTTTCATTCCCTAGACTAAATCTTTTAACAATTAAATTAAATAAATAAATAAATAAATAAATATGATTCATGTGGTAACATCTAAATTATCTGGTTTAAACCAGTTAAAGTGAACCAACCTGAGTGCATTGGTTACACCAACCAAACTTAATTTTTAAGGGTTTGATCTGGTGGAAATAGCTCAATTAGAGTTTTCCAATTTTTACAGTGAAGACACAACACAACAAATGGTAGTAATTCACATTTATAAGCTATGAAATAGATCAGGTTGCATGTTTCCAAATTAATTCACGATAACAAGAAAACGCATGAGAATGTTTTACCATTGCAAATTAATGATGTTTAAAGAACATGGGTGAAGGCCATTCAATGCAAAATTATCTTTTAAGCATTAACTTTACAAAATCGGGTTCATTTTATTTGGACAAAACACAAGCAGGTCATGTGTCTGGAAACAAGTCATTTCTTTTATTATTCCATGTATACTGAGTAAATTCTTGGTGATGTGACCTTGCACTGGCTGTCAGCACCCGTCAGACACCTTTAAGAGCAAATTATTTGATTTATGTTTTTGTCACCATTGATACTTGGTAATCATATACATATATATTAGATCCAGTCACCCATTCTCTTTTTGGTTTTGAAAGTGTCCAGAACATCCTGCAGAGGTTTAAAACTTGGTTTGGAAAGTAAACTCTTCAAACATGCTGGTGTTTTGAAAAAACAAACAAACAAACATGGTTTGTTCTATGAAACAGTCAAACTTCAATGTATTGTAGAGAATATTTGCTTTTAAAAAGTTCTAAAAATTCGATGTTGTCAGATTTTTTTTGTTCTGCTTTCTGGAGTAAGTTGTGACCCACTTTGCTTGTTCACATTCGAGTCTTATATTATCTAGTCAGTTTAGTATATTTGATGGAAGGCCTATCCAAATAAATTTTTGTGTCTCTGGAAATGGTGTTTGACACCAAATGATAAAAGCCGAAAGGGAACACCTATGTACCCTACTGGAGAACATGATGCCAGGAAAGGTGTAACAGAAGAGCAATAGAGAAAATAAATGGAATGATCATTTTCCCTAACTCCTGTCCAAATCATCTTGGGCTGCACTACGATAGACATTGCTACTGGTTTTAAAAGATAGGCTAGAGGTCAGTTACACTCCATTATAAAGCATGTGCAAAAATGATCAGAATTTTGACAGGCGGTCAACACTGAGCAAGAGCTGTTGGAATTTTGGGGAGCAGATGTAGGCTTTAGCACTTCTCTTGACATCCTCAAGCACTTTTTAACAGCTTCTCTCATGGCGAGTAAAGTCATGTGCTGTTTTCCTGGCTGAATCTCAGTCAGTAAGTGAGGATACACCCTCTCTAAAGCTCACTGCTACTCTTGGTGTTGAACACATGGTGCTAATAGATATGCCTGCCATCAAAACTATTAACTGTGTGCAGTTTTAGTCTAGTTTCAAACATCATATCCATCTACCTCGAATACTGTTTTACAGAAAGTCTGACTGACCTCTTTACTTATCCTGTTTCATAAACAGTGCATTTCTCACATTCTTACTGAGGGTTTTGTCGATTTTCGAAAATGCGTGATTTTCCATGCATTGAAATGATCATCTTAGGTTTCTTGAGCCAAACTATGGCCCACGAGCCAAATATGTCCTTCTGAAATGTTTTGACCTGCCCTCAGAACCATGACATGTTTTGAATGAATCAAAATCCCCACCACTACTGGATAGAGTAACTATACCTATTTTTGTGAGCCAATGGATGGATCCACTGATGTAAGATGAAGTAGGTTAAATGTAACATTTCACACAGATTTTAAGTTTTTTTCTCATTAGCCTACAATGGAAAACATAATGAAAATTTTATTGAAATGACTGGACAACCCAATTCTGCTATAAATGTCTGTATAGCAGACTGAAAAAGGGTTGGAGGTGTCTTTGGGCTGTTTTAGCACTGTTAGGGTTACAGCTCTCAAGGCTTTTTACCAATTTACTGTTTTTCTATCAATTCACAATAGCTAATTATGTATTAAGAGGTCCTTGCGATGTTAAAATCATCAGAACAACTAAGAGTTAAAATATAGAATACAAATCATATAAAGCATACAAAAACAGTCATATATTTCCTTAGATCTGTCCTTCACAGACAATGCAGAGATTTGAACATGGAATCTCAGTGATGGAATGCATTTTTAGGCTACCACCCAAACACTCAAGGCATCATTTTACTTCAGTGGAAAATTAATAGTTTACCTGAAAATGAAAATTCTTTCTATATTTAGATCCCCTATGTTTTATTTTTTCTGTGGAATACAGAAGTGAGTTTTGAAGAATCTTTATACAGCTTTTGCCATACAATAAAAGTTTGATTGCTGTCAAGTTAAAAAGAAGGACCATGAGTGTCATAAAAGTAATTCATAGGACTTCAGAGTATTCTGAAGGCATTCAGTTGGTTAGTTTGAGGAACAGACCTAAATGTAAATCATTATTCACTGATAATCTCCCCCGAAGTTTGCATGAAAGTCCCTTTCAAGGCAAGTCAGTTCATTTAGCCATCTTTGGAATGCTCTCGGGCAGGCTGCGGGCAGCTATTTTTCTATGTAAACAATCGGCATTCAAGTACTGCTCCTATCTATTTGAATGGGGAAAGGCCAAAATTTCCAAATGGCTTGTCAAGATTACGATCGAAGAGCATATTTCAAATCAGCAGTAAAATCTGACAACACTGGTATCATAGATTGTGCTTCTTTACCTCAGATTACGCAAAAAAAAATAATAATAATAATATTCTTCAGGTTTGTCAAGCTAATGCGCAATTACTTTCTCGAGTTGACAGGTGATGTCTGTATCTAAAAGGCTCTTTTACCCATAAAACGCCACTACCTTTTCTACATCCGTTCGCTGTAACACAGTGGCGCCCTGGCTAAAAGACACGCGGCTGTTTTTTTTAATGAATGTTAATGGAGGAGATGCTTAAGTACACTGAATAAACTGCTTTTGTGTGGAAACAGCTCATAACTTAATACATTGACTGCTTGTCTGCTTATCTTCAACATGTTTTTCATTAAATAATCCCTTTCAAGTGAACTTTATATGTTTACTATGAAAAAAATCCAGTTTATAAGAGAATACACAGACAAATTTGCGAGAAGTGGGATTCATTTCACGGCTCTAACCATTCATTTGTTCAGTATTCGCAAATGGTGATTTGCTGTTGTAAAACTTGTTTGACCATTATGCTTTCTTCAATGGTAGAACTGCAAATCTCCTCATTTATAAGATAATCTCTGGCATTGTGTAACTACACATGTGAGAGCTAATTACATTAGTCCTTCATGAAAAAATTTACAATCTACAAAAGTAGACCAGCATCCAAACTAAAAGAAGCCTTGCTGAAATTTTACAGATTGGGACAGGTGACCAGATAGTTGGCTGTGGCACTATGGTCATAAAAGTTTGTGTGTATATTACCATAAATTATAGACATAGCCACTGTATAAATTTGCATATATTTTCAACGCTAAATGGTGCAGTTGTTCCATGAGGTAGATTGCTGGCATTAGAATTAGTATTCCAGGCATGTAGGCACCTCATTGTTATGTTTTCAGGGGCCTGTGAAAGGTGGTGGAAGTAATGTAATAGTGAGTATTGATACAGTACAGAGGGTGAAGTTGCAGATGTATCTGGGTATCATGGGTAAGTTTATTTGCATGTCATTTAAACTTCAAAAAATGCATATCACTACAACATTCAATAGTTTTCCATTTGGACTTTTCCAAGGGGGTTACAATTCCAATTGCATGTAACCTGCAAGGACAACGCAATAGAAAGATGTGTTAAGATGCCGTAAAAGAGTAGTTCATCCAAAAATTTTATTCTTTCATTATTTACTCACACTCATCCTAGATGTGAATGACTTTCTTTTAACTGCTGAACTCAAATGAAGATTTTTTTAGAAGTATTTCTCTGCTCTTTTGGTCCATACAATGCAAGTGGATTGGTGTCAAAAGTTTGAAGCACCAAAAATCAAGTATGTCAGCATAAAAGTAATCCATGATTAAATCCATGTCTTCAGAAGTGATATGATAGATGTGGGTAAGAAACAGATCTATATTTAAGTCTTTTTTTACTATAAATTATCCTCCCTGCTCAGTCAATCTCCACTTCAACTTCAACTTTCACATTCTTCTTTTTGCGTTATTGTTGATTCACATTCTTCATATCGCCACCTACTGGGCTGGGAGAAGAATTTCTTGCAAAAAACTTAATTGATCTGTTTCTCACACGCAACTATCATATAATTTCTGAAGATATGGATTAAACCACTTGAGTCTTATGGATTACTTTTATGCTCCCTTTATGTGTTTTTTGGAGCATCAAAATGTTGACACCCATTCACTTGCTTTGTATAGAGCTGAAATATTCTTCTAAAAATCACAAGTTGTGTTCTTCTGAAGAAAGAAAGAAAGACACACATCTGGGATGGCATGAGGGCGAGTAAATGATGAGAAAATTTAAATTTTTGGGTGAACTTCCTTTAATTCACTACTGAATAGCGGCACAAGAAACACGGTATGTAAAGAACATCCTTATTGGACCAAACATCATGAAAATCATTCCAGTATATGTATACATTTATATCTCATTGATTTCATGAGAGACAATGCAGTGGCTATGTTTAATGCTTTATATTATCTACAAAAGTAGAGATTATAGGTTGAGCAAGTTTAGATGGTGCAAGTCCATGTAAAACCCTTTGTAAATTCAAATTGTGGCTGAGCCAACCAGCACAAGCCTTCATGAAAGAATTTTCCATTAGTTTTAGTAGATCAGACAGAGAAATTGCATAATGCATGAAATTGTTTATAGGAAATTATTGTTTGCATTTTGTCCAGTATACACAAATTTAAATAAACTTTCGCATTCACATTATTTTGATTGCAGATGGTGACGTCAAGAGAATGGTCACCTACCCTTTCTTTTTGTCTTGAATTTCTCTGATAGTAAATTTGTATATTGCACTTTTGTTTCACATCTTTTACGTCCATGCTAAACATATTTAAGAATCTTTTTTGACACATCTCCACACTGAGGCTAAATGTCAGAAGATAACACACGTAAATGAAGATGGTGTACAGTGTTGCAATGTTTTGACAGTGAATGAAGTGGGCACAAAACCACAAACTGGCTCGTTGCAAGCCTGTTGAGTGGTCCTCGGGGACACTCACAAGTGAATTTACTAAGCCAGAGATATGTCATTATAGCCCTGCTTGTTTTGCATTCTGTGCCATACTGCCAAAGCTGGACAGAAAGCAAGACACTAAACCCTTATACTCAGTAGAGATATAGCATGAGTTTGCACAGCGATATTATTACCATGTGCACGTTCACACTATGCTTTTACATAGACCTCCAGGTGCTTTAAATGCGGTGCAACCCACGCTGTAAGTGTGCCATGTGTTGCCCCTTCGCATTCCTCAGCTCATTTGTAACTAGTGTCAGTGGGAAAATCCAGATTTTAGAAATATTGCTGGCTGGAGCCGTACCCCATGGAATCGCTGGAGAGTCAACACAGGGCCTGTAGTGTGCTGTGCTCTCTGTAATTAAAGGCTGCTATAGTGCAGGAATACTGAGGTGAAGTTTGTCCCACTCAGCTGAGGATATTTCAAGCAGTGCATTACACTGACTGGGCTGTGGGGAAAGTTCCAATCTTCTGAATCTTCCTATTTATGGGACACTTTTCGACTTTTGAAAAAAACTTCTGTTTGCTTGTTTGTTTATTTATTTTTGACCTACTTGCTCCATGGGAAAATATTTTGTACCTCAGACCGTTTCTGTTCAACTGGGTCAAAGAGAAGTTATTCTATGGTACTTGTGTGCTTGTGCTTACATAATTGAATAAATGCCGGATTCAGTGTCTCATGTTCTTGTAAAGCTGTCCAATGGAATAATGTTCAGAATTGAACAGCATAAAAGAACCGCGCCGAGCACTTTCTCAGAATTGAGATGATAATACCTTACTGTTTGTGTTTGATTCATGGCCTGTAAAACACTTATGGGTGTTTCTCAATGCTACAAATGTAAAGAATGGACTTTTGTTCTTAGGAAGACCAATCTTGCCAAGCTACCTTGGAAGAATGAACTTGGAAGGACAGGAGGATGTAGAATGCATCTATTGCGTGCTTTGAGATGTGCTGTGATATTCCTGTTGTGCAATTGACCGTCACAGCACATTTGTAGCCAGTGAGAGAATTACTGCCATTATCACACACCAGTGACAGCATTATTATCATCACTCCTGTGAGGTTTGGAGGTCTAGTGCCACATTGAAAGAAATACAAAGTTTGTTAACACTAGGGAGCTCAGGTGGTGGAGCGGGTTGCCCACTAATCGCAGGGTTGGTGGTTCGATTCCCGGCTCTCACGACTCACATGCCGAAATGTCCTTGGGTAAGACACTGAACCCCAAGTTGCTCCCAATGGCAGACTAGCGCCTTGCATGGCAGCTCTGCCGTCATTGGTGTGTGAATGTGTGTGTGAATGGGTGAATTGTAAAGCACTTTGAATACCGCTAAGGTTAAAAAGGCACTATATAAGTGCAGAACATTTACTCATTTCCTCCATGCATTTATTACTTTATTAAAATGACTCTCACGAGCCACCAGACATTCGCAAGCTTATAGTGGGAAACTCTGGAGGGAAAATGCAACAATAAATGTCCTTCATCTGCCACCATAGTGCCATCATTGTGCCGCTATGACTTTTGCGACATCAAATGGGTTCTAGCTCCATCCGTCACCATCCGATGCATCCTCGATATTTGGCCTGGTCAAGAACAGGGTAATTTTATGGATTCTCTGTACTTGCATTCTTGAGTATTGGAACTTCGGTAGTGGATGATGAAGTTGAAAAAGTCCATGAGAATGTAAAAACACATAAGACCATACATTGAGAAACACAGTGCATTATTTTTTGTGTCATATAGTAGGGCAGCAACTAACAATTATTTTAGATAATCGATTAATCTAACGATTATTAGAACGATTATTTGATTATTATTATTGGAACAATTAATCATTAGCTCTTAATTGATTATTCAGCTTGTGCCCCGGCTTAAAAAGTTGTGTTAAAGATTCTTACTAACAATAAAGAGGATAAAATCATCTTTTAAAAATACCTTTAAATGACATTCACTGAATTAAAGGGAAAATACTTTTTATTAAGTTTAATTCCGTAAAGAAATTCACTGCAAAAACTATTGTTATCAAGTGTTTTTGCCTTTGTTTTTCTTTTTAAAATGTCTAAAAATCCTTAAAACAAGACACATTTACTTGCAACATATAATATATTTAGACTTGCTTTAAGAGAATGTATCTTAAACAGTATGTGTATTTTGTATACGAGTGTTTTTTTCACTTGGTTATACGTCTGCGAGTGCTGTAAAGACAAAATATTTGTATATTCAACATCTATTCTCTAAAAGCAAGTCTAAATATCTTATATGCTGCTGCTTAGGTGAATGCATCTATTTTAAAGGATTTTTAGATATTTAAAAATATTTGTATTTTTAGTATTACATTCAACATTCTCAGATAGCAATTTTTTATTCTGCAGTATAGTTCCTAAAGTAAATGTGCATTGTTTTAAATAAGTTTTAGATATTTATATGGGAAAACAAGCCAAAACAAACACCAATCAAAAACGTTTGTTGCAGTATAATGGGGCGAAGTCTACCTCTCTCACCTTTCTGTTCTCTTCAATCCATATTTAACTCATTAAAACTCAAAAACAAACTCCTCCTTGTAATAAACCTGCATATTGCCAATTTTCTTCATGATAAGAAACACACAGTGACATATATTATGATTCAATAAGTCGCAAGCCATCGTGTTTTAATCTAGCCTTAGCAAGTGTGGGCTCGAGGGATGAGCGTCCCCATGACAGAGTGTGTATCGGCCAGATGCAGTTTCAATCTCTCTCACTTAGATCAGAACATTCACACAACTCATAGAAGAGGCGCTGACTGCACAGAGAAATGCCAGAGTCGGAGTTTGTGGTTAATTACATGACCTATGTTATTTGAACATTAATAAAGCTATAACACATTAAATATAAATGCATTTAAGATGTAATGTCAGGGTATTTCCTTAAAAGTGCTCCAACTCCACTTATTCCAGAACGAGAATGCTTCTGTATTTACTTATTTGGTATTTTTGTAGAATTCCCTTGTACTTTTTGATGTACATCACCTGAAGCTGTGAAAGTTTAGAGTGCATCTGGACTGTGAACTATGTAATTCTTCCTCTCCTCAGTCAGGCGTGAACGGCAGTGCTGCTCTCATACATCATCATTAGAGTTTAATGTGATCACATGTTACATTAAATGAGATCAAACGACTATTCGAAAATTAAAATTTTTGTCTACAATTTTTTTTTTTATTGTCGACGTTGTTAATAACGTCAACTAATCGTTTCAGCCCTATCATATAGCTAGTTTTGCCATTCAAAATGTGTTATCAGTGTAGTCAGTGTTATTCTAACATTGCCTGCCCACGACTCTAGGCCGCAGTGGACCCTTATCACATTTCCAGGTTTGTAAACTACTGTAGAGGTACATGGAAAGATATAACAATTTATTTTTTCTGTTCCCATTTGCTACTCCAGCAAAAAAAATTACAAATAGGAACAAAATAGGGAGAGCTGGATCAGTCAATCAGAAAAGAGAAAGATGCCAAATGTACTGTCACTCCCTTAGCAGCTGTATTTAAAACCCCATTGCAGCAGTGGTGACAATTTATTTTTATTTGTATGTATTAATTAATGCCATTAGTGTAGTGTTATACATGTACAATAAATAGTGTAAAAATTAAGAATGTTAAAATTATGTAATTAAGACTGATATGCCATCACAGACTGTGGCAAGGGTCCATTAACTGTTGGGTTTTAAATGACAAGCCACTCTGTTCCTTCTCGTTTCTTTTGCAGTGGTCATCATTTGCGCTAAGGGGGACACAGTACGAGAGATCATGCTGGCTGCTCATCGACGCAAATTAACCAGTGACAGTCACATCTTCTTCAACATCGAGCTCTTCAACTCATCTTCTTATGGTAAATTGCAGTGCTCACACTTTTTCACATATACACTTGTGTTGTGTACTTGCTACAAAGCTTATCTCCATTCCCAAGATGTGCCACAGTCAGGCCAGATTGTCCTGTATTGACCCTGGAGCACAATGAGGCTATCGACACTGTGAACTGAAAGAGAGGCCCAGCTCTTCTGCTTGATAGAGATTACATTGAAGAGATGCAGTCTCTGAAATATTTGGCCCAATACAATAGTGCCTGGATAATGTCAGGAGGTTCCACCGATGTTTCAGTGCATATCTGAAAACCTCATTGTTGCAGCAAAAGTAATGCAGATATTTCAGCCATTTTCATTGATGTTTTATCAGCAGACACAGGCCATATGTATAATGTTAGAGTCCTTATCTTGAGAAATGTACTTTCCTATAACAAATCATGGGGTACTGTATGTTCCAGTTGCATTTTTAAAAAAAAGGAATAGTTCACCCAAAAATTGGACTTGGCGATATATCAAATATTCACGATGTAATCTCAATGTTTTTGCTGACGGCATAAAATTAAGCAATATTGTGAATATCGCAATCATTTTTAACTTAAGTTTAAGTGTCATAAATTGCGTATTAGTAAACTAATGTCACTGTTCTTCAGAGCTGCACAATTAATAAAAAAAGCATTAATATGGCATATGGTCATAGGTGATTATAAAATGGCAAAAGGCTGTGATTAAAGACAGAAAAAACATGGTCTGTGTGTCATAAACCGGCAACACACTGATCTGTGCACATGTGGGGCTCATGTTTATAGCGCTTTTATAGCAGTTCACATGCATTGTGAAAGAAAAGTACTGCATATTCAAGCATTTGCGCATGTTCCAACATTAGTAACCACAACAATTAATTATACAAATCTACAAAGGCGGCACAGTATAACACAAATGGAGGAAAGACCAGCGTTCCACCAGATGCAGAACATTGTAAACTACACACACTGCACTTTCAGTGTCAAAATAAAAGTGTTTTAATAAAAGTAGATGAAGATAAATAATGCTTTTTATTAAGCTATTTTTATTTAATGCCTTTAAAATATTGTGTCTACTGGCTACAGTGGCTGTTTGGATGAAATTATATTTCCTCTGATTTAAAATAGAAACCACTTGTGAGCCATTTCAGAGCAAATAAATAATATATATAGTTAATAGGCTTGAAAAATAAAGAGATAAGTTTTATAGCCATGTTGTCCAGCCCTACCCAAAAATACAAATTCTGTCATAATTTACTCACCATCATGTTGTCGATCCAAATGTGGATGCTTTCTTTGTTCTGTGGAACACAAAAGCAGAACATTTGCAGAATGTTCAAGCTGTTTTTTATCTACATCTAAAATAAATGGTTATCAGTGGCTGTTCAGCTCTAAAAAGGAAAGAAAATTACATTAAAAGTAGTCTGTATGACTTGTGCACTGTATATTCCATGTCTTCTGAAGCCACATTATAGCCACATTATAGTATAGAATATAGTGCACAAGTCATATTAACTACTACTTTAATACTTTCATGGTCCTTGTTGGAGCCTGACAGCACTAGTCACCATCCACTTCCATTGAACGAAAACGGCAGCTCAGACATTCTGCTTTACACCTTCTGTGAATCACAGAAGAAAGACAGACATACATGATGAATTACTCTTTTAAATGACAAAAATCATGAATTTGGTTGTTTAATTGCAATAAAAACAACATTATTTTACAGGGGATGGGTCCTGGAAGAGAGGAGACAAATATGACAATGAGGCCAAGGCTGCCTACAGCTTTCTCAACACTGTAACATTACTAAGGTCCACCAAGTCAGAGTTTGAGGAGTTCTCGATGGAAATGAAAAAGTCACTACAGCAATCGGACATACCTGTTTGCGAAGACTGCAGTGCTGTACGTGAGTCTTTGAAAAAAAAATACTGAAAATAACAAAATCTGTCAATCAAATGCAATAAAAAACAACTCCAGGGACTGTAATTCCAACCATTTTTGTGGCCTGCAATATACACAGAGTTGCTAATTCATTTAATCACCCAGATTATAAACAGAATACAGTACATTCACTCTTTAACTACTATTGAATGGGGTGACTTGGCTATTCATACAGGCCCCACATGAATACTTGTGAAGGCACCATATTTTGGTCTGGCTTTTTGTCTTCAGCATGCCAGCTTTCTTTGAAAAGCCATCAGAACTTTTCTAGGGAAGGCAGCAGGAGCTATCTTTCTGACACAAACAATTGTGGATGAATCTGAGTGCCAAGGTAAATAACCTCAATGGGGGGTTGCCACTTTTGACTAGCTCAATTGATGTATCAAAAAAAAAAAAGCTTGAGCTGGACTTTTGTAGGGGACCATCACCATATAGAATGAAATGTATTCAGACAAAGCCCATTCTCATTGCAAATATGAATGTCAAGACTTCAGTGTGCCAAGCACAATTATTTTGTTATACAAGTACACTTTTGAGAGAAGCCTTACCTGACAGAAATACAGGTTGATGTGATTTTTCACAGACTTGGCCTTTTCTTGTACTCTTGCTGCCGCTTTTCGTATCTGCTCTGTTTTCATGCTGAATTAACGAGCTGTTTGGAAAATGCTAACTTCATTCATTAAGCAAGGTGTTACATTTTTAGCAATTGGTGTACATTGAGTGGTGTTCTTATGAGCATCCGCACAGACTTTAGCAATTCATATTCACTGCCAGGAAATGCAGCCATACTCATTCCGTATGTGTAAAACTGCTGGAGAAACAGTTTTCACTGTTATATACTTGAATATCAAGTTTAGAATCATGCTACAAAGTAAGTAGATCGTTAAGGGATTCATGCAATATGGACCATTTAAAACATCTCTGTTTTAGATCCAAAGGCACCTTAACTCCTTAGCTATTTTAAAATATTACAGATTGTCTGAAAAAATGCAAGGTATTTTTATGCACTGATGACCAGTAGGTGGGTGTGTTGGTTTACCACACATTCATTATGCACACGTTTTATGGTTTAATGTAACAGCAAAAGTGTTTGATTGGTTTTCTCCAAAGTTTCTCACACAAGTATAAAGCCCTTGCAAAATAATGTCAAAAAAGTGTTCTGAAATTATCCTTGATACAAGCAACATTCTTTAGCATTTCATTTTTCCTCAAATGGGTACAGAAATAGTTGAGAAATATTATATATTCAAAAGAAGCATACCCAAAATTGGGTCAGACTGACATGTTCTTTAATCTTAGTTGTTAACTGTTGCCCCTTAGGTTTATCTCTTACTTATGTTTTCTCATACTTAGTCTCGACCTCTGCTGTGCATTACTGCAGGTGATCAAGTTTCAGCATAACCAAAACTGCTGATGCAAAAAATAATCTCATGAAATTCTATTCAGAAAGATTAAGCATTTCTAAAATACCTGTCTGTTCATGTGTGTATAATCCAATCACAGCTTCTTAAATTATGTGATTTAGCAATTTATGGTCAAGTTTCATCTAGTGACCTAATGTGTGTATTTCTTTGTTTGGACATGGAAAGAACTGTTTCAAAGTTCAAACAATTCAGCATGAAAAGAATGTTCATTAAAGCAACTAAAGCGCACTCATTGTGGAATATCAAACTCAATACACTAGATTCCATATGAATTTAAGGCCACCCATGATTGCTTCTTTCCTTATCAACAACCCTTATCTAGAACAAGACATGCAGTCAAGCGCTTTGCTGACCATTAAGGAGACCTAAACCACCTCACAGGATCTGAACACACTGGCACATTGGCTGAAATGATACAAACAAAGGAAGTCACAGATTTATAAAAGACAGTTTGTTCTGATTCAATCATCTCTATTTGATCAACAATGAAGGTTGTCCATTGTGTTCAGAACAGACAAGATTAGGGAAAACCCAATGGGGACCATGGCAATTCTTCATGAGAATCTTTGATTTGTTATCCCATCCCTCTACTGAATATCCTTTAATTATATTTAAGCAAGGTTTAGAGAATGTTTGTTCACAGTGTAAGGTTTATAAAGAGAGCGTAACATCTTACAGTAAATGTTCTGTTCTGGTCTTTCTATCGTTGCAGCATTCCTGCTAGTGACAGTGAGGCTGTGTGGGTAATTCTTCACCAGGGTGAGGAAACTGACATGTGGTTGCTCATTTTAGTGCCAGAGCCTGAAGTTAATCAGCCTAAATAAACAGAAAAAGGCTTATTGGTAAAACAGTGAGTCCAGTGAGCCCTGAGGATGAGTTACATTCGCACTAATGATGCAGGTTTAATCACCACAGTCAGGCTGATTTTGAATTAGTGCCAGTTTATGCAGTTCTCTTTGAGTTCTCTCTCCCCTCATCTCTATATAAAGGGATGTACTGTAAGAGAAAAAATAAAATATATCATAAAATAATATATTAAAATATAAAATAAAATGCAACCCCCAGTTCCAAAATTCCAATTTCATTATTATTATTATTATTATTATTATTATTTAATTTTTTTTATTTTTTTTTCTGAAATTGATGCCTGCAACACATTCATCAAAAATGTTGAGATGGGCAATTTAGGACTAATAACAATTTGACGAGTTGAAATGACAAGGTGATGTGAAACAGGTGATGTTAAACTTGTGAGGCAATTGTGTTATAGTATACAGTATAAGGAGAGTGTAATCAATGTAAATGCAAACGAAAAGCATTATATTGTCTGTTACGCTAAAAAGTGTTGTCAATAAAAAACTCACATGGACTGTTTATAAGGCCCCGGGTTCGCCCTTCATGATTAAGCAAAGGATTTATCACAGTTCCCCAAAGACAAAATGGTAGGATTTTTGGCATTTCACCCTCTACAGTGCACAATATAGTTAAAAGATTCAAGGACTATGGTCAAATCTCTGTGCGTAAAAGGCAAGACTGAAAACCACTTCTGAATGTGTGTGTGATCTCCTATCCATGAGACAGAAGCGCCACCAACTTCTCTGGGCTCATTCTCATCTGATATGTAAAGTGGAACAGTGAAATCGTGTTTTGTGGTCCAACGATTCCACATTTCAAATAGTTTCTGTAAAAAACATCCATCGTGTTCTCTGTGCCAAATAGGAAAATGTCCAAAACCAGAATCCGTCATGGTTGGGATGTGTGTCAGTGCCCATGGCAAGGGTAACTTGCACAATTGTGAGGGCACCATTCATGCACATATGTAAAAAATTTGCTTCCATCCAGATGCCATCTTTTCCAGGGACATCCCTGCATTTTCCAGCAGGATGATGCCAAACCACTTACTGCCCAGATTTAAAGTGTGTGGCTGTGTAAGCAGAGTGCAGGTGCTGGATTGGCCTGCCTGCGGTCTTGACCTGTCAGTAAATGAGAGTGTGTGGTGCATTATGAAGCGCAAAATACGGTTATGAAAGCCACGTACAATTGTGCAGCTGAAGACCTGCATAATGGACAAATTCTGCTTGCTTAACTTAAACTTGTGTCTTCAGTACCCAAATTATTATTATGAGTTAATGTGGTAGACACAGTGGTATACACTTGACTGTCACAACTTTTTTGGAGCATGTTTGGAGCAACTGATTTGAAATGAGTGTACTGATAAACTATTAAGGTAGCATCCCAAATAATGTGTTGTTTTAGTGTAGCACAGGGTGAATATATTTGACAAATCACTCCTTTTTTTAGCATTTTCCATATACTGTATCAAGTTTTTTGGAATTGGGGTTCCACTTCTGTCACTCATTCGACATTGTGTCGATGTAGTGACACCAGGGGTCTCTCTTAAGAGCCTCGGTTACCTCTTATCTTTGAGAAAGGCCAATTAGAATTGGAGAACAGAATTAGCATGCCCCTCCCCCAGACATACAGGTATAAAAGGAGGGAAGCGTGCGTCTGTTCAGACAGATTTTTTTATTCTGTGCCGAGCGGTTGTTTCAGCGAGCTGAGTAAACCCACTGCTGTTCCACTCACCTCTATAAGAGCATGCGCTGTTGGAGATATGGCACATTTTCAGCGGCTTTTCTCTTCTTCTGCACAGCAGTGCAGACTATGCCCCTGGGCGCTTCGACAGCCTTCTAAAGAGTATGTATTTCTCTAAAAGAGTACACATTGACGTTGAACGTCTTTTTAAAATGCATCTTTCTCAAGATGCCCTTGCGGTCATTACGTCTCCGCTTCGGACAGCCACGGGCGCTGCCTCACGTGTCTGGGCAGCGATTGTGGGTGGTTCATGTTCTCACTGCGAGAGCATGACCATAGCAAAGTTGTGGTCACGGCTTTCCATCTTCCGGGGGAAAGCTACTCTAGCCTCCCCCCATTTCACACCTTCTACCCACGGGTATGCGGCTGGCGCCAGAGGCAATATCGGGAGTTTAACGGGCGCAGTTTCGCTGGGAAAATCCCTGCGGACCACTCATTCCTCAGCACGCTCGTCTGCCCCTGTCTGGTTCTGAGATGAGACCCGCTCGCCTTACGACCAGTCTGATGTTCCTTTTGGAGACCCCGAGCTGGCTGAGAGTTTTGCCCCTGAATTGGAGAGAGTCTTAGCAGACTCCAATGTTGAGAACTCGACTGGGCAAGCGCCTTTGTGTGTGCTGGCCCAGTCTGAGGCCGATGCCGAGCTGTCTGCTATTCTTGCCTGGGCCGCCACGAGTGTGGGGCTGGACTGGAACACTCCATCCTCCCCTCAGCCCTCGTGGCTAGACGATTGGTTCCTGGGTTCGGGGCACTGCTCACAGCCTCTCAGCCCCAGCGTAAGACAACAGATGCCCTCGTCTCACAAACCACCTCCCGGACCTGGAAGGCACCCAAGCGTTCCTTAGACAGGCAACCAATGGAGAGAGATGTCTGCCACGGAGCTGGTGTTCAGACCACTCCATCCCCCGATGGAGGGCCGGGTGGAGAATCTTTTCTTTCCTTTTCTTTGTTTTCTGCACCCCCAACAAGCTGCGGTACCCACATTGTAAAAGAAAAAAAATCCCCCCAAAAAAAGCCATCATATAGCCAGTGCCCACAACCGGAGTTCTCATGGTGATCAAGGTAAGTGCTTCGAGCTTCGCCTCAATGCAACCGCATCAGGATGAAGCAACACTCTCTGATGTGATGTCGCCTGCTCCCCCCGCCATGAGGCCTCACCTCCAGGTACGCCACATGTGATCGTCCCCTTAGTGCCCCTCCCCTGGAGCTTGGACATGTGGCTTACTCTTTCCAACCCTTTGCGGTGGCTGGCCAGGACCATCCGACTCGGCTACGCAATTCGCACCACTTCAGAGGAGTCTGCCTCACCTCAGTGCAGGGTGAAAACGCCTCCACCCTGCATGCGGAAATTGCAACCCTTCTGTGCAAGGCCCGATAGAGCCTGTCCATCCAGCCGAGATGGAGAAGGGATTCTACAACCCCTACATCATCGTACCAAGAAAGGTGGTGGGTTTGGCCAATCTTGGACCTGCAAGTTCTGAGCCGGGCCTAATGCAGGCTCCCGTTCAAGATGCTGATGTAGAAACATATTCTGACATGCGTCTGGCATCAAGATTGGTTCGTGGCGGTAGACCTGAAGGACGCATACTTTCATGTCTCAATATTAGCCCGTCACACGTCACCCTTTCTACGGTTCACTTTTGACAACCAGGCATATCAGTACAAGGTCTTTCCCTTCGGTCTGTCCCTGACCCTCATGTTTAGGTCTTTGGGTCAGCTGGGAAAAGAGCTCTCCCCGGTTCAGAGCATCTCTTTTCTCGGCATGGAGTTAGACTCGGTCTCAACGACAGCATGCCTCACAAGCGAGCGCGTGCGGTCGATGTTGAACTGTCTGAGTACATTCAGCCCAAGCACAGCTGAAACAGCTGTTCCACTCCTGGGGCATATGGCATCCTCAGCGGTGGTCACGCCACTCGGGTTGATGCATATGAGACCGCTTCAGCACTTGCTTCAGACTCGAGTCCCGAGATGGGCATGTCGCCGCGGCACATACTGTGTGACCCTCACCCCTTCCTGCCATCACTTATTCAGCCCTTGGACAGATCTTTGTTTTCTACGGGCAGCAGTCCCCCAACAGCAGGTGTTCAGACATGTCGTAGTTACTACTGACGCCTCCCAGTCGGGCTGGGCGCTGTGTGCAATGGGCACGCAGCCGCTGGCTCCTGGATAGGGTCACGGCTGGGTTGGCAAATCAACTGCCTAGAGTTGCTGGCTGTATTACTTGCCAATCCGCTGATCCCCGGCAAGCATGTGTTGATCCGCTCAGACAACATAGTCACAGTAGCGGATATAAATTGGCAAGATAGCGTTCGCTCTCGTCGCATGCCGAAATTCGCCCGACATCTCCTCTGGAGTCAGCAGTGGCTGAGGTCGCTGTGTGCCACTCATGTACCGGGCAACCTCAACACCACAGCGGACGTGCTGTCATGGCAGGTAACGCTCAGTGGAGAGTGGAGACAGAAGCACAGGTAGATCTGTTTGCCTCCCGAGAATCCACCCACTGCCCGCTCTGGTACTCTCTGACGGAAGCCCCCCTCAGCACAGATGCGCTGGCACACAGCTGTACGCATTTCTCCCAGTGAGCCTACTTGCACAAGTCCTGTGCAAGGTCAGGGAGGATGAGGAACAAGTCAATCTTGTGGCACCTTACTGGCCCACTCTGACTTGGTTCTCGGATCTCACGCTCCTCGTGACACACATCCCTGGTGGATTCCCCTGAGGAAGGACCTTCTTTCTCAGGGACGGGGCACCCTCTGGCATTTGTGTCCAGACCTCTGGAACCTTCACGTCTGGCTCTTGGACGGGATGCGGAAGATCTAAGCAGTCTACCACCAGTCGTCGTAGACATGATCACTGAAGCCAGAGCTCCCTCTACCAGGCAGCTTTATACCCTAAAGTGGCGTTTATTCACAAATTGGTGTTCTTCCCGATCTGAAGACCCACAGAGGTGCACAGTCAGGTCAGTGCTCTCATTCCTGCAGGAGAGGCTGGAGGGGCGGCTGTCACCCTCCACCTTGAATGTTTATGTAGCGCCATAGTGGCTCACATGACGCAGTGGATGGTAAGTCATTAGGGAAGAACGACCCGATCATCAGGTTCCTTAGAGGCACCCGGAGGCTGAACCCTCCTAGGCCATGCCTGTTCCCCTCATGGGATCTCTCCGTGGTCCTCTCGGGCCTTCAGAGAGCCCCGTTTGAGCTGCTATAATCTATCGAACTAAAGGCCCTCTCCTTGAAGATGGCCCTCCTGATTGCGCTCACTTACATCAAGAGGGTTGGGGGACCTGTAAGCGTTCTCTGTCGCTCTGCCATTGCTTTGGCCTACCAAACCCAGGTCATGCCAGCCCCCTTGCGGGTTCGAGCACACACTGCGAGGAATGTGGCATCCTCGTGGGCACTGGCCAATGGTACCTCTCTAGCAGACTTCTGCAGGGTGGCGGGCTGGGCAACACCCAATACCTTCACAAGATTTTACAATCTCCGGGTTGAGCCGGTCGTCCCGTGTTTTGTCAGGTCCGAGCACATAGAATTCGGTAATACGAAACAGCTGGCCGGGTGTATCACTTGCGCACAGCAACTTTCCCCTCTCCTGAGGCGAAGACATGCGCTCTACTCCCCCAGTCAAGTCCACAAGTCACGGACCCTGGATGTCCTTCCTCCCTAGCCCTCTGGCTCTGAATTCAGCGGAGGAGTTCGCAGCCAGACCCACTGCAGGCACAGAGTTGCCTGTACTGGAACAGATGCTCCACAGTTGATTACTCCGGTAACCTCCTGTGATGTATTTTATTCAGAGTTCCCTCTGCCCCCCAGTCGATGTGTTTGTAGAGCTCCTCCCCGTCGAGGCAGGACCTACCACTGTGCCACCTCCTTATGTGGCTGGTAAGCCCATGTGACGTATATTCCCATTCGTTAATTCAGCTCGCCAATTCTCATTGGCCTTTTCTCAAAGATAAAAGGTAACCGAGGCTCTCAAGAGAGACCCCTATTGTCACTGCATCGACACAACGTCTCGTTCCCTCCAACTGAGAATGGAGTTTACGACAGTAACCAAGATAAATTATTATATAATAAATAATAATATACTAATATTAAATGATAGTGTATATAATAAAATTAAACATCACAAAATGTCAAAAAAGTTAGCTTATGTGTAATGAAAAACATCATGAAATGTGCCATGTAATTTAGCAGATGAAATTAAATAATTGTATTCATTCTTTAATAATTATATATATCTTGAAACATGGCAATCAATAAATAAAAATACAATTTAAAGTGAATAGAGCACTAATAACAATGTAATTTATTCATGCAAAATCTATTTATGTTAAATGAAAAGCCACATCAAATATGCCTTGAAATGTAATATGAAAATCATCACCTTCACCCTTGAAAGTCAAAAGCTAAAATTACTGTCTGAATATTTCTTAGAGACCTGCCTGCGAGTTTGTCCATTTTATCTCTGTATACATTATTGTGCTTGGTGTCTTGTACAGTTTTTTTTTCTTAATATTACATAAGAAATCCCTTTTTAATTTAAACTGTGAAGAATAACTACAAATCCTAATGAGGTTGACAGACTTTGAGAACTTGCCTTTAAACTTAAAAGAACATAATCTTAAATCAACATGTCCTCTATATCCTGTTCATATCACATGCTTGAACTGAGGTGGCATCGGTTCCCCTTCTGTCACTCACTCGACGTTGTGTCAAATGTAGTGACACAAGGGGTCTTTCTTTAGAGATTTGCATACCTCTGAACTTGAGAAAAGGCCAATGAGAAATTGGCAGACAGAATTTGCATGTCCTGCCCCCGGACATATGAAGGGAAGCGGACGTGCGTCTGTCAGTCAGATTTTTTTCTTCAGAGCCAAGCGGTTGTGCAGCAGCAATGTGGATCTATGGTGCGTTACCAACGGCTTTCTCTTTCTCTGCACCTCCCCTGGCACGATCGCTTTCTTCCGTCCGGGCTCGAGGTGAGTGCGGTTCACCTCACAGCCAGCCCACATTCTCCCTCGAGCCCCCTGAGTTCGATGATGACGTTGCCACTGCATCGTAGAGTATTCAGGCGTTTGATGCAGAAGACACGACTGGGCTGCCACCTTCGGGTCAGCCCGCCCAGTCTGAGGCTGATGCGCAGATGGCCGACATGCTTTCCTGGGCCGCCGAGAGCGTTGGGTTGAACTGGAGCCCTCTGTCCTCCCCACAGCCCTCATGGCTTGACGATTGGCTCCCAGCCACACACCCACCTTTCTTCCTGGAAGTGCATGATGAGCTGATGAGGATGTGGAGGGCTCCTTTCACTTCCTGGAACCGACCTCCTCACTTGTCCGCTCTCACGACCCTTGACAGTGGGGCGGCCCACGTGTACACGGAAGTCCCCAAGGTGGACCGAGCGGTTGCGATCCACCTGTGCCCCTAGAACACCGCCACCTGGTGTGATCACCCGGTACTCCCCTCCAAGGCCTGTAGGATGACATCGTCACTGACCTCGAAAGCCTACAGCCTACAACCCCGGGAGGCCGGTGCTGACGAGTTCCGTAGACCTCTCTTCAGGACCTCTTCCTCCCCTGCCAGGTGCGCAGAGGTAGGCAAGTGCTTTTGAGTCTTTTCTCAGCACCCAAGCCTCAGGACGCGCTTTTGACTCCCAACGTGTTATTACCTGCTCCCCCCTGCTGCGAAGCCCCACCCGGTACGTCAAAAACGATCGTCCCCCTAGCGCCCCTCGCACGGAACTTGGATGCATGGGTTTCGCTATCCTAACTGTCACGTTGGCTGGCCAGGACCATCCTACTCGGCTACGCGATTCAATTCACCTGGCTTCCGCCTCATTTCAGCGGTATTCGCTCCATTTCGATGCACGGTGAAAACAGAAATTACAACTCTGCTAATCAAGGATGTAATAGAGCCTGTCCCTCCAGCCGAGATGAAGAAGGGTCTCTACAGCCCTTACTTTATCGTACCCAAAAAAGGTGGTGGGTTGTGTCCAATCTTGGACTTGCGAGTTCTCAACCGGGCTTTACACAAACTCCCGTTCAAAATGCTCAGGAACAGATTTTAACCTGCGTTCGGCATCAAGATTGGTTCACAGCAGTAGACCTAAAGGACACGTACTTCCACGTCTCCATTTTGCGTCGACACAACCCTTCCTACAGTTCGTGTTCGATGGCCAGGCGTATCAGTACAAGGTCCTCCCCTTCGGCATGTCCCTGTCCCCTTGCGTCTTCACAAAGGTTGCAGAGGCAGCCCTTGCCTTGCTACGGGAAGTGGGCATCTGCATACTCAACTACCTCGACGACTGGCTCGCCCTAGCTCACTCTCGAGAGTTACTATGCACCCACAGGGGCCAGGTGCTCAGGCACCTCAGCCGTCTAGTTTTTCAGGTCAACTGGGAAAAGAGCAAGCTCACCCTTGTTCAGAGCATCTCTTTTCTCGGTATGGAGTTAGACTCAGTCTCAATGACAGCACGCCTCACGAACGAGCGTGCGCAGTCTCTTCGAGCCTGGCACAGCGGTCCCTCTAAAACAGTTCCAGAGGCTCCTGGGGCATATGGCATCCTCGTCTGTGGTCGCGCCGCTCTGGTTGATGTATATGAGACCGCTTCAGCAATGGCTTCAGACTCGAGTCCCGAGATGGGCATAGCACTGCGGCAGACTTTCAACCTGTAGACAGATCTCGGTTTTCTGCGGACTGGAGTCCCCCTACAGCAGGTGTCCAGATGTGTAGTGGTCACCACAGACACCTCTCAACTGGGTTGGGGCGCCATGTGCAATGGGCCATGTGCTGTGCAAGGTGAGGGAAGACGAGGAACAATTCACTTTAGTGGCTCCTTATTGGCCCACTCTGCTTGGTTCTTGGATCTCATGATCCTCACGACTGCACCTCCCTGGCAAATTCCCCTGAGGAAGGACCTTCTTTCCCAGGGATGGGGCACCCTCTGGCATCCACGCCCAAGCCTCTGGATCCTCCACGTCTGGCCCCTGGACAGGACGCGGAAGATCTGAGTGACCTACCACCTATGGCCACTTATGCCCTAAAGTGGTGCTTGTTCACAAATTGGTGTTCTTCCCAGTCCGAAGACCCGCAGAGATGCGCAGTTCCAACCTCTCCTGCAAGAGAGGTTGGAGGGGAGGCTGTCCCCTTCCACCTTGAAGGTGTATGTAGCCGCTATCACTGCCCACCTCGACGCAGTGTATGGCAAGTCCTTGGGTAAGCACGACTTGATTATCAGGATCCTTAGAGGCGCCCGGAGGCTGAATCCTTCCGGCCAAGCGTGTTCCCCTCCAGGGATCTCTCAGTGGTCCTCTTGGGCCTTCAGAGACCCCCCTTAAAGCATCTTGACTCAGTTTAGCTCAAGACCCTCTCCTTTAAGATGGCCCTCATGATGGCACTCACTTCCATCAAGAGGGTTGGGGACCTGCAAGCATTCTCTGTCATTGACACTTGTCTGGAGTTCGGTCTGGCAGGTACTCACGTCATCCTAAGACTGCGACCGGGGTAACCTTTTTGTTGCTGTGTCTGGTACGTGCTTTGCTTATCTATTTGGACTGCACACAGGGCTTTAGATGTTCTGAGCAGCTCTTTGTCTGTTTCAGCGGACAGCGGAAAGGGAACGCCGTCTCCAAACAGAGGTTAGCTCACTGGGCCGTTGATGCTATGTCCCTGGCCTACCAGATCCTGGCCGTGCCCACCCCTTTGCGTGTTCGAGCACACTCAACGAGAAGTGTGGCATCCTCGTGGGCACTGGCCAAAAGCAACTCACTAGCAGACATCTGCAGAGCAGTGTGCTGGGCAAAACTTTCTACAATCTCAAGGTTGAGTCGGTCTCATCCTGTGTTGTGTCAGGTCTGAGCCGGTAGAGCTAACCGGGTGTTCCGGTTCACTCTTTCTCCCAGGTTAGCCACTAAGCTCTCGCTTCCTGGATGTTCTTCCTCCCTAGCCTTCTGGCCTGCAAATTCAGAGGAGGAATTTGCAGCCAGACCTACTACGAGTCTCAAGTGCTCTGTACTGGGGTAGGGCTCCACAGGCCTAATTCCCTCTTCAGGCAACTCCCTGTGATGTATTTTACGTCAGTCAAACGCCAGTCAAACGCCTGGGCGCTTCTGGGCGCTTCTGGGCGCTTCTCCTTTGGGCAGTCCCTCTGCCCCCGGTCGCTGTGTTTGTAGATCTTCTCCCTCGCAGCAGGTAGGACCTACCACCGCGCCACTTCCACGTGTGGCTTGACAACCCATGTGGCATATTGGCCACATGTTACCTCTTCCCAGTCTGGGCAGGATGTGGTCTGCGCAGGGTCTTTTCCCCTTGAAAGAATAGGACCGGAAAAAAATCGCCTTCCCCAACTCATTTCATAGCGTTAAGATACCCCTAGCTGCTTTATGCTCTATGACGAGAAATATAGAGAGAGAAAAGGCCGTGGCTTGCCAGCTTGCTCCCATGATAGTCATGTCACCTGTTCCCCCCAGGCTGGGAACCTGAGATCTGTATATGGCACCTTTTTCTGGGGGCGTTGGGGAGGGTTATGTGCGGCCGATACAGTTGCTAGTAGCTTGCTTGCACCTCTATTAGCAGTTCACGTAACACGGTATAGTGTTTTATTTCATGGTTTAAATGGAACCCCTTGTGTCACTACATTCGACACAATGTTGAGTAAGTGACAGAAGGGAAATATAATGGTTACTGTTGTAACCTCTGTTCCTTGATGGAGGTACGCGAGGCTCTCAAGAAAGACCCCTTGTGTCACTACATTCGACACAACGTCTCGTTCCCTCCATCAGGGAATGGAACCCTGTAACCATGACATTTTATACAAACTGTTACCAATAGTGCCTGATCTTAAATATCAGTGGGCTTTGTTTCACAGTGAGAAAGCATGAAATGTTTTGAATGTGGATTGTCCAGTCTGATACATTGTGTTGCTGAATTGCAAGCTGTGCTCTATATGAAAACACAGCAGGGTTTGTTATGTTCTGAATGCTTGGAGATTGCATATCTGTTCATACTTCCAAAAATGAATATGTATATAAACAGTCATATGACTATATCAGCTTTTCCTGCTGTTTCACTCTTATTAGGCAGTTGAGGGTGAATGTAAATATACAGTAATCTTGGCAGCCAGTTATCAAATCTCCCCAGGCAGCTGACTGACTAAGCCCTAGGTTTTACTGCTGTTTGCCTTGGGCAATATAGCCCAGCCCGGAATGGATCATTAATCCATATCATAACATTGCATCTATTAGTAGGCCTACATGCTTTTCAGTATTTAGGGCAGTTGTAGAGCCCTTTATTATTTTGTAATTAATAAAATTTCATTGAACACCGTGCTGATATCTATCATGTTTATGGATCATTTTCAGTATTCAGGGCAGTTGTGGAGCCCTTTATTATTTTGTAATAAAATTTAATTGAACACAGTGCTGATATCTATCATGTTTATGGATCATTGGTGTAAGAAGACGATGCAATTGTTAATATGTTGTTCAATTAAAATATTTAGAAACACAAAGATGAGTGTCCATTCACTGTAAACTAAATTCCTGCACCCTGAAGAAGTTTCTCTTGTGTCATCCTTATAATAGTATATAAAGTAAATATAAAATTAATGTTATCACATGTATATTTTTAGGTAACCTGACAAATAGTTTTATGTAGATGCTCTGTCATGACAATGACAAAGTTTAAGGCTGCATTGATGATACTGCAAGCTGGCATATTTTGGTTTGGCTTTTATGCTGCATTGCATCTTTACACAGAATTTTGATTGGGCACAAAGCCTATTTAGAGCAGCATTAATTAAACTGTGTAAAGACCCCTTTGGATTCCTTACTAAGCTTTTCTTCATGTGTATGCAATAATTAATTGCCCCTTTTCATTTCAGAGAGAGGCAGCTGTTCATCTGCACTTGTCTTTGAATGCATCTGTGTCTCTCTTAAAATACAACATTATTTTGGTTGAGAAATCACTGCATTTACAATGCAGACCTTGCTCTTTGATACTCTGCAGATCAACATGTTTATGGAGGGGTTCCATGATGCTTTGCTTCTCTATGCAATTGCCTTGCGCGAGGTGATAAGAACCGGTCTCACGAAAAAGGATGGAATTGAAATCACACACAACATGTGGAACAGGACATTTGAAGGTAAATCAGAAAATAAAAAATGCAAAATTCCTTTTTAGTTGCGTTTTTTTTTTTAATAAGGCTGCATGTCTATTTTGAAGCAAAAAATTAATCAGCACCTAAATTTGTGAAATGCAGATATGTACTGAGAAAAGCGTGAGGTTTCACTTGAAATATTGTTGCAATTATGTCATTTTTATTTATGTTCATTCATGTCAAGTGCTGTCACAAAGTGAGGTGAGGTATTTTAGGACACTTATTTCAGTGATATCTTTCAGGGAATAGGAATATTTTCTACATACTATTTCATTATAAAATATCACTTACAGCACCTTAGCTACAACCTAAAGTAAAGTTCAGCTAAATGTTTTGTCATACATAAAATTATTAAAGTGATAGTTCATTCAAAAATTTTAATTCTCTTATCATTTACACACCCTCATGCAGTCCAATATGAATAAGACTTTCTTTCATCTGCTGAACACAAACAAAGATTTTAAACAGAATATTTCAGCTCTGTAGGTCCTAACAATGCAAGTGAGACAGTGACAGTTTTTTGAGGTTCCAAAAAGCACATAAAGGCAGCACAAACGTTATCCATAGGACTTCAGAAGTGATATAAGTGTGGGTGAGAAACAGATCAATATTAAAATCCTTTTTTACTATAAATCTTTTGTTTTTGTTTTCACATTATTTTTGCATATAGCCACCTACTTGGCAGAGAGGATAATTTATATTTAAAAAGGGCTTAAATATTTATGTTTCTCACATACACTTATTAAATCACTTCAGAAGACCACTAGAGGAGTATGGATAACTTTTGTGCTGACTTTGTGTGCTTTTTGAAACTTCAAAATGTTGGTACCCATTCACTTGCATTGTGAGGACTACAGAGCTGAAATATTCATCTTAAAATCTTTGTTTGGGTTCAGCAGAAGAAAGAAAGTCATACACATCTGGGATGGCATGAGGGTGAGTAAATGATGAGAGAATTTTCATGTTTGAACTATCCCTTTAAGTACACGTATTGAAATGTAATGTACAAGTATATGAATCTGTACATTTATTAATTATTATTGTTATGGCATTGCAATGTTAAGCATCTCAAAGTACACTGATTTTTTTTTTTTTTAACCTACAATTAAGGAGCTATGCCTTATCTAATGCATGAAATACATTTTGTTGGCGTATCCTAAAGGATTTAGACATGTTAAATAATATTGACTGAAAAAAGATTGAAGACCCCTTTGTTAAATACTGTAGTCTCAGTGACAGGGAAGGTAATCTGTTGTAGAAAACGTATCATTAATCAAGTGAGACCTTCTAATTAGCATGTCTGAATAATGCACCAGCCAGGCAGTGTCAGAATAAGATGATAATATATATATATATATATATATATATATATTAGTTACAGTAATTTCTCATTCAAATAAAACCAAATGTTTTTAAAATGCTGCGGTTTTACGCATGAAACTTTGAGTATCTACACATTTGTAACATTTAAAATTACCAGCAATTAAGGGATTTGTAGCATTATGATAACAGTGTGTACACTCAGATTTTGTGTTATTACCATTTAAATAAACAGGTCTTGGATCATTAGTGTAAGCTATACGTTCTTAGTACAAAGTAAGCAATTAGTATAAATTTGAATAAAGTACTCTTTCAATAGTCACTATAAAAGCTGCAAGTCAAGGCTTCTTATAACCACTCTGACCTAATTAACATCAGCACACCAATGTATTTATTGAATATGTGGAAAGTTTACAGAAAACCCAAGTCAAATTACTTACAAATATTGCTGTCAATCGATTCAAATTTTGTTATGAAATTAATTACATGCTATGCCAATTAATAAATGTAATGAATTGCAATTAATCATGTGTAAATATTTGCTGAGAAACCCCCTCAAACAACAATAATTATATATATATATATATATATATATATATATATATATATATATATATATATATATATATATATATAAGGGATAAATGGGAAAGGAGGAGGTGAGAACCGAATTGATAATATAAATAATAGTTTAATTATGATCATAACCAAAAAGACAAACATACAAAGGTGTCAGACAGCTGTCCATAAATCTTTCTCTCTCTCTCACTGCAGCTTACAGTCAGCCATTATCCCTCTCTGAGGCTTGATTAGCCTGATTAGGGGCCGGGTGTGTGGAATCACGACCCGGCCCCGCCCTCCGCCCTGTCACAGTCATATTCAGATGTTTTTTAATACTTGCATATAGTAAATTTAACAAGCTTTATGACAGTAGCCTACTTTCAAGTGTTAACTCCCTGAATAGAATTAGTAGGCTTGATAACATTTTTGTTCTTCCAAGATAACGACATCCTATTTAAGGATAAAGGATGAAAAGATTAAAAGAAAATGATCAATGAAATGTTGATCTTTTTGTTAGCAAATATTCTGTTCAAGATTAAGAGAACAGAGCAATTCTAAAAAAAAAAGTTACATTTTATACTAAATTCATTACATTTGCTTTGTATTACTGTGGTTGTGGGTTCTTGCCACTGTAATTTATTAAGCTTCCCTTATAAATTAAGTCCTCAGACATGTCTGCAGGCCAGGCCACTCTCAATGACCACACTAAGACAACTAAATGTGAAATAACAACGTTTTGTCCAGCCAGAATCATCAAGAACAGGGTCATGTTTTCTTGTTAAATGAAATAATATTTTAAAAATGTCAAGAATTCAGGAACACAGATGTACAGATGAAATTACAATTTCTGCAGGCTAAGCCAAGAAAAACAGCAGGAGGCGGATGAGATATCCTGTTGTATTTCCCACACAGAATTTGTCGACTCTTGCTGGTGTGTTCCTTGGAATGTCTGACTTTTCAAACTTATTAATTTTCTCATTCCTTACATTCTATTATTCAGGCATTGCTGGCCAGGTGTCTATGGATGCCAATGGTGACCGGAATGGGGATTTCTCAGTCATTAGGATGACAAACCCAGAGGCTGGCACCCATGAGGTAAGAGAAGATAATTTTTGTTTTCTTAAAGGAATTTTCCAGGTGCAATACAAGTTAAGCTCAATCAACAGCAGTTGTGGCATAATATTGATTACCACAAAACTTAATTTCAACTTGTCCCACCTTTTCTTTAAAAAAAGCAAAAATCTTTTTTACAGTGAGGCACTTAAGTTACAGTAGAAGTGAATGTGGCAAATTTTTGGAGGGTTTAAACACACAAATGTAAAGCTTATAATTACATGAAAGCACTTGCAATAATTCTTTAAATAGTCAAACTTGTGCATTATTTGTGGTAATCAACATGATGCCACAAATGCTGTCGATTGAGCTTAACTTGGTCAACTTTATATTTACACTGTTGTCTATGGAACCCAGGAAGCTGGTGCCCCGGGGCCTCGCATGACCATTATCCGTACCTGCACAAATGTTGTCGATTGAGCTAAACTGTATTGAACCCAGAACATTCTTTAAGTGGTTTGAGCTCATCTCCCAGCATGACAAGCTGGAAAGTGGCCATGCCCCTCTAATACCAGTCTGCTGACCAGTTTGACCAGGCAGGGAGACCAGCTAAGACAGCCAACCATTTTTAGCTGGCTGATTTTAACAGTTTTTTTTAATGCGCTATATTGTAGGAATTTTGTAACATATAAATCAAGGAATAGCATAGGAGCTGGCATTACACAATTATATCTGATTGAAGCATGCTAACCTTTTAAAATAGATGATCTCAATAAAACCTGTCCTTTTATGGTTTCAGACTGTCATGAACTACTTTGGGACTAACAGAAGTTTCCAGATCATGCCTGGCTTTAAGAGGGA